>CM073325.1:5435000-7835000 GCA_037043015.1 Bryum argenteum
TTGTAATGCTAATAACTCGATGCCCATCGAACAAAGGGAAATTGGAACATTACTACTTCTCCATTACCCATTTCGAGGATGGACACTATAACTAGTGTTAGTTTTTAGTTAGTTATTAGTGCCTTGAAGATACTTGACATAGTATTATCCCAAGGGCTTTGAGGTACCCATACAACAAGGTCCAAGGGCCCCTACAATAGTGGGGTGGACTATAGTAGAAAGCATCACGCCAGCATGGAGAATAGAACCCACAATCTCCTCATTGAGGGTCACGAGCCCCAACCATCAAGCCAAGGCATGTCTTGCCTCTGAGGGCCACGCCAATTTTCCTTGCAGTCAACTGCATGAATTTTCTGCCCATATAGGGGTGAAGGCCAACCTCAACTTCCCAATATAATAAGAGTATAACCGGGACCAATTTTCCTACATGTAAGGGCCTCCGGGCCAAGAAGCTAGGTCAATTCCATAAATCTAGAAAATTCAGCCTTCCTCACCCTTTTAAGGTTTACTGCATAATCCTAAGGAACAAATTTGCTTAGAAAAAAACAAAAAAAATTAAATTTTAAATTTTAAAAAATCAAAAAAATAAAAAAATAAAAACGGTTATTAAGGTAAAAATTGACATTGGCTCGTAGGCCAAGGATTAGCCTTCCAATCACGGAAGAGGAATTCGGCCCTCTTACCCTACGAATTGGACCGGCCCCTTGTTGTAAAGCGGCACTAAGACCGTTCAAATTTCATTGTAGCAAGATTATTGAGGAATGGCTAAGGAAATCATTCTCAATGAATGGCTCAATGGATACATATAGTGAAAGATTGATTACCAGAGTCCTCTTGTCCGGTGGGCATTAGGACACTGGCTTGACGAACAGACACTCTAATCACGCCGGCCCTGAAAAAGGACTGGAGTTTTTATCTATCTATCTATCTATCTATCTATCTATCTATCTACCTATCTATCTACCTATCTATCTATCTATCTGAAAGATTGATTTAACTCGTAATTTTTGAAGTTTTTCAAAATAGTCATGATTTTATTGAAGAAAAGGTAGTGCTTGTTTCCCATATCGTACTAGAGAACGGGCCACATGCGTTCTCAAGCGTTGAATGCACCGGAGGCTGATCTGTGTACAAATAATAAACCCCATCTCCATGTTTCTTAGTGTTTAGCACTCTAAATGCAGATTCTGAGGCAGATTCGGAACCAAGGAGGCAGAATTAGCAGTGAAGGCCAATTCGGACATTTCAATGTGCCTGGGAAACGTTCCAAATCAACCTCTGGTGCATTCAATGTCCATCCTAATAAGTAGCTCGTGGTTGAAAATGATACAAATAAAAGGTTCCACTTTCCTACCTATTTCGACTTTGGATAAGGATTCAATGTGTATGGCTTATGGTAATAATGAGTTTGAAGTGACTACAACCACTCTGTTCTAGTCCCATTATTTGCTTGGTTGGGTGTTTTGTGTCAAACTTTTACAAATATCTTTGAATTTAGCAATAAAAAAGCTAATTTTATATACACATCAAGCCTAAACTCCTTGAATTTTTTCTTTAACAACCCTTTTAGCTACCCTATCTCTCATATGATTTGTCGTTGTCCCTCAACCTTACATGAAGATCTTTATTTTGGGTCCAAAATAAATATTTTGATATTTTTTTTAATAAACAATTTTGGGTTTGAAAATCTTACCACGGAATATTCTTTCTACTGTAGAACACCATAAAACAAATAAGGGGAAATAAGTGTATTATGTTGGCTACCTAGAATTCACACAATCGGTTATATTCTATTGATGTGAAGAGTATTATGTTGTCTAAAGTTTACATGTAATATGATTTAATCAATTCAAATTTTGAGGGTCGCATGCACAGGCTTTTTGGGATTTAAGTATGTAGGTTGTGTAGGTTTTTCTATTACTAACAATACTTTCTACTCTAAAAGAATTGGCTTCTCTATTTAGAAGACAACAATGATGTCCGGGAATCCTCAAGTCTGAATGTAAAGGCTTACGTTACTAATGAATGAATTCTGAGAGTTATATATTAAATGTGAAACGACATATAAACTTATCTTTGTAAGAGATAACACTTAGGATTGATATATTTTGTTGAGTTATTGTGATCTGTTTTACAAGGCGGATAGTTTTTCTGTTTTTTTTTTGCACCAATATGATCTCGAGAACCACTGGTTGGTTTAAGCAGCATGAGGTGTCTTTGGAAGCGGGAAATTCTTGTAGGGATGGGGGATAGACGATTGTGGATTGGGCGGGCGGATTCAATGATATTGAGTTCCAAAGTGTTTACAAGTACTATTGGAAATTACAGAAAATAACCTAATTTTAGTTGGAGCTGAGAAACAAGAAGAATCCAATCGTGCAAGAATCACGTCGTTTGAAGCCCCATATAATTGACCAAAGATACATAGGCATACAAGCATAGAATTTATGTATTTTCCTATTTTCCTTTACGGTAGCGGGGACGAGCATGGTCAAAGTATTTATGTAGGCATGGTAATGCTTTGCACACACACCACTAATCATGTAGGACCAATCAATGTAGCACTTGCTATTTAGACTTAGCTTACTTTATCCTTCAAGTGATTGTTTGCATTGGATTTAATGTTTTCTAATGAACTCCCTTGAATAAGGTTCTTTTCACAATTCTCTCACCGTACTTGTACACTATTGGTCACTGAGGCTATCTACTAGTGTAAGGAACTACCTTAATAGTTAGTGACTACAAAAGTCTTAGGGGTTTGGCCTTTAAAGACAATGCATAAAATCAAAAAGTTATATGAAACATAATAATCCAAACATGGTTGAACCATAAACACTGCTTATGGAGCTTGATAAAGAAACATAGAAGATAAAGAAAATAAATTTACTTACTCAAGAAGCTCCGGATCAAGAAACGCTTCTACAGAAATCGACTGTAGAAGAAAACAAGGTAACTAATCGATTACATTCACCACTTCCTTTACCGAAAAATAAGTCTCTTACATTAGAGGGACGGTACAATGTTGTGTTCTCCAAGGTCCTTCAAATAGGAAAAAATACACAACACCATTTAATTACCTTCTTTGGAGTCCATGTTGTTCTAACTCCAAAGATTCAACCCACTAAAAAAAATACATCAATCCTTCGCTTGCAAATAAAAACTTTACAATATTACACAAGTAGATATATAGTTCAAATGCAAGCACACAACCGGTCACGACACAACCGAAAGAGAAAAACAACTGAAAACATTAAGAAAACCTACTATCTTTTTCATTATTGAAGCCTTTCTTAAACTAATATGTCTTATATCAATGTCTTAGAACACAATTGTATAACTTCAAGAAATCAAAGAAAAAATCAATAACTCAAACCAAGAGATGCGAGTGACTGCAATAGGAAAACATTGCGATATGAGTGAGTGCAATAGGAAAACATTGCGATATATGTAACCTGCACTTAAGTTTCACCAATTTTACAAAATCATGAACAATTTTATTGAAAAAAATATCACAGACGTGCCTCGTAAGAATTGAATGTAAAAGTTGAGCTATAGACAATTCCATTGAAAAAATATCATAAACCTACCAGGTAAGAATTGAATGTAAAAGTCGAGCTTACAAGCTCCTAAACCGCATTCAGAAGAAAAGGATTGTCAAGTTACACCTACTTCCTTAATTCTCACGATAAAGGAGAGATTGTGAGAACTCAATTCGAATCGATTAGAATAAGTATGACACACACTTAGCCTAAAATGCATGGTCTTTACAAAACTACCCTCTCTTGCTACCTTAACAAACCTTCTCAAAATACTTTACAAGGATATTTTCACCCTTTTTGGGACAAATCTCCCATTAGCCCAATTGAGAGATTTTGAGAAGTTTTCTATCTTTGCCAAACTTTTATTAACTAAAAGGTTATTCAACCTTTTAGTTGAGAACCGATTAGTTTCTGTACTAAATCTCCAACCCTATACATGGCTACGGTAAATCAAAGATTTGCACGAGTTAAGGCATTTCGATTATGTACATGTTTAACCCTTAAACGTCCACGATGTCGAGAAACGACATTGTGGATGTACATCCAGAAACTTTGAAGAGCCATATCTTCTTCATCCGAGATCCGTTTCGAATGAAATCACTTGGGTTAGGTTCCAAATCAAGTCTAGTTTGTGTTGTGAAATTTGCAAGCCCATACAATAAAGTATGAATTAATAGAATGCACTTTAGTGAAGACAACTCTTGTTTTTGGGATTCCAAGCATGGGGCATGTATTACCATTGCAAGCCAATTATGTGAAATTAAAAATAGTTTTTCTTGATTTTTTTTTTCATGGTCATGATCTTAAGGTGATTCTTAACAACTTTGTAGTGAGAAGTTTTTTGATCCAAATGATTTTGCTATTGGATTTGCAATGATGTTTTGTCAACAGAAAAAGTGAGAAAATGGATGATATTTGAGGAGCTATATCTCCCTCATCCACCGTTGGATTTCAACTTAATTTTTTGGGATGGCGTCCAATTAGAGTCTAGTCTAAGTAGTAGAAACCTTAACAAGATCGAAGATGTTTTGAAGATAAGGCATGAAATTGAATGCAAAGGGTCTAGTTTTGGACTATTTCTCCTTTGTAAAATGTTCGGTAGTTTTTACCATTGCATGGCTTTTATTTGAGCCAAGAAATATTTTTGATGAATTTTTGTTGGGTAAAGGACTTATTAAGATGAAGGTGAACATCTTTCTAGTTGGTGATTTTTTCATTGCAATAGGTATATTGGTAGCATTTCCACCTCAAAGTGAAAATGATGAAATTTTGCAGTTTGTTTTTGATATTAATATGTTATGATCTCCCGATCTATAAGGCCTCATGACTCAAATTTTGGTACACATGATCTTCGATAAGTCTATTACAAGTTTGTACGGTTAAGATCTTAATAGCTTCTCTTTATTTTCATCTATGACGATTTCTAAGGAAATGTGCTTTTCTGCTAAAAATAGGCTCGGGTGTTTAGGGGTTAAGAAGATTCGGAAGAGCCTCATCTTTGACAATATTTTTAGATGCTTGACATGGTCCTTACTTCGATCGACTATTTCTTTAATCAATCTTTTTGTAAACATCCGTATTTTCCATTACCTTATCCCAACATATTGAGAAAGTAGGATGATCATGGACAACTGTCTTGGTTTTGATGATGTGATTGTATTCCCAAATGGTGCCACTTTGCCAGGCATCTAAATTAGAAGAATTCATGTAAGAAAATAGTATTCATTAGTAAGGAAAGCCTATAGAACAACAATGAACGAAGAAAAAGAACAAACAAAAAGACATGTATCTTTTGGAATGTTATGCATTTCTAATATATATTACTGTTGAAAGGGTCGTCTATCTTGAAATTTTATGGTAGTGCACTTCCTCATAACACTATGCGAAAGGACAATTTTGCGTTGCTTACTTGACTAAAAGAATATCAAATTGTTGAACTATTACTAGTGAAAATGTATGTTGTTTTCATTAAGCTTGTGACTGGTATTTCCACCAATAATATCTCATTCCAAAATTCCAAGTGGACGGAATAACTTCAACTTGGTGGAAGGTACACACTTTTCCACTAGTCTCTAACTTATCTTCAACATTATCCCCCACAATACTTGCTTGGTCAATAACAACATTGCCAAGCTCTATTGTTGCATTGACTAGCCCAACCTTCACATGGGCGACTAAAATCAAGGGCCTTAGAAACTCCACCTTACAGTTTCTCACCTCATGTAAAAATTACCTCAAAGTGATTACTTCAAAGAAGTACAAAAGGGATGTGGAGGTCATTCCTTCTAAATAAGGGTGGGAGAACAAGACCCATCCGATATGCTATAGTCATATTTAATTGAACGGATGAGATCAAACGATGCGCACATCCAGTGGGGAACTGGGAAGGGCGCCCTTGAAGCGCGGCAATGGTTAAGTAAGGCGGCGTTCTCCGGCCGAGGGAGGACTTCCGTAACCAAAGGGCAGGCCCTCACTCGCAATGGCACACAGAAGAACGTGCCGACGGGAACGCTGTCAGCGCCTTTGCTTGCCGGGAAAATCACACCCCTCCCGACCACCGGACCCTGCCTCCCCCCGGCCAGCCTCTCTTACGATGTTCTCCCGACCGTCGGTTGCTTGCTCTCCGTCCTCTGTTCCTCTGCACCAGCAGCACTTGCCTGCACTCTGCCTCCGCGCTTCCACTTCGCTTAGCTTCCCTCGCTCTCTCTCGTTTCATCATGGTGGTATTGGCACTTTAATGCATCCCTTGGGCTCTTGCGATTCGTAACATATATTTTGGTCCCGGGATGGTCCAGGACGGGGACGATGAGGGGTTAAGCGGGCCGTGTGAACCAGATCAATTGAACCGTGACGTCCAACAAGTGATTTCGATGCCGCTGTGTGATTTATAGCTCGCTTCGCGATGAGTATGGGACCTGCATTGGTTCGTGCAATGGCACGATCCATGGCGTGACGGGGCAAGGTTCAGTGCTTTTGTCCCAGCGGTTGAAAGTGGGGATCTTAACACTTGAAGAGAGTTGTGTAGAGTGCAGTGACTTTTTGTGCCCTATTCGTACTTAGGAAGAATATGGCGTCGAGTGCTTCAAAGCCGCGCACTAGCTCTCCGTTCCGGTTTCGAAAAGCGCCCTCAGTGAATGGGAGTAAGACATCGCCGTCGTCGTCGGGCTCTCAGACTCCTACTTCCGCTTATAAGACGATTGGAATATCTTTGACGCCCGGCAAAGGAAGGAGCAGCATTCCGACACCTCCTTCCAGTGTAACACCTCCACCGAAATTCCGACATAGCTCTGCCTCTTCCGCATCAGCTGGCAGCCCTCGCACTCCAACTTCCTCCAGAGAAGATTTTTTAAACCGTGCCAAGGAAAATGTTTCTGTTACCGTCCGATTTCGTCCTCTCAGGTACTTCGCAGCTTCCCCTACAGCACTCTTTGTTTTGACCTTCTCACGAATAATGCACGATGATCAAGTCGACAACATTCAGTCGTATCTTGAAGGTTTATTTTTCAGCTTTATTTGCCCTCAACTAGGCATTCTGTAATTTCTCGGCAGGTGATACGGTAGCTCGTGGTGACAACATGGCTTACACGGTCCTGAACTTTCTGTAGCTCAAGACTCTGTATGAATTCAAACATGTCGTTCTACGCTCTATGATTGAACTTTCCTGATCGCAAGCCGAGTAGCAGGCCATCCTCTGTCACAAATAGCTGCATTACATTGGTCTTCACTGTCAATAGTCATTCGATTGAAAACAGCAGCTTGTGTTAGGATCTCTCACCATCTGTTAACAAGCCAATGTAATGCTGTGGCTGTGGCTGTGGCTGTAGTTTTGAACTCAAAATTCAACTCTTCCCAGATGAGACTGACGATGCAGCCCTCTGCTCGGTCTTGCCGGATGCACATGATTACGTGATCATTAATGACGTTTATGAACTCAGCCTTGAGTGTATGTTTAAGAGTACTTGTCATATTCTTCTTAGTGATTATAATCGAATTGTTGATATTTGTAACTATGGGCGTAGGATTAGAACCTCCTTCTCATCCGCATTGTTAGTTCTCTTACTTCGTTCGAGCTGTGCAGAATATTGTGCATATGTATTGATGAGTCCTTTTCACTCCGTAAACTGTGTCAGCTCGGAGACTTTTACTCCAGGCTTGAGCTATCATACTTTTTATGATCCTAAAAATTCCCTCTTGTGCCACTCACAAAGTGGATGTTCATCTCAGCAACATGTGTCCGCGGGTATTGAAACCTTGAGCGATATTTTTGTATGTGCAGTCAAAGGGAAATCCAAAGGGGTGATGAGGTCGCCTGGTATGCAGACGGGGATGGGACAGTGCGAAGCGAATTGAATCCAACAACTGGATACGCCTTTGGTATCGACACTAAACTCAATGGAGCCACGATGCCGTACTGGCCGCGAAATGTCTTTTGATAGTTGTCATGGTCACTGCCTTTGGCGTGACTTTCTACATGGTGTTAGTCATAATCTCGAATCATAGAGTTAAGCTGAAGTTACGTCAGCCGTCCAGCTGAGCAGCCTTCATATCGATAGTCTTGCCTGTGACCGAATGCAACGAATAAGAGAGCGTTTCTGTTCTAGACTCCATTGTTCCGAGCTACCCTTGTTCATACGACCCTCTTTTCAGTTCGAGGGTGCGTTTAACCTTTCATTGACTTCTTGTTTGGTACTGGGAGAACAGATCGGGTATTTGGGCCGGCAACTACTACTCGGGGCGTGTATGACGCCGCCGCTCAACATGTCGTCAGTGGGGCTATGGAGGGTGTCAATGGTACCTTCTCATTTCTCACTCTATATGTGCATTAGCGTGCCAACATAGGTACACATAAAGTGTTAGTATTGTGACTAATGAAGTAGTTTTCTGACGAATGAAGTTTCGTTTTTCTTGACGTCGCAATAGCAGCTGCAGATGTGATCATACATTTCAGTTCAACATGGTAGTTTTTGTCAGAAAGACAGTTTTTTAGCAAGAATTCTGTAGCTTCCGAAATGATGTGAGCCAAAGTTCATCATTTCGCTTTTGCACTGTTAGCTTTTACAGTTCCCAGTTCTAGGGGTTCAAGCATATAGCTTTCTATTCACCATACGGAGTGACGTTGTTGGGTTGCGGTGCAGGAACTGTGTTTGCATATGGTGTTACTAGTAGTGGAAAGACTCATACAATGCATGTAAGTCTGACTTTAAGTTCGAGTTTCTATTTTTCGAATTTTGACTTCATAATATGTTCGGTACTTGTCTTGAGGGTGTCGCGTTACTTGCCTTCATTTATTGTTTTCGACGTTCGTGATGTAATGTTACGTTCAATATGTACTATACTGTTCAATACTGTTGAGGTTTATCACCTTTGTTTACGGATCTATGCTGAATTCCTGTACTTGCACCTTATTTCTCGTCTGCTTGTTGTAATGACAGGGTGATCAAAAGTCTCCAGGAATCATTCCTCTGGCTGTTAAAGACGTGTTTAGCATCATTCAAGAGGTGAGAAGTTTAATATCCTGGGGTGTTTCTCCACTCGTACTTTTCCAGGTCCATGCTGTGCTGATAGAGCCAGTTGTCGTGAAGCTGATTTTCTCTTGGTATATAGTATCTCAAATGTATGTTATGACTGTGTACCTCTAGGCGTCACACCAACTTCACCTATCTCAAACTAAAGCATGTGTACATGTTGCTTTTCAACAGACTCCGAGTCGAGAGTTCCTTCTGCGAGTTTCCTACCTTGAGATCTATAACGAGGTGGACATACAACTCAAAGAGTACTTTTTCGTTGGTTTATGTGTCATCAGTAGTATATCTTATAGCATCTGAAACTCTGCAGTTTGCTGTCTATTCTGGGTTAAATTTCAATGATGCGAGGATACTCCTTTCTTGTGCACGCCTAGTTAGGTTCTCCTATTTCAGATTACGACAGGAGATATTCCTGTGGCCTCAAACGGTAGTCGTGCTTTGGTGTAGGTTATTAATGATCTGCTTGATCCTATCGGTCAAAATCTTCGTGTGAGAGAAGATAGCCAGGTATGTGATGCTTTATACCTCATGTGTTACTTCTTTGGTGTTGGTGATATTCGTATACGAGTTATTCATTTATCTGTATCATGGTGCAATGACAGTCAGGCACCTATGTGGAGGGCATAAAGGAGGAAGTGGTGTTGTCACCTGCTCATGCTTTATCCCTCATTGCTGCTGGTGAAGGTAATTTGTGCTCTAAAACCTGTTTATTAGCAACTGATGTCTTGTCCCTGGTTCTCACCTTGAACTGGTATTCTCCTCATAACGTACCAGAGACGAAGAGAGGGACATACAATCAGACTATAATTTGGTCTTCGAGTCATGTGTTGCTCTCAAATATTCACAGGGCATTATCGTATTTAGCACATGATGTGTGTATTTTTCTTTCCACAAGGAAGTATAATTTTTTTCTTCACGAACACATTTTCAATGGCAATGTCTACTTATTGAAAGCTGCTATAATTTGTCATAGTTTCTTGTCAACCATTAATCTAACACTCTGTTTTGATGTACAGAACATCGTCACGTTGGTTCAAACAATTTTAACCTTCTCAGCAGCAGGAGTCATACCATCTTCACAATGGTGTGGTTTTGTGCAATTTATCATTTTTGTTGAGCAGCATCCCGCTTTGTTGTTCTTCTGTTGCTTGCTTCATTTGCTCCTTTGCGCTTTGCCCTTTTCATTTTTCTTTTGCAAAACTTGTACATCGCTTGAGGGCGTAATGCCAGGATTTACTTTCAGCACTGACATGGTTTACAACGTTTTGTAATCTCTGGTTTAATTGTTGTTTTACTTAGGATGTTTGCACTTTGTTACATACGCAGACAGTAGAAAGCAGTCCGCGAGGTGAAGGCTATACAGACGACGACGTCACACTCTCCCAGCTTGTACGTTCGCACGCTTATCTTTTCAATTTGTTTAGGAATCGGTCTTCTAGGTTTGAGTTCTTGAAAACGCCTGGAACGTCCTGCATGTGGAGTAAAAATGTGATGATCAACATAATGTGGTATATATTGGTCTAATATGAGACACTTGTTGAATCTGCAGAATCTAATTGATCTTGCAGGTTCAGAGAGCTCTAAGACAGAAACGACTGGTTTGCGCAGGAAAGAGGGGTCATATATCAATAAGAGCCTGTTAACTCTTGGCACTGTAAGATTAACCTTCCTTGTCATTGGCTTTTCGATGATAGATAAGCTTTCAATTGAGGCCTTGGAAATCTGAAGATGGCCACGGGTGTCGTGTGACGTATATTGTAATTTTCTGTCAAGGTTCACAGCAAGGGCTGCCTTTTGATTTTCACTGAGCTGAGCCACCACTGTACGCTATCTGCTGTAAATTCACCTAATCTGTGGCAGTTTCATTAATATCAGGTCATTTCGAAGTTGAGTGATGGAAAAGCATCTCACATTCCTTATCGAGATTCCAAATTAACCAGACTCTTGCAATCCTCCCTAAGTGGCCATGGCCGAATATCGGTGAGAATCCTTTCCTCTTTGTCGATTTTGGCTTGAAGCAGAGATGTCGAATGTCTATCATCTCGCTCTGCTTCAGGCTTCCTCTCTTCGAGGGAAGCTCATTAATCACTGTTTCGATTTTCTGCAGTTGATATGTACTATCACCCCAGCAACTAGTAACAATGAGGAGACGCACAATACACTCAAATTTGCACACAGAGCTAAGCGGATCGAAATTCATGCTGCTTCAAACAGGGTATGCAACCATTTAGACACCCCCTTCTTTTTATCTGGATACTGTCAACGAGTATCAATATCTTTGTATTTGTTTTCGTCATTGATCTGTAAGCATGTCATGTATTGGTCATCAACCTTGAGCTGCTCTATGTCCGACTTGCAGCCTATTTTTGGGATGAGCGTACTTGTTGAAGTCATTTGACTGGATTGAACTCTTTGCAGATTCTTGATGAAAAATCACTGATAAAGAAATATCAGAAAGAAATTACTAGCTTGAAAACAGAGCTCGAACAACTTAGGCGGGGCATTATGGGGCAGCCTTTCCCTGCAAAAGAAAACAGCGAAGACCTGGCTCATCTGCGCAAACAGGTATTGAACTGCATTCTGAAATCAGATCTCAATAGCTGATTGAGGTTGACCGATGTGTTCTGCAGTTCTGTATCTTTGCGAGTTAGTCAGTATTAATACTAAGCGTCATATGGGTTACAGCTGGAAGCTGGACAAGTGAAAATGCAGTCACGTCTTGAAGAAGAAGAACAAGCAAAGGCAGCCTTGATGGGTAGAATCCAACGACTTACAAAGCTTATATTGGTCTCGACAAAGAATACCATCCCACCTGTTGCGATTCCTGAGAAATCCAATCACAGGCGAAGGCATTCATTCGGCGATGATGAGGTAAAGTTAATTCCTCATTCTATTGGAGATAGTCCTGTTTTACCTACGATGTGGAACTAAATACTCAGATACTATGTTCTGCAGTACCTCGAACCTTGCTTCCATCTACTTCTCCTTGTTCCGGTTGGCAGCTTATAAGTCTTATTTGAAAGTACATCGTGCTGGAAGTGGTGCTATCACTGACTTCGTAATACTGTTGGCAGTTGGCGTATTTACCTGACAAGCGTAGAGATTTAACACTTGAAGATGATGACGAGGGAGGTCAAGGCGATAGTATGGAGGGAAGAGGAGAAGGACGGGATAGTTCTGGGGCAGACGACGGCTGTAAGGATGAAAAGAAGGCTATCAAGAAGCGTGGCATGCTCGCTTGGTTCAAGCTTCGGGTATGTCTGTGGATTTTGTTCCAGATTATATAGTAGAGAGCTTGGCTGCTTGACAAAATTTGGGATCTTTGCTGGTCCTTACGCTTGATGCTTTTCATGTGTGAGATCATCTTGTTTCTGTAATCTGATGCTGTGTTTTGTTTTTATCAGAAAAATGATTCTCTTACTCCAAGTTCCTCGGGGAGCTTTGATACAGATAATCTGCCGAATGGGAATGCAGGTGCTATTGTCTCTTACGATTCTGTGATGGACAATGGTACACGCAGACAATCATTCAGTCGCAGAAATGACGACCTTTCTGGCATTGACACTTTTCCTGAGGCCACTCAAGCAGGGGATCTCTTTAGTGCTACTGTCCGAGGTCGAAGGCCACCTCCGGTTAGTACTGATGATTATGAATATTATCCAATTTGTCAACCTTGATAGATACTATAGCTTTTTACTATCATAATGTAAGTTTGAAACAGTCTATTTGGGGACGTTTTGGAATGTCTTGCTAGTGTATATACTTATTGTATATACTGCTTGGGGTCAGGCCATGTTAATAGTAAATTTGCGCTTGGTGAAACTTCAAATCTTCACCTTTGTTATGTCGTTATGGGTTTCAATTTCTTGTGACGATTCAAATCGGCTGCAGACAGGGACAACTGTGGCCGATCAGATGGACCTGCAGAGGGAGCAGGCTAAGATGCTTGCTGGAGAGGTCGCCTTTTGTACAAGTTCGTTGAAGCGTCTAACGGAACAACTGACCAATAATCCTGATGACGCACAACTTCAAGTAAGTTTGGGAAGGCTTGTATGCTAATCAGAGGAGACATGATCTAGGTTTCTATTGCCATGTTCTGCGAGGTTGTTATTTGTCATGGTACCAGTATCAGATCCTCGTTTATCTATTGTCGATCTGTTATGGAGGACAGAAGGGTGCCAGTAGGAGTGAATTTCACAAAGTAAATATTCTGAGCCTACTTCTTGATTCTTTCTAGGCTCAAGTTGAGAAAGCTAAAGAGGAAATAAGTGAAAAGAAGCGGCAGATTCGAATGCTTGAGCAGAGGATTAAAGCTGCGGCCGCCTCCCAGCCTATTGCGAATGCTTTCGAGATGTCACAGGTGCACTCCAAATTCCACTTTATAAAGTTTGTGTTAGAAAGACCATAATAAGACTCTAGAGTTTGAGTGCTTTAACATCTATCCGGAATGTCTTGAATGTTGAGACTTCATAGTTGGTCGAATGTAGGCTCCTTATTCTTTGTTCTATGTGATCGCAGCAAATTGCCATGCTAACGTCGCAGCTCAATGAAAAAGCCTGTGATCTTGAGGTATGTCAACTCCATGTATTACCTAACTTTCTCGTCATCTTCAAACAAACACCACTTCGTGTGATATTTAGAGACGTTAGTCTGCACAAACTTCTAATTTGTGAAATTTGTGCAGATTCAAAGTGCTGATAACCGCATATTGCAAGAGCAGTTAGAATCCAAGGTTGGTGACATTATCATCGCTCTTTCGTGGATTGATTTACAACGCTTGGGTTTATTTCGTTGTTTTCTGTTGACGCTGTACAATCTGTGCACTCTTTTTCTCATCTTGCTTTAGTGACTACATCTGCGACTCATGATCTAGTTTGAGAGGATTCGTCGAAACATTCGTCATGCTTAGACTCTAGTTGTTAAGCATTCAGAATTTCAAGTTACTCTAGTGTTAGATTCTGGCTCTCTGAATGGTTGATTTAATCAGGATAGTAATTCGGCCATGTGTTATGCATATTGGTAGACTGCGGAAATCAACGAGCTTCGCGAGACAGTGGGTTCGCTGCAACAACAGCTCCAAATGGCAATGGTGGAGGGCAACGTCGGTCGACATAAGCAACTCAATACCATTCTTGACAATCCGGACGATATGGGGGGTTGGCTGAACACTCGTAGTTTGTCTGGGGAGCTTCGGTATATTGAATCAAACGGGTCTGAGAGTGACAAATTTGACCGGAACTCACAAGCCACTTCTAAGGATATAGAAGACGGGGATGGAGTTTTGCAGTCGCAGATCCTTTTGCTGGTACAAATTCCTGTAACTGAATCTCTCTTTACTTAGGTTTGTCCATTCTTGAAGAAGTACTTTCTAGCTTGTTCGTTTATCGATTAAGTTTTAGCTTGATGCTTACAAATATGGTCTAGTGAGGTAGCTAATCCGAAAATTGGATCTTTGATAAATGATGTCTCATATATATGAAGGTTTATCGAACTGGCTTTTGCAGTCTGCTGAGATTGAAAATCTCAAACAAGAAAAAGAGAAGCTGAAAGCTGCCAAAGAGAAGCTTAGGCAAGACAATCAACGTCTAGCGGAGGAGAAGGATAGCCTCTGGGGTCGGAATGAGAAATTGGCAGAAGAGTCAGCGTACGCAAAAGAGCTTGCTTCCCACGCTGCTATCGAACTCAAGAATCTTGCCGAGGAAGTGACAAAGCTTTCGTTTCAAAACTCGAATTTGCAAAATGATTTGATACAGGCTCAGGAAGTCACTTTTCAAAATGCGAAACTGCAAGCTGAGTTGGTCAAGCTGCAAGCTGAACTTAAGAAGTCTCAGGAAACGGCCTTCGCTCTGGCTTCCATGAAGTCACCTAATAACAACGTTGGGCGATCAAAAGCTTATGCCAATGGGGATACCCACCTCGATGGCGACAACACAGTATCTGGTCGAGCCCGATCAAATGGTAGAGGATCAAGTAATGGAGCACGAAAGTCTGTCAGCAACGGTCATCACGTGGATGAGATAGACGAGGCAGCTATTGATGTACTGAAGAGAGAGGCTGAGGCAGCCAAAGAGAAGGTAGCGGCAATGGCTGAGAAGGAGTCATCACTTCAAACAAAACTGGAAGAAGCCAAGCAACGAGAAGCAAATCTAGAGAATGATCTTGCAAGTATGTGGGTGCTTGTCGCGAAGTTGAAGAAAGAAAAAGAAGCAGCCACGAAGCAGGCAGAGTCTTTACCTCAGGATTTTCTGATCAATGCCAGAATAAATGAGGGAGTTCTAGATACAGACAAAAACAAGCCTGCCAGCAGCAGAGACGTAGATGCATTAGGCGAGCAGTTGGCGAAAACAGAGCTGTATGAATCAACTTTTTGGAGCGGTGCAGGTGATACTATATCATCAGAGCAAGGGGGGCTATTTCCTTATTCAAGCACTGGATTTCCATCAACGAGTTTTGATCATCAATCGGCTGACGGTGCAGCACTTGACCAGTCAAATCCATTTGCCGAAAGACATGAAACAACTGGTGGCTCAGGTCCAAAAGGAGGACAGCGGTCACTTGAAGAACTGAAGTTTTTCATGGAAGAACGGAGGAGAGGTTCAGAACTCGGTACCTTAGTGTCTCAGATGAAGGCAAGCTCCGTGACCACCACTGCATCTACCAACCCGTTCTTAAGCCATCAAAACGGCTCACCACATGCTGGTGGTGATAGTGAAGGAAATTTGTGGGCCTCCTTTGAGAGCAACTCCTATTACAAGTCATGACTCATGAACTTGTTGGAGAAGTGGAGCTTGCCGTGTCCTCCAGGTTATTTAGTTATCCAACGGAAGGCCTGTTTATCACATGCCTATAGCACTTTGAATGCCAGGATGTTTGATGTCGGCTCAGGTCGCTTGTTCATATGTGTAGTGCCCCATTTTTTGTTAGGTAGTAAGCCATTGTTTACAGATTTCTCCTCATGCGAGGACGAATTCAGAATTTTCTTGATCCATTTCATCAAAGGCTACGCTCTTTGTTTTAGAGCTTCCGTACAATCTTTTCTTATTTTTGCATTCCTGTCTGCTGATTTCGCTCATACGCAATCATGTGTTCCCCTCTAAAACTTAAAATCCTTCAATTTCTTTCTTACGTTTGTTAAAATTAAGCTGGACAGGGAGGTGCCAACAGAGAGCCACTGAAAATCTCGAACTTCCAACTTGATAACGACTCTGGTTCCTGATAGATGAAGAAAAGCAGCGGCATCTTCGAGACTTCGATTCTGATGCATCTTTAGATCTCGAGGTAGACTTGATCAATCGATCCTCCTAATTTTTATATCACTTTACTTTGAAGTGTTTCAAAACCGTACAAATGAATTGTCGGTAGCTCGATGAGTAACATACCCACTGTTGCCGAACTATTTCTAGTTTCACGAGATCGTCACTGGAGTATCGTTATGCTTTGTCGAATCAATTTCAGCTTCCAACTGTGGAAGAGAACTCAGATTCTATACTACTGTCAGATACTATACAATACTGCTAATTTTATGACTATGCAGGTCAACTGGCAGAGACTCCGGCAAGCTTTGAACCTGCGGTGCTGATTTTTACTCCATAGAGTGGTCTACTCTCTACCCCTCTATATTTGCCATCCTTTTCAGTGCTCCATCAGCTGGGGCCCAGGAATATTTTGGAACATATTAGCGCAATAAGTAACAATTATGTTAGGATGGTCACATCAGGAGTCATCAATCATGATTTGTATATGTGCACATTATGAAGAGAAAGTGTGGCATACCAAGAGGTGATCACATCTGTGATCAGCCCTTTGCGTGTTGGTGTTGAACACAAATCTCGTAAGCTCATGAATCCTTTTTATTCAGAGTAGGTCCCTAGTACAGGAGCCTCATACGCATGATGGGAAAGTACAAGGGGGTGAGAGAGGACACATGGAGGAACCCAGGAAAGGCTGCCATCAAGTCCAACCAATCTGAAAGCAATGGTGATGGAGCTGTGCAATACGGAGGTCCCAACATCATTGCTGGAACCCTCTCAAGATGAAATTTCTCCAGGGAGCTCCAGGTAACTTTACTTCACTTTCATATGTGGTGTCCTCTCTCATTTTAGACGAGGGGGAGAGAGAGAGAGAGGTTGTTTTAGAGATGATATCATTTTGCAAGTCAAAATCTGCAGATATTATCATGTGTTATACTGTCTTTGATCTGGTTGATCACAATGAAACTTACGGTAAGCAAGCTTAGAGCGGCTTTGAGCTGTCCTTTGCATTACTGATCAAATCTGGCCGGATTGTGTTAGGTTATGATCCAAGTACCACCCTTGTCTACTGGGGAGGGTCAGGTATGACAGGTGCTGTACATGTCAATCCTACACACCCTTGCAAACCAACAAGAATTTTCGGTTGACATGTATTGCTGAGAAATATTCAGTGTCTCGAAAATTATCATAATGAGTGCTCTTGCATGGAAAATATTGGAAGTGAGCACTTTCTCCCCCTAGAGTGAGTAATTGTCCCCTAAAGCCGAATGGCCAATGGGCTCAAAGCCGCCAAAGTCCCTCAAAACTCAAGAAATTAAAATGCATTAAAATTAAAATTACCTTTGATGCAAGGTGTAGATTTTCAATTTTTAACATAATATGAGGTATGAAAACCATAGAATTTAGTACCTAACATGTACATGTAGGCCAGTTCTTAAATTTAATTTTCTTGGCATTTGTGAGATTATGATGCTGAAAGTGGTATAAAAAGTTTTTTTCACTTGTTGCAATAAGGATTTGAAGAATTTTGTGAGCCAAAAAAATTAAAAAAAATAAAAATAATTGAACTTAAAATCAAATCAATTTCAAAAGTGAATTTGACTTAAGGCTCTTCAAATTCTTGTTCCTAAGTTAGTCAATTATAAGTTTGTATAAGATTTACTCTCATGAGACCTACAAACCCCTACAAACCCCTACAAACCTATAGAAATTCTTGATTATCCACATGGAAATATGCTGAAATATTACAAATGCGGTCGTTGACTATAGAGTCTTACAATGGTATTTGGCATATGAAGTATTATTAAAATAGAAAATCTGAACAATGAGGTCATGCTTGAGAACCTTACAAAAAATTTAAAAAAAAAATTTAAAAAAAAAAAAAAAAAAAAGAAAGAAAGAAAGAAAGAGAAAGAAAAAGAAAAAGAAAGAAAGAAGAAAAAAGAAAAAAGAAAAAAGAAGGTATAATCCCAATTTTTGAAGTTTTTGGGGTTGAATTGATTTTTGGCAGATTTTGAAAATACATGAGCATTTGGTGTAATTTTGGGAACATTTGAGCATGCCCCATAAGTGTTTCAATAATTTGAACGTGAATATCTCCTAAAGTTTTAATGAGCACTTTTGATGCATGAATGGTCTTTTTGGAAAGGTTTGGAAAGAGCCTGCAGTGTTTAAAAGGTTTTAACTCCATGTGATTCAAGTTTGGTAAATAAGACGCTAACCAGAGTCAAATCAATCCATCTTGGGTTTCATTCAGCTTTAGGGGCTAATAGTAGTATTTTAAAGGGCAATGGTAAGCTTGGGGTATCACTTTTTGGACACACTAATTAGGTTATTTTTATTGAAAGCCTCCAAGGTTTGTCTAATTTGTCCATTTTAATCAAGTAAAAAGACCCTAAAATGGAAAATGAAATATCATGCACCTCAATGAAATCAAAGTTTATATGCCTATAGAGTTTCTCTTAGATTTTTTCCTTTTTTTTGGATCCATTCATAGATGAGGGAAAAAATGTTGAATTTGGGATTTGGAGGCATTATAGTGCACAATGAATTAATTTGTTTAAATTAAATAAATTATTTTGTATTCTATACAAGAAGATGTAGGTCATATTCACAAAATATATTAAAATAAAAATGGTTGATATTCCATTTGCTTGATTCTATGGATTCTAGGTTAGTGAGACATAACTTACTTTTACAACTAAAAAATCAAATAAAATTACTTCAATTTTTTAATTTTTTTTTAAATTTTAAATTTTTTTCTTGATAAATTATAAGTATAGACAACTAAAACCTTATCTTATGAAGTCTTACTATATTACAGTTTAAAAATGGATATGTTTGACACACCAGTATAGAGTGCAATTGTTCATGAGACAACCTTTTTGGGTACCCCAACCATACCATCACTCTAAAGCCATTTTTTTACATTTGTACCTTCTCTTAACCCCTAACTCTTCTTAAAACCCGAATCGGGTTTTGGAGGTTCTCGCAGGAGAAAAACTCAGCCCACTTTGACCATTATAATCTCACAAATGAGAAAGAATGAACGGTTCAAATTTAGTATGTGAGAAGAATGTCAAGTGAACATTGAGATCTTACGATTGAATATTTTGAATAATGCTTAGATTGAGTTTTTGAGCTTATTCTAAAGGAAGGTCAAATTTTGAGACTAAAACCGTTTTGCAACAAGAAGATTTAGGGGTTAAAGTAATTGATTAGTTTTTTTTGTTTTAGTTGGAGTTATGTATTTTATAATTGAATGAGTTTCAAAATTCACAGTATAACTCTTGACAAGAAAAAACATCCTTTTGAGGTTGTTGTGAATAGAATGTCTATTACACCTATCTTTGGATGTATGCCCATGGGTCATAACACCAATGGTGAGACTACTTATCCCTCTTGCGGTGAACACGATACTAGTTCTTCTCTAAACACTTGTGCTTATGAGATAATCAATATTTCATCCTCAAAGAATTTTGAGGTATTCATACACCAAGGTCCAAAAACTCCAACACCATAGTTGGTACACGAAGGTGGTGAGTATTATGCCAGCACAAGGATTGGCATATCGTAACGTATCAATACTCAAAACTAATACTTTAGATTCATCACTTTTACTTTGGAATTACCAAACCTAAGATTGGTTTGGTAGATTGGTTGAAATTTCCAACTAGAGATATCAACCCTTGTCTTGCAAAGGACCCCGTAAAAATAATGAATAAATTCCATAAGTTAGTCTTGCAATAGTAAAAATTGCGAAGTAAAATGGAGTTTGAAATTACCATTACTTGCACTAACGCATGTGCCACATCATTATAATGTCTTTGATTATGCAAAGATAATCACCATAAGAACTAGAACCATGAAAAAAAATAATCTAGAAACACCATTGCAAACATTCTGCCAAATCAATTACTAAACCTATCTCTAGACTTACAACTAGAAGGTTGTTAATCATTTTTTAGAGTCGATGTACTGCTAGAAAAACGTCTAAAGAAAATGCTTTATCTATGTCATTGCAATGGTAAAAACTCTTTTTTTTGTTTCACAAAAAGAAAATATAAACCTCAAAGAACATGTACCTAACTCGCCAAGAAACAAGATTTCAAAGAACCTCATACCAAATTTACTACTAAACTACTTTTTTGGGGGGCTCCACACCACTTATTTCCTTCTCTACAACAAACCAGAAAAACTTTCATTTCAACTTTGAACATTATAATCTCACAAACAATGAAGTATTTCAATTTGAGATTTGGTGCATATGATCATGAACAAGATCCTACAATTCCAATCCTCAAACTATAAAACAAAAGTGAAAAATCCTAGCTTGCATTGAAAGCGGGCCTTTTCCGAAATCAAGCCTTGTAGCTTTAGGAATTAATTTACACTTTTTTAGTCAACCCACCTCAATACAAACCTCAACAACCAAATTAATCAAAAAAATAATTTCATAAAAATAAATGCACCAATAGATTTCAAAAGTAATATCCATTGTAGGCACACCTAATATTAAAAAGACCCCATTTTTTAAAGATTAAAAATGGCAGGCAAGGTTTATCTGGATAAAACTATCCAGCCTGGGACATGGTCAATATAGGAAAACCTAAACTTAGCCCTAAAAGTATTTAACTGAATATCCATTCCTTCCTATTTCTATTATTATCCACCTTGTTGACAGATGTGCTAGTATCTTTTCAAATATGCTATTTCTTACCCAACACTAATTTGCCAAGTGGGCTATCTATCTTGCAGATTCATATCCTTTTATAACCTTTATCCTTTTATGACTTTATCTTAATCGGTAAAGATTCCTCTCGTGTTTAAAAAAACAAAACAATCCTTTAGTGCTATTGGATTGGATGTGCTATAGTTTTTTTAACCCTTTAATGTAATAATCAATTAGTGGATGTGCTTTAGTTTTTTATAAGCCATTAATGTATTAATGAACTAATGGATGTCCTTTAGGATGATCACTTTTTTTTTTTTTTTTTTTTTTTTTTTTTTTTAAATATTTTAGTGATTAGGGTTGTGGGTACGTCACACTATTTGGAAGGTGAATCTTACATCATCGTCATGATTATTTATGATTGGCAAGATGGAATTTCTATATAACATGATATTGATTGAAGGTTTTTTTTTCCTTTGAGAACTATTATGTGCTTTTTGGTGGATATATGATTTGATCTTTTGATTGGGGGAGGAGGTTCTAGTTTATTTGCAAGGTGAATTATACGATATAATAGAGTGTAATAGAGATTTCGTTGATTTGAAATTTACCATATTTTAGTCAGGATGGTGTAGACTTTTATTATTCTCTTCTCACTCAAAAAAACAGGTGGTGGGGGGTGAGGAACTTGATAGTTTTGTTGTGTTTGAATTTTATTTATTAATGTTAAGATTTGTAAGCTACTATCATAGGTCACAATTGGCAATGGATGTGTAAAGGAAGTTCAAAAAAATCTCATATTCAAGTAGTCGATAAAAATCTAAAAAGATACCGTACAGGTCAAGCTTGCGTCTTGGAACTAGGCTACGGCGATGCACTCTATACCCTTCGAAAGAATTCATGAAAATAGAGGAGACCAAAACTTTATAGACACATCCTTTTTGTGTGTGAATATATTCAATTTTTTTTTTTTCATTTGATTTATTATAAACTTTTAGTTTATATCTAAAAATGATCGACACAAGTCAAGCTTGCGTCTTCGCACTAGCCCTACGGCGGTGCAATCTATATCCTTCATGTATACACAAGAATGATTGGGAGATGAAACCGTGCGCCTACATTCTTCTCTCATGTGAATATATTGAATCCTTTATTTCTCTCTTTTGTTAATCAACAAATTTCGGTTCATATTTTAAAATTATTGACAAATGTCAAGCTTCTGTCTTGGCAATAAACAATAGGGCTACGGCCGTGCAATCTGTACCTTTCATGTATTCACGGAAGTGATTGGGAGATGAAACCGTATGCCTACATTCTTTTCTTGTGTAAATATATTGAATCCTTTCTTTTCATGAACAAATTTCGGTTCATATTTAAAAAATGCTTGACACATGGACTACGGCGGTGCAAGTCTATAACCATTTAGATATTCATAAATAGAAAGCGGAGGGCAACAAAACTATACAATCCACAAAATCTAACATCGTATTCTCGTGTGAATATATTCTTTATATTTGGTCCATTTTGCGCATCATAAAATCTAACATCGCATTCTCGTGTGAATATATACCATTTCTTTCTTTACATTTGGTCCATTTTGCGCATCATAAAGAAAAAAAACATGCACGGATCAATGATCATTTTCATTTTTTTTATTTTGTTGCTTTTGTGTTGTTACAAACCATAAAGGGGTTGCTATTTGACCACAATAGAATCCAGTCTTTCTAGATTGTGCCTACCAATTGAATGCAAGTCTGACCATTACCATCCTTATTCAAAGTTGGTCACCCTCACAGTACAACCATCTCATGTTGGTTGAGCACTTTCAAAAAAAGGGGAGAAAAAGGGGATAAACAGGAAAAACAAACAAGCAAAACAAGTCAAGGACCCAGATTTCTAACATAAATGAAGGAAATGATTGTATTTGGTCAACAATGTACCAACTTGTTTTGTTTGGTGATACCAAATGCAGTTTCAGCAACTTAATTTAATATGGCATTTTGGGTAACTGAATATTGGATTTTTCTCAATAAATGTGTTATAAATTATAAGATTAATATGTTTTTAAGATTTTATTTAACTTTTATGTTTATAGAATGGAGTACGTTTTGTATTGGAGCTTTGTATTCATTTCTCTTGTTTTTTTATAACAGAATGGAGTTTTTATTTTTTAATTTTTTTTTAATTTTTTTTTAAAATAATTTGTGATGTGTAAGAGAATTAAATTGTACTTTTCTATGCATGGAAATCTCATGGCTCTTGACCAAGAGCTGTGATCATGATAAATCAAAAATGAATTTTTGAGTGGCTTGGTCACTCTTGTAGTGTAAAGTGGATTTGGACCGGGACGAGTTTAAGCTCAATACTCTAATGTCCTCATCATTCTCTCTTTTACCCTCCATTTTCCCCCTTCTTCTCTATTTAAATAATTGAACACTAGCCAATCAATGGTTTTTAAGCCTCATGGTCTCCTTGATTGTAGTTAAGTTGAGGCATTTGCTTCGACTTAATTATGATCAAGGAGAGCATGAAACATCATCTATTGTGGAAAATTTAGCATACTTTGGAGACCTCAAAATTAGTGGTCATTCTCCTTTTTCCAAGGTAGTGTAAAGTCAAATGGGACTAAGAGCACTTTACTCTCCAATCACAAGAATTAAGAGGGCGTGGTTAATCTTTATGGTCCATAGTGTAAAGCAACCCTTATTCTTCAATGTTGATGCCCACATGACACACCACCTATTAACCCCTTAGCGGCTTGCCATCCATGGTCTAAATGACTGACATATAACAATCACACTTGCATAAGAGAATTAATTCACTCCCATAAATTTTTCCCATGCAAACCCTACCCCGTACTTGAACACAACCGTTTCCCAATTACTATGAGAACGACAAACTTGCTATTGAACAACAAACGTGTTGATGCCACACAACTATAACAAAATCGCAAGAAGAGGGATTCAACAACCGACGGGATTACACTTAATAAAGGAATTTGAGCTATTGTAGCTCGGAAGAGACATCACGACACGAAGGGCGACATGAAGGTGACTAGTGGCCTTTCCTTTCGATCAACAAGACACACAACTTTTGCGTTCGGGGAGCTTTTAACCCCTAAAGGTCCTTGATACAAAATTGTTTAAATTATCAAAAAGAACCTTTTTTTACTTCAGGTGCAAAGAAACTCAATCTAAGCATTGATTAGAAGATCCAACCGTGAGATCTTGAAGTTAACTTGACCCTTTTCTTGAATGTCAAATTTGAACCGTTAATTTTTCTTCAATTTTGAGATCATAAGGTCAAAGTTGGCTGAATTTTCTCCATGCGGAAATTCCAAAAAGCGATTTCCACTTTCTTGGACCTTTAGGTGTTAAGGTTACCGATGACACTCTTTCTACACAAAAAAAATACTATATTGTGAACATATCATCCTCGAAAGACTTTGAGGATATCCACACACCAATGTTCATAGACCTCAAGACTAGATAGGAAAATTTTAAAGCATAGTAAATCAAATTAAGGCAAAATTGGCACTCACTCAAAATTACCCGCACTAAAAAAAAAAAATGAAGAAGACACATAGGGTTAAAATAATGATTTTTCAAAAATAATAAAATTGGGTGACCAAAGCAAATAAACTGCGTCATGTGAAATTCTCCGGCGCCAAAAGTAAATAATTTTCTAACCCCCCGAGATCGTAGATTTCGGAAATCTACGAAAAAGCAGGTCAGGCAGGCAAGCTCGGCCTGCTCGGACGGAGGCAAAGCGGCACGACCAAACCTCCGATCGCGAGGAAAAAGGCGCATGATCGAGACCGCAGTAATAAACAGTAAACAGCTTCCACATTTTTCTACTTCCTTGATTGCCATTCGAAAGGATTAAATGGAGGCAGTAGAAAAAGAATCATTCATCAATCCGACCAAACCAACACCAACACCAACATGGCCCCAACTCTGATCAATACCCCCCATTCCACTCTCACACACCACTGCTGCTCCCTCACTCACTCTTCCAGAATTGCTTGCTATGCCAATCGCTAGTGTAATGGATTCTTAGCGGAGATTGCTTGCTCGCTCTTGTTGGGTGTAGCCATGGATGCGGCCATTGAGCATGTGCAGCCCGTGATTCTCACCAGCCCTAGCGAGTGGGAAGAGTCGTACCGGCCGCTTCCTTTTCTTTTCTTCGCGCTCTTGATCACGTGGTTGCTGCTCGTCTTCTTGTGGACGCTCAACACTTGGAGCAAACGGCGATGGCAGGTATACTACCTGGATAATTTCAGAGTAGCCCCCTTCCCGGATGATTTGAGAGTGAAAGCAACTTCAAAATCAAGACTCCCCGCGCGAGATTTGAATTCTTGAGCGATTCTTGATTACCCTATTACTGATTCTCATTCTTTTTGTGTTGGAGTATGCAGACTAGTCAATTGCAGTGGATATTGACGGCTGTTCCGATACTCAAGGCGCTTGTTCTTGGTCTCTCCTTCGTATTCTGGTACTGTCTGTGTGATTTTGGAAGTGATAGATTGAGAAACTTTTAGTACTGGATTTTGATTTGATTCTTCGTATTCTGGTACTGTCGGTGATCTTGGAATTACAAACAAGCGATTCTTGGATAGATTGGTTAGTTTTTCAGTGGTGGGTTTTGATTAGTGTTGGTTGCGTGGTGCAGGTATTCGTGTTTGAATTTGAGTACATGTTCATTCTGGGTAGCCTTCGGAGTGTTCGTTTCTCGAATCTTCTTCGAGACGACGTGCTTCATCGCCTTTCTGTTGATTGCGCATGGCTATTGTATCATGCACGAGCAACTGTCGGTGTCGGAGCGGCGTTCCATCGCTGGTCTTGCTTCGCTCTTGTACTTAACCCTCACGGGTTACAAGGCTGCCGTCCCGCAATTCGCCGTGAGCCTCTTTTCACAACCCTGATTTTGCAATCAACAAAAATCCCACTCTAAAATCAATCAATTGATTCATTTTGTTTTTGTGCAGATTCTGGTTGTATTCGTTTACGGGCTGTTACTGTACGTCATTATGTTGCACATTGCACGCAACCTCGTCTCGTTACGTGAGCAGTTGCAGCAGATTCAAGACGAAGGCGTGCACATTATGCACACTGCGGTTTACACCAAGTACCTTATGTTCAAGTAAGCTTTCTCCTTAATATCAGTTTCTAGAGCTTTTTTGTTTCTTGTTCTGAAGGATGAATTCTGAATCGTTCCTTCCTTCGTTGCTGCAGGAAGTTCCAACGTGCAATGTTTATGATGGTTGTTGCTGAAATTTTGGTAAGCTATCTCTTAAAGGCTTTCATGAAATGTCTTTGAAAGTCAAATAAATCTCTGCCACTTGATCATGATCATTTTGAATAGGGTTAGTAAATGGTGCAGTACCAGGGGCACCCACAAGTTTAATTTCAAAACTTGATAACAAAATTCAGATGGGTCCAAAAATTATTGTGATTTGAGTATGTCCAGCCTTCTACATACTTTGCCTATACTTTGTCCATGCTCACAAATTGCTTGTATAGCAAAGTTCACTACTGAAATTGGAGCCAGGTTCTCTTGATGTACGAGGGTTTTTGACGTTTATTTGCTTGTTTTGTTTGTCTGTTGTGGGCAGATGCATGCACGGACGGATGGATTAGCGAATGAGTATTGGATGCGTCTTCTTGTCCGAGAGTTCACAGAGATTGGCATCTTCTTCTACATTGGGTTAGTACTCAAAAACCTTCAGATTCAGTTACTCGAAATTGTTGTATGCTAGTACTTGTATTGATGACCTCACTTTGTGTTTGCAGATGGACGTTCAGATCGAGAGAGCTCACTCCATTTTTCACCGTCATTCCAGCTCTACAACAACCCTCCGGGCAACGCATCTTGCCACCAATTTATAGTGTGGTAAGTGAACGCCTGGCAATCACTTGAACTCTTCCCACCCAAGTGGATAGTGCACACCATTCTGACATCTCTGTCGGGACCGTGGCAGGAAATCAATGAGAAGCAGTTCAACAACCTGGACCATAAAGACTGGCACATTGGAGTGGTAAGCTCTCCATCATGCTTCATCACTTAAAAAGCGTGGTCCACCAGTGCTCGGATTCGCGATCCAGCTTCCCATATTATATTGACTTTCTTTTGATGAACTTTCGTATTTGGAGCGACAGAATTTCTAAAATACCAATTGCTACAACCTCCTGCGGTCACTTGATCGGGTAGATCCGGTTGTAGATCAGCTAAATGAAGTTGCCAGATTACTGATATGGTTTGGGAAAGTTAGGACATAATGCAAAGAACACCCAAGTATCACATGAGTATTACCCCGAGTTTCGGTATCTTAGAACGATTACCAAAAGGTCTTGGGAATAAGGCGATGATAGCTAGATTGTGTCAAAAACTTCCCGAATGTTGCCTTCGTTTGCTCGCACTATTTTTGATGGTTATTGTGTCTTGTTTTGCAGCCAACATCAATCTCCAGTAACGGAGGTACACAGAGGCCGATGTTAGTGATAGTGCAGAACCCAGGCATGGCCGACTTCGACGATTTTGTCAAGGAACCGAACAAGGTGTTCAACATATCCTCCACCTTCGAGCAGCCCTCGGAGAAGAAGAGCCGGAGAGAGAAGAGAGAAGAAAGCATGGTGTTCATGAATGAAGTTGTGGTAGACGTGAAGACGACGCTCAAGAGCTACTCGTTCCTTCAGTTTGAGAATAGATCAACTTCAAGCCTTGTATGATCCCCCCACCCCTTTTTGCGATTGTCGTGTACACTAATTAAGTTTTCCAATAAGTAGATGTACATATGTAGCATAGCATAGCCCGACTTCGTCCAGGAGACAACATTTGTTCAGTACATCTGTCATAGAAACCACACAATCATGCCATCATCCTGTTCCTGGCTATTCTGCCACTCTGAACAGTTGTACTATATCACATGCATACAAAGTATGCATTGCAGATCAATCTCAGTACTTCGCTGACTACACCATCGTGCTTCTTACCTCTTGAAACTCGTAAGCTTGCAGTGTGTGCTCCATGTCTGCAGGCTATTGTTTTCAAGGTACCATCCCATGACTTCATGATTGTTTGATACAACATGTATACAAAGTTAATCAATCTCCGTGCACTGACCACTACGTTTACTGCATCATTATGCTTCTTACCTCTTATACAAAATAACTTACAGCCCGTGCTCCATGTCCGCTGGAGCTATTGTTCTGAGGTATCATTCCTGGGCTTAATAATTGATTAACAGGAGCTACCACATGGAGGGAGTATGATTGTCGGTAAGGAGGGGCGTTGGATGATTGAGTGACAGGCATTGTTGGCTGGCACGGAGGCATGAGCGTGTTATCCGATGTCAGAGAGAGCGAGGAGAGAACATGCTCTTTTGGCAGGAACTGCTACTCCACTGCACCTCAGCTGCTCCATCATCACATTCTCTTCTCTCTGGATATGGCTCTTACTTGTCACGTTTCTACTCTCCTTTCACTCATTTTTTATTTTTTTGTTGAACCAACCAATCAATTTTATCAGTTACATTGAACCAAGGCAAAACAACTGCACTGTTGATGGATGAATGGTGGAGGAGTAGAATAGAAGGTGGGAGAGTCTAAAGCTTTGATTTCAAGAAAAGTGAGCTATCTGGGGTTGGGCTAAGATGTAGTATCGGTGACCTTCCATGTATTATTTCGTGCAGAATGTAGCAAGCGGGTACATTTGCCGAGGTGAGGTCGCCGATACTACATGTGTCCCCTAGGGTTGAGTATGGTGCCACTCAAGGGAGAGTTCGACTCTAATAACAAAATTTTATGCTCTATTGGTTGGCAACCATTTGTATTTTACTCATCATGTATGTGTAAGAGAGATTAAATGATCAAAGTAAAAAATGAAAGAGGTGTTAAGATTTTCTCTACTTATGGATGTCTAAATAATAGTATTGGTAAAGTCTTTGTAACTATGTGTGTATCTTTAAGTAATAGAAGGTGACATTATTTAAATTAAAATATCACCTAAATTAAAATTTCACTTAAAAAGTAAAAATCTTGAAGAAGTTCCACTTGGAGATATGGAGTGAAGTGACTCACAACAAACTCATATTCTTGTAGCAATTCTGGTATGAACCATCATCTAACGTTTGTCTAGAATGTAATCCGCTATAGCCTATGAGCACCAACATCACCCTTCACACTCCAACAAAATGATTAAAAGCTCAACTTGTCTTCTACTATCACTATTGATTAACCTCACCCTTGAACAAAGTTTGAGGTGCACCACACTACTAGAAAATGTTTCCTATATCAACAAAAATCAACTGTTTTTTGTTGACATGGGTATTGCAATGACCATTGCAACAAAAATTTAAAATTTTAGTGATTGGACACAATCCCTTCTATTATATTTGTACTATCAACTATGGACTGTACTTTTTCCGCTACAAATTTAGTGAGCCTATAGATTTAATTATGCTCATGTGGCAATTTATAGGAAGCATATGTTTTTCTAGAATTTACTCTTACGAGAGGTCTTTGTGGAGTTTATATAATGATGCATATTTACTTTCTTACAAAGTTTCCATATGTAACTTTATGTACAGTATAGCCTGCTTCTCTCCCGATGGTCACACTCGACAAGCAAATTTGGCGCATGTTTTACCATTGCAAACCAATTTTGTAAAATGCAATCTCTCACACAAATCGTGCTTGAAAAGCTGTTTGTGAGGGTTCAATTAAACATTCGGAATCATGTAGAATAGAGTATGACTGAAACAATTGCTAAAGAATTGGAATTTTTAACGTTTGTCTATTTTGTTGTCCACAGATAGATGGATTAGCGAACGAGTATCGGATGCGTCTTCTTGTTGGAGAGTTCACACAGATTGGCATCTTCTTCTACATTGGGTTAGTACTCAAAAGTCACCGAAGACAGGTCTATATCTCTGACTCAAAACTGTGGTCAATGCTAGGAAGTTAACATGCCTAGAAACCAAGCACATTTTATCATTTGAACAAGTTTTCAGGCAGTGATCGATTGACGTAATTTTCTAGGAGAATGTGCAAACTTTGTAGGGAAGCAGCGATGAAGATATAAAAAATTTCTAACACTTTCCTTTTCTAGTTATGGAAGGTGATGACCTATGTGTTTCTTTGATCGATGAAGGTGTGATGTACAGTTGAGGATGAACTTGAAAACTAGAATCTTCCTCTTGTGGGGAAGATTTCTGCGCGGTACAATGCTTGGGTTTTGATCAGGTTCCCTTAGTACTTTTATGATGTCGATCGGTTTTTGGAACACTTTGTGTTTACAGATTGGACGTTCAGATCGAGAGAGCTCACCCCATTTTCACTGTCATTCAGCCTTACAACAACCCACCGGGCAACGCATCCTGCCACCAGAACGAAGACTACTATGGCATATTGAGCGTCGCAGCTCTATGTCGGCGAAGCGCTCATTTGAGAATTACAACGTCTTGCGGTCAATGATCGGAGAGATCCGGCATTTTAGTTGTAAATCAGCTTAATGAAGTTGTTAATTTCTGATTTGATTTGGGAGAGCTAGGAAATTGTGCTGACTCACTATGTAATGATCACCTCAGTATCACCTGAGTATTATCCAAGTATCTTACAACATTTACCGGATGCTCTTGGGGAAAATAAAGATAATAGCTAGATTGTGTCAAAATACTACCTGATTGTTGCATTTGCTTGTTCGCAGTGTTTTTAATTGTACCGCTCTGGTGGAAATTTTGCAGCCAACATCAATCACCACTAATGGAGGTTCACATGAAGAGGCCGATGTTAGTGATAGTGCAGAACCTAGGCATGACCGACTTTGCATTCGAAGACGATGATTATGTCAAGGAATCGAATAAGGTCTTCAATCAACATTCTTTTAATCCTAGCTCTACAGAAAGCCTTCAGAGAAGAAGAGCCTTTAGAGAAAGGAGGAGAGAGCAGGATGGTGTTCATGGATGAGGTAGAGGTAGACATGAAGACGACGCTCAAGAGCTACTTACTTCCTCAATTTGGGAACAGATCAAATTCAAGCATTGTATGATCCTCCTATTTTGCGATTGTCGTGTACACTAAGCATCTACTTCCAAGAATTAAATGTACATATGTAGCATACCATATTGTAGCCCGACTTCGTCCAGGAGACAACATGTGTTCAATACCTCTGTCATAGAAACCACACAATCATGCCATCATCCTCTTTCTGGCTATTTTGCCACTCTTAACAGTTGTACAATGCCACATGCATTGCAAATCAAGCTCAGTACTGACAACACCATTGTGCATCTTAACTCTTGAAACCAGTAAGCTTGCAGGCATTGTGGATCTATTGTTTCAAGGTATCATTCATTGACTTCATAATTGTTTCATTGGTTGTATTATACAAAGTATGCATTGTTAATCAATCTGCGTGCAATGATTAAGTTAGATTTGAGAATTTCATAGGAATTTAAAATAAGTTCAATTTGAGAATTTCATTAGATTGGCAAATGCAAATACTTAACTGCGTCCAATTGCTAGAAATGTTTAATTCAAGTCAACGAGCTAAAGCTTTTGAAGCTTTCTATTGCCATCATCCTAGAATTCAATAATCTGCCTTGAGTTTGTATTCTACTCCTTATTGCAATCATTAAAAAGCTTGAGAACTAATTGTGACCACTCCCACCGTAAGATCTCAAAGATAACTTGACAAACTACTTGCATTCCAAATCTAATCCGTGGATTCTACTTTGTTTGTGAGATTGTAAATGTCAAAGTTTGCTGAATTTTTTTCTTGCGCAAACCCTCAAAACATGTTCCGGGATTTAAAGATCTCTAGGGGTTAAAAACAAAAGGCTCACTACTCAACTACTTATGAGATTGAGGCATTGAATTACACAAAACCATTTGAGGTACATGTTCATTTAGAGACATCATGCACCGATGAATTGCATAATCCTCCATTGAGCATTCTAATAAATCCTCCTATAATTTGAGTCTCACAATCGGTATAAACAAGGATCTACACACTAAACAATACTTATACTTGCACCCTCGTGGATAAAATTTGAAATGCCTGCAGATGGTGCACTCCACTTGACATACTACACCGGATCTCCTATCAGTCCTATGTCGATCTGTACAAACTTTGCACCAGTTCGAATTGCAGAAGGGTGGTGAATGATGGCACTGCACAATTTTAAACAATCATCACATGCAATCTTAGTCATATACAACACTCTCAAAGCACTCAAATCTAATGATGTTTTGGAATTGATCTGCACAACTCTAATGTGTTGATACCAAACTAGACTTTTGGAAATTAGTTAATCACCTAACTTATTTGCACTGTCTTAGTATATTCAACCTCATAAGCATAATCAATCAATATTGCTTTTGTTAACTTGATTGCAATTTTCACCCGATGGATCTTGAGTGAAAGTAACTATTCAAAGTACAAGCATAACTACTACAAAATAACATCTCAACAACACTATTATGAAAACATTACTTCATACACTTCAAACAACCAACATTAATTGGGAAATTGTAATAGTTTGGAAAGAGTGATTGACTGGAAGAACCTCCAATCACTTCTAATTACAACTTTCTCAATAACAAACATTTTGATTTATATGCTTTTGAGGAATGGAAATGTATTCATTCAAGTAAAATTAAAATGTGAATATATCACCATACATACCTGGTGGTACCTGTGAGTGTCATGCTTGATTTCTTTATAATTCTTCCAAGGACATGTAGAATCTTTAAGCGAGCAACAGCCATGGACACACACCTCTTGTAAATTTGGCATCTCGCTAAGGTTGGGTAGCGGGCAAAGATTTGTGCAGTTGCTCAAGTCTAGTGAAGTCAATTTTAATAATTGATCCACACCTTGAATTGTAAAATTCTGACATTCTAATTTCAGTGTCATTAATCCTGACAGCTTGCCTAGTCCTTGTACCTCAATGGAGTTACGTATACACAGGTTGAGGGCAGACAACTCGCGCAATCTTCCAAGTGGACTTACATCAACTCTTTGAGTGATACACAAGTTATCGTCAAGATCTCCTTCCATTTTGATGCACAAAGTCTTAAGATATTGCAAGTTTGAGGCACATTTCAACAATCCTTCCAAAGGCATCTTGCTTCGTAATCCAATACCAATGTCAAGACATAGTTCTTCTAGTGCCTTCAGTTTCTCAAATATCTCTGATTGAATCTCAATATAATCCACCAACTCCTCCCATAGCTTTATCCTTAAGGATTTGAGATTGCAACACTCTTAAAAATGGAATCTGCTTCAAACCAACCCCCCATAACTCAACAAACCAAAGATCTGGAAGACACCCATTCTCATCGTCCCCACTTGAATTACAAACAATCTCCACCAAGCCTTCTACGCGCAAGATCAACACACGCAGGCTCTTCAAGCACCCCAAATCAAGAGTGGAATTCTCTGCCACACCTTCATGAATCATGAGGCATTCCAACTTCCTACATTGCAGCAACTGTTTGGGATTGATAGAGATCTTCGTAAAAAAAGATCCCACACCTCCCACACAAAATCTCCTCACCGAACCAACGTTTATTCCACCACGCCAATTCAACGAGTGCACCCACCACTCACTTTCTTTGCTACCTTCTTTCATAACCAATGATTGTGCAAACTCTATATACAAGTCATGTAATTTAAGAGTAGGGCTTCCCTCATAAATAAGAGACTTCCGTTGCAAGTCCTTCACCTGCTCCAGAATTAGCATCAAGAAATCATTAGATATTACCTACATCTATTTTTCAAAAAGTAGATACAAAGAAAAAATACAAGTCGCATGCCTTGATATCAATCTACATTGGAATGTTCAATTCCCACCTTTCTTTCTGCAATGACAGGAGAAATGCCATGCAATTTGGCAATTAATGACACTCGCGATTCGTAATTCGACGGCTCTCGGAGGATCCATTCGCTCCAATAAGTATAGTTCAACAATAAGGCCACATCTAAGAAGACCAATTTCCCCATGTCTGACAATGTTGAGTAGTTCATACCCACAATATAGTTCACTCTCTTCGATTCTCTACATTCTTGTAGTTTGTCCTTAAACGAAATATGCTCCTTCCACTTCATGATATTTTCCTTGTCAACGTCGTGGAAATAAGTCCCCAATGCTCTTATAACAAGTGGATGGTATTGTTGATTTATATATCCATCTTCTTCAAATCGGCATTGCTTAAGACATGCTTCCACAATCTCATCCTCACAAGGCTGCAGCCTGCATATTAATTTCTTTGGAGCAGCCACTGAGAGAAACAACTCTCTTGCTTCATGCTTTTCCAACCTTGAGATGGGCTTACAATACTTTTCCTCCCCAAGTATGGAATCCAAAATTGCTCGACTCCGCGATGTGACCATCACCTTGCTACCACTTGCAACTACAGTCTTCACCAAACCACGTGCTTCCTCTCGAGAGGACTCAAGGTCCCCAACATTATCCACAGCTAAAAACATTGATGGTTGGCATTCCAATCGCCTTCGTAAACAATCCAGTCCCTACACAGCAAGCAAACCACTCTCAAATATCCCATGAGTCATATTCTCGTATCAGCCAAAAATATCACAAGTTCCAATACAGAGTCCTTACAAGGATGAAAAAGTATCCACAAGAAGCACCCATCAACTACGACCACCACTAGATGTCCAATTACTAACCTGCCACTCTGAATCGATGCTGTCAACAATCCTCGTGTCCAAACCACTCAATCCTCGAAGTATAGATTTTATCCTTGAAACCCGACCCTTTTCAGCACTCTGCTCCTCCCCACCGCTTGGCAGCTCCACGTAACATACCCGCGGACCATACTCCTCCTGAAAATAACTGCACATAGCTCTGCACAACGTGGATTTCCCCACCCCACCAAGCCCGTATAATCCTAGATAATAACATCCTTCTCTGCAAATAATCCCCTCATATGTCCCCCCCTCAGATGTCCCGTCCTCGAACATCCTTGATGTTATCTGGAAGGATTCCAACATGCATCAAGCTTAAGTTGCAGCTCAAGTTTGCACATTGTCATTTCAAGGTTTCCAAAACAGTTATACTACTCTCTGCCATGTACACGCCTTCCACATACCTCACAAAGGCGCTTGTATCCTCGGATGTCATCAATCTTATACTTCATCACTGGAGGCACTTTGTTGCAAATCTCCTCCACCACGGCATTCCTATACGTCACTTCTGAAGTCCCATACTTGCCAAACTCCACGCCGTTGTATGCCCGTAACTCTCGCACAGCATCATCCCACGAGGCAATCTCCTCTCCCGAAACCGCACCCTCCTGCACCATTTTCATCCACGACTCCCTCCACTGTGTCTCCACTCTCTCTGCAGAAATGTCACTCGGCGACAGCTTATAGAACACAGGGAACAGTTTCAGATTTGGATTTGCCCCCTTCATGGACTTCACAAAGGTGCTCAGCTCCAGCATGGGCCATTTCGATCTCAAATAGCCTTCTGACAACACCACCACCGCCAACAAGCATTTTTCTGCCGCTGAGAGAATCGTAGGAGGGAACTTGTCTCCCTTTGGTAAACTGTCGCGATCTTGGTCGAAGAAAGGATTTTGGTTCATCCGTTTTAGATCCTCGTGGAGTTGCTCAACAAAGTCTTTCTCATTCCCGCTGTGACTTAAAAATATGGTGTGCTTCGGAGTGGGCTGAGGAAGACGTCTGCAGAAATCAACACCACACATTACTCCACGCAGACAATCAAATCACATTCCTCACCAGCCAGTGTCTTGACATTTGGGGAGAAACTCGAAACCAAATAAAAACTCAAAGGGCCAAAGTATCTTCAACTTAAGCATGAGCCCTGGCGTAATTAGAAATGATGAACATACCGCCTCTTCGCTGATGGCTCTGTTTCATGCTCTGCCATGACAGCCTTCGATGGACTTTACACACATTCAGCAACTAAATGTCAGCTCGACAACACTGGTCCAAGAATACTTTCAGCAACAAATCCTAAATTGTTACGGGAAAGTGAGGAGGCCTTAAGCTTCAAAGAGTGCCAAGAGCTAAGCGGTTACATGCGTGATACTCTTGCACGAAACGAGGTTGATAAATGGCTTGAGGTTGTGTCGCACAACTCAACTAGAAGATCGAGCGTACAGCATCCCCAGCTTGCGAATGAATGGTCACTGCAAAAGTACACCGATAACATCTGATCACACTGAAAACTCAAACCCTTTCATCACAAACTGACCTAACTTTACTAGGCTGCAGGCCAAGCGACTTGTTCCAGAAGTCGAGAATGATTAAGGAGAAAACAGAGTTCCTGAAGGCGAGCAAGGTTGTAAGTGGTACCTGCAGATCAAACTTCAGAGACGTTAGAAGCGCCACCAAGTTGACAATGAGTGCGGTAACGAGTCCAACGAGCGCCGGTAAAGGAGAGACTAAACGACAGAAATACTTCACTTCGAGCTGAACTGAAATCCCTAAAACAATGGACAGTCTAGTGGTTCTAACGATGTTTGCTGCTTCGGCCACACCGTTCACGACGGCTTGTTAATGTGTTCCATACGAAAGGAAATGGTTACCGAGGTTTCGTATGCATGCAAAACCTGGTACCCTGGAAACAATCGATATAATCTGCAATCGACTTTACTATTAAAATCAGAACGAATTCACAAGTTTGACGGCTTCTCTCAGGGCGAATCGCATACAGGATATGACTGAAGGAGATCGTCACCTACATAAACCTCCGATCAAGGCTGACGGTAAAAGCGAAACCCTTGTACAGTAAGCCTGCTTCTCTCCCAATGGTCACACTCCATAAGCAAATGAAATGAAAGCTGAACCTGAACCCGAACCCAGCAGAAGTGAGTAAGAAGACACTCGATCAACGTAGCACCGTCCGCCCTTAAACCTTGCTACGAACCGCAAATGACTCTTCGAGGTGAGTCTCCGGGGATATTTCATAATTACTGTAGCGAGCCTTGATGGAACAGTAAAGTCATCTTGATCAAGTGAATTTGTCACAATTCTCGGGATGAGCTTCTAGTCCACCCAGATCAAAGTTCTGGTTCCCACATTCTCTGAAGCATCACTGAATTGGCATTCGAGTTGCAGAACAAAATCATGAGTGAAAGCTGGAGTGAAGAGATCGTGGTGATAGCATTTGAAACATGCATTGCAAGTGAGCGAGCATCACTTGAAGCTCTGCTTTTCGGAAGTGAAGTGTGGGATGACTCTTCAACTGCAGCAACATTCTTCCTTGGAGCACTTCTATGAGCAATGTGACACTTGGAATTTGGATTTCCAAGCACAACAACAAAATGATGTATTTAATATGTTAAAAGAGGATTTCATTACGCCCCTAAATGCGCTGAATGTCGAAAGAAACTACATTTTGAAATTTTGAAGTGCCTTCACTTTAAAGTTTGAAGTGCCATAATTTTAAAGCTTTAAACTTTAAAGTGCCATTACTTCTTCATTGGGAGTTTATTTTTGGCAAAATCATTTGGATTGGGTCTCATTTCAAGTCTTGTTTGTATTGTAAGATTCAAGACTCACGCAAGAATGTATGAACTTAGGATATGCATTTTCATGAAGACAACTCATTTTTTTTGAGTTTTTGAACTTGGAACATGTGCAACACTACAAAATATTTATGTAAAATCCAATCTTTTTTCTCCTAAGTTTCTTTTACATAGATATGACCATGAGATGAAATCCAACAACTTAATTGTAAAACAAATTCTTCAAAGTTTTGGATATTGTAGGTATGGATGAGCAGTAATGTTTTTACATTGGAAATACCGTAAAAATAGATGGTAATTGAGGAGTTGTTCCTCCTTTATCTGCCGCCAAGTTTCAACTATACTTATTGGTTCGATTAAAATTTTGGTTTACTTTTCGTGGCAAAAACTTGGTTAATTTTCAGTACCGAACTTTGATATGCGAGTGTTGTACTGTATTCTACTGTTGGTGATTTTGGAAGTGATTATTGGTTAGTTTTTAGAAGTCGATTTTGATGGTTGTGTGGTGCACGTATTCGTGTTTGAATTTGAGAACATGTTGATTCTGGATAATCTTCGGAGTGTTCGTTTCCTGAATCTTCTTTGAGATGATGTGCTTCATCGCCTTTCTGTTGATTGCGCATGGCTATTATATTATGCACGAGCAACTGTCGGTGTTGGAGCGGCATTCTATCACTGGTCTTGCTTTGCTTCTGTAGTGAAATCCTCACGAGGGTAGAAGGCTGCCGTCCATCAATTTGTTGTTAGTTCTACAACCCTGTTTGCTGCACTCAGCAAAAACTCACTCTAAAATCAACTCCCAATTTATTGTACCAATTGGTTCACCTTCAGTTAGTACTCTAAAGTCACGAAAGTCAGGTTTACATTTGTAACTCAAAATTGTGGTCAATGCTAGGAAGTTAGCATGCCTAGAAACCAAGCAGATTTTATTATTTGAACAAGTTCTCAGGGAGTGATCGATTGTCGGAATTTTCTAGGAGAGTGTGCAAACTTTGTGGGAAAGCAGTGATGAAGATGTACAAATTTTCTAACTTTTTCTTTTTTTGGTTATAGAAGGTGATGTCATATGTGTATCTTTTATTGATGAAGGTGTAATGTACAATTGAGGATGAACTTGAAAAACTAGAATCTTCCTAAAATCTTCCTCTGGTGGGGAAATCTTCTTCTCCTATTATATCAAATTGTAGTCGTTTTCTGTTCATGAACCTCAAAATATTAAGAGCGCTAAAAAAGTCTAAAATACTAACAAGACCAGAATTACTACAACGTCTTGCGGTCAATGATCCGGCATTTAGTTGTGAAGCAACTTAATTAATCACTGATTTGATTTGGGAGAGTTAGTATATTGTGTTGACTCATAATATAATGCTCACCTAAGTATTACCCAAGTATCCTACAACGATTACCGGATGCTCTTGGGATAAAGAAGAAGAAAGAGAAAATATTTGTTCATAGTGTTTTTGATGGTATTGTCATGGTGGAAATTTTGGAGCCAACATCAATCATCACTAACGGATGTTCACAAAGACCGATGTTAGTGATAGTGCAGAACGCAGGCATCACCGACTTTGCTTCCGAAGACGATGACCATGTCAAGGGACCGAACAAGGTCTTCAACATTCACATATAACTCTACTGACCGAGAGCCTTTGGATAAAAAGAGCCAGAACAAGATATTTGAGAAGAGAACAAGATGGTGTTCATTGATGAGGTTGTGCTAAACGACTCTCAAGTGCTACTCGTTCCTTCAGTTTGAGAACAAATCAAATTCAAGCCTTGTATGACCCCATTTTGCGATTATCGTGTACACTAACCATCTTCTTCCAATAAGTAGATGTACATATGTAGCATAGCATAGCCTAGCCCGACTTCGTCCAGGAGACAACATTTGTCCGATCACTACATCTGTCATAGAAACCACACAATCATGCCATCATCTGTTCCTGGCTATTCTGCCGCTCTAAACAGTTGTACAATACCACATGCATTGCAATTCAATCTCAATACTTCGATCGCTGACTACACCATTGTGCTTCTTACCTCTTGAAACTCGTAAGTTTGCAGGCATTGTGGAGCTACTGTTTCAAGGTATCATCCCTTGACTTCATAATAAGTTGTATCGTACAAAGTATGCACTGTTGATCAATCTCCGTGCACTGACCACTACGTTTACTACATCATTATGCTTCTTACCTCTTATACAAAATAACTTACAGTTTGTGCTCAATGTCCGCTGGAGCTATTGTTTTGAGGTATCATTGCTGGGCTTAATAACTGATTAATCGGAGCTACCACATGGAGGGAGTATGATCGGTTGTCGGTAAGGAGGGGCGTTGGATGATTGAGTGACAGGCATTGTTGGCTGGCACGGAGGCATGAGCGTGTTATTCGATGTCAGAGAGAGCGTGGAGAGAATATGCTCTTTCGGCAGAATCTGCTACTCCACTGCACCTCAGCTGCTCCATCATCACATTCTCTTCTTTTCTGGCTATGGCTCTGACTTGTCACGTGGTTTCTATCCTCATTGCAGTCTTTTCTTCTGGATACATTTTTCAAGTCACTGGTCTATTTTGTTGGATTTGTCTCAAGTGGAACATGTCTTTCTTCCGTGATATGTTTTCATACGGAAGAATACACCTAAAACTGGCGAAGTACGAGAAATGTCCCACTGGTATGAACTTAGAGGGTTTAGACTGCCCCATTTGAGACGAGAACACCTACAAGACCGACAAACACTAATTCTATCATACATGGTTTTTTCACAAAAAAACATGTACAAGTAAACATGGGTGCACTTAAAAGATCCGTATTAAACTTGTAAGTAAGTATGCTCAATAAGGTGAATTCTTTCTATCAAAGTAGAGGATATAAGGGAGATCAAATTAGCGAAGTAAAAATGGCATGAGTGGTTTGATAAGGTTTTGGACTTGTATGCATGTCTCAAACTATAGAGGATCGGTAGACTTTACCCGTATGATCTTGCGCGTAAGACTATTCTTAATTACTATTCCAAAACTCAATTGTTTGATGTTTACCGTTTGAGAGATTGTAACATCCAATGTCTATCTCCCAAGTTTTTGTGGGCAATGTGAAGTTTATTTTCAAAAGTTTTGGAGGCTGGTAAAAATTTCAACATAGGACACTTGGGAATGTAAGGGAAATTCTTTAGTTGTGAACATATTCTCCAAAACAAATTTATTTTATATTTTTCAAAAAAAATTTAGAACTAATATTAAACCGCCCCATTCATGTGGCGACTTGCTATGGAGGTCAAAGTCATTTTCAGTCAATTGCAATCCGAAGAAAACGGATCCCTGTCCTCATCGCCTCCTAGAAAGGAAGAAGGTTGTTGTGAGCAAAATCGAAAAATGTTGAGTCTCGTTTGTAGAAGTACAGTAAGGGACAAGTGAATATTGGTGCTGTGTATGCCAAAGTGTTAGAATAAGGACATTACATTATCTTGATGTTTAAATGGGATGGGAGTTTTTCCATACTTGATTTAGGTGGTTAGACCAACGCAGTTTGGTGGATATAGGTTGCTTTATTTTGAGTTTATTGATCCACTAAGATCTTTGATAGCTTAAATGGAATTTTGCAATTTTGGCTTTTGGTAAATTTTGCATCAATTCTATATCTCATGATCTCACAATTTAGACACTTCCTATGGTTGAAATTAATTATGGCACTTGAGGTAGTAATTACCTTCAAGAATGAAAGCAACAAAGACTTTAAATAAGATTTTGACCTTAACGGTTGCATGTTACATTTTTTGGTTTTTGAACTCCAAAACACACAAAGATTTTCAATTTCATGGTTTTGCATCAAACTACAAATGGTCTTTTGGCTTCAAGGTGTTGATTAGAAAAATGGCAAAATAAACGTCTTTGGATTGAGGTAGGAATTCGAACAAGTTATATTTAAGAATTTAATTGGAATTTAAAATAAGTTTAATTTGAGAAATTCATTACATTGAAAAATGCAAATACTTAACTGCATCCAATTGCTAGGAATGTTTAATTCAATTCAACAAGCTATAGCTTTTAAAGCTTTTTATTGCCACCATCCTAGAACTCAAAAGTTTGTCTTGAGTTTGTATTGTACCGCCTATTGCAATCGTTAAAAAGCTTGAGAACTAATTGTCATCACTCCCACCGTCAGATCTCAAAGATAACTTGACATACTACTTGCATGCCAAATTTGAACTGTCAATTCTGCATTGATTGTGAGATTGTAATTGTCGAAGTTGGATGAATTTTGTTCTTGCGCAAACCCTCAAAACCTGTTTTGGGATTTTAAGGATCTCTAGGGGTTAAAATCAAAGGACTCACTACTCAACTACTTATGAGATTGAGGCATTGAATTTACACAAAACCATTTGAGGTACACGTTCATTTAGAGACATCATATGAATTGCCTCAATATCGGTTCAAACAAGGATTTACACACAAAACAATTCTCTCCCTTGCACCTTCCTGGATAAAGTTCAAAATGCTCGCAGATTTCGCACTCCTGTTGACATATTACACCGAATCTCAAATGTCGATGAATGCAAACTAAGCAATTGTCAAAATTGCAAACGGGATGATGGCACTGCACAATTTCAAACCATCATCACATGCAATCTTAGTCATATACAACACTCTCAAAGCACTCAAATCTCATGCTATTTTGGAATTGATTTGTACAACTCTAGTGTGTTGATACCAAACTAGACTTTTGGAAAATAATTAATCACCTACCTTATTTGCAATGTCATAGTATTTTCAACCTCAGAAGCATTATCAATCAATATTGCTTCTGTTAACTTGATTGCAATTCCCAATGGACCTTGTGTGAAAGTACCTATTCGCAGTACAAGCTTAACTACTACAAAATAATATCTCAACATCACTATTATGAAAACATTACTTCATACACTTCAAAAACAACAAACAGTTATTGGAAAATAGTAATAGTTTGAAAAAAGTCATTTCTAATGACAACTTTCTCAAATACAAACATTTGTATTCATATACTTTTGAGGAATGGAAAGGTTTTCATTCAAGTGAAATTAAAATGTGAATATATCACCATACATACCTGGTGGTGGTGGTATCTGTGAGTGCCATGCTTGATTTCTTTATAATTCTTCCAAGGACACGTAGAATCTTCAAGCGAACAACACTCATGGACACAAACCTCTTGTAAATTAGGCATCTCGCTAAGGTTCGGTAGTAGGCAAAGATTTTTGCACTCGCTCAAGTCTAGTGAAGTCAATTTTGATAATTGATCCATACCTTCGATTGTAGAATTCTTACATCATAATTTCAATGTCATTAATCCTGATAGCTTGCGAAGTCCTTGTACCTCCCTTGTGTAGTTGCATAGGGAAAGGTTGAGGGCAGACAACTCTCGCAAGCCTCCAAGTGGACTTACATCAACTCTTTGAGTGTTACACACGTCGTGGTCATCAATGTCCTCAATATCCAAAATCTTGAGGGATTGCAAGTTTGAGGCACAACTCAAAAATCCTTCAAAAGGCATCTCACTTTGAGATGCATTAGAGTACAGAAGATATATTTCTTCTAATGCCTTTAATTTCTCAAATATTTGGGGTTTGGTCTCAATTCCATCCACCAACTCCAAGCACCATGGATTTATCCATAACCTTTTGAGATTGTAACATTCTGCTATAAATGAAATCCGCTCCACATCTCTCCCACACAACTGAAAAAACTCAAGCTTTGGAAGACACCCTTCATTACCATCCCCTTTCGTACTACAAACAATCTCCACCAAGCCCTCTACATCCAAGATCAACACACGCAGGCTCTTCATGCACCCCAAATCAAGAATGGAATTCTTTACAACCTGAGCTTCATATATGATAAGGCACTCTAACATCTCACATTGTTGCAGTTGTTTAGGATTAATGATGATCTTCGATTTACCTTCCACACAAAATCTCCTCACTAAACCAACATTTATTCCACATGGCGAATTCACCGAGTGCACCCACCACTCCCTTTCTCTGCTACCTTCTTTCATAACCAATGATTGTGCAAACTCTATATACAAGTCATGTAATTTAAGAGTAGGGCTTCCCTCATAGATTAGAGACTTCCGCTGCAAGTCCTTCACCTGCTCAAAAATCAGCACCATAGAATCATTAGATTTTACTAACATCTATCTTTCCAAAAGAAGATGAGAAGAAAACATACAAGACGCATGCCTAGAATATCAACAATCTACAATGGAGTGATAAATTCCCACCTTTCTCTCTGCCATAATTGGAGAAATGCCATGCAATGCCGCAATAAATGACACTTGCCTTTCGTAATCCAACGTATCCAGAGTAAAGATGCAACAATCGCTCCAAAAAGTATAACTCAACAATAAGGCCACATCTAAGAAGACCAATTTCCCCATGTCTGACAATGTAAAGTAGTTCAGACCCACAATATCGTTCACTCGCTTCGATTCTCTACACTCTTGTAGTTTGTTCTCAACCAAAATATGCTCCTTCCACTTCATGATATTTTCTTTGTCGACGTCGTGGAAATAACTCCCCAATGCTCTTATAACAAGTGGATGGTATTGTTGCTTTGCATATCCATCCTCAGCAAATTGACATTGTCCAAGACATGCTTCCACTATCTCATCTTCATATAGTTGTAACTTGCTTAATGATTTTTTTGGAGCAGCCACAGAGAGAAGCAACTCTCTTGCTTCATGCTTTTCCAACCTTGATATGGGTTTAGAATACTTTTCCTCCCCAAATATGGAATCCAAAATTGCTCGACTCCGTGATGTGACCATCACCTTGCTAGCAGTTGCAACTACAGTCTTCACCAAACCACGCGCTTCCTCTCGAGAGGACTCAACGTCCCCAACATTATCCACAGCAAGAAACACTGCTGGTTGACCTTCCAATCGCCTTCGTAAGCATTCCAGTCCCTACACACCAAGCAACAAATCTCAAGTAGCCAATGAGTCTTATTCTCGTATCAGCCTACATTATCACAAGTTCCAATACAAAGTCCGGACATGGCTGAATACGTATCCACAAGAAGCACCCATCAACCACGACCACGACCAGGATGCCCTAGTTCTTACCTGCGACTCTGAATCGATGCTGTCAACAATCCTCGTGTCCAAACCACTCAATCCTCGAAGTATAGTTTTTATCCTTGAAACCCGACCCTTTTTAGCACTCTGCTCACTCTGGTCCTCCGCATCGCTTGGCAGCTCCACGTAACATACCCGCGGACCATACTCCTCCTGAAAATAACTGCACATAGCTTTGCACAGCGTGGATTTTCCCACCCCACCAAGCCCGTATAATCCTAGATAATAACATCCTTTTCTACAAATAATCTCCTCAGATGTCCCCTCCTCAGATGTCCCCTCCTCAAACATCCTTGATGTTATCTGTAAGGATTCCAACATGCATCAAGCTTAGAGGCGTTTGCACCTCAAGTATGCACATTGTCATTTCAAGGTTTAAAATTGCAACTCAAGTTTGCACATTGTCATTTCATGGTTTCCAAACCAGTTATACTACTCTCTGCCATATAGACGCCTTCCACATACCTCACAAAGGCGTCCATATCCTCGGATGTCATCAGTCTTATACTTCAGCACTGGAGGCACTTTGTTGCATATCTCCTCCACCACGGCTTTCCTATACTTCACTTCTGAAGTCCCATACTTGCCAAACTCCACGCCGTTGTATGCCCGTAACTCTCGCACAGCATCACTCCACGAGGCAATCTCCTCTGCCGATATCGCACCCTCCTGCACCAATTTCTTCCACGACTCCCTCCACTGTATCTCCACTCTCTCTGCAGAAATGTAACTCGGCGACAGCTTATAGAACACGGGAAACAGTTTCAGATTCGGATTTGCCCCCTTCATGGCCTTCACAAAGGTGCTCAGCACCAGCATGGGCCATTTCGATCTCAAATAGCCTTCTGACAGCACCACCACTGCCAACAAGCATTGTTCTGCCGCTGAGAGAATCCTAGGAGGGAACTTGTCTCCCTTCGGTAAACTGTCGGGATCTTGGTCGAAGAAAGGATTATGATCCATCCGTTTTAGATCCTCGTGGAGTTGCTCAACAAAGTCTTTCTCATCCCCGCTGTGACTTAGAAATATGGTGTGCTTGGAAGTGGGCTGAGGAAGACATCTGCAGACATCAACACCACACGAAGAATGTAAGCAGACATTCAAATCTCAATCCTCAGCAGCTAGTGACTTGACATTCTGGCAGAAACTCGGAACCAAAGAGGTCCAAAACTTCAAGGCACTGGAGTATATGAACTATGAGGATGAGCTCTGTCGTCATTAAAATTGACATACATACCGCCTTTTGGGTGCTGGCTCTGATTCATGCTCTGCCATGACGGCCTTCGATGGATTTTACCCAACTGTCTGCTCGATAACACTGGTCTAACAACAGTGCTTTCAGCAACAGATCCTAAATTGCTCCGGGAAAGTGACAAGGGCCTGGGCTTCAGAGACTGTCGATAGCTAAACCATCACATGACGAGACTATGGGTACTGCTTTTGTACAAAACAAGCCTCGGAGTGGCTCGGATTTGTGTCGCACAACAACCTCGGTCTTTCTATTCGATTCTCAGCATCCCCCAGCTTGCATATAAATTGTCACTGCAAAAGTACACCGGAAACATCTGATCACTGATAGGAGTAATTTCATACTATAACCTCAAACCCTTCCATCACAGACTGACCTCAATTTGCTAGGCTGCAGGCCGAATGACTTTTCCCAGAAGTCGAGAATGAATAAAAAGAGAACAGGGATCCTGAAAGAGAGCAAGGCTGTGAGTGACACTTACAGTCACGTTCGTTTGAGTTCGACGCCTCACCAAGTTGACATTGAGTGAGGTAACCAGTCCAACGAGCGCGGGTGGAGGAGAGGCTAACTACGGAAATAAGCAAGAAACAACGAACGAGGCTTCTACGAACACCAGAGATTTCGATATCCCAGAACAGTGGACAGTCTAGTGGTTCTCATGATCTTTGCGGGTTCGGCCACACCGTTGACGAGGCTCGTCGATGTGTTCCATACGAGAAGAAATGGGCACCGGTGTTCCGTATGAATGCAAACCCTAGAAACAAGCGTTCTCATCTGCAATCGAGTTGAGTATCGAAATCAGAACACTCCACAAAATTAGCGGGTACTCTGAGGACGAATTGTATAAAGTATGTGATTAAAGAGAGGCGTCACGTACATAAACCTCCGGTCAAGGCTGTCGGTAAAGCGAAACCCTTCTAGCCCACCAAGTCCAGCCTGCTACCCTCCCAATGGCCACTCTCGATGAGCAAACGAAATGGAATGTGGCCGTGAGCCCAGCAGAAGAAGTGAGTGATTAGCCAACCCCTCAGCGTAGCACCGTCCGCCCTTGAGCCCTCGCTTCGATCTGCAAATGACTCGTCGGGGTGTGTCTCCAGGGGACTTTGCAAAAAAACTGAAGCGTGCGTTTGATGGAACAATAAAGTCATCTTGATCAAGTCACCTTTGTCACAGTCATCGACATATGTACATGTATCTTATATCTTCAATTTGCATTTTACAGCATTTGTGAGATCGTTATGTTTAAAGTTCAAGATTAGTTATTTTCTTCTTTGTAAAGTGGGAACTTAGTCTGTTGGGGGCCGAGATGACCATTATTGGGAGATGATTCCACCTGGAGCTTTTCGTAGTCGGTACATGTCTACACAATTCAACCCTCTTTCTTAGAACCCTGAACCCTAAACCTTGAATTTTCACATGGAGGTGATTATGCTAAAATTCAAATTCAATTACAAATTTATAACAACAAAAAGGGCCTGTAAAATAGTATCAGATTGGGAATCCACACAGTCCTTAGTAACTCCTGTGATTCAGCACGCTGCAAAAGTATCAATACAAGTTTTCTAATTTTATCCCTTGATAACTTAGGACTCAATAAATCCTTCATACCCCTACATTGACGTATTTCATAAGAATATTTAAGAGTGATACCTCAAGAAGGTACCAGGGTAGAAGCATCTATATTTGGATGCCCCCCTTTCATCGAACAACCTTTAGAATTGCTTACCTGGTTCTTAGATTAGCACATCCTTGCATGTACTCCATACATACATATTTACAGTATTTGGTTATAGGTAAGGCTATACTAGGCTTTTCTAAATTTGCGTTTAATTATCTAAGTGCCACAAAAATACCACAAAAATGTTGAAGAATTGTCTTTTCTATTAGCTAATGATTGAAAATGAGCAAATCACACATGTCATGACTTCAAATATGATGAATGGCCCAAGGGTATGATAATATGTGTTTTTACCCTATTTGAGTGTAAGCCAAATAACGGAGAGGATCTAGGAACAAAGAACAAAGGATAGTAGCAGATAACAAGAACTAGAAATGAATGATGGGAACCAGGAACAAAAGATGAGAATCGGAAGCAAATGATGGAAACCAATAAGGAAAGTTGGGAAAATGGGGAACTATGAATAAAAGATAGGAATCATGAACGAGTTTGGAGGTAGAGAATCAATAAGAAAAAATGGAGAATGGGGAACCATAATAGAGGATGGGGAACTTGAAACAATGAAACGAGGGAACGGAGAATGTCCATGCTACAAATTTTGAAGAACAGAGAAAATTGAGAAGCATGGAACTTGCATATTGATTGCATATCTCAAAATATCAACATGACCAAAAACCTCTAACTTTGTATTTTTTTGATACCTAGGTCTAGATTTTGTATACATTATATAAATTTCAATATGACGTTTTTGATGTCCATGTTCGGAGGACACGGGTAATGACTTGTCTATATATAAAAATATTAAGACCGTCCTTGGTGATTCATACATGCATGGTCATGGTCATAGTCACTATCATCATTTGGTCATGTTTACGCGGCATAAAAAGCTTTAAAGATTTTGAAGGGTTTTAGTAAGTGGTATCTCATTGTTATTAAGAGTTATTTAGATGCCAATAATATAACAAGGAGTCAAAAGGACAAGACATATGGAAAATGAAAATGGAAGCAAAGAAAGAGATAGTGAACCGGAGATCAAGGGAACATCGGAGCGGAACAAGGATTTGGGAACAAAGGATAGGAACTGTGGAACAGAGGATAGAAATGAAGAACAAATAATGAAAACGAGGAAAGATTGATGTAAACTACGAATGAATGATGGAAACCACAAGGGGGAGTTGGAGGACTAGGAACTGGAAAGAAAAGATGGAAACTATGAACATAAGTTTGGAGATAGGAAATCATCAACAAAAGAATGGAGAATGGGGAATTAGAATAAATGATGGGTAATTGGGAACAAGGGAAATAGGGAACGGGGAACATGCTTCAAATCTTAAAACGAAAGGGGGCCATCAACGAGGGAACCGCCGGGCGTAGACATTAGTTTTTGAAGAGCACCATATAAAGAGCTCAAATCCGGCCAACCTTCCATCGGGCCCTAGACTTCATGTAAACCAGGCCTTATTACATTGCTAAGATATTACTGTAACGATTGCTTTGCGTAGACAACAGAGAAAATTGATGAGATAATAGTTAGTAGGAGAGGAATACATCACTTTACATTAAACAACAAAATAAGAAACTCATGGAACTTCATGTAAAGACATTTTTACACTAATCTACAGTATTTGGAAACAATTCAAGAGGTCAAAACTCCCATCTAACAAAAAAATAAAAAATAAATGAAAACTTACTCATCTAAAAACTTCCAAAAGATATATTTTTATTCATTTTTATTATTTTTATTCATTTTATCTTTATTATGCACATGAGAGCTTGAGATGATTATTGTGTAAGTGGACTCCATTCGTTGAACCTTATTCTGTGGTATAGAACGTGTTACCTCACAATTTGCACAAACTGTAGCAGATGTATGCTTCCATGTCTTACATTAAGACCAAATCACAATTATACAATCGTATACTTAAAAAGCTCAACATATATGAAGGGAACAGAGCTTGCAAGCAATAATATTACCAATTTATTAATCAACATTAAGATTGTGCAACTTGCTGCTTGTTATCACAAAACTTCAAACAATTTTGTGAGCTTTGATCAAAGTTGGAATCCTACCAACACAAATAATGCAATTTGAGAAAGTTCAAAAACTACTTCATTTATCTATCAACCATACTTCCAAAACTTACGAACACACTAATTGAGCTCAATACTTGTCCCACGCTATAGTTATTGATTAACCCCACCCTTGAACAAAGTTTGAGTTGCACCAAAAGCCTTCATTCAACGCTTGCCAAAAGCACAAGCCTACTCCATTGCAATTACAAGGAGGTAGGCTATATGCATAGCCCATGAACGCATTGATGGTGGTGGTGGGCTTGCCAGGTGAGGAAAATGTGCAAGTGTAGATGTCATTGCTTAAAAAACTTGTGGTGAAGGTCCAAGAGTATCGATTGAACGGCATCAATGTCATGGGGCCGAAGTCCTTGCCCTTGTTCGTCCGACAATGGAAGTCGAGCTTTTGACCCACTGTCACGGATTCATTTTCAATGGTCAATTTGACTCCCTCCACACCTTTTACAATACTTTGCACCATGATCAACACCAAAAGACAAGTCCACACCTTCAGAAACGCCATCTGTGAAACCTGCACAACAACGAATCTCACTAATCAACAATCCTCCTCAAAACTCTCTCCACCTCTTCAACCAACAATGCGCATAGCCAACCATTGATACTACAAGTAAGCATAAGAGAAATTAGAAGCAATCTGCGACAAACTCGTCTGTACAAAGCCACATCCAAATGTAAAATGCAAAAGGTGCAACCCGCCATGCATTATGGAACCATTCAACGATTATTTGCCTTCATACAATTGCAGTAGATGGATCCCAAAGGAGACTTCCCAATCACTTCTCTGAATCGCTCAGTTCGTTCATAGAAGATGAAACCTGAACCTGATAACAGTGGAAATCGGAAAACATGCTCTGGAGTGATGCAAGCAGAAGGGGGTGCAGCAAGAGCAGCCAAAGAAGAGGTTCGTAAGCACTTACAAGTAAAGCCTGCTCGGCAGCCCAGAAGCCACAAGTGAAGCCAATGCTGGACCGCTCTCCTATTTATTCGGCTTTGATTGAAGTCCCCTGACGAACAGACTTCATTTGAAGAACATGAAGCATGCAATTGCGTAAATTGATCCCCAAGGACTTCATTCAGTCACTTCGAGACTTAATTTCATGGTGAGCTTGATGATGAGCAAGAGCCGAGAGATGCACGACCTTGTGCAGGAATCAGATCTTTTGTTCTGGAAAGCAAGCAATTGAGAGTGATTGACAGGAGCATATCCGCCGGATTTGTGTTTATGTTATGAGGTACTGTCTGGGAGTTGAAGGATCCATCATGTGGCAACTTGCCATGGAGGCCCATGTCATCCTCAGTCCATTGCAATCCGAAGAAAACGGATCCCTGTCCTCATCGCCTCCTAATCTCCTCTAACACGAAGACCTTGTTTTTGGATTTGAGATTTTGGAAAAGCACCAAAACTCACCATGTTGATGTAGAGTAATGCAAGTGATAAGGGAACCTATTCAATGATGGCTTCAATTTTCATTATGACAATAAAGTTAGTAGTGTATGTTATTTGTGTGTACGAACAAAGTCAGTAGAAGTTTGGACATACTAAAATTGTTACTTTTTAAACCCTTGTAGGATATTGTTTTGAAGTTGAAATTAGAGGTATTATTAACTAGCAAAGTCTAAAATGTTTATGGTGAGTACATTGGATATCATCCTTCAAACTTAAGCTATTATGTACTCCATGCAAAGTTTAGTCTAGTAGGTCAATTTTAGTGTTGTGCAGATTTTGAGCATTCTATCTCAGGGCCCATCACTTCTAAAATCTGAAAACTGCATGAATATTGGTAACTATCACCCTGCAACCATAATTCAAGTGAGTCGAAAGAAAAATAGTGGAGTCTATATTTGTTGGTAGGAAAACACCATTGGGACAATCACTTAGTCTATATGGAGCACGACTACAAGTACTTAGTCTCGTACGAAAATGTCGAATTGTAAGAGATTATAAGTTATTTCTCCCATTAATGAAATTGTCCTCTTGCACCAAAATGGAGGAAGAAGGCCAATTTTATTGAGTTGGAAATGTCGAGTCTCATTTCGTAATAAAGCTTCGTAAGCCTGGACAAGTGAATATTGATACTCTCGACGAGCTAGAGTATGAATTTAGGGAATTTAGAACCTTTGACTTTCAATGTACCATGAAGGCGTAGAACCAAACTTGCCTTTCCCGCAAGCTCGAATTAATGGAAAAGCGGAAGTGGACTCTTATGGCGGAGGGGAGAAGACGCAAGAGTGACCTATACATCAAAACTCCTAACGAGAGGTTACCATTATATCTAGGGTTTGTACAATAGGCTCTCGAATCTGCACGGCCTACGCATTTGCGGATCGTCACGAGCGCACTAATGCATACATATTCAAAAGGATTTAAGACATGCTAGTGGACAATAGATTGAAGTGATTTTTACCAATTTTCTTCTTCTGTACAAAAACACAAAAACAAGATAGGATGCGGCCGATATTTTCATAGTTTCTAACTTTGGACTAGGCTTTCCAATACGCCTCACAAGATATTTTCATTTACGAAGGAGTCACAATACGGTGAGCGCTAGTTCCTTGTGGCCTGGGTTAGAAGGGGGTGTTTGCTTGCAAGTGCTACTTTAGAGGGAACTGCCGATGGAAATCCGGGCGTATTCGAATGGCCGCGATTGTACGGTCCCAGTGGAACCATCACAAAAACTTACGAGGGAAAACCCAGTTGGTTCGGCGATGGATAGAACTGAGAATCAGGAAAGTCCTGCTTCTCCTACCCGAGTTCAGGCTGGGGGCCTGCGGCCGATCGAACTCGGAAGTGTACGATTAAGGATGTTGTTAAAGTTGATGAGCTGCGTTGTCCAACAAAAGGTTAACATGGAGGTGGCAAATGTTGTAACGTGACGCCGGACTCTCGTGAGGTTGTGGCTGTTGAAGTCTGGGCTGAACTCAGAAGTGGCCGCCGACGTTGCCTGTGCTCCACCTCCGCTATGCTCGAGGCCAAAGCACTCTATCTCCGGCTTTAGGTACTCGCGCTTCTTCGCACCTTCCGCCCTCAGCCTCTTCCGAACGCGCTTCTGTAGGCTGCGTGCCTCGCATGCAGTGCCATCTCTTCGTCAATCGTCTTTCGCTTCTTCGAGATGCATCCCACCCTATCGCCACCACATACCATCACTCGTCACTACTCCATGAATACGAGATCAGTAGCAACAACGCATGTATCTCCTTGTATGAAACATTACATTTGCATTTTTCAAGATGAGTTAAAGTGCGGATGGATTCTTTCTACTTATCAGCTTGCTTCTACTTTTTCGACTCATGATCTCGATCACACGACTGGGTCGAAGCAAGTCCAACACATTCCATAATTCTCGGTGCATGACACGGTTCGATGAAAACGATTCACGTATTTACAGAAGAGATGCATGATCTACCTCTGGTTTGATCAAATGAATGAAAGGCGACTTACCCAGTGGAGGATGCGGCTTGCTGAGCGATTCTCTGCCTTGCACGATTAGAGCGCAGCAAGCATTCGATGGAGCAGAAAGTCACGTCTGGGTTCATCGAGGTAATGGTGCCCTGGCAGCTCCCGCACACGCGTAGCTCCGCAGCACGAGACTCCCGCAGCGGCCGCGAGCGTAGCGCATACGCGGCGCAACCATTCGAGATATACGGCTGCAGACGGTTTGTATCGACGAAGTTGCTTATGGCGTCAAAGCTCACGACGTGGGTTCTGAATGTGTGCTTCAGCACTTGCAAGTTGGGATGACTGGCATGCCCTCCTCCATCTTCGAATTCGGATGCTTTCAATGGCCCCTCCGTGCACCGAATGCAAAAGAAGTTTCGAATGTATGGAGCCTGCAGAGAGTATTCTGCTGCGATGAAGCGCTCCAGCAGAAGCTGGGTGCTGGCTGTGGCGATTCCGGGGCTCTCCATATCCTCCTGTCCGAGGCTGGTTTCTTTCTGCTAAGCACAAGGTTGGTCACCGTTAGTTCATTGAAAAGCTCCAAGAGCGGAAAATAGTCAGAAGAGAAGTCACTACAATTACCAAACATACACGGGGCAAGATAAGCAATTATAAAATTGATGGTTCTTCAGGACTCCACAAAGAAGTAAGTACCTACAATGAAATCTTGATGTATCTTATCTAGAATCTTGGGACTAGATGAGTACGTAGTAATTGCCTCTTCATAATATTGGTGAATGGTTATGAACAACATGTGATTGACGTATACGTGGCCGATGGCACACACTTACAATGTTAAATGTGTCGATTGTGGGTGATAGCCAATTAGCGACATGTGGGTAATGAATCAAAAGCCTACACGTTGTTCATGGCCAAGTCACAATGTCACACATGGCTCATGACGAACTTATAGCATTTTATGTGGTTAGTAGCGTGTCATGATTTGCATGGCTACTAATCTTTTTCAAATGGAGGTATAAATAGGAAATCATATTGTGAACCAACATGTGTTTGCACCATTCTCCTACGGTGAGTTTTGTGCATTTGCACAAAATTGGTTGGCAATATTGCAACAAGGAAGTATTCCTCACGATAATATTTTCACCTACTACCAAGTGCTCAAGAACAACATGCATGCCTTAACCCCTAACTTTCCTTGAAGCCCGAAACGGGCTTTTGCAATTCCGGGCAGCCTAGATGAAGGGGTTAAAAGTAATATTTTTGCCTAAAAATTTTATCGAGTCCTCCTTATACTGCAAAGTGTATGTGGTAAAATTTTCAAAGTCAAATTCCAACTTTCGAGTCTTCTAGGACGATCCTTGGGTTGCGAGCCGAGATGGGGCAGCTCAAAAAAGTGACTTTTTTGAATTTTTTTTTTTGAAACATGATCATTACTAAATCACTACTCAAATTTCAAAGTGACTCAAGTCAAAAAGTTTACCAATTTTACAAGGGCAGCCTCCAAAAAAAATTTAAACCAATCTTCCCAATACCCAAAAAAACTCTACCTCTAAGCACTCGTGGGGGTGCAAACCGATTTCTATACTTTTTTTAAAACTTCCAACCGTAAGATCTTGTACCTAAGAATATGCCTGATTACTCTTCAAAAAATCGACCGTTGGATGTTTACCATTTGAGAGATCATAACATCCAAAGTTTGTCTCCCAAGTTTTTTTGGGTATTCCGAAGATTGGTTCTAAAGTTTTTTGGAGGCTGCCCTTGTAAAATTGGTAAGCTTTTTGACTTGAGTCACTTTGAAGTTCGAGTAGTGATTTAGTAATGATCATGTTTCAAAAAAAAAAATTCAAAAAAGTCACTTTTTTGAGCTGCCCCATCTCGGCTCGCAACCCAAGGATCGTCCTAGAAGACTCGAAAGTTGGAATTTGAATTTGCAAATTTTACCACATACACTTTGTAGTATAAGGAGGACTCGATAAAATTTTTAGGCAAAAATATTACTTTTAACCCCTTCATCTAGGCTGCCCGGAATTGCAAAAGCCCGTTTCGGGCTTCAAGGAAAGTTAGGGGTTAAGTTATATAGTTTGAAATGGTGTTGAGACTTATCACTTACTCTATAAAAATAATTAACACTCAAATGTGGGTGAATGTTGGTGAGAACAAGTGTCGGTTGATCTCTTGCAGAGTCATATTAAGTGGTTCCGAGCATTCACTTTAAAGTCTTCTCAACTCTTGGCCCTAAGCACGAATTGTTTTTGTGTAAGCTGAGCCATTAATCCTTCTTCATTCAATATCTCACTCGGACCATAAATTTCGCACTACTTAACTAGTAAATTTCAAGTACCCACCAATTTCCCCTTTCTCAGCGCCATATTCCTCAATAAACCTCAACTCAACGAAGTAGAGGTTAACGAAGAGTGCTAGCTTGCTTCCTCAGAAACAACATCCATAGCCAATGCCTTTCCAGCTCCAAGATACGAGAGCATTCTGTCCTAGATTCCAGAAGTCGCTGTTCGCATTTCCAAAGGTCCCGCATTCGCGACATCGCTTCGATCGTCTCCCTCTCGCACCACATGCATGTCAACAATTCAGAATGGAAATCTCCCGGGAGGCTTGATCGATGATAGATTGAATGAAAGAGAGTGTGTGTATACTCAGAGTCATCACTAGTTCGATGTAGCGAATTGAGCAGCTTCGTGATGAGTCCCAAGTCTATAAATTCCGAGCTACATGAGCGAGTTGATATTTCATCCTTGGGGCTGCATTCAATCTGTATGGATTTGCGATGATGCGAAGTAGGATGATTGGATTCGGGCCGAGAGATTGAACGCAATGCAGAGATTCGTAAGCATGATGGGTGGATGGGCAGTGGACAGGTTGTAGGTGGATCGCGAGGCTATGGATGAGATATGCAATGACAATCCAGGGCCAGGCGCGTACTGCACACGAGACAGATACACAACGCGCGCTGCGCCCATCTACTCCATCGGGCAGAAGTTCCGAGGTCCATGCAATGCAGATCAGCCAGGGCCGGGAGCGTATGAGCCAAGGCTGGGGCGGTGTGGCCCGTCGTATACCATCCCGGCGCGATTCGGCCCGCGCTCTAAGGACCAGTTTCCGGGCCCCGGCGCGTACTGCTCCGAGGTAGGATACACGAAGCAGTGCCCGCCTTCGTACAGCATTGCCAGTAAGTTCGCGGGTTGCGCAGGCGACAGGGTTCCCGGCCCCGGCAGCTACGAGGCTCGCTCAGGCTTAAGCGGCCCTGCGTACTCGCTCGCGGCCCGCATGCGCGGCGCGTCCAAGCCCTCCACGCCAGGGCCCGGCGCGTACACCAGCCGGTTCGCCTCCGGCGCTCCCTCGTACAGCATCGCCCTCCGGCCCCAGAGCGCTAGAGGGGAGCACGTCCCCGGCCCCGGCTCGTACGACCCGAATCCTCAATCGTGCATGCCTGCCTACAGCCTCGCAAAACGGTGCGGCACCGCGCCCACGGACCCAAACCCAGGCCCGGGCTCCTATAATCCAGACAGGGGCGACCGGGGCGTTTCGTACTCAATCTCACGAAGGTTCGGTGACGGATCTCGCGATTGTGTCCCAGGACCCGGCGAGTACGACCCACTTCGACGATCTGGTAAGCAACTCACCCAACTCACCAAAAAGGAATGTCGCATCTTTCCATTGGCTGCAAAGAGTCAGTGCAAATTGTGATATTGGAGCTTGGGGTTTGGCAGGGGCTCCGGCATATAGTCTCGCGGCGAAGCCAGGGAGTAGGACGCGCGACAACTACCCAGGACCCGGGAGTTACAGTCACGGGCTAAGCGCGGGTCCATCATACAGCATAGCGAGCCGATTTGCAAGCGGATGCGGGGACAGGGTACCAGGACCCGGGAGTTACGAGCCGCGCCTGCGGAGTGACGCCCCAAGCTACAGCTTGGCGACGCGAACGAAGAAGCGTTGCGGGGATGTAAACCCGGGACCTGGCTCTTACGACCCCAACTTGGGTGGCTGCATTCCGGCATTCAGCATTGCCAAGAGACTGGGGCCCGGGACTGGTGATAATGTTCCAGGACCCGGGAGTTATCACGTCAAGCCCCGCAATGACGGCCCCGCGTACAGCATCCAGGGTCGTCACCCCCGCAAGTGCCAGGACCAGCACAAACGGGGAGGGGATAACTCGTACCGCGACTGCGGCCAATACTGATGAGGTTTTCGGTCTTTGCCAATAAGTAGCCACAACCAATTTCCTATCATCCTTGAGTTTTTGCGCAACATGACACAATTCGAAGGACGAAATCAAACAAGAGCGGCTTCCAGAGTAGGAAGATTTAGGAGTGACATTATTCTAGTTTGTGAAGCTTATGTCAAGAGCGAGTAAGTAGCTGAGATTGGCACATAAGCGCGGAGCAGGTTTCATTTGAGCAAGTTCCTTGTGGAATGGTCAAAGGATTTACTTTTTGTGAGGTTTGTGGGTGAGCAATGATGAAAGAATCATACATTTTGGACATTCCTTCTATTGGTTACGAATTTTGGGAGGTCATGTTAAGGTTTTTTTTTCTTTTCAACTTATTAAGGTACAATTGAGAATGGTCTTGAATCTTCCTCATGGGAAAATAAGTGTATCGATTGATTGGTTTTTGGTGTTGCTCGGATGCTCAGCAAATTTCCTAATGCTAAGAGTGAGTAAGTGGTTGAGATTTGGCACATTTGGTTACGAGCACAACCAACTTCACTCTATACTAAAATGAAATGACATTGTACGAAGGAAGAAAAGTTGGTGAATTTTGCAATAGAACGGGAGCACATGGAGGAGAAGTGTTATTGTTTATGTAGCTCATGTCACGAGTTTGAACTTCTGAGATTTAATTCAGAAATACTTTTCACCAATTCCACTCTATATATCATATGAGGTCTTCATTTGTGAAAAATGATCTCTTTTATAGTTCTGAGTCAATTGAGGTTGTTTGTGATTTTCCTGCCTAGTAGCATGAAGCTTACATTCTCAAAAAGATTTAAAGTTCAATAGAATGTGCAATATTCTCTGCTTGCAAAAATAAAAGCTAGAGCAAGAGCACAGACATCAAGAGTGCCTACTTGCTAGGTTTTGTTGATTGATTTCTACAATTCAGAGATTGTGGAAAAGTAACAACATCCATGCAAAATCGTGCAAAATCATGATGTCGAATGAATTTAGGAAATTTTGATGAGATTTTTCTTGGCATTTTGATTTTAATGCATCGAAGATGTTTGGAAAAACTTTGCTAAAAGTTATGTGGGCTTCAGCTTACATTCTAGTGAAGAGTGTTCTTCACAAAAATCATCATCAATGATAGGGCATAGAAGATGAACAATACTTTTGTTCTCCTTTAAATTGATCAAACAACATCAATGTGCAACTACAAAGGTGTTGGTAATAAGTGGGAAATATTGCTTCATGAACGCTTGATAGAGTGTCATCTTGAGCTAATTCTGTACAAAAATAAATAAATAAATAAATCAGAACCATAAGCAATCATGGAAAATCAAAGATAGTGTTTTTAATTTTTTTTATAGTCATGATCTTAAGATGAAGGGTAACAAAATCATAGTAGGAAGATTTTTGATTCAAATGATTTTGGTATTGAATTTGCAATGATGTTTCTACAATGAAGAGCACAGAAATAATGAATGATGTTTGAGGAACTATATCTCCTTCATCCACGGTTGAATTTTTAATTTGTTTTTTGGGATGGGTTCCAATTTGAGTCTAGCTCATCTGCAGAAACCTTGACAAAATCGAGGTTGAATCAGATATAAGGCGTGGATTTAAGTGCAAAGGTTTGAATTTTGGGCTATTTTTTCTATGTTAAAGTTTTGATACTTTTCACCATTGCAAGGCCATTATTTGTGCAAAGAAATTTTTCTCATGAATATTTTTTTGCTCAAGGGTTTTATTGAGATGAAGTTAAACATCTTTTAAATTGGTGGTTTGGTTTGATTTTGTTTAGTTCATCACCCTATATGTATATGTTTATGAAGTATATGTATCACGCCCAAGAAAAACATTTCTTGTTTTTTCCATAAATCTTATCTTAGTAATCGATGCCCTTAGAGTTATTATAAAACTAAAGTTTGTATGAGTTATGTAACTCCTTGTCAGGTTTATAATCCGACAAACACCTTGTTTGAAGTTGATTACAATCAAACTATTGTTATTTGCACTACTTGCTTTCTAAGTTATTCTAAGTTATTACATTTTCAAAATGTCCACCGTCACAACTAAAAGAAAGTATAAAGACAAATTTATAAAATTATTGTAGTCATCAATTGCCTTGTATATCCTTATTAACGAGTTAGTATTAGAGAGTTTATACCTTGAAAAACGTACTTCAATGTCTAGTTGTTAGTAACTAAGTTTTTTGGTGTTGTCGTTATCAACTATTCTATGCAAGATTTATCAAATGGTAGACAACTAAAGGCATAGTTACAGGGGACGTGTTCAAGAATTAATCATGTAAGGTAACATGCTCAAAAACCCATGATTAGAACCTGCACAATACGGACATTCATCCACTAGGTACATTACAGCTTTTAACCCCTAAATTTCCTTGTGGCAAAACGGTCTAAGTTAAAAAAATTGACCTGCCTTTAGATTAAGCTCAAAAAATCTCAATTTAAGAATATGTTAAAAGATTCAACCGTAAGATCTCAAAGTTCACTTGACATGCTTCTCGCATACCAAATTTGAACCGTTCATTCTATATCATTTGTGAGATTATAATGGTCAAAGTTGGCTGAGTTTTTCTCTTGCGGGAACCTCCAAAACCCGTTTCGGGTTTTAAGGAAAGTTAGGGGTTAACTCTCATTACAAGTGTAGCCCATTGTGTTCATATCAAAGTGTTTAGTTGTAGATACACTTGTGGCTCTCACTTTCAAAATACATGATTAAATATAAGTTCAAAAATAATGATTTAATCCAAATATTCCAATCTCCCACAAACTTTGCACTACAACATCTCCCATCAACATCTCACATTATCCATCCATCCACTGAAACTTGCCTGTTGGGGCATTAATTCATTAGAGGCCTGGGGTTCAAGGAGGGCAAGTGGCCTGCACGGCTTGGGGTCATGGGTCATGGTGATGGTATGGCATGGTGATGATATGGCATGGTATTGGCATGGCATAGTGATGGTATGGCATGGTGATGATATGGCATAATGATAGTATGACATAGTGATGGTATGGCATGGTGATGATATGGCATAATGATAGTATGACATAGTGATGGTATGGCATGGTGAAGGTATGGCATTGGGGAGTTATTCCATAACGTTTGCATCTCCTCACCTCCCCTAAAAATTACATGAGGCGAGGGGGGAGAGTAGGAAAAAAACTCACCCTCCTTCCTTCAGCAAAAGAAATGGTGCACAAATTGAAATGCGGACTGAATGGGGTCTTGGGGGAGAGAGTCTTGGAGGGATTTATCCCATACTGTTTGGAGCCGCTTCCTCCCCCTAAAAAGTATAAGAGGGCTGGGGGCAGGACCAGACAAAATGATATTTTAATTTTAAATACCCCTCAGGTCCATGTGGCAAGACAGGCCCCCACAAGCTTCATCTTGTTAATGAATTAATTCAAAAATATAGCCAGTGACACTATACACCTCACCTTAAGTGCCTATTACATAATATACAAAGTTCTACTAAGTGAGTGCCTCCACCCATGATGCTAGAATTCATAATTACATGGGCGTGGAATTACAATTGACCGTTGTTGGTAAGGTAAGGGTATGTGGGGAGAGTGATATCTTGGGGGCTAAGCGTTCTTAGCAGCTACCAAGGAGGATGGGAAAGGGATAAAGGAGCCCCCTATTTTTTAATGTATTGGTTCAAATTGCCCGGGAGTATGCTCCAAGAGTAATTTGGGCCCGCAAACCCCATTTTTGAATTCAAAATCATCAAAAATGGTCTTGAAAGGGTCTCCACGGATTCTAGGGTGCCTCCTTGGTAGCTCCCACGAACCATTGCTCTATCTTAGGCAGAAATTCTCTCGTACAAAGTGTGCAGGTGTCATGGGCCAAGGCCTCGTTGATAAGCTCGGATGTTCACTCGCTATTAATTTTATAAATAGAACTTCGGCAGTAGAGCTAAAGTATAGCCTCGGCAGTAGAGCTAAAGTATAGCCTCGGCAGTTGAGCCAAGAGATTAGTATATAAGGGACTCTTATTCAAGTAAACCTAAGTCTTGGATCAATATATTTCTTTTGTAGTTTTTGCTTGTTTTGACAGCTAGACTCTTACAGCAGGGGGCAATATGGGGGAGCGCTGTCATGCACTTAAAGCCCACAAAAAGTCATGCACACCATAAAAACTACTAGCGGACGTGGGTAAAACTTCCAAAACAGACTTTTAGCATCTCTATATCTCTTGTCAAGATGATGAGCTTGCAACTCAAACAATGCCCACAAGTTTTAAGTCGAGTAAATCTTACTTGTGTAATGATTTGGGCGATGCATATCTTGCTCTTTCATCTTCTTCTATACAAAAAGTATTGTGTCTTGAGAAAGGATACTAGTAAGGCATTCAATTTTGCAACAACCATTTCCTAGTCTTATAGGCTAAGTATGTCAATACTACGTCTAGTTTTGAGTGGGCTTGTATTAAATATTGACTCAAGTGGAACAAGATTGTACCAAGCAAAGTCAATTTGAGGCTTGATTTGGTTCCCAATTCATAGGTCTACTCTACAATTAGGTGCATTTGGTTCTACTTTGAAGAGGTTACTCGGTTATTGACCCTAAAGATTCTTCATACAAAATTGCCTAAATTATCACAAAGGACCCTCTTCTACTTGAGGCCCAGAAAAAACTCAATCTAAGCATTACTTAGAAGATTTGACCGTAGGATATGAAGTTAACTTGACCCTTTACTCATAGGATGAATTCGAACCGTTAATTTTTCTCGGATCTTGAGATTATAATGGTCAAAATTGCAGTCATGTACATCAGTACATGTATGTGAAACCTAAGTTTTACATTTTTGAGGTGAATAGCAAAAATCCTCCTCTCAGTTTACCACATGGACTGATGGGTTTCTAATATTTGGCACTACCTTTTTTACATGCTGTGAAAATTTGAGCCTTTGGCGCGCAAACTTGAGTACTTGAGCAAATCAAGAACTGTTGGTGACAACCAGTTTTTTTCATGCATAAAAAATCTTCTTCCCAGTTTATCACAGACTGATGGATTTCAATCTGATTGATGCGCAATTTTTGGCTCCATACCCTTTCACGATCATGCTATGACAATTTGAGCCTTTGGCGCGCAAACTTGTGTACGGGAACAAATTAAAGAACCGTTATTGAAAACCAGTTTCATGTATACGGTCTCTCACGCGTGTAGGCCCATAAGACGAAAAGACTGAATCACGCGAAATAAGAATTAACAGATTCAGGTGTAGTAAAACCTTATGGAGCCCCGGCCCGTACACTGTAAGAAAAGAAAGCAAAATAAAGGTTACTCCAGGGTGCAAGAAAAACGTTGTGCATGCACCCATTAAAATTGAAAAAACCTCTCGAGCAAGACTCTCTGTCCAAAAAAAAAATAAAATTAAATAAAATTAAGCACCACATTCATACTGCCAAAATAATCAATTTAAGCGCCACGTTCATATTGTTAACCCCTAAAAATCCCGGCGTTTCCTCGACCTCCATAACCAAAAACTGGCATTTTCCACCTTCGTTGGGAAATGGGGAAATGGAGAAACTTTTTTTTTCTCGTTTTAGACTTTGAACCGTAAGATCTTGCACCTAACTTTTATACAAAGAACTAGTAAACATTTCAACCGTTGGATGTTTGTCATTTGTGAGATCGTAACAATCAAACTTTGACCAACACTTTTTTTTGCCGCTGTGTGAGAGACATTGTCTACATGGTGCCAAGGGCAACTTGATGATTGTTACCCCAAATATTTTTCCCTCATTTCTTTTCATGTAGCTAATCAAGTTGGGTAGGCTTATGCAAAATTTTAGAGACCAATTCCACTTTTTGACCTTAATGTAAAATATTTTATGAAAGAAGGTCTAGAAACAACCATATAGTAAAACAAGCACCACATATGATAAATTTAAATTGAGAAAAATCTGGACGGTGAGTAGGTGAATTTATGATCATGTGAATTTTGAAATAAAAAAATCTTGGAAAAAATCCAAAATCTCAAATTTTGGCAATTTTTGAAAGAAAAAATTGTAAAATTACCTGAAATTGTGAAGATTGTTTTTGAAAGTTATGGAGGTTGCCCTTGTGAAAGTAGTAGACTTTTTGACTTTGGATACTTTGGAATTTGAATAGTAATTTGGTGTTGTTCCGATGTTGAGCAAATTTTCTAATGCTAAGAGTGAGTAAGTGGTTGAGATTTGGCACATTTGGTTACGAGCACAACCAACTTCACTCTATACTAAAATGAAATGACATTGTACGAAGGAAGAAAAGTTGGTGAATTTTGCAATAGAACGGGAGCACATGGAGGAGAAGTGTTATTGTTTATGTAGCTCATGTCACGAGTTTGAACTTCTGAGATTCAACTCAGAAATACTTTTCACCAATTCCACTCTACATATCATATGAGGTCTTCATTTGTGAAAAATGATCTCTTTTATAGTTCTGAGTCAATTGAGGTTGTTTGTGATTTTCCTGCCTAGTAGCATGAAGCTTACATTCTCAAAAGGACTTGAAGTTGAATAGAATGTGCAATATTCTCTACTTGCAAAAACAAAAGCTAGAAAAGGAGCACGTACATCAAGAGTGCCTGCTTGCTTGGTTTTGTTGATTGATTTCTACAATTCAGAGATCGTGGAAAAGTAACCCGTGCAAAATCGTGCAAAATCGTTATGTCGAATGAATTTGAGAAATTTTGATGACATTTCTCTTGGCATTTTGATTTTAATGCATCGAAGATGTTTGGAAAAACTTTGCTAAAAGTTATGTGGGCTTTAACTTACATTCTATTGAAGAGTGGTCTTCACAAAGAACATCATCAATGATAGGGCATAGAAGATGAACAATACTTTTGTTCTCCTTTAAATTGATCAAACAACATCAATGTGCAGCTACAAAGGTGTTGGTAATAAGTGGGAAATATTGCTTCATGAACGCTTGATAGAGTGTCATCTTGAGCTAATTTTGCACAAGAATAAATAAATAAATAAGAAAATAAATAAGAAAATAAATAAATAAGAAAATAAATAAATAAATAAATAAATAAGAAAATAAATAAATAAATTATAAAATTATAAAATTATAAAATTATAAAATTATAAAATTATAAAATTATAAAATTATAAAATTATAAAATTATAAAATTATAAAATTATAAAATTATAAAATTATTAAATACATACATACATACATACTTACTTACTTACTTACTTACTTACATACATACATACATACACACAAACAAATAAACAAATGATGACAAAAATATGAGGTTTTTGGAAACGGTGTATATAGCTCATGGTCATTCGGCAATCTCTAATTCAAAACTGTAAGCAATCATGGAAAATCAAAGATAGCGTTTTTAATTTTTTTTATAGTCATGATCTTAAGATGAAGGGTAACAATTCGATTCAAATGAATTCGATTCAAATCATTTTGGTATTGAATTTGCAATGATGTTTCTACAATGAAGAGCACTGAAATAATGAATGATGTTTGAGGAACTATATCTCCTTCATCCACGGTTGAATTTTTAATTTGTTTTTTGGGATGGGTTCCAATTTGAGTCTAGCTCATCTGGCAGAAACCTTGACAAAATCGAGGTTGAATCAGATATAAGGCGTGGATTTAAGTGCAAAGGTTTGAATTTTGGGCTATTTTTTCTATGTTAAAGTTTTGGTACTTTTTACCATTGCAAGGCCATTATTTGTGCAAAGAAATTTTTCTCATTAATATTTTTTTGCTCAAGGGTTTTATTGAGATCAAGTTAAACATCTTTTAAATTGGTGGTTTTTTCACTGCAATAAGTCTATTGGTAGCATTTTTACTTCAAAGTGAAAATGTTGAGATTTAATGATGTTTTTTGAGTACTAATATGTTACGATCTTGCAATCTATGAGGCCTCATGAGTCAAAATTTGACCCAAATGATGTACGATATGTCTACTACAAGATTGTACGGTCGAGATTTGAATACCTTATTATTGTTTCCATTTATGACACTTTTTTGACAATGTGTTCTTTTTCTACTAATGAATCAAACCATTGAGAAGTTAAGTAGAAAAAATGAGAGCCATTATGCGTTTAAAATATAAACCAAGGTGACATAAAATTTTATTAAGAGTTTTCACCTCACATTGTGGCAATAGGCTTTAAGAAAATTATATGTCACCTTGGTTTAAGCTTTTGATATATATTGGCTTCGATTTTGTTTAGTTCATCACCCTATAAGTATATGTTTATGAAGTATATGTATCACGCCCAAGAAAAACATTTCTTGTTTTTTCCATAAATCTTATCTTAGTAATCGATGCCCTTAGAGTTATTATAAAACTAAAGTTTGTATGAGTTATGTAACTCCTTGTCAGGTTTATAATCCGACAAACACCTTGTTTGAAGTTGATTACAATCAAACTAATGTTATTTGCACTACTTGCTTTCACAAATTCTAAGTTATTATATCTTCAAAATGTCCACCCTCACAACTGAAAGAAAGTACAAAGACAAATTTATAAAATTATTGTAGTTATCAATTGCCTTGTATATCCTTATTAACGAGTTAGTATTAGAGAGTTTATACTTAGAAAAATGTACTTCAATGTCTAGTTGTTAGTAACTAAGTATTTTGGTGTTATCGATATCAACTATTTCTATGCAAGATTTATCAAATGGTAGACAACTCAAGGCATAGTTACAGGGGATGTGTTTAAGAATTAATCATGTAAGGTAACATGCTCAAAAACCCATGATTAGAACCTGCACAATACGGGCATTCATCCACTAGGTACATTGCAGCTTTTAACTCTCATTACAAGTGTAGCCATCATTGTGTTCATATTAGAGTGTTTGGTTGTAGATACAGCTATGGCTCTCACTTTCAAATTACATGATTAAAAGTAAGTTCAAAAATCATGTATTAATCCAAATAATTCAATCTCCCACAAACTTCGCACATTATTCAAAGATATATCGCCACTCCACAATGAGCATGCTAACAACATTTGTGCATATTAAATTTGTGCATAGTATCAAGCATATTACCTTACTTTGGTTGGTATGATTGGTGATAAGAAAAATTAGCCTACTTACACATGTTATCTCAAAGCCCAGCATTAATCATTATGTAAACATGTAGTTATGTTTGTTTAAGAACTTGTGTATCCAATATACAAAACCATTAAAACTGCAATTTTTGTTCTCAAAATAGTAACAACAAAATATACAAATACTTTATATGTCAAAAATCATGTGAAGCTAAAATTTGGCTCTAAGTATGAAAAGATTAATTTCAGGACATCAAGAGACAATATCCATTATCACTTTAATCCTTCACTATCTTGAAGCTTTTGAAATCAATCTCTTGCATGAAGAGCCACTTTGAATGGCCATGTGTCTTTCTCCAACGTGACCCATTCTACCTATTTTACCTTTTTAGTCGATGCATCGGTTTTCAAAATAAAAGATAAAACAAAAAATAAAACAAAATAAAAAATTAAAAAACTATGAAAGATTTTAAACAATAAATCTTCAACCTAATAATCACATTATACCTCATATTGAGGTTAATTTGTTAGGAAGAAACACTAAAAATTCACGAAATCTTACTTATCTTACTACTTTACATTCGTTTCATTCTTACATGACTGTAAATAAGAAATTTAGTAGTATATATGAGAAATGATACTCAATAACGACCAATGTGACAAGAAAGTGCATTGGAAAATAAAACCCAAGATGAGTTTTCTATATTGCACACAAAAAATATTGGTTACTACCAAATGAATTGACAATTTGAGGTAACATTATTTTCTTGACTTTTGTCTTAAACAATAAGATTCATAAATTTCTTCTATAATTACATACAAATACCTCAATTTCCTCTAATCATGCAAATATGCCTAAGAATGGAAATAATTTCTATACGGTAGTAGAGAGCGAGCTAAATAACAAATTTACTATGCAACTATAAATTATCAATCAAGTAAACAAAAAACCTATATTAAATTTATTTTAATTTCAATATAAATCAAAACAACAACAATCTTTCCCCACCTACCTTTAGTTTTGAATGGCATACATAATATCACCCATAATGTCACTATATGGCATAGTGAACATAATTATGAAGGTTGATACCATCTTATGGTGGTATTATCAGGTTCTTCATGATCTTGACTCACTTTTATGGAAACAAGGAAAAGTCCAATTTAATCATGATGTTTGCAATGGTATTGAGATTTTTGCATGAAGATACACACTTGTCATTGAGTATGAGGATGGGAAATTGAGGAAAGGCAATGGGGGATGAGTTGTGGAATGATAATCCCGGGCCGGGGGCATATTGTGTTAAAGACACGGTAACAAAAGTGCAAGCACCCATCTACTCGCTCGGCACAAAGTTGAAGGGCAATGACGACGACGAGCTGCCCGGCCCCGGCACATACTCGCCGCGCTTCCAAGATGCGGTCCCTCGTACTCGCTTCCTGCGCGCTTGGCTGGCCTCTCCAAGCATGACAGCATGCCAGGTCTATAGTTACACTGAACCTTGTTTTTTATTTATATAAATGGTTAATATGTTTGGTTGGAGCTTTCATGCTTTACTCTTTAAAAGTTTCATTTGACCACTTTACATTGTGATTGAAATCACAAATAAGTGTTTACTATTTGCACTGCATTTACACAGTTTAAATCTCGTGTTTTTTTTTTTTTTTTTTTTTTTTTTTTGTTTTCTTTTGTTCTAGTAGTTTATTTAACTTGAAATTGATTCAAACTCCTGATTCACACCTTGGTACATCTATGGTCAGGTCCCGGTGCCTATAGCTCCAGCATGCGTTACACGCAGTCGTGCCCTCCTGCGTACAGCATTGCTGCCCGCTTAGATGACGCTAGCTCGAGCAAAAACCCTGGTCCAGGTACCTACAGCCCAAACCTCGGTCCCGGCGGCCCGAGTTTTAGCTTGCGCGCTCGTAGTGCAGATGGTGCTTTGGACCGCAACCCTGGACCTGGGGCCTATGATCCTTACTTGCACAACTGCATTCCTGCTTATAGTCTAGGCAAGCGCCTTGGCGATAACATGAAAGACGATGGCCCTGGCCCTGGTGCTTATAACACCGAGGGGAAGCGTGGTGGACCAGCTTTTACTATGCGCGGCCGGCTTGATCGTAAGCGGCCTCCAGGTCGCAATACTAAATAGCTCTTGTTGGCACTCCATTAAGAGTTCTTCCACGCCATGGCTGACAATTCCACATGCACCACGTCTATTGCCAACATGCATCAAGTAAGCCCTACAAAACTTAGTATTTCAAAATTGTCAATATTACATGTGCTATTTTATTTTTTCACCATGAAAGACGAGGGTTAGTAGTTAGTTTCACATGTGCTATTTTGACACGGAGTGATGTTAAGTGCACATTGTTGTGCCAATTCAATCTTTTCAACATTCATTTTTGCCCTAAGCTACTATTTTCATCACACCCTTAAATACTTATATGACCAACCCAACACAAAATTGAAATATTGAAATATTTAGCACTTTTATTCCTCACAAACAATTTTGGTTGTTTACAAAACATCATAATTGACACAAAATAGGTTCATGAAATTCAAAAATTAAAATTAATGATTGAATTAATCAAGAAAAGTCTATAAGACTCTTCTTTCTCCTATTCACCTTCTATGCTGAGGTTCATTATCTTTTGTGAGCTATTTTTTCAACAAAATTGTTGTCCTAATAAAATTTAGATTCAAAGTTTCCTCTATGCTTACATTAGCTTGGATTCTATTGTATCTTGGAATTCAGAGGACTTCGAAATTAATCTTCAATTTTGTAGGCAATATTACATTTGTCATTGACAAAACTCTTGTTAAATGAGATTGATTGCACTTTTCTACACCACATTTTAATCATCAAATTCCTCACTACCGTACTCTTGTTAATGATAGTATACTTTGTAATGGTTTCCCTTCTTCTCCTAAATTTCTCCTAAATTTCTTTGTAATATCTAGAGAACTTATCAACCCCCAACCTTCCTTAATATTGAGATTGTTTGTTTTGTTTTGTTTGTCATAGTATAATGTGGGGGACTGCGGGTTCTCAGGTCGCATGACGTGTTCTTGGAAGCGTGTATTTTCATAGAGGTGCGGGCTACAATCGGATTGTGTATTCATCCGGCAGATTTTAAGATATTGAAGTTTGAAGTATTTATAGTTCCAAAAATTACCGAAGACTACAACAATTGACCTAATTTTAGATTGAAGAGAAAAACATGAGGAAGCCAACTGTGTAAGAATCCCATTGTTTTGAACTCTAGAAAAATTACCAAAAGTAGAAACGTGAGCCTACAAGCATAGAATTCTGGTATCTCTTTTTTTTTCTTTTCCCAGTAGCCAGGAGACTAGCATGGTCATAAAGATTATGTTGGCATGCAACTCCCCGGGGGCGTACTAGTTTGGTTTAAAGTATGACATACATGGCCATGAGAGTTATCTATTAAGAAACTCTAAATGACACCTTTAGACTTACAATGTACTCAAGCTTTGTAAACAACTCACTTTTTACTCCAAAATCACTTGTAAATGTAACTCTAAATTTAGTATTTGTATGGCATCAATCTTCAATCGGTTTGTTGAACTAGTTTGATTCCTATACGTCCCTGCGTATTTTTAACCCAAAAATACACTTTAAAAAAAATGTCATGGATGAAAATGAAGATAACTTAATCAGATCTCAACTGTACAACTTATAGCAAACTTATTGTGGAATGTGTGGACCAAATTTTAAGTCATGAGCCCTCATAGATTGGGAGATCATAACGTTTTAGCACTAAGAACAAACTTTGATTTTTCATTATTTTCACTTTAGAGTGGAAATTCTACCCATTAGCAAATTGCAATAAAAAATCACCAACTAGAAAGTTGATTGCCCTCATCTTAATAACACACTTATACCAAAAGAAATCTTCAAAAAATTTCATTGGCTCCTATAGTAGCCTTGCAATGGTGAACACTGCCAAAAAAAAGTAGAGAGGAAAAGTAGTCCAAAACTATACCTCTTCCACCCAATCTTACGCCTTATCATCAAAACATCTTCGATTAAGCCAAGATTTCAGCCACTTAAACAAGAGTCTGATTGAAATCCATCCCAAAAAAATAAATTTAAAATCTAACGGTGGATGAAGGAGATATAGCTCCTCAAACTTCATACATTTTTTCACATTTTTTACCGTAGAAATATCATGGCAATTCTAATACTAAACTTATTTGAATAAAAAAGATTCCAGTTAAAAAGTTGTTGAGATCCATCTCAAGATCATAATTATGTAAAATAATTATTTTTATATCTTATAATTGGCTTGCAATGGTAAAACATGCCCAATGTTGGAAATCTCAAAACCAAAAGTTGTTGTCACTAAAATACATGCCACTAACTCATACTTCATTGATTTTAATCACACAAACTCAACTTGAATTGGGACCCAAACCAAGTGATTTCGTCAAAAACAGACTTCGGATGAAAAAGCAATGGCTCTTCAAAATTCCTGGCCCTCACCCAAAATGTATAAGGATGTTTAACCCTTAAATGCCCAAGGTGACCCGAGGGGTCCTTTTCCAACAGAATCTCCTTTGTAGCTCTCAATGTACTCAACTTTTCACTTATATTTTGATGTCAAACTGGTCACCTTCTTGTGATGCATTCAAAGAGTGATATATATATATATATATATATATATATATATATATATATATATATATATATATATATATATATATATATATATATATATATATATATATATATAGTGTGTGTGCAATATCATAGCAAAGAAGAACCTTGTAGCACATATAGATACTCTAGTCGAAGCTAGCATGCCACATTCGACGAACCCAAACTGTCGCCACATTTGTGCATCTTTGTTGTGTGATCGATAGAGACATCGAAGAGGAGCACTTCCGTGCCACTTGATTAATTCGCCGGAAGGTGGTCTATTCCTGTGTGTATGGGTGGTTTGATCGGCATCTTTAACTAGTACTGCTCAAACGAGCCCGTCGGGGTTCGAACTCGGACCAGCACGATTACAAACGTCCCACACCTCAACCACCCAAGGACTGCACGGCTTGGTGACTATTACCCCACCAAAATCCCACTTAACACAACCAATGCACCACCAAACACTCACACCCCAAACGGTTATATTTCGGTAACTCTAGTTTAGTTTTATCTTGGTTACTCTAGTTAGTCCAGTTTCAGTTACGTGTATTGTTTAGTGTCTATTCCTATAAGGGGTGAGTAGTTTTGTTTTTTTTTTACCTCTTTGTCCTATGGCCATTGAGGTACAGACATTACGAACATACACTATATTCACGCCAATCTTCGACTTGAAGATTGGAGTTCTTATCTATCTATCTAGTGTTCGGTTGTTTGCTCGATGCATGCCCAATGATCGATCGATCACTGTGTTGCTTCTTCCGGTATCACTGATCGATTGAGGCTCTTGCAAAATCTATGCCACATGCTCACAATCAAGCCTTTCACCTCTTCGTTGTTAATAGCTTGTTGCAATTAACCCTTAAACGTCATATGCTTTCCTGATACCACACCCAAAATCTCTTTTAAACTCCATTTTTAGCATTATTCTATTTTAATTTGCTTGAGCTCTATTCTAAGAAAGTATAGATCTCTTTAAGGTGCTCAGTTTGGAATTCTAAAAATTCCATTTGGTATAATGTAGTGTAAGTTATGAGCAAGATTCTCTCCAAAAAAAACTCAACCGCTCGGGCTGGGTCTGACGTTTAAGGGTTAAGAAAGTGGATGTTGTGGATGCGATTCCAAAGCAAGCTTACGATGGAGAATGTGTGTGATATGTATCGTCACAGAAAAAGCTATTTTAGTTGTAGTGTAATCTTCATCGTGTTCGTCATTGCTGGAGATCTCACTTGCAGACTTGATTAACCCCTAAACGACCAAGGCCTCCTTTAAGGAAATTTGTGATTTCCGGCAGCCTAAATGAAGATGTTAAAAGTAAATATTTTTGCCTAAGATTTTTACAGGATGTTCTTTATATTACAAGGGTGTATGTGGGAAAATTTGTAAAGTCAAACTCCACCTCTCGAGTTTTTAAACGCAAATTTTAGTTTTCAGCCTTGGGGCGGACAGAAAAAACTTTTTTTCTTTACCTTTTTTTTTGGATTGTTTTAACAAAAAAAAAAAAAAAAAAAAAAAAAAAAAAAAAAAAAAAAAAATCTTTTCTTGATTGATATTGTGCTTAGGTTTCCATTCATCCAAGTTGAAACTTTTACCAATCCTACAAAGGGCACTCTTCAAAAATTACAAGAGCTAGATTCAAACTTTTCTATGATCTTACAATACTTTCATTCAAAATTTGCCAAAATTTGAGATTTTGGAATTTTTTGGATTTCTTTTGGCTTGAAATACACAAACTCAGAAAGGTATATATTTGCCGTTCATTTCCCTCTAAAACATATACAATAAACGTAGTGCATGTTTTACTAGATCCTTGATTTCTACCTTCTTCTAGTAAATAAATTACATGAAGGTTCAAAAAGCAAAATGAGTGTCTAAAATTTTGCATGGGCATTCTCAATGTAGTTATATACATGAAAAAAAATATGAGCTAGATGTTTAAGGTAATAAGCATCACATTTTCATTTGCACAAAGTGGACTAGGTTTGCTGAAAAAAAGATTGCATCAACTTTGAATGTTACGATCTTACAAATGGCAAAGATCCAATGGTTGAAATTTCAACTGCTGCCTATAATGGTAATTTTCTTCAAGATCATTCGGTTGAAAGTTTAAAAAAATTGTAAAAAATATTCTCATACTCCAAAGTTTAGGTATGCAATTGCACTTTTGGAGTTTGGAGCTCACAAAACACCATGGTCGTTTAGGGGTTAACTAGTAAATACTCTATTTTTGGATTTTGTAGATGTATTAAATGAACTTGTCATACGCTCTTTGTGAACTCCTAACTTTTAGTAAGGTGTTCAATATTTAAAGGGCTCAATTTTCAGCACAAGAAATCTACCGAGATGTTACCAATACAAGAGGACAATCAATAGAAAGATAAAAGTAAGTGGAATCATCATTTTAGGACTCTTTTACAATGAGCTGTGAATTTTTGAAGTTGGAAATGGTGTCCTAAAATGGTACCCTAAAGTGACACCTTATAGTATACTAAAGTGGCGAATAACTGCGCAATTTTCAGTGCTAAAAATCAATAGGGATGTTACCAGTGCGAGCAATTATCCGTGCATGGGAAAATTAGCAGAAAGCTAGAGCAAGTGAAAAAAATCGTTTTGAACTCTTCTAATGTGAGTTATGAATTTTAAAGTTGAAGATATAGGTGTCCCTAAAATAGTGCCCTAAAGTGACACCTTATAATGTTTGCAATGAGTACATGTTATTGTTGTATGGAGAAGCTCATATGTACATGTGAGTGAGAATTACTCAAGCTCTAGTTTTGGCTTTGCGCCATTATTGACTGCTTTACTATACTTGCAATGAGTACATGGTATTATTTCATGAAGAAGCTATTATGAACATCTCAGCAAAGATTACTAAGGGCCGCTTTAAACGAGGGGCCAAGCCATTGATGGGGCCAATTCATGGCCAAATCCTCTCCTGTGAGTGGTGCAATCTTTGAAACTGGCCCGAAGTACTCAACATGGGGGAGTCGAGCCCAATTTTCTAGAAATTATGGGTAGGGGACAAGTTATAACACGCCCGACAGTCAAATAGTTGGGAGATACAAGAATAGAAGGCCAAGTCATGGCATAGGGTCCGTTTCTTAATTTAGATACAAAATCATTATTTTACTAAACTACTTTAATGTGAACAAATCATAAGCATGGAACGTAGCTAATAGTACGAAGTGGCCCCATGGCCTTGGTTTTCTTTCTACGAATCGGTTCCAAGCCCTTTACACATGGGGGAATAGGCCCTCACTTTATTAATTGTTTAATTTGTTCCTCCAAATGGCACATGGAGCCAATTGGGCTCAAAATGTGAGTGAATTGGCTTGAAGTTATGTTGGCCTCGACTCCCCATGTAAAGTGTCCTTAGGGCCGCTTCACACTATGGCCAAAGGTCGAGAGGCCGTTGATTTCAACCAATCAAATTGCACAAAGCGATAGTTTCGTATTCTCGAGCCTTCACACTACAAGCCAAAGTCCACACGCTCCCCAAATGACCTATGTGGGAGCGCTTTTTGACCAAGGCGACGGCCTCTTGACACTTGTTTGGGCCTTGCATTTTGCAAGACCCAAACTATGGTCAAGAGGCCGTAAAATTTTATTCATAAAAAATTCAAAAAATGACAAGATCTTGGCCGTTCGATCAAAAGGATGTCTTGGACAAGAAATAAAGTGGTATGGGTTTGGACTTTGGGCTTGGCCTTTGGAGGCTTCACACTATGCTCGGCCAAAGGCTCCAATTACAATATTTTATTGGTTATTTTCACTAAATATTTTTTGTACTCTCAATAAAGTTTTGAATCTCAATTCCAGGAGCTCTCGACTTCGACAGGTATAGTGTGAAGCGCCCCACAATGGATCACTGTAAATCACTGCTACAAGTGTTTCTTGGGGGCAAAGGAGGGGGAGGGGTAAAGAGCTCCCTAATTTTATAATGTATAGGCATAAGATGCCAAGGAGTAGACCATCAGGAGTAATTGGCACCATAGGCCTCATTTATGAATTCAAAATTATCATAAACAGCCATGGGGGAGTCCAAACCAAACATTCCAGGGATTATGAAGAAAAAAATCCCATTGGCTGATAGGGCTCCGAGAAACGCTGGTAACACTCATTTACAGGCACCCCTCCATAATGGGACCTACTCTATTTGGGACCACTCTACTAGGCGAGGCTGGTGTGAGTGAAAGTGGTATTCAATTCAACTAGAAGACAAATGGTGGAATATATGCATGCTACTGTGCTCTGTAACGGTCCATTGGGAGTTGTCTTTTCCAGTGACTTTCTTCATAACTTCTTATTGTCTTGCTTCGGCTCCACTTGATTTGGGAATGTGAAGTCCTTCTGGATCCTTCTGAACTCCAACGTACAGAGTATCGTCGTAAATTGGGTGGTTGGGAGAGGAAATGTGGAAACTCAAAAATATTTCGATGATTAGAACTCCATATCTAAGCCTTTTGTTTTGTGCATTGTAAAATCACCCAAATAAATTCTATATATATATATATATAAGAACTCCGAGCTTCTACTAAGAAGACCGGCGTGAATACGGTGTCTGTTCGTAATGATATTACCTCAATGGCCACAGGACAGAGTGGTAATAGAACATTACTACTCACCCCTTTCGGGAATAGACACCCTAAAGTAACCTGAGCTTGACGACCCTGATTGGACCTGAATAAATTGTTGAATTTGTGTATTGGCTATGATAATCAAAATGTATGGAGGTATATTATCATGGGGGTTCAAATAGTGCGGGGAGAGGTTGGTGGTTTTCAAGTTTTCGTTTATGGAGGAGGATGGAAGCGGCATGTTGAATTGCAATTGTATTAACAGATTGTAAAGTGTTATATATTTGTTTTTTGTTAAGTTGGAATGTGGCTTCTAGGTGAGGTATGGATGGAGTGTGGGTGGTGCCTCTAGCGCCAGCGGTGATGACGATAAGTGGGTTGACTTTCCAGCCTCGTATAGCAATTGAGTCTAGTAAGGGTTGGTATTTTAGTGTTTTGTTTGTGATGGTTTCTTTTGGGAATCGGTCATTGCAATATGTGAATTCTATGTATTGGATGGCGATGTTATCATTTGGTTTTGTTGGAGGAGGTCCTTGATAGGGAAGGCCTATAACACATAAGAGGTCTGGTTTGAAACGTGCATTACAATGGCATCTACGTGTGTCACAAGTACAAGGTAGGAGCCAGCCAGGACCGTGTGTTGTCCGGGGTGTGTTGAGGTGCTTTCCTGCATTCATGAGTATAAAGCACCTAGCTTTGGTGTTAGAGAGGATGAGTTGTTTGATGGTTTTGACTGCTTTGTTGTGTCTGGTAACTCTGAGTGCATGGATATGTTGTTGGGGGCATTTAAGGATAATGTGTAGCCGTGTGTCGTGCGTGGTGGAGGTACGGATGGGGCATGTCTTTGATGGGAACCTCGATATTTCCGAAGATCAATTGTTTCCGTCGTGGCCCATGTATTGACCGTGCGAAATTTTAGTATGCTCGTAATTTGTGAGTCCGTGATTGTTGGGTTGGTCCAAAAGGCATTGGAAGATGTAGCATGGATATCCGGGTTAGATGTCCATTTATTTATGTTAGGGAAGTTTTGGGCTAATATTGTAAGATTGGTGTCACGGTCATGTTTGGCAAGATATGTGGCAAGGTTTCTAACTGGGCCTTTATCAGGTCTGTGATGTGGTCCGGGCCATGTATCCTTTTGATAGTAGAAGGGGGTGGTGTGTGCGAATTCGTAGAATTTGTGGGCGAATTTGTAGTTTTTGTCGTTTCCTTCTTTTGCGAGTTTGTCAGCTTTTTCATTACCAGAAATGTTTACGTGTGCGCGTACTTTGTAAAATGTGGTTGGATGTATTCTGTTTTGTAGCATGGTAGTAATAGCAATAAGTGTGTTATGGTATGGGTGATTGTGATGAAGAGTGGGGTGTGATATTTGTGTTTGGAGAAGGTATAGACAGTTGACACAATCGGTGAATATATTAGCGGGTTCATTCATGTATGTTGTAGTAAGGATTTTCAGTGTTTTGTGTATGGCGATAAGTTCTGCTCGAAAGACGGTTTGAAGGCCCGGGAGTCTTTTGGAGATTTGAATATCGGGTTTGGTTGGGTTGTATATACCATAACCAGCGGTCTCTGGAAGCCAATGCCCGTCGGCTGTTTCTTTGGGAGGTGTGAAGGAACCGTCTGTGTAATAACTATGCTGGGAAGCGAATTTAAGAGGGTACTGTGTGTAGTATTGTGGGAGTGGGGGAATGTTGAGGAAGTTGTGTGTGTATACTGGGGGATAAAGTATTTTTGTCCAATTCTTGTTTTTGTTGACTGTGGTGTTAGGAGGCGTGGGAGGGACGACTTCTAAATAATAATAAATAATTCTAAGAATAAATTCTACCCCTAACTCTACTATTTTCTTCCTCTCGAATCACCATCTAAGGTAGTTTAGGGTGGATACTACATTCTTGAAGGATCAAATTTACGTTAAACTCTTAGACGCCCATGGGGTCTTAAACAGGCAGCCCAAAATTGAATCATAACATCTTTTGGACTTGGGCATCATACATAGTGCACTTGGGCATCATACATAGTGCACTTGGGCATCATAAATGATCCAATCAATGATGAGCTTGCAACCTCCCACAAGGTTACGTACAATCCCAACCTACCTACCACAATCCTTTCAAAGTACAAAATCACTCATACAAATTGTAATTTGAATGCATCATGAGATGATGACCAGTTTGACATGAAAATATAAGTGAAAAGTTGTGAGAGCTATAGAGGAAGATTCTTTTGGAAACAAGGCCCCCGGCTTGCTTGGGCTTTTAAGGGTTAAAAATTCACAATTCTCCATATGAGGCACAAAATATGTACAGGGATTATAAGATGGTTTATTTTTTACATATTAATTTCTATTTGATTTGTAGTTTGTAAGTATTGGAGTTTTGTAATATACTACCACTACACTAAAAATTATATTTAGTGTAGGCACACTATATGGTTAGGGTTTGCTATAATTTTTAATTTTTTAATTTTTTTTTTAATGAATTTGTATTAAGTAAACAACCAACTGTAGTACTTAGAGACGCTCTACATGGGGAGTCAAACCCGAGCATGGGGTTGAAAAAGGGCATGAATTCTCTCTATGTCATCGGTCCATTGATTGTAGCTCAAAAAATAAACCAATCAAGTTAAGAGGATTTTTGCTCCATATTGGCCCCATGTACAACTTGACCCCCTATGTAAAACGTCCCTTAAAGGGAGCCAAATTTGTGAACATAGTTTGGATATACTTTCATCGAAAATAAAAACTTATACTGGTTCTATGTAAAGTAAGCAAACAACGCTAAATATAAATCTTAGTGTAGTAGACTAAATTTAAGAAAGGGGAGTATAATTGTCAAGTTGTTCAACACATGCCGGGCATAGTCACACTCCACTTCTCAATTTCCATTGTATGGAGTTAAAAGTTTTGTAAGTAAGACTATATCTTGTCAACCGTTGTTATGTACCGTGGACATATCATCTAGGGTAGGTCGAACGGACATTTTATTCACGCCAACTCCACAAGGGTTTGGTGTTCTTCTTTTTATTTTATTTTTGGCAACGCATATTTTTTCAAGAAGTCCATAAATGTTTCAAAACTCCTTATAATTAAGGAGATACTCACTCTCTACATTCAGTGTGTGTGGTCAAGGCATGTTGAAGTTTGCCAACATATATTCTCAAAATATATCAAGAAAAAAGAAAAAGCTTGCATAAACTTTGATAACCCACCATGTTTTGTTATTGCAATTAAGTATAGATAAACTCTAACAAGTTCCTAATTGGAATATTCTTGATCTAAATAATATTGGTATTGGATATGCAATGAGATTTTAATGCTCAAAAAAATATGAATCTTGAGGAGTTTCCTTCATCCTTTGTCTTTATTATTTTAATTTTACATGTTGGGGGTATGGATCTAGTTTCCGTACTATTTTTTTTTTGCTCAATCCAAGATGTGAGGAAGATATGAAATTCATTTTGGTGTGAGGTGTCTTTTTCAGTTTTTTATCCTTTGTAGATATTGATCAAATTTCACCAATATAAGGCTATTATTTGAGCAATGAGTTTTTATGATGATTGTTTTTGGTACGAGATTGGTTTAGAGATAAAGATGATTAAACAACTTTCTAGCTAGAGACTTTTTGATGGCAATAAGTTTGTCAATGATGATATTTGAAATCTTTTTAGAGTATCAATATGATGTGATCTTGCAATCGATGAGGCCTTGCGACTCACAATTTGATCCTCATCATTTACAAGATTTTACAGTATAAGTGAGACTTAAATAAATTACCTTCCCTTTGACTTATAAGAATTTATAAGATAAAGCATTTTAGGCTAAAAATAGACAAGGACATATAGAAGTTAAGTATATGATGGCAATATATGAAACATCATGGTGTATTTTGATTTTGTGTTGTACACCTATATAGAGATTTTGTCTCCTTTCGATGAGAATAACCTCAAAAAGATTTTTTTGAATCAGAATAATCCTATTGTGTTTGGAAATCGTCTCCATAGAACACAAGATTTGCATATAATTCAAATTATCAATGTGCTTTCTAAGTAGGAAAGTGAGATTGGAAAGTGGGACTCATGAGTGAGCGTACATTGCTCACCAACGAGGTTATGTTCATAGCATGAACATAGAACGTACTTTCAATCTACAAATGGTCACTTTCTCAAAGATAATCCAAATTGTAGATTATCTTAGCACATTGAAACGATGATGACGTGTGTATAATGAGGGTTTGCAATGACGTTTCTATCTTAAAAAATCTTAAAATATATCCATGGATTGTTGGGTTTGATTCTAGTTTGAATATAGTTTTTGTAGTAAAAACATAGTCCTATGACGTTCTGTGAGCATATCATGAAGGGTAGGCCGAACATGCGTTTTATTCACGCCAACCCACACAAGAGTCTGGTGTTCTTATTTATTTATTTACTTAGTAGAAATATAGTGTGATCGAGGATGTGAGGAAGTTATAACACTCATTTTTGTGCAAGGGGCCTAGTTTTGGATTTTTATTTATTATTGTTTTTTATTACTTTGTAGACTTTGGGGCAATTTTCATCATTCCAAAAAAATTTATCTCATGGTTTGTTTTTGTTGAAGGGTATTTTTGAGATGGAAGTGAACATCTTTGTAGTTGGTGATCTTTTCTTGGGGGAAGTCTTTTGGTAGCATTTTCACTTGAAAGTGAAAATGTTGAGTTTTTGTGATGTTTTTTGAGTACTAATGCGTTAGGGGGCTTCATGACTCAAGATTTGACCCGCATGAAGTACAATATGTCCTTTACAAACTTGAATGGTTGAGATGTGAATAAACTACAATTGTTTCTACTTATGACAATTTTTTATAAAGATGTGTTATTTATGCTAAAAAAGAGTTATTCAGGGGTTCAGGAAGCATAATGAGTCCCTAAAATTTGCATGGTTGTAGATATATAAAAAAAAATTATCAACAAAATGTTTGGAGTAACGATTGTTAGGTCCCTTTTTGTACAAAGTAGACTACATCTTGTAGGTAATGCCCCAAAAAGTTATTGCATCAACTTTGAACGTTATGGTCCAAATCAAGCACTTGAAAGTTTACATAGTCTCTGTGATAATAGCTAGTTTTGAGGTTCTATGGTTGGATGTACCAAAACAGGAGGAAATTTAGACCACACCTCAATTTCAAGAAGATGGTATAAAAATGTGGTTTGGGGTTTGGAGGTCCAAACAACGCTTGAATTTTTAGGGGTTAAGATTCCAAAATTCCAATTATGGGATTGTATAGTTTGTTCAAATATCTATAGAATTGAATTGTTGGCTTTAAAAAATAGATTGTATATAGCAAGCTTATGAGTTCAACCCCGCAGTCTTGGATAGCAATATAAGTTCCTCATTTGCAATACAAATCTGAAATTCAAACCTTGACCACTTTGAAAACTATCATATCCCAATTTATTTATTTTTTCTCTTTTTCTCTTTTTCTTTTCTTTTGCTTTTTTTCTTTTTTTCTTTTCTTTTTGTAACAAGCCAGCTGGCAGTAGAAGTTCTTCATTTGCAATACACATTTGCAAAGTTGAACCTTCACCATTTTATATGATAGTGTACTCAAAGACCTATATTCTTAATGGATATAAACTAGTTGAAAGAAGGATACTTAAATTTACATTGTTAAAAAACTGAATGTTTGGTGTTCGAGAGATAAGAAAAAAGATGGATGGACAAGCATATATCTTTACTTCTATTAGAATATTTTTTAAATGATTATGATTGTTGATTTTGTGAATAAGGAATTGTTGGAAAGTGGACAAGAAATACTTCTCTACCGTAAAATAAATAAAATTTTAAAAGGTGAAAATTTTAAGTTGATGCCCTTTTTATCCCGATACACAAATTTAATTGGTTCATATTTCACATTTCTACAAAAAAATTTCCCTAGAAAGAAATATTGCATAGTTGTAATTGAAGCCTTATGAAAACCACTAACTAGAGAGAAATATTTTTAATTATCAAGATTGAGCTTAATCCTATGAGGTTTGCAACATCAATTAAACATTATGGGACAAAGAGAAGTAGAAAATAAACCCAATGAGATGTTGCTAGAAAGGAGTTACTTAACCTTTGAGGTTTTTCATATAAAAACTATCTTTTAACAATTGTTGCGATTGGTAGAGTGAAAAAAAGAATTAAAATATCTATCCTCCAAAATAAATAAAGTTTTTGTATCTAAAAAAAAATACACCATATAAGGACTTTTAATATCTTCATCCATTGTCTTGTGAAATGATATTAGGAGATGAAATTAAGGGATGCTTTACATGGGGATTCAAGCCGTACATGGGGTGATAGAGGGCAAAAATCACTTTCATGTAAGTGGTTCATATTTTGAGTTTCGAAATGAACGAATTACATGAGAGGAAATTTTTACCCATTTCAACTCCACGTACGGCTTGATTGTCCATGTAAAGCATCCTAAAAATATGCCATTGGAAATAAGTGGGTGATATATTAACCCCTAAAGATCCTTGGGTGTTTTTGGGAGCTTAAAACCTCAAAACTCCAATTCTCTACCTTTATGCACTTCAAGGGGTGCGAAACAATTTTTTTATTCTTTTCTTAACTTCCAACCGTAAGATCTTGTACCTAAGCCAATTTTCAGTATCTGATATAAAAATTGACCGTTGGATGTTTACCATTTGAGAGATTATAACATCCAAAGTTTGTCTACGAAGTTTTTTTGGGCATTGTTGAGATTATTTTTGACACTTTTGGAGGTTGCCCTTGTAAAATTGGTACTCTTTTTGACTTGGGGCCCTTTGGAACTTAAGTAGTGATTTGGTCATGAACATATTTCCAAAAAAAAATCTCAAAAAAATACTAAATTTAAACTGCCCCAGTTCGGCTCGCAAACCAAGAATTGTTGTAGAAGACTCAAAAATTGGAATTTGGCTTTGTAAATTTTACCACATACACTTTGCAGTATAGGGAGCACCCATTAAAAAATTTAGGCAAAAATATTACTTTTAACCTATTCATCTAAGCTGCCCAAAATAGCAAAAGCCCGATTTGGTCCTCTTGGATCTTTAGGGGATAAATTATAAGATTCTCCTTTTCATAGATGATCACCATGATTTCAAAAAGTTCCAAATGGAAGTATGAAATCACAAGGTAATTGTTTATAAAATCGAGTTTTATATTTGTGAATATATTTCTTCGGATCCTTATTAGTAGAAGTCGACTTGTAAATAAATGTTTGATGTAATTTACTTTTAAGAAGTTGGAGGCACAAACAAAACTAACACAATATGGAAAACTATATCTCTTGAAGTGTTTTGAAGGATGTAAACTTTCATGGCCAAAGATGTGACATAACAAATTTGAGGCTTCAAAACAAAACGTACATTCAAGCATGTAATAAAGAATAAGCTCTAACTATAAATTGTTTATGATTTTGTACAGACAAGGATCATATAATTTCCATCCAAACTAAATGGCTTACTATATAACAACAATATGACAATAGAAATTTGAATATCTTTAGGTCTCTCTTGGAATGAGAAAGCTCTTTTATAGCACCAAGTTTGCCACCAAGTTTCATCAATATGCCACACGGTTGATAAATCTTCAAAATGATATCCCATAATATCCTTTGAGGTAGGTCTAGTGCATCCATTCATGTACCACATGGTAGATAAGCTCTTATGATCATAATAAGGAGATTTTTGAAAATAAGCTTTTAGCAATCCTCCTTACAGCTACATTTATAGCATGAATAAGTGCACCATATCACAAGGAAGATTTGAAATCATAAATCAATTTTAGATTTTGTGGATAAGCTCTTTGTAATCAACATACATTAAGATCTTATGATTCACAATCGCCTCCATGCATCAATAAGCCATAATGTGGATTACAAAAATAAAAATGATAAATAAAAATCCTCTTATAAAAAAGATTGTCCAATATAGAACTTGATCGTTTCTAATTGTGCATCATCCAAAAATTGAATACTAAAGTGTTAAAAGGTTAAGGTACTTAATAAAATCCTTGAAGTTTGAGATCCGCTCCCTCTCGTGAACTAAAATTGAGTGATCAAAGCCTACGATCATACTTACTTGATTAGAAAAAAGAAAAAAGTTTTGAGGTTTTCCAATAGTAGGCATAAAAGTTTCCAAAAGTCAAGTTAACTTCTGGTAATTGACGAGTTTAAGTCCGATGGGTAGTCATGTTGTGGTGGCACCTTTAGCCGTTCAAGACCTCAACGACCGTTGGACAAAGAACGCCGTTGAACAAAGAAGGCCGTTGGACAAAGAAGGCCGTTGGACAGAGAAGGCTGTTGGACACGGAAGGCCATTGTCGTTGAACAGAGAAGGCCGTTGGACAGAGAAGGCCGTTGGACAGAGAAGGCCGTTGGACAGAGAAGGCCGTTGGACAGAGAAGGCCGTTGGACACAGAAGGCCGCTGGACAAAGAAGGCCGGTGGACAAAGAAGACCGTTGGAGAAAAAAGGCCGTTGGACAAAGAAGGCCGTTGGACAAAGAAGGCCGTTGGACAAAGAAGGCCGTTGGAGAAAAAAGGCCGTTGGACAAAGAAGGTCATTGGACACAGAAGGCCGTTGGACAAAAATGCTCTTGACATAGAAGGTTGTTGGACACCGAAGGCCGTTGAACACCGAAGGCAGTTGGACATAAAAGGCCGTTGGAGAAAGAAGGCCGTTGTACAAAAAGGCCATTGGACACAAAAGGCCGTTGGACAAAGAAGGCCGTTGAACAAAGAAGGCCATTGTACAAAGAAGGCCGTTGGACAAAGACGACCGTTGAACAAAGAAGGCTGTTGCAAAATAAAGGAACAAGCCCATTGCGTGGCTGAATATAGTCAATCTTGTCTCATTAACGAGTCTATTAGGAATGCTCTGAATTCAGAGCACCTCCCCACTTATGCAACTTATTTTATTTCATTTCACAAACGGATAGAAATATGGTGAGAATTGATGTAAGTAACAAGACTCACATCGGTGCCTTACATCACGGAACGGAACTTTGTGAGATTGTCAATCCCAAATAATGGGTCAAAAGTGAATTACACATCACAAGAAAGGAACGGGACAAAAATGAATGCCCATCCGAAATTATTCCCTCTCACCAGCTCCATTCATATCATGTACCAAGAAAAAATGCAATCGGTGTGACCCTACCCACCAATGTACAGAATTTAAATTTTAAAAAAATTTAAAAAATGAAAATTCAGTACCACGGTGATAGGGGCTACTTGTAATCTGATTCGGATTACCTGATATGGGTCCCACTCAGCCGTCAAGAGTTTCAATCTCCCGCCAACTGACACACACCCCCCGCCCCCGCCAACAGCCGTTGCCCGCGCTTTTTGAATTCCAGAGTGCCCGTCCTTCCAGTCCGGCCAACCCGACCCGCGCCCGGCCCGTCCCCCCATGCATCATCATCGTCGTCTCCCTCCCTTCCTTCCGGGCACTGGGCCAGTCCCTTCCCATCGTCACTCGAATCATTCCTTGCCGAGCGTGGCTTAGAGTGCTCAGGGTAGTGATTTGAAGCTCGTCAATTCTCTTCGAGTGTTCGAAATCGTCTACTCGTGTACCCATTTTCTGTAGCTCTCCCACTCTCTCCTTGTGAGCCGGAATGGCCGAATAGTATCACTTCATCTTTGCAGATTTTTCAGTCTCTGTTTCGGGTGTGGGAGTTTGCTCCTCGGTAGAGCCGTCTCGTGAGTTTAGTGCGAATTTGTTTCTTGCACGGATGGAGCAGTAGAGCTAGTTTTTCGAGGGATCACGTTTAGTGTGCTGGTTCAGTTGTTGACGCCACAGTCCGGAGTGGCCGCGTAGCTTCACACATTATTTGTTCTCTGCTGTGGGTGTGGAGTGTTCGACTCGTTAGAGTGTGTTTGGTGTGATTTTTGTGAAAGTGCCCGAATTTGGTTTTTGCACGGATGGAGCAGTTGTAGCTGTGTGGAGCTCGCTTGTGGGGGACCACGTTTAATGTGCTGGTTTAGTTGTTGACTGAATTCACAATGCCGAGCTCACCTTATCCTGCACGTAAGAAGGATAATAAGGATCGTGAGTTAGATGACGATCGGGTGCGGAAAAGGATTGAGAAATTCGATGAGGATGTGAAGCCTGTACTGGATCTCGAGGAGAATGATGACCGCAAGGGAGGAGGGGAGAAAGTGCGACGTGCAGGGGTGCGAAGCTCAACTCGCATTGCGACTTTGGCATCGCGGACTCCGGTGAAGCAGGAGACTCCTGATTTGTCTCCTAGCCCGCAGCGAGTTCGGAAGAAAGTGAAGGTGACGGTGAAAGAGACGAAGGTGTCGAAGAAGGTGAAGGTTGAGAAAAAGGTCGTGAAGAAGGAAGCTGCTGCTCCTGTGAAAAGCGAGAGTGATGCCAACCCCCAGAGCGACGACGTGGATGATCTTGGCGAAGTTGCCGAGGAGGTAAATCATGGCGGAGTGGACCAGCTTGGACTGAAGCTGCAGCAGCAGTTGGCCGATAGAGCTGGTCTGAGCGATGCTATGCAAGTAAAAGCAACCATTCGAATTTTCAACTTCTTGTATCTCGAAGCTATTCAGGTTTGTGGAACCGTATCATCTTAGATTCTCAGCTTTTTTACATTGTATCTTACTGACTTGAATAAGCTACTTCTTTGGCATGAAATTCATTATCCAATCTTGCATCGTAGTATACCTATTTAATGATATAGTGAATTGCAGAAATGAGTTCTATCAGTTTGAGAGGGAGGCAGGAAGTAGATTTTTGTTACTTTTTATGTTCAGTATGTGCTCATCACCTCAAGTTGTAGCCTTCATATATTCATGAGCTCATGGGAGCGTTTCGATTACGTGCATTGTCTCCAGCTAGAAGACAAGCGTGCCGAAGCAAACCTCAAGAAAATTGCAGAGGCTGGCAGTGGCAAAAGGCCCTCCAAACGACCTGATTTGAAAGCAATCTCTAAGGTAATGTGACATCAACGAATACCTTTGTTCGTAAGTTCTCCTTATCGATGTATCTCCTCGTTCTAGTGTCCGTCTACTGTGCTTTATTGTGGAGACAATCTTCTAGATAAGGAGGGATTTACGGAATTAGAGTATCGCTTTTCTCGGTTCATTATTCCATCTCTGTAGAGGGAGTTTGGGAGCTTGGGAGCTTGGGCCTGAATGTCTATCTTGATGTGTAGATGATCGAGCAGAACGCAATACTTAACTACGAGAAACGGATTGGAAGTATACCAGGTTTATCTCGCTACCTGCTACCTACCTGTTCATTGCCTTCGATGATTTGGGATCACTAAGTTTCTTTTCAGTAAAATGTGACTTCTTGACGCCTCTACTTAGTATACTAAGTTTTGTATGTTACCTTGTCCTCTTCAGGTGTTGAGGTTGGTCAACAGTTCCTTTCGAGAGCAGAGATGGTTGTAATAGGTCTTCACGGCCATTGGTTGAACGGAATTGACTACATTGGAGTTGGTAAAGGCAAGGTAAGGATCCAGTGCTGTCTCCTATCACCTATCCACCAATCCCTATTGTCACCCTATCTGTACCTTTTTGTTGAGAATCAGATATTCCCGTTCACACATGCAGAACAAGGTTATGTAGTGTACATGCACTGTGCTGCAATCCTACATACCTGAATGATAATTTACGTCTTGTTTACCACTCTCGGAGCATTGTACTGTCACAAATTTCACCCCTTTTGTAGCATTTCAAGGTAGAGATAGGCACTTTGTGGTAATAGCTTTGGTAGGTGTGTATGCCTTAACCTAATGGCATGTACATAGATTTGTTCCTATACCTATATGGCCTTTCGATTTCTAGATAGGGGTGGTAGAGATGGGACTGGAGCTTGCAATATTGACTATTGTTCTGATGGTACAGTCATCAGATGGATTGGAGTTTCCTATTTGTGTCTCCATCGTTATGTCCGGTGGTTATGAAGACGACGTGGACAATTCAGAGGACGTGGTGTACACTGGGCAAGGAGGAAATGACCTACTAAGTACCAGGAAACAAATTAAAGATCAAAAAATGGAAAAGGGGAACTTGGCCTTGAAGGTGCGCTTAGCTCATGAGTCCCTTACTAATAGACCCTGTGATTTTTTCTTTTGTAATATTAGCACTACCAGTATCAGTATCTATGAACAGTACTTCGAGGTGATTTTGTGCTCAATCGTTGTGTTTGCAGAATAGTATGAAATGTAAACAGCCCATCCGTGTCATTAGAGGGCACGAGGACAAAAGAAGTTACAGCAAGAAGGTGTACACATACGATGGACTCTACGAAGTGAGTCTTCTGCTCGAGTAGGAGAGCACCATATCACAATGTCTCTTGTGCATTTGATTTCGATCGGTCTCATTGGAACCTATTTGTTGTGAGCATATCTTAGTTTCTTGATGTTCAGAGTGTTTAAGTAGGCACTTGAAGCTAAAAATACGAGGGATTTGCAGGTTTCTGACCATTGGGCTGAGAAAGGCCTTTCTGGTTTTACCGTATTCAAGTACAAGCTTCACCGTCTTGGTGGACAACCCGTCCTCACTACTGAACAGGTGCAGAACTGACTCGCATCAATGAAACTAGTCTAGGGGAAGGAGTTCCTTGTTTGACAGACAAGAATTTGCCCATGACCCCGGGATACATCTAATCTGTGTAATGTCACCTGTCTACCTTTGTAGTATAACCTTTCTAGCCTCTGACCTTTGTAAAATCACTTTTCTACCTTCTTTGATATCACGACTCTGGTCTCTATAATGTCATCCCTCCTACAAACTTAGGTGACCACCTTTACTACTTTAGTTCGATCATTATGATCTGAGATCCTTTTTTCAGCTATTCGAAGATTGTGAGTTCCTCGTCTGTTATGTTGAGGTTGTTCCGGTAGTAGCCGTGAAAGCTACAAGACACTAAGTGTATTGGACAAGTGCACTTTCTCCGCTTCCATACGTTCTGAAAGATTTGGGTTCTCCGGTGGAAATTTTTGTAGGTCAAATTCTCAAGAGGGAAAGTTGCACCACTCAACATTGCGGATCTTCGAGGGTACAATTCTCTGCATATTTTTTGTGGTCCTAATTACAATACATTTTTGTTGTTTCTTCATCTATACGTGGTTGCTGAAGCGAATCTGAAACTGGGTGCAGATTGGTGTGTAACGACGTTTCGAATGGACAGGAGAGGCTTCCGGTGCCTGCTTCCAACATTGTCGATGATCCTCCGCTTCCTCCTACAGGTGTGTGGGCATCTGAGGAATTCTATTTTGTTTTAGCATCTTCCTTCCAGCAAATTTGACTTGTTTTGAATATATAATCAACTACTTCTCTCTAATGTTTGGATTGAAACCGTGGAATTTTCTTGACCGCTATCTAGTAATTGAAAGTCCTTCACATTTTTTAAAACAATAGTCTATACGTTTGGCATGAAAATACAGACTACACGTACATCTCAAAGACTATAGTATCGGACAATATACCGAAGCCGCCCCCATCTAAGGGATGCAGTTGCAAGGGGAAATGTACTGACGAGAAGAAATGTGATTGTGCCCGCAAGAATGGAGGATCCTTCCCTTACGTCCTAAATAATGGTGGAAGGTAATCCTCTTCACTTTGATGTACTTTCGAAAGGAAGGTTTCAAGAATCACCTCAACAAGGAAGTGACGATGAAACTGTTACATAGCTTCAGTTCAGTCATGGCACTTCAACCTTTTTTTGCCATCCATTATTACATGTTCCGATGAGCTTCCCAAACCCCTCGATGAGCGGCTTTTAGAAATGATTCCACGTAGATCATCATCTTTTATCTGGGCCTTACAGAACATCGACATGTCTGAACTGACAATCCATGTTGTGATAAGCAGGTTGGTGAAACCTATGGACGTTGTTTACGAGTGTGGGCCAGGATGTGGATGTGGTCCTGAGTGTTTGAACCGAACATCCCAAGCTGGGCTCCAATTCAGACTGGAGGTATGGGTTTCGTGTACCAGTGCCACATACTCCAATCTGCATCTATTGGATTTTTACCTACTTGTCTAAGGAAGAGCCAATCGACTATATATACACATGATTGCCTTGCTGAAGTCGGACGTTCAAATTATGGTAAATTGTGCAGGTATACAAAACTGTCTCGAAGGGGTGGGCTTGCCGATCATGGGATTTTATTCCTGCAGGAGCTCCTATTTGCGAGTACTTCGGTGTTCTAAGAAAGAATGACGAGAATCTAGAAAGCATGATCGATAACGGCTACATCTTTGAACTTGACTTGATGCAAACTATGCAAGGCATGGAAGGGCGTGAGGTAACAAATCTGGTCTCCATTGCACCTATAATTCGTTGTTTTCATAGAAAGCGACTATTGTTCTAAACCTTTCTTTTCGATTGTTTAACGCCTGATTCTTGTTTTTGCATTGCAGAAGCGATTCGGTGATGTAAGGCCAGATATCCACGATGAGGACGATCTCTCGGAAGATGTCAAATATGTGATCGATGCTGGCAAGAGTGGAAGCGTTTCAAGGTTTTTGAATCATAGCTGTGAACCCAACGTGTTCATTCAGTGTGTCATGAGTCATCATAACGATCATTTCATGCCCCGGATTGTGATGTTCGCTGCCGACAACATCCACCCACTTGAGGTCCGTTCAGATCTCCCATTCGCGCCTCTCCCTCTTTTCACTAATTTAAATTCCTATTGCTCATTGTATATGTTGTGAATTGCAGGAGCTCTGTTACGACTACGGTTTCGCCATGGACAGCGTGTTAAATCCGGACGGCACAGTCAAACCTATGGCTTGCCATTGCGGAGCCCCGTCATGTCGCAAGCGAATGTACTAGGTGCTATCTGTATATTGAATCTACGCATAGTCATAACATAGTACACAAGTTTTGAGCAGCCAAACACGGGGCTGTCCTCTACACTCAATTTCATCGGTAGTTTTGAGAAATTCTTGTATCCTCTGTTCTGATACTCCAATGTTTTTTTGTTTTTATTTTGAATATTTCCAATTGTACAAAGGTGAACCGTTTGACCTTGTTCATTAAAGTCTGTTTTTAGCACTACAACTTCGGTACATTACATTCGGTGCATTATGACTGCATCGAGTCTTCTGTATATAGAGTGTTGAATATTGAACATGAAGTATATTGTTGGTTTGGAATGTGAATACGTTTGGGATCTTAATACATGTGTTAAATATTGAACATTCATCAATTTTAGGTAAAGGAATTGTAGAGGAATTGTGTAGGGTGCAGAAGAATTGAATGGGTTTGTCCACTTATGAATGTGCTCTGAGGCTTCCAAACAATGTAGGAGATAGGAGTGGTTATGAAAGTCTTGTGTCTATTTGTAGAACACTTCAGTATCTGTAATGGTGTGTACTCAAATAGACTTTCATATCTTCAAGATCTTTTAACTTGTGCTTAGTTAGCTTCAAACATGCAAACTCTTGAACACATCATATTGCAACTTTTCACAAATATTAATGGAAATGTCCGTAGATAGGATGAAGATAAATAAAATCTTCAATAAAAATTAGAGGGTTGCAATTAATAAATTCTTGATATGTGATGAATATGATGATAGTGACAATTATGGTAAAAAGGACAAATTTATTAACAATACTAGTTTACTTGTAGTTACATGAAATGCACATGAATATCTCCTAAGTAATGCTATTATGTAACCTTAATAGACGCTTGTGTACACTTTTGGGCCTCAAACCAACGTATTGCTGTAGATCGAAAAATAATAATTACAAGAGTATACTTCCCACAATGTATTACAATATGAATTGGCATTCCAAATGTGATGCAAATGAGACAGTGATATTACTAGATGCTAAAAAAGTCATGTTTGAAAGGGTGGGCACTTTAGGGCACCTATTCAAATGTCCTCTAACATTGACGTGACCCTTCCTAGCCAAACTTTTGATGCTTTGTAATAACCTTGATCCCTAAATGACCATGGTGTTCTAGGAGCTCCAAATCCCAAAACAACAAGTGATTTTAGACCACCTTGTAAACTCTAGGGTATGAAGGCACCACAAGCCTTGGCTTGGTGGTTAGGGCTTAGGCCCCCAATGAGGAGGTCGTGGGTTCTATCCCCCATGCCGGCATGGTGCTCACCACTATAGTCCACCCAACTATTGTGGGAGGTCATTGGACCTTGTTGTATGGGTACCTCAAAGTCCTTTGGGGGGATACTATGTCAAGTATCTTCAAGGCACTAATAACTAGGCTAGAAACTAGCGTAGTTATAGTGTCCACCCTCGAGAGGGGGAAGTAGTATTGTTCTAATTTCCCCTTGTCCGGTGGCCATCGGGATAATTAGCATTACGAACGGACACTTCATTCACGCCGGCCCCTTAGAAAGGACCGGAGTTTCTATCTATCTATCTAGGGTATGAGAATTTTTTTTACATTATAAGAACTTGAAGAGAACTACCATGAGAGGTAGTGGTTAAAATTTCAATTGTTGGATCTTTGCTATTTGTGAGATTATAACATTTAAAGTTTATGCAAACTTTCTTTTAGAAATATATTTTACTTTGTGCAAAGGAAATCTTGATAATTGATACCTCAAACATCTTGCTCATATTCTTTTGAGGAAATTTCATGTAAGATAACACTTTTGTAAAATAACTTCAAATAGGGGAACAATCACAAAATATTTGCAAAGAGGAGATGGAAAAACGTTTCATCGTCGCTTCATTAGCAAGTAGATTAAGTTATACTAACTTTAATATGCTAAGATGCCAATCCTCTTCATATAAACTTCAATTTGTTTACAGGTGATAAGAAAATGAAACAATAAAAACAATTTGTTCCCCTCTTTGCAAATATTTTGTATTTGTTCCCTTATTTGGAAATAATTTACAAAAGTGCTCCCTTATATGAAAAAATTTACCATTTTATTTTTTTAGCATGTAGATAACGAAGTTGAACTTGTTTATGCAATATTCTAAACACTCATTTGGCTTTTTAAACCTTCTTGTTATTTATTTTCTAGATGGAGGTCAAAAACAACATTCGATAAAACGTACAATATGATTATTGTATCTAGTTTGGTGAATAAATGATTGGTGGGTAGGTTCCTTCATGAAATAATCCTATATTATAAATTTATAGCAAATTTTGAAAGAAAAGATATGGAATATTAAGAAATACTTTGAAATTAGGACTTTTTTTTTCGAAGGCTTTGCTTGTTGAATTGGTAAGAGTTTCAACTTGGGTGACTTGGAAATCTGAGTACAAAGTTAATTTCAAAAGAATGTAAAAAAAAAATTGAGAAAAAACTCTTGTTTGTGGCCGCCTAAGAGCTGTAAATTAAAATATGCGTTAAAAAATCATATTAAAGTGGAGTCTGACTTTTCAATTGTCCCACATACACCTTCTAGTATAAGGAACACCCGATACAAATCTCAAACAAAAATATCTATTTCAACACCTTCATCTAAGGTGCCCAAATTTTGGACATCACACTTCATAAATCCTCCGTACTCCTCTAGTCAAAGTTCAAAATTGTGTGGTCAAACCTTACAATCATGCTGGAACACAATTGGAAAAATTCAATTATGTAAGTATGTGAACCAACTTCAAGATTTTACGATTGAGGGTTCAAAATCTTAAATTTTTATCTTCCTATCTCTTCAATTTCGTACAAGGTAATGAGAAGTTGTATATAGGTGAAGTACTATAAGCTCATTAAGAAGCGTGAATAAAAAGCCCAAGCCTCATGATACTTGCCTTACAGACGCTTTACATGGGGAGTCAAGCCGTGCATGGAGCCGAGGATTACAATTCTTTTGTCAACGTGATTGGTCCATTTTCTTGAACTACAAGAAATAGACCAATCACGTTGAGAAGATTTGTGGTGTGATGCAGAGCTTGACTCCCATGTAAAGCGTCCCTTAGTGACAGTTGTGAAATTAATGTTTTATGCAATAGAAAGGGTTAACCTAATATTTGAGAATTTTTTCTTCTCTCTCAAGACGTCTAACCCCTATAGTCGAAAGGCCCCAAAACTGTCAAAGGCCTCAAAACCACCCTCTTTTAATGCAAGATGAAAATTTTCAACTTTTGATGTAATCTCAAGTATGTAACTGTAAGAGCTTGTACCAATCTTGTTCATGTACGTGCGTGCCATATCTTAGCTTCAATTTCCTCACCAGTTGTGAGATCGTAACATTCTGAAAAGTTGAAAAAATACTTCATTTCACTAGCTGCAAAATGGGTTTGAAGTTTTTGGGAACCCCAAGAAACCAATTTTAAGAGTAATTAATTAAGGCTCTTCACATTCTTGTTCCTAAGTGAGTTAGGAACATGTCCATACAATTTTTACCCTCATGCAAACTATAAATCCTAAAAATGCTTAAATTCTCACACGGAGGTATGCTGAAATTCAAATTTAAAGGTGAATCTTTGAAAATAAAAATGGCATGTGAAGAATAATTGGATTGAAGATCCGAATGGTGAGATCATGCGTTAAAAGCTTGTGTAAATGTACAGGAAATATAATTTGGAAAAAACTAAAATTTCATTTGTTAGTGAAATTTTGAAGTACGGTGAACATGCCTATTCCCAACCGCCTGCCCATTCCTGGGACCTAAGGTCCAGTTTAAAACCATGACTATATAGTGAAAACTGTAACCCTAGAGTACAAAACCGTGACTTATTAGAAATAGCCGGTGATTGGGAAAAGTAGCGCGGATGAATGAAGAGAGCCGGACAATATTAGATCAAAAATGACCGCCATTTGATTGTGCACAACGATTGGCCAATTTTGCTTTGCCATGCTACAGTTTTGCTACTTTACAACTCAGTTACTATCACATGTCCATGCTCATTTTAGGCTTGATTTTGTCTATTTGTAAGTTTGATCCTTTCAGTACTATGTCAGAAGCCTCTCAAATAGAGCTTGACACTTTCACTTTTCTAGGGCAGGCTATGTCCACTTATAGGCATCTACTAATCCATACTTCAAAATTTCACTGTTTTATCAAAAATAACTTTTTTGAGTTGAATTATCTTCCTTTTCCATTTGCAAAGTTGAGGAAAAAATTTCACAATCTGATTCAATGTGTAAGTAGGTGACTTGCTTAAACGGACAGAAATAGGCGAGCTGACCTTATCTACAATTCAATTTATTCTGAGCAAATTTTGAGAATAAATGGGCATATACCAGAGTTTGGGCAGATTTGAAATAGTGTTTTCAAAGCCTTTGACCATGAATATCTCCTAAAAAATGAGGAATCTTGGAGCATGGAATGACTTTTTGGAAAGTTATGGAAAAACTCTACATCCTCAAAAGGTTGTAACTTCATGCAAGCTAAATAACATCCCGTTGTGAGCTCTTCCAACATTAGAAGTTAAGGGAGAGTGCTGAAAAGTCAAAAACTCGAGTAGTACCAATAATGGAATACTAGGCATCTTCACCCATACGTATGTAATAGATTCACACATCATGTACTCAATTTAAACACTATAAGATGTCAAATTAGGATACCATTCTAGAAACACCTATAAGTGCACCTTTCAAAATTCATGACAAGTTGTAGAAGAGTCCAAAAATGATGAATCCACTTTTACTTTCATCCCACTCACTTTCCCAATACACGAAAATTACTTACTCGATTAGGAAATCTGAAACTTTCCCAATACACGATTAGGACTTCTGAAATTCGAGCCATTACTGAGCACTCTATTTTAGAATTTCTCAAAAACGTTACTAAGAACACTTAAAACCTCTCAATGATTGGAAGCCATGTGTAATGGCTTCAATTGTACGTCACCCCTAAAGGACCAGGGAACCGTTTTTTCAGGTCTCTTGGTCCTAACGTAACATATTTGAGCTCATGTCACCAAACTAAATCGAACAATGTCATCATAGCCTGTTCATATACAAGGAAGATTAATCAATGGTTGTTCAGCAGCTTTTCCCTTACCTCATTCATGAAATGGACATGGGAAGTACCATTAACCCTAGAACGTCGGAGCCTATAACTGTGGCCTGAACTTTGATATGTCTTACTCTGAATCTCCATTTCGCCACTTTACCTGAAAGTAAAATATTTTATTTTATTTTTCGTAGATGTGATCACATGCTTGTCATATGCTGTAAAAATTTCAGATTTTTTTGGGAAGATTTGAAATTCAAGTGAATTTTCAAAGAAAAACCAAAAATAATTCATATCAAATACAAATCACTTTCAAAAAATCTGAAATTTTTAGAATAAGGGGACATTGTAGTGAAGAATAGCATGGTGTAATCCATGGTTTCGTGTCATGCTATATTTGAACATTGAGAAAGAGACCCTATAGGCATGTAAACTTAAGGTGTCAGTAAATCACTAGATATTAGGAATTTCTTGAAATTCTAACTTGGAGTAGAAACAAGACTTGGTAAGATTCATTTTATGAATTGAGCTTGAACTCAAAAGAGATCATTTAGTTGCCTAAATTTGAGACTTAATAAATGTAGGAAAAAGTTGCAGAAATGCACTTTGTGGTGATTTGTTTTTAACCATTCTTTCAACTTTCATACCACATGTGATCTTAGGAAATACCTTAAATGACCTCAAATGAATTCCATGATATGCTATTACCATTCATAAATCCAATTACAAAAATCATGACTGAAATTCATCCCGCAATAATAGGTTACAGTGAAATGTTCTGTTCATCGGACATAAAATGGCCGCTCCGACGTTCCAGGGTTAAGGAGGATTAAAGATCCTGCATTGGAACATTCACCTGCATGCGAGAAAAGAAACAGGAACGCATGGTGCAATAGATGCAGGTATTGAAAAATACTACTTGATTGAGCACCCTAGGAAATATAGCAGGGCAGCTCGCCTTGGTTGCTTATGCAACATTCTTGATACAAAATTTGTGTGGAGTCCAAAATATAAAGGTAGGTAGTCAAATCAAAAATTTATTTTGCTTGAATAACCTAAACTTGCCACAAACTTATTAGGGACCGTGCTGATCCCTTCCGTGCACGCCTATGTTTCCTTTGCCTTACCCGCCAAAGGCCAAAGATGAGCACAAATCCTGCAAGCAACAACAGATCACTAACCAGTAATGCACTTTCCAACTTCATTCCCTCATTAATTTTTATGTTTACTGCTGACGAACACGGCATCCTTTTAAGACTGGACAACCTAAGCACCTGAAAATGATAATCTTCCGATACAATTCAAGAGCAAGCCACTGAAGTATCAAAGCACTGACCCACAACGATACCTGTTATACATAGAAGAATTGGAGCCAGCCATTGAACAGCCGTCTGAGTCGTGATATCCAGCTGCTACAACCATTAACTTCAACTTAATCAATAACTCCAAAAAGACATGCTTGACAGGATTTCACCTCCTGCCCAGGCAGATCTTATAAAGGAAAGCAATACTTTGGACACAAGGTAAACAGAGGCTCTAGAATGAACGATGAAGACTACGTTTCAATGGTTTCCTTATCATATCATCTGATATGTCAAGAAGTAAGTAGAGTTGAAGAGTGTGGAAGGGGACTAACCTCATCTCGGGTCCACCATCCGAGCGGCACTTGAGAGGTATTCTTGACTCTCTCATATGTAGTCTCTCCAGGCTTTTCCTCGAAGACTGATTCATCATCTGCTATCGGTACAGTCTGTGTTGGAAACACAAACTCTGTGGTCCTATCTGTCTCACTAGTTGAGACATTAGAAGATGCATCTGGCATAATTGAAGAGTCACCAGTAAAGTTCCCCTTGAGCTGCTCAGATCCAGCACTATCCAACGAAGTATTGCCAGACGGGAGATGACCCCCCGCGATAGGATTTGGTTGTAAAATGTTCCTATGTGCATTAGAGTACTCAGAAATGTAACCTCTAGAGCCCTGTACTGCAACTGGAGAATCTAAGCCACATCGTAGTGGGTGTTGCAAAACCAGAGAATAGGCACTAAAATTAACATCGTCCCGCCGTTGTGGTAAGGGATCATCAATACTGCCGAGCGGAGAGCCCACTAACTCATTTGTTGCAGGGAATATGACTGGGTCTTCGATGTTAGAGCTTGTATAATCTAAAAGCTTCTTCAGCAACCAATAGCAGTTGCTCACCATGTGACTGCTGTCCAAACAGTTGGAATCTCCATAGACAGCAATCCGCCCTTTTCCTGCTTCTACTGCTCCCAAAATAGGCGACTCAACCTGCATACAAAAACATCAGAACGAAGCAAACAAAGAAAGAACGATGCAAGTGTTCACGATTCTATAGTACAAATAATGCAGCTGCAGAACACTTCACAAAGTGAGAAAGTCAAGATTGTCATATTCTGCGGATGTAGAATGTATGAAGGAAAAGGGTATTTCTCAAGAGTTTAGATAACGGGGACACTTAAAAAAAAGCACAATATTCACAACTGAGAAAACGAGGACCTGAGCTCGCACAGAGCTGCGTGACGAGATGATGCCAGAGCGGCCTCCAGAGCTATCCTGGAAGAGAAAGCGGTGGACAAAACCTCCAATGGGAAATCGAAGGAGGTCGGTGCCGGAGGCATAGTGTGCTCTTTCCCCACCTAGAGAAAAAGCACCATTAAGTATCGTGTCCCCAAATGCGATACCGAAAGGAGCAAGCAAGTCATTCAGAGCTGGAATATTAGCTCCGCCAGTAGCAGGAGTCCACCAACTTCGAGTATTATCGTCGAAGAACTTCATCTTCACCATGGTCTCGACATGATACCAATCGGCAAAAACAATCAATCCCAGCCCTTTCATCTCCACGTCCTCTTGCAACTTCTTAATCTCCTCTTTGTAGTATTCATCTTCCAAGTCCACCATGAGCAGCGTTCCATATTGAGTGGCATCAAAGCATGTTAATGGAGAACCGAGAGTTTCAACGTAGTAACCAGCGTCTCGAAGGACATCAAACATCCCATGAAAGTTTGTATGTAAGTGGTCCCCATGCCAATCCAATATATCGTTCCTCACATCTAAAGAGTCACGAGGGATGTAACCAGGTGGATATCGGACACTATGGAACTGGTCCCATAGAATCCGCTTTTCCCGAGGAGGAGTAGGAATGACTGCTACCTTGAGCGGCAACTCACAATCCCATCTACGAGGACTACTTTCCCCCTTTGCAGGAGGAGACACTACTGTGAACGTGATTTTTCCTTCTAGTGTTCCCTGGTACCTGTTCCCTTCGGGCTTGATCCTCAGGTATAATCCCAAAAACCCTGTCCACGGCCAGATCACATCTGAATATGTGAATCGGATGTCCAGTAACCTGCCTGAATCTCCAGAAGGCACCCACTTGGGTGCATCCTCTATATAACCCACGACTCCCATTCCGTTCAGTATCGTTGCATTGAATATGACTGGCATCGACCCAGCATAAAGAGGCTGCCGCCAAAAAGGCCATGCGTAAGGGCTATCGGTCAGATCTAAGGTACTGGGCATGATGCTCACTCGAGGTTGGTAGTTTGCCAAAATCTCGTACGATTTCAACCTGACATTGAATCAGCGAGATTGTCAGTGAGTATACAAGCACCCTCAATGGCAAGCTCATTAATACTTGAGTCATCATAATGAGATGACGAGATGAAGATGTTTCTCATTGTGAAGATAAGCGAGATTTTTCTCATACATTTCCAACATTACGTTTCAGGCACGTAATTTTACTGATTGAAAACAAAAGCTTACAAATTGAGTCGACCAGCTCCTTGCTCGAACATATTGGGTCCAGAAAGGCGTGAAGCTCCCTCTATAAGAGCTTGTTTCATACTTGCGGGATTGAGCAGCTTCCACCGATCCTTCAGTGGAACCACACTAGCAAGCAAACAAACCGCGCCAGCCACTACTGGACTGGCCACGCTCGTTCCGGACAAACTCTTGCACCCAGTGCTGATCTTCGACCCTATCACTTCTCGTCCATAAGCTACAATGTCGGGCTTTACACGACCGTATCTGCCCACCACAAAAAAGGTCAGATTGCAATTCTCACGTTCTTACACAAAAATGTTGCGAAATCTCGAAAATCAAAAATTATGCGTACGTTGATATTGATAACCATCTACAGAAATTTCTTCAAAATCCAGCAGCTTTGACCTGAATCGTTACAATTTAGGACGGGCTTTCAAAAATTTTACTCTTTCACTTCAACTTCCATACAAAAGCGATGCAATTTACATGACAGAAAATGTGTCGCAGAATCGTCACATATTGAGAAAAGGACTGACCCATGCGGGATTTCCCAGGTACTCATGCCTCGTGATGAAAAGGAGGCAATATGGTCGCTGTAATCAATGCCTCCAACCCCAATTACATCGCTTTGATCAGCTGGATTATTTAGTGTGCCATAGAGAGGTCCATCATTGCCTATAGCTGATACCATAATGATATTATTCGCAGTCATTTCCCATACCTGCAACAGGTTATAACCCATGCTCTCAATCCGCGTTTCAAACGGAACAGCGAAGGGAAGGCATTCCATGTCAACTACCAGAAAACATAAGATACGCTCCTGCTTTCGGGAGAAGAATTTAAAAAACTATTTGATACTGCATATCCTGCAGGCATTATTGACTATGTACCCTGAAGTAGGATCTTGAGCTTCGTCATATCAAGAATAAAATTCTGACATACAGAAAAACATAACTGCCACATTTTGCTTGATGAATGGCAAGAGATGATATATACCTTCTCAACAAAAGGTACGTCCAGGTAATCAGGTCCTCCAATACTTAGATTGAGGACATTAATCTTGGAAGCAATGGCATAGTTGAATGCATCCAAGAACCACGAGGTGTATGACACCTGCGTCCCCACTCATGACATTAATCCTAGTTATGTGGCACAAAGTAGACCGTCCATGCAAAATATACCATCTAGATACACGACTCTCTGAGTACTCTAGAGCCACAAACATACAGACTCCAAGTTACTTCTTCTAACACCCCCACAATCAGGTCATTTATTTTCTAGGATTACCTGGGCATCAGTGAAGACGCGGAAGGCGTAAATTTCAGCATCTGGAGCAAAACCTAGGCACTGAGGATCTTGGCTAGATATAACCCCCGCAACAAAGGTACCATGACCAAGATTGTCATTCAATGTGTCCTCGTTGGTCCAATTTGTTCTCTCCTGCAATCCCAAGCCAACCATAACGTGCACCAGTCCCATCACTGTACTTTCGTAGATCACAACCGCATACATGAGGTAACTTACGCTGACTACTGAAAATTATAAGTCTGGATCATTAGGGTTATGTAACTTAATTCTAGGGGCATGAAACACAACAAATGAATGAGAGGTTCTCCTGTTCATCAGATGTACAGACGGCCTGAGTTGAAAACAAAACATGAGACACAACATCAGGTGCATTGGACCTACCTTTATGTTGCGGAAGTGGGGATGGTCAGCACGAACCCCTGTGTCGAAAACTGCCATCTTTACATTTGCACCGGTAAAACCTCTCGCCCACAGCTTCTCTGCTTCGAACATGGATGTGATTTGTGACCGCTGTATTTCAGTGACACGAGATATTTGAGGAACCTCATGTTCGCTTTAAGTGATTATACTACTACAACAGTGCCAGTGGTCATTGTCACAGGACACACCTTATAATTCTGTTATTAGTGCAATTCTTGCAATGTTCATGGAACAAATTGGTCCAGAAACCTGGAAAGCATTCGACGAAGATAATTAAGTATGAAGGACTCTACGTTCCATAAGAAGAAGAAAAAAAGGTCTATTGCCTTGTGTACAAAACGAAAGCGATACCACTACAAGTGTATGAGTGACAATCGAATCGGTAGCTGGAGTTGTCCAGAGCAGATTCTCAAAATTGTCGGTATAACTAATTCAGGTAAGAATATAATCCCAGGTATGTACTAGTATATACCATAGTGGCTCACAACATGTTGACCAAAATCTAGGGTTTCACTGAAACTGAGGTCTCACGGTAATACGAAGAATACCCTAACCACCGAACCATCAGATTTTAACAACTGCAAGGCCATGGATGAAGCCATTGACTATGTTTTTTAACATGCAAGAGACCTAAAGCTTTGAGGGGAGCCCCCGACTCATACCTATCGATAATCATCAACAAAATCCACAGCGCATTACCTGCAGAAGGAGCTTGCGGTCGTGATTAAGCGTTATATTGGGGAAATCCGGCATCGTGGCACCCTCGGAACCACTTTCAAACGAAAGTTTTGTACGTAGACGGCCCGGAGGTTTCCTCTCGAGCACTTCTTCCGGTTCAAACTCTTCATGCTTTTTGCCTGAGCCTTCGTCACCTGTCATATCTTCACTCTTCTCGGTTGTCAAGGATCTAGTGAAGCGCATCTGTGGTGAGACATCCTTCACGAATTCCAATTTCCTGAGAGCTTCTAGCAAATTCTCATACTGCATCCTTTCTATCCTCAGCAATCCAAAATCCGTGGGAAAGGCCGATGCCGGATTGTTGCGGTCCAGCCATCTCCAAGCCCTACCATGGCCCTCGAGCTTCTCCTTCAGGGCTTGCTTGAACTCTGAGGAGTGTCGGTACTCCTTGAATCTGACAATGTACTCGTCATTTACTTCGCCTAAGGCTCTCACAGGGCCAGCTTCGCGCTCCACTTCCGAAGGAGCAAGAGACTGACCCTGCTCCGCTGTACACCCTAACGACACCCCGGAGGAGCACGTCCTTTCTGCGTCTTCTATGGTACAAAATCCAGGTACTGAGTGCATAGCAGGGCCAAGGTCTGGAGCAATCGTTTGCCATAATGAGGCGTTATTGGAGCTCAATGGTCTCGAACAGGACAGCAGGAGTAGCAGTATCAAGGGCGCTCCCCACCCCGGAAACGCTCTCATACTGCCCTGCCCTCACGGCTTCACCTGCACTACGTTCTATTCCACTCTCCACCTCTCTCTCTCACACACACACACAAAATCACGGCCAGTGCTACCGAACTCCAGAATTTCCACCCGAAAACACTGGATCCATCTACCAAAATGACGCCCTAATTGAATCCCATCATCGGACTTCAAAAATAGGTCTTCCCTCCTTCCTCCTAACCAGGTCTCTGCATCCACCGCTTCCTGTACAACACCGATCCCGACCGTCCTTGCTGCGTCTCCATACCTACTTCTCACATTAAAACCTCACATCTCACAGCTTCCTCTCTTCGACTCAGCTAGCCGCAAATTCTGGGAAACATTACACTCCATCATTCGCACAAAAAACAGGATCGGCTCGCACAGTCCATCATTCCTCAAGCCACGAAAGTCAAAGATCTCGGCGAGATACACGGACGCAATCGAAACTCAGATAAATATAAACGCGAATACAGCCTTTACCGGTACCAGATTCTTCTTCCAAACCTACTCAATGGGAGATGTCTCCCAGTCTCCACCTACTACACTATTGAAAATCCGGGCTCTCTAGCTTCCGAATCCAACGTCCTCCGTCAATTGGATCCCTGCTCCGATCAACGGAATGGAGCAAAAGAGCAAGAGCTCGAGCTGTTCAAAAGCTTAATTAAGAAGGAGACGGGCTCTATCACGGCACATTTGTGGCATTAGTCTGATGATGATCGGGGTGGCCATTACTGCTGGTGCGGAAACGGGTTCTCCTGTCGCCCTCGAGAAGCAGGACCCGCAGTGCCTACTACAACAACACTAACGTCAACAGCGGCAGCGATGGTGGGAGACGACGGAACGGGCCGGGTTGGGCGGGGTTCTCATCATTAGCCTCCCCGGCCCGTGATCACGGTTGGATCCAGAGTTGCTGATTACCGGTACTTCCGGTGGATAGACCAACCAGTCTCTCCTACCGAACTACATAAGTCAAATCTGGAGCAGTACCACCAAAATGGCCTACTAAGGTGAACTTCAAAAGAGCTTTGGAGGCTGATTATCAATGGACCTACAGTAAATATTGTAGACTGCGTCATATCACAAACACTTGTCAGAGTAATTTGAAAAATTCTTAACAAGGGTTCAAAACTTATGACTAAAGTATGCCCATTTTTCTACTTGTTATGCCCATGCACACAAATTGCTTGTGTGGCTAGCTTCATTGTAGATTTGTCATGCTCAGTTATGAGTCACGATTGAGTCAAAATTTGCCTAAATACACTTGACTTGCACAAACTTCAAAAATCCTTGTAAAAATTCAAAGTCTACTTATCCATATGTGTATCCACATGTCAAAAAAGGTACCAAATTATATTATCATGGTTTGGATTCTCAATCCTATAGTTTTTCACATGCCATTGATTTAAGTTGAAAATCAACCTTTGCATTTAAAATTTAGTATACCATGATGTGACTTTCCTACATTTTCATGAGGTTTTATATGTTCTATAAGATAGAAGTTACACAAGCATATACTTACCTCACTTAGGGACAAGAATTTGAAAAGGCTCATGTCATACCTATAAATTTTAGCATATGAACTCATGTCATAATTACAAAAAGACTACTCTTATTCTGATGAAAACATTTTTTTTAAAATCAGTATTTCATGAATACAAAAATTGCCTTCCATAAAGCTATAATTAGAAGTATATTCACATTCCATGAATCTATAATTAGAATTCTATTTACATCTATAAATGCACCAAGATTATGGGAATCCAAAACATCAAACATGAGTCATGAGTGCAATCCAACTTCTATCATAGGCATGAACCAAATGACAGAAGCGAGACATTGGTTTAAATCGACAGACAAGGCATCAAATGCAAATCAAAAATCAAGCAACATATTGATAAAAAATTGCATGAAACTAAACAACATACTCAACAACATTCATCTTCAACTAAACAACATACTCAACTGCATTCATCTTCAACTAAACAACATACTCAACTGCATTCATCTTCAACTAAACAACATACTCAACTGCATTCATCTTCAACTAAACAACATACTTAACTGCATTCACCTTTCTCACGAGGCACCTCGACACTAAAAAGCCTTACACTACTCCCACAACAATCCGGTCCAACGCCTCAACAACAATGTGTTCCTCGAACGAGAAGAAATTGCTTCACGTCAGATATTTCCTTCTCAAGGCAAACAATCCTCACAATCAACAGCCATGACATTGAACCTGGAGCAAACTCACCCAATGGACCTCAATTCCAGTTGTAGATACACAGCAGCCATGGAATCATCACATTGTTTTTGATCCACTTCTCTCTCTCTCTCCCCCTCACATCCACTGCCTTGTCCACTAACTCCATGTCCCGCTCGCTACTTCGCTGGGAGCACCCAACATGGCACACACCCCTCTTTCATGCGAAGCGTCTGCACCTATCCTGCTTTACTCTGAACCACCACCGCTATTTATTCAATAGTATTGTACAAAATGGTATTTCCTCTTTCAATGCACGAGGTTCAAACAGTCATCGAAATTTCATCTGCTATCCAAAAGAATGGCCATGACGGCCCCCTGTTCACATTCTTCACCCACCCCCCCTTCGGACCCGCTACATTTCTAACCGCTCTCGGGCCGCCTCCAATGCTCGCTTGCTTGCTTGCGGATCGTCGTCACCTCACTATACTCAAGAAAAGGACATCCCCTTTGTACCATGTCCTGCATGTGCATTCACCAACACTCTTCAGAACACGCAAGCAGCTCACTCTACCACCTAAGCTAAGCCATCCACCATTTACATGCACCCTGCCCAACACTGACGACCGGATCCGGGGCAAGTGTACTTACATTGCGGATCATTCAGATATTTGATCGTCGATGGGCATGTCAAAGCTTGACACAACCCCATTCCCTGCACATTCATCACAACAAACTCCTCAGGAACTCAGTTCTTTCTCACACCTACTCTACAACTCATTCCTCTGCAATGTCGACATTTGCTCCGAGATCCATTGCGCACTCACAATCAACAGACTCATGGCCCTTGACCTTGGCACGTACCCTGCCAACCAGAAGCGACTTCCTAGGTTTCCCTGTGTACTTGTGACCTGTGATCTTCAACCAGTCCTCCTGAATCTCCTTCCGTGTCAGAATGATGTGCAGTTTCGGCAGCTTCAGCGGCGGTGGAGCTGGCTCCTCGTTCGCCAAACGCTGCGCCACCCGTTTCGACCGCTTTGTGGCTCCCTTGCTGCAGTTCGTTGTTGCTGCTGCTCGAGTCGCTGCTAACACACCCTCGCTGCCGCGATTCCTGCACTCATCCCCCTCTTCCATCAGTACGCTCGCCATCAATCCCCACTGCACCACGTTCTGCTACTTTGCGCTCTACCACAGTGCGTTCGAATCTGCACGCACATCATGACCACAACAAACAGCCCCAGGTATATATACATATATATATACACCCCCACCAAAACACACAATTAACAAAGTAAAAGAAAGTAAAAGGTTCCTAAATGACATCCCGAGTTCTAGCAACGTTCCTCTCTGCCGTTTTGATATACTTCAAAACCCTCGAGTCAGTTGACTCAGCAACGCACATCTCCGCAACCCCTAACTCAACACAACTTCCACCGCGTTCACCCACCGACTCCCAAGTGGCATATGAGGCCCTCAAACCCACTTCTTTCCAACTACAACATGCTACATCATGCTCCCTTCCGCACATACACCAAACCCTCCAATTAATCCTCGCACTCCTACACTTCACTCCTCAATTGCCTTCAACAACCATTACACTTACCTCCTTCGAGTAGCATCTACCACTACAATTCCTGCATATGCTTCTCACACTCTCCTGGCTATCTAAGACTCCCCTATATACCGATGCTAACCACACTTCCCTACATTATCCCACATTATCCCAATTCCACGAAATCCCTACTGCCCAACAACCTTCACCATCACACTGTCTATCACAACGCTTGCCCCATGCAACTATCACCATACCCACAGTTTAAATCACCCCATGGATGCCACCAAACCGACACCACAACATCACGGGACATCACCTGGTCAACGACCGCAGCCCTCGCTCCACGTCTTCCTTCGGAGGACTGAAAGGCCGAGCAATACGTCGCTGTCTCTTTCGGGCCAGCGGTTGTTGGGCCACCTGCTGCTGCTGCGTCGTTGCCGCCCGCTTCACTCCGCTTCCCGGATTCCCCTGTTGCTTGCACCGTCTCAGCCTTCCCCCCTCGCCCTCTCCCGCCACCGCCGCCGGATCCTTCCCGCTACTCAAATTGCCCTTCTTCTGATTCTGATCTCCCTCCTCTTTCCGCACCTTCTTCGCTTCCGATCGTTGCCTCTGCTGCTGCGTCGTCTTCTTCCCCTTGTTCCCTCGCTGCTGATCCGCCTCTGCCCCGCCATCCGCCCCTCCCTGCGAATCCGCCACCACCGCTGCCTCACCTTCGCCTTCGCCCTCCCTCTCTTCCGACCCCTCCGGCCCGCCCATGGGCATCTTCACATCCTCATCGCTCGAATGCCTTCACATTCACATCACATCATCGTCGTCACCGCTATGCCATCAACATATGCATATATCATCCACATCATGCCGCATGACCGACACCACATTCCACACTCCGACTCCTAAACGCAAAAGCCCCTCGCCACACCATATGAAACTATCCTCCCACATACCCTCGCTCTCGACACACCTCCGGTGGGCCCACCTGTACCAGCTTCTAATCCACTCATCCTCACCGGACACACCATCCCCGGCGTCGAAAAACAGAGTGCAGAAACACAGACGTAGCTCGCTCGCCAATGTCATCGTGACACATGGGCCTCACCCGCCACATAGCGCACGCGACCTACTTCCTCACCATGCCTCGACACATCGCACACCATCCCAAATCACGCAACACCCGATCATCCCTACCGACCTACGCAACATCATCAACACTCGGCAAGAAGCAACCACACACACACACACAGTGGATGAAGATGATGAAGAAAAAAACCTCTACCTTTCAGTTGTTAGCAATGCACTTGAATGTCCAAGCTTACGAACTGCAGACACGGACCTGCTTATGTTTAAGTCCCGTTGCCACTCCATAAATTTCTCGCTCTTCACCACCGCCCGCCGTGTTCCCGTCCCTGCTCCTGTCGGCTGTAGCAATTTTCACACATTCACAATCGCATCCCAATACACATGCGCATGCCATCATCGGAACAACAATATACGGCCGGCATTTAAATTCGTCAATTCCTCGGAGCTTCAACTACCTCCTAATTCAAACCGTTGCCTAACAGGATTCTACCAACACATAACAGATAAAAGAAAGAACATCATACCGCATCAACCGCAGTAGCGGCCATGGCCTGTGGCCAATCCAACAGCAGCAGCAAGACTGGTCAAGAAGCGTGAACTCCTGCCGAGTTCTCGCATGAGCGAGCTCACCGGCGGAAAAACAATTACCCAAATTTTTATAATAAAAAAAAAGCCTGAAGGATGAGTTGGGTATTGCTCTCTCGCTCTCAGGTGAAAGGTTGATTTCTACAGCAGCAACGCCTCAGCGAGCAAAAGAGAGAAAGAGAGAGAGGGAGAGAGCAGGTGTGTAAGAGAGAAAGACAAAGTAAGGCGAAAGGGAGGAGCTCTTGTATGTTCTATTTCTATGCTTCTACTGCGGCAGTGATGACAGACGGACCAAGTTATGAATGAGCCTCGAGAGACGGAGGCGACCATGAGCCATAAACACGGGCCACTCCCACAGTAAAGGGAACGACAGTAAAGCTTACCGCTGGACTTATGCCCAGCCGTGATCATTCCTAATGCCTGTTTGTACTGTACCTTCCCCTACTAGCCCCCCCCCCCCCCCGCCCGGACCTCCTAGCTTCAAGAAAAGTATGAAAATCAGATTATCCTTTACTCATGGAGATTCCCCCCACACAAGATTATCCTATGCCCCTGGATACCCCATTTTTCTTCATATTTTTGTTTCAACATGGTCAAATTTTTTAATGGAGGTCTTGATACCACTTGTGTTCGAAGTCACTTTTTGACATCATATGCCATGTTCATTGTGAATATTTTGAAGGATCTATAAGTGGGGTGTAGAACATAATTCATCACTATCTTTACTAATTGTGTTTGAATATAGTTTTTATTGTAAGTTTATTGTCTTTGAGGTATTTGGATTTTCTCTACTAGTCTCATTTTAAATTCTAAAGTGGTTCAAAATCAACCATATATAACTTTTACTGGACATGCAGATTTTTTTTAACCCCCGATCTTTTACTAAACGTACTTTATAAGGTCGGCTCTACCTACTTATCAACTCTGCTCAATGTTTTATAATCTAAGCCGTTTCACCTACTAATCAATGCTTCCGGTATGCTCTGACTTATTAATAACACCGCTCCAGTTCCAACTACTCTCGGTATGCTCTGATTTATTAATAACGCCGCTCCAGCTCCAACTACTGAAAGTTTTAAAATTCAACGGATTCCACCTACTAATCGATGCTTCCGTAATGCTCTAACTTGTTAATGACGCCGCTCCAGTTCCTTCTACCAATCAAAACTTGTTGTTACGCCATGGCTTGCTGACTTTGCATTGCGTTGCGTAAATCTTTACGTTGCGTAAAGATTGATCAAAGCTTGTTGTTACGTCATGGCTTGCTGACTTCGCTGCTTTATGTTGCGTAAAGATTGTCTGGCTCTGCACACATTCGAATATCCCAATAAGTGGTCTTGAAGTTTATCGTCAACTATAGCCACAACAGCTCAATGTAGAGTAAAAATAGTTTGAGTGCGTGTACATTTGAATTCCCCAAACCTGGTCCTTAAGCCTTAAGTTTTTAATTCATCAACTACATCCATAGCCGCTCGATGTGGAATTAAAGGGGAAAGAAAAAACAATGCGCATATTGAGATGCGTAACTTTCATTACATCCATCCAAACTTTAAAGTGCTTCAAATCCATCCATCTATGTATGGAAAAGTGAACAAGTTCTTTAAGTTGACTACATTATAGGATGTATTATACAAGGTGCATGTTTGTTGATTTTGATTCCAACCTTGAACAAGTAACTCTTAGGGCTTTGAAGAACTATGGTAAGTATTTAGACTTTCAGATTAAAATTATGGGAATTTTAACATTGAACATTTCGATCTTATCAAATGTAAATATATGCCTCTAGCCTATACAAATCAATCCAAAACCCCATAAATACTTGCATAAAAATGTGTAGGAAATCCCTCCCCAACTAATACTGCTAGAACTATCCTAGGCAATTACCATTGGTTTCTTACATGATATTGATTTTTTGATGAATCATATCATATTATATCAAATCCAATAGGATATGAATTCGAACCAAGTTCCCATTTCAAAAAGACATCACAAGGATGGAAATGCTCATAATACCACACAAATTACGAATATATATATATATATATGAAGAAGAGATTGCTAAAATTGACATATACTATTGCCAACTTGTAGTGTACAAATGATTGGTTTAGTAAGTTGTTCGATTGCAATAACTACGATTTGACACAATTTGGCAATCATAATGTTCATAAGGTTTATGCCTCTTTTTATCAATGAGAAAATGATCCCTCCGCCCTTAGTGATGATTACTTGTCATTGCGTAGAGGAAAACATGGTCTCCCAACCATGATATACTGAAAGAAAACCTAAGTTAGTTTTCTTGTCTTTATTTAGCCCATTTCCTTTCAACCAAATCAACTTGTAATCAACGAAACACCATGATTTTCACATTATATACCAATAATATTCATAAACTCAAAATAATATGATATAAAATTTCTAGACAAGAAATTTGTCTAAGGTAAAAATGCCCGGAGAAAGTGACGATGTTAAGAAATACCTATGACATTCAAAAAAGTTAACCCTGAAATGCCCTACCATCCCCTAGGGACTTGCTTTTCATTGTATATTTTAAAAGCTAGATGTATTCTCTAAAAAGCGTATTTTTTGAGAAGCTAGGTGTATCCACTTTTCATTATAATAATAAGAAAAAAAGAATTGTATATTTGAAAAATAATAAGAAGATACAATTTGTTGGGTTTGGAGAGGTGAGCATGTGTAATGTTCAGTGCGGGGGGCGGGGTACATAGAAGCGTGCAGGGAAGCTTTATCCCAAAGACAGGGGGTAGGGGGGTAATTGGGTTGCTCAGAAGGAACTAACTGATGTATGACCATGTGTCCAACGTCCCAACTTCTCCGGTACGAACCAAGTAAGTTAAAGTTGAAGAAGTACTGTTTCCTGCTGCCCGCTGCCCGCTATTTGGTTCTGCCCGCTGCCCGCTGCCCGCTGTTTGCTGCTGCCCGCTCTATCAAAGTGAAGTTTTATTTGAGCTTCCAGTTGCTGCTCCTGCTGCTAGTGTGTGAGTTGAAGTTGGAGTGGATTCGTAGGTCTGCCACTCATTTAATTTCTCCTTTTTCATCCTTGTTGCGTTTCTTTACATTATCTGCACCTTGAGATTGCTTTCACCAACATTAGTTCGTCTTGACATTCTGCCCTTTCCTAAAAACTTATTAATAATAATAAAACTCCGGACCTTTTTAGAGGCTGAAGTGTCTGTTCGTAATGAAAATGGCACGGTGTCGTCGGACAAAGGACGTTTGTGACCATAACGTATTACACAAGATACAAGGAGTTGTTTTTGTTTCCATATACGGCTGTTGGGAGAAGAAGAAGAGTATTAATGCCTTGAACTTTGTGTCTTCATTTTAAATCATGATTAATGAAGTGGTTTTGCATTGGTTTTAGTGTTTGTCATTTATCAAAATTTATAACAAGGTAGTACTTCATTTTTTTTTTTTTTTTTTTTTTAATAAATAGAAATGACATGGAAATAAGGTGTGCTTTTTAAGGAATTAAGCTTGATTTTGGGGGTGAAGGAGGAAATAATTTTGTGTTTTGTGGTTGATTTATTTCTTAAATTATCTATAATGGACCAATCATATGAGAAGAATTTATGGCTTTTTCACGTCCCATAATCGTCTTTATTCCTTGTGTAAAGCATCTGAGCGTATTTTGAAATATGTGATGGGATTTTGAGAGAAATTTTTTGAACTTCCTAGCGGGACTCTCTACCATTCAATATGGCACATTTTTAATTTTAGCACCAAACGACACTCATTATGTGCGTTCAAGTGAAAACCCTTCTCACCAACTATTGTCAAGGCACAAAAGATTTTGCTGTTACTTTGTGGTTTCGAGATTACATGCATATTTTTTGAACCAATACCATACTTGTACTTATTAGTAAGTTGTTTTATGTTGTATAATCAAATTCATGTTTTAGTTTTGTAACTCAACCGAATCTACAAAAGTAGATACAATATTCTTACTCTTTGAGTGAGCTCAATAGATAGGACCATATTGGATGAGAGGCTCTTCTTTAGGCTACTATGAATCAAGCATTGAATTTTTTCCTTCGATAATATGCTTCGTGACCACCAACCCAAATCAAACGATATTAGATGTTTTTCCCAAATAAACAATAAACAATATTTTATAGTTGGTGGTACCAAACAACACAACCAATTGCCAATCTTGATATAATTAGCAAAAATTATAGTGATTGAAATATATTAAAAATTTGTGGACAAGAAAACATCATGCAAATCTTTATAGGAATGGAGCTTATCCTTTTGTATTTAGTTTTTCTTGAGTTGTAATTTGCATAATAATAACCTTTTACATTTCTAGTAGAATTACAAATGTTGTAGTTTTTTACTTGTTTGTCTTCCTCGTGTGACCATATAAAATAACAAAACGGCCTTTTTGAAGTTGCATGAGTAAATTTGGCAGCTCTAATTACAAATGGAACATTCATTCACAAGTTGGAAAATCCCAAGAGTAACATGAAATTGCATTTGGACTTTTGCTCAAAGATTAGAGTCAGAAAACTAAAATATAGTTGTACAAGAAGCGGGTGGATACGAGTTTTTATCTCTTGTGAAATCTTAAGTATATAAAAGTCACCCATTTCATTTTAATAAAATACCCAAAAGTGATTGGTAAATACTAAATTGACGTAACTAGACTATACAAGAGATATTTCTGAAACATCCTCTTATCCAATAAATAAATAAATTATGGTATGGAAAGGAAGAGTAAGAATTCATCTTCACCATGTCACGATGAATTACTCCATGAGTATTTCAAAGGGTAAATACAACTACTTTCACATTAATTAAAACAAGAGTAATCAACATTGACTATAATACAATAAATTGGTGTCTTATTTGGTTCATTTTATTGTAAAATAACTTGTTGACCCATAGCTCTTAACAAGAACTCAAAGTTATTTGATTTTATTAAGAACTTTGTCATGTTGTTAATTTCTAGGAGACATTTGAGTAAACATTTATTCGATTTATCTATTCCTTTATCATGTTGTTCCTTGGATGTTATATAACAACGGAGAGGACAATGCCCTTTGAAAAGACAACTTAATGGGAGTGGACTATTGTTCCTTGAATGCTACATGACAGTGGACATGACACAATAGTGGACATGACATGATAGTGGACATGACATTGCCCTTTAAATAAACAACTCGAGTGGAGTAAATTGTTGTTCTTTGGATGTTATATGACAACATACATGATAATCTTCTTTTAAAAAAACAACCCGGATGGAATTGATGGAATAGACTGTTGTTCTGTGGTTCTCAGATGTTATATGACAACCGACAAGAGAGACAAGCGGACAAGAGACTGATAGGACAAGCGGACAAGAGACTGATAGGACAAGCGGACAAGAGAGACCGATAGGACAAGCGGACAAGAGAGACCGATAGGACAAGCGGACATGATAAACGGTGCCCTTTAGAAGACAACTCAAGTGGAATAGACGGTTATTCCGCGGATGTTCTATACAAGTTGCTCCGAGACAATGGCATTTGAAAAAAATAAATTATTTTTGTATTATCAATAGCTTATCGTGTTATTCCTCAAATGTCGTACAAAAGCGAACAATGTCTTTTGACAACGAGAAGGCCGAGATGAAGAATGCAAATTCACTCAAGATTTAACATTGTAAATATGAAGGGTTAATCTTTGAATATCGAAGCCCTTTGAAGTTCCTGAGAGGTCTACAATAAAAAAATTAGTTCATATTTTTGATAATGTGGGTATAATATTTGACAAATATAAAATATCATATAATATATTGTTAAACAAATTTCCAACTTTTTAGAAAAATGAATTATTTATACTCATTAACTGTTTTTATTCCTAAGGCCTAAGAGGGTACAATGTTCCTTCGTGATTATCATGCAACTATGCTTAGAAGACCAGATGGAAATCTTAAGATTTTAACCCCTAAACAACCATAGTGACGTGGCTTTTGCAATTTTCGGTTGTTTAGATGAAGGGGTTAGATGAAGTAATATTTTTGCCTAAGAATTTTAGCAGGTGCACCTTATATTTGGAAGTTTATGTGATAGATTCCGCAAAGCCAATCTATAATTTCAAAAACTTCATTTGGAAATTTTAGGTGTTAAGTCTAAATGGACAATCCAAATTGAGACTATTTCTGAAATGCTTTTTGGAAATATGTTTGTAACCCAATCACTACTTAATTTTTGAAGTTACCCTAGTCAAAAAAGTATACCAATTTTATAAGAGAAGTTCAAGAGCAATCTTTGCACCGTCCAAACAAAGTTGGGAGACAAACTTTGGATGTTATGATCTTTCAAATTGTAAACATCCAACAAGTCAATTTTTGGAACAATCACTTAATATAGACTTGGGTACAAGATCTTACTGTTGGAAGTATAAAATAGAAAAACATTAGTTCAAACCCTTGGAAGTGCATAGAGGTAGAAAATTGCAGTTTTGAGGTTTTATGTTCCCAGTAAACACCAAGAAGCTTAATTAGTTAAAAGCTTTGCATTTATTATAATATGGACAATTTTAAGAAACATAAATCATATTTCAAAATCTTAATAAAAAGTGAGAAAATACCCTACATATAAAAGATTGTAACTAATAGAATTCTTAGGATGTTTTTGATATCTATAAAATCTTCACTTAAGATTTGACATTCTTAAGAAGCTTCCAAAGCTATTCAATTACCTTATTATAGTTTGAAATAACACATTTTAGGTGCTTAAAATGAAATAAATAAAATTGGTTCTTGTCAATTTTTGACATCAAGGGGCAAATGTTTTTGAATGATCGTTCAAAAACATTGATGTTATTGAACTGTCATTGAGAAATATTTGCCTTTCGACAAAATATTAGTGAACGATCGTTTGATAACAACATTGTTTTTGAACCGCTGTTTTGAAATAATTGCCTTTCCAAAAAAAATTCCTCAATGGCTATTCAATAATTTCTTTAAATAAACACTCAAGAAATATTGCCCTTTAATCGCTTTCAAAGGATGAGAGGGAATTTTTGTGATAATATAGAAATCAGTCGGTAATATGGAGAATGTGGTGTGTTATTGAAATCCATCATTTTAGAGACATAACATGGCCAAGATGGCACATTTTGGGACAAGAATGAACGCCATTCTAAGGGAGTTGAGGTTACTAATCTTCATCATTGTAAATACTTTGATGTATTTATAATTTTCCTTAAACTTTTTTAAAAAACTCATATTACGTACATCAAATGTCTTCATATTTAATCTATTTTTTGTCCATTTATTTTAATATAATTTTTTGTTCCATGTGCGTTACTAAGGATGTTATTGTGTGTGCCATGTTTGCATCACAATATATTTTTCTTGGTTTTTTTTAGTACAATACCTCAATATGGAACTCTAAACTACACTGAGAATCATATTTAGTGTTGGCTACACTAAACACGAACAACAAAACCATTTGTCAACAACCGTAAGTTATGGCAACCGTCAATGCTAATTGCAACACTAATTGTGACTTATAGTAAAATTTTAAGAATGAGTAAATGATGAAAATGACCAAGGGGTTAAACTTGTGGGAAAAATTGCAATCCAAAGTAAGTTGTGATATGTGCTAAAGGTCTACATCGGTGATATTCTGACCAATTCAAGGGTTTTATGGGTGAGCACAAGCCTACTGAGTACAAAGGACTCCATGGACTGCGACTCTCCAACAACTTATGCTTCTAAGCCTTTGCGGCGATCTCCAATATGGCCCTCACTCAAACAGGTGGTCCTTTCAAAAGCAACGGAGAGATTGTGGACAAAAGACCCCAATTATCCTGCAGTGTTCACTATTGGTTGAGTTATATTTACTGCTAGAAAGCAATCACGCTTACAAAAGGATTGCATTTGTGAAGACTCTTACAAAACAATTAACCCCTAAATGCCCAAAGGGGGGTAAAGCTCCTAACAATTGGTAATAATGCTGATTTTTTCAGAACTGCGTAAAAACAAATAAAAGATGAAAATGGAAAATCCAACCGTAGGATCTTCTCTGGAGCATGGCAATTAGTATGACCGCCAAGTTGCATGCCATTTGGAGGTATGGATTTCAAGATCCATGCAAAAAAGGGGTGAAGATCACACCACCAAAACTTTCATGAAAAATCTCTTTCGCCCACTCTCACAAATTGAGGATCAAGGTTTTTACTATTTATCCAAGGAGGGAGTAGAGTAAACCCACCGAGGAGTTGAGCAAAAAAAACGGCGGATGAAAAATCGATGGGATGAAAGCGGGGTTGTGCACCAAAGACGGAGCCTCACATCCAAAATGTCAAAAAATGACACCGTGGGCACTTAACCCTCAAGTAACTCTCAAGACTTTGAAAAGCTATGGTGAATATTTGGTATATGGTTAATTCAAGTGCAAGAGTGGAAGTTCTTATAATACAACATATAAGATATATATATATATATATATATATATATATATATATATATATATATATATATATATATATATATATATATATATATATATATATATATATATATATATATATATAAAAATAAAAAATATAATCATATTAGAGTGATTTCTTTTAGTAACATGTATTGATGCTAATTTTAGAGTTCAATGCCCAAATGCTTAGTTTAGTAAGTCATTGATGCTATCATCACGAGTTGATGGAAACCAAGAAGGAATTCAAAACTTAGCCGCATAGTAACCATAGTTTATTTCTAACTTTGAAATGGTTATTCCATATATCATATATTTTCCTTTTTAAACAAACATTCTAAATTACATCTTTAACTACACTCTCCAATAGGCTTGGCGTCGATAGCCAAATTGGTGAAAGGGGCCTATATGCATACGCACACAAGCAACCACATTGGTTGGAGGAAGGGGCCGGTACGCATGGGCAACTTTGTCAAAAGGAGGAAGAAACCTATGCCCACAGACAATCACACTAGCAGTAGGAAGGATCTACCGACATTTAAATTCGTCAATTCCTCGTAGCCTCAACTACATCTTAATTCAAACCGTTGCTAAGAGGATTCTCTCAACAAATAACAAATAAAAGAAAGAACATCATAAAAGCACATACCGTATCAACCGCACAAGCGGCAACACATACCGCATCAATCGCACATACCGCAACAACCGCAGTAGAGTGAGGAGTAAGTCAAAGTGCATACCTATCTACGTCAATGCGAAGAAGTAGCACACGCAAAGTAGATGGATAAACGCTTTGAGTACACTTTACTCTCTCTAAGTAAGAGGTCATTTCTTTAAAGCCGCTACCCACATTCCATGCAATTCAAAAAAATTCAATAATTTACCATCATACATATCTCCATATTCGAGTAAACAAAACTTATACTTGTACACATGAATGCCAACGATTCCAAAAGAGAAAACACCATCCAACATAAGCTTAGGGAGAAAAGATGAGAGCAATAGAAACATTAGCAATTGCTCAAAAACAACCACATTGGTAGTAGGAAGGGTCTACCGACATTTAAATTCGTCAATTCCTCGTAGCCTCAACTACCTCTCACTTCAAACTGTTGCTAACAGGATTCTCCCAACAAATAACAAATAAAAGAAAGAACATCAGAAAAACACATACCGCATCAACCGCACATACCGCATCAACCGCACATACTGCACCACATACTGCATCAATCGCACATACCGCAACAACCACAGTAGAGTCAAGAATAAGTCAAAGTGCATACCTAGCTACGTCAATGTGAAGAAATAACGCACGCAAAGTAGATGGACTAACGCTTTGGGTACACTTCACTCTACGGAAGTAAGAGGACATTTCTTCAAACTGCAACCCACATTTCACGCAATTGAAAAACATTTAATCATAAACCACCATACATACCTCTTTGGAGTAAACAAAACTTATATTTGTTCACATGATTGTCAACAATTCCAAAGAGAAACCACCATCCAACACAAGCTTAGGGAGAAAAGATGAAAGTGATAGAAACATGTGCAAATGCTCAAAAAGTAAAAAGGAAGAGACTCATAAGCTTAGGAAAGAAAAAGATAGAAGCGATAGAAACATGTGCAAATGCTCAAAAAGTAAAAAGGGAGAGAGACTGATGATGAATAGTGGGGTAGGAAAAGAGGGATTGAAGGGAGAGTAGATGCTCGGAATCCAGTGACTGTAATAGAAATAGGAGGAGGGGGGATCGGACGCTGGACACGGGGTGGTGTCAGTCAGGATGTATGTCTGAAGGGCGATTAATTTGTACTGTTATTGTTAGAATGATCACGGTTGCCTGCCTGGGCTTCATCGAACGAAACGAAGACTCTGTGCCAGGCCTTCCTGTGCCTGCCAGTTGCGAACCTTTGCCTACTGTCTCTCTGCCTTTTGCTTTTCCGTGGGGCGTTGTCCGTGTTTTTATGGCTTAAGCGCTCTTCAAGCACTGCCTGCCCACTCTGTGATCAAGCTCCTCCTCCTCCTCCTACAACAACTCTTGATCACTTTGCCTTTTCATTATTTTAATTGCTTTGCTTAATTGGTGCGGGGCGTACGGGAACCCAGGAATGCTCTCACCGGGGAGCACGGCACGCTTCTTGACCAGTCTTGCTGCTCTTCTTCTTCTACATAGCGGATTGGCACGCTATGGCCGCTACTGCGGTTGATGCGGTACGTACCCATATGAATATATATATATTCTTTTTTCGTTTTTCTGTTGTGGGGATTCTTTGATGGCAACGGTTTGAATGGGCGCGGGGGGAGGTTTGGGGAATTGATGAATCTAAATGCCGGCCGCGTTCAGCATGATGGGGTGGAGGATTTCGTTTTAATGTGATTGTGATGAATGTGGGTTGGGCGGAAAATCTGTGTGCAGCCGACAGTAGCAGCAGGGACGGGGTCACGGCGGGCGGTGGTGAAGAGCGAGAAATTTATGGAGTGGCAACGTGACTTAAATATAAGCAGGTCCGTGTCTGCAGTTCGTAAGCTTGGACATTCAAGTGCATTGCTAACAACTGAAAGGTAGAGGTTTTTTTCTTCATCATCTTCATCCACTGTGTGTGTGTGTGGTTGCTTCTTGCCGAGTGTTGATGATGTTGCGTAGGTCGGTAGGGGTGATCGGGTGTTGCGTGATTTCGGATGGTGTGCGATGTGTCGAGGCATGGTGAGGAAGTAGGTCGCGTGCGCTATGTGGCGGGTGAGGCCCATGTGTCACGATGACATTGGCGAGCGAGCTACGTCTGTGTTTCTGCACTCTGTTTTTCGACGCCGGGGATGGTGTGTCCGGTGAGGATGAGTGGATTAGAAGCTGGTACAGGTGGGCCCACCGGAAGTGTGTCGAGAGCGAGGTATGTGGGAGGATAGTTTCATATGGTGTGGCGAGCGGCTTTTGCGTTTAGAAGTCGGGGTGGGGAATGTGGTGTCCGTCAGGAGGCATGATGTGGATGATGTATGCATATGTTGATGGCATATCGGTGACGACGATGATGTGATGTGAATGTGAAGGCATTCGAGCGATGAGGATGTGAAGATGCCCATGGGCGGGCCGGAGGGGTCGGAAGAGAGGGAGGGCGAAGGCGAAGGCGAGGCAGCGGTGGTGGCGGATTCGCAGGGAGGGGCGGATGGCGGAGCAGAGGCGGATCAGCAGCGAGGGAACAAGGGGAAGAAGACGACGCAGCAGCAGCGGCAGCGATCGGATGCGAAGAAGGTGCGGAAAGAGGAGGGAGATCAGAATCAGAATCAGAAGAAGGGCAATTTGAGTAGCGGGAAGGATCCGGCGGCGGGGGCGGGAGAGGGCGAGGGGGGAAGGCTGAGACGGTGCAAGCAACAGGGGAATCCGGGAAGCGGAGTGAAGCGGGCGGCAACGACGACGCAGCAGCAGCAGGTGGCCCAACAACCGCTGGCCCGAAAGAGACAGCGACGTATTGCTCGGCCTTTCAGTCCTCCGAAGGAAGACGTGGAGCGAGGGCTGCGGTCGTTGACCAGGTAATGCCCTGTGATGTTGTGTTGTCGGTTTGGTGGTATTCATGGGATGATTTATACGGTGGGTTTGGTGGCAGTTGCACGGGGCAAGCGTTGTGATAGACAGTGTGATGGTGAAGGTTGTTGGGCAGTAGGGATTTCGTGGAATTGGGATAATGTGGGATGGTTGTCGGGTAGTGTGGTGAGCATCGGCATATAGAGGAGTCTTGAATAGGCAGTAGATTGTGAGAAGCATATGCAGGAAGTGTAGTGGTAGATTCTACCCGAAGGAGGAGGTAAGTGTGATGGGTGTCGAAGGCAATTGAGGAGGACTTATGCGTGGGGTTGGTGTACCTGGAGATGATGTAGGAAGGTAGCATAATGTAGCATGTTGGAGTTGGTGGGCAAGTGGGTTTGAGGGCTTCATATGCTTCGTGGGAGTCGGTGGGTGAACGCAGTGGAAATTTTGGTGATTATGGGGTTGGGGAAGCGTGTGTTGCTGAGGCGACTTACTGTAGGGTTTTCAAGTTTGTGATGACGGGAGACAGGAACGTTGCTGGAGTTCGGGGTGTCAGTTAGGAATCTTTTACTTTGTCGGTTGTGTGTTCTCGTGGGCGTGTGTGTTCATATCCGGGGGTTGTTGGTTGCGGTCACGATATGAACGCACTGAGAGAGACCGCAGCGTAGCAGAACGTGGGATTGATGGCGAGCGTTCTGATGGTAGAGAGGGTGATGAGTGCAGGAACCGCGGCAGCGAGGGCGTGGTAGCGGCGACTCGAGCAGTAGCAACAACGACCTGCAGCAAGGGAGCCACAAAGCGGTCGAAACGGGTGGCCCAGCGTTTAGCGAACGAGGAGCCAGCTCCTCCGCCTCTGAAGCTGCCGAAACTGCACATAATTCTGACACGGAAGGAGATCCAGGAGGACTGGTTGAAGATCACAGGTCACAAGTACACAGGGAAACCTAGGAAGTCGCTACTGGTTGGCCGGGTACGTGCCAAGGTCAAGGGCCATTAGTCTGTCGATTGTGAGTGCGCAATGGATCGAGGAGTTGTTGACATTGCAGAGGAGAGTAGGTTTGAGAAAGAACGGAGTTCCTGAGGAGTTTGGTGTGATGAATGTGCAGGGAATGGGGTTGTGTCAAGCTTTGACATGCCCATCGACGATCAAATACCTGAACGATCCGCAATGTGAGTTCACTTGCCACTCAAAATATGTTCTGGGGTGTAGTGCAGTGGTTATGTAATTGGTGGATAGAGTGTGCTGCTCTGAAGAGTGTTGGTGAATGCACATGCAGGACATGGTACAAGGGGATTGTCCTTTTCTCGACAAGAGTGAGGTGACGACGATCGTTGAGTAGAGCAAGCGAGCGAACATTTGAGAGGCGGCGCGAGGGAGGTAGCCGGTGCGACAGGGGAGGAAGAGTATGAACAGGGGGCCGTGATGGCTCCATTCTTTTCGATAATTGTTTAAGCCTCGAGCATTGAAAGCATTTTGTATCATAGTATTGAATAAATAGCGGTGGTTGTTCAGAGTAGAAAGAGAAGGATAGGGGCTGCTCCTGTGCATGTGCCATGTTGGGTGCTCCCAGTGAAGTAGCGAGCTGGACATGGAGAGTGAGCGGAGAAAGCAGGCTGAGGTGCGAGACAGAGAGAGATAGAAGTGGATCAAGACAATGTGATGATTCCTTGTGTATCTATAAGTGAAGTTGAGGTTCATTCGGTGAGTGCTGCCATGGTGGTGTCGCAGAATTGAGGACTGAGTGAGTGAGGGAACAGGTGGATTTGTGGATTCCTGGGTACTGGGAAATCTAACATTGGAAATGGAACTGAGCAATTTCTTGTTGTTTGAGGATACCCATTGTTCCTTAGTTTGTGCTCACTTTGCTCTTCATAGAATTATAATGTTGATACTGTACAGAAACGCTGTGTGGTATATTCTGTGCTGATTCATAGGAGGGGAAAGGTAGTCAATGTAATATCCGTTGACCATATCTCCGTGGTGCCCAGTGTCTGACCAAGCTCTTTTCTCGTACTGTATCTGCTCTTTTAGGTTGTAGGAGGGACTTTTGTGTTGATTTCCACAACAGGCTTGAATATTGCATGAGGTGTTTCATTTGACAGTTTTCATGAATTTTGAAACTGTAAGAATAATTTGTGATCATGTGATGGGCTCTGAGTGTTGACAGTGCTTAAACCCTAAAGGACAAAGACCTCGAAATTGGAAAACAAAAAGGTTCTACAATAAGCATTGGTAATTGGCAGATTGACTGTCATTGTTATTGTTTCTAACGTGCATATTAGTGTATGCCACATTCGAGTTTCTTGGAAGCTAGCATGTTGCAATAATTTAGCTTCTTATTAGATGGAGTTTGAATATTTGTGGTGACTCTATTGTTTAAATGTTTTCCTACTATCCCTCTGACTATTGTCAATGAAGAAAACAAATGAAACTTAGAATTTCTTGTAACATGAGTTTGTAAGTTGATAGTGTAAGTTTCGTGTTTGAGAATATGATTACATATTTGTTGCTTTCTACATCTTTGGCGCATCTTCTTTGTAACAAGTTTGAGTTGATGTGTAGGTGAATACTTTGTCAAACTTGTCAATCTCCAAGACAAAGTCATCAGAAATATTGTACATTGATGTGATAGTTACGACTGTGACAAGCTTGATGGTGGATTTTGCTTATAAACTAATTTAAGACGTGAAAGTGATTGAGACGTTCATTATCATTATGATCATTATGATTATAATTATCATCATTATGATGATAATGATTATTATATATATCATTATTATTTACTCAATATTTATCTTGGCAAGGGTGTATATTAGGTAGTTTGTAAAGTTTTACAAACTTATAAATGTACAACTACGGTCTCAATGTAAGCAACAAATATTTTTCATATGCCAGTTTTGTGATTTTTTGATGTGATGTAATTGTTCCTCTTGCATTTTATTCTTTATAATGAATGAAAAAAGCATCCTTACCAATATGGCGTGTTCACCTTGAAATACTTGACATCTACATTTAAAGCAGTACTCAAAAAAGTAATTATAGCAAAGAACTTAGATGTACTCATCAAGAAAAATCTCCTAGTCTTAGTGCTAAAAGAATATGTCTTTTTCAACACATGAACCTCAATTGAATATTTTCATTCCATATATCAAATTAACTTGTGATATTAAATTCAGTTTTGTTCTATAGATAATGTGACCGGAGATGATGCCGATGTTATACACGACTAATACCAGATCTACTATGCATGAAAGGACTACCTTACCAATCAAACCCCCTACATCTCCCAACATCAAAATTAGAATACAATTTACAGAATTCACATACTGTAATGACACATTTTCATTGGGTGCCATTGAGAGAAAGATAAAAAAAATACCAACCTCCCATCAACAATATTATTAACAAAGGTTGGATAGTTGAATCACTTATAGGAATTACAAGTTGGATAGTTGAACTTGTTGGCGGTATCCCGAGTTCCCATAAGAATATTGTGACTTTGTAAATGCCATGTCTTAATCATTTTCCGAAGGGTTTAGAAGAAGAAACATAGTTATGTTTTCTTATAAAATTTATGAAGAGATGCAATATAAGTTGCTCTTGAGAATCTTTGGGACCTTGGGCCCCACCATACAATTTAATCACTATTCATACAGAAAAGAAAGCAGACAACAAAGAATAAGTCATTTCTAACAAAAAAACAAACGTATAAAAATGCATAAAAAGATATTCAAGAAATGCATATTTTCCTCTTGCACCCACAAAAGAAAGAGAAGAACAAAGGCCCACACTAAATGTTAAGAAAAGTGAGAGAAAGGGGCTTATCCACATCTCAAAATCGAGAACAAGCAGGCCGGGCCCCAATAGCCTTGGAGGAGCGGCCGTCTCCTTTCCTTGGAGGCACTCCTCGGAATTCCTTCGCCGTTGCACACATTCTCGCAGCGATGGCGCTTCTCGTAGCATCGACAGCCATGGCATCGTCATCGTGCATACCAGCAGCGCCCACTTCCACTTTCACGCGCACTAGCAGCTTCACGCCATCGCTGAAACTGGCTGTACCCTCTGCGACCTCTCGAAGAAGCTCCTGCAGCGCCACTGGCACTGTGACATGCTCTTTGGCGGAGTCTGTGCGCAATGGCGCTGTGGCGCTCGGCGCTGCCGTCGTGTTGCTGTCTGGAGGCGCCTCCTTGGCCGATGAGGATGCTGCCCCCTTCCAGACTTACTATGGCACTGCTGCCAGTGCTTCCAGCTACGGTGGCTATGGCGGCAATGCCAACAAACGCGACAGCGCCGAGTACACTTTCGAAGTGCCAACGGTATGTCACTCGATTGATCGCTTTGGGTTCTTGATGTTCGAGTGTTGAACATAATTCGCACACATTGGACCTCTTAAGCTGTGTTGGCCGTCCGCTAGTTTGTAGTAACTACAGTAGAGTGCGATGGGGGAGGATCTTTGCGAGATAGCGGAGCTCCATTCAAGCATGGTCTAGGAGAGGCGATTTTGTATCGGAAATCGAATTTGATAGCAAATGTAGGTTAGGAGAGCAAATCACCCCCGACACGTTCGCTGTTGCGAGAGCTTATTTTATATGTGTGGTTCGATCTAACTGCTACCTCTGGTACGAGCTTCGAATTATGCGATTCTCACCATAGACAGACATTTGTAGGGTTTGGACATTAGTCACTAATTGAGGTCCATAACCACATGATGCGCCTTCTCGCTTCATTACGATCGACTCTCATGGTCATCTACACCGTAGGTTTCATGAAGTTCGACTGCGATTGCAGAGTGAGAGAGTGCCTGTTCTCCTTCCCGTCTCCATTCCCCCACCCACCCTTCCATTCTTCCCGTTTTCTGCTCCCAGATCACCTCAATTCGTTTCAGAGAGAGCTCTGCGTCTCTTGCAGGTTCTGTCTGGATTAGAGTGGTAGTAGATTGGATCTGCTCTCGGAATTTCCTCCATATTGAGGAGTTTAGAATCTTAACTTTCTCCGAAAGTAGCGACGGGCTCAGATCAGTAGTTGCGTGATCTAGACTTTGGATGCGCATGGGTTGTATGCCCTTCAAAGGGGAGACAGATGTGAGCAACCTCAACCTAGTTAAATTGGCAATATAACTGTCCTGAGATGCACTGTTGTGGAATGTCCGAACCTTCAATTTCGTCACACGGCGATTTTTCATGTGCCGTAGAAGGATGTAGAATGGCATATGTAAACTCTTGAAACAGACCGCGAGACCTGAAACTCGAATTGAGGTCAAAGATCAGAAGTGTGCAGCAATGAATGCGGAAAAGCATTTCGTGGCTTGCTAGATTCTTTTCCAGCGTGCTGAGGTGCAAGTGGGTGGGATTGATGGCAGGGCTGGAAGGAGCGAAACATCTCCAAAGTGGAGAAAGGAACGAACGGGACAGACGCCGAGTTTTACAACCCTCGAAGGAAAGACGAGAAGGTATACCTAACATACCTATCAGGATTCCGCAAACTGGGGCCACGAGACAACGTGCTAAACAACCTCGCCCTTTCCGACGTGAACCTGCAAGACGTGCTGGGAACCGCTGAGGATGTGCGAGCGGAGGACATCATGCAAGACGGGCAGTTGTACTACGTGTTCGAGATCGACAGTCCCGTGGCACACGAGCTCATCAAGGTCACTTGCGCCAAGAACAAGCTCTACTCCCATTTTGTGAAAGCGCCTGTCTCGGATTGGAACCGTGACAATGCCATGCTGCGCAAAGTGCATGACTCGTTTTCCACCATCGGTGATCCTGCCCCATCGCCCCTCTCATAGATAGACCTCTCTCCTTCTCTCTTTTTTGTATTTCTACTGTAATCTTTCCCTGTGAGAGAAAAGGGAGCTTCTGTCAGAGGCCGGGGCTGTACAGGAAGATGAGTATGTGTTGTAAGTATCAGACTTTGAAGCTTCTATCCTTTGCCACTTGATAGCAAAATGCATACAGTGAGTTAGTTTATTGGCCACTGGAAATGGTGGGAGTGGTAGCAGCAGGTGGGATGTAATGTTGTATTTTCCACAACAGCAGCAGTATTAGTAAAAGGAACAAACTTTCTTGTACTGTCAACATATTTCTATGCTCATAATCTAATATAACCTTTTAGATTATAAGTTCTAATATGATGTTAGCAATTCTATCACACTACACGATGACGAGTTCGCATTACGACAAAGAGTGGTACCAGCGGATAGAGAAAGACAGCATAAGATTCGATTACCAAGAATAATGTATGCATGGATTAACCAGCAGCATCTACACTGTCTGCACGGCCTTCTTGCTTGTATGGCTACAAGCTGGAAGATAGAAAAGAGAGCTACATACTCTGATTGTTCTAGCTCTATACGTGCTAGGTATGTGTGCTGCTACGATGAGATCCGATGCTTCTTGACAGAGATCATCCACAGGCTTGCAGTCATGCAGAATGATGATGCCGAACTCAAACCGCCCTGCGTTCCGCCCATGATGTTGTCGTCATGTTGGTACCGATGCGTAATGAACTTATTCGGATGGTGTTACCACGGGTAAGTTTCTCAAAACTCCCACTCGCATCAGGTATCAACTGAAGAGGTCATTCCCAAGAGACTGCGCAAGCGCTCAAAGCGATCACGCGGTAGAGGTTTAGTGAGCAGATCTGCTACCTGGTCATTGGTGCTGACGTAATCAAGAATAATGTGACCTGCAGCATACGCTTCTCGGATGATATGGTATTTAACGTCGATATGTTTGGTTCGACGGTGGAACTCGGGGTTCTTCACTAAGCGGATGGCAGCCTGGTTGTCGGACCACAACTGAGTAGGGCCTACCGGTGCGTAGTCCAAGTCGGTGAGCAAGCGCCGAGCCCACACAATCTCCTGCGTAGCTAAATGAGCCACGATGTATTCGGCTTCCGTGGTGCTCCCAGCAGTACAACCCTGTTTTCTTGACCCCCACGAGATTGGACCACCATTAAGCGTGAGAATAAAACCGGATCGTGATCTTCTATCATCCAGATCCATCGCATAGTCTGCATCACAGAAGCCCTCGAGGACGTGATTGTTGCCGCCACCACTATACGTGATTCGCATGGAGCTCGTGCCGCTGAGGTATTTCAGTATGCGTTTAACCGCATTAACGTGCGGAGTTGTAGGCCGTGCCGTAAACTTGGCGGCGTGGGCAACAACATAAGAGATGTCGAATCTAGTTCCAAGTTGAGCAAACTGCAAGCTTCCAATCACTTCGGCATATGGAAATTGATCGTCTACCTCGCTTTCGTCTGCTGAGATCCGTGATGCTATTCGGATCTGCAGGAACAGAAACTGGGTTGCACTTGTCAAAACCATATTTCTTTAGTTTAGACAAGATATACCTTGATTGATCGATGTGAATGGCACGTTTTTCTCGTACTCTGACGATGTGCAGCCCTACGTAGACTTCTGGGTAGCCTGTGGTGATTCTGAAGGCCTTTCCCATGGAGGAGAGAATCTCAGTGACATAGCTGTCCTCAACGCATATTGCCATGCCGTCATCAACAAAGATTGTGATGATCAATCGAGGGACTGTGGTGCTGCAGTACACGCAGCCGTCTGCTGAAGCAGATACAAGATTATAGGCATTGAGGAAAGAGCTAAAACGGTGATTCCAAACCCGAGACGATTGACGTAAGCCATACAAGGCTTTGCGTAACCTGCACACCTTCCCGATCTGATCGGAATCCTCAAATCCCATTGGCTGAGTCATGAAAATCTCCTCCTGGATTTCACCATACAAAAAGGCCGTTCGAACATCAAATTGCGTTATATTCATGTCTTCCACCGCTGCTATCGATAACACCATGCGAATTGAGTCAAACTTCACCACAGGGCTGTAGGTTTCAGTGAAATCCACGCCCTCCCTCTGAGTGAATCCCTTAGCAACCAGGCGGGCCTTGTAGCGATCCACACTTCCGTCTGCTGCCAATTTAATTTTATATACCCACTTATTTTTCACAGTCTTTCGACCTTCTGGCAGATGCTGGTATTCCCAAGTATGATTCTCAACAAGCGAATCGAACTCCTCCTTCATAGCTTGCGTCCATTGCTCTCGTTGAGGAGAGCGCATTGCTTCCTCATACGAATCTGGCTCGTCAGGCACATCGAACGTGGTGGATGCTGTGCAAGCATAATGGTTACGGTCGATGGGATAGATCCAGTCTCCATGACGTTGAGGTGGTCGACGTAATCGGGTACCTTGTTGTAACTGTGGCGGATGGATGTCGAATACTGACCCCTGAACTTCGGCATGTTCAGCTAGTTGTGGTTGTTCAGCTTCTGACGGCTGTTCAGCTTGTGATGGGATCGATACTGCATGATTGTCTATCTCGACTGCCACCATGCCGCTTGAGTCACTTATCGGGACTGACAGCCAAGAAGCTCCAATATCACTGTTAGGCTCATGATCGTGTCGACCTCCGTCTATTCCCTCAATTTCGACATTATCTGAAATGGGCATCAGATCATCAGTGCTCGTTTCTCGAGTCGTGCCAGCAGTAATGATCGGCATTGCCGGAATGTCAAGTTCCACTTGGCTCTGCGTGAGACCGTGTTCAGCCACACTTGGTTGAATGATGCCGAGCGCTCCATGTGCGACTCGAGGTCTCTGCTGAACCACTCCCACTGCTCTTGTCGCCACTCCAGGCACTCCCACTGCTCCCTCACCCGGTGGTGGTGAGATCTCACCCAATAGGACCATCTGTACATTGTCATGCACAAAGCGACCCTCGCCGTTGCAAGCAGGATTTTTGACTGGTGACTCATCAAACAGCACATCTCTGCTTTCAATGATCTTCTTGGACTGTATGTCCCATAATCGATATGCTTTGCTTGTGTCTGAGTAGCCCATGAGAATAGCTTTGCGGGCCTTCGGCATAAGTTTCTGGCGTGTCTCCTTCGGTACATGGTAGTAGGCATCAGACCCAAAAACTCTGATGTGGGCAACAGATGGTTTGCTACCGTGCCACGCTTCAAATGGTGTCATGCTCTCTAATGTTCTGGTACCGGTCCTGTTTAGGATATAGACGGCACAGTTCACTGCTTCCCCCCAAAATCTGAGATGAATGTTGCTGGCATGCAGCATGCTCCGTGCTGCCTCTACAATCATTCGGTTCTCTCTCTCCGATGCGCCATTCTGCTCCGGCGTGTAGCTCGTAGTCAACTCCTGCTTGACGTTGATTTCGGCAAGGTAACTTGTCATTAAGCGACCAAGATATTCGCTGCCCCTATCACTCCTCAGTATCTTGAGCTCTTGACGAGTCTCAAGTCGGAGCTGTCCGACAAACCGTTTGAGGCATGAAAGAACCTCTTGCTCACTCTTGGACTTGATGCATTCAATCGCTCTGAACCCAGTAGCGTCGTCCTTGAAGAGGATGAAGTATTTTGCCCCTCCCACGCTGATTTGACTCATCGGCCCGCACAAGTCTGTGTGCACCAAATCACCAGGTGAAACCGATCTCTCTCGTGGATCGTTCCAAGGAAATGGGTTCCTGTGAATCTTGCCATATGCGCAGCCACTACAGAACTCGATCTCTTTACCGTCCAAGATTAAGCCGTCGACTATGCCAGTGGCTTCCATCTTCTTGATCGTGTCGTTGTTCACATGCGCCAGCCGTCGATGCCAGACAGCTAGAGTCTGGGTGCTTTCTTTCTTCGTCTCAAACCCGAAGGATCTCGCAACATTTGCCTGTGCAGGTGGTGGCGGCACTACCTCAATATCAAGCCGATAGAGCTTATTCTTTGTCACCCCCGTCATGACTACAGTGTTGTTCTTGATATCGATCAGATTACACCCGTTCTTCATGTGAAGTGTGAAGATACCTCTCTGTGCTGCCATGTAACAAGAGAACAAATTACGTCCAAGATTGGGTACATAAAGTACTTGAGAGAGGAGGCTGATCTCATGGCCGGAGGACTTCTTTACTCTGACGAGTATATCACCGAGACCTTTGGCTTGAGTCTCGAACCCTCCAATCCCCTCCACTGCGAACTCTGGCGAAGGAGTAATTGACTGGAATGTTTGGAACCATGCTCTTCGATCCGTCATGTGTTGAGTACATCCGCTATCTGCATACCAATCATCGCAAACTGCTAGTGAAGTGCTCGCTACAAATGCTTTGTAAGAGTTGACTTTCTTGCCTCCGCTAGTCTCTTCCTTTCCACCGTCATCTTTTGTGGAATGAGGGCATTCTCTCGCCCAATGTCCTATCTGCTTGCAGTTATGGCACTCAGTAGTTTTCTTTTTCTCGTCTATTTCTTTGCGCCTGGCTTGGCGCTGCTCGTACATGAGATTCGGCCTTGGATCGCTTGTCCCTCCCGGCTTCTTCCCGCTTGCACCCTTGCTGGACGCAACATACGCAATCACCTTCTCTGATTGTTCTGCTCGATTCTTGAGCCTAGCCTCTTGCTGGTATAATCGTAGCGTGAGATTGCCGAGTGTCTGATCAGCGACAGGAGTGCATTCCCATGCTGATAGCACACTATCATATTCGGCTGGGAGGTTGCTCATAACTTTGGCAATCACTGCATTTGAGGTAAAGGTTGTGTCACCACGGCTTGCAAGCTGACTGATGACCATGTCAATCCTGCCAAGAAAAGCTGCAATGCTCTCCCCCTCCTCCAATGAGCATTTGAAAAACTTCTGCTGAAGAGCATGAACACTCTCTCCCGAGTCCTGTTCTTGGATGACACGAATCTTCTCCCAAATGGCGTGGGAGGATGTGCATGCAACGACATATCCTAGGTACTTCTTATCTAACGCCTGACACAGGAGACTAATAGCTTGACTGTCACGCTTGACCCAAGCTGCTTGATCCGGCCCAATGTTAGCTGGTTTAGGCTCAGATCCATCTACTATTGTCAACAAATCTTTACCCATAAAGACTGCACGCATTTGGAACTTCCATAAATGGAAGTTTTCTCCATCAAAGCGGTCTATGTTTCCTAAATCTCTAAGCCCAGAGTCTGTCATGACTGACACCGTAAGGACACGCAAGAAAAGCCAAGAATGGTACTCACACAGTTATTCTAGGAACTGGTGAGTGGGCCCATAACCTGATGTTAGCAATTCTATCACTCTACACGATGACGAGTTCGCATTACGACAAAGAGTGGTACCAGCGGATAGAGAAAGACAGCATAAGATTCGATTACCAAGAATAATGTATGCATGGATTAACCAGCAACATCTACACTGTCTGCACGGCCTTCTTGCTTGTATGGCTACAAGCTGGAAGATAGAAAAGAGAGCTACATACTCTGATTGTTCTAGCTCTATACGTGCTAGGTATGTGTGCTGCTACGATGAGATCCGATGCTTCTTGACAGAGATCATCCACAGGCTTGCAGTCATGCAGAATGATGATGCCGAACTCAAACCGCCCTGCGTTCCGCCCATGATGTTGTCGCCATGTTGGTACCGATGCGTAATGAACTTACTCGGATGGTGTTACCACGGGTAAGTTTCTCAAAATAATATAACCTTTTATGAGTTCATCATAATATTAAACTTCTCATAATATTGAGGCATCGAATACCGGAACTGCTATCCACACACAATAGCAATTTATTGACAATCCAGGTTCACTTTGTAGTCACTTTCTTTTCTTCTGACCTATGTATACCCTAAAATGAATAAATGTATGATCTACCGCGGTACAATCATTTTTTTTTTGGGAAATTATTGAGTAGAGAAATAGGTTCGTCATTGTAAATGCCAAAAATTGTCCAGCTTTGTCACCTGAAAAAACATGGTCCTAATATAATAGGACCTTTTCACCATTGCTTATATGGAGGAGTTTCGCTTTGGACTTGAACCATAAACTTGAGGGCCCAAAATGACCTTAACCCTTAAACGCCCATGGGGTCTAAAACGGGCAGCCCAAACTTGGATCACAGCATCTTTTGGACTTGGGCATCATGAATAGTGCACTTTTTGAACTTGGGCACCATGAATGAACCAATCAATGATGAGCTTGCAACCTCCTACAAGGTTACGGACAACCCCAACCTACCTACCACAATCCTTTCAAACCATAAAATCATACATACAAATTGTGATTTGAATTGTAAAATTTCACTTTTTGAATGCATCATAAGACGGTGATCAGTTTGACATCAAAATATAAGTGAAAAGTTGATTACAGTGAGAGCTACAGAGAAGATTATGTTGGAATCAAGCCCCTCGGGCTTGCTTGGGCGTTTAAGGGTTAAACCTATCAGAAGGTAGTAAAAGGTTCTCGTTTTACAAAGGTTGCAATCTCAATAGTTGTTGTGAAATCTTCTCAAGTGTCTTTTCTTTTCATTCATGGATGTGTCCAAAATAGGATTCATCTTGCATGTTATGACGTTCTAATTGAGCAAAAACGTGTAACTAAATACACACAAACTTATTATGGGACGGAGAGAGTGCTATTTGGGTATTAAATCTTACTCCATAATTTTAAAAAGCACACAATGATGCACAATCTTCTAAAGGTTAAAAAATTACTCCAAAATGTTTTCCTATATTACCAAGTTATAAATCATTCATGAGTGAATGAATGATTTATAACTTGGTAATACACCATAAATGCATCAATTCAATTTTATTCCAAAGATACTATACTCATTAACTAGTGTACATTAACTTGTGGACATTGGAACTCAATCTTTTAGCCAGATAGTCACAAATGTACGGGTCAATGATTTGCATACAAAGTGTACAATCGAACGTTATTGGCACATGGAGAACCCAGTATTGGAGGAGTGTGAGACTCAGCAAAATGGGATCTAGACCTCGACATGTGTGGTAGAAGATACTCATGCAGGAGCATAACATTCCCTTTACGAGGACATTGAGAACTTCATACTGATTTTGAGCATTGAAATGGGACCTGGCTACCCTTGTTCCGAGAATACAATGGCATCCACTTGGCACATGTGCCCTGCTTCACAAAAGGAAGGGACCGTTACCCATGCAAGCCATTGCAGCAACCGCAAAAACCGCAAAAACCGTGAAACTATGAGGGGTTTTACCTGGAAGACTGCGAAGTACTGCGAGGAGCTTCAGCTGAACGCCATGACCATTCAGACTATGGTGATCCTTCGAGTGCCAGCCTCGCATTTTCTTCACTAACCTGAACAAACCGTGATAATCGATGAATCAGATGAACTGGAACTACAAAATCCTTGAGTAAAAGATGAAGAAAGTATTTCGCTCTTAGCAAGCTTGCGATGCGCACCAGCGTCACCAGGCATCCTTTCTCAATTTTTTTAGATAAGCTCAGAAATTCACATGCATTGCTCCCCCGGAGTCGAAGAAAGAACACTCTCGTGAATCCTGCAGTGAGGCACATTGTAGGAGTCTCTAACGACTAAGGTTTGCTCAACGATCTGAAGTCACAATGAAGAAACGGAATTTCTTACGAAGAATTTGGCTGACAATGTGAGCATGAGTTGTGATGTTTCAAGAAGTGTTGGTATTAAACCACAAGCTCACTAAGATGAAGAAGAGAGGGAAGTTTTGTTCTCATAGAACAAAGACGCACAAGGCAGGATTGACAAGGTGAAGGAGGACGCATCAATCGATCAAACTGTACAAGGATCATGGGGTTGTTACATTTGTACGCCGAGTTGGACAATCCCCGATGTGGGATGACGCGTCAATCCTCCAAATGGAATTGGAATCTTGTTAAAGCCGAGCTTGGACATGTAATCATCTCATCCACTTACATGCAGTAAAGGAGCATATTGTATGTGTCAAATCAAGTACGTGCTAATAGAGGTCCTGAGATGAAGTACATTGTGATAATTCCTCCAGGGACGAAGAGCCACGCATAGGATCCGCGATCCCTTGTTCATCTATGGAAAACCCGGCGATCGAGGAGCTCTCGGCGTCAAAGAAGGTACGTGACCTAATATGATCTTGTTCTGGAGTCAACTGTCACGCATACAAACATTGGTCTTCAAGAAAGACAAGAAATGGGTTCTGAGAAGTTTTACTTACTTCAGCCTGCTCATGTGGACAGTGATAGTGCACCTCGAAACAGTTGCACCGTCTGCAGAGGAACGCTATGGCCCTGATTTCAAGAAAATGAACAAGGCAGCTGCTATTCAGTGAGTTGTTCACCGTCAGGTCATTTTCACTTGGACTTTCACATTGCCAATCAAAATCATTGTCCCTGAAAGCGCGAGACTGATTCACTATTGTGTCCATTTGCAGCCACTATGTTAGAGCAAATGAGCAAAGGGCTGCCCGGGAGCGATTTCCCTTCCATCTCCAACACAAGCATACACTTGTAATAATAAAACTGTAAAAGAACATACTGTAGTGAGATACGACAAATTCTGTATAACAATCTAAAGTGACTGAAAGACTAAGAGCATGAAGCTTGAGTGACTTACATCTTGATGGTTTGTGCAGAATACGAGGACCAAACTCCCTTCCGACAAAAACCCTCATCACAGATACGGTCTTTCAATACCAGGGTAACAATACACTTCATTCTACCAAGAAATTTGCACAAAGAAGTTGCTCTACTGCCGACACCTAATTAGCTATCATAGAGCACTAATTTCTAGTCCAGCTGGTGCGTCCTATATTCTTGCAAAAATGATGAGGACACGCTCCGATTGATCTGCAGGGATGGAGATTTCAATGCCATAATTGGAGGTGCGTACCAAGACGCCTGGATTGACATGAATGAGTACTTCAAGTCGAAGTATCCTGACCGCTACACTGAACCGCCAGCGAGAATGGAGGTCATCAACAACAAGGCCACCGATCTTCTCCACGAAGTAATCCGGAACCGAGTGCATCCGCCCCCTTGCAAGCCTAGGTTCGTGCTATCCCGATTCAAGAACGTGAAAAAGAAAATCGACACCATAAACAACACTCCGTTGAAGCGGCAGGGCCCTTACCACACGTTCTACGGCATCAAAGGGGCGAATAGAACAACTAATTGCGAAAAGGGCATCCACCGGTAGTCAGAACAATCTAACTTGAGCTTACCACCATTACGAATGATCAGGACGCAGGAGATGGCGTTATGCTTCATCCCTTTCCAGTGCTGTAAGCCTGACTCCATGGTCCTGGAAACTCCACCTTAGAAACAATCTCAGTACCGTCAATCAGGTGAAAACTCATTCTATAACTAAATTGTAAATTGCGAGGCGTGGTTAGGTCCAAGATAGACATCGGATTCATCCAGATCTTGCTTTGAGTGCACAATCCCTGTAGAAGTCAATCCCTTGGTATTAATTTCTGAGGGTTAAGTAGCTCAAGTACATGCCATCGAACTTATGAGCTCGCTCGTTGCTCAATGGCATGGAAGAGATGATCTAATCTGCAATTGACATGTCAGAGACAGTTATCTAGTGGCTTGGAGCTCACAAGGTGTAGAAACTTGAATGTATCAAAAACTAGCTCAATATTAGACGATGACAGTTAACTTGTACTGTATATACACTTCATGTCCCTGTGTGAATCGTCCTGCCATCAAACATAATGACATCGTAGATACAACATCACAGATAGGTTGTTAATGTGCAAATCATTAATTAGGCAGGGTACAGATGGTGACAATCAAAGAATGACATTTATTATCGTGACGAAGGATTTAAGGACAAGAATCTGCACTAAAGAATTTGGAAGCATGCGCAGGGTAAAAACTTGCTCAATAAAAGATGAGGGAGTAACCTCATAGTACAGGAATCCCTCAAAAAGTCAATAATGTCGGAGGCCAATTTCTAATCTACACTCACATTTGAAGTAAACGGCGCATGCGAAATGTTCAACGTGCTTCCAAGCAGCACGAATTAGCATGTCTTCAGCTCCCTCAAAAGCCTTCCGCAACCTTACTCTAAAGGTTTGCATGGTCGATCTATCTAACAGATGCGTAAGTGCAGATGTTCGTCGAAGGGCTCTAAAATAGAGTGAACACTGCGCTATGAGAGGAGAAGACTTGAACAGCGAATGGGCTCAAATAAGAGCAATTTCCTACAATATACAGCATGCATACTCTAACTTGTGCTGGACAAGCTAGGCCCCTGAGAAGCTTCGGATTTTCTCTTGCGTATTTTCACGCTCTGTCTCCAAATTGAATGTAATATCATGTGAAAAGAATCATACTCTGCATCTTCAGGATCTTCGAGCCAAAGGAAATGTCTCCTGATGAGCTTCAAACGACTTTGCATTGAGCGGTAAGTGCTATCTGGTATACTGGTCAAGATGCTTTTCAGATTTGGAATATCCTTCTCCTCCACGGTAATGGAAAACTTCGTCCAGTCCAGCACATCGTCAAATGGGAGCACGAAATTATCAGATATGATAACGGGGACACATCCAGTCATGATGGATTCGACAATCCTGGGGCTGTTTACCTCGAACCCTTTCGGGCATAGACAATACCTGCTGCGTTTCATATGTTGGGCATACGATATGTTCGTGGCTATCTCAGGAGGTAAGACCTCGTAGACCTTCATATCAGGATCCTTGTCTTTCCAGTGATGAGTCAGCACTGGTCGCACTACCCCGTGCATTTGGCCAGCGTAGAAGGCTAAAAAGTCACGCTCATCTGGTGGCAGACTACCATTGACTAGATCTGATTGATTTCCTCCCCTAAGCGTCTGCGGAATCGAAACATCTTTCAGCAGATCAAAATTCGCTGTGACATCAGCATTGCAAACTACTTTCATGACGTTCTTGTGAAGGTCTTCGTTGAGCATCGTCGAATGCGGTGCCTGCGGGCAGAAATTGTTTCCGGAAAGTTCACATTGGTCAGATTATCGGTCAGGTACGGAGTTTTAGTGCGCAAAACTTGATGATATTGCAGAGGAGATTGCTGTAAGCTTTACGTTTCAGAACTAGAACTCTTTGAAGCACAAGCTTACCCAATCGTGACAAGATACAAAGAAGTGGTCAGTGCCACGTGTCCGGTTCCAGTAAGGATACTTGGATGCAATTGTTTGGATATAATTTGAGATGAAAGTCTTCATAGGTCGCATACTGCGCGAATAAGGATCCTGGACGAAGTCCACCAACTGGCGCACGCTGTACGGGAGCAGAAACATTTGGGCTTTCTTCGGGTCAGATACAGTAAACCTATTTGCAGGGTCTTCGATGCGCTTCAGAAACAGACCCTCAGTTGCGTAGATACCCCCAGCTTTCGCTGCATGTACGAGTGGCTTGTAACCTTCTTTGTACACATAGATCTTGAGTTTCTTCTTCATTTCTGCATAGGTCCTGATACAAAATGCAGTCATGATTTCATGGTCATTTAGAAGATAATTTAAAGTAAAGATTTTCTTGATCGACAGAAATAATGGTAAAGAAGTTACAAAATACAGATAGTTCACCTCCTAGTTTTGAAAATGCAAAGATCATCTATCAGACGCTCAATCGATTGTCACATTGTAGAATCAGACTCGGTGTTGAACTTACTTCTTAAAATCTGTTATGTTGTGATACACTATATCTTCTTCGCGCAACTTCAGGACGGCAGGAATGGTGCCATCTGACTTTACTCGCGCAACACCTTCTAAATCAGCCTCCTCCAAATTATTTTGTTGAGTTCCCTGCGTAATGAGTTGACGACAGTGTCACAAGTGACTGGATATTAATCCACTGATGAACTTTTCAGTGTATCTATCGGAAAAGGGTGCGCTGAGATATTGAGCTTAAATACTGTGCCGCAAACTCAGGGACGAGAACAGCGCGTACCCAGAGCATTTCCTGAAGCGTATCCAAAACCTGTCGTCGAAACACCAGATCCGCTCGTGCAGCTCGAGAATGGTTGCTCGTGACAAGTCCGGTTGACCGCAGTTCACCATCCAGCCCACTTGAAACCCATTCTTGGCCATTTGAGATTCGATAGGTCGTATTCACGAAGCCCCTTACTGCTGGGTAGTAGAAACCGCGGAACAAGAAAAGAACAACAAGAACCCCGATCAGTACAACTACGACTGGCCACGAAAGCAATTTCGTATATCGATGTTGCAGATGATAGAGTGTTTGGTGGTGATTTTTGTCCGGAAGAATAGTCCGCGATCCTTTTCTTCCTCGATTGGATACTCGCTGTTCGCTGTAACTGAAGCCGAGGGGCGAGATGACATGGTCCTGCACTACAGCATCGCCACACTTCACTCCGAGTCCGGTCTCCACGTCATACTCGGCGCTTGGCGACATGCCGCGGGTGGCGGAGACACCAATTATAGTATCTGCTTGTACTGGACCGACTTAAAGTAAGTTATTCTCTGCAGAAACCCGAGATGTTAGTTAGAGAAAATCCAACTGTGCCAATGAAAAATTCACAGGACAAAAAGACTCAGCAGGTACTTAATAAAGAAAGCAATAGGTTCCACCTCTGCACCTCGCTCCCATTCTGCGAAGTAGCAGTGACCCCGCGAAGACTGTGCTGTACAGTGCACGAAACTTCATGCAGCGCCTTTAATCTGGACTTCCATTCGGACACAATATCACTGTTCACCTCACCTTAATTTAGATAATCAGCAGGAACGTCGGCAATGTAAACGATTACGAATTGGCATAGAAGACGCCGCAACGACATATTAGATTGCTTGCTAACTCTGAAAAGTCGGAGGACCCTGGAAGTTCCAAAAGCGAATTGAGTACTCAGATACAACCACACTCTCGTTAACAAAAGTTATTTACATCACGCCAATCAACACTTCATGACAATCAAGATTCGTCAACCACCTAATCAGAACAAGCTTGAAAATCCCTTCCCACAGTGCTTGCAGCTCAGATCAGGCTCCTTGCGCATTACTTGCGACTAGGAAACAAGTTAATCAGATTATCGACGATTGAACCATTAACAAGCTACATTAACGCCGCGCCGATCGTCAAGACATTTCGAGTGCGCAATAGAGAACCACGAACTGCCTACTACTGTAATTGCAAACGTAAAACGCAATCATCCGAAAACTAAATACCGGATTACAAGTCTAAAATCACCAAGAAAATTCGAGTTCGAATTCGTGTCACACCGCATTGTTGCAGTAGAATGCTACTTATCACACAGGAAGGAAGGACCTCCGAATGGCCTGCAATCGCGCGACAAAGAGAAGAATCGCATACCTGAAAAGAAAAGCTCTGAGGCGCCGAAAGCTCGCGAGAATTTTCCGAAAGAACGCTTTGCTAAATCTTTCAATCTAACACCAGAAATAAACTCAACGGAAAAAATTGGATCCATGAACATAAACCGCAGGCGTGAAGGTTGAGGCGAAAACGGCTGCAGCGATTAGGAAACGGAGAGACGGGCTTGCAGAATTCAGAGAGACGTGCCGAGCGGATGAGATTTTTTAGATGAATGATGGATGAATGATACTTGTGCTTTTTAAATTAGCAAGGGAGGGAATATCTTTGCCACGTCGACAACGATAGGTCGAATGCGACAAGTCATGGTGGCGGCTGAGAGCTCTGGATGATGATGGCCCCCGCCATAATTTGGATGAATGTTTGAAGTCTCATCGATATGATGAAATAGTGCATTATTTCTAATCACATTATAATTTCGTGTTACAATTTGATTACATTCTTTAACCCTTAAAAGTCCCTTGGGGATAGTATGTACGCTGTCGTATAATTAGGATTTGCTACCAACAAGAAACTCTAAACTGGAATCGTAATAGCTCACTAGAACCGCATTAATTCAAATGTCAATTTCTTCTTTGAACTCAAACCCATGAAAGGTGTGCATTCACTCCAAATACAACCCAAATACACCGTATTCTACTGGTCGCCACGGCACGCTCAGATCTTTAGGGGTTAATATGAATATTTCATGCCATTTCTACTAAAAGGGTATTATTAGATTATTAGATCTATTTATTTTTAAAATTTGGACTCTCTTGTAATACATTAGATTATATAAGTATCAATGTTTTCTTATTTATAAATAGATATTCTTATAAGTTTGTAAATGAATCAAAATGATTATGTGTTACAACAGAATAAACACATGAAGTCTCTATACAATTCGAAGATTTTCCAAGTCTCTATACAATTTGAAGATTTTCCAAGTCTCTATATCATATATTTTTATGGTTTTGAAACTATGATAGTTGACGCTTTAAAGCCGAGGCGACCAATTATGGTTGTCTCTTGACCGTTTTGCCATGTAGCCAACCGAAAGAATTGAACATCAATTTCATCCAAGGGTTAATATATTACCAAAACTAGGCTATCAACATTTCTAATTGTACAGTTTACAAGCTTTGTATTAAACATGTTGTCCAAGTTTTGCAATATTTTGGCATTCAACCTAGATTATTACACTTTGTACAGGCTTTGTAATATATGTAATGCCAATCAATCTCTTCAAAATTACACCATTGCACTTGTGTAATATCACAGTGTCTTTTAAAGTTATAATTTTCTAGATATACTATTGAGGTTACGTTTACAATTAGGTTGCCTTGCAAGAAATTTCATAACTTACTCTATGTAGATATTATCTTCTTCTTCTTTTCTTTTCTTTTTTTTTTTTTTTTTTTTTTTTTTTTTTAAATTTTTTATTTTGTATAGTGAAAAGTACTTTGAGATTTAATACTTTTCAATCTCCATATCAGATTTCCAACTCCTTGAATATTTGGTGCATGCAAATACTTTGAATATTTGGTGCATGCAAATTCTTTGAATATTTGGCGTTTGCAACTCCTTAAAAATTTGGTGCTCACAACTCCTTAAAAATTCCTCGATTGCATTACATATCAGGCGCTCTCCATTGGCCCCATGGTTGAAGAGATCCCAAAAGCAAACACACAAACAAATATGTGTCTTTTGTAATTATTTAGATATAAGCCAATAAACTATTTAAGTACATGTGATGTTTCCTTATAATATGGAATAATAAGAATTTCTTGATAATCATATTTTTGTGTTTTATGTCACAAAAATAGGTTCATAAGTTTTAATTCCTAAAAATCTTTGTGTTTTTGAGAGCTCAAAAGCTCAAAACTCCAAATTTATACCTCTAAGTACTCCCGTAGGTGTGAAAAAATACTTTTTACTTTATTTGATTTTTTAACCGTAAGATATTATATATCAACTTATTTTTAATTACAATTTCTAAAGTTGACCGTTGGATGTTTCTCATTTGCAAGATCTTGACACCCAAAGTTTGTGCAAAAGTGTTTCGGGCATTGCTCATGAGAAATTGTCTCCATGGTTAAAAGAAAAACTTGAAGACTGTTATCCCAAATAGCTTGGGCATTTTTTTTCCATGTATGTAATCAATTTTGGTAGGCTCATGCAAAATTTAAGAGAATCATTCGGCTTCTTTGACCTTCATGTAATCTTTTTCCAAAAGAGGGTCTAAAAACAATGATATAGAAAAACATGCACTACGTTAGATATATTTATTTTCTGAAAAATGTTGAATGATAAGTAGGTGCCAATATTATTTTATGAATTTTAAGAATTATTTTTTTGGAGAATTTGCTAAATCTCAACAGAAAAATTGACAAATTGGAAAGAAAAAATTGTAAAATTACTAGAAACTGTTTTGTAATTTTTGAAGACTACCCTTGTAAAATTGGTAAACGTTTTGACTTTAGTTATTTTGGAATTGAGTGGTGATTTGGTAATAAGCATATTTTGAAGAATAAAAAATCAAAAAATTACTTATTTAAATGGCCCTTTTTTGACTCAAAACCAAAATTTCTAATTGAAGGTTCCAAAATTGAAATTTGGCTTTGAAAATTTTACTACTTGCAATTTGTTGTATAGGCAACACCCAATAAAAATCTAAAATATTGATTTTACTCCCTCTAAATAGACTGCCCAATACCTCGACGAATCCATTTTAGGTTTGAAGGATTTTTAGAGATTAATAGAAGTGAAATTTGACAAAGTTATAATGGCCTAAGAAGAGACCGTGAAGAGCTTCAATAGCTTTTCTCAACATGGCAATCACTCCTCATACTTTGGTCAAAAGTTGTGCAAAGTGATGATGAGTATGTTCTTTGTCGTTTTGTAATCATTTGATATTGTTTCTTGAAGACACTATTATACTCTATGTAGATGTTGATGGTCCTATTTTCAGGGCGTCCGTAAACGAGTGCAACCAACGTTTCTTGGAGTACCCATCAGCCATTAAGATATTTTTTTTCTAGAATCCGTGGAATTTTTGATTTGACCCCCAACGGTCATTTTTGATAATTTTGAATTCAAAAAATGGGGCATGGGCTCCAAATTACTCCATGAGCTTACTCCTTTGCATTTTAAGCCTAACTTACCACTCAAGCCAGAGGCAGCGCTCTAGACTAAGTCCAAGCCCTCTTGTTGACAATCAATTTTTTGCATGGCAATGAAAAGGATCTACAGATGAGTTGAAAAGGTGGAGGTGGTCCTTGCATTGATTGAGAGAAACTCATCTCTCAATGGAATGTTTGCCACTTTAACCCTTAAAAGTCCCTTGGGGATAGTATATACGCTGTCGTATAATTAGGATTTGCTACCAACAAGAAACTCTAAACTGGAATCGTAATAGCTCACTAGAATCGCATTAATTCAAATGTCAACTTCTTCTTTGAACTCAAACCCATTAAAGGTGTGCATTCATTCCAAATACAACCAAAATACACCGTATTCTATTGGTCGCCACGGCACTCTCAGACCTTTAAGGGTTAAGTCCCCGAAGAACCCTACTCATCCCTTGATTTGATTTGTGGCAACAGAATTTATTGACTGTTGAAAATTTTCAAATTAAATTTGGTTGCAACGAACTCGATTGTTGTTCTAAATCCTTCACCATGGTTGCTTTCTGAGAATTGAGTAATATGTGAGGCTCAGTATTGTAGCGTCCACCCTGAGAGGCAGTGTTTCTTTTACTGGCGAAATTTCGCCAGATGTGACAACCCAGAGCAAATCGTCTTGTATCCCTCCAAAAATGTAACATTTAACCCCTAAAGGCCCACGGCCGCCGATTCGGCTTTTACGGTCAAGGCCAAAAAAAATTTACAGTCAACTTCAAATGTTATGATCTCACATCCAGTGATGATCCAACGGTTGAAAATTTTCACACTACTACCTATGGTAGTCTACTTCAAGATCCTACGGTTGAAGTTATCAAAAATTTCCAAAAATATTGGACGTACCCGCATTAGTACATAGTGGTCAGTGTTGGGATTTCAAGCTCCCAAAACATCATGGGCCTTTAGGGGTTAAGGGATGATAGGCTTGGGGCCACATGTCTTTAGAAAAAACACTGCTAAGAGGGGTTAGTAGTCCTATACCACTGTTGTTATGTCCTGTGGGCATATCATCAAGGGTAGGTCGAACGGACACTTTATTCACGTCAACCCTCACGGGTCTCGTGTTCTTCTTCTTCTTCTGAGGCTCAGTCTTTGAGGCAACCTTTAGAATTCTACTGGACATTCGACATATTAATAAGGTTGTGATTCAGAAATATCATTAAAATTAGCAAGAGTAATTTGATTCTTGCACGTGTTATCTAGGAAAATATGGATAAAAGAAACATTCTAACTTGTACGAAGCAGGAGATGTATCGATTTGTGCAGCGTAAGGTAGACCATAACTCCATATTGGTTAAATTGGCCAATCCTTGCTATTTTGGCCAAACCTAATAGTATGACCGTCGAATATTGGTGAAATGCCACATCATTAATGTAAAAATATGCAAATTGCAAATTCTAAATAGGGGAGAAATCATTTTATATTTAAAAAATTTGGACTTTTGTTTCGCTTCTTTCAAAGTTCTATACATATACAGTATATTTCTTTACAAGTGTATCAAAATTCTGGACATGTACTATATATGTCTTTGTATGTATTTCATATTTCTTTGGAAGTTTAGTATATTTCTTTACACATATTAGACATTTCTTTCGGATGATTTCCATTGCTTTCTAAGTATTTCTTCACCTTATATATGTATAATACTATTCTTTTCCCGTATTACTTCATTTAAGAAACTACATTTAATAATTTAGAATGATGTATTTTAGTATTTTCTTATCGTATTTGTATTATTTGTTTTGTATTTCTTTATGTATATGTACATGTCTTTATCTTTATGCATGCTTCTTTATCTTTACGAATGTTTCTTTATCTTTACATACGTTTCTTTATATTTACATATGTTTCTTTATCATTACACATCTTTCTTTTCTTTTCGTGTATTTCCTTCCCTTAATTCTTGTATTTTATAGTATATGTGGTACGCTTCTATATTCTCCCACGGCATCCATTGCGTTCAAAAACTAGCTTGCCAGGAAGGCGTATATAATAACAAAAAGCAAGAACAACCATATAAGATTGACACCAAAGTCTGCAAATGCGCTTCGATATATTTCACATTAAACTAAAGTGTCATTTAAGAGCGCATGTCAAATTAGGAATGGGTAACCAATCCTTATCACAATTACAATCAATTCTGTCATCCAATTTTAGTACTCTATCTAATAAGCAAATTGGGTCTAATTCCCTAATAATACTAGTTACGTACCATATGGTGGCTCTTTAGCAAGAATCGTTTAAATTGAGAACATAAGATACGTGAAGGATGACTACTACGCTACGTGGTTGTTGTCCAGTTCTGTTGACCACGTGGTTGTTGTCCAGTTATGTTTGAAGCATTTAATATTGAAAAACACAAAAAGTACGTTAGTGAATGTTGAACACGTTCACACACAAGCTTACATATTTGAAGGCTTTCGAAAATTGGGTGGAGGTATAGAAACTTTCATTCGGTAAGGAGTGTAGCATCGTAACTATATTACAGCTCAGACTTCGGATGTAATAACTTCAGACGTGATTGAAGGGTAAGTGCAGACAAGGTGACAAGGTTGAAAGTATAATAAAACAACCTAGTTTTGCAAGAGACTTGTAAAATATAACGGCACCTTCTAGACTCGTAAGACGCGTGTGAATATAAGAGTTTGCCATAGCATGAACCCAATCTTAATCTTAAGTAATTATAGGCTAGGGAATGCAATGATTCCGATTGAATGTGAATTAGGTACTTGGCACAAAGCGTCCAACCTGAGACTCTGAGAGGGGTTACTAGTCCTATACCACTGTTGTTATGTCCTGTGAGCATATCATCAAGGGTAGGTCGAACGAACACTTTGTTCACGTCAACCCTCACGGGTCTGGGTCTGGTGTTCTACTTCTTCTTCTTCTACTTGGCACAACTCTGAAAAAATTCAATTGTCCGTTTATACATGGTTATGGCAAACTCTTATATTCATTATAGCATTCGTCATTATTTAAGACCACCTTCAGTCTACAACTCAATTTTTGAGGGATGAAGACAGAAGGCCAATACGGAATGCAAGTACCAAATGTTTTTCGTATTGATGATACACACCTTCTGAACCCCAAAATACTAATAACTGCAAGGATGTTCTTCTGTTTAGAACATCATCAAATGGCGACAATTTCTACCACAAATTTCAGTATTATAAAAAAACCATCTCATTTTGTTGCCGTCCTAACTTTGAAGTAAATGAACTTGTATATTAGACTGTACCTGGAAAAAGTGTGGTACTTCCTACTGTTCCTACTTAGTTAAATGTAAGACAACAGACAACTTACCGATCCGGCTAGACTTCGCATAGTCCATGTCCATGTGTTCGTAATGAGTGTCCAAGGAATCGAACTGTGAGAATATGATTAGAGGGTCTTCGAAGATATCATTCGAGACAATCTGAAAATGCATCCTCAACAATATTAGATTATTTTGATGGCGGCAATGCGGAATCTATCTTTTAGTACCTCTATGATACACGCGCCAACCATACATCTACACGGCTAGACAGAGTTTGCCGTGACAAAATTATTGCTCAATTAACTGACGATTACATTTTGGGGTTAGGAACATTTCACGCGCATGACTGACGATGGTAGGTGAAATGTGTTGTTCAAAATCATATACATATTAGTATTCTCTTTTATGTACCGAGTCGCAAAACCGACAGTTAACAAAACTTCCCACATTCAATCCTGTGAGTATCCAAAATAGTCCAAGGGATGGGATGTCGGATCCGTGACACCAAAACTGTTCTTTATAGTAAGTCAGCCACTATTAATTCCATCCTCACAACTCTACACTCGACGCGGAGCGCTGCTACAATACGTCGTTTTCAATAGATGCCGCGGTATCGGTGTTCCCAACAACAAATACCCCGGGTTGTACCTTTTTAGAATAAACTGTACATATTAGAAACAAGCAAAGGGCTTGCACCTATGTTTTGTTGCAAGTACGATCATACTGACTTAATGCTAATGAATCTGGGCGACATTCAACTACATCATTTTCATGGGTTGATGTGTGACTTACCAAGACGTCGGTCGGAATGCTAGCCTGAATTGGCTCTATGTCCATATGAACATTTGGCCCTGGCGGTGATCCTACCTCTGACACCCTAGATTGAATCCGGGACACTAATGCAGGAGTCGATGCATTTGGAAGTAAAGTCAGACGACCCTCCCAGGCCTCCCTTAATTTTTCCTCGAACCCCTTGAAGAATGTTGACCTGAGGGCTGAGGTCCACCATCCTCTTGCTCAAGCGAGAATCAACTACCTTATCCAGCTGGGGGTCCAACTTCTTCGTGATGGCGGACTCTATTGCGCTCTTCATTCTGAGATTGTACTGAGCCTGAATAAGCTCATCATTCACGTCGGCAAACACAACATCCATTAACACGTTGTGCATGCATGAAGATGTAGCTTGCGAGTTCAGCTTCGACTCCTCGCTTCGTAAGCCCGAGCCAGTTGGTACATCGGTCTCCTCCTTCACAACCCTCCTCACCATTTTCGGTGTTTGATGATGTCCATACATGTCAATCGCATGTGCTCCTTTTCTTAAAATGACACATCGGAATTTCGAGAGGAGGCGGGATTGGTGCATTTCATCCTCAGCATCAAAGTCATTATTGCTAAGTAGAATAACTCGTTCAGGCGCACTGACGGCAAAGCGTTTGTTGAACTCTGCCGTATCTTTCTCAAACTCGATTTCGGCTTTCTGCTTCTTTAAGGCACGTTCTGCCTCTTTCTGCTTCCAAGCCTCATCTGTGTGCCTTGAAAAATTGAGTTTTTCACACTCCTTCTCCATCATTGTGGGCACCTTCATGTGCACCCTAAATACCATGTCTTACGCCGCCGGTGATATCTGCGTTTCCGGAATCACGTCGGTATCCGGATTGCTGTCAATAATATTATCCGCCGCTGGCTATGACTCCTCGGCGGTAATTACCTGCTGCGCGTCCATCATGTCCACATCGTTAGTCTCAACGATGAACGCCTGATTCAATTGAGGCAATAAGTCGCGAGGAGGCATGGACATGCCAATCTCGGTGGACTTCATGTTCTCTACCCTAGGAGAGGCTATCTGGACGCCCTCAGCGGTTGCCTCGGCCCCCTTAGCCGCCGCCTCTAGAGCCCCGTCAGCCGTTGCCTCAGCCCCTACAGTGACTGCCTTAACTTCCACAAGTACTGCCTCAATGTTGCGGATGACAACTCAAAGACAAGAGCCGACACCAAATTAACGGAAGACCTCAAATGGAGACTAAGATGGACTGGAAGTGAGGGTATTCCTCGCGGAAGACTCAAGATGATACTTGGAATAAGACAAAGAGAATTAATATTGATAACAAGAGGATAGGTACAACTGGTATTGAAAAGAGTGAAGATTAACATCCTCCAGCTCTCTATATATACTAGGCTAGAGGAAGCTTCCGTGGTAGTATCCCGGAAGCAGCCATAGGGCCTTCCGGAGGCTTGGGCGGCTATCGAAATCTAGGAAGGCAAAGCAAAAGCTTTCTGAATCTAAGAAGCTTCTAGTGTAAGACCCAGGAAGCCACCATAGAATCTTCCGAAAGCTTAAGGGGCTTCGGGAATCTAGGATGATGCGCTGGAAGCTTCCTATATCTAATAGGAAATTCTAACAACTAATGGAAGGTTCTATAATCTTCCATACACTTAAACTCACAAAGTATACTAAATAAACATAATCAGGAAATAACTTGTAAAATAAGTGGACCATAGTAACTCATGCGTACGGATGACATCCGGTATGGCACGTCTGTGACACTCAGCACCTACAACCGCTGCCACCATGGCTTGCGCGGCTCCCTCCGCGTTCTTAACTGTTGTCTCAACGCCGAGTAACGCTTCATCCTCGCCGAGAGCTGCTGCCTCAACGCCCATTGGCGTTGCATCCTCGTCCATAAGCGCTGCATCCTCGTCCATTAGCGTTGCATACTTGTCGGCAACAGTAACCGCTTCGTCAGACACTGCTAGCGACTCGCCAAGAGCAGAGTGTTGGTTGTCGTCCTCGGCGGAATCTAGACCGGCACTGTCAACATTTAAACCATTGTTGTCCGTATGTTGTTCTTCAACAACGTCCTTGCTTGTCGCTCAGTCTACTTCTGTTGTTCTCTTCGCCTCACGGGCAGCACGTCGTTTTTTCTTCTGAAGCACGAGTTTCTGCAAAGCTACCTCATGAGTGTCTTTCTCCCGCTTGGCCTCCTCTTCTGAACGTCTGCGCTGCTAAAAGCGAGTTATCCTTCTCCCCACATATCCATTAACAAACGCATGGTTTTTCACATCCGCAGATGTGGGACTGTTGCTCTGACCCGATGTATAAACAGGTAACTGACACTCCGCTCTGTGAGATGACTGCTCCATTTCTTCTCTTCTAGTATTGGCTTTTTTCAGTCCTCTGTCAGCCCGCCTGGTCGTTGGCATCAGCGTTATTAGACAAGCTGATCACTTCATCACTATAGTCGTTGACGTTCTCGTTCGTGGCGTTTGGAGATCCCACTTTGTCCCAGTTGTCCTTGGCCGTCTCATCTGCATCCCTTTCTGTGTCTCCGGACTTCTGAGTTGATGGCTCTTGAGGCTAAGAAGACTGCATCTGTTCTTCATCCTCATTTGAGAGGTAAAAGCCTCCAATTTCTACATCCTTGTATATGCGATCGTTCTCCAGCGGCTGAGCATCGAAAGGATCGTAGTTGGTCACCTTGTCCCCTTTTATTTGGCTTGGCTTGGAGATGCAATAAGTACGCCACATCGAAGGACCTTCCTTTATGGCCATGTATAGCAGCTTCTCTATTGCCTTCCGAATGAAGTCAAACGAAATAGAATTCTGTTTCATCATCTGCAGAATGTAAGAGTCAACATCCACTATAGTTTACGAATTTAAGTTTGTAACCAAACAATTTTAAAGTAAGAACAAAGCCTAGAATTAAAAGTGGTAGTGGACTTCACTTACTCGGAAGGCACGAATGCCTTTCGAACCAGCAAATGCAAGGAGGACGTTGTCGTCGTTGTAAGTGTGTTGTGCCAAAAAACGCACGTATATCTCCATTCGAAGCTCGTCCTGCCAAATGACGCCCTGGGGTTCAGCCTAATAGAAATCGTGCTTTTCAAACTGCTTAGAAAACAACCGCTCGTAGCGCACACTCTCCGAATAGTATTTTACCTCCCCATTCCGTAACTGTGTCTCTGATTCATGATACGTCACTTCATCCAAATCCACCGTTCTGGTCTTTTCCAACAATTTACCACCGTAATCGGAGTATTGCACATGCTTTCGACGGAAGTGTGGGAAGAATTGACGGCAAGGAAGCTCTACAACATTTTGCTTAGTTCGTGATGCCACAATCATCTACGCTTTGATCGACTTGAAGCCTACGGTCACAGTTCGAACTCTCATACACTCGATGAGCTCACTCCAGCGGGTAGTCTCCTCGCTCATGTCAGAAATGAGGGAGAAGTGACGAAGGTCAATGATACCCGCCGTGAGCTTGCTCTGTCTAAATTTCAGTGGACCTTCGTTTGCGAGGGGGAAAGTTGCAGCATGAGCGTTGAGCGTAGACTCGTAGAGCGTAGAGCGTAGAGCAGTGAGCGTACTTTTTGGTACTTTTTCGTAAATTTCTCCGCTCGCTTTTCGATTTTTTTAAAGAACTTAAGCATCCTATAACCACTGATTTTGGTTCAAAGATGTTTATTTTAGCCAGAAGAATACCTCATTTATATGGAATAAGCTCTCAGTGGCGAATATATTATTTTAGACAATATGTGAAATTGGGGTTGACCTCATCATTTAATCGAAAGAATGATTTAAATAATGAGGATTTATTAAGGTTTAAGTTCACTTTTATCAAATTAACAAAGTTTTTTTTTGTCTTCATGTTTAGGGTGTAATTAGATCTGACGTCTTTTTTTATTAGAGTTACCTCGCTACAATTATTTAAGTGGTCAAGTTTATATAATTCAACTATGATTCAAAATTGTCTCAGCGTGTCGTATAAGATGGACGGAAAGACATTGCGTTTGCATAGCGGAGATTCGATGCCCATCAGGCTCGTTTAAGCGTTGCGCTGAGCAGGACGTTGCTATCCTGAGCTATAAGGGTGTCAGTAAGGGCCTCTCCTCACATTGACAAGTCTATATTAGGTGACACTCATAAACTTCTATGTAGTCATACTCCTTAAAAATTATAAGTCGGAGATGATTAAACGGAGAGCGTCATAAGAGAAAAAAAATATACGTAAAAAAATTTAAATGTTGTTATATTGAATTTGAATTGAAAATTGTTGAGCAATTGTCATGTAGATGAAAGAAAAATCAATAGAAAATATGGAAATATACTATGGTAGAACGCCTCATAGAGAAGAGGCGCTAGCAATGCGTTAAAAAAAAAACAATACTATATCTCAATTACAATTCATGGAGAACCGACATCGAGAGTTTCATCACATTAATCAGCCTCAATATCCAGGAATCCAAGTACTGTAGAGTGATAATGCTGACGTCGGCCATCTGAAAGGATTGAAGATGGTACACGAATGAACTCATGTGCTATATGCTCGGCATATGAAGGTAACGCAAACGAAGTATGAGGACTGAGGTAGACATTGCGGTTTCGCTGCAATCGATCTACGAATTCTATTATTCTAAACAAGAAAAAAATGTCAGTACAAGAATTACAAAAAATACACTTAGTTTAAGGGATATTGAAACGATGTTTTGAGGCGTACCATAGTATGTGCGTTGAGACTTCTTCTTTGTTGGCGTCACATCTTCTTCCGAATCAGAGTTAGTAGTAGAATCCTCACGCTCTACTGGTTCCGGTACCCCTTCAGAGTAAGGCTTCAAAACAGCCTTGAAGATTTCTTCGTCCGGCTCCAACGCAATGAGATGTCGATTCGAGCGTTGGCATGCAATGAGAGAAGCACCTGCAGTTTGGCATATAAAAATTAACAAAGATTTGTTTTATAAGTAATATAAATCGACAAACGATAAAGCTAGAGAAACTGTACTAGAACTCCAGTCGCAAATGATATCACGCTCGTTTGATAGACACTCGACGAAATACTGAATAAAAGACGGGTCCTTTTCACGGAAGCCACGCCAAGGAAGTCCGCTAGGCCGCATAAGCTGTGTATCTGGTGTCATAAAATTTGTCAATTCATCGTGTGCTTCGTTTGCGAGTTTGCCATCAAGCCCGAAGAACATCGTCTCTCCCGAAAACCTTGTTGCCTAGGCCTTCCACTGAACGAAGGCGGATTAGTTGTTCTCCACCACAATCACTGCCCTTTCGTTATTCACAAGGGCTTGGTGAATCGCCTGAAGACAATCCGCGTATGGATACTCGGGCGTCTTTCTGTTCACGAACATGCTCTCGTTAATGAACAGTTCGGCACCCGTACTGAACTAAATGCATGGACTATGCAAGAGGAGAATAACTTCCTTTGCTTCCAGACCGGCCAGACGTCCACTTTCATATAATTCTTCTCATTAAAGAAAATGTTCTTCTTTTTCCGGTTGAAGTATAAGATCTTGTCTCCTATTGCGCGCACAATTACGTCTATTGCACCACTTCTTTAGGAACATTGCTTGGTCTCACTTCTTAAATCTCTTTCCTAGATAAACCTTTGGGGGTTGCTGAGAATATGGTCTGCAGCCTAATCAACCTGATCGATGCTCAAACTATTAAGACCATGGAGTACGGTGGGCGTAATGTGTGCGAGGTTCGTCAGATCCTTTGCATTCGGTGAGTTTATCACCTCATTTCATCAATGAGCTGACTAGACCTCGTCCCATTTTTCCCATATATCGTGTCGTGCCACCATAATCTGGTATGCGGCAATGAACGATTGCCTTCGGAAGTTAGGTCAAATGCTTCAATTTATTGTTGCCGTCGTTGCACTTGTACGACAGTGCGTGCAAGTGACTAACCTTGTCTGACCATACTATTTGGACGTCCCACACCTTCATCTCTTCCAGTTGTAGAGTCTCCGCGCAAAGAACTTAATCTCTTAGAAGTTCTCGAGCCGCATACCACGTATGATACCCTTTTATAATTTTAAACGGTGCCGCTTTAATACACTCTGCCCAATCTACCGAAGGTTTCTAAACGTTTGGCAAAACGGTGAGGATTGACTTTGTGTAGTTTTGGAGGATTAACTCTCGTTGTATATCCTCTGATTCCTTCTTCTCGAGATTCCTGTCGATTCTGCCAAAACAGTGGTCGCTTGGCTGCGTGTGCCCTAACGCAAGTTCAAAGATCTGCTCCCAACCGAAGATGTACATGTCACTACAAAGAGAATAGTATCCTAATTGACGAAATTTTGACAGAAACCTGCCAATTGTTCCGTCAATTAGGAGACCCTGATTCGGTCACTCAATTGACAGAATTATATCATTCATTTGTCAATTTGGACGAAGTTCCACAATGCAAAAAAATTAAAAATTCGGAAATTTTGAGGAAACATTTCTCTGCCCGGGCACGCCGGGCAGCAGCGTTGGCACAACGAAAAATAGCGCGGGCCCCATCAAGGGGGTAGCGAGGGCCCTACCGCGGGAAATGCGAGCCCTACCGGTGGAGGCTCACAAGTGGTATGTTAGGGGATTCGATCCCTTGACCTCACGGGTATAGTCCAAGTGACTAGCCAACTCACCTACTATCCAATTTCATGTCCGAAGATACGTTTTTTTTTATATATATATATATGCTTTAAGTACAAGTACAGTAGACTTTGAATATTTTTCACGATGTAAAAAAAAAAAAATTTCAAATTTTTTTTTTGAAATATTCTATGCAGGTATTTTTTTATATGTATAAAAAATTTCAATTTTTTTTGAATTTTTTTATTTTTATTTTTATGCTAGGGCCTTTTTTTACTACCGAGTAGACTTTGAATATTTTTCACGATGTAAAAAAACTTTATTTTTTTCAAAATTTTTTTTTGCACTATTTCATGCAGGTATTTTTCGATATGAAAACCAACCCAAGTGATTTTGTCCAAAACGGAGTCCGGATGAAGAAGTTATAGTTCTTCAAAGTTTCTGCCCTTCATGCAAAATGTCGTATTTTGGCATTTTGCATCAACTTTGAACGTTATGATCTCACAAATGGAGAAGATCCAACGGTTGAAAATTTCAGCGGTAGCTCAAAAACAAGTAAATTACAAGATCCTACGGTTGAAGTCTACAAAAAGTTTTAGCAATTCCATGCTTGTCGTAAATAAAAAAAATTGACAAGAAGTTGACTAGAATTTGACAAGAAGTTGACAAAAACATTAATAATGTCCAAAGTGACAGAGTTGGGCTGCGAGATGCTGACTTCGTCATTTCGGACATTTTTTTGTCAACTATTTGTCATCTCGGGCCCCATTTCCTTGTAGTGTGTAGTGGGACTTCTTGTGAAACTTCTCATTTAGTACGGAGCGCTTTCGAAGCTCTACACTCCGGTCCTGTGTTTTCTTAGTGAAAAATTGGTTGTCCAGGTCTGTCTCTTAATCCTCAGGGATCTCAATGCTTGGGTCTAGATCTCGTATCCTTGGGTTTGCGAACCACATCGACTCCGACTAAAGAACAACCTTTGGTGATCTTGGAGCTTGGGGTAGAGGGATGCAGTTGAGTATATCACCTAGTCTCCCCGTTAATAAATCTGCAGCTACAGAGGTGGTTTCTGTAAGCCTCTCGCTTGGTGTTTCCTGCTCGTATATTTGGGTGAGCACCGGTGCCAGAACGCTCGTGCTCTCTACCGAAGGATGTACGATGTCTTCTTCTTCTTCTTCGTCTTCGTCTTCGTCTAGACCATGCTGAGACAACAAGCCCGTGGAAGGCGGAATAATAGGCAGCCGCTTCAATCTCGGCGTTTGGGCCCTTGTGTTCCTTGCCATCGCGGACGAGCCTGCACCTCCGAGCGTGCCTTGTGAACATTGCAATACGTTTTCCCCGCCACTCGCACTAGGAATGGCACTCTGTGGGTTCTTTCGAGATTGCCTCTCCTCCACCGGTTTTAAAACCTGACGATCGCCCTCCTTCCCTTGCCGAACCATTTTCTTCCTGATCGAAGCTTGATCATCCTTCTTCGTCTATCTAGTCTTCTTCGACAAACCTACAGCAATACGAGGAAACTCTGTCGTCAATTATGTAAATTAGAGTTCCAGATCTCTGTCGTTTACAAACTTGACTTCGTAATGATGCAACCCATATACAATAATACAATGATATCCAGTCAAATTCATGCGGTTCTGAACGTTTAGCAGTACACGATAAAGTCTATCATTCTTATCACAAAAAGACCACAAGATCTGCCTTTATACCCTTTCAGGGCTCTGGCCTATAACGAACAAGACACAAGTCTTTCCTCAAAGTCTCTGACGTGAACTATCTTCTATGCCATTCCATGGACAACACGGGTGCATCCATGTTGCTTACGAACCTGCCTAAGTACTCTTTGAGTTACGAACCTCAAGTTCGTAACCCGTAATTTACTAAAATTTTAAATAAATAAAAATCCACGTGGAAATTTATTACTGGATATTAAGATAAATAAGGGAAAATAATTAAAGTAGCGAACAAGCTACGGACTCCTACCTTTTTCATCTAACAGATGAATTCCAGGATCAAACTGAATGAACTACTGAAACCACGATAATGATCGTATGTACAGTACACATTAAAATCAAGAAATTCCCATATGAAGTACACGAATGAACACAAACTAGCATCTTCGAACACAAACTAGCACATTCAAACACAAACTAGCACTTTCGAACACAAACTAGCACTTTCGAACACAAACTAGCACATTCGAACACAAATTAGCAATTCGAACCCAAACCAGCACATTTGAACATAAACTAGCACATTCAAACATATTGTTTTGGACTGAGGACTCCTACTTCTTACAAACACAATTGGGAAATTCGTGCATCAACTAGTGAAATCGTGCATCAACTACTCAAATTACGCATTTTGTGCATCTACAACACAAATGACGCAATTCGTGCATCAACTACACAAGTCACACGATTCGTACATCAACTACAGAGACCTCTACAGTAATCATAGAAATGAACTACAGATGTCAACTACGAGAACTACAGAAATGAAATACCCAAACAACAGCGATCAAGTACAGAAATCAACAACAGAAACTACAAAAATCAGTTACTACTACAAACACCCAATTGGACGAGAAATTGGTTCATGAGACTCTGCCGAAAGCCGTAATAAAGGTGAGGAAAAAACTCACCACAACAGTGGTGCTAAAGCTCCCGCCTGGTTGTGGTGGTGCGAGGAAACGGTGGCGGAAATGCGAAACAGCCTGGTTGTGGTGCTGCTCCGTCTCGGTCGCTCGCCAACGCTCTACAAATGCTCGGGCTCGCTCGCTCGCCCACGCTCCGCAAATGCTCGGGCTCGCTCGCTCCGGCGCAAATCAACTATACTCACGACTACTCGCTCGCTCGCGACTACTCGCTTGCTCCGGCGCAAATGTACTGTACTCGCAAAAACAGCGAACGGTGGCGGAAACGCGAAAAACAAACTGAAAACAGCAAGCACCGAAAACGCGAAAAACAACGACCGACAGAGCTCGCGCGGACTGCGAGGGAGAGAGACGACGGGTAGGCGAGGCCAGGGGTCGGTGGCGGCGGGCTGTACAAGGGCCGTGAATGCCCTCCTCTAGACGTCATTTTCGAATGATGAGGTGGTCGTGCAATCACTGCCTACTCACCAAATTCACTTCTTGGGCCACGTCAGCAGCCCACAATTAGTATAGGCAATTTTAATGGCTATTTATATTGTTCATTGTATGATATTTACAAGAAATTTACAAAGTTAAGCAAATCTTTGTTACTAAGGTATATCGGATTTTAAATTTGAATTTAAACATATACTTTAACCTCAATCAAGTATGAGTAAAGCATCTGTAATTTTCCAAATTTTATTTTATCATCACTAATGTACACATTAGTTTTGAAGTTACTCTAAATTGACTTGAAGTTGCTCACAAAGTGACTTGAAGTTAATTTAAACTCAATTTTATAATTACAAAATTAGCAAAATTGGAATTAAAGTTGATGAGTAGTAAATTAAAAGAACAAAGCCACATGATAAGTATGTGAAAGGCTGGAGGCTCATCCATGGAGTATCGAATAGAACATTCAGGCGGCATGAGAAAGAGGCTAAAGAAGGGGCCAGGGATCGACCACATGGCAATACGGGGAAATCAAAACCGAGGACATCTACGACACACGCCGCTTCCATTTTGGAGAGTATCATCGAAAACCTTGCTGACCAAATGCCCTTATCCATGCACCTTACCGTCTAGTGAAGGTGTTCCTCAAAAGATTCTGCCAACTGGAATTCGATGGAAATCATGGAATCAGTTTCTTCCTCAAGTGAACCAGGTAATACTATGTACTATTTTGGATGTTGCAAATGCTTACCTTACTCAAGTACTCTGCAAATCTGGCATTTCTATTTATTGACTCAAAAAGCAAAGAATTCTTTTTAGGTGAATCTTCAACTTGAAATAAGGCCCATTTCAAGAAGCCTCCTAAGTCAAATACGGAGATTGAAATTTGCGGAGTACCAAATCAAGAGAAGGGGAGACTTATTCTCAAGATGTTTGAAGTGCGATACGTATAATACGTTGAAACAATGAGCTGTACCTGGATCAAAAGAACACAAAGAATATGCTTTGAAGTACACCAAGCATACAAATGCTCAAACGGCAGCCCGCGTTGCGTATTTGTCGGATCGAACTCATTCGAAGAAGAAACCTCTAGAATTTGTGAGCATTTTGCACAATAAAATGGACCACTCCAAAACTGCACTTCCATGTCTTAGATCTCGGACAAAAGATTTGGATATTTTGATGAAGCTACCCATATCAGTGACGGGCATGTATACTCATGGACATGGTGATTCAAGGTACGCTCACTATACACTGGATGTGTTTCCTAATGATAGTAACTTCACAATTGGGTCTGTTGTTGCCAAATTGTTGCGTGATATAGAAGACACGCCGGCAACATCGTCGAGAGCATTATTTTCACAAAGTGAAAGCACCGCATTGTATAGAGCCATTCTGCACAGGAAAGAAATGTGTTTAGCATCTCTCCAAGAACCAAGTGAGAGTTCAAAAGTAGCACGACCGCTTGCACCCGTATTGCGTATACAATTGGATAATTGTTGGAGGGAGAATAAAAATAGATACTCATTTTGTTTTTGGTCGTTGATAGTGACGAAGAGGATTGTGAGAGAAGTAGTAGTGTCATTTATGATGGTGGGACATACGCATGAAGACATTGATGCTTCATTTGGGAGGTGGAGTGCGGTTTTGAAGGAGAAGGATTATCCAACACTTCAGATGTTGATGAAATGGATCTAGACAAGGATGGCCCTATGATTCCGCACCATATTGAAGAAGTTCTGGATTTCAAGAAGTTCATTGCTCCATACATGGCAAAGGCTCGAAGGACGAGGCTAGGGGGCCATAGCAAGGGAAGTCAATTCAGAATCTTTATCCATGAGGACGGATGGCCTTTAATGCAATACAAATTAGCATGTACGGAGGAAAAATGGAAACCAACACATTCAGTTAGAATCAAATTGTGGAAGGCTGACGTAACAGGTAGGCCTATATTACTTGCAGAGGATGCTGAGCCATTTGCTGTGAAATCAAAAGGATTGAAGCATGAAGATGAGATACTGAAGGGTATTGATCGATTCATTGCACATTACAATGTACTGCTGAATGCGAACGTGACTCCCACATTCAGAAGAGAGCATCCTCATTACGTGGACTCGTGGAGTACTGGACAGGGGTATGAGATGCAATTAGGTCAATGACAAATCACAAATGTTGCAGGAATCGAAGGTGATGTCCCGTTGAAATGTGGATTTTGGCCCACAACCGGACTTCACACGGACGATGTACATTCAGTAAATGGAAGAGGCCAATGATATGAGCCGGAAGTTGTATTTGGAGAGGACGACGTGGAGGAAGAAGAACACCATTATATTGGAACATTAGAGAACAGACCTCCGCCTTCTTTTACTTCTGTATGAGATATTCTGAAGGAATTTCTGGTTTTTGTCAGACCAGCGGAAGGTTGTGAGGAACCAATATGGCTTGGAAAGATTATGAACCAACCACATATGGACCTAGCGTAACCAAATTTCAAGACATTCAAGGTACAATGGTGGCTGCCAGATAATAATAGCAACACTATTGCAAAGTTGTATTGCGGATGGGATACAGTTCATGAATTTCCATACAAGTTAGATCCTTCAGCAGAAATGGAAGATACCATATCTACAGATAGCGTTGTTGCTTCTTGGAGGCCTCTGAAAGGCAGGATACAATTTGCCCCGGCATCGCAGATCCAATTTGCTCTTGACAATCTACGTCGTATCATAGAGTTTGAGAAAACCTAGACAGTAGATACACTTCAAACAACACGTGCGCTTGAGCTCTCTTTAAGGCCCGATTGTTGCAAGTATGATATTTATTTTAATATTTCACTTTCATTTAGCAATTTGAAATATCTCTTTTCCTTAGATTTCTCATTCCATTTCTTTTTCATTTTATGTGCTTCTTTTTCTTTAATGTTTTTCTTTTTCTTTATCTTTTGGTTTCTTTATCTTTTACTTTTGTTTCTTTTCTTTCCAATAGATTTCTTTTACAAATACAGACATATCTTTTGCCTATACCGTATTTTTTTACCTCTTTTCTTTATTAAAAAAAATCTTTTTCTTCTCCATATTATATCACGCATTGTATTTGCAATATGAAGATTTAATCGCCACGTCACACAACCATTACATTTAGGAATTAAAATTATTACTATTTTCCATACCCATGGTATTTAAGACCCCCTCTATGTTTCACTTTACTCTATTTATTTGAATAGTGTGCGGCCAAATATAACGGGGATTGGGCCAATTTAACGAATATGGGGTTCCATGCTAAATCCGTGCATTTAAGGACTACACTACAATCGGAAAGTTGGAATATGTGAATCAATATTTTTCAATTATAAATACGAAAAAATGAAGAAGTTTCCATATTTTTTGATATTTTTTAAGCACTTATAAAAATAAATAAAAAATTCAGAAGTGACATGTACCACATTACCTAAAACCGTTCACATGCTCCATGTGCACACAAGGGCACATTCTTTTACATGAAACCTAGAAAGTAGGCAAGAATCTAGAGTGGGTGGTTTAAGGAGATGCACGGATTTAGCATTGTCTACCTTACCAAGGGCATGTTTTGGAGTTAAGGGGTTGAGGCCTTTGAGATTGACTGACTTTATGTAAACGATTGAGTACGGATTTGAGGGTGAAATGAAATATGATAGTTGAGGATGTAGCTTGACATGTGAGCAGGTGAGATTGTAATATTTCATTTCAGCTAATAATTTTTGCTCAAACTGGTGTTAAGCACTGCTAGTTCTTTGAGTTCCTTTCTTTAAACCATTCTTTCTCAGGAGAGTAGAAAAATACGTTCTTTTGACTAGAAAATGTAGTGATGTTGTTCAAAATGGCTAAAATTATATGATTAGGAATTTGACTCTTGGTAGTCATTTGATGTACAAGTTATGACAATTTTTAATCCTATAACTAGAACCATGATTATAGATAATCATAAAATTCAGTTCAAATGACTAGCAAGAGTCAATTTCCTAATCATATATATTTAGTCATTTTGATCAACATGATTAACAACTAGACATGACAACATGACATGACATGAGATGACATGAGAGCATGAATAACATGACAACATGACAAAATGACATGACAACATGACAAAATGACAAAATGACAACATGACATAACATGACATGACAACATGACAACATGTTCTAGTAAAAAAAACGTGTTTTTCTACTAGTGTCCAAAACTCCAAATCATGTAATTGTGCAAGCACGACTACATTCTGTAACTGTACTTGCACAGTTACACGATCGGGATAGCCTCTAGCAAGTGCGCTATCATTGTATATTCCCGTTTTCTATGGTGCAAATTTCCGATTAAAAAGGTCAACATTTGTTGCAAAAAGCTTCTTAGAGACTACGTAACCAGCATATGAGGAACTCCAAAGAAGGGCTAACACAGCCAACATCATGAATCTTCGTGCAAATCGGACGGCCCTGCGTAGCTCCTTTACCTCCGCCCTCAGGGGAATGCCTGTGGAGCCGTGGAGGGGACGGTGGCTAATGTTCCAATTACGAGGGCCGTCACTGAGCACGCGAGAGCAAGCGCATCAAAGATGAAAAATGAGGCCAACTCTTGGGACGACGACGACGTAGAGCTTGTGGGGATGCCCTCAGGAGGTTGCAACCGGCAACCTAAAGCAATGGCTGCCTACAGAGCAGCACCCACCAGAATAGGATTCGCCGACATGGCATTCTTGTCTCGTTCTTGTTGCAGCCAGTGCAGATCCGCATTCTCCACCAGCTCCGGGCTGTCGCGCTATGTCTAAGGCCGTGTTCCTCCTTCCAGGTCATGGCTTGGATGTTCACAGGGTTACAGTCGGGGATCTCCAATTGGCAAGGCTGTCGCAGCAGGAGCCTGGCTATATCTACATTCCCTGTCACAGCAGCCAAGTGGAGCGGCGTGTAGCCGCCATGATTCCCAAGTCGTTCATCGGACTCACTAGCGGCGGTCAAGTACCTGTCAGTAAGCACCAAGACAATAGAACGAGGAGGCGTACCACTCTCTCGCGCTGCCTCCAAACTGTCAGTTGCATTGGTGTGTAGCCGAAACGATCCTTGGCATTGATAATCTCACTGGAGATGCGTGGGTGGGTGAGAATAAATTCACATGTTCTTCTTGTCCCTGCATCGCACTCAAATGAAGAGGAGTTTGGTCATCGTAATCATCACGTCCAGCTTTGAAAGTGAACGGATGATTGCAGTTGTGAAGGTAAGACTGAAAGCGGTTGAGGCTTCCCTCCCTCGCCAGCTCTAGAATCTGGAGGGCCGGGTGAATCTCGGTTAGAGTTTCGACGTTTTCGAGCTCCACGTCCATCCGCGCCCGCTCAACATTCGGGCTGGCCATGTCCACTGAAAGTCCTCACCACAGGGCTGCTGGCGTAGGTTGAGTACCAGCAAATCAATGCAAATCAAACCAAGCGAACACAAAAATGGTGCAATGTGAATTAAATACCGACAACAGTGTCGCATCAGCGCAACAGTAGCCGAAGAAACAGATCTTCGATCCTATTAATGAGTTGCTTTTAAGGTACAGTACCACAGTTGCGTGTTGATTGCTTCAACATGCAACAACCTCAAACACCATTTCATTCAAGTCTCTGTAGAAGTCAACATACATGCTGAATTCGTCGACACCAATATCTCTCTTCAATACTGTTCAGAACAAGTGAAACTGCCACCTTCATGAACCTGGACAAGCTCTGTAGCGCGCGATGATGGCAATTAGATACCACGCCGGTATGAAGCATCCAATCAAAGATCACTGTGGTCCACATCGCGTGCTCATTGGATTCGATGTGATCAACAGGCAAGGGCATTGTGCTCACGAACAAAAATTGTCGGTAAAATACACATTAGCATTTGCAACACCAACCACCAACTAAAGGGACGCCACCGCTTATGTAACACCACCAAATATCAATGAAATTACTCAATTTTGACCGTTGTTATGAGTATGTCGGTAAATCTTCACTAACTGCTACTAGAGTTAGAATGGAAGATTAAGACCGAAATTTGTGCGTCGCCAGCTGCCCAAACTTTCGTGATCTTGCATTTACTCGCATTTCGATGTATAGTCTTGGGTTTGACCCTACAAGATTTACCTGCAAATAAAGCAAGGAGATTGCAACGGAGGTAATCAACAATCTCCGAACATGCCTGTCAACTCCTCTGGCTCAGCGCACGATCGAATAAGTCATTACAAAGCTAATGAAAAGAAGAGTCACGAACTTTATGAGATTGTGAGAGCAAGGAGCTCGTTGCTACAAAGCCTGAGCAACCATAATGACAACCCACATCTGACTAGACACAATGTTACTTGTAAATTATTTCTTGCAGTCAGATAACAGATTCTTACATTGAATCTTGAGTTAACAATGTATAGTGTGTAAAATCTTTCACACTCTCACACTTGACAAGTGGTATTTCGTTAAATAATCGAATCGCTCAAATCTTTGCGTAGCAAACTCGTCAGAACTTCTCGTTTGATGCTTTCCAATTCTCGTTAAATCTAGTCATGGATGATTAAGCTTGATCACATTTTCAAATAATATCTGGTCATCTCGGACCGATTGCTCTGGACAGACAAAGCTAGGCACATCTTCTTGTGTTGTTTTGTATCCCCTCTGTCTCTTAAAAACACCATAATTTGATTTTAACCCTCGTCTCACAAATACTTCATGATATTTCATGATATGATATCAATGAGTAATCTAGACCATCCAAACCATATCCAACTATATGAAACCATATCCAACTATATCAATTAGTAATCTGAACGATTGAAAAACCATTTTTGGCAAATCATGATGTAGAGACAGAGGGAGTAGGTGGAATGAAGTTCAATAGCATAAGCAATTAAGAGGTATCTCAAGACACTTATACATGAGGGGATTGCAGCCAGGAAAGTGGAAACTATGAGAAGATCATCACAGGTCACTGGCAAGCTTTCCTATTCACAGAAATAATACAACAATTTGCCTCTGATGCGCACCCTGATTTTGGGAAGGAAGACACTCGAAACGAGCTAAAATGGACAATCTTGATTTTGAGCACCTTACTTCATCCGAAGTGGTCAAGGAACACTACTAACTAACTATAATATGCCATTCTTCCAAAAAATCTCCTAAAGTAGTGGACATCGCAAACAATCGTAAGCGTCTTGGGACAGTGAGCAGACTTTTTAAGCAGTGACTAAAAATCTATGATCTAGGAAGAACTAGCACATGAGTACGTTGCAGCGGGAATCATGTTCGTTTCGTTCAAAAAGCTCAATTTACTAAAGACTTGGAACTATCTGTGTTTCATGTTTATCGGTGCATTGATTCGTATCAGACACGTGAAAAGAACATTGAAGGTTACGTATGAGACTCATCAGGATGGACCTTTCTTCACTTTATTCGAAGTCATCCATGTTCTTAGAATGAGTTATATGACAAATATGGAAACAGTTTGATCCATGTCCATGGGACAGTCTTACCAATTGACGGTGCTGAGAGGTTCTTCTCCACTCTTAATATTAGCGTATTCAGATAGTTGCTCAATGGTACGCATGTTCTGCAATTCTAGGAACTTGTTGCATGTGAAGCTATGTACACAAATACCATGTAAGCATGAAAAAATATGTACACAAATACCAGAACATGCAACTCCTTTCACCCTCCCTACCTTCACAAGAGTAATACGAGTTTTCTCCACCAGATACTACTGCAATAGATCTGAACAAAGTATATTAACAAAGAAAATTACTCGAGCTCTCGTGATCATTCAACAACTGAGGAAAGGAATTGATTCAATGATAAACGCATCATGACAACGTTTGAATTAGCGGAGAGCCTCAAAACGAATAACTGAGTCTCAATCTCTCACAGAGCCTTCGGCTAAAGTGTGGAGGGATGGACATTCAATACTACATTCCTTTTTTTTTCATTCTTTCCTCTAATGCGTAACCAATGCTAATGCTCTTGGAGCGCAACTATATACAAATGAAACCTTGAAGAGCGTTCCACAATTGGTAAAAATACATGGATCTAACAACCTTCAGACTATGTGGCATAGTTGATGTTGTCGGTATAGTCCCGGGTACCCGCGCCTTCCCATCCCATCCACTCCTCCCAGTCTTCCCACGAGTCGTCACCGACTCCCTGAAATCCCTCTAGATTGTCCGACAAGTCGTCTTCGAACTCACCAAACTGCGTCGTAGTCTTGCTCAGTAAAGTCTGCAGGATCGCCACAACATGCACACAATCAGCCGCGAGAAAGAAGCCTGGCACTGGTTATGTACAGAGCATGAAGTCATTTCACAAACATCACGTAGCATCCTCAAAACAAATTACAGAACGTGCCTCCCATAGTAATTAAAAGGATTACTATTTTTACTAACTTAAGCATATCAATCTCAGTCTCGAAAATGTTCCAAGAAGACTCATTGTGTCTGTAGTCGGAAAAAACAGAGTACAATACAATAAATATAGCGTGGGATTTTAGAGGAAACTTCTACGTCTGCTGAACAAAGAAAAAAAACAACTCAGGAAAGAATGAGACAAACCTCGTATGCGAAGTTGATTTGTTGGAAATTGAGAGTGCAGTGATTGCCTTCGCAGACATCGGGGTGGTACTGAAGCGCAAGGCGTCGGTATGCTTTCTTGATCTCGTGTTTGGTCGCACCAGGGGAAACTCCAAGGGTCGTGTGCGGATCCCGAGACACCGGATTGGCGTGCGCCATCGCCACCATGCCATAGCCAGACTTTCGTCTCGGGCTCGAGGAGCTTCCGACGGCTCCTACACTCCTAGGCGACGAAGACATCAGCGACTCGCCCTGGAAAGGACTTCGACAAATCGGAATTGCCTTGCTGGTAATCATCTTCTCCCACTCTCAAACAAATAGAAAGAAATGCTGCTCTTCCCGCTCACTCACTCTCAACACTAATCAAAAAATGCAAAATGCTGCAAGAAGCTACAGTTCTGTCGACGAATTGGGAGCAATAGCAATCTACAAAATGGAAACAGAGATCGTGTCGAGAACAATTGCGGAGCTGCACAGGCGAAGGAGACGTGATGAGAGGAGAAGAGCATTGAGGTGCAGCGGGGGCCTTCATATAGTGCGCCAGGGACGGCCTTGGGGTTACCTTTTCCGCGGCCATAGACCCCGCTTCGCTCCTAATTTAGTTAAGACGTGTACAAAACGCTTCACCACGATTTATCCACTTTGGATAGAAGTGAAGGTAGGCCTACTCAGAACTTCTATTTTGTAGATCTGGTCCACTTACTCGTAGATCTGGCAAACGAACTCGTAGATCTGGATAGCGTACTCGTAGATTCTAAGAAGATCCCTCCGCATGATGTATGTTGCAGAGGCGTGGCTTGCAGTCTGCAATAGAAGCTATTTGTCACACTGGAGTTACTGTACTGCAAGAAAGTGGTCCCTCTTTTATGACCAATACGTTAGGGCAGACATTTGTTCTCATGACTTTTTGATTCGTTCGTGATTGCAAATAATGAACCTCGAAGGTGGTATAATGCCTCAGGTGGAAGTGAACGTGCGTATATACCATCCCTTTCTTTAATCTTTGCATAAAAAATTTATTTCAACGAGAAATGTTACACATGTTAGGTTGTAATTGGATGAACGCGACGAAAACCCTTTAGAATTGAAACATTTGAAGGTAGATTTGAGAGAACCCAAGGGTTTGAAGGAAATACATCACAAATTAACCCTAGGTTCATTAATTCTCAACCGAGCCACATGTCAAAAAATGACATTTTAGATGACCACTAGAGCAACTTTGAAGAGCCATAGCTTCTTCGTCCGTAGTCCGTTTTGGATGAAATCACTTGAGTTGAGTCCCAAATCAAGTCTAGTTTGTGTGGTAACAATTGCGGACCCATAGAAGGAAGTATAAAGTAATGGCACGCATTTTAGTGAAGGTAGCTCTTGTTTTTGAGTTTTTGAACATGAGGCATGTTTTATCATTGTGAGGCAATTATGGGAGATCAAAAAGATGTTTGAATAATTTTTATATATGGTCATGATCTTAAGATGAAGGCTAACAAATTTCTCGTTCGAAATTTTTTGATCCAATTTCTTTTGATATTGGAGGTGTGATGAAGTTTCTACAATGAAAAAACTTATTAAATGGATGATTTTTGAGGAGCTATATCTCCTTCATCCAACGTTGGATATTGACTTTACTTTTTGGGATGGATTTTGAAATGTTTGTTCAGTACTAATACATAAGGATTTAGCAATCTATGAGGCCTCACAACTCAAAATTCGACCCACATGATGCAAAATATATCTATTTACAAGATTGTACAGTTGAGATTTAAATAACTTACCTTCAAATTCATTTACCATACTTTTTTTTTGAGAATGTGTTGTTTTTCTACCAATGAGTCAAACCATTTAGGAGATAAATTAATGATAATCCTTGTCAATGAGAGGTTTGGGGTAATTCAATAACACTTACACTTTATTTAATAATTTAGGAAATTTTGGATAACAAATTTCAATGTTTCAAGATGACCACCGTGAAATGGGGTGATATCACAAAGTACAACATTTATACCACGAATTTTTTTTGTTCATTTATTCAAGAGGGTGATATTAAAGAAAGTCCATAGTTGAGAAATACAAATACAAGTTTTTGATGTGACAATGGGCAATTAGAATACCGCCATATTCATGAAATTGTTGAATATTTGTTGAAAGTGTTTCTCAAAACTCTTTTCAAGAAATATATCCACGTTGACAAAGTACGGTAAACACTCATCCACTTCTCAAGATGCGCATTTCAGTTTCGCATTTTGACGTCCTACGCTTTAAATCGAAACTCCCGCCGGCCGGCCAACAAGTGGGAGCGGTTACGGGCCTTACGGGCGGGAGGTGGATCGTGGCTGTTCGATGAGAGATCCTTCCTGATCCAACGGTAATGATTCTAGCGTCGATCTCGGCTTGCGTGGAGATGAAGAGATGAACACCAAATCTTGGCTTCTACCATATCTGTGCCCGGGAGATCGACAAACTCCTAAATAGCGGAGTAGGCAAGGAATCCCCATCTTGCAGGGGGCGGAGGGGCCACCCAATTGCCCCCAGCTTTTTCGGGACGGTAAGTTGGTCCTCATCTGCTGCAGAGCATTGGCTTGGCTGGAGTGTGGCAGACGAAAGCTGTGGACTCGAGCAGTTTGTCAGATCAGTGGGGAATACGTTGTGGTCTTCGTAAGTTGTGTTAGTACGTGCTTAAGGTGAATGATGCATGGCCTTTCGGTCCACGAGGGAAAAGCATTGCTTGACGTGACGCCGTGGAAAGTGCTTGCTGTGCTTTTGCCACTGACGTCTTCTCGCTTTTGCGTTCCCCACTTTCCCTCGCTCCTCTGGCTCACTGGCCCGCCTCTGGCAGACGAATATATGTCCCTGGGGTGATTTTCTGGTTGGGGTACCCAAAAAGGTTGTCCCATGAACAATTGCACTCTATGCTGGTGTGACAAACATATCCATTTTTAAACTGTAATACAATAAGACTACATTAGATGTGGTTTTAGTTGTCTATACTTATAATGTATCAAGAAAAAAAATTAAAAATTAAAAAAATATTTTGAAGTAATTTTATTTGATTTTTTAGTTGAAAAAGTAAGTCATGTCCCAATAACCTAAAATCCATAGAATCAAGCAAATGGAATATCAACCATCTTTATTTTAATATAATTTTTGAATATGACCTACATCTTCTTGTATAGAATACAAAATAATTTATTTAATAATAAAAAAATTAATTCATTGTGCACTATAATGCCTGCAAATCCCCAAATTCAACACTTTTTCCCTCATCTATGAATGGATCCAAAAAAAATAAAAAATCTAAAAGAAAATCTATAGGCATATATACTTTGATTTCAGTGAGGTGCATGATATTTTATTTTCTATTTTAGGGTCTTTTTACTTGATTAAAATGACTAAATTAGACAAACTTTGGAGGCTTTCAATAAAAATAACCTAATTAGTGTGTCCAAAAAGTGATACCCCAAGCTTACCATTGCCCACCTGCAAGGCTGCAACTGATACTCTTTCCGTTGATTTTGTAAGAGTTTTCCAGTGACTAGACGACGGCACTAACGTCGACAGTGGCAGCAATTTACTGTGTACATTCATGCACCATCGGAAATATCACATCTATAGCTTATCTAGATTTCAAACCGTTCTCCGAGTCTACCACTCTACCAAGCTTGAAGCCATACCAGTCGTGGTTCCAATTTATGGAACCACGACTAGTATTGCGAAACTTTCTCATTCTAGATTTGCTTTCGTGACGAGGATCCTCAAAAGTGGATTGATCTAATCAAGCTCCGTGTTTGCATTACATGAGTGCTCAAATTTTTTCGGTGTTTAATGTGTTTCTGTGAGTTCAACGATACTTTAGGGACCCAATCTGCACATGTTTCGGCAACGGAGAGGCCAGGATCTAGAGTAAGTGGAGTCGTACAGTTTTCATGCAAATCTAATCCAAAACAAGACCTCTCCGGCAGCCCAATCGATCCTGGATCATGAAACCAATTAGAGTTTTTGATGTTCGTTATGTACTTTATGCCATGCATGCACTTCAGTTCCGCACCAATGGGTGACGAAATACGTCGGAGGAAAAGCGTAAAAGCTCGGAGTGAGGCCTTTATTCACAGGTGCCAACGATCATGGGTGATTATGTGGCTCGAAGTAACTCTTTCCACATCAACGCGCTTAGAGATTGATGCCATGAAGCATTTATGACCTTTAAATGCTCGAGCTTCTGCTTCTTCGCGTATTAACAAATCGAGCCCAAGAGCGGTACACACGGTGAAAGGCTTGCAGATTGATAGATAGAAACTCCAGTCCTTTTCTAAGGGGCCGGCGTGAATGAAGTGTCCGTTCGTAATGCTAATATCCCGATGGCCACTGGACAAGGGGAAATTGGAACAATACTACTTCCCCCCTCTCGAGGGTGGACACTATAACTATGCTAGTTTCTAGCCTAGTTACTAATGCCTTGAAGATACTTGACATAGTATCCCCCAAAGGGCTTTGAGGTACCCATACAACAAGGTCCAAAGACCCCCCACAATAGTTGGGTGGACTATAGTGGTGAGCACCATGCCGGCATGGGGAATAGAACGCACGACCTCCTCATTGGGGGCCTAAGCCCTAACCACCAAGCCAAGGCTTGTGGTGCCTGAAAGGCTTGCAATGTCATATCCAACCACGCAAATAGAAGAGGTTTGCATCAACTAGGGGAGTAGAAAGGGTGTGCAGGTTGCCATAAACATCGAGATTATTATCTTCCGTGGCAACCGCCACGAATTAACCGCAATTTTTCATAGAATTATTGAGTAAGTTATCATAAAAAAACATAAAAGTGCAATTTTTTTTTTAAAACTTTGGCAATGCCACCCTTGCTACCATAATTTAAACCTATAATAAAGAAAAAAAGTCAAGATTCTATGCTTGTAGTCCATGTTTCTATTTTCTAGTAAACTTTCTAAGGCTCCAAACAATGTAATTCTCCGCGGTTGGGTTCCTCATGCTTTTCTGCTCAATCTAAAATTTGGATCTCCTTGTGATTTACGGTTATTCTGGGCCTAATACACAATCTGATTGTTGCCTACAAGTGTAAGGAAATATTAGCCCAGCATGAAAGGCAATTCCTGAGATTCATATTTATCACAAAACAAAATAAACAAATAATTCGCCTTAAATAATAGACTAGCATGCCCCATGGTATTCTTACTCCCACACCTAACCTCCCTCTAGAGATACCCAACCATCCCCATCCTTTTCCTAGTCTAGCCACCATCCAATTTGATGTCATTTTGGTCTAATTTGCACATCAAATTGGCTTCTATATTCAGTACACAAGAGTTATTAATTAGTGTTACGTGGAGATTAGTAAAACTTTTGGTAAATGACACTATTTCTCAACTCTCTTGAAATTAGTGATCACTTTGGGCTGCCATTGCAATTAGTGTCCCTTGTCTTTTCTTCAAACCACCAATTGCACCACTTCCTATATATTCTTCCACAAGTTGGAAGAAAGTTTGCAAGCACTCACATTTAGTATTATGGTTTGACAATTAGTGTTGAATCACTATGGTGACTTGAGACATTTGTACAAAACTTATTGAGTGCACCCCATCTAGGTAAGTGCTTTTCAATGACACTAAGCATACCCGGTTCACACCCACAATTCCTCAAGAAGAAGATGCGTTCGCGTGTCCACATTGTTACTTCAGTAACAAGAATTCCACATATTTACATGAATGTGCGTACATAAATGGTTTGAGTAAGAAGATTGTTACTTGAGAAAGAAAATGTCGAGGGACTTACCGAACGTTCGATGGAATACCGTGAAATCCAATGTGCATCGCAGAAAGATTGGCTTTGGGCTCCAGTGATTTTTCCAGGAATTGGCGACTGCTAGATTGGTACTCAGTTGGAACGCACCGACCAATTCGTCGGTGAGCACTTGCAAATAATGAACGGAAATATAGCTTGTCAATCACATCTTCCTCTTGGATGCACACCCTGCACGATGCCTCTGGTCATTCGAGCTCCCTGCCGCACCAGTACTCGTCCAGGTTCGTGAATCTGACGAATTCAATTGTCTTGAATTGTACCACATAGAAGTGACTATGACCTCGCAGACTGGTCCACAGGATGTGACATCTTGACAAGTCTAAATCGACGATAGTCTCATGCATCATCGATCCTGTGAATCAGATGACGACTTCGTCGGCTGCGACGAGGACCGCAACTTTCACGACATTGTGCACTGTTTCATGATTGTCCAAATAATTTGCTTTTTAGTCGAAGCGATTCTTCATGTCGTGAATGTCCATATCTTTTCTTTTGACAAGAAATTGGTCGTTCTTTCGGGTGGGCCACCGTTTACCTGTCCTTCAAGAGTATTCAAATGGGTGGAGCAATGGTATGGATGATTTCCGTTGAATGGGTGGGGCTTCGACAGCAGGCAGCTCCTTTTCTCGAGCTGGACTTAATCCGGGACTTTGACATGGTTGTGGATGACGAGATGGGAGCGACGATTGATGGTGGTTAGATGGAGGAGCTTCGGGCACACGAAACGTCGGCGATTAGCGCGTTGCTGGCAGGTGCGTTTTAGGGTTTCGGGCATGTTACCACCGATATTTGAAATTGATTGCTCAATTTTACTCAACGATCTACTGATTTTCTCCTCCTAGTTTCTGCATTTGGTTCGAAGAGTGCGTATCATTGGGGCTTTAAACATTCAAGAAACCGATGTGAATCTTGGTGAAGCTTGCGATTAGGTTTTTTGATGCAGAAATTTTGTTGAGCTCAGCATTCCGATCTGCAAGAATTAACCCCTGCAAGAACTGTTGTTTGATGCAGAGCCTTTGTTGGGCTCAGTATCTTGGCGATGGTGCAGTTTGAAGCATCGTCAGAGAAGAGGGTTTCGTTGAGCGTGTCTCTGTTGCGATCATGTGATTCTTCTCCGCACCAGATCGATGTAGCAGTCCCCTTCCGTTGTCCACAGAAGCGGTTTGTTACAGAGGTTATTGAGCTATTAATGCCACACTGACAATCCACGAGGGATATGGCCTGCACGGAAGATGAGCGGGCTCGCGCGGACGCGAAGCTCAAGAACATAGAAACTCCAGCAGGAATTCACCCCATCCCGTTGATTCTAGAGCTGGCGAAGATGGGATGCCTTGACCTATTTCAGAGCGAGCTTCAGAGCCGCAAGCATCCGTTAGATTTCAAAGCCGGACGTGACGTATACGCAAACCGAACTTCTCTCCACTTGGCTGCGATGCAGGGACACGAGGAGCTTGTGGAATTCATTCTAACACACCCACGCATCTCCAGAGAGGTTGTGAACTCCAAGGACTGCTTCGGCTACACGCCGTTGCACCTGGCAGTCCGAGAGCAGCGCGAGGGCGTCGTGACCCTCCTCCTTCAGTCCTCGTTGGTGCTCCCGGACAGGTATTTGACCGTCACCAGTGAGCCCGATGAACGGGGTGCGAACCACGGCGGCTTCACACCGCTCCACTTGGCTGCTGCGACAGGGAATGTAGTCATAGCTAAGCTCCTGCTGCGGCAGCCTTGGCAATTGGAGTTCCCCGACTGTAACCCTGTGAACATCCAGGCCACGACGTGGAACGGGGACACGGCCTTGGACATGGCGCGGCAGCAGAGCTACCCGGAGCTGGTGGAGTTGCTGGAGAGTTCAGATCTGCGCTGGCTGCAACAAGAACGAGACAGGAATGCCATGTCGGCGAATGCAATTCTGGTGGGTGCTGCCCTAGTCGCAGCAGCTGCATTTGGTTGCTGGTCGACACCTCCTGGAGGCATCCCCACAAGCACCGCATCGTCCCGGGAGTTGACCTCATTTTATTGCTTTGTTGCGCTTGCATTCGCATGTTCAGTGGTGGCTCTTGTAATTGGGACTCTGGCCACTGTCCCCTACACAGGAAACTCTGTGAGGGTGGAGGTACAGCAGCTACGGAAGGCTGTCCGACTCGCACGAAGGTTCATGATGGTGGCCGTCTTGGCTCTCCTGTGGTGCTCCTCATATGCTGGCCACATTGTCTTCCAGAAGCTCCTCGGAAGGACTGTTGACCTTTCTAATCAGAAGTTTATGATCCTCACCATTCTTTCTCAAGTCACTTATGTCATCATAGCTTATTATACAGCTTCGTACAGCCGCGTGATGGGTGGACAGTATGGCATCCAGACCCCCTTGGTAATTGTTGTAGTCACCCTTCTCCTCACCAATGTGGTCGATATCCTTACGTTGATTGACCAGTTAACAGACCGTTCTACTTAATTAGGATTGCGTGAAATTGAACTATACGAGCATTTAATTGATGAGCAACATCCCAAGCCTGGTAAAGCATCAAGTTAGCATCCAGCGTCATACTGTCTCCAGAGCTTTTCCTCCCTCCATAGCTGTGCGTGCAAATGGCCGTGCCGATAGAAGCGGTTTTGAGCATGCTTTCTATGATGCGAAATGTAGAGGCTCTCGTCTGCTCCTAATTGTGCTTCAAGATACAACAAGTAACGCTCCGATCCATTTAGAAGAGTAAGGTATGACTATACATCGGAATGCGAGTTATGACAAGAATACAAAAGTTTGAGCAGATGGTAGAGTGCAATTTATGGTCCCATTCTCTCAATCTAACTCTACTTGCAGTTAGTGAAGATTTACCGACATACCATCAACAACGACCAAATGCTACACCCATTTTACCGTCAAATCTGTTGCCTCATTTTACTGCTTTGTTGCGCTTGCTTTCGCGTGCTCAGTGACGGCCCTCGTTATCGGAAATCTAGCCACCGTCCTCTACACAGGCATTCCCGTGAGAGGAGGTACAGCAGCTACCCAGGGCTGTCCGCTTTGCACGAAGGTTCATGATGGTGGCTCTCCTGTGGAGCTTCTCATATGCTGACCATAGTATTCGAGAAGCTTGCTGTTGACCTTTCCAATTGGAAGTTTCTGATCACAGTCGTTTTTTCGCAAGTCACTATTACAGTATACTCGTAGCTCATTGTACAGCTTCGTACAGGCGCGTAATGGGTGGGCAGTATGGCATCCAGAAGCGAATGAAAAGTGCTTCAGTAGCCTTACTCACCATTCTGGTCGAAGTTATCACGTCAATTGACCAACTTACAAAACGACTCACCGACAATCTTCACAATTTTAGTTACTTCAAAAAAAAAAATTTCAAATTTTGTCAAAATTCAAGATTTTTATTTTTTATTTTATTTTTTATTTTATTTTTTTTCAAAATTCACAAACTCATGAAGGTAGCTACTCACCGTTCAATTTTTTCTTGAACCAAATGTCTTTGACATGATGCATGTTTTCCTATGTTGTTTTCAAACCTTCTTTTTAGAAAATAATTTGCATGAAGGTCAAAAAAGTAAAATGAGTCTCTAAAGTTTTGCATGAGCGTACCCAACTTGATTATCTACATGAAAAAAATATGGGAAAATGTTTGGGGTAGCAATATTCAAATTTCCATTTGCGCCATGAAGACAATGTCTCACAAGCAATGCCCAAGAAAACTTTTGCACCAACTTTGAATGTTATGATCTCACAAATTGTGCAAATCCAACAGTTGAAAGTTTACAATAGGCTGGTTTGACGTACAAAAGAATAGTAAAAAAAAAAACCAATACCTTAATTCCAACAAAGTGGTAGTAAATTGCATTTTTTGGTTTTGGAAGTCCAAGAATTGCTTGGATTTTCAATACAGTAAGATCCCTTGTATTGCATACATTTTTTTTTTGAAATTAATAAAATTAAATTGAAATTTTAAGGATTGGGATTTTAAAGTCGTGGGGATTGGAATGTATCAAATCTGATGAGTTTGGGACGATAAGATGTGAGGGATTCAATCACCTCAACTAATGAACACTGAATAAGTGTTAAGAGTGTGAAAGGTTTACATACCTAACTCAAAATATAAATGACAGAAACTGTTTTCTGAATGCAAAAAATAAGATCTCACTGCAAGAGCAAGGATTGCTTTTTTTACATGTAACCTTGTGTCTAGTCAGAAGTGGGTTGTCAATTTGTTTGCAAAGGCTCCTCGCTGACTCCTTTGTGAGAGCAGAGCAAACACCGGAATGCGATCACCGCTGACGAGGCCACAGATTCCTGTACAGATAGGAGTACGATAGGTGAGGCAACTCTCTTACCCTGCGCACATGAGCCATATGGCCCAGGGAATTTGCTCGGGCTGGCGGGCCCTACCTCAGTCCCAATTAAATGGGGCAAGTGGCAGTCTTGAGAGCCACTTTTCTTTTAGTTAAGGTTAAACTTTGGGGCTCCTGGAATCCTCTTTTCTCTCCCACTGGAAGTTTCAGAGAGTCTCCGCACTGCGATTGGTTGACCGATTCGATTCGGAGTGGCATGGAGTGGCACGGAGTGGCACGTGAAATGCGAACTCTCCCGTCTGCCTGGGTTTGATCAAACCCGAAGAGTTCGGAGCCGCATACACGGTTTCAAACGGAAGCGTTTGCTTCATGTGCGCAGGGCATCTATCTCATGAGGCTCGTAATCTTCTTTTCATTAGCTTCAAAATGACCTGTTTATGTTCAGTGTTGCGCAGCGGAGTGTTTGACAGGCGTGTTTGGATACATCGACAAGAAGTTGGAGCAGATGGCAACTGGGAAATGTTCAATCTTATTCTTCCATTCTAACTCGAATTGTAGTCAGTGAAGATAAACCGACATACTATCAACAGCGGCCAAAGTTGAATACTTGACTTGTAAGTAGTATTCGTATTGATATTTAGTGCTGTTATGTAAGCCTTGGCGTCCTCGTAGTTGGTGATCAGTGTTGCAAATGCAAATGTCCATTCTACCGACAAATTTGTTCTTGAGCACCAGGTAATCTGCAACGATACCCTTGCCTTTCGATTACATCCAACCGAAATGAGCACGCACTGTGGATCATGGCCATGTCTAATTCGATGCTTCTACCAGTGATGGTTTCCATTTGAAAACAGGGCTTGTCCAGGTTCATAAAGGTAACAGTTTCACTTGTTCTGAACAGTATTCTAAGAGAGAATACTCTGTCAATAAATTTAGCATGTATGTTGACTTCCTTGCAGGTCCTGGAAGAAATTTCACCCTTACCTGCTAATATCAGGTTCCCGCAATTGAAAAACCGGTCCTGCAATTGGCTCACTTTATACTGAGACTAGAAATTTTTCATCGGCTATTAGCCGGGTTTCATGAATCAACGGGCTAGAGTGCAAAATCCATCTGTGATAATGAACTAGCCGTCATTTCTTCCGGATCATTGCTTTCATGAGCAGACAAATGACTCCATGCTGTTTGAAGTCATTGCATGTTGAAACAATCAACACGTTACTGTACCTTGTAACCAACTATAATCACGATAAACGTTCTGTTTCTTCGGCCATTGTTGCGCTGATGCAACACTGCTGTCGGTATTACCCACCAGGTTCAATGCTTCCAGAGTGCAACTTTCATCGTACCAACTCTCGTTCGCTTGGTTTGGTTCAGGTTGATTTGCTGGTACTCGACGTAAGCCAACAGCCCTGTGGTGGCCAACACGGAAGACAAGGGGGCGCGGATGGACGAAAGGCGCGAAGACATCGAAACTCCACCAGGACTTCACCCCGTCCCATTGATTCTAGAGCTGGCGAAGGATGGAATTCTCGACCGCTTTCGGACTGAGCTTCAGAGCCGCAATCAACCGTTAGATTTCAATGCTGGACGTGATGTGTACGATAAGCGAACTTCTCTTCACTTGGCTGCGATGCAGGGACACGAAGAACTTGTGGAATTCATTCTAACCCATCCACGCATCTCCCAAGAGATTGTGAACGCCAAGGATCGATTCGGCTACACGCCACTGCACCTGGCAGTCCGAGAGCAGCGCGAGGGCGTCGTGACCCTCCTCCTTCAGTCCTCGTTGGTGCTCCCTGACAGGTACCTGACCGTCACCAGTGAGCCCGATGAACGAGGTGGGAAGCATGGCGGCTTCACACCTCTACACTTCGCTGCTGTGATAGGGAATGTCGCCATAGCCAGGCTCCTGTTGCGACAGCCTTGCCCATTGGAGTTCCCCGACTGTAACCCTGTGAACATCCAGGCCACGACGTGGAACGGGGACACGGCCTTGGACATAGCGCGACAGCAAAGCTACCCAGAGCTGATGGAGTTGCTGGAGAATTCGGATCTGCGCTGGCTGCAACAAGAACGGGAGAGAAATGCCATGTCTGCGAATGCTATTCTGGTGGGTGCTGCACTTATAGCAGCAATTGCATTCGGTTGCTGGTTGCAACCTCCTGGAGGCTTCCCCACAAGCTCTGCGTCGTCACGAGAGTTGGCTTCATTTTACTGCTTTGTAACGCTCGCTTTCGCGTGCTCAATGACGGCCCTCATAATTGGAACTCTGGCCACCGTCCCCTACACTGGCATTCCCGTGAGAGTGGAGGTACAGCAGCTACGCGTGGCCGTCCGGTTAGCACGAAGGTTCATGATGTTGGCCGTGGCAGCTCTTCTTTGGAGCTCCTCATATGCTGCCCACGTAGTCTTCGAGAAGCTTGTTGCAACAAGTGTTAGCCTTTCCAACTGGAAGTTCTCGATCATAGTCATTCTTACCCAAGTCACTCTTATACTCGCCGCTTATTATACAGGTTGGTACAGCCGCGTGATGAGTGGGCAGTATGGCATCCAGACGAGAATGAAATTTGCTCTTGTATTTGCTCTCATTACCATTCCGATCGATGTTCTTACATTTATTGACCAATTAAGGTAGTGTGCTCAGTAACCGCTCAATCGTAAGTTTATTGGGTGGCGGCAAGGGGAATCAGTATTGGTAAATGGGGAAAGTAGTTGGAATTTGAAGCAATTGGAATTATTAAATTTGGATTTATCTTGAATTGGTTATGAAATCTGGAAGTGGAAGCTGCAGTGGTACCAAAAACGGTTTGGTCTATAATGTCCATCAGAAGTCCATTGAATATCGAGGTAGAAGTCAGAATATATCTCTTGCGGAATTGAGGCTACTCAATTGTTTCTGGCACGGATCACAAGTACACTACCTTAACAAACTACTAGATGTAGGATATGTAGAAAATACTGAGTGTGAGAATTTAAGTGATAAGCAACATTCCAAGCCTGATCAAGAATCGTGCTACCGATCGTCATCATACAGTGTTGAAACAAGTAACACGCTATCTCGAAAATCAAATCTGAGGACTAGCAATCAGACTGTTGTGTATCGCACTAGATTTGCAATAATGGCCATCGGTTGTCGGTATTACTCGTGGAAGTCACTCTCAGAATACGCCATGCTCGATGCTTGTTTGAAAGCTACTTTCATGACCATGATGTGGCGGTACACGATCGCTCTACTCTGACAGCGCAAAGGCGAGAGCATTCGAAGGACTTGGCCATTCGGAATGAATAGCTTGAGATGTCAAGCTTGAGAATGTAGAAACTCCAGCTGGTATTCATCGCACCCTGGCCCTTTGGTTCTCGAGCAGGCGGGAGAGGGAAAGCTCGACCTATTTTGGGCCAAGCTTCTAACTAGTTACCATCCTTAAGACCTGAGAGCCGGATGAGCGATGTTCGCAAACAAAACTGCTCTCCACTTGCCTGCAATGCAAGGATACTAGGACATTGTGAAATTCATTCAGCTTCTTACGATGAAGTCAATTCTTCATGATGAAAGATCATGATTTATTATAAGCTGTTGTCAACTATTCATGTAGTACTTAAACTCAAGAATGCATTGCTCACAAATACCTTGTTAGATACCTGGAACTAATCAAGAAAAATTTGGGGTCCAAATTGGTAAGCCAAAAAAAACTGAAACATTTCGAAAGATTTTTGAAACATTGTTTAGAAACACAAGCTGCAAGTATGGGAATGAGGACACGCCCTGCAAGACACGGAAGCTACCCGGAGCTTGTGGACTTGCTGGAGAAGTCGGATGTGCACTGGCTGCAATAAGAACAAGAGAGGAACACCATGTCTGCAAATGCTGTTCTAGTGGGTGCTGCTTTAGTGGCAGCAATTGCCTTTGGCTTGTTGCAACCTCCTGAAGGCCTCTCCACAAGCTCCTCGTCGTCCCCAGAGCTGACCTGATTTTATTGCTTCGTTGCCCTTGCTTTCACGGTAACGACCCTCGTAGTGGAATATTAACCACCCCTATTTGTCTTGGTGTTGCCCATCCTCACCATGGCCTTTCTGAGTGCTGCAAAGAATGCAGGGGGTTGCTCTATCTACTCAGAGTTAGAGACACTCCAAGGGCGATCCTCATTGGAAATGAAGAGGCTGGGTAAACATTGAGACGGGCATCACGTCACTTGCATGTCCCTAGACCCCATTGAGCACTTTAGAGGAAAATAATGAAAAAGCACTTCCATGTAGAGCAACACAAATCTAGACTAATGAGAGATAGTGTCCACTCTTGGTATGGGTAACTGTTCCTTTCTAGAAAAGTACAACTCATCTAGATGATCATAGTTGCGTAAATGGACCTTTCTGAATGTTCCGAATCGTGCAGAAAACGTTCGTTTCAAATGCCATTTCGAAACGCTACTTTCAGTTAAGGGTTTCTTACTTCGGCAAGATCACCAACATCGACACTTACCATTGGAGTTGAAATTCGGTACTCGGTCCGGAGGACACCAAAGAGTCGTTATCAAACGGACGGAGTGGTTGAATCTCATTGATTCAGCTTCTTCTTCTCCCTGATGAATAAGTAAGTTATTTATAACAGTTGGTAACAGTTGCCGTCACTGACGATTCTTGTTGTACCAAGTCTCAATGCATTACTCATCAAATCCTTGTTAGATATTCCATATATTTCAGGGATACTATTTTGGGAGAAAAATTTGGGCGTTTTGAAAAAAATTGAAATGTTTCGGAACAGTTCTGAAACAGTGTTTCAAAACACAAGTTGCAACTCTGATCTAGATAGATACATTACATGGCTGTCTATTAGAAAAAGAGAAACTTGCATTCTCTCCTTCGCAAGCCCCTGTTATAATGCTGGAACCTGTAATGATGGGTCTGGGAGCATGCAATTGACGTGTTTTTCATCAAAGGTACATGGAACTGGATTGAAGTACATGTTCACAGCGCCTCTACTCAATCATCAACTGATCCTGATCACTGCGACTACGTAATATCACTTGATATGACCTTTCTTAAAGAATTCGTGGCTAGTTCATCATTAGCCACATTTTAATGATTAGCCGCGCTAGTGCCGACTTTGATATTGAGCTACTCGAGTGAAGAGTTGTGTGATACGACACGAAACATTCCGTTTCAATCTCTGACTTTGTCGACTAAAGAAGGACGACTAAAGAAGGAGAAGAAGTTGGTCACGCACACTGACGAAGCAGTCGCGAAAGTGAAGGCGAACCAGGTCGGGGTTCAGAGGTGCACCGGCGCATTAATTAAAGACCTTCATCAGCTCTACGGACATAATAATCTTCGCATTCTTTCATGTGAAGTGGAATAAGTTCACTTCCAGGGACAGCGGAAGAGCGGCATTGCTGGATTTCTCCATGGAAGTGGCCACCTCCAAGTTGGTCATGAGCATGAAGACTGCCGTGTGAATCATCCAAGTTCAGTTTGACGAACTGTATCGATTGAAGTGCAACTGAAGGTCTAACATGCTCGGACAGAACAATCGACTGATCAGGCCAGCATACAGTGGCTGTTATCACACTACGGGGCCGTCGTCGATGCAGCCCTTGCGTATTCTGATCCAGATGGCTGGAGGGCATGCAATTGAGTGAGAGCTCTAGATCTGTCAGTTGGTGTTGTGCTGGTTCGTTCGAATCTGGATATTCACATCTTCACAGTCTGCAGTGATTGTTGACAAGCTGCGAATCTACAGGATGCTTGTTGCTATGACACAACTACATACTCGTTGGCAACTTCCGAGCGAAGAGTACGTGACCTAAACTGCCTGTGGTGCTAGCTTGATTAGCATGGATTAGCGATCATGCCTCTTACTATATATCATCATTACAGTATGTGGATGGAATACCACAAGTTTATGTTTAGCTGCCTTGAGTTCTATTCAACAGGATAGTGCGCTCAACACATGCCAGCTAGCGTGTTGTAACGACGAATTACTCGCGGCGAAATGAACCCGTCTCCTCGAGTCCATGACTATTCGGCTCTGAAAAGAAGAGAAACTCCAACCTGGCCGGAGAAAGGTGAATAGACCTGACCGGAGGCCGGCGTGAATAGAGTGTTTGTTCGACCTATCCTTTGAATATATGCCCCGGAAGGTCATCACACCAATGACAAGACTACTAGCCCCTCTCGAGGTAAACACTATGTTAGTTTCTACCTAACCACTGGTGCCTTAGAGATACCCGACATGGTATACCCCAAAGGGCTTTGAGGTACCCATACAACAAGGTCCAAGAACCCCCCACCATAGTTGGGTGGACTATATATAGTGGTGAGAATACTGTAGACCTTCAAAAAAAGAACCTCATAGACCTTCCTCAACCCGCAATAAAAATCAAGCATCCGCACCCATACTCGCCAAGGGTATGACAGAAGCAATAAGTGGATGAGAAATGCTAAGAGCATCTCCAACGGATACTCTATGAAATGGTTTTGGCAGAGCCTCCCTCGGAGCTCGCGGAAAGTGGCAGAGGCCTGATTTTTCGAGCCAGTGGCACCACACCCGCGTTCGTAGAGGACTGAAACCCGTCTTATCCTGTGTCACAGGGCAACTTCGCAGCACAATACAAGAATATTCGCATTGACCAGCTCCCAAGTGCTCTGTACAGAGCTCTCTATATCCTGCGATTTGGCCGTGCCCTGGGCCTCCTTGGCCGAGCCCGACTTCCACGCTACCGTTGCAGAGTTGACGGTGTGATTCTGTTTTCTGAGTTTGACAGCAGGTTCCCGTTTTCTTGCCTCCCAGAGTCTCCGTTGGAGATGCTCTAAGGGTCCTCGAAAACCTCTTAGCTCTCTACTTTGGGGCGTCAAGAAATGGCCCTCCATATCTAAGTTTAGTGGACTAAATCTGACATTCTACTTGCAATAAGTGCATTGACTATTTCACATGCACTTTTGGTGCTTGAGGGACCTTTAAGTGTGGGGAGAGTGTGGCTTCAAGGCTCTTCAAATATAGATAAACATTTTTAGCAAGTCAGCTTTAACGAGTATGGGTGGAGATGCCCTTATGGACTGCAATATTAACTGCTAATGGCCAGGATGCTACTTGATGAAGGCAGTCGCAGTAGGTGCTAGAAAGTAGTAAAGTAAGAAAAAGTCGGTTCGTAGAGTCCTGCAGTTGTCCAGAATCTGCACTTTAATTCTAAATTCCTAATTGAGGAACACAAGCAAGTAAAATGCCTCAAATCCATTTAAGAATAGAACAGGTCCCTTCCTTTATTAAAATTATGACGCATGTGAAGATTCATTTGGTCTATTTGATTTAGAACTGAACGGATTTCATTCATGCTAACTTTTTGGCTCACGAAGAGACTCATTTGGTCAGCCATTTGGTCACTCTACCACCGTCATGTACGGATCTCTATTTGGTGACATTCCGTTGACTAGAAATACATTTTTAGCCAAAATCACGTTTTTATATAAAGGATCATAAATGAAAATAAATGTAAGTTATTTGAACTTAGTGTTGCTGTACACTATGGACCACAAAGTATGCTAAATTTTGCATTGTGGATGACGTTTTCATGGTCTCCTTGATTATAGTTGAGTTGAAGCAAATACCTTGACTCAACTACAATCAAGTAGACCATGAGGCTTAAATATCATTGATTGGTTGGTTTTCAATTATTTGAGGAGAAAGGAGGAAAATGGGGAGGGTAAGAGAGGGAATGTTGAGGATTTATATAAGAAAATTGAGCTTAAACTTCTCCCCGTCCAAATTCACTTTTCACACAAGAGTGACCAAGCCACTCAAATACCCTTTTTTGATTTATCATGATCACACCAAGGTTGTCATATCGGGCGTGTTGAGGCAATCGGGCGGACAAAACGGACGTACTAGTTGTCCCAGACGGACGGGCGTGCCCGCCCACCTTGTTTGAAGGGGGCGTGTAATTTTTTCATGGGTAAGAAACTTTGCAGTAAAAAGCCACGTAGGATGTGACGTGTAAGTCCATCGTGGCGTCGGGGCGGGTGAAATTGTGCCATGGCGGGTGAACTTTTGTTAGGGCGGGTGAACTTTTGAGGGGGTGGGTTACATTGGTGGCGGGGCGGGAGGCGGGTGGCGAGGTGCGGGGCGGGTGAGGGTCGAAGGGGAAGGGGGGGGGGGGGGGGGGGTAGGGCGCGAGAGAGGGGGTAGGGCCGGGGTTGTCTTGCTAGACACGAGACGGGCGTCGACAGACACGACATGTCGGACGGACATTGAGCCTCGAGAATGTCTAATAGAATCTGAGAATCTTTTTTTACCCTGGATTTACCCCATCGCGCGTTGCATCCTCGTGGGCGCCACGTAGTGTGTCGGCTCAAGAATACGGTTCGCGATTGCGCCGCGCGTAGGAGCGGGCCGTGATCGTGTCATCTAGACCGTGATCGCCTTGGCGGGACCGGACCGGTCGCCGCTTTTCTTGGATCGGCGGTCGCCTTAGCGACCGACGATCGCCCAAGTGGACCGACGATCGCCCAGGGTCGACCGACGATCGCCCAAGTGGACCGACGATCGCCCAGGGTCGACCGACGATCGCCCATAAGCGACCGACGTTCGCCCCTAGGCGACCGCCGATACAGCCGATGGGCAAACGTCGCTCAGTAGGGCGACCGCCAATCCAGGTGATGGGCGAACGTAGCTCATAGGGCGACCGGCGGTCTACCCTCTAGAAACGAAGGACATGAACTTTGAAGAGCCATAACGTTTTCATTCGGACTCTGTTTTTGACGAAATCACTTGGGTTGGGTCCCAAATTAAGTCTAGTTTAGGTGGTAAAAATTGCAGACTCATACAATTAAGTATAAAAAATTGGCATGCATTTTAGTAAAGGGAGTATTTGTTTTTTGGGTTTTTAAACATTTGGCATGTTTTACCATTGCAAGCCTATTATGTGACATCAAAAAGGTTTTTGCATGATGTGTTTTAGACAAGTGTGATCTTTAGATGCATCCCACAATCTTTGTAGTTGGAAGTATTTTGATCCAGATAGTTTTAGTATTGGCTTTGCAAGGATATTTCTACGATAAAAAAAGTGAAAAAGTGGATGATTTTTGAAGAGATAGATCTCCAACCATCGTTAGATTTTGAATTTTTATTTTAGAATGGATTCCAATTACAGAACGTTCATGGGCAATCGCGGGTTCCGCATGCGCGACCGCGGGTCCCGAATAGGCGACCGTGGGTCCCGCATGGGCGACCGTGGGTCCCGAATGGGCGACCGCAGGTCCCGCATGGGCGACCGTCGGTCCCGCATGGCGATCGCCGGTCCGCTGCAACTCCAGTTTGGGGCGACCGGCAGTCTGGAGGGGCGAGTGCAAAAGAGCTCCCGCTCTTGCTCTTGGATCCTCTTTTACGCAATCCCTCAATCTCTCATATTCAAATTTTAAATTCACCGCTTCAAGCATCTTCTCCGTTCCCCCTCATTTCCCTTAAATCTCCCTTCATTTTTCATTCTCCATCTTCTTCAAATTTCATATTCTCCGCTTCTTCAAATTTTCCATAATGAAATGAAAATGATTGTCATGGTCATGGCTTTTGGCCAAGACTTGGGAGCATGATAAATGAAAAATGAATTTTTGAGTGCCTTGGACACTCTTCTGGTGCAAGATGGATTTAGACATGTACAAGTTTAATCTCAATTTTAAAATAAAATTCTCATCATTCTCTCTTTTACCCTCCCCTTTTTCTTCATTTTCTTTTTAAATAATTGTACTCTAGCCAATCAATGATTTTTGAGCCTCATGGTCTCCTTGATAGTAGTTGAGTTGAGGCATTTACTTCCACTCAACTACAATCAAGGAGACCATAAAATCATTATCCATTATGGATAAATTAGCATACTTTGGGGACTTTGAAGTTAGTGATCATTCTCCTTTCATCAATGTATTGTAAAGCCAAATGGTCAATCTTGAGGGTCCACAATGTAAAGTGAGCCTAAGACAAGTAGAGTAAAGGTACGCTTATTTCAAGTTCCTATAATGTCTTAGTAGTAAATACAAGTGTTGAAAATATCTTGACTGTCATGATATTTAAGTTTGATTTCTTCATCATAATATGGGCAAGTGATATCAAATACTTGCACGTCATTCACAAATAATGGGTTAAATATTACTATGAGTAATTGGCTCATTAGAATGTTTGTAAATGGTTATTGTTGTCGACTTATAATATTTACCTTCATATGGTGGTCACTCAATTTTTTGCCAAATCTATAATATGTTATATATTACCCTTTAATTTGACAAGCAACTTTTTCCCTCACTTGTTACTAGGATACATGCACGAACCCCTTTCTCTTAATTGTATTAGAAGGCGTTAATACTTAACCCCTAAACGTCCCTAGTGTCGAAAAACGACATTCTGGATGAAGGGCAGAAACTTTGAAAAGCCATAACTTCTTCATCCAAACTCCGTTTTTGATGAAATCACTTGGATTAGGTCACAAATCAAGTCTAGTTTATGTGGTAAAAATTGCAAACTCATAAAATAAAGTGTGAATAAATGGCATGGATTTTAGTGAAGGCAGCTTTTGTTTTTTGGGTTTTCAAACATTTAGCATGTTTTACCATTGCAAGCCAATTATGTGAAATCTAAAATAGTTTTTCATAAATTTTTTTTCATAGGTTTGATATTTAGATGCATCCCAACAACTTTGTAGTTGGAAGTTTTTTGATCTAGATAACTTTGGTATTGGCTTTGCAATGATGTTTCTACGATGAAAAAAGTGAAAAAATGGATGAATTTTGAAGAGCTAGATCTCCTTCATCCACCATTAGATATTGACTTTATTTTTTGGGATGGATTCCAATTATAGTCTATTTTTAGTGGTAGGAACCTTGACCCAATCAAGGATATATTGAAGAAAAGGCATGGATTTGAGTGCGAGGGGTCTAGTTTTGGACTATTTTTCCTTTGTAAAATTTTTGGCAATTTTCACGACTACAAGGCTACTATTTGAGCCAAGATTTTTTTTTGATGAATTTTTTTGGTACAACAGTGTTTTTGAGATGAAGATGAACAACTTTCTAGTTGTTGATTTTTTTATTGCAAATTTCATGTTGGTAGTATTTTCACTTCAAAGTGGAAATGATGGTATTTTGTAGCCTGTTTTGCGCACTAATATGTTATGATCTCGCAATCTATGAGGTCTCATGAGTCAAGTTTTGGTCCACATGATCTACTACAAGTCTATTACAAGTTTGTACGGTTGAGATCTGAATAGCTTTTCTTTATTTTCATCTATATCACTTTTTTTGTAAATGAGTTTTTGGCTAAAAATACCCCAAGGACGTTTAGGGGTTAACCCGCCAAAATTTTCAAATGCCTCCCGCCAATGCCTCCCCCGACGATCGCCCATGAGCGACCGACGTTCGCCCCTAGGCGACCGCCGATACAGCCGATGGGCGAACGTCGCTCAGTAGGGCGACCGCCGATCCAGGTGATGGGCGAACGTAGCTCATAGGGCGACCGGCGGTCTACCCTCTTCGAACGAAGGACATGAACTTTGAAGAGCCATAACGTTTTCATTCGGACTCTGTTTTTGACGAAATCACTTGGGTTGGGTCCCAAATTAAGTCTAGTTTAGGTGGTAAAAATTGCAGACTCATACAATTAAGTATGAAAAAATGGCATGCATTTTAGTGAAGGGAGTATTTGTTATTTGGGTTTTTAAACATTTGGCATGTTTTACCATTGCAAGCCTATTATGTGACATCAAAAAGGTTTTTGCATGATGTGTTTTAGACAAGTGTGATCTTTAGATGCATCCCACAATCTTTGTAGTTGGAAGTATTTTGATCCAGATAGTTTTAGTATTGGCTTTGCAATGATATTTCTAAGATGAAAAAAGTGAAAAAGTGGATGATTTTTGAAGAGATAGATCTCCTTCAACCATCGTTAGATTTTGAATTTTTATTTTAGAATGGGTTCCAATTAGAGTGTTGTATTGGTGATAGAAACCTCGATTCATTCGAAGGTATATTGAAGATAACGTATAATTTGAGTGCTAGGGATCTAGGTTTGGACTATATTAATTACTTTGTAAAATATTTGGCGGTTTTTATCATTATTGAATCATCTCTTCCCTCCTTTTATACACACACCCCATTTCAACAAATTTAATTAATCCTAGGTATTTAATAGAAACTACTTACCTTCATCTTATAGGCCAAAACTTTTAATCATGTTTCATATAAAATACATAGGAAAAGTATAAATACTACTCTCCCTCTCTATTTCCCTATACACCTTACACTTCCCTATGGCTCGAATAGTAGTCTTGCAATGATAAAAACTGCCAAATAGTTTACAAAACAATTAATATAGTCCAGTTGTAGACCCCTTACACTCAAATTATACCTTATCTTCAATATATCTTCAAATGGATCGAGGTTCCTATCACCAATACAACACTGTAATTGGAACCCATTCTAAAAAATAAATTCAAAATCTAACGATGGTTGGAGATCTATCTCTTCAAAAATCATCCACTTTTTCACTTTTTTTATCGTAGAAATATCATTGCAAAGCCAATACTAAAACTATCTGGATCAAAATACTTCCAACTACAAAGATTGTGGGATGCATCTAAAGATCACACTTGTCTAAAACACATCATGCAAAAACCTTTTTGATGTCACATAATAGGCTTGCAATGGTAAAACATGCCAAATGTTTAAAAACCCAAATAACAAATACTCCCTTCACTAAAATGCATGCCAATTTTTTATACTTAATTGTATGAGTCTGCAATTTTTACGACATAAACTAGACTTAATTTGGGACCCAACCCAAGTGATTTCGTCAAAAACAGAGTCCGAATGAAAAAGTTATGGCTCTTCAAAGTTCATGTCCTTCGTTCGAAGAGGGTAGACCGCCGGTCGCCCTATGAGCTACGTTCGCCCATCACCTGGATCGGCGGTCGCCCTAGCGACCGACGTTCGCCCATCCGCTGTATCGGCGGTCGCCCCGTCAGGAGGGGTGCGCGGAGGCTCGCGGAGGCTCGCGGACACTTTCTCCTTGGGTGCTTGCCCATCACGTAGACCGCCGGTCGCCCTGTGAGCGTCGTTCGCCCATCGACTGGATCGGCAGTCGCCCTAGCGACCGACGTTCGCCCAAGCGACCGACGTTCGCCCATCGGCTGGATTGGCGGTCGCCCCATCAGGAGGGGGTGCGCGGAAGCTCGCGGACACTTTCTGCTTGGGTGCTTGTCCATCACGTAGACCGCCGGTCGCCTTGTCAGCGTCGTTCGCCCATCGACTGGATCGGCGGTCGGCCAAGCGACCGACGTTCGCCCATCGGCTGGATCGGCGGTCGCCCCATCAGGAGGGGGTGCGCGGAGGCTCGCGGACACTTTCTCCTTGGGTGCTTGCCCATCACGTAGACCGCCGGTCGCCCTGTCAGCGTCGTTCGCCCATCAACTGGATCGGCGGTCGCCCTAGCGACCGACGTTTGTGCATCCGCTGTATTGGCGGTCGCGCAATTTGGAAGTTTTGAATGAAGTTAACACCAAGTATCCTATACCATGCCAGGGTTGAATCAAATTAACACCAAGTATTTCCTTCCATGTAAATCCAAGTTCCATGTGGCTTCTTTCATGATTTAATATATTTAATACGGTTAGAGAAAATAATAAAACCACCTCCTCCCCCCTTTAGTATAACTTCCTCTATTACTTAGCATCCTACAAAGTCAAAGTAAATCATAACATGTAGATACGTTTTTCTTACGGGAAATTTTGTTCTTCCATAATTTTTATAAGGTCTTTTTTAGTCAACACAAGTTTTAAAATCGTTATCCCTTTCCACAAATCTATTTTCCGTATATCATTCAATATTCTACTCATTCAAATGACTTACAAGTAAATGATGACCTATAGATGACATATCCCCACGATTTTCTAAATAACACCATCATTTCCATAGGGTCATCATTAGGTAGTCTAAGGGTTTAAATTGTCCCCTTACCCCCTTTATCTATTTTTTCTTATTTTTTGAAGTTTTGGTGTTTGTAAGTGCTTGTAACCAAAATCCACCCTATAGATCCTTTATTCCAACGATTTTTTTTTATAGCTCCATCATGTTCATAAGGTAGTTATTACATAGTCCAATTCTTTTTAAAATATTTTTTCTCTCCATTTAACTATTTTTTATCTATTATTTAAAGCTCTACTTACTTCAAAAATTCTATATTAATTTGGGAAAAATAGTACAGGTTGTCCTATAATATTTTTGATGGTTCCATCATTTTTATATGATCCATATTACCTACACTAAATAGGTAGATTAGTGTTAGATACACTAATTTACATAAATAGGCTATAAGTTTTTACTATTAGTCAATATTTGTACGCTCTACAGTGGTGAAGATGGGGATCCTTACATAGTATTGGAATCGATACTCTTGGTAAAAATTTTATCCCAAAAGTAAAAACTTGTAGCATTTTCAAATCTTATAAAAATCTAACACTAATGTACCTATTTAGTGTAGTCCAAATTTTCAAATTACATTCCCCACTTTGTTTTCGTATGCATGTGCGGATTGTGTGCACACCGCCTACTTTCACATGACTATTTAATTTTTAGAAATTCGGGAAAAATACTTTCGTTCGTCCTGTGCCCCTAAGATTTATACCATATTTTTTACACAATATGAATCACCTAGGAAAGTTATCAACACCCCTTCCACTCCCTTTTTGCTTATATATTTACATATGCCCCCGTGCTTCAAACCTCGCAATTCAGATATCCCCATATAAATTCAACCACATAGGCGATCGTCGGTTGCTCAGGCGACCGCCGGTCCAAGCAAAGTATAAATACTACTCTCCCTCTCTATTTCCCTATACATCTTGGACTTCCCTATGGCTCAAATAGTAGCCTTGCAATAATAAAAACTGCCAAATATTCTATAAAGTAATTAATATAGTCCAAACCTAGATCCCTAGCACTCAAATTATACATTATCTTCAATATATCATCGAATGAATCGAGGTTTCTATCACCAATACAACACTCTAATTGGAATCCATTCTAAAATGAAAATTCAAAATCTAACAATAGTTGAAGGAGATCTATCTCTTCAAAAATCATCCACTTTTTCACTTTTTTCATTGTAGAAATATCATTGCAAAGCCAATACTAAAATTATCTGGATCAAAATACTTCCAACTACAAAGATTGTGGGATGCATCTAAAGATCACACTTGTCTAAAACACATCATGCAAAAACCTTTTTGATGTCACGTAATAGGCTTGCAATGGTAAAACATGCCAAATGTTTAAAAACCCAAATAACAAATACTCCCTTCACTAAAATGCATGCCATTTTTTCATACTTAATTGTATGGGTCTGCAATTTTTACGACATAAACTAGACTTAATTTGGGACCCAACCCAAGTGATTTCGTCAAAAACAGAGTCCGAATGAAAACGTTATGGCTCTTCAAAGTTCATGTCCTTCATTTCTAGAGGGTAGACCGCCGGTCGCCCTATGAGCTACGTTCGCCCATCACCTGGATCGGCGGTCGCCCTACTGAGCGGCGTTTGCCTTTCAGCTGTATCGGCGGTCGCCTAGGGGCGAACGTTGGTCGCTCATGGGCGATCGTCGGTCGCTAAGGCGACCGCCGGTCCAGGCAAAGTATAAATACTACTCTCCCTCTCTATTTCCCTATACATCTTGGACTTCCCTATGGCTCAAATAGTAGCCTTGCAATGATAAGAACTGCCAAATATTCTATAAAGTAATTAATATAGTCCAAACCTAGATCCCTAGCACTCAAATTATACGTTATCTTCAATATATCTTCGAATGAATCGAGGTTTCTATCACCAATACAACACTCTAATTGGAATCCATTCTAAAATGAAAATTCAAAATCTAACGATGGTTGAAGGAGATCTATCTCTTCAAAAATCATCCACTTTTTCACTTTTTTCATCGTAGAAATATCATTGCAAAGCCAATACTAAAACTATCTGGATCAAAATACTTCCAACTACAAAGATTGTGGGATGCATCTAAAGATCACACTTGTCTAAAACACATCATGCAAAAACCTTTTTGATGTCACATAATAGGCTTGCAATGGTAAAACATGCCAAATGTTTAAAAACCCAAATAACAAATACTCCCTTCACTAAAATGCATGCCATTTTTTATACTTAATTGTATGAGTCTGCAATTTTTACCACCTAAACTAGACTTAATTTGGGACCCAACCCAAGTGATTTCGTCAAAAACAGAGTCCGAATGAAAACGTTATGGCTCTTCAAAGTTCATGTCCTTCGTTTCTAGAGGGTAGACCGCCGGTCGCCCTATGAGCTACGTTCGCCCATCACCTCGATCGGCGGTCGCCCCAACAGGAGGGGTCCAGTTGGATCGCGGTCGCCTTCTCGCGGCGGCCGAGCGTCGGCGATCGCGATGGCGACCGACGTTCGCCCGGTGCGACCGTCGATCGCCTAGCGAGGTCGCCCACCCGCGATGCGCCCATGCGACGTGTATTTTGATTTTCCACGTCATTATCAACCCTACGCCACGTAGGAAAATAGCTTTCTACCTCAAGGTAAATCTCAAAGAAGTTTTTACTATGTAATTTTTGGTACGGTCGACATTTTCGTCGACTCGACGTCTAACGACATGTCCAATACGACAAATCGACACGGACATTCCGAAAATTGTGTCTAATAAGACAACCCTGGGTAGGGCGGGGTACGGGGGGGGTTAGGGGTTGGGAAGGGGGGGTAAGGGGGGTAAGGTGGGTTAGGGGGGGGGTAAGGTGGGTTGGGGGGGTAAGGGGGAGGGATAGGGGGGGTAGAGGGAGGTATAAGGGGGGGTAGGGGGAGGGGGGAAAGGGGGGGTAGGGGAGGGGGAAAGGGGGTGGGAGGTGGGATAGGAGAGGGAGTAAGGGCACGTGCTGCGTTTTATAAATGTTGTTTTAATTATTTTAAATAAAATGTTATTTGAAGAAGAATGAAATAAACATAACACTACCTAGTATATTTTCTAGTCCTAATATAAATTATGATCTTAAAATCAAATATATAATTAAACCATTAGGATGATAAATTTATTTGTAATATAATATTGGGAAGAAGATTGAAATAAACATAACACTACCCACGAGTATGTTTTATAGTCTTAATATAAATTGTATATTCTCTATTCTTAATATAAATTGTAATCGTAAAATCAAATATATGATTAAACCATTAGGATGATAAATTTATTTGTAATATAGCATTGGGAAAAAGAATGAATTAAACATAACAGAAGGTGGGATTGGAGAAAAATAGCACACATTTTAAGAATATCATTTTTTTTGGGATGTGGTAGCTCGACTTTGAAATAGAGGAGGGAATTGGTTTGTAGTGGGGCAATTTTGAATAAGAGGGGGAAATACGGAAACTTCATTTCTCTCTTTCTTTGGATCCCCCCTTGGCTCCTTCTTCCACCTACCGGGTATTTTTAACGTAATGAAGTCCAAACATTCCTCACTAAAGCCGGGATTTGGACTTTCCCGGATATAGTGGGGGGAATGACTTTTCTGGGGGATATATGGTTTGACTTTTCTACGATTGTATTGAGTATGCCTTCCCTTCCCTCCTCTTCTATCCCCTCACCCCCCCTCATCCTCACCCCCCCCTCATCCTCAAGACCTCAACCCCCTCATCCTCACCCCCATCATCTTCACCCCCCCTCATCTTCACCCCCTCACACCCACCCCCTTTACCCCACCCCACCCCCCCTCACCCCACCCCCCTCACTTCCCTCACCCCCTCACCCTAACTCCCCTCATTCCTCCTCCTACGATCTCCGCCTCTACCCCCTGACTCCGCCTCTACTCCCGCGGTATCCGCTCTACCCCCCGACGCCCGCCTTACCCCCCTGTGCCCCCGATCCCGCCCTACCCCCCATAGTACCCGCCCCCCGCCCCACCACCACCCCCCGCCCGCTCCCCCCGCCCCCCCTCCTCCTCCCCCCCCCGCCTCTCTCTCCTACCCCCGCCCCCTCCCTCGCCTCGCCTCTTCCCCCTCCTGCCCCCTCGCCTCGCCCGCTCCTCCCCCCGTCCCGCCGCTCCCCCGCCCGCCCTCCCCTCTCCCCGCCCTACCCTACCCTCCCCCCCCGCCCTCCTCGCCCGACCTCCTCCTCCTCGCCCGGCCCTTCCTCCCCCGCCCTACCCCCCCCCCCCGCCCCCTCCCCGCCCTACCCCCTCCCCGCCCCGCCCCCCCCCCGCCCCCCCCCCCCCCCCCCTCTCCCCCCGCCCTAGCCCCCTTCCCCGCCCTAGCCCCCTCTCCCGCCCCCCTCTCTTTCCTCCGGCCATGCCCCCCCACCCTAGCCCCCCTTCCCCGCCCCTAGCCCCCCTTCCTCCGCCCCTAGCCCCCTCCCTTCTTTTCCGGCCCCGCCCTTACCCGCCCCTAACCCCTTTCACCCGCCCTGTCCTAAGCCAATGTGGCGCATACGTGGCGGCCAAGTGGCTTGGTTTTTACCCAAACCCTTGCCACATCCTCGTTTTTTTACCTAAATTAAAAGTCAACAGAGGTTTGACCGTATCGGGCGAGCGAGAGCTCTATCGGACGGACAAGGCGGACGGACGGGCGGGCGGAGTGCCCGCCCGGTATGACAACCTTGATCACAACCCTTGGCCAAGAACCATGACCATGAAAATGATTTAAATTTTCTTGGTCATGGCTCTTGGTCCGTAGTATAAAGGGACCTTAACTGTAACTATATTCTTTTAGTAAACTTGCCGTACGTCATGTGAGTCAAATTTTGAGTCATGAGACACTGGAAGAGAAGTGTTTGGTAGTGCCTATGATTACACCCACCACGAGGGGCACTAAGCACACCCCCGTATTGAATATGCTAGCGAGTGTAAAACATGACACTCACAAAAACCGGCAGTTTGATAACCAACATTGAAGAGTGATGGTTAACAATGAACAACTTTAGCATTTAGTAGGATTCGAACGTGCATGGGCAAGGTCTACATGCCCTTTCTCTTTACTTCCACAAATCCACAATCTCCACTTTGAACCTCAATTTTGTTAGAATGGCGGTATTTATTGTGCAATTTTGGCTTTGTTCTATAATACGCCATTTTACAAGCATATTTTTGAACTCTTATCCAGAAATATTTATGCCTCTAAAATGGCATGTTTTCTGAAATCATGCAAGTCATCTGCAATATCAACCAATTTCTATAAAATCACCAAATATTTCATAATATCACACTTTTTGATGGTTTTTGACTTTTGCACGCAGTTAAAGGGCAATATATTTGAAAGGCCGTTCAAGAACATTATTGTTTCTCAACTCAAATTCATAGTTTTTTGTCAAAAGGCAAATTTTTTTGAAGAGCCATTCAATAACATTGTTGGTTTTGAGTGTACTTTAGAAAAAAAAATTCTTTAGTGTCAGATAGAACTGATGTTATTTTTTTCAATTTGAGCACCCTAAAATGCGCCATTTTACCCAAATAACACCATTTTAAGGAAATTGAGGTTTTTAATTCTAGTCAAATTATTCCCCATCTCTTGCCCTAGTGAGATCAAGACTCTAGTAGCCAAGTACACACATAATACACCACCTTCTTCTTCCACTACACTCATTCCATGTATTGCAGACTCTTTCTAGTGTGACCTCGTAGACTACGAGACGATAAAGTATTACTACCAGAAAGAAAACAAATTTCATCATTTTCACTTTGAAGTGTGAATGCTACCAACAAAAATATTAAATGAATAAATCACCAACTACCAAGTTGTCCACTTTCATCTCAATAACACCCTTGTATCAAAAAATTCATCAAAAATTTATAGGCTAAAACAATAGCCTTGCAGCTGTGAAAACTACTCGAAAATCTAAAAAGTAAAAAAAGGACAAAAGTAGACCCCTTGCACAAAAATAGAAGCCATGTCGTCCTCACATCCTGGATGGAATTAAAGTACATACTACAAAACCTAGATGAGAAATATTTGTCATAAACTTAAAATGCGACTATCTAAATAAAGAAATGGTTGAATTATTATAGAGAGGTAAGCTGAAATTCAAATACAAAGGCTCATCATTGACGATAAAAATGGCATGTGAAAACTAAACTGTGAGATGAAATTTGTACCGTATATACATGTACAAAAAACAAAACTTGAAAAAAAGTACAATCTCAAGTATTGGTGAATTTTTGAAGTTTGTGCAACTCAACTAATTGTGGGTAGATTTTGAGAATAAATGAGCAAATATTGCAGTTTGGGTAGTTTCGGGCACAATTCAAACAGCGTTTTCACACTTTGACCATAAATATCTCCTGAATATTTCCTATAAGGATTTTTGAAGCATGGAATGACTTTTGGGGAAGGATTATGAAATAAATCTACAATCTGCAAAAGATTCCAATCATGCGAGCTAAAAATACGAGGCTGACCAGGCCTCGAACGGTTCGGGCTCTTTTCGACGTTAATGACAAGAGTGAACAACTTGCATAGGAAAGAACAACTTGTCTGAGTTGTCTCAACCTCATAACTTCAGGACCCGAAGTCAAAATGACAACGTGTAACACTGCCAGACCAACGCAAGTACGAGGTCAAGACAGAGAAACCGATAAGAAAGATACAGATCCAAATCATGCAATATTCACGCTCATCTGAGGAACCTGAGTAGAAAATACTTACGTGAAACCTGCTTTGTGCAAAAGCCCAAAGCGCCGGAGTTCTTGACCATTTAGTGCTCACCGACGAACAGCGTGGCATGCATGCACATCTGTACCGACTGGCACAGCTTTCATCTAACTTACCCGCCCCAAAGTCGCCGCTTAATCCTACAAGAATACGTACATAAGTTCAGCACGGAGTGTGTACAGACCGTGCTGCACTCGCTCCATCCATCTGGTGGAAGCTCCATCTGCATGCACCGGCATGAGCGTCGGTCCATAGTCGGTAATCAGTCACTTACAAGCTGCTTCTTGCTCTGGGTTGAGCTGAGATGGCGCGCGTGGCGGTGTTGATGCTGGTGGTCGGCCTCTTGTTGGTTTCTTTGATGGTGAGTCCCGGCTTCGTTGAAGCTCGTCGTGGACGGCGGGGTCGGGAGAAGGAGAGGGAGAAGGAGAGAGAGAGGGAGTACTGGAAGAAGAGCTCGAAGAAGGGCTCGAAGAAGAGCCCGAAGAAGGGTGGCTGGTCCCCTCGCTGGCTGCCGCCGTCCCTGGAGCTGAACTTTTATGGGTCCACGTGCCCGAATGCGGAGAGCATCGTGTCTGAGGAGATGTCGAAGATCTTTAATTCGCCGCCCGATGCTGCGAACCCCGAACTCGGAAAGAATGTAGCGCCCGACATGCTTCGCCTTCACTTCCACGACTGTTTCGTTAATGTGAGTGACCGACCTTTTTTCTATCTCCGTTGTCCTGCATCATACTGTAGCAGAATGATTAGTGTCGCATAATTGCACAACGATGGTACATCATAGCGAAGTTCACATTTGCATTGTGATTAGAAATAATTGCAGTGAGTAGCTTGGATATACTCTTTACCGGTTTTGAGCTTCTCTTGGGATGATCTTAGTACTTTTGCGGTGGTATTGAAGTCTGACTGTGGGAGAATTGGATTCCAGGGCTGCGACGCGTCCGTGCTTCTGGATGGACCAGAAGCAGAGAAGATGGCGACACCGAATGTGCGACTTGAGGGGTTTAATGTCGTGGACCGAATCAAGGCATCGCTGGAGGCTGCGTGTCCGGGAGTTGTTTCATGCGCGGATCTGCTGGCATTCGCCGCTCGCGACGCAATCAGACTAACCGGCGGCAACTACTATTTGGTGCCAGGGGGCCGCAGGGACGGGAGCGTGTCAAGCTGGAGGGCAGCATGGAAGAGTTTGCCGGATCCCCAAATGTCAGTGGACGGACTGACGGACAACTTCAAGAAGGTCGGGCTGACGCGTGAGGATATGGTGGTTTTGTCCGGCGCGCACACCATCGGCGACGTGGCCTGCCACCACATTGACAATCGCTTGTACACGTACCCCAGCAAAACGAAGGTGGATCCCAGCCTGCCGCCGGAATTCATTGCGAAGCTGAAGAACATTTGCCCAGTACCAGGGTCCTTCGATACGCAAGTGGACATGGACCAAGTTACTCCGATTACGTTCGACACGCAGTATTACAAGAATCTGCAAGAGAGAAAATCCGTGCTGTCATCAGATCAGGTGCTGTTCACTGACACTCGCACTCGGCCTTTGGTCAACAAGCTGGCCAACGATCCTGGTGCGTTCAAAGCCGCATTTAGCAAGGCCATGGGGAAGATGGGAAATATCAAGACGCTGAAGGGCACCGCTGGCCAGGTCCGTACGAATTGCCGTATGGTAAATTCCATTTAGTTCGGAGTATCGACGTACACATTCCGTTATCAACAGTGCACAGTTAGCTCGTGTGGCAACTGCATTGTTTATTCTTTTCATTCTTTTCAGAGATTTAGATTCTGATCCATTTACCCTTGAATGGGGAAAAAATTTGTGTGTGGCACGCGCTCGGCCATGTGATTTGACGAAGGGGGTAGGCGCGGACTACCCTCGTGTACCAGACCTTTGTAGCGAACGACCAGGGCAGTTTTGAACGCATCATGATTCTTTTGTTAAAAGCTCATTAACAAAACTTTTGTCATTCAGTGGATTGTGCTGTCATTTATGAATAGTTGACCTTTCAAAGACTACCATACAAAATCGACATCTAGGTTGCAAGTCAAGACATGACTGGCATTCATTGCACTTTGCATGCAACGCTTCTTCCGGTGAACACAATCTTCACCTGACCCAGCCGACGGCTTGCAAGTTGTAATGCTTGTGTCGTGGAGACGCCTCGGCAGGGTGGTTTCAAAGTGGATATATAGAACTTGTCCGCTATGACGTATACCACGGGCCCGCTATGCTTGCACTAGACACCCTACATTGACATGCGCGCAGATGCCAGCTCGTTTGATTCATCCGTGCAGTTTCAAAAATATTGATGAGAAACAGTTCACTGTTCCCTGTTCACTCACCACAACCATAGTTACCTCAGTCTACACTTAGAAACCCGAGAAAACCATGAGATGATTACCTCACCTGATCAGGTAGCTGTGAGCGGCAACGAACGGGAGGGTGGGAATGCCAAGTTCGGAGTCCACTTCTCGTAGCGACATGCTGCTAGCGCTCAGCATCGTAAACTCTGTTGTTCCAGGTCATAATGTATTAGCCAGAGTGTAAAATGGAATCAACAAGGTAGAGTATCAGCAAACCTGGTTTTAGCAATCAGGGTTGATTCTTTCTACCAATCACCCGTTTCTTCGTGAGCCACAGAATTGACATCTGAGAGTGAAAGCACCTGCACTTGATCAAAATTTGAAAACGTTTCGTTTCCAGAGTCGAACAACGTTCATCTAATAGTTACAATTGGGCACCGTATTCAAACTTTGCCTTTCAGGGGCATGTTCATCACTTTGTTCTGCTCACATGATAGTATGATACTGAAGTTAAAACTTGAGAAGAGTTCCGTAAAAAAGTTTGAACTGAAAAATATGCCAGATTCTAATTCTATGAGGTAACCTAATAATAGGTCCTGACTTTGGAGCTCAATTTGCATTATTGTCCAGTAGTTACACCCATGCCGACCTCTCGCAAGTGGCAACACGCAACCTTCTGGCCGCGTTCCCACCGAACCCTTTTACACATACTCACGTGGTTTTATCATTCCCTTCTGTTCCAGATAGCGTAGCTTAGCCGAATCTTAGTGATCAGATGGTGATATAAAGTGTGTGGCAAAACTGAGTCAACCTTGATGATTGAAGAGATATTTGGTTGTCAATTCTTGGCAACTCATTAAATGAAATGACCAATTTTAGCATGGAGGAGATATGATATGGAGTGTCTTCGTTGACATAGCATGCATGGTGACATATAAAAAAGTTATAAGGAGCTACAGGTCTTCTAACACACACACTTGGCTTGACTCACACTAGTAGCTTTTTGGGTGAATGTGACCGCCTTGGACCGACAACTCAATGACATTGATGTATTTACGTACTAGGTAACGCAAAAGGAGCCACTAGTTATGGAAAATAACCAGTGGGGCATCCTTCCAAGCCGCGGGAGCGGCGAGGGTTACCTAGCATAACTGCAGTTCAAAACTTTTAAGAAAAACTAATTTATCCCTCCCCACATATTAAAAAAAAAAGTTCAAAAATAAAATAAAAAATCATTTACTCTCCAAAAAAAATTTAAAAAGTTGCATAAACTTGGGAATAACTCAATTGTCATCCTCCCCAAAAACAAGTTTGAAAAAAAGTCATTTATCCCTTACTAATTGCCCGTAGAAAAAAAACAGGGTATATATACCCCCTCCCCCTTCCATCTTACAAAACAACAAATGAAGACCGTTGATCTCTAAGATCAACGGTGCAATGTGTTGAAGATCATAACGCCAGCGAAGGTGACGTTATAGGAAATAACCACAGTTTCCTTGGCCAATGAGGAGGTGCCACCTGATAGTTTTTGCCTGAACTGCGGTTATGACTAGTTTATGAGTACTGGCTGAGTACAGAATGACAACATGCCGTCACAGAAACAACGATGTCATTCGCCAGTCATTGCATGTGAGCATGTGTTAAATGGATGATGGCCAAGGCCTCAAAGACCAACTGCATCTACAAGTTATCGTCCATTTTGCTTCCGTGGCAACACTCGAGTCATCCGGTAGTCATATGTTGTAGCTACTGTTGGCTTTTTTGTTCCCAAATCCAACGTGGATTCTGGCTTTCTGCTCACGTGGAACTGGAGATAGTAGTCGTTCTGGCTTTCTGCTCACGTGGAACTGGAGACAGTAGTCGTTCTACAGTCATTCGAGGTCGACAATTGTAGTTAGCTCACTTAGGTGATCCAACGTGGCTCTTATGCTTTGTTCATTGTTTATTTCATTTCTGAAATCCTTGGTGACGTGGATAATAGAGTGTCATATTTTAGTCATATGAGGTGCATATTTTTAGTTTCGTCATTGTTAGAATCCAATGTGGATCTTCTCTTTTCTTCTTATTTTTTATATGTTGGATATTATATCTGACGTGGATACTAAGGAGTTATTAACCCCTAAACGTCCCTAGTGTCGAAAAACGACATTCTGGATGAAGGGCAGAAACATTGAAGAGCCATAACTTCTTCATTCAAACTCCGTTTTTGACGAAATCACTTGGGTTAGGTCAAAACTCGAGTCTAGTTCATGTTATAAAAATTGCAGACTTATAAAATAAAGTATGAATAAATGGCATGGATTTTAGTGAAGGCAGCTTTTGTTTTTGGGTTTTCAAACATTTGGCATGTTTTACCATTGCAAGCCAATTATGTGAAATCTAAAATAGTTTTTCATAAATTTTTTTTCATAGGTTTGATATTTAGATGCATCCCAACAACTTTGTAGTTGGAAGTTTTTTGATCTAGATAACTTTGGTATTGGCTTTGCAATGATGTTTCTACGATGAAAAAAGTGAAAAAATGGATGATTTTTGAAGAGCTAGATCTCCTACATCCACCGTTAGATTTTGACTTTATTTTTTGGGATGGATTCCAATTATAGTCTATTTTTAGTGGTAGAAACCTTGACCCAATCGAGGATATATTGAAGAAAAGGCATGGATTTGAGTGCGAGGGGTCTAGTTTTGGACTATTTTTCCTTTGTAAAATGTTTGGCAGTTTTCACGACTGCAAGGCTACTATTTGAGCCAAGATTTTTTTTTGATGAATTTTTTTGGTACAAGAGTGTCTTTGAGATGAAGATGAACAACTTTCTAGCTGCTGAGTTTTTGATTGCAAATTTCATGTTGGTAGTATTTTCACTTCAAAGTGGAAATGATGGTATTTTGTAGCCTGTTTTGCGCACTAATATGTTATGATCTCGCAATCTATGAGGTCCCATGAGTCAAGTTTTGGTCCACATGATCTACTACAAGTCTATTACAAGTTTGTACGGTTGAGATCTGAATAGCTTATCTTTATTTTCATCTATATCAATTTTTTTCAAAATGAGTTTTTGGCTAAAAATACCCCAAGGACGTTTAGGGGTTAAACAATCATTCAATGTCGTGCATTGCAGTTACATGTTTTCTAAAATCCAATCCGTCATGGATCTTCTATTTTTTTCCTAGTTGTTTTATGATGAATATTATATCTGACGTGGATAACAAGGAGTCATTTCACAGTCATTCAGTGTCGTCCATTTCAGTTACGTGTTTTCTAGAATCCGACATAGATCTTCAAACTTTTAGTCATTTATTATTCATGTTTTACATTTTCATATGTAAAAAAGTTGGAGTCATGCTGCAGTCATTTATTGTCGACAACTAGAGATAGTGTTTTTACTTTTTCTTTCTATGTCGTTCCTCTATTTTCTCCATATTTTATCTATTCAAAAATTATTTTATGACGTGGATAAGTTGGAGTCATGCTATAGTCATTTCTTGATGAGAACCGCAGTTACCTTTATATATTTGTGGCTCTTCTATTTTGTTTCGTATTTCATGTATTTAGAAAGTATTATCTGACGTGGATGACTTGGTATCATTTTGTAGTCATTGTGTTGTCGAGATTTTTTTTGTGTTGTTCTCCACAATTAGCAGTACAATTTCCGTGAAACTCTAAATATTATATTCTGTCAATGTGAAATCAAACAAGTCATTCTTTATTACCATAAAATAACTAAATAGCAATATTTTTATCAAAGGCAATAGAAAATATATGCTGACATAGCAATACAATTCTTCAAAATATCATTATTCTTATCCAATAGGGCTAACAAATGAAAAATTTAGGCCTTGTGAAAAATTTCATCAGTCTTTCAACATGACCGTAAGGTTGAGATAAGACCCATTAATTAATGTGAAATTGAAATTTACAACAATTAGTGTAGGGAGAATGGTCATAAATTAGTGTGGTCGACCTTATTAGACCCTAACCCTACCTGCACTACATATTATGGTCTGCACCATCTCTCAGACTCTCTTTTTCTTGTACCATTTTCTGAAGTTTAGATTACTCTCTCTCCTCTTAATCTGAAGCTCATTTTTTCTTGAGTTTTTTATTTAAGTTCCTCTCTTCTCTTCATTACCTTGCACATATTGCCTTCGGTTTAGAGTAGTTGATTCATAGTAGTTAGGGAAAAGCACAAACATTACTAATTAGACATGCATTTATTTTTGTTTTTTTTGTGAGTTTAGGTGTTATGATGCCATCTCTGAGTAAGGAGTGTGGAGAAGCATGGTTGTGAAGGTATGTCTATTTCCTTCAATTTCTTTTTTTGTTTGTAAGCGCCGTAGGAAGTTCAAGCAAATGGTGATTACAAACCCTGAAGTAATGTTTTTAGCAACCTAACACTTAAACAACGATGAGAGAATACACACATGCCAATAATGAAGCCTACCGAATTTCTTCAGCACTCAATCTCCAAGAATAGTACCTCGGCAGTCTTGAAAACCCTAATGTTGTCGGCGCCGCCATACTAGGGTTGAAATTTTAGGGTTTTGATCTTAACTCTTAAATGCCCAAGGTGACCCGAGGGGTCACCTTCCAACAAAATCTTCTCTGTAGCTCTCATTGTACTCAACTTTTCACTTATATTTTGATGTCAAACTGGTCACCTTCTTGTGATGCATTCAAAAAGTGAAATTTTACAATTCAAATCACAATTTGTATGAGTGATTTTGTGCTTTGAAAGGATTGTGGATTTGTGGTAGCGAGGTTGGGGTTGTACATAACCTTGTAGGAGGTTGCAAGCTCATCATTGATTGGTGCATTCATGATGCCCTTGTTCAAAAAGTGCACTATTCATGATGCCCAAGTCCAAAAGATGTTGTGATCCAATTTTGGGCTGCCCGTTTTACATCCCATGGGCGTTTAAGGGTTGATACTATAGTACAACTTAGAAATGACATAGAAATGACTTAGAAATGACTTGCAAGAACCAAAATATGACTAAAGAATGACTCATAGGGAACCAAAGTATGATTAGTAAAAATCCATGATGCACATTTCCTACTTGATTGTGTTGTATTTCTAAATTGCTTGGTGTAATTAACAATTGTGTAAGAGGTCTTTTATTTTATTCTAAATATGACAAGGTCCAAGGTAATACCATGCCACATGAGTAGCAGTTTCAGCAGTTTGTAAGAGTTTTACTTCAAATTTATTGTTGGCAAATAGCTAATAGTTATAGTGTAGGCTTGTTAGTCATTTTGTAGCCATAGTTCAATCACATGTATATAATGACTCATCTTTGACGATGTTATGACTTATGTATGACAGCCAATAATAAAATATGTATATTACTTATCAATGACTTCAACACAATCATTGTATGACTTGCATATGAATGACTTTGAATTGACTGCACTCAACCAACCACCGTGGAACACGGTGCTAGTCACAATTCTCCTCTAGTCATAATTATGTCATTCTTTCAGAAATTCTGACCAACCACAGTCGACCACATCATCAGTCACGGCTGCACATAGGATTTTGAACCAATCACAGTCGGCCATGTCACCAGTCAGGGCTGTTTTGCAGTCATAAATTACTAGTCACAGCTTTTTTGTTGTCATAAAGAAGTCATAGTATGGACCCCGAAAAAGTAACTACGTTAGATTCCGCGCTTCCATGTAGGATTTCGAGGCCGCTGACCACCCCTGCCCGAATTCCACTCGAGTTCCACGTCGGAAATAATTCCCGCCATATGTGGTGACATCGATGCCATGTCACAAAATCTAGCCATGTCAGCAGCCACGTAGGATGCCCACGACGGATAAGGGGGAATGGATGGAATCGCAGTCATAAAAAAGGTAAGACTCCCAGATGACACCCCTATAACAATATATGACAACATGCTCGCCATAATGGATCACAGGTGACACCTGTAATTAGGAATTCTGTAAAACTCACAAATCACAAACACAGTCATATATGTGTTGTCACAAATTGCAAAAAGCCAGAAGTGTCAGTTTTGCATGGCATGCCATAATAAATGCCATGAAGTGGTAAAAAATAAATGAAAGACTTCTAAGACCTGATTGGCATGGCCGCAATGAGTGTCAATCTTGACATACTTCGTGTGAACTTAGTGCACATTGTAAGCGCAGCATAAGGAGAGACCATGGTGCACTTAGATGAGCTTCGTGGTAGTGCTCAAAATGACCTTGATAACTCTATTTTGGTCATGTTGCAAGGTGGTAGGACTACAAGAGATGTAGCACAAGAGTTGCAGGTGTCTCAGAGTCATGTTGCAAGACTTAGAAAGAAGAGTTTATGTGATTTGTTAACTAGTAGTGGTGATAGACCACAAGTGCTAAGTGATGCACAAAAGAGAGCATGTGTTTGTGTTGTCCCATCAGGAGGTTTTGAAACTGCTACACAAGTTGCCGAGCATGTACGCAAGGAATTCCATCTAACTGTAAATGTTAATACTGTGCAAAGTACTTTGCATGCAGCAGGCTTGAGATCAAAAGTAAAGTAGATCGAAGAAACGATTATTGAACCTGAAACACATCAAGGATCGACTTGAATTTTCCACGCACCATCAACATTGGAGTATTGGACTATGGGTGACTGGAAGCATGTCATCTTTTCTGATGAGACGAAGGTAAATCAATTTTGCTGAGAAGGTAGTAGTTGGTATTGGAAGAAAGCGTGCTTTGTCCAGCTAAGGTTATCCTAGGTAATTCGAATAAGCTACCAAAAGGGCCTAATATTGCAACTTGTGATTCAAGACAAGTGTAACATACTGTGAAGTTTGGCGGTGGTTTAGTGATGGTATGGTGTTGCATGACATTCCATGGCCTTGGTATGTTATTCAAATCAAAGGAAGAATGGATGGACATCAATATAAAGGAATCTTGCAAAGAGATTCATTGTATACCATCTATGCAAATGATCTTGATCCTTCAAATTTGAATTTTCAAGATGACAATGATGACAAACATGTAGCAAAAATTGTTCGCCAATGGTTGAGATGAAAAAATGTTGATGTTCTTAAGTAGCCTGCACAATCACAATCTCCTGACTTGAATCCAATAGAGCATCTTTGGGCTGGATTGAAACGTCATCTAAACTAGTATGAAAGTGCTCTAGCATGAATTTTAGAATTGTAGGAGTGTTAGGCTTCTATAGCAATAGAAGAGTGTAGGATGTTGTAGAAAGCATCCCAAGGCGAATCCGAGTTGTTTTAGCCACTAAAGGCGAGTGGAAAAATTATTGATTTGTTTTTTGATAGTGGATGGAAAATCTATGACACTATGCATATCCCACTAATCTTTGACTCCGTGGCTGTGCATTCGATACATATGTCTTTACCATTCTCCCCAAAAAGAAATTAATCATTTTGTATTGTTTTAAATAACCCCTAAAGACACAAGGGATTTGAAGAAAAGCTTAGATTTGATGTAGAATATGGATGTCATAACCCTTGTGATGTAGCACTCCAAAGATAGCATGAAGACTTCAAATCCTAAATTAGATCTATACGTTGAATTTTCTAAAATAGGTCATTTTTGTTTATAACTCATTAAAAAGAGTAGATATTTGAAAATCAACATAGAATGTACTTACTATTATTAGTGATTGCAGAAAATGGGCATTAAATGACTGCGCTAAATGACTGTATTTGCAGTCATTTGGGCCAAAAACTGCTGCAAATGACTGCAGCGCAGCATTCGGGTTTCTAGTCATTAACAGATAGTCATTTCGGCCATTTGGCCTAAATGACTGCAACTTCACCCGTACGCTCTCATCCGGCTCACAACCGACGTGGCCGCTTGCATGGCCGGTTTTTCAACGGAGTAATCCACATCAGCCAAAGTGGCTAAATGTACAATAGGGTGACATTCAAATTGGCCGTTTAGTAGTTCCTGGGATAGTTTCCTACACTGCTGCCAACTTTGACACCCTCCCCAAAGCTGAGAAATTTTTATTTTACCATGAAAATTTGGGGACAACATCATCTTTATGTTGAAAACATGCATACCAAATTTCAAGTCCAGGAGACTTATATAAAAAAACTTATGCAAGATCTACCAACATGGGATAGCTGTGAGAAAAGTGTCACAACTGCCAACTTTGACACCTTCCCAAGAATTGAGGAAATTTTTTTTGCCCATGAAATTTTTGGAGCAAAAACATTTTTATGTTGTTTGCATGTGTGGAAAATTTCAAGTCCAAAAGACCCATACAAAAAATAATATTCCAAATCTATCAACATGTGTAGTTTTGAGAAACAAAGGGGAAAACCATTTTACTACTTCCAACTTTGACGCCCTCCTTAGGATTGAGTTTTTGTTGATACATAGTGAAATTTTTGGCACATCTCTACGCTGGTTATATATGAGATAAATTTCAAAGCCAAAAGACATACATAAAAAAAGTTATACCATATCTATCAACATGTGTAACTATGATAAACAATTTGAAGGTCATATTGAAAATGTCAAAATATCTTTGACACCTCATGCTTTTTCATTGAACTCAATCATGTGAGTAAGCCACCAAACATAAATGCTTCTCAAAAAGATCAATAACATCTAAATGAAGAAGTGAATAGCTGTTCCATGCAGAAGAATCCACTTGGCCATAAAGTGTGCATTAGACACATGACAAATTTTTTCTTCTAAATATCTATTGAACACTATGTACTAGGTAATGCAAAAGGAGCCACTGGTTATGGAAAATAACCAGTGGGGCATCCTTCCGAGACGCGGGAGCGGCGAGGGAGGTGCCCCACTGGATATTTTCCATAACCAGGGGCTCCTTTTGAGTTACCTAGCATAACCGCAGTTCAAACTTTTAAAAAAAACTAATCTATCCCTTCCCGCAAACTAAAAAAAATTATTCAAAAATCCAACAAAAATTCATTTATTCTCCAAAAAAAATTTAAAAAAGTTTCATGAAGTTGGGAATAACTCAATGGTCATCCTCAAAAAAAAAAAAAAAAATTTGAAAAAAAGTGATTTATCCCATAGTAATTGCAGGTGGAAAAAGACAAGGTATAAAAACCCCCTGCTCCACACTAATTTACAAGTCGGCACATGGAGACCATTGATCTTGGGGATCAATGGTAATCGTTCGGTCAGGCCATAATGGCAGTGAAGCTAGCATTATGGGAAATAACCACACTTCCCTCCTCCAATGGGGAGGTGCCACCTCTACAGTTTTTTCCTGAACTGCGGTGATGTAAAGGGAATGGTGTGTGTGATTTGTGATAGACAATCCTCAAAACAGAGAGTGTTGTATTGTGGGATGCATGAGTGTTGATTCACATTGGGCATACATGATGAGTGATTAAGAGCAAAATGATTTTTCATGTATGCATATGGGCTTGTGTTTTGGCGACCCTTCTCTCTCCTCTCTGCTCCAGCACCTTGGCTCCCTTCTCTCCCCCTTGCTCTACTCTAATCCCTACTCTACTGCTGTAGCTAGCATCACACATTCTATAAGTTTATGATGGCAATTTCAGATGAAATTCGTGCTCGCATCATAGGTTTGAGTGAGGGAGGATTTACTAGAGTTCAAATTGCAGCTACTATTGGAGTTCCTATTAGAACAATTACAAGGTTAGTAAAAACATTTAAAGAACATGGAACCTACAAGCGCAAACCTTGCGGTGGAAGTCACGCTAAAAAGCTTAGTGATAGAGATGTTCGTAGTATTGTGCATTACTCAAAAATTCATCGTTGCTCTTCACTCTCAGAGATTATCAATGCATGTCCTACTCAAGTGTGTAGACGTACTATTCAAAGGGTCTTACATAAAAATGGCATTTTTGGTCGAATTGCAGTCAAAAAACATTTTTTGACACCTCGTCACATGTCTCAACGATTAGCTTTTGCTCAGAAGTACTGTGGATGGAGTGCAGAAGAGTGGGAGCGTGTTGTTTAGACAGATGAATCCACTTTTGAAATTGGAAAAAATTCTCGGCAAATTCATGTTTGGAGAAGTACATACAAGCGTTATTCATCAAGTTGTCTAGCTCCTACTTTTAAAAACAGAAGGACTTCTTTAATGATTTGGGGCGCATTTGCCGGAGGACAAAAGTCAGAACTTGTCTTTATGCCTAAAGGTCAACGTTCTGCTAAGGATTTTATAGAAGTGGTTTACGATGCCAAATTGGTTCATTCCATGGGTCAAATTCCACAAGGAGTGCTTATGGAAGATGGGGCACCCATCCATAGGAGCAAAATATGTGAAGAATGGAGACAAAGCCACCTTCTCGAAAAGCTCAACTGGCCTGCAAACTCTCCCGATCTCAATCCAATCGAGAACGTTCGGAGTATGTTAAAAGATGCTGTGCAACATGGCAAACAATGCCCTAGAAACTTAGATGTGTTGAAGGTAGTTCTTGAAAGAGACTGGAAGTTAGTCAATGGTACAAAGCTCCTTCAACTATGTCATTCTACGCCCTCTAGGTTACTAGCACTGATTGACGCTAATGGAGAACATACACGTTGGTAGATATGGAATAACTTTTTTTATGTATGTCTTTTGGCTTTGAAATTTATCTCATATATAACCAGCGTAGAGATGTGCCAAAAATTTCACTATGTATCAACAAAAACTCAATCCTAAGGAGGGCGTCAAAGTTGGAAGTAGTAAAATGGTTTTCCCCTTTGTTTCTCAAAACTACACATGTTGATAGATTTGGAATATTATTTTTTGTATGGGTCTTTTGGACTTGAAATTTTCCACACATGCAAACAACATAAAAATGTTTTTGCTCCAAAAATTTCATGGGCAAAAAAAATTTCCTCAATTCTTGGGAAGGTGTCAAAGTTGGCAGTTGTGACACTTTTCTCACAGCTATCCCATGTTGGTAGATCTTGCATAAGTTTTTTTATATAAGTCTCCTGGACTTGAAATTTGGTATGCATGTTTTCAACATAAAGATGATGTTGTCCCCAAATTTTCATGGTAAAATAAAAATTTCTCAGCTTTGGGGAGGGTGTCAAAGTTGGCAGCAGTGTAGGAAACTATCCCAGGAACTACTAAACGGCCAATTTGAATGTCACCCTATTGTACATTCCAACGTGGACGTTGACCTGAATTTTGGGCAGGGAGGTACGCTGACTTTAACCCCTAAAGGCCCATGATGTTTTGGGAGCTTGAAATCCCAACACTGACCACTATGTACTAATGCGGGTACGTCCAATATTTTTGGAAATTTTTGATAACTTCAACCGTAGGATCTTGAAGTAGACTACCATAGGTAGTAGTGTGAAAATTTTCAACCGTTGGATCATCACTGGATGTGAGATCATAACATTTGAAGTTGACTGTAAATTTTTTTTGGCCTTGACCGTAAAAGCCGAATCGGCGGCCGTGGGCCTTTAGGGGTTAAATCCTACGTGGAAGCCCGGGATATGACGTGGCGAAATTTTTGCACCCTTACTCTGTGACTTATAAATGACTAGATGGTTTTCTTGGTAATCGTCGTGTTTAATTGTGGTTGGTCCACGTGTCTAGGCCATTTTTAGACTATAACTCCTGGCAAAGTTATTGTCATGCCAGAGTCATAACAAAGACATTTCTTGGTCATTTATTACTATGAAGCAGACAATGTGTCTAAGTTTGGTTACTCCACGTGTCTAGGCTAGTTTTACGGTGTAATTCATGGTGTGGGGGGGCAATATTCGTTGTCATATCATTGTCATATCGGTGTCATTTTGAAGTCGTTGACTGCGCTAAATGACTACTCATATGCAAGTCATACAATGATTGTGTTGAAGTCATTGATAAGTAATATACATATTTTATTACTGGCTATGATACATAAGTCATAACATTGTCAAAAAAGTGTCATTATGTACATGTGATTGAACTATGACTACAAAATGACTAACAAGCCTACACTATAACTATTAGCTATTTGCCAACAATATTTTTGAAATAAAACTCCTGCTTGCTGCTGAAAATGCCACTCATGTGGCATGGTACTACCTTGGACCTTGTCATATTTAGAATAAAACAAAACACCTCCTGCACAACTGTAAATTACACCTAGCAATTTAGAAATCCAACACAATGAAGTAGGAAATGTGCATCATGGATTTTCACTAGTCATATTTTGGTTCCCTACGAGTCATTCTTTAGTCATATTTTGGTTCTTGCAAGTCATTTCTAAGTCATTTTGATGTCATTTCTAAGTCGGTCGTACTATAGTATTAAGATCAAAACCCTAAAATTTCAGCCCTAGTATGGTGGCGCCGACAACATTAGGGTTTTCAAAACTGCCGAGGTACTTGAAGATTGAGTGCTGAAAAAAAGAAAGGAAGGAAATAGACATACCTTCACAACTATGCTTCTCTACACCCCTTACTCAGAGATGGCATCATAACACCTAAACACACAAAAAAAAACAAAAAAAAATGCATGTTTAATCAGTAATGTTTGTGCTTTTCTCTAACTACTAGAAATCAACTACTCTAAACCAAAGGCAATTATGCAAGGTAATCAAGAGGAGAGAAGAGAGGAACTTTAATAAAAAAACTCAAGAAAAAGAGAGCTTCAGAGGAGAGAGAGAGTAATCTAAACTTCAGAAAATGGTATAAGAAAAAGAGAGTCTGAGAGATGGTGCCGACCATAATATGTGGTGCAGTTAAGGTTAAGGTTTGATAAGGTCGACCACACTAATTTATGACCATTCTGCCTACACTAATTGTTGTAAATTTCAATTTTACATGAATTAATGGGTCTTACCTCAACCTTACAGTCATATTAAAAGACTAATGAAATTTGTCACAAGGCCTAAATTTGTCATCTGTTAGCTCTATTGGATACACGTCAGATAATAATTTCCAAATATATGAAATACAGAACAAAATAGAAGAGCCACATGGGGAAAAAAATATAAAGGTAACTACGTTCCTCGTCAAGAAATGACTATAGCATGACTCCAACTTATCTACGTCACAAAAAACAAACCCATGTACTCATTCTACAGTCATATAGGAAGACTCCTTTGAGCCCACGCTGGCAGAGTATACTAAATAGATAAGAATGAACTCGAAGTTCTTGCCAACTCAACCGATTAAAAAATTTCCCCCACCGAAATGAGTGCAGAATGACTAAGAAATATCCACGTCAGAAAATGATTAAAACACAGAAAAACTAAATATTAAAAGCCAGAAGCCACGTATGATACTAAAAAACAGTCTCATTTTCCACCACATCCTTATGAGTTAAGACAGCGAAATGACTTGTACTTATCTAAGTCATCATATAGTTACCCTCCCAAAATTATGCATACAAAGTATACAAGCCACGTCGGATTCCAGAAACTTGCCGTAAAAATAGAGTACAGTCAGACCGATGGTGAGATGTATCCATGACTGCAAATTCACTAGAGTCTGGCCACGTCGGCAAGCGAGATGAGAAGCTGTGGATGGAAATGAAATTCCGCCACTTTCATCTCTCAAGCTATTTGTAAATGACAGGCAAATGACTAGGACCATTTTTTGAAAAATCTTCAGTCGTATGAGCGGATTTAGTCAATCTTTAGTCATTTGGGCCACAGAGTCATTTATTTCCCGGTCACCAAAACATGTTTTTTCTACTAGTGTTGGAAATTGAGATGGTTGGCTAAAATCACATATTATATGATAAAATGGAGAGAGGCCACAGTAACCTATGAGGAACCATACTAGTTTCCCAATATAGTAAGTTTTCTTACACTAGGAAAACCTTGCCTTGTTTGTGCTTGAAGGCTCATTGTGAACAATTTATGAATCCAAATGAGGTTATGTAAATTGGATGTTGAAAAAAAAAAATACTATGCTCTAAGTTCAGTCCCAACTCACCAAACTTTTGGAATGTTAAAAGATACTCTTCAAAAAATCTTTTTTATCCAGGTATAGATCCTCAAAATTTGGGATTGACCATAAAATGGTTGATTGGGCTCTTAGGGGTTAAGATTTGAATCTATTACTATACCTTATACGGCTTGAGCAATAAATTCATGCGTTGTACATAAGGAACTCTACATGTAAGTGAATCATGAATGGCTTCGCACACAAATTAAGGTATGAACACCCCAAAAAAGGCACCCACCCCCCTAAAAGCATGCATATCACATTCTTGCTTTAATGAAGATTTGAGCACCCCACAATCACTTTCAGTGTACCCATGCGTACATACAGTAGGGTGATCGATTATTGATTAACCCCACCCCTGAAGGTGAGCAACCTCAAAATAACCAAAAACCCTCATAGAACCTCTTTTGAAATAAAATGTAGATTCTTGTGAATTTTTGAAGCTTCTACGCTTCAATCAATTTTGGGCAGATTTGAGAATGAATGAGCATATACTATAGTTTGGGTGATTCTAGGCATGTTACAAATGCTTTTAACTTTGGCTTAATACCCCCTAAAGTACGAGGAGTTTAGAAGCATTCATGCAATGACTTTCCGGAAAGGTGTAGAACTCTACGACCTACCAAAAATTCCAGCTTCGTAAGATCTAAACTCAATCTATATATCTGTGTGTTTAGGCACCTATATTGGTATACCTTATGTGCCTTGTGGTCTCCATCTGTAGACGAAGCGGTGCATCCATAGCACTTCATCTCAAACGGCACTTCATCTCAAACGGCAGATTCTTAAATGTCAGGCTATACAGATTTGGGCAGCCTAGTATTGGATCACAACATCTTTTGGACTTGGGCATCACGAATAGTGCACTTTTTGAATTTGGGCATCATGAATGAACCAATCACTGATGAGATTGTAACCTCCTACAAGGTTATGTACAACCCCAATCCACCTACCACAATCCTTACAAAGCACAAAATCACTCATACAAATTGTGATTTGAATTGTAAAATTTCACTTCTTGAATGCATCAGAAGAAGGTGACCAGTTTGACATCAAAATATAAGTGAAAAGTTGAGTGCCTTGAGAGCTACAGAGGAAATTCTGTTGAAATATGACCCCTTCGGCCTTCGGCATTTAAGGGTTATTGATAGGCTCCAGATATCGCCACATCACGGGGAGGTACATCTACACCACCACCGACACTGGAAACCGCCATTTACAAAACCGAAAAGGAAATGGGGCAGAAAAGCAAATATGGCAGGTTGAGGGCACTTCCATTGACATTACAAAAGAAACGAAAGACGGGCCTCATCGTCGAGATTCTCATCGAATCGATAAATTTAACTTAAAGCCATGTGAGCGAAACTATCCAGGAACATTCGAGCCTGTTGCTCATACCCAACTACAAAACTGTACGCTACGGAGTGCCTGTGTCACAAGTTACTCCGTGGGAGCCGTTAACGATACTGTCCATCCAGCTATTTTCAACAGTAAGTTTCGTCAGGTAGTCTGTGACTTAACCCAATAAATCAGTATGTTACAATGTGAAGCACGCATACGGAATGGATCTGTTACACCTTTCCACGGATATCGTCAAAATCAAAGAGACTCAGACATCCACATGTGTGCTTGATTTTCTATGATAGAGTACATGTAAATCTGCAGAGAGCGATTCATTGTGGAACCTGAAACCGTCTATTCTATGGACTTGCATCACCCGAGTAGTTCAATGTGGAAGTTCAATCCATGATTGCCTTCTTTCCTTTAATCACGACCGCCTTCGGCTTCGTACTTCATCTTCTCGGTAGCCACTTCTGGCTCTGACCGCATCCGGCCGTGCAAGCCAGTTCTCCCTTCCTGTGCTGTAAGATTCGACCAACTGCTTCACAGTGATTTCCTTACCTACGTCATCAGCTTGTTGTACTTCAGCATCTTTTCTTGACCCTGCTGTGACCTCGAGACATAGAGGAGCTGCAAGAATGAACAGAGGGCAAGGTTAGAAACGAGAAGTCCAACTTCACCACAGAACATTCATCTTCAAAGTGCAACACATGTTGTCACATGACATAAAAGTGCGATCATAGAGAGGTTTAAGTGTACCATTGCTGATGAAGTGAGTTGGGCGTAATACCTGGAGATAGCCGTGATGCGCTCACCGCAAACTCTACACCTCCCGCTTTAGGTGATTCTGTGGGAGTCTTGTCCTTGGCAATCTTCAGAGCCCTTCGGTCTTTGTTGATAATTTCTAGCCTTCGGAAAAACTCGTACTCCTTGCGCACAGCTTCATCCAAGAAGCTTGACTGCTGCTGCTCCTCACTCCTTTCCGACTCCGTTTCACTCCTCTCGTTCATGAAGTCATCCTCGATCCCATGATATGCATCTACTTCATCTCTCTCCAGAGTGGCCAGTGCAGATTGTGCTCTCTTAACAAGCGAGTCCGAACCTTGCCGAGATTTCTCCATGAGCCGCTTGATCAACATCGTGCCCAGCATCTCCTCAGCCTCCAACACCAGATTCTCCTCGCTGAACACATTGTCCTGCTCTGGCTCTGATGCCCGCGACTGACACTCCCAATCTGAACCTGTCGCAGGACCAGGCGTCTCGCCATCCATTAGCCCCTCCCATCGGGCAATCTTCTCCGACACTGTGGGGCTCAAATCGCCTGACCGCACAATTTGAGCTTGCTCCTTGAACAACTGCTGCCTCACGGGCTTTTCAACAGGGGTGGTCACTCCCGCCCGACCTACCCAGAAGGAAGGGTTCTCATCAGCAACAACCCCAGGTTCGGCGGCTGACTTAGTAGCCGAGTTTATGTACTTCACAGAATAGGGTATCTCTGTCGCCTCGGACATATCAGATAAGGAATTTGACGACTCGGTATATCTTAGACCGGGGTTCTCGTATTCAGATGGCGTTCTGATAAGCACTGGGTTGCCTAAATCAGAGTTGTATGAAGTTCGTCTGCTCGGATAGTGTACGTTAGGATTTGATCGAGGCAAAAACGAGCCTCTACCTCCAAATCTTTCAGGAGTTTCATCCATGGAGACGGAACTTGAGAAGGTACCAAGGTTCGGAGTGGTGTTGCCCATCTCTTCACTCTCGGCACGATCTCCGTAATACTCCAATTCTTGAATAGAATCGATCAGCTGCGTGATAATCTGAGCATTGTCCAAGATTGGTTTACAGTCCTTCTCGGAACTGCCGTCGGGGGAAGGTTCTCTTCCCATGCCATCAGGATTCTATGACATATTCCAAACGCAAACAGTTACAAACTGCATTCCGCTTTCAAAATTGTGTGGTCGTGCCAACGAAAAAATCAATTGCATCGGACCGTATGAAGGCAGCAAATTAACACAAAGACACACCTGCTTCAAATCTCCATTTGGGACTGGTCCTGATGATGGGTGTGAATTCAGGTCTTCCTCAGACAGAGAGCCGGGAACTGGTGCACCATGCTTCTGCATTGGAAGATGAAGACTGTCCTGAGTAACCTCAAGGTCAACATTCCTCGCAGGAGATGATACCACTGTCGCCTCAGTGGGTAAACGTGGGGTCAAATGATTATCACCTGCAAGCATAGAATCAAACAGATTTTTTTGAATCATTGCCGTTACAAAAAGAACAAACACACATAGAAGCATCGACTATTCAACTTCGTATTATACACTCCCAGATATTTCACTGCAGTAAGATGAGCAGAGGATCACCTGAAGCAGATATAGACGACTCCCTCGTCAAGAGCTTGACTCTCTCCTTCCACATCTCAAGCTCATTCTCCCTACTTTCTAACTTTGACAGCGCGGCGTTCAGGTCTTCTTCTAACTCAGTAATTAGCTCGTCTTGTCGAGCGGTCTGTAATTTACCATACATTGTTGACATCAGATATCAAGGGAAATCAGCAATTGATGTCAGGACATCACTAAAAATGTCATGGATATAGTGCGTTGCATGACTAATCAAATCAAACTCATGTGACTACAACACAAACCTGAAGTTTTCGCAATAAGCGCGTGAGCTCTCGTGGTGAAACTGCATAATTGTTCAGGGATGCAGGTTGTGCAGGCGGTGTCTGATCCTCATTCGAATCGTCCCCTCCTCCTGCAGGAAGACCTGCTGGTTCTAGGTCACCGTAAACCACCGATGCCTCCATGTCCAGCTGCGGCAACCATCACCACCGACACATGTAGCAAAAATCAGCCAACTATCAGATGGATACGTTCTAGCCTCAAATTATATACTGCAACTACACATGCACTGCTGGGATAACGAGCGCAACAGTAACATCTGATTTTAAAATTCAAGGGCAGTTCCTTGCACCTACTTAGTGTGGGCCATAATCATTTAAGCCGCGGCTATAGAATACCCACAATGACGTTATCTGCCAACATTTAAGATGCACGTATCCAGCTACCGCAACGAACATTGACACCTACAGAAAGTCAATACATACCTCGTCCATAGCAGAGTATTGACTGTCTATCGTTGCGGAGTCCCCTCCAGTAAGTTGATCAAGCTCAGCCTCCAGCTCCGCTTCAAGTTCAGCCATTTGATCTTCTTGCTGCTCGGAGCCATAATAGCTCCTCATAGAATGCTGATCACTCCTGCCGTTTCCCTACAGCACAAACCCCAAACCACAAATTCTCTATTAGAACTGTAGCAAGATACTACGACAAGTCACTGATAGCATCTCTACGCTACTCTTAAAGCAGAGGGCATCATGAAAATTGAAGGGTAACGATACCTGCAATTCGAAGCTCAAGTCCGTAGAAAGTACAGCCATACAAACACCCAATAAGTGGTGTCGAATTCTGACAAATGAGAGAGAGCAATGAAATGCGGTATAACGCTTACCGAGGCTGGATGAGTTATATTTGTACGTGAAGGATTTTCTCGTCTCGCAAGTTCCATCGTCAAAGTCTCCAAGTCCGCTTGCGTCATATCCAGCAGCTCCATCAACCTCTTAACTTCAGCCTTGTGGTTGCCGGAGGCAAGCAACACCCCAAGGCCCACTCCGAAACTGAAAAGGACAGCTTCGTAAGAAGGCTTATCTGGACCTGAAACTACACAGACAATGCATGTTAGGGAGAGGTGCAAGTCCACAAAGGGCAAGTAACAAACAGAGGCGGAAAAGTTTATGGTAATAATCATAGTAACAATCTAACCAGATAAAGGTAAACTGAAGATTCTCTTCGGATCACACAAGCTACAATCTTATTGAGGATGCTTATTGGTTCCGAGATTCTAATAGTGCAGATGTTTCGTACTCATGAAATGCTCATGAAATAAATCCTATCGCGTCCGGGATCAGAACCATATAAAAGGAAGTGGCCAAGCATGAAATACTTTTCGTTTCTTGAACTGGTAGAAGAGTCTCCTTACAATTGATGTCATTTCCACTGCTCGATGTATCATCATCATCCGCTCGAGATCTTTTCCGATTCGGAGATTCACTTGTGCTAGTACCAGATATTGATAACTTCGCAGCATATTCTTTCAAGAACTTAGAAAGATTTGGAAGCTTTGGAAGAGCAGTCAGTGCGGGTGCAGCAGGAACGGAGCTGCTGCTGCTCGTTCTGACGACACTCGGAGACGACGGTGGAGTGTTTTTCACCACTTCATCCTCGTCAAAAACCGAATCCTCATCTACTGTCGAGAAATAAAGGGGTCGGCTAGCTCGTTTTCGGATGACCGCACCAGCGATCTGTGATTTCACTCCTTTAAATCGGTTGCTAGTGAGTGCATCCGCCATCTGAGCCCGGAGACAACTCTCCAAAGATGTCACGGGCTTCGGGGAGCCTCCCAGACCTCGCACATTCCGAGCCAAAGCTGTCCATCTGCTGATCTTCTTCGGGGACCATCTCTTGCTTCTTCCACTCTGAACATCAGGAACTTCTTCAATAAAGCCAGGATTGTAGTCTAGAAGGGGGTTGGTTGGTTGCCCTACCAAATTCCATCCAAAAGAACCATGCCGAATGTCAGAAGCAGCACCCTCGTCTTCCTCGTCATCCTTCATCTTCTTCTCGAACACGTCTTTAGAATCCCAAACGCTGTCTCTGGCATCCGTGAAACTGCGCCTCTTTGGCTCCTTACCCGGTTTGTTGAAAGACAAACTGATTTTCCCCTTCCCAGGCATCCTTTCTTGAATACTTTCCTGATCACGCGAAATCCTCTTCAAACGTCTCCAGGTCTTGGGTTTACCAGAATGTTTCTGGGCCTGGAAAGTAAAATAGAAGGCTGCTGCCCCTAGATGCTTTTCTCCGTCTTCGTTCTCAGCTACCAAACTAGTGCCTTCACTCTCGCCATTTGAAATGCATGTCACATCTAGATTAGAAACACTGTCAACTTTCAGTGACTCTACCTGCAAAGCATTGTCAACAGATTCGGCGGCTGGGATCACATGACTGTGAGTACTCTCGCTCTGTTGAGGCAACTTAGACGAATCGATTACGGGGATTTCAGGTTCCCTATCATCAATGACTACATCTACATGGGCTTCGGGAGCAACACCAACTGCCGCATATACAGCTTCAGAAAGACGAGAGGCAGACACAGATGACAATCTACGTATACGAACCGGGCTATTATTCCAGCTTCGTACTATCAACGGTTGCTGATCTTCACCGGCTACTACAAATCTGTCATCTTCTTCGGCTTCCAAATTAATCTCTTCTCTAGAACCCCGAAGAGAGGCGACGCAGCTCCGTGTGTATTCTAACTTGTCATGTTCCTGTGCATACGACTGCTTCTCCAATTCCACTAGTCGCTCATACTCTTCATCTTCATCGATCACCTCCCCATCCTCCAGCAGAGGCTTCCCTTTAAAAATCCGCCCATACTCGTGACTAATCCTCCTCGTGAAGATTTTGCTAGGAAGCGATCTGGTCCGTGAGATCTTGGAAGATACAGAGCCACTCGGTGATGGTGCCTGTGTACAGTTCATGCCACGGTGTAAGCTCAACCAACCAATTTGTACTGCATTTGCAAAAAGCAGCACATCCCCTCCTCAACTTCACAATCGGACTAGCTCTGATGGTGTTCACGGAATATGATTGCCATCACACCCTCACAAAGTCTACAAAAAACCTGAACCCACAGCGAGGGTAAAGAACAAGCACCTCTCTCTTGCTGTTCTTGGCTCCCATTCATCCCGGGTGGCCAGATTACGGAACTCGACTGCTACCCCTTGCTATATCGCTGCAACTGGAAACCTCAACCTGTATGATAGCAACTTCTTGTTAACACCGATCGCTCCAGAGATATGTACGCGCATCTAGCAAACCTTACATTTCTAGTGGAGAACAACAAAAGCTGCACTTTGATACCACATCCCGTCTCCTGCTACCAACAGCAACTCAGCTATTCCAATCAACACTCAACAACTGGCAAGACTAAGCTTAGTAACTCATGTTCAAATGGGAACGATACTGGCTGATGGCTACTATCCCTGCAATAGTGGATTGGATCATCATAACAATCATGCTCACTTGTGAACTCGCAATAATGGTCTCCACATGAGAGCACATTTCCATATCGAATAAAGTGATCAAAGTCTAAGGTCCCCTTTGCAGCACACGCCACACACCTATCCCGTGCGGAATCTAAGGCAAAGATAGTACGATCAAAGTATGCGTATATTCATATACTCGAGTACGCGTAAACTAAATTATGCTAAGCTTCATGTAAAACCATCCCAACAAGAACTCGAGGAAAGAGAGATTTGAACGCTCAAAAGCAGGTACTTTACACACTACTGACTGACCCCTGTTACTAACAACTACTTGTCACGGTTGACTTCCAACAAGCATGAACTCAAATCTCTGAATGAATACGGGATTCTTGACTGAAACCTCATAATCTGGACACATTAATACACTAACTCATAAATCTTATCTCGCCACCTAATCTTGGGAGGATAACCCAGAGCGCAATTCCAGTGCATTGAAGAAGCTGAACGCACGCCAATATCAACTGATACCCGATCATACCTCTTCCGTGAAGCACTCAAAGAACAGAAGGGCTGGAAAGGACATTGACATTTGCCAAAAGAAAACAACACTCTCAACGCCAAGGATCACCTGTATATGTCGGAGCCGGCTCTCAAGACCTAGAGTATCAAACCCCTACACTCTACTTCCGAAGTACGAAATCAAGAACGAAAGCAATCCAGCTGCCTGGCCAAGAATTGAGTCCCACTCTTTCGACGCTGAGACCACCTGCGTAAGTTATGTCGGAGCCGGCTCTCAAAGACCTAGACCACCAACTACCCTGATATCCGATGCATGAAACCCAGAAAAAAGCGCAATCCTGGGGCCTCAAAATTTGAATACACGCATTTGAATCGTCGTAGAAGGCTTGAGTAGCGACGATTCGAAGGAATTGAGGCTCACCAAAGGGGAGGAGCGGGGGGCAGGGGAAGCAGTCGAGCGAAGTTGCGCCATCCTCGGCACCACTGTTTGCTACCCTCAAGCATCTGGCTCTTTTCCCAGAGCCGACCTGTGGGATCCGTCGGATTGGGAACAAGGGGAACGCCAGGGGGAGGGCGAACGCGTGGCTGCATTGGGACCAGCGTTGGAGCCGAAGCTGGATCCCCGCCAATTTCGGCTGGCCGACAAAGACCTGCGGAAGAAGCTCCTGTCGCCGTGATGCTCCTCTGTTCATCCATACGGATGAATGCTTGACTGTCCGTCCCTCTCCACTTCAGTTCCTCAGTTTACAATTTCCACTATCGTTCAAATTCACCGAAATTATTACTTTTTGTCTGCATAATAGTATATTCTACCTTTTAGGATAAGTCTACAGAAATCAAATCATTAGTATCTATCAAAAAGATTGGATTTTTTGCTTGAAGTCTTGTGTAATAAAGAAATGACTTCATTTATAAAGCAAAATATTCAAATCTCATGCAAATTACTTTAGAAAATCTTAAAAGAATATCAAGATAGTTAAGCCTTGTACATCTTTGGCTACCCACCCAACCCCCACTTGTACACTTTATTGTAAGTGACTAATTATGAGCTTTTGCTATGATCTTTTTGTGATTTTAAAATAAGTGAAAAAGTGGCTTTTTACAGAGAGTGATTTTTCTTGTGATGATTAGAGCCATGTTGAGGGGAGTTTTCGTCATATGATGGGGTAGGGTATAGGAGGGAAAATTGATAAAGATTGCTTTAACCCTTAAACGCCCACGATGTCGAAAAACGACATCTTGGATGTACATCAGAAACTTTGAAGAGCCATATCTTCTTCATCCGAGGTCCGTTTTGGATGAAATCACTTGGATTAGGTTCCAAATCATGTCTAGTTTGTATTGTAAAATTTTCAAGCCCATACAATAAAGTATGAATTAATGGAATGCACTTTAGTGAAGACAACTCTTGTTTTTGGGTTTCCAAGCATGGGGCATGTATTACCATTGCAAGCCAATTATGTGAAATTACAAATAGTTTTTCATGATTTTTTGTTTTTTTTTTCATGGTCATGATCTTAAGGTGATTCTTAACAACTTTGTAGTGAGAAGTTTTTTGATCCAAATGATTTTGCTATTGGATTTGCAATGATGTTTTGTCAACAGAAAATGTGAGAAAATGGATGATATTTGAGGAGCTATATCTCCCTCATCCACCGTTGGATTTCAACTTAATTTTTTGGGATGGCCTCCAATTAGAGTCTAGTCTAAGTGGTAGAAACCTTAACAAGATCGACGTTGTTTTGAAGATAAGGTATGAAATTGAATGCAAAGGGTCTAGTTTTGGACTATTTTTCCTTTGTAAAATGTTCGGTAGTTTTTACCATTGCATGGCTTTTATTTGAGGCAAGAAATTTTTTTGATGAATTTTTGTCGGGTAAAGAACTTATTAAGATGAAGGTGAACATCTTTCTAGTTGGTGATTTTTTCATTGCAATAGGTATATTGGTAGCATTTCCACCTCAAAGTGAAAATGATGAAATTTTGCAGTTTGTTTTTGATATTAATATGTTATGATCTCCCGATCTATAAGGCCTCATGACTCAAAGTTTGGTCCACATGATCTTTGATAAGTCTATTACAAGTTTGTACGGTTGAGATCTTAATAGCTTCTCTTGATTTTCATCTATAACGATTTCTATGAAAATGTGCTTTCTACTAAAAATAGGCTTGGGCGTTTAGGGGTTAAGAGGGTTTGGACTCAATGGGGGACTAAGTTCCACAAGCCATGTTTCTTAACTCATTGTTAGTAGCCAAGTCTCAATGCGAATGCTTTTAGGAAGCTAGATACATAATATCAACTGGTCCATTGGTATATCTCATACCCATAACAATATTTTCAACCAAGTAAGGTAGGAGAACTTAAAGGCGGCCACCCCCCTAAAAGGGTGCATGTCAAATTTTTGCTCCAATGAAGATTTGAGCACCCTACAATGACTCTTATTGTACCCCATGTGTACATACTGTAGAGTGTCCAATTACAGGTTAACCTTAGAACTAAAATTTGTAATTATTATTGTAAGTGCTTACAAATATCGTAAAAAGTGGAGAAACATTGTCTTTTCTACTTCCTAACCACTGAAAAAAAGAAAGCCACTCATTCCACCAATCCAAATACAGTGAATTCCTTGAGTGTACAAAGATAAGTGTTCATACAATGAACTTGAAATTTGCACATTACAGCAAATAGAAAATAGTCATTTTTCCTGTACTAGCATAATCGAAATGGATCATGAATAATGAACTCCACATGTTAACGGATTAGGAGAAACTGTGCCGACAAAATAGAAGGTGCCTTCAGCTCACCACCTGGACGGTTGCGGTGCAGTCCATGCAATAAAGCTCATGAGACAAAACGGTACACAAGAATCAGTCCCTCAATAGCGGAAGGCTCCTGCTATCGCCACGACAGGTCAAATTCATCCACACATTTATAACACGGGGCTTGAATTACAACTTTACAGCAAAAGTTGAAAACCTGGACGACAAGTTCGCTAGGATACGCTGTGAATGAAAGCACTTCCATCATCTTTCCAATTGTAACGAAACAGAGCCTCATCATCTAGACTCTCATCAACTTGAAGGTTTAAAATTACAATTGGGGGCCAAAGAATTTGTCTGCAGGGTACTTCGAATCGATGGAAGTGACAACAGCCACTACTGCCCGCACCCGACTACAAAACTGTCTACGCTACGTAGTTAAAAAACTACTCCTGGCGTCATGGCGATTCTATCCATCCACCTTTTTCCAACTGTGAGTTTCGTCAGGTGTTTTGTGCCCTAACCCAATTAATCAGTATGATACATTGTGAAGCATGCGTCCTGGACGGATCTGTTTCACCTTCCCACGGACATCGTCAAAATCATAGAGACTCAGACATCCACATGTGTGCTTGATTTTCTATGATAGAGTACATGTAAATCTGCAGAGAGGCACGATTCCTTGTGGAAACTGGCACCATCTATTCTATGGCCTTGCATCACCGCAGTGTTCCAATTTGGAAGTTCGATCCATGCTTGCCTTCTCTCGTTTAATTACCGCCTTCGGCTTCGTACTTCATCTTCTCGGTAGCCACTTCTGGCTCTGAACGTATCTGGCCTTGCAAGCCAGTTCTCCCTTCCTGTGCTGTTGGATTCGACCAACTGCTTCACATTGTTTTCCTTACCTACGTCATCAGATTGTGGAACTTCAGCATCTTTTCTTGGTCCTGCTGTGACATCGAGAGGTTGAGAAGCTGCAAGAATGAACACAGAGCAAGGTAAGAAACGGAAGGTCCAATGAACATTTATGTTCGATATGCAACGCAAGTTGTCACTAAATATAGAAGTGAAAAGAGTGTTTCATTAGTGACAAACTGAGTTCGGCGAAATACCTGGAGACAACCGTGGTACGTTTAGTGCCGCCTTAGGGATTGTAGCAAACGCTACAGCTCCGGCATCCGGAGTTTCTGTGGCGGTTATGTCATTCGCAACTTTCAGCGCCTTTCGGTCTTTGTTAATAATTTCCAGCCTTCGGAAAAACTCGTACTCCTTGCGTACAGCTTCATCCAAGAAGCTTAACTGCTGCTGCTGGTCTTCACTCCTTTCCGACTCCGAATCACTCCTCTCGTTCAAGAAGTCATCCTCGATACCATGATATGCATCTACTTCATCTCTCTCCAGAGAGGCCAGTGCAGATTGTGCTTTCTTGACAAGTGACTCCGAGCCAAGCCGGGACTTCTCCACAATCCGCTTGATCAACATCCTGCCCAGCATCTCCTCAGCCTCCAACACCAGATTCTCTTCGCTGAACACATTGTCCTGCTCTAGCTCTGATGCCCGCGATTGGCACTCCCAATCTGACCCCGTCGCAGGACCAGGCGTCTCCCCTTCCAGTAGCCCCTCCCATCGGCTAACTTTCTCTAGCGCAGTGGGGCTCACTTCCCCTGGCCGCACACTTTGAGCTTGCTCCTTGAACAACTGCTGCCTCACGGGCTTCTCAACAGGGGTGGTCTTTCCCGCCCGACCTACCCAGAAGGAAGAGTTCTCATCGGCAGCAAACCCAACCTCAGAAGCTGGCTTGATTGTAGAGTCTATGTATTTCACAGAGTAAGGTATCTCTGTCGCCTCGGACGTATCAGACAACGATTTAGTCGACTCGGTGTATCTTAATTCGGAGCTTTCGTTTTCAGATGGCTTTCTGATAAGCACTGGGTTCCCAGTGTCAGAGTTGTATGAAGTCCGTCTGCTCGGATGCGGCACCACAGGATTTGCTCGAGGCAACAACAAGCCCCTGCCTACGAACTTTTCAGGAGTTTTATCCAAGGAGACGGAACTAGAGAGCAGACCAAAGGTCGGAGTACTGCCCATCTCTACACTCTCGGCATGATCACCGTAAAAGTCCAATCCTTGAACAGAATCAATCAGCTGGGTGATAATCTGAGCATTGTCCAAGATTGGTTTACAGTCCTTCTCAGAACTGCCGATGGAAGCCTCTCTTCCTATCCCTTGAGGTTTCTGTGACAAATGCCATAAGCAAGAAGTTACAACCTGTTATTTGCTTTAGAATTCTCGTATTCAAGTCAGTACAATAAAGTTCAATCCAGTGAACTGTGTGAGGGCGCCAACAAACCAACAAGACATACCTGCTTCAGATCGCGTTGAGTTCCAGGTCCTGACGATGAATGTGAATTTAAGTCTTCCACTAACGAAGTGTCCGGAACTGGTAAACCATGCTCCTCTATAGGAAGTTCAACACGGTCTTGACTGATTACAACGTCAATATTCCTCCCAGGAGTTGATACCACTGTAGTCTCAATGAGTACCCGTGGGGGCATGTCATCATCCCCTGCAAGCATGAAGACAAACGATAGTGATGAAAACTTTACCGCTGCACAGTGGAGGGAAAATATAGAAGCATCGCCCATTTAAATTTGAAAATCTAGTGTGATTATCACATGAAGGTAACAGTTTCGTCACGAGAGACTACATGAGAAAAACAAAACCTCACCTGAATCAGATACAAACGACACCTTCGTTAAGCGCTTGACTCTCTCCTTCCACATCTCAAGCTCGTTCTCCCTATTTTCTAACTTTGACAGCGCGGTGTTGAGGTCTTCTTCCAACTCAGCAATTAGCTTGTCTTGTCGAGATGTCTGAAATTTGCCATCCATTGTAGACATCAGAGATCAAGGGACGACGGCAATCATTGTGACAGCATCAGCATCACTGTCACGAATATATTGCGTTGCATTACTGCGAACGAAACAAACTCATGTGACTACAACACAAACCTGAAGTTTGCGCAATAAGCGCGTGAGCTCTCGTGGTGAGACTGCATAATTGTTCAGAGATGCAGGTTGTGCAGGCGGTGTCTGATCCTCATTCGAATCGTCCTCGACTCCTGCAGGAAGACCTGCTGGTTCTAGATCACCAAAGACCACCGATGCGTCCATTTCCAGCTGAGACACCATCAACACCAACACAATTTAATATGAATCAGCGAGCAATTAGGTCGCTCTGTGAGTGCCTCTTATAACATACTACAACAACGCAATGTACTCCTGGAGTCACGAAAGGCAGCAGTAATAAATTTCTTTCATATTCTATATGGCATTTCATTGCAACTATCTGTTCTGGTCCGTGTTCGTTTATCATCCACCGTTGTAGCACACACAGTGACGTTACTCACCAAGTAATAATATTTCACATGCAGGGACCTAAATATCACATCAAACGATACGAGATTATTTCATACCTCGTCCATAGCAGATTGACTGTCTATCGTTGCGGAGTCCCCTCCAGTAAGTTGATCAAGCTCAGCCTCTAGCTCCGCTTCAAGCTCAGCCATTTGATTCTCTTGCTGCTCGGAGCCATAATAGCTCCTAACAGAATGCTGACCTTTCCTGACGATTCCCTGCAGAACAGACCACAAGTCAACCACTGGAAACTTCGAAAACGTACTCCGTCAAATACTAAAAGCATCTACACAATCTTTTTCTAGAAGAAACCAGAATGAAAAGAAAAGGTGAACCATATCTGCTACACTAGGCTATATTCTCCATACGAGACCGTTTCTGACAGTACATATTTGATAGCCAAAGAGCAATCACATGCGGTATTTCGTTTACCGTAGGTTCATCAGATCTAGTGGTAAGTAGGGGGCGATTCCTTCTTGCAAGTTCCATCGTAACATTCTCCAAGTCCGCTTGCGTCTTATCCAGCAGCTCCTTCAACATTTTCACTTCCGCTTCGTGATTGTCAGAAGCAAGCAACACCCCAAGCCCCACTCCAAAACTGAAAAGGACAGTTTCGTAAGAAGGTTGCTCCAGACCTGAAACATAACAATCAGTGCATTCTAGAGGTGTGAGAATGTGATTCATTAGTCAACACAGGGCAACGCAATTGGACGCCGTAACTCCACATACTTCACACTCCAGATTGACAAGTAGATTATGGGACCTCACTATAGATGAAAAACTTTTAACAGGAATAATTCAGATATACCAGATTCAGGAAACAAGATTCTCTTCGCATAAGCCAAACTACAGATTGCACACCGGTGCTTAGTGCTTTCCAGATTCTACCACTACTTAGGATTATTCTACGAGGGTGTTAACTTCAAATTGAAGACCTAGAAGGTACAAAAGCGATATGAATACATGTACAGCACTCATGGAATACTCCTTGAAAGAATCGAATGAAGCTCAGGCTCAAAACCATCTGGAAGTAAGTGCCAAGCATGAAGTACTTTTCGTTTCTTAAAGACTGGTAGGAGGGTCTCCTTACGATTGATATCATTTGGACTGCTCGATGTCTGATCGTTTGCTCGAGATCGTCTGCAATTCGGAGACTCACTTCTGCTGCCGCCAGTTATTGATAACTTCACAGCATATTCTTTCAAGAATTTAGAAAGATTTGGAAGCTTCGGAAGAGCAGTCAGTGCAGGAGAGGCGGGAACGGGGACACTGATGCTTTTCTCAAGAACACTCGGAGACGACAGTGGGGTATTTTTCACCAGATCTTCGTCAAAAACCGCATCCTCATCTACTGTGGAGAAATAAAGGGGTCGGCTAGCTCGGTTACTGATGAGTGCATCAGCCATCTGTGAGTTCATTCGATTTTGAATGAGTGAGTCTCCTTTGGATCTGTTGCTCGTAAGTGCATCCGCCATCTGAGCCCGCAGACAACTCTCCAAAGATGTCACGGGCTTCGGGGAGCCTCCCAGGCCTCGCAATTTCCGAGCCAGAGCTGTCCCTCTGCTGGTCTGCTTCGCAGACCCTCCCTTGTTTCTTCCATACTGTACATCAGGAACGTCCTCAATGAAACCAGGATCGTAGTTTAGAAGAGGGTTGGTGTGCCCTACCAAACCCCATCCGAAAGAACCAGGCCGAATGTCAGTAGGAGAATCCTCGTCTTCCTCGTCATCCTTCATCCTCTTCCCAAACACATCTCTCGAATCCCAAACGAAGTCTCTAGAATCCGTGAAACTGTGCCTCCTTGGCTGCTTTCCCGGCGTGTTGAAAGACAGACTCACTTTCCCCTTCCCAGACATCTTTGCTTGAAAACCTTCCTGATCACGCGAAACCCTCTTCAATCGTCTCCAGGTCTTGGGTTTTTTCTGGGCCTGGAATGTAAAATAGAAGGCTACTGATCCTCTTCCTCCGTCTCTGAATTCTTCCCCAGCTATCAAAGGATTGTCTTCACTCTCGAAATTTAGAATGCATGCCACTTCTAGATTAGAAACACTATCAACTTTCAATGACTCTACCTGCAAAGGATTGTCAACAAATTCAGCGGCTGGAACCAGATCGCTGTGAGTACTCTCGCTGTTTCGAGGCGAACCAGGCAGATCGATGACGGGAATTTCAGGTTCCCTATCATAAACGGCTACAACTACAGAAGCTACCGGAGCAACATCAACTGCCTCAGAAAGGCAATGACCAGACAGAGATGACGATCGACTCAAAGGAAGGGAGCTACCATTCAAGCTTCCTACGGTGTCCTGTTGCTGACCTTCACCGGCTACTACAAATCTGTCATATTCTTCGACTTCCAAATTAATCTCTTCTCGAGAACCCCGAAGGGAGGGGATGCAGCTTCGTGTGTCATGTAGCTTCGTATGTTCCTTTGCATACGACTGCTTCTCTAATTCCACAAGTAGCTCATACTCATCAACTTCATCAATGACTTCCCCATCCTCCAGCAGAGGCTTCCCTCTGAAAATCCGACCATACTCGTGACTGATCCTCCTCTTAAAGGTTTTGATAGGAAGCGATCTGGTCCGTGAGATCTTCGCAGATACAGATCCGCTCGGTGATGGTGCCTGAGTGGAGTTCAGACCACAGAGTAAGCCCAACCAACCAATTCGTGCTGCATTTGCAAACAGCAGCACCTCCCCTCCTCACCTTCACAATCTGACAAGCTCTAATGGTGTTCCCGAAAAACTATGGCGATCACACCTTCACAACGTCTACATGCAACCTGAACCCACAGCGAGGGTGCAGAAGAAGCACCTCTCTCTTGCTGTGCTTGGCTCCCATTCATCCCGGATGACCAGATTGCGGAACTCAACTGCTACTCCTTGATATATCGCTGCATCTGGAAACCTCAACCTGCATCACAGCAATGTCATGTCAACACCAATCGCTTCAAAGAAATGTGAGCATCCACGATGGCTAACAAGTATGGTGGACAATGAAAAAAACTGCATTTTCACACCACAACCTGTCTCTTGTTACCCACAGAAACTAAGCTTAGCAGTGAATACTGGTCGGACTTGATTAGCAATCGAATGTCTGATACTGAACTGCAAAACGAGTCCGGCTACTGTTCCTTCAAGAATGGTTTAGATCATGGAACGCAGTGATGAAAATTATTCTCTCCTGTGTGATCGCTCTTATGAGCTTCAAATGAGCGCTTCTTCATGCGTGATGAGAAAGCTCACCTTTGCTGCACAAACCTATCGTCTACGAAATCTAAGGCAAAGATGCGGCGATCGGCGTGTAAAGATGTAGAATTTTATGTAGGTAGTCCCAAACAATCGCAGTATGAACTTTAAGAAAAATTACATGAGACCTTGCACCCTACTGACTGACCCCTGTTACCGACGCGAACGAATCTCGATAGACCTCAATTAGTGAGCATAGATCTTTGAACACAGGATTCTTGACTCTGTCATCTTTCTAAGAAAATTATACACGAACTAAGAAATCTCATCTCAAGCGATCTCGGCTCCTGATCCTGGGAGAATCACCTTTCGAGTGCACAGAAGAAACTGAACCGCGCGCCTTACCGCTGATGTAGACTGAAAATCGATCATCTTCGCAAGCCGGAATGGACAACGAAGCCAAGGCCCCAGCTCTTTCGGAGCTGTGATCACTTGTACATGTCACAGCTGGCTCTCAAGACCTAGTCTACCGAATCTTTCTACTCTGATGCGGAAACATGAATCCTGCTTGGAACGCAATCCAAGAATTGGGACAGTGAACGCTGAGATCACCAGCATAGGTCACACTGAAAAACACAAACCCACTCTCAAGACCTAGACAACAATCCAGCTGACTACGCATGAATGTGAATATTCAAAAAGAATTGGCAGAGGGGCAATGTGGCTCACCTTGGGGCGAAGGTAGACGAGCGAGAGGGAGGGGGGCGCCATAGCCATAGCCCGACATGTAAGCGGGAAGGGGGGCATGAGGCGTGGACGTGGGGGAGGGAGTGATTGTGGAGGCTACACGGGCTAGCAGAGGAGCAAGATCCATGGTCATCATTCATGGATTGATGAGAGAGGGGTTGGCGCGGTGGCAGTGAGAATCACAAGTCATCCTAAAGATTTCCGAGATAGATTCTTTGGAATGAAATGACTGACAGCGATCGCATCGAGCGGGAGGGGTGCAATGCTGCGGCTCCGTCCCTTCTGTGGCTGCAGGCGGGCAGGCAAAGCACCACCGTGCGCATCTGGGCGGTCCGCGCGATGACGTTCATCGGGGAACGCGATTGCACGGACCTCATTGTTGGCGGCGTCGTCCCCACCTGAAACAGAACATGTTCATTTTCTGTTCATCTAGTACGATTCTTGTCGTTTTTCCTTCATCCTCACCCCCATCCCTGCACGTGGAGCCAGTAGCCTACTTGCGCATGGTAAATGCCATTTGCGGCAATGGATGTGAGAATTTGCTTGTCCTCTGAGGAGTCGTTTAGAGGCCCTTCTTTTGGGAAGGTTGTGGCCAGGACACTTGTGTGGTGAAAAACATCATGCGGGGGAAGTATGGGTATTACGGAGGAGCTCTACAGTGACCCTCCGGACAGCTATATCTGAAATCCGTGAACAAAATTGTTTCAATTTGATTCTAGAAAATCCAGCGGTAGGATCTTGTTTCTATTTGTCTAGTTGCTTTCATCGATTTTTATTTTTTTTCAAATTTCACTGTACGGATCTTGAGATATATTTAGTCAAAGTATTAGTTTTTATAAAAGCAACACATCTAATCAACTGTGAATCGTCCCTAATGTCGTATTCTACATTGTGGATGGAAGGCAAAAACTTTGAAAACTCATAACTCCTTCATCTAAACTTTGTTTTGGACGAAATTACATAGGTCCCAAATCAAGTTTAGTTTGTGTGGTAGAAATTGCAAACTTATACAATGAAGCTTATATTGATGGCATGCATTTTAGTAAAAACAACTTTTGACTTTGAGATTTCAAAACTTAAGCATGTTTTACCATTGCAAGCCAATTATGTGACACCATAAATAGTTTTTGATAAAGTTTTCTTATATGATCATGACTTAACATGATGCCTTATAATTTATTAGTTAGGTCCTTGGACCTTGTTGTATGGGTACCTCAAAGCCCTTTGGGGGGATACTATGTCAAGTATCTTCAAGACACTAGTAACTAGGCTAGAAACTAGCGTAGTTATAGTGTCCACCCTCGAGAGGGGGAAGTAGTATTGTTCCAATTTCCCCTTGTCCGGTGGCCATCGGGATATTAGCACTACGAACGGACACTTCATTCACTCCGGCCCCCTTAGAAAGGGACCGGAGTTTCTATCTATCTATCTTATTAGTTAGGAGATTTTTAGTCCAAATACTTTTAATGTTAGATTTGCAATATTGTTTCTAACGATACAAGAGAAGGCCGAAGAGTATCAAACTCATACCAAACTTTATTTAAACTACGCATATCTAATTTAACGAAAGTGATTGGGTATGATATTATTATTAGTTTCACCAATCACAATTTTATTCTGGATCTTCTCATATTTTTTTGGAGGGAATCACCAAGATAAAAACATCCTCTCATTAATTGTGAGTAGATACAACGTAATATTTAATCGAGGCACGAAGTTTTGTCTTGGTGGCTAGAGCTCATGCCTCACAATGAGAAGGTTATGGGTTCCATTCTCCATGATGGGGTGGTGGTTATCGACATAGTCCACCCAACTATGGTGGGAGGTTATTAGACCTCATTGTATAGGTATATTAAAGCCATTTGGGAGGATTGTATGTCATGGTGCTCATCACCATAGTCCACCCAAATATGGTGAGAGATTATTAGACCTCATTGCATAGGTACCTTAAAGCTATATGGGGGGATTGCATGTCACTTATCTCTAGTACTCCCTCTGTCCAATAGGTTCTCTCAAATCTATCTCTGAAGGTAGATTTGAGAGAATCTACTCGACAATACTGATGGGACACAGGGAGTATTAACTAGGACAAGCTCCTCAAGGAGAGGAGTTAGTAGTGCCACCATGCATTCGTGTCATGATCTAGGGGCAAGGAGAGGAGTTAGTAGTGCCACCATGCATTCGTGTCATGATCTAGGGGCAGCCTAGGTCAAACAAAGACTAGGACTCTGCTCACGCAAACCTAAAAGTAGGTTCGAAGTTCTTCTTCTATTCTCAAACAAAGACTCTGCTCACGCAAACCTAAAAGTAGGTTTGAAGTTCTTCTTCTCTTTTCAATACTTTGCACTACCGGACGATTACTAGACGATATTCATGTTGGGTAAAGACTTTCTTACGTGAAACGACTGCGCTTGTCCAAAAACTCTCACGAAGGAACTTTCCCAAGAAGATCGTCAACTTCTGGCATGAATTTTCCGAATGGTTGGGTAAGTTTCTGGAGCATCTCTAGCACCAGCTAGAGGGAAACCTACATCTGCAATGATAACTACATGAAGACCTGCATGAATGCCTACATGATACCTACATCAATCCCTCCCCAGATTCAACCCCCGAAGTAAATTCCAGATTTAGCGTATCTGAGTGAATGAATAAGGGAGCGTGCAGAGAATATACAAATATAAACCTAACGAACTCCGTGTAAACAGTGGATGACATCCTCATGCCTCTAAAATCGGAAGACTCCGTCTATTTGTATCGAACCAAAGTGCACTGACGTCCAACAGCTCTTTCTGTATTGAGTTTTTCTACAAATCATAGACCCCCCAAAACGTCGTAGTGACCCAAAGCATCGCTCACTTTTTCTTCTGGAGTGCTACCAGTGTACCTGGTGCTGGGCTTTGGCCACGGCGGCATCTGTCGCTACCTCGGAGTCAAAGAGAAATAGCAGATCCGATTCCATTCCGAGCGCAAGCATACCATCTTTTTGATGCAGGCAGAATTTAGTGCATCACTGTGTTCTAATTTCGGCGCTGGCTCATCCGATCAGCTCAGACGCTCGGTGTCAGAGATCGTAGGCTTGTTGGTTGCAGCTCTGGGGTAGGCACCGCATCGGCACTTCTCTGACGAAAACCTGCAATCGATCGTAGAGTCGTTGACGTATTTGTTGTCCTCTAGATCTGTAGATCTGTTGTAGTTTCCATTCTTTTGTTCCTAGATCATCTGCAATAGCGCTGGTCATAGATTCACATTGTTCGATTTAGAGTAATATATTTGTGCACACTATGCTCATGAGTTGAGAGGTCAAGAAAATTCAATGCTTTGATTGGTAAAAAGCAAAAGTTTGGCCTTCTCTCAATAGTCCAAAGTCCAAAGATGAAAGGTGCCTAAAGTGCCTACATGGTGAGTAGTTTCGGTACGATGAAAATGGAAACCCAAACTTTGGTTGAGAGGCCAAATTTTTTTCTCTACAATACTCAAAGGTCGCTAATTATAATTTTTAATGAACTTGTCTCTCCACCTCTCGCCCAAGAATGAGAGGGTTTTGGGCAACAAGCTCTTGACTTGGCAGCATAGCGTAAACCAACCCTTAAATTTCAATATATATGCCCAAAGGCCATAATACCAATAGTGTGATTACTAATCCTCTTATGAACAATATGCTAATTCCTACCTAGCCACTATTGTAGTGCCTTACTATCTGTGACAAAAATCATGATTTGTCAAAAATGGTTGGATATTCTTTGTCCAATCGAAATCTTGAATTCTTTGTGAGTAGAGTGTTGAAACCAAATCTTGGTGTTTTTCACAGATAGAGGTGTACAAGATTTGCATGTTGAGACACATACATTGTATAAAAAATTTCTTCCAAAGTAGTTCAATTCTGAGTTTCATATATCTACTCTTTTCAATGAATCAATAGTACATTGATTGGAACAAAAAAATTTAAAATGAAATATATATAGTATGAAAATCAAAGTCAATCCACCCTTATTCTATACTCGATGTACCATCACAATATTATTGTGATTATTCTTATTTTGAATCAATTGATACATTAATCAATCACAAATCCACGAACCTAGGTAGAAGGTAGTAACCATTAGAAACCTATGTGAGTCATGTTTGTATCTCTCTCAATTGATTAAGATAGCAATCTTTCAACCGATTAGTACATCAATCGCTTTAAAAGAATAAAAATAAAAAATAGAGTCATTATTGAGCACCTTACTATATGTATTTCTCTTCAGTTGATTAACCCTTAATTGTCACTGTGGACCAAATTGGTCCTCGGGGTCATTGTTTTTGCTTTTGGGGTCCGACACAGTGGTAGGGTGCAAATCTTGTCCAAAGGCACCCCTATTCTTTTGTTTTTCCGAATCCAATGATCCTTTCCGATCGCCTTCTTGAGGTTTGTGTGATCCGCGCGAAATTGTAGGGGCCACGTGATCCCATGGTCAATGCACTTTGACTTGGCCTTTCTTTTTATTTTTTTGACGATTTTTTTTCGAAATAATAAAAAATCTTGATCTTTATCCCTATACCATGCTCTATGATGCCAATTTTCAGGAAAAACTGACCCAAGGGGGGAAAAACCAAAAAAAAAAAAAATGATATTTCTCACTCACGATCAGCAACCAAAACATTTTTATCTCAACGGTGCCATTTTTTGAGATTTTACCCGATGTGATCGATCTTTTTTGCATTGGTCACATCACCAAGTTACCTTGATAACCACCGTTTCCGATTCTCAAAATAGTTTTACCTTCAATGCAGAAATAAGGTCAAAAAGACAATGAGGTTGCGTTTCTCTCCAATTTGTGGAAAACAAGGATGTCAATTAAGGGTTAATACAAGAATTGGTTGGAAGGGAGAAAAAGAAAAGAAAGAAATGCAACAGCATTGAAGAAGGAAGTGGGTGGGATACTCGGGAGACAAGAGGTGGGGTATCATTACTGCTACGGCGGTTGTGAGATGCTCTGGCGAGCAGCCGCCACGAAACTTCAATAACCGAGAGCACAGTACAGTACTGGAGAGCTCCGAGTAGGGGCATGCAGGAATGGAATAACTAATGAATGATGAAACCCTAAGTTAAGGTGATGTATGGGAGGGAGGGAGGGGGGGGGGTCTGACGCTTCTGGCTGGGTGCTGCTGTGCATGGCCAGTTCATTACTCCACGTCGTTAGCAACCGAGCAGGTGTCTCTTGGGAGCGTCACTTGACACGAGCACGGCAGGCAGGCAACTTATGGTATGGTGCTCTATAATGGCTCAATTTTCTGCACTAGAAATCTACAGGGATGTCACCAGTTCAAGCAATTTTCGTGCATGGGGAAAACTAGTAGAAGAATAGAGCAAGTGGAATCATCAATTTTGGACTCTTCTACAATGAGTTATGAATTTTTGAAGTTGAAAGTATAGGTGTTCCTAAAATGGTGCTCTAAAAAGATACCCTATAATGTCTGCGGTGAGTACATGATACTATTGCGTGGGGAATCTATTATGTACCTCTGACTCAAAATTACTAGGGCTCCATTTTCGGCACTGTGCCATTTTTGGCACTGCTACCATAGGGCCGGTTTACATTTGGGATGGAATGGAGAGCCGTCCTCAACTTTTTTGAATTTCAACCAGTAGGATCGATACTCTCGAATATGGTACAAGGGCTTTACATTTGGGGTCGACCCAGGGTTCGGGGAGTTTTTTAACTTTTATTGGCTAATAACCGGCATTTCCTACACCTAATCGGTTTTTCACAAATTTCTTCCAGCAATTTTCTTATTTTATACTGAGAAAAGAAATTTATTTGTAATTTTCATCGGTTTTTAGCCAATGGTTTCAAAAATGGACCAGCCAGTGAGCTAAATCCATCGGCTAATAATACACTAGCCGTCGGTTTTTCCCGATCATTGGGTCGGCCGGAAGCATAACTCATCCTATGTGTTGCCTTAGGTGGCGAGGTTTTGGCGCTGAACTATTCGGGCCCAAGGGAGCAATTGGGACGAGGTTTTTGGTGGCCCAATTCCCTATCTAGGACCAGATGAGACTTCTTCTCTTTCTTCTACGACTATGTGGCTCTTTGCTTGTCTGCTTGGTATCGTTAGCTTGCAATGGAGAATTTTCATGATGTGAGTGTATATGAAACATGCACCCGCCTTAGGGTTTCATCTAAGAGAGGAAGGGTTTAAAAGACCCGATTGATCAAGATTGTGAAGTACTTGTCGTTGAACCCAAGAAAAAACGTGAGAAGAAAGGAAAAGAGGTGAAGCTGGAGGAAAACATAGCAAACGAATTGGCTTAACTGCGAGGCGGAGGCATTGATCGCGCTCAAAGGACATTTGATGCAGTCAGAGTTTATGAAGAATGCCAAAAAAACAAGTTTTTTGTTCTTCCTTTCCATTCTTATGTTGTAGGGTTTCAATTGTTAATTGTTGTTGAGATGACCTCACTATCTGATTTCTAGGTCGAATGTGACAATTTGCAAATTGGTAATTAGCTTTTATATGTAGCAGGAGCCCCTGACGTGGTGTGTATTTCTCCGACAGAATACCCGACGGTCGGGGGTTCCTGTGGCGTAAAACACTTTCCAGTTTCGGCTGCACGGTTTGACGGAAACGGTTCGACGGAAATATATCTCATGGTTTTGGCATATTCTTCACAGTTAAGGCAAATGTTTCATAGTTTAGGCACAGTTGTTGGAAAAACCTAAATATGAATATTGATAAATATGGAACCGTAATTAAGTAAATCACTAAACCCTAAGCAAGTACATCTTGTATAAATCCAATCTCTACACAATCGTACAATTTCTATGAAAATTTCTTGTGTTGCCCGAGTTTTTTTCTCTAAGGTGAGAATTGTAGAGGGCGTTATGCCGTAATCCCCTCTTTCAAGCGAAGCAGGCATTACGGGACGGGAGCTCCCGTTGAATGAACGGGCCTGAAACCGGAAAGTGTGTTACGTAAGAAAAAACCTTATCACGGCCTCTCGTCTCAGGCACATGTAATGGTCGATCATGTGTGCTTGCATTCAAAAGGTCAACTCTTTAGTGCTACTCAGGCTCTTGTGTCCCGGTTCCCTCGTCATTTTCCCCTACTTCGCTCTTTCGGAGGCGTACTCGGATCGCCATATTGCCTTTTTTATTTAGGATTTTCCTTTTGATCAGGTCTGAGCTTGGGCATCAATGGTCACAGCAGTTTGAAACACATAAATCGGGAGAATCTCGGACGGAGCAAGTTGAGGGCGTCGCCAGACTACCGGCTGTGAGCAGGGAGCAGCTACAACGATTGGCGGAGAGGAGAGGGGCAGTACCACACCAGAGGCAGTTTTGGCAGAGGCAACGTGACCTGTCCTGCCAGCTTGGAGGAGAAAACTACCGGGCGGAAGAGCCTGGAAATCCTGCGTTTCCAGTCCATGTCATCGGCCAAGTCAGCACCGAGCCCACAATTTACGACTGACGCTCGAAGCTCGAAGCTTTGAAGCCGACAAACCGCCTCTCCGTGGGAGTGTGGTATCTCGCTACGGCAGTTGCTGACCTGGCTGAGCCTTCGTAGCCATAGACCTAGCCACCTGAGGTCAGCGAGCTGCCGGTAGTCTGGCAAGGCTCTGAGTTGGAATTTCTCTTCTTCATGCCACATCAACTCTCTCCACATGGTTATTTTACTTACCTCCAAACCGCTTCACCACAACAAGAGAAAATGGTGGCATGGTCCTAGGAAAAGAAGGATTGAAGCATGCCTTCTACAAGGGGAAGCTCAAAAAGTAGCATTGCCTTGGCAGCACCCTCAGAATGTTTCGCTAAGGATTTGAATTTGAAAATGAAAACTGTGCCATCGGAAGAACCACAGCCGGAAGGTATATATCACACATACGTGCAATCGTAGATTTATGCTTTCAAGTAAACCCCCTCTCCGAGGCCAGAAACTTCTTCAAAAGGTGTCGACCTCCTCATCTCAAGGAGTTTGCTTCCCTCGGCCCAGCCTCTTTCACGGCAATGAAACTCTCTCATTGGAGGGTGCAGATTATGTCCCTATTGGTTTATCCAATTGCCCCAAGGATTGCTAATACTGTACTTGGAATCATGAAGATTCGCTTTTGAAATATAGAGAGAGAATATTCTCCTATGATTGGACTAGGATATGCCCATGGTTTTCTATTTAAATGTTGTGTCTAGTCATTTTGGATGACAAATCTAAACTCTAAGCTATATCTTCTCTATTCAAAATTTGTTGGGTTAGGGCGCAGTCACATGTGAGACCCGACCCCGTAAAATGGATCGGGTCTCAGAAAAGTAAGCCACTCACATGCTCCCCAACCCAACATTATAATCATGGGCTCCCGTATTATAATTCGGGCTTGCCATGGGAAGGTGGCAAGCCCTTGAAATTAATGTAGAACCTGTATTATAAAGTTAGTGTGTTCTTTTGTCACATTCCCTGACAAAATGACAAAATTGCTATTTGACATATTCCCTTTTGACATATTCCCTGACAACATTCTATTTCAATTAATCATGAATGAACATGGGAAGTGACCCGTAATGTTCACCCTGAAAAGTGACCCTTCAAAAAATATGGGTAGCTACAGTGAAATTATGGGGTCGGGTCTCACATGTGAGTGCGCCCTTAGATTTGGAATCATGTTTGGATCTATTGTGGTAGATATTTCAACTTAGTGTAAGATGATATGCCTTCTTGTGTTGGTTTCGAACATTTTGGTTTTATAGAACATGAATGCATCATTTAGCTTAATATGGACTTTGGGCTTGTTTCTCGACTTTAAAACATGGGGTATAACCTCAGTCATATTTGTAATATTATATTTGAAGAATATCTTCATAGAACCTAGATTCTAGAAAATATTCTTGCAGCTAAGCTATTGTTGTTGATTCTATACTCTCAGTAGTTCATATTTAGTTAAATATGTCATATGAGACATATTTTACCATTACGAGATTATTGTTTGAACCAATTTCCTTTTTCCATAAATTTTAATGGATAAATATGATTTTAAGATGAAGTGAAGAAACTTTCAACTCAGGAGTTTCTTAAAAGTGAAATCATTATAATAGTGGATTTCCAATGAAGTTTTCATACTGAAACCACAAAGAAAAAACATGGTCCTTCAGTACCTGGATAATCTTCATGTAACAATGAATATTAACTTCTTGAGTTTCATTGTCAACAATGAATATCAACTTCTTGCGTTTCATTCGTTTCCAACCCAAATACAATTTCTAAAATTAAAATAATAATAAATCGAAGAGACTTGATTACTCTTGAAATTGTTTTTTTTGCTCACAAAACACTTCGAACCCATTTTACAACTGAAAAAAAACACGTTTACGATTATTTAGTTATATATTTATTTATTTAACATCATTATTTGGCACAAGTAATGATAATCTTAGGTACAAAGATGTTGTCAAGCTGTAATGGATTAACATATTAGTTAGAAGGCGCTTTATTTGACGCACAATAGCGTAAGAGCTCAAGGCAAGGGTTTGCAAATCAATTGAGTTCATATTGGTTCACAAAAAGGATCAAAACCCTAAATCCTTATAGGTACTACACCCCCATCCTCTATTATTCCTAGGACCATAGAAGTTTCTTTATTGGATAGACATGTGCAAAATTACCATTGGCAACTCCAAAGCTGAAATGGTGATTTTCATTATTATCCTTTAGGATTAAAAAATCATGATTTTATACTCCATAACTAAGGCCTAATAACTCTCGTATCCTATCCGAGTTATTACAGTAATTGTATCACAAGGTTGTACAATTGAAATATGATTGAGATCTAAATAACTTAATTTATTGATATAACGGATACTTGAAAAGCAACAAAAAAAAAATAGTTACAAAGTGAAGGATGTATACAAGTCAATCCTTAAATGTCCCACTTATAGTCTATGTTCATTCTTAGAAGTGTCCTACATGTATTTGTAAGTTCACTAATAAAATCTCAAACTATAAATTTTGTATTAGATTAACCCCTAAACGCGCCGAATGTAGAAAAAACAACATTTTGGATGGAAGGCAACAACTTTGAAGTGTCATAACTTCTTCATTTAGAGTCCGATTTGGACGAAATCACTTGTGTTAGTCTAGTTTGTGTCGTAAAAACTAAAGACCCATACAAAAGATTATGAATTAATGGCATGCACTTTAGTGAGGAAGCTTTAGTTTTTGGGTTTTCAAACAAGGGGCATGTTTACCATTGCAAACCAGTTACGTGGATCAAAATAGTTTTTGATTAATTTATATATAGAATCATGGTCTTCGGATGAGGTCTAACAAATTATTAGTTGAAGATTCTTTGACCTAAATATTTTTGGTATTGGATATGCAATGATGTTTCTATAATGAAAAAATAAAAAAATGAATGATTTTTGAGGAGCTATATATCCTTCATCCACCGATGGATTTCAATTTTTTATCCCGGGATGGATTCCACTTTGAGTCTAGTTTTAGTGGTAGAAGCCTTAAATTCATCCAAGTTGCAAGGAAGACATGGCATGCACTTTAGTGCAAGGGGTCTAGTTTTGGACTTCTTTTTCTTTGTAGATTTTGGGCAATTTTCATCATTGCAAGGTTTTTATTTAAGCCAAGCAATTTTTTTGATGAATATTTTTTGGGTTAAGGTGTTATTGAGATGAAGGTGAACATCTTTCTTGTTGGTGGATTTCCCATTGCTTTAGGTATATTGGTAGCAAATCCACCTCAAAGTGAAAATGATGAAATTTTGAAATCTTTTCATAGTACTTACACGTTGCAATATTGCAATTCATGAGACCTCATGCCTCTAAATTTGACCCACATGACCAACAATAGGTCTACTACAAGATTGTACGGTAGATATTTGCATAACTTACCTTCAAGTTTATATATGATACTATTTTTGAAAATGTGTTTTTTGACTAAAAATAGGTTGAACCTCAAAACTTTAAACCCTGTGTGTTATTGGGAGCTTGAAATCTCAAAACTGCAATTTTCTACCTCTATGCACTCCTGCAATTGTGAACCAAGTTTGTTCTTAAAATTTAAAAAAAAAAAAGAAAAAAAAAAAAGTATTTAAAGTGCTCCATCTAGGATTCTCGGCTTGCACCCAAAGAATTGCTTTAGAAGATTCAAAAATTGAAATTTGGCTTTGCAAATTTTGCCACATACACTTTGCAGTATAAGGTGCACACATTAGAATATTGGGGAAAAATATTACTTTTAACCATTTCATCTAGACTTCCCGAAATCAAAAAAATCCATTTCATGCTTAAAGGACGGTCATGGGTTAATATTACATGATGCAGTTCATTTTTAAGGTCTTGAGACCTTGTAAATTGCTAGATTATAATGTGTAAGTAATTTTTAAAACTTATCAAATTTCAACTATTTTTTTAGAGTGGAAATTCTACCAACAAGTGAGTCACAATTTGTTTTGCTAAAAAAAACTCCAACTAGGATACCCTTCATGTTCATCATATAAACACCCTTATATTTAAAGAAATCATGGAGAAGTAATTCTTGGCTCAAACAATAGTCTTGCTTTGGTAATAAGTGCTCTAAACTTTTCGAAGAAAATAGAGTCTGAAATCACACCCCTTGCAGTAAATGCAAGCCATATCTCAATCACATCTCAGATCGAGCTCATGCTTTTAACACAAAAGCAAGATCCAAACTAGGATCCAATCTAACATATACAACTAGAATTGAATCATAGATAGAGGAGATGTAACTTCTCAAGCACCGTCTACTATATCTATTTTTTTAGTATTAAGTAGAAAGGTCATTATTTGTACAAAGTCCTAATTGGCAGGCTCAACAGGAAGCCGCCAAAGTATTCTTTTTAGAGATGTGCAAAGTATATAGGACAACTCGAGTTATTAGTTTTGGGTATATTTTGATTTACATATAAATCACTAAATCATGAGCAATAAATTATGCTAAAACCACACAATTTAAAATGTACACAATAAATAATAGAGTTGGAAGCTATAATGTAGATCTTGCTTGATTACTTCTACTAAGGAGGTTTCAACCATCCTATTGTTGAAACATCATCCAGATTTAGTACCATTACAATTTCCATCAAACAACTTTTGACTACAAAGTTGTTGCATCCTATCCTAAGATCATCCTAAGTATAATCAAAATAAAAGGGAAAATAACTAACAATCAATCTTAGGTATCAGTATAGTTCAAAAAATTAGCTTACAATGATATAGCATGCCCCATGTCTCAAAATCATATACAACACTGCTTGCGCAAAATTGCATGCTGCCAATTCATACTTAATTGGCCAAGTTTAATATTTATAATATTTTTTAAAAAAGAATATTTAATACCAAAAAACTAGACTCAATTTGGGATCCAATTCCAACAAGTTTGATTAAAAATTCAAAAAAGGAAATTATAGGTCTCCGAAAAATTTACCTATTATTCAATGTGATGATTTTCAACACAATGCATATTTAAGGATTAACCTTAATAGAACAAATCATTATTATTTGTTGATAAGAAAATTTGAAAGCGTAGGTAAGTTAAGTATACCTTATTTTTGGAATATTTTTGAAAAAAGAATATGGAAGTCAATTTTCATGTGCAGTTCCTAAATTTGCCTTTGGTCTTGTGGGTTTTTTTCTATAAACTTCCAAATATAGAGATAACAGTATTTATGTTTGGGACACTCTGGAGTAGTCGATTAGATTTGACCTTCAAAATGAGGTGAGTAGCCATCGAGCATACCTACTCTACTTTTTTTTTGCAAAAACACAAAGGGTGGAGGGTTACCTTAATTTTTCTTACTCAATCCAATTATACAGAGTCTCCCTTACTAAAAAGAGTGAATTAATGAGTGCAAAAGTGTAACACAAGCAACACAATGGATGTCGTAATAACTATAACCATATGTCATAACCATATTTCACAAAGTGACGTAGCTTATTTTGGAGAAAAGTTGAATATTGCAACCCTTTAGAATTTCACGAGTTAAGCAAGGTGGAACTTCCTCCACCCTCAATAAAAAGCAGACCCCTTTCTAAAAACTTCCTGAAGGTATCAGACCCGTCTCTCTCCGTAAGGGCTTCAATGATATCCAGACAAGCTCCTTACACCCCTACAATAGTTGGGTATCATAGTTCGATAAGTAGGCACTACGGCAGACACGTAAAACAGTGACTTTTCTATCGTAAACGATCCTAAACTAACATAGGAGGTTGGTGTTGGGGCACTGAAGAGTCATAGTTCATGTTATGACACCGACCTACCTCATGCAAATATTGCCTAAGAAATTAGATAATGGTTTACTTTTGTTATTGCACCTAATACCTGAAAGAATTAATTAGAATCGGTGAATAATTTGAAGGTTCCTATGCAAGTGCAAGAGAATCACATCACAGCACAAGATCATGTGTTCTTTGAATACAATGCAGCACATTGTAAGAATCAAACTTTCATTAAAACTTGGAACCACAATATAGCCTGCTTGGAAGCATTAACAAATAACCACAAACCCAAACTCACGCCCAGTTGTGAAGCAGCCACACCGCCACTTCGATGCACATCGCGTCCATGTCGACCTCTACTGTACCAAACACCCACTGCATAGAAAGGATGTCATTGCCCACTGCTGTAAAACGTTGTGAACTAGGACAGCTGAGAAGATCGAAAGTGCACACACGACCGTCCGGAATACTCCCCTTCATTCAATAAGAAACGTCCCATGAGTTGTCTCAAATCTTTACATATGGTCAGATTGCACACCACCTACCCATAGATAAATTTGACACAGCCTACAACCTACAGGACAGATACTGAGAAACGGAGGCAGTACGGATCGGAGGCATTGCATCATATGTTAATCCCAGCTACACGCTAAGCTGAAGAATGGATCTCACTGTACTGTATTGTGATAAGAATTCATTGCGAACGAATCGGGCAACAGATGAACGAAACCTCCGAGCTAAGCTCAAGAATGACTCTGGCTTTAGTTCCGTCAGTCAGTCTTGAGTGATTATTCGAGTAACAGATGAACCAACAGCCAACGAGCACAGCAAAAGTACATCCTGCAAAAACGTGTAGTAAGCTCCACGTATCAAACAATACCAAAAGGTTTCATCTCGGAAAGTGCCAGCACCCACAAATCATACTTGCACAAGCGGAGGTATCTTCCCAGCCTGGATATTAAAAAAATATTCAAATGAGGACTCAAAGAAATTAACTAGCATGATACCGCAAAAGCAGGCCAGAAACATTCCACACGTATCCTCCGTATACTGCGTCCATCCATCCTGCGAAAGACCCCTTCGGTTTCTCAATCACATGGCACGCAACCGACCGGGTGCCAAACCTCGCCACCTAACTCTTCAGAAAGACAACGTTTCCTGCAACGAAAGTTAAAGCGTCATTACACTCAACCCGCTGGCCCACCTCAACCACCCGCAAGGGTTGAGCAGCCGACCGGCCGTACCTCACACGTTCCTTGTACCCACGCTCACCTCCCTCCCCCCCACCATTTCACAAGATGCAACCATCGTGCAACAAACCGCCATTTTCATTCCGACTGTCCGCCAATTCAGCGCCAGTACTTCTAACCACCTACACCAGGGTGCTCATTCCCGACCAAGCTTGCTTGCTTTCTCAGCTGCGCACCCGCAGCTCCCGACCAATTCCACTGCCAACACAGCTACTACTACTACTGCTACTATATACGTCGAATGATGCCCGTGGGTCCACTTCTGATCTCCCACGGCAGGACCTTTACCTCACCATTCACACAGCATGCACCAGAATGCACCTTCGTGCAAGAACCTCACACAACACTCCAGAGACTCACTGCTCCTTCCAGATGCGTCCTGTCACTCTCAGCTTCAGCTCCTTTCGGTCGCCGCCCGAGAAGAACAGCGCCATGTTCCGCTGGATAATCAGCCCGTCGTGACTATCCCGCACTTTGCGATGGCTGTCGCGGATGCTCCGAGGCACCCCTTGCCAGATAAGCTTCCGCCCGTTCGCTCCAACCTCCAGGCTGTAACTGAAGTTCTTCGCCTCGTTGTCGTCCCCCATGAATCGCAGGAACGCCATGTACACCGGCGCCATCCCTAGCTGGAACGCCTCAAAATGCAGGCAGAAATGCTGCCCGAAACAATTAAACACCTGCACCCCCCACCAGATTACCCTCGTCAATTAAAGGCTACCTTTCACCTCCATTCTCACCTCCCAACACCGACACCGACTCGACCCCCCCCCCCACACACGGACCCAATGCTTCACGTGATTACCATGGCAATAGCCGCTTCCCACACTACAAGGCCCTGCTTAAATCTACCGACTGCCACCGCATTCAGGTCAACCCCATGCCGCCCACAAAAACCTCTCTACGAACCAGCCTCCAGACCCGCAGGATTCTCACCGTTAGCATCCACGTCGCGTTCTCCACCTCCTGCGGGTTCGACTTCACGTAGCGGTGGTTGAACGTCGACCCGTTGTGCATGTCGACTTTGTGCTCATCGCGCAGGTGAGCCACCAGCCACGCAATGTCGCCCGTCACCGAGCACTCCGACCCCGCGTATGGACAGTTGTACGGCCGGTATGTGCACCCCGCCTCGTGCTTCAGCTTGCTGTAGTACGGGAAGATGTCCGGGCATCCTAGGCTCTGGTACCGACACGGCAGCTCCAGCGACTCTGCCACCTTCTCTAGCGCCAGGCACCGTATGTTGCCCAGCTCGTACCTGCATGTCGGGCACCGGTTGTGCACCCTCTGCTTGCAGTTCGAACACAGTGTGTGTCCGTTCGGGCACTGAGTTCACACAACACACGCACCCATCAGCACACGCCTCCATGCCACTCCTCATCATCCCATTCACTGCAATGACCTACTACCCGTCCCTCCCCCACTTCACTCCCCCGACTTCACGCGCTGCATCCCACGTTCGCAAAGCCGTCACCTTCCACGCGCTACCATGCAGAAGCTACAATCACAGTTCTCACATTCCTCCACACAGCACCACAACCTAATCGCATACAAACTGCAATCCTCGTCACCTACCTCACCATGTGCCTCCAGCACATGCAACCGCACCCAATTCCAGCTGCAAGGGATGCGGCCGCTCAACCGGGACACAAACTACTCAATCGTTTTACTCATTACCATCATTCTGCATAAAGACCCACCATGTCTACCTACATCGAACCAACACTGGACATGAACTCAGTCGCAACATCATCAATCCATGCCTCAACACTTTGGCATGCCCCCTTCTGCGATCGTTCCCAACAACACTGCACACCTCCTCGTCGCCTGCCTAGGATTAGATCACCAACCTGGTGGATGGGCGGATACATCGAGTTCGTGCACACCGGGCACTCCAAAAGCTCGTGCACGCTGCTTGCCGACGTCCCGGCTGCCTTCCGAGTCACCGTCAGCGTGCTCTTCGACACTGCTCCCGACTCCGTCTCCGATTCCGTGCTTGACGGCGTGTCGCCCTCCCGAATTGGCGACTCCGGAATCTCCATCTTCACATTCGAAGGAGCCATACCGATCCTACCTATCTTCGCGCGATCTTCTACAAGCCCAACTCAACAATGCTTCCTCCCCTAATGCCTGCTCCTACTTCCGCGACCACCGCGCCTGCCGTTCAAAACGTCCAATTTCTCCTCGACCTCCTTAGATCAATTGCCACGCGCACCATCCAGCGCCAACAGGCACCCACCGGAACTATCTACTCAGCCCTCCGGAGCCCGGCGCCGCGTGCGAGGTCCATCCCAACTAGTGCTTGTCAGTCCTTTTCCTGTCGGCACGAACATCAACATTGTCAAACGGGGGCTCTCCTTTCCATCAGAAACGAAATCCTAGCTGATCGCCAGCCCGCGGAAACCACTTGCAGATACTTCGCTGCTCAAGGTCGTAAACTCCGTCCATTTCGGATTCTTCTCGCAAACATGATGAACTCACGGAAGATACTACCGTAGTCGCTAACCCTTCCTCCGTTAGAGTGGTGCCCTCCAATTCAAGTGCTTGATTACGTGTACAATTTTACATCCTTTCGGACCGGGCAATGCAACTCCGACTACTCGTCCTCTTTCTGAAACTTTTGAAAAGTGTTCCACCTCACCCACTGCCACAACGCACTCCTGAACTCGGACACCGAGTCAATGCCAACGGTAAGAAGTGGCCATGAGCAAACTGGGCCTGACGAGGACGTCTAGCACTCGCAATATTCAAAGTGGCACTCCGTGCACGGACTTCATCCAAACCCGAGCGACTCGGTCTATCACTAGCACGCGGACAACGACACACAAACAGGACAAACCTCGGCTAATCTAACCCACATCGGATCCACGCCTTGCTTTCGTCCTCGCGACTCACAAAGTCGCAACTCCTTCCAAACGACAACCACTTAACCTAGCAGACTCTAAATTCCTCCGGCAACCACAAATCCAAGCTCCAACCCTAAGTTGAGTGTTGAGTTCTGCACGCAACGAGACGATCCAGTTCGGGTGCCTTCCAAGCGAAAAATACCCGAACCCTAACCCCACAGAGGAAAAGTGGATGGGAGCTCTAGGGTGATCATTGGGCCAGAGCGAGCACCCAACATGCTGGATGCTGTTGGAGCTGCAGAGGAGCGGGCGAATTGAGCGGGGTGGCGAACTAAGTTAGAATGAGGTGTGTGGCTATGGCGACAGAGTCGCTGATGTCGCTGTTGCGATGAACGGAATTGCCCACTGGGGCATGGGTGGGGATGGTGAGTGGCGTCGGGCGGTAGCCGGCCCAACGGCGGATTCCCGCCGAGATAACGCCGGGCGCGGCACTGGGTGTGTTTGCGTCCGTTTCAGTTGGCATGATGGCACGGCATTGCTCTAACCACACCCCTCCCCGCATTTTCCAATCAAAAGCCTCGGGGCGCCTTTTTGTTAATGGAAAGTGGAAAGTGACATTTGTTTGTATAGTTTTTGCAAAAGTTGAGGATGCTTTGTTATCTAAGGTTGAGTGTCCTAAAAGCACCAACTTAAGAGATCTGACCTATTTTTAGCACTAGTAAATTCAAAATAAAATTATGACCACATACGAAATAGGTTATTAGGAGGATTGCAAAAATTTGCAACGTGTAATTCGCATTCCAAAGTGCTAAGTAAGATTTGACCCAATTGCGTTGTATACAAATGAGGTACATCTGTATTTTCACAATCTACAAATGAGGTACAGTGCGCTTTTGGATACCCTGGCGCTTTTAGGTAGTCCAACTGTTATCTATTATGTAAGGTATTTAGTTTGTTTCATTTTTTTTTGGATGAGCATATTATGATCTCAGGCATCGTCAGTCCGATCAAGCACATGAGGTGTCGCTGAAAGGGTGTAAACTTGTGGGAAACAATCGGATCACGAATTGGGTTGATGGATCCCAAGATATTGAAGTATTTATGGCCCCCAAAATAATGGAAATTTCTTACAAGAGCATGGCAACGTTGCGAGGATATATTAGTTTATTATTGAAGGCATGTAGTTTGTTTATATGAGTGTGAGTGAGTAATGTCATTATGATCTTCAGCAATGCTGCTTGGATTAGGGTGCATGAGGTGTTGTGTTTTTTTGTAGAAGTGCACAAAACAATCGGATCGCGATTCTGGCGACAAATCTTCAATTTCCAAGTATTAATGACCCCCAAAATATCCAAATTTATTTGTATGGGCGTGACGACGCCGTGGAGGCATAATAGTCTATCATAAAGGGGGATAGGTTGTTTTTTTTTTTTTTAAGGTTTGTTTGTTTCATTTTTTTTTGTGTTTTATTTTGTAACGATATGATTCAAGGACCTCGAGGACCGTGGGTCTGATTGGGTCGTGTGAGGTATCATTAGGAGTAGATATTTTTGTAGGAGTGCGGCCAAAAATCCAAATGCAAATCGGGCCAACAAATTTTGAGGTATTGAATTTTAAATCATTAATAATTTCAAATTACCAGAAATTACAAAAAACTAACCTAATTCTAGATTGAGTATAAAAAGACGAGGATCTAAAATCTGCAAAAATCACATCGTTAGAGCCCTACATAAATTACTAAAACTCAAAATAAGGGCCCACAAGTGTAGTGTCATGGGTTTTAATTTTATTAATTTTTCTTCTTCTTTCTTTACTGTGGTGGGAGGGACATGATCGAGATATTCATGTGAGCCTCATAACGCCACGTGGGCGTACTAGTATCTTATTAAGGCAAATACTTTATATTTTTATAACGTTATGATCTTTGGTAACGTTGCACGAGTCGGGGCGCATGAGGTGTTATTGGAAGCAGATTTTTATGTAGGATGTTTTGATGTTTTGGCTTCTCAATTCTCAAACTTTTGATGCTTCATCATGTTTTGGCTTCTCAATTCCTAGGCCCCCTATTGGTAGAAATTGAAAAACAAAAGTCATTTATTTATTTTCTTAAGGCTCTCAACTAAAATGTTTTATGTAATTCTATGACAATAACTTATTGTTTTGTAGGAATTATTTTTCCACAAAGCTCCTTGAGTTCTCTACCTTACTTTAGGATTCATAATGTAGAAAATATTATTTGATTTTTTTAAAACCCTACCTCGTGGTCACTTTCCACAAAAATTAATTCAAACCAAGAATTTTGAATGTTTTGTGAATTTATATTTTGGGATTTGTTGAAAGTGCAAAAATTATAGAACTTTAATGCTTAATTTTTGAAAAATGTATAGTTGTTTGAAATTGCAAAATTTCAAAGACTGAAGTGGAAAAATAAAAAATTCGAGATATAGAAAAAAATATGCTTTATATTAAAATACAACTCATACTCAAACTTGTTCTTCTCTACTTATTGGCTTCACAAATTGAGTTAGTAAAACTTGATTAGGAGCCATTGGACAAAAAATGAAACAAAAGAAGTTCCTTAAATTCTAACTACTCAATCCTATGCATCAACATCTCTGAGAAACTCTAGACTCACTTCTCTCTTCTTAAATTTGAAAAACAAAATTGGTAAGATTTGCTTCAAAGCTTTACAATTGCACCTCCTTGCTCTCTTACGCACAACACATACAAAATCAAGAGCTCCGCTCAACTTTAAAGAACATGTGCAATAGTCTACTTAACAATCAATGCAATTGCACATGCTACGAGAAGAAGACATCCCACCCCAGGCTCCAAACATGGGCATTGATAATTCTTCAAAGATTTGTTTTTGTGGCGCAAATGTCGAAGCGTCTTTCTTGTCACTCTCGATATGGTGACCTTTTCCCCACCATTAGTAGTGACCCCACAAAGTGCCGAAAGGGCAAAATAAACATGCCAGCCTAGTTCAGATGTTCATAATATTTCTATTTCTCTTGCCGAAAGCATTGTACTGTTAAAATTAATTCATTTCATCCCTTGTGAGATGAAACCGACCATGACCATGACGTACGGTAAAACAATTGAGATCCTCAAAGTCATCTTGGTTGTTATCGTCTGTACTAGCAATGTATCGTCGTCCTGGCGAGGAAGCTCTTTATATGGTACTTTTATAAAATTATCCCGTGTCTACCATTTCCTCATATTATATTTATTATTTTTATATATGTCCGTGTTTTCTTTTTAATCCAAAAAAACATAAAAGAAGGTAGTTAGGTAGATATGTAGGTAGGTAGGTTGGTAATTTTGTAGGTTGGTGGGTAGGAAGGATCGCCGTACAATATTTTATTATAGAAGTAGATAGGTTGCTTAGAAACAAAAATCCTTATGATATTGAAAATTTGACTTTGACCTCTAAACATCCTTTGTGTCATAAAATAACATTCTAGACAAAGGGCTGAAACTTCCAAGAGCCATAACTTCTTCATTTGAAATTCGTCTCTGATGAAATTTGATGGGTTTGGTAATGAATCAAGTCTACTTTGCTTGTAATATCTTTAGACCCACTCAATGTATTGTGAATTTTTGGTCTGCATTTTAGTGAATGCAGCTTCTGTTTTTGGGTCTCCAAACATGTGGTTTGTTTATCATTGTAATCCAAATACCCATAATCAATATTAGTTCTTTATGAGTTTCTCAAAATAATTATGATCTTAAGATGAATTCCAACAACTTTACAGTTGAAAGATTTTTGATCTGAATGACATTGGTACAAGATTTGTAGCAATAATTATATACTAAAAGAATTATCCCCAAGTGCCCAAGAAAACCAAAATGGGTTCTTGTTGTTGGGGGCAGCTTAGATGAAGGTTTAAGAGTAATATTTTTGGCTAAGATTATCATTGAGTGCTCCCTTTACTGCAAAGTGTATGTGGTAAATTTTGCAAAGCCAAATTCCAATCTGAACCTTCATTTAGAAATTTTAACTTTAAAGTCTAGAGCGGGCAATATAAACTTGGATTTTCGTAAATTTTATTTTTGGAAATATGTGTAAAATTATATAACTACTCATACATTCAAAAGTTCCAACTTGAAACCTACACCAATTTTATAAGAGCAACCATATAATTCACATTATGAAACTTGAAATTCAGCAAAAAAAAATTAAAATAAAATTTAAAATAAAAAAATACGTCTTTGACTAATCAGTCTTTGACTAATATGGTCTTCCAAATGGTAAAGATCCAAGGGTTGGAATTCTTTGTGGTAGTACCGATGGTAGTTAGCTTTAAGATCTTATAGTTGAAAGTAGAAAAAATATGTCAAATTTTTGACCATATCTCAAATTTAAGAAGGTGGTCAAAAATTGGAGTTTTGAGGTTTTGAGACCCAAGTCATGCCTAGGTCACTGAAGAGTTGATAAAGTACATGGTTTTTGAAGATTTGTATCTCCTTCATGTAAAATTGGATTTTGAATTTATTTATGGGGTCAATTCCAATTAGAGTCTTGTTTTAGGGGTAGAAATCTAGATCGATCTAAGGTCTTTTGATAATAAGGCAAATATTGAGTGCAAGTATTTGTGGTTTTGGGCTATTTTTCCTTTGTAATATTTTTGGTGGTTTTCACCATTGCAAGACTATTATTTGAGCCAAGAATTTTTATTTATGGATTTTTGGTAAGAAGATGTTTTTGAGATGAACAACTTTTTAACTAGAGTGTTTTTTTTATTATAATGGGTTTGTTGGTAGAATTTCCTCTTAAGTGAAATTATCAAATGTTGTAGTCTTTTTTGAGTACTTTGTGCTTTTCATCCCCCAACCTATGAGGCCTCGCAACTTTGATTTTTATCCACATGACTCACAACAAGTGTACTACAAATCCAAAAATTGTGATTCAAACAACTTACCTACATTTTCATTTATGGCACTCTTTTTGAAAGTGTGTTTTTTTGCTAAAAAATAGGCTGAAACCTCTAGAGGCTAAGGTTTTAATTCTTGTTTCCAAAAACCTCAACAATTTCTTTGTTGCAAAAAATCTTTACAAGTGAGTCCAACAATCATTCAATGGTATACTATCAAAGCTTAAAAGTAAGTACAAATGTAAAGAGGAAGTCGTGGTACAAAATTTGTCCAACTTAATGTTTGCTTTTGTTATTAATTTTATATATTATATTCTTCATAACATATGATGTAATTATGATTTTAGTGTCATGATATTTTGTAGCTTATGTTCAAAATCATACAATATACTTAACAAATACATAAAAAAATAGGTTTACAACCTCGGCCACGACCACTTATTTGGCTTTTGCATTTTTAGGCAGCCTAGACAAAGGTGCCCAAAGGAATATTTGAGCCTAAGATTTTTACTATGTGCTCCTTCTATAGCAAAGTTTATGTGGTAAAATTTGCAAAGCCAAGTTTCAATTTTGAAACCTTCATCTAGAAATCTCAGGTTTCAAGTCCAAAAAGGGCAACTTAAATGTTGTCTTTTTTTTTCTTTTTCTTTTTTTCTTTTTTTTAGAAATATGTACATAACCAAATCACTACTTAAGTTCCAAAGTGACCCAAGTCAAAAATTTACCAATTTTGTAAGAGCAACCTTCACAATACCCAAAAAAACAATCTTCACAATACTCAAAAAAACTTGGGAGACAAACTTTGGATGTTATGATTTCTCTAATCGTAAACATCAAACAACAACTTTTGGAATAGAAACTAAAAATAATCTTGGGCACAAAATCCTACAGTTAGAAGTTCAAGAAAAGAAATAGTAAATGGTTCACACCCCTAGGAGTGCATAGACATAACAAATCATACTTTTGTGGTTTCAAGCTCTCAAAATACACCATGGGGGTTTTGGAGTTAACTAATTTGAGGTAAATCTGCAAGAAAATATATGTTACTACTTTCAAAGTAGAAGAAGAAGAAGAACACCAGACCCGTGAGGGTTGGCGTGAATAAAGTGTCCGTCCGACCTACCCTTGATGATATGCCCACATGACCTAACAACAGTGGTATAGGACTACTAACCCCTCTCAGGGTGAACACTTCATGAAAAAAGACCCAGAACTAGTGAGCTATTATGTTTGTATAAAAGTAAAGGTTTGGTTTTGTTGGTCGTCACATTGTTGACATACCACGTTGTTTGGAAGAGACATGAATGTGTAGTAGCGGTGGTCCGGGTTTGATTCCCGTTTAACTCGTTTGAGCATCGTTTACAATCATCTGGCGCTATAGAGCTAGTGGGCAGGAAATTCCAACGGCTTGGGCCCTCTACTTTCAAAGTACTTGAAAGTCCAACATCAAGAATCTGAAATCTATATTTTGAAGACACATTACCTCAAATACATGGGCAACATGTTCAATCCAAAAGGTCTAGAAATTACAAAAAAAAATCTGAAAGATTTAGATATGTTTTTTAATATAATTATTTGAATGTGTCAAGAGTTCCTTAGGATGGAATTTCAATCCTTTGTTGTAAAATTTCCTATCACTTGATTCAAAGCCTCGTTCCAACTCTTCAACCCATGCATTGGAAAAATAAAAGACATGGAAATGTTGATGGATGCTTTAAAAATACACTCTAAGGGCATTCCCAAGGGAGTGGCTACAAAACTAGGCAAATGTAGCCAAGGAGGAGGGGTTGCTGTACATAGCATCCATTAGTGTCTACACCCTTCTACATTAGAATGTACTAAATGACCCTACTATATTTTTTTTCTTCCACCAAACCACGATTAGAACTCAAAGTACCTGTAATCGTAAAGTTCAAAGTTTTGAGGTTTTTTGAAAAGGCGGGATGAAATAGATCTCCTAAAAGTCAAGTTAACTTGAAGTAAACAACACGTTTAAGTGGGAGTTGGATGGGTAGTCAAGTGAGTAGCATGGTTGTGGAATGTCGCTACATTTCACAGGGCTAGGGCCTCTCTTTGGCATGCCGCCAAAGGTGGTGGGCAGATAGCCTGTTCACTGGAAAAGGAAAGTGACCTTTCCTGACTGAATGTAGCTATTTTTGACTATTTTTTAGCCAATCCGTTAGAAATGCCCAACCCCCCTTATTCTCACACCTTGGGTGGTATACCCTCTATATTACTGATGCCCCTATGGAGTGTGATCTATGGACAATGTCCAATTGAAGTTGCCTACTTTAACTCTAATTTTTCAAATACAATCTATTTGTGAAGTCATAGAATGTGACATAAAGGGGGCTTGAGTGGGCATTTGTATATTGAAATTTCTCAACTTTCTTCCTTGTAAGTTAGCTCTTCAATTCTTCATACATTATTTTACCATTGAGTTACTTCAACTCGTAAAGTTCCTTATTGTATTGATCCCTTGTTGTGAAATCTCCTATCACTCGATGTGAAGTCATCCGCTCATGTATGTGAAGGAAGAAAGAAAAAAATATATCATGTTGCAAAATCACCTGAATTGTCAAAAGAGACCCTTTATTAATTTAAACCTTGGAAACTCTTATTTAAGAATTATTTACCACATACAACTTTCAGATTTCAGATTATCTTGACTCCCATACTATACTTGGATGTTTGTTCTTTCTCATTTGTGAGATTGTAATATTCAGAGTTTGTTGTAAGAATTTCCAATCACTATAGAAACTTTGTTTTTTCACACTTCAAACCCTCACCTTGTAAAGTCATGTTTTTACACCTCAACTCAAGTAGTAGTTTGATTAGTTTGGTTAGTTTCAATATAGTTGAGATTATATTGAAAACAAATAAAATTAAAATGAATTTCAGAAGTAGATCTTTTAGTTGCTCGACTTAGGCTTCAAAATCAAGATGTTTCATATTTTCTAAATAGTAAAGCTTCTTCACTAATTTCTCTTCACGACCTTATAATATTCTACCTCCACTAAAATTTCAGAAAGAGGGAAATGAGACTTGATACTTTTTAAGGTAAGCAATGTCTCAAACTTCAAATTGGATTAAAAAACATGTAGATTTTAGGGATTAAAAAAAAATTAGGTACTAGTTTCAAAAAAATTAGCAATATTTGATAATGCTTAGGATGAAATACATTCAGATGTGGTGTTTTGTTGGTGTTGATTATAAGGTTATGGCAATGGACGCAATGGACATCTCATCTATCTATCTTATGGCAATGGACGTCGGGTAGGAGTTCAACAACTTACTTTAGTGGTGATTATGCCCTAACTTCAAATTATTTTGGATGTTTAAAAGATTATATCAATCTTCTTAGATTTGCCTCAATATCGGAGCTAATGGAACACCTTATCCAAGCGCTAAGTATTTCACACAAAAATGGGAGGTTAAGCTCAAAATGCGAATTTAAACGAACTTTAAGATCCTCTTGAAAATTCACATGATCTCACGTGGAGGCATAAATAAGACTCAAGATAAGATCTAATAAAGTTGTAATAAATAGATGTAGACACGACGACCTTTCGAACTTCCTTGCACTTAGCGAGATTGTTGATTAAGGACATTTGGTGTGTTAAAGGATTGGAAGATTTTCACAATACTATTCTTCAATCACTTATCATATTTAGAATTAATTTCTAACATATTATCCTTGTATGAAATTCTTTTTTAGAGGAAGTTTATATAAGTAGAGAACTTGAAATCTAGCAACTCTTTAATACTTAAATTAAATACTATATTTCCTTACAAATCAGGAAGTTCTATTTTTACACCTTGTTGAAAACTTAGCAAAATGTTTTTAAATGATGGATAAAATTGTGAAATGTTTTTGAATGATGGATGAAACTTTTTGTTGATTCACCAAAAAGTATAAGTTATAGGAAGGTGTTCAATTGATTTTTTTATTTTTTTACTTTGTTAAACTTCTGTTCCTTTTATTTTAAAAAATTTACACTTCTATGAACATAAGAAAATCACAATAATCATTTAATTGATAGGTCATTTTCTTTGATTGATAAATTGATTCTCGATCGATGAAAAGAAACCTAAGAGAGTGAAAGTAACATTTTAAGTACCCTAAAGATTAAATAAATTTCAATCTAACACGGGTATGCCCCTAGCGTTGCTATGCTCATAAAAATAAATTCTAGGACTTATGGGGCCATAAGTACTTTGAAATTTTATATTGCTTTTAAACTTCTCTAAATAATAAAGTGCACTACTTGTGAAGAAACAATAGAATTTACACTAGGCTAAGGACGGATTCGAACCATCTTTCTAGGATTTGCAATCCAATACATTACCATTATGTGACTTAGCCATTTTTTTCTATTTTGGTACAAAAATAATGAATGAAAGGCCACACTCTTTGCAACCCTTCAATTGGGCCTTATTTGTTAAAAGCCGTGTAAATACACACGCGGCGACGGGATCCAAGATTTAGAAGCCCTTTTGCAATCCGATTGTTGCCTCCACTCCCACAAAAATACTTGCTTCCAACAACACGTCATGCGCCCCGATCCAACCGATGATGCCCGAGATCATAAGGTCACTCGCAAAACAAAACAAAACAAAACAAATTAAATTACCTGCCTTAAATAATAGATGTTCATCTCATATATAACTTTAATGGAATGAAATTAATTTTTTGATAAACATGTGACGTCAAGATTATTGAAGTACTTTAGATGTCAAATCAATCCCAAAAATAAATAAATAAAATGATTATCAAAGATGCACATAAAGATGTTATTTGCTCTCGAAATGATTTATTGTCTTTACTAATTGTCTTGGAGTGGTTCAAAATTACACCTTAGAAAATCATGTCATTATTAAGTCTCAAAACTCATCGTATTTTTTTTTTTAATGTAGGTTTGTACGAAGTTAGGCTTTGTATGCACAATGTTAATCAACTGTTGCAATTTTGTCACGAATATGAATTAGTTTATTATTTATATAGAATCAGGTAGAAGTAGAGTCCTTTGAAAGAAGATATACACCAAAAAGCTCAATGCCTAAAAAAATAGTAGACTTCAACATTCTTTTGTATTAGTTTTGACTCAAAAAGAGCTAGGTCTTTGTAATTATGTCATGAAGTGACGCCTTTGAATATATCTGAGGCACATTTGTCTAAATAACTTGAAAGGGTTATGCTCACATTTTTGAGTGCTAATTGATGAAATGTAATTTCTTTCATATTCATTGGATTCTAAAGGTTTTTTGGTTAGACGTAAGATCAGCTCTAAATTCAACCTTCCATATTCTTGATTTTAATGGGTATGAACATTTGAAGCATCTTAATGCATAAATATGGTCAAATAAAATTTTATGATCTAATGTTAAGGACAACGATATGTTTGGAATGATAGTTAAATAATTGAATCAAAATCAACTTTCAAAGGTATACTCCTAACCAAAGTGAAAGATATAACCATTGGACTACCATACTTCAAATGATTTGGTTGTTTTCTCACATTCTTCATACTTTAAATTTTGCTAGTAAAAGATATAGTAGAAAGCCATAAGACTTCATTTTCATCTCAACAATTTCATGTAATGAATGATTTTACATACAGTGTGTTAAAATATACATGATTGAAAATTTTGTTGGTTGTCAAATTGATGGTTGTGAAGACACTTGATCAACTTAAAACTTATATCAAATTTATCAAGTAGTACTTGATATACAAAGAATCTTGTTTTTCTTATGTCAAAGTGCATTTTGAAGAAAAACATTCATTATGGTGCTTAATCATAATAAATACGAATGTTTCTATTAAATGTACATTCTTGGACCTCATTTCATGGAAAGTGCTCCAAAGTTGACATTGTTGAAATGGAGAGGACGAGGATAGGTGTTTGTTACAATCTTGTATAGGTAAACACTTTCAAAATTTCAAAGCATTTGAATAATTGTATCGAGACATCATTGCTTTTTTAAGGTTTAAGGTTGGCTCATACTTGCACCTTCAAACAATTTTAACAATTTTTTTTCCACACCCGTATACTTATATAAAAAGTTATTCCCTAAAATCTTCCCTTGTAGCTTTTCTGTCAAACTAGGAGTTGCTTTTATTAGTCATTTGTCTTGAATTTCTTTTCATGATTGGTGATGTTTTGGTATACAGATGCATTATTGAGTTTTGACCACTACCCCTTTAATGTCTTTGATGTCAGAGAAACAACATTTTGAATTAAATGCAAAAAGTTTGAAGTTATACGACTTCTTCATTCGGAGTTTGTTTTTGACAAAAACACTTGGGTTGAATCTCAAATCAAGTCTAGTTTGTGTGGTAAAAATTGCACATTCATTTAATGTGGTATGAATTGCAAGCATTCATTTTAATAAAGACAATTTTTGTTTTTTGTTTATGCATGTTTTACCACTATAACCAATTATGTGGAAAGCAATTAAGTTCTTCATGTGAATCTTCTACATAATAATGATCTTAAGATGAATTCCAAAGAATTTAAAACTGGACTATTTTTCATCTAGTTGCTTTTGGAATTAGATTTGCAATGATGATTAAATAGTGATTTTTAAAAAAAATATGACTATTGCAAAGTTGTATATCCTACATCTCCGGTTGGATTTGACTTCATTTACTAGAAAAGATTCCAATTAGAGTCTAATTTAAGTGATAGAAACGTTGAATTGATTGAAGGTATTTTGAAGGTAAGGTATGCAATATAGTACAAAATGGTCCAATCTTGGGCTACTTTCCCGTGAATTTTATTGCATGTTTTTGCCATTGTGAGGCTGTTTTTAAGCCAAGATATTTGGTTAGTGATGTTTTTTGTGTTGAAGGTGAAAAAAGTCCTTGTTGAAGAACTTTTCATTATGATAGCTTTGATGCTATAATTTCCATAAGACCTCTAATAAGTCTACTACAACCAAGAGGCTTTCTTGTAATATTTAAGGTATTTTTCATTGATGCAAGGTCATTATTTGGGCCACATAAGGGTCTTCACAATTTTGTGATACTAGAGCTTTTGACATAAAGGGAAATACTTGTCTGAATGGAGGTATTCCAATTGCAATATATATGTTACTAGCATTTAACCTATGAAGTGAAAACTTTGAAATATGATAAAGTGATTTTGGGTATTAGTTAATACATCATAGTTTTGCGATCTATGAAGCATGGCGACACGATCTTGATCACATGATCTACAATAAGTCTTTGAGAAAATTTTATGGTTGAGATATGAAATACTTAACCTTCTTTATACCTATAACTCTTTCGTAAAAAATGTCAGACTATAAAATAGACTAGGACGTGTAGGGGTACAATATCTTCCCTTTAAAAAAACTATTAATAATAACATGAGTCTCCTCAAGTAATCATGACACTGAAGTATGTATGATCATTCACCTTCTTCCAAATTCTTGGAAGACCTTTTGACTATGCCTATTTTAGACACTGATGATCAAAAATGTTATTTCTCTTATAAAGTGAAGATCTCAAATTCTTTAAGACTTTGAGAGATGTAAAGACACTATATTTAATTATTTTTGTATGCAATGAGGTATATATGGTGGTATTTTTGTAATCATAACATCAATCAAATATAAGCATCGAGGGTGATGGAGTTAGAGAACATACTTGTTTGTTAAATCATGTGAAGTGCTATACGTGTACAAAGAATGTAATTGAACTTGCTTACTTGGTGAAGATGCTTAAAGATTCTGTATATACACAATATATATACAAATATAATAAATGGTATAATATAAAACTATAGATATAACAACAATTTGTTTCTCGCGGTGTGTAGGGACCATAAAATAATGTATGAACAAAGAAATTTCTTGTCATATAGCAAAAAAATTAATTTAATCATACACAAATATGTCACTATTGCATAAATATATGGATTTCTTTTACCCCTTTAATTCTCTTCTTATGGGTTACCTCTATCGATTTATTTATGAGTTTTTAAATTATTGCTCTTATATATAACACACTCAATCTTGGCACTCTATATCATATTCATTTGCTTCAAAAATAATAATGATGTAGCATGAAAATTCACAATAAATGATAAACAAAGAGACTAATCCTTTTTCATAAGTTCTTCCATTTTGGATACAACCCAAAGCTAGTGAAGTTGTTCCTTGAACACCTTATAATTGATTTTATGAATTGTTTTGTGTTTAAACTATGTTATTCCATCCAGAATATATTTTGGGATCTCAAGCATGATACATCTAGATTTGATGTGATAAGTGAGAATATACCTTGTGGAAAATTTGATTTCCATGTAAAACAACCTTACAAATGTTTAACTATACAAAAATTATCATAAGACAAATATATATAACAACTCATTTTGCAATGTGTTTGTATTTTTAGCACATAAGAGAATTTAAAATGCACAATTTTTGACCCACTATTGGAAAATATGTAAAAGAGATACTTCCAACAATCATTCTCTAATGACTTTTACTAGTACATTCTTGCACCAAGAATGTCTCTATTTTGTCATAAATTCCTAATTAAAAAAATTATCTCATCAAAATGTAGAAAGTCCAAATGCCCCTTAATGATATTCTTGGTTTGAAGTTACCTCAAAATTGCTCTAAACTTATGAAAGCACTAATGATTGTAATATGGAAACATTAGTAGCTTATCAAATGTTCAAGATCTTAAGCTTGATAAAAACTTGACTAATAAGTAAAGATCAAAGAAAAAATAAATATGGTAGAAATCATTAAGTAAAATGTCATTGATTGCAAAAATAAACACCGCAAATTAAGTTCATAATGTCACATTAATTTTGATGTAGAGATACACAAAACATCAAATATTTGATGGTATAGAAACAAATATCATATTAACGAATTCAAAGTTTTCAGAACTTGATTTTGCAAGCTGTTGAATACTTGAGCATATTAAACAAAGTTGGAACAATTTTACTTCTTGATCCAAGTAACTTCGAATTTCAAGTTGGATTTAAGAGTTTAATGTGTACAAATCAACTATTGTAAAGAGTTTGTAAAGTTTACAACTCAAATATTTTTTTCATCACTAATGTGTATGTCCAATGGCTTTCTCATTCCATGCTTTAGCTTCCAAATGTGGTGGAATTAAGATGATGTTTTGGATACAAGCACTACATGCTAGAATCACTTTGCATGTGGCACAAACTATCAAAATACTTGTAGAACAAAATGAATTTTGTCAAGTTGAATAATTCATGTCTTTTTAGTTGTTTCTTCACCATACTCAGCATGGATTTTTTCATGCGTAATGATCCGCAGCAACAACCTCAATTTTCAAAATTTGAGCTCTATTTTTGCACAAACATTCACCAATGGTTAGACCGTTCCTTTTGTGAGTTGATTTGACAATAATTTGTAGTCCAATTTGAGAAGGTATTTATTTTTACTCAATTAGCAATCATGAATAGTTTTTTTCAAAACAATTTCTTCCTTTTCAATAAATGTATTCTCAACATACGTTTGTCTCCTACATCAAAGTAGAGAGCAAAACATGACAACACAACGCACTTGGTTTGAAGTATTTTGATATCAATTTATCCTACTAGACGATTTTATGATGATTAAGGAACATCAAAAGAATAATTGAATATATCAAAAATATTTTTATATTTCTATAATACAAACCTTCTTTCCAACATCAATAGAATGATTGTTGTTGTACAGAATTTTGAATGGGTGTAAAACTTCCAACTTGCGAAGGCATTGTTTGCTGAATGATTCCGTATTGAGTGTTGTATGTAGCTTGAGTTGGATATGAATTCCCTTGGGACATCTACATACAAAAGATTCCACTTAAAAAATAAATAATCATCCCTATAAATATGCACGAGGTAGATAATATATTATAGAGTTTGTCGGTGCCCATATTACACTAGTATATTCATCTACTACACCAAATTTCTATAGGCACTTCAACTCACAAATTCCAACTTCAAAATAAGGGCTACAATTAAGGAAGTTATAAGTGGTTTATTGAAAGCCACAATAAAAACCTTTGATATTAGTTTGAAATATGATACCTCAGACATTGATGAAGGATTGACCATAAAGTCTTGATTCATATTTGAATACCCTATAAGTGGAAAAAAAAAGTATGAATATTTATGATATAAAGTTATAGAGTAGAACATGTACAAATTTGTTTATTCCTATGAATAATCAAGATGTTTTTACGAAATAAAATTTGTGTCTATGAAGTTTGAATTCTATTTAATAACATCATGTTATTTGTAGAGATATTTATACCATTAGATGTCAATGAGGAGTTTGTTTGAGGAGCTGCATCATAGATTGAATATGGAGTCCCGCCTTGTGAATTGGTAAGAGTAGGAACTCCTACCATATTAACAGACATATTTCCATGTTGTGTTGGAATATGTGAAGATTGAACAATGTTGTGACCTAAATGAAGTCCTTGAGATTGCGATTGCATAAACGTGTTGAATTGCGGCTGTTCTTGAGAACGCACCACAGAGGTTCTACATCCACATGTAAAAAATTCACAATTTCATTTAGAATCCATGTACAATTTTACAATTACAAAGTTTATATAGCTTTCATATCTTGTATTGCAATAAAAAACAATTGAAATCTTGTTGCAAACATATTTTTTCATCTACTAATAATCAAACTATCATTTTTTTTGGGATGATAAGATGTTTTTGATTACAATGTTGAAAATATATGTTTTGGCAAAATTAACTAATTTTTGATATTCCACTCCTTGATATTGGTGTTTAATGTGTTTTATATATACTAAATGATGTTTGTATTGATAAATAATATATGTATATAAAAAAATAGAAATATGTCTTAAAAATAAAATTATGAAATCTTAAATACGTGTCTACCTTTGTGGTTCTGAAAACATAGGTTGTACTCCAAAAGCTTGGACATTTGCACCTGATTGTATAGATATTTGTTCAGGGGCTTCTAAGCGTTGACGAGGAAGAGTTCTTTGAGCATCAACATATCTTGATTCTTCATCCTTTATCAATTGTACCAAAAATTGCAAAACTCATTAGTAAATATGTTATATGATACTTAAAAAAAAAGTTGTAGATATGTTATATAATTTACATCAATATATTGATTTCAGGATATTTGTAAACTGTGTGAGGTATGAATCAGTTACCATCTGTAGGAAAGGACGTTTCATTCCCGAAGCTTCATAATCACGATTTGTGCTAGCAAAACCAATGGAAGGTACATCACGAGCATTAAAGTTCAGCAAAGGAGGAGGTGGAGGAAGGGTTTTATTTCCAAAAGCATTTTCAGCTATATCTTGCCCATTGAAACTTTCACTGCTTAGCCCCACTCCTCCTAGAAAATCCCTTCCTCCAAACCCTGGACTTCCAAATCCTCGTCCACCTTGAATACGATCATAGCGCTCAGCATATGTCTCTGGATTTTGAGCTGGAACTATTCCACAAGGACCTTGGAAAGATGTAGTGAGTGCTCCTCCATGTCCTCCACCAAACCTCTCTTCTATAGCCCTTTGAGCTACAGCTCGTGAAAACTCATTATATCCACTTAAAGGTATAGCATTTGGATTGCTTATGAAGCTACTGTTATTGCCATTTCTGAAAAACAAATCATTTGTATTGTAGCGTTTATTTTTACCGCTTCCACTACGATTTCCTCCACCAATATTTGATAATCCTGAAAATGAATTATTAAAACCACCGGGGGAAGTTTTCCAATCGTTAGTGGATCTTCCACGAGAATTTCGGTTGCCTCCTCCACTAGGACCACCACTTCCTCCTCCACCACCTCCACCACCACTTTTTCCTTTCCGATTTGAACGTTCTCGATCTCCTAACCGCTGCTTCGATTGCCCTGGTTTTGTAAATTCAGATTCAGATACTTTTTCCATAATTTTCTCTAATGCATTTGCAGCTGCCATTTGCTTTGCTCTTGCCTTATTGCGACCACTACCAAATCCTTTAGTTGGAGTATCACATGTTGCTCCAAGTAAACCACCAATGACTGCAGTAACTTCAAACGGGCCGTTGGTTTCGGCTTCCGTTTCATAATGTACTTCATAATGATGCCGAGAAGCATACTCATGAAGCAAAGACAATGGTGTTTTATTGTTCATCTTTTGATCTTTCCGTAATTCCTCGATTAGCTTATGTACTTTGGTTTGTTTATGTTGTTCATATTCATCAGGAGAATCACAACCAAATCCACATATTGTACATTCAAACTTATCAAGAGTAGATTTTGATACAACATCAAGAGGAGGAGGAGGAGCATGTAAGATTGGTTGTTCACTATTTCCTAAATCACAAGAGTTTTTAGGAATTGAGTCTTCATTTTGAGGTGGTTCTTGTACAAGTTTTGTACCATCTGATTTTTTTTCTTTCACTTCTGTGATTGGTGCTTGTTTCTCCTTCATTGCTTGCTTTGGTTGGGCTTTAACATCACTTCCTTCAAAATTTCGTTTCCCGCTGCGTTTGGGTTTTTTCTCTGATCTTTGTGAGTTTGACATTCCAAATTTTTGATCCCGTAAACCTCCAAATCTCAATTGACTATCAAAACGAGGAATATTACCCCATCCAGATAACACTGCATCATCCAATAATATCGTTTTGTTTTGGCATTAGATGACAACAATTATAATATGATTTTGAAAAAAAAAAATTACACACACACACACACACACACACACACACACACACACACACACACACACACACACACACACACACACACACACACACACACATATATATATATATATATATATATATATATATATATATATATATATATATATATATATATATATATATATATGTGTATATATATATATATACACATATATATATATATGTTGGTGATAGTTTATAAATTTCAATAGAAAAACATATAATTTATAGATTTTGTACTTATAAAATTAGATAAAGACAATAAAAACTTTACCATCGTAAGGAATAAGTTCCATTCCTCTAGGAACTCCAAGTCCCATCCCCATACCCATTCCCATCCCTAATCCCATTCCCATTCCTCCCATTCCTAGTCCACCTCCTATTCCCATTCCACCTCCTAGTCCTATACCTGCTCCTTGTCTATGATCACCACGAAAGCCAGTTTGATATCCACCAACTCGCGTGCTTCCTTTATTAGGTTTGTTTTTGGTTTGTGGCTTTGCAAGCATTACTTTGACTTTCATCTATTTAAGATAGAAAATTATGAAAGTTAAAAACACCAAAACTTATCAGTAATATAAATTAAATAAATATGTAATATGTAGAACCAAAACTACATTGATTAAAGTGTATTGTACCTTAACATCTCCAACAACAATTTCAGTATTGTTCAAAGCTTCAATACATGCTAAAGCAGCATTCCGATCAATATAGTTTACAAATCCAAAATCCTTTCTCTTTGCCGACAACATATTGCGAGCCAAAACGATTCGTTCTATTGCACCATATTTGCCAAAATGCTCTTTGACCTTTTCTTCATCCCATGTTGGAGGCATTCCATCTACGAAGACAGACTTTACCTACATTGCCCCTCAAAGTAAACCATACATGAGATATTAAAGTACCATATTTTTCAAAATAGACTTTGCATGCAAATTGATTTCTATCAAATAAAATATAGATACAAGTAACAAATTTTATTTATATTTTAACTATGTAGGTAGATGTATACGTACTTGAGACATTGTGTCTTCATCGGGCTCATTTAATGGTTGTGCCCATGCAACCTTTGCTGAGCGATCTAGTCCAAAAATTGCATCAAATTGTTGAAGACGACGAAAGGCATTTAGAGCTTCTTTGTGTGTATTGAATTCAATGAATGCAAATCCACGATTTACGCCTTCAAGTTGAGGATCCTCCATCAATGTTATATCTTCTACACTCTCAATACCAAATTTCTTTAAAGCATCCAACACCTAAATTTGATGCCACAGTTTTATTAATTTGATCAAAATTTATAAATTAGAAGATAAGCTTAAAAATAATGACTTTTTACACATGGTACAGTAGGTATAAGATCAATAGATATCATCAACCACAATATCAAATAAAACTCACCGTTTCTTTCTTCCATGTCTTACTAATATTACCAAGGAATAATGTATCATTTTCTTCACTAGGCAAAACACCACAAGAACGTCCTCGAATCTACACACAAGAAGTTAAATATATAATATAGCACAAATCGTACATGAATAGCTAAAGTACAAGCTAAAATAGAAACAAAGTGATAACAATAACACTCACATATGAGAATAATCTACTATGAATGCTTCTAATTACTAGCTACATGACCTTGATGGTAAGTACAACCTCTTATAACTCTTAGCATAAGGCTATAACAACATGAGTGACCACCGTCTAATATCTCAGATCTGTAACAAGCAATCGATACAAATCATGAATTGCCCTTCGAGGAACTAGGTGTTTCAATGTTATACTATTGAAAAAAAAATTCTTACTAGTTTTCACTCATTTATTTCTGTTAGTATTGACTCATTCTTTTCTGTTTTGACAAATTCATTTATGTTAATTATCACTAAATCGACTTTGTTTGTTTGATCTCATACAAGGCCTCTCGCTTCTCCAATCATATGCTCTTTGTTTTGACCGTGACACATGATTTCAAATTTACACATGTGTATATACAATAAACTCATCAACACCAAAACCCTAATATCTTTACAATGTGACTGGATACTTTCCACAAGTCAAATGCAAAACTCATTTGTTTTGAATACGAAATGAGTAAGAGTAACAAATTTTCTATACATTTAGGATATGGAACGAGATTAAAAGTCTCTCATCGTATCGTTGTTATGACATCAACTATAGTCTACGGTTAGAATGACATAGATCTACACATGTAACATCAATCTACAATCTAATTTCAGTATGACATCTATCTCCAATCTGATACGTATATGACATCAAATTTCAAACTCTGTCCTCCGACAAATTATTGTTACAATGATTTCACTGGCATTCAAATTTACTTTGATTCATCACTCATGGTAGTAATCTGTTTGCAATCCAGTAGCTCGCATACAAGGTAATCTCCACATCATGATCTATAGCAATCAACATTTTCAAAGTCCAGATGTAGTCCAATAACGAGAACTGTGGCCAGATGGTGCGTGGGAATTGACTCACCTGAACTCGCTCTAGCTCCGAGGCGGCCTTCTTGGCCAAGGCAGCAGTAGCAAATCGGATGAAAGCATAGCCTTTGTTCTTGCCGGTCTGAGGATTCTTCATGAGACGCACTTCCACGACGTCGCCCACCTTCTTGAACACTGACGACAAATCTTCCTCCGTCGTCTCCTTGTCCAGCCCCCCCACGAACACCTCCAGCCTCTTGTGCTTGCGTCTCTCCGAGATCGGCAATGCCTCCTGCTCCATTGCTCCGAAATCTGTGCCCTCATGCTCATGCTCCGCCCCCTGCTCAGGGACCGGCTCATTCTCTCCCCCATGCTCCTCAAACTCCAGCTTCTCGTCCACCCCTACAACCAGCGCCAGTCGGAGAAATTGCACCAAACGATTTAGCTTTTGAACATTCTGAAATGAACACGTTCATGATGAAGATTCCATCTGAAAGGAAGTTGTCCTTCTTTGAGTATGAAGGAATGTGGGCTACCTGAGAGGAAGACGGACTCGATATCTGCGCCAACCATAGTGTCGCTGCCGGCTTCATTGCAGACGGTGGTGGCAGCTTCTGGCTTCGTCTCTGCTCCTCCCTCCTTTGTCTGCTCGCCGTCTACCATAACCTGGTTCTCTTGCTGTGCCTCACTCCCCACTTTGGGCGGGTCAGTAGCAGGACCTCCAGTTTCTTGGTCCGATTCATAGGCTACCACAGACATGACCTCCCCCACGTCTGCCAAGTTCTGAATCACAGGCACTGCCGTAATGAAGTTGCCACGATCGCCCTCTGCAATACGAATCGAGATCAGCCAAAAGGATCGTTGTACTTCGAACATGGAAAAAGAATGTAAGTGTTGATGGGTGTGTGTGTACCTTGCGTAGAAGACCTATCTTCTCTGGGACTTTGATCACAGCTAACAATGACCGTGTCCCTATCGGAGGAACCATTCGCATCCTTGGCCTCGACAGGCTCCTGTGGAGGTGCCACTGACTCGTCCATGGGGGCACCCGATGTAGTACTACAACAGTCTTCGGAAGGATGTGAAACAACAGTTTGTGGAGTGTTATACACTGCTTTGTCTTGTGAGCATCCTGCGACTGGGAGCCCCATAATAATCGCATGCAGCAACAGGTGATCGAGCGATTGCGGACACAATGCCCCACTCCGGAAGGCGGTGGTTATCGAAACGGTTTCAATAACCGCCTCTGCTCACCCTTTCAACTCCGTTATGGTCACATGGTTACTTGGATCGAGCCTACATGGCTTTCGAACCTGTACACAAGCCAGTGTGAACATTGCCCCGTCCCAACTCTTCAACGAGCACTCTCAACGGGGTGCTGAACATCGATCTTAGTGAGTCAAGATGGCTTGCATATTTTCAAATGAAACTCCACAAAGGACGGATCAATAGAACGCTGATTTTGATAGTTTTCTGATTGTAAGGCATGAATACATTATGGCCATTCAGGCGGTAGTCCAGACGCAAGTTTCAGCTCTGTAATCTTCGTGTACTTACTCTAGAATAAGCAGAGATAAGTAGGAGATTGACCGCAAATGACCTACTTCTCCAGTATACAACGGAATGGAAGTGGAAGGCAAAGTACAAGCCAAGTAGATAGGTGATCCTGCGTGTAGCGGGGTAGGACAATCAGTCAATACATGATATAATGAAGAATCAATAAATGTGTGCATTTTTTCACAAAGTAAATTCCTGCAGTGAATAACTCAGGGTCTCAATAAGATGGACAAAATTTGTCAAAAGTGTCGAGCCTTATCCACCGAAGTGGACATTCATATTGCACAGCAATGTACAGACACGATGTAGCTTGATAAGCTCTTTGCAAAATAGCATTTCTCGCGCTACTCCTAACCAGAATGGACCATTTGACCTAAATTGCCATCAAGTCACCAAAATTGCGCATCAACATCACAGACCCTGCAAACATTGCCACTGCTCGCAGAAACCTCTGCATCAAACAAAACGTTCAATATCAGCTCAAGGCACCATGCTTGTCCATGCAACACTTACCCGAAAAAAGTCCACAATAAATACTTAGGGCCAATTCAGCTCATTCATTTAGCGTACACAGAATGCATAACAATCTCCTTCAGTAAAAAACGAGATAGCGAAACACAACGTTGACACTCAGAACACTTCTTTGGATGCATTCAAGAAGAATAATGCTCCAAAAACCTGATATTACTGATAGTCCGAACAGACAATTCGATCCTAATAGTAAGCTCAAGTACATGGATGTGTAATGGATGGATTCAAATACTGAGGATTTAGAATACGCATGATACATTTCCAGATAGAGAAATTTTGACATTCTTTCGATGTCCTTGGCTTGCAATTACGAAATGATTCAAAATGCATAAAGGTTGCCATTGCAAATTCATCAAAACACACGTATGCTCGCGTAGAGATAGAGGAAGAAGGGTACCAGATGTGCGGCGAGCTTCTCTTCGTCCCTGGTTTCTGCGGCCCATTGATTCTTCAATTTTTGCAACGTACTCTGCGCCATTTCTTCACTTCTGCGCTTTGGAATGCTATGCACTTCGCGACGCGCAGATTGTAATGAATCAATACACAAACCACAACCAACGTCAATGCTCACGAAAACATGACTCAACAATTTCTGAAAATCTTTCAGTTGTCCAAGAAACCCTAATTTTCACTCCCACATTCTCTTCCGGTTATCAATGTTTCGCTGCCCTGTGCATATCCGGGTAATGGAACTCGACCATGCGTGGTAATGAGAGCCACCCCTGGAACCGTGCTGCAGCACAGGGAGCAACCAAGAATAGCGTCCTCCTCCGTCGTTGTAAAATTCAAGGAAGATAACCGGGAGGACGATCAATTTGGCGCCAGGGAGCGCGAGCGGGAGCTTCAGGATTGGAGCTTAGTTCAAGTTTAAATTGATTTGGTTGTAGCAAGGGGTTATTCCCACCAAAATTTGAATGCAGTCATCGTGAGCGCCCAGATCGATGGATCGAGAGCAGAGAACTACGTCAACGATGGCGACGACGCCATCGCCATCGCCATCACCAACGCCACCATCGCCATCACCATCACCAACGCCACCATCGCCGACGTCAACGAATTCGCAAGCTTTGCACGCTCTCACTGCTCTGGCCATCGCCAACTCCTCACATCGCCATGTTCGCTGCATCGTCAAGCTCGGTGCGTAGAATTGGTTATAGTCACTTGCGATCTATCAGTGGTCTACATTGACATTCTTGGGAACCAAGATTCCAATTCAAGTCTAGAATTACAGCCAGCCTTAAACCCTAGATGCATAAGACGAGCTTCATTTGCAGGCATTGAATTTTCTATATCGATCAATCCTGACTCTGTGAGATGAAATTCAGCTTCAGTCTTCGGATGGTTTTTGGAGTCAGATTTCCAATCACGGGTCTAGCTTTGCGATGTTTACAACTGATATTATTCTGGAAGAGTAGTGAAGATTGGATTGCACTTAGAAGTTGTGGCTTGTTCGATGGTCAGGTGGAGCAGCCATCACGCGGAAAGAAGAGCTGGAGACGATCAACGAACCGGTGTTAACGGCTACCACATTGCATTTGAAAGAAGCGATGGGACTGCCATATGCATCGGTGCCGATGGATTGGAGCAGAAAGGATGGAGTAGCCGCGATAGCGGATCTTGTTCCCAACTGCAGTGGCCAGAACCTGGACTTCCCAAATGCATTCATCATTGTTCATGGAGCAGGTTGGTGAGTACAATACGCCCCTATCTTTCCTACAAACAATGTGGCCACTATAAGTTCTGGATTTCAGATGAACATCGTGACCACAATAGATGTGTGAGATGATCGTATGTGACAACATAGCCATATTTTATTGCTCCTTAGTCTCATCTCCGTTTGCTCGAGACATGGTTCTTTGGCTTTCTTAGATTACTCACTGTGGCGCGATTTGAATTTTCGGCACCTGTGTTGAGCTGTCGTATTCTGCATGATTGGAGCAGGTTCATATGGTCACTTTCAAGCCAGTAAATCGGGTGTGAACAAAGGTGACTTGAAGAATCCTCTTGTGAAGGCTGGCTTCGTTGCCACTCGGATTTCTGTGAGTGCTCGTCTCTTCGACATTCTCGTTACATTCTTGAGGTTGGATTTGAAGCGCATTCTTTGGTTCACATGCAGGTAAGCAAACTCAATCAGGAGGTTGTGCGGTCCTTGGCTTCAGGTAAGAGTTTGCAGCACTTACACTTTGTCTTGCTTCTTTGTAAATGGAGGACCTATTCGAACAAATTTAAGAAAAATATAGGCTTATTGACTATTGCTGTTGCGATTTAGAGGGTATTCCTGCTGTTGGGCTTCCTCCGTTTGCTGCTGGCTGGTCGACTTCGAACAAAGCGGTACGTTTATCGTGTCATTATAATTGCAAGGCCCGCCGTCCCACAACGAAACAGACTCATAGTATATGAGTCACTTCAATGACTTGTGCTTTATTCTTACAGTTAAATCGGGACAATGTTTTGGAAGTTCGGCGAACAGTAGATGCAGGCTTTGTTCCTGTATGTCTTACTACTCCAAAACTTCATTCTTACAGCATGCGTTACAATTTACGGCTCCCATGTATGTAGCTGTTTAGTGATTGAGGATACTGGTATATGCGATTGTGACATTCTTCAAGTTTTCTCACAGGTATTGCATGGAGATGCAGTGTTAGATAATACTCTGGTGAGATTTCCTTAAACCCCGAAGTGCGCTTTGGAAGCTATAAATTATTTGTAGTAGCTATCGAAAATTGCTCCTTAAGTTCAAGATTGTAGGGTATAAGTATATTCTCTTGATGGGTTTGGTAGTGACCAGGGTTCCACGTAATGTGTTGTTTTATAACTTTGGCTGGCTCGTATCTTATGCATAGGGTTGTACGATTCTCAGTGGAGACGTTATTGTGAGACGACTTGCTCAAGTTGTGAAGCCCACCTTCGTTGTATTTCTGGTATCCTGCTCAGAGTTTGTTGATTCTTTTTTTTCTATGTATATACACTTGAGATTATATCCGGTAGAGAATCCTTTACAAGCCGCTCAAGACCAATGTGCCTGGCGTTTTTGATCGTTCTCCTGAAGAGCCTGACGCAACACTATTGAGAGAAATTGGTGAGTCTTAACCATAAAAAAAACCACCTGATCTTCATTTCTCACATCGGATCCTACTTTCTGTAGATTCATCGCCTCAACAGGAATCTAGGTTTATCCTAAGGCTTCAAATTAAAGAAGTGTTCATTTTTATATCGAATATATTTGTAGATTGCGTGTTTGATTCACCAATAAAAAGAAGTTTAGTTACAATGTTGAATGATACTGATGTTCAAACTCAAATACTGAAGTATCATGGGCTTCTTGTTCTGATTCTGGCATTACTTGGTTAAGTCAGCTAGTATTTAATCAAGTTGCTTCTTGTCGATGCTTTTGCTTATATATACTATTCGCGTTATGCTGTAACAGTGGTGTTTGAAGACTCCAGTTGGACAATCGTGGATCCTCCTTTCGGAGTTAACAGCAACAGTGGAGGTATGAGACGTTCGTGCATTCTTGATTATACTAGTATTTTCGCTTTGCTTGATATATTGACAATCTGTGAACTTACTGCAGTACAAACAACTGTTGCGGCTCACGACACAACTGGAGGCATGTCTACCAAAATTGCTGAGGCTGCATCAATCGCTGCCATGGGCATTGACGTCTACATTGTGGAGGTAGTCATTCATTTTACTTTGCTCAGTTGCTGAAAATCTCTTATCACCATAAATATTCCCTCTTTTGCCACTGTATAGTTTCTTATTGAAGTCACTCTTTTGATGTGAATTTTATTTGTTTGCCTTCCTCTGCTTGCAGGCCGGAACTCCTCATGCTTTAGAAGCTTTGAGAGGACACGTCAAAAATTTGAAGAGCAAAAAAACCTGGATGGGCACACTGATCAGAAGCGCTCTTGGTCGAAGCTCTTAGGTACTGAAGCACAATGGCATGTTGCATTTTGTCGTGGGAATCGACCACGCTCTATGCGTTCTGTTTTTATAGCTTTGAATTACACTTGGAATTCACCTAGAGGGTTATTCTCTTTCTAGAGGGTCTGTTAAAGAGTATTCCTCTTGATATTCTTAGAGAAATGCAGAAGGTTACTTATATCATAAGGCAGAAAACTTGGCCGATATGATTTTGAAGTTGTGAATTGGTGGAAAGTAGTCTCTTATTTTCAATTATAGGTCAAGAATCTCGTATGAAAAACCTCCGTAGATTCGTGTTGACAGACCTGGCTTATGATGATAAATGTTTTCTACCGAATGTTTTCCAGTATGCAGGAAAAGTAGAAAAGCGTACTTGCTTCAATTTTGTAGAGGGTACAGTCCTTCACTTTGGTCTTCACTCCAGAACCAGTTTCCAAAGAGCCCTGCTTTTGTTTTTTTGTTTTTTAGCTTCTACCTACCTTCGATTCTCAAATGGACACCTGTAGATAGCTTGAACTACAATGTTCAACGACCTTTTTTTCACAAAATTATAGAAAATTCCTAACAGAACACTCATTTTTGGTAGGGTAACTAAATTGTACTGTACCTGCTGTGAAGTGGTTCATACTGTTTAGGCCATGACATACACTATCGTGCATACGGACCCAAGTATACCATGTTCACATCTACTCATCCATGGTAGATCGTTCATTGAATCCTCTAGATCATGCAACAGGGATGTGCACGAATGATGTACACTCAGCATATGTTTAAAAAGCACTGTCTTCCTTGTGCAATATTCTAATTCTCGTAAAAGAACACTATGTGGCTTCATCAGTTTATTCTTGAAAATCGAAAGGGTCTTGAAAGTGGGTGCGTTTGGTACCAACCCTCTGTAAAAGCCCTGAAAGTAACCTCATTGACATAGTGGTATAAACAATTATAAAGAATACTGTACACGAGTTATGATTCTTGAAAAGGTTTTGTGTTAAATGTCCTCAAAATGAAAGGTACTGAAAGGGATGTCACATTCTATACATAAACTAACTTTGACTTGTAGGAATTTGTAGTTATCCACTATGTAAAATGGTATTATGTAATATGGTATTAAATGGTATTATGTAATATGGTATTGTAGACTCGTACAATAAGGTATGACTTAATGACATGCATTTTAGTGAAGATAGCTCTTGTTCTTGGGTTTCCAAGCATGGAGCATGTTTTATCACTGCAAGCCAATTATGTGAAATAAATAAAAAAATAGGAATTTGTTTTTCATGATCGTGATCTTGAGATGATTTTTAAGAACTATTTAGTTTGAAGGTTTTTGATCGAGATAATTTTGCTATTGGATTTCCAATGATGTTTCATTAAAAAAAAGTGATGAAACGGATGATATTTTAGAAGCTATATCTCCTTCATCCACCGTTGGATTTCAACTTTATTTTCGGGATGGCTTCCAATTAGAGCCTAGTTTTAGTGGTAGAAACCTTGACAAGATCGAAGATGTTTTGAAGATAAAGCATGAATCTTTGTGCAAAGGGTCTAGTTTGGACTATTTTTCCTTTGTAATTTTTTTGGCAGTCTTCACAATTGCAAGGCTATTATTTGAGCCAAGAAAGTTTTTTGATGATTTTCTTTTGGGGCAAAGGTGCTATTGAGATGAAGGTGAATATCTTTGAAGTCAGTGACTTTATAAATGCAATTAGTTTGTTGGTAGGATTTCCACTCTAAAGTGAAAATGATGAAATCTTTCGGTTTGCTTTTAGTACTAATATGTTACAATCTCCCGATCTATGAGGCCTCATGACTCAAATTCTGGTAAACGTGACAAACAAAAAGTCTATTACAATTTTGTACAATTAAGATCTTAATAGCTTATTTTCATATATGTCACTTCTTTGAAAATGTGTTCTTTTGGCTAAAAATAGGCTGGGGCGTTTAGGGGTTAAACCTTACTAAGGCCCAATTTATACACAGGCTGGGGCCGGCTAGAGAGCGGGCCGGATTCAACAGCCAGAGTTTGGGCTCAAGCAAGAGAGTTCGGGCTAGAGTAAACCTTGTTCCAATCACTCATTTCTAGTTCTCATTATTTGTTCTTAGTTTCCATCCTCTGTTCTCAGTTCCTATCCTCTGTTCATGTTCTTAGATCTTCTCCAATGTTTCCTTCATTCCCCCTTCACTTCTTCTTTGCTCCCATTTTCATGTTTCATATTCCTTGTTCTTTTGCCTCCTTGTTACCCGAGTTCAAGTCCTTACCCATGTCCTCCGGACACGGACATTAAAAAATTTATATTGAAATTTATGAAATGTGTGAAAAATCTAGACCTGAGTATTTAAAAAAAAAAAAAAAAAAACGAAGTTGGAGGTTTTTGGTGATATTGAAATTATGGGATATGCAATGAATATGCAAGTTCCCTGCTCTCGGTTCTCCATGTTGTTTAAGATTTGTAGCATGTCTTCGATTCCCTCATTCCATTGTTCTCGTCCTCTATTATGGTTCCCCATTCTCCATTTTATTCTTATTGGTTCCCTACCTCCAAACTCTCATTCCTAGTTCCCAACTTTTGTTCCCATTCCTTCATTCCTCAACTTCCCTTATTGGTTTTCATCATTCCTTCCTAGTTCCCATCATTCATTCCTAGTTTTCATTATTTGTTCTTGGTCCCATCCTCCGTTCCCAATTCCTATCTTTTGTTCCCCGTTCCTACTTATCTTCATCCCCCTTACAACTTATTTGCTCCTATTTTCATATTTCATATTCCTTGTCCCTTTGCCTCCTTGTTATATTCTTAAAATATAATAAATTCTTAATAACAATTTAATACCACTTATAAAATCCCTTCAAACTCTTTGAAAATCTTCATACTATATATTCATGACCAAATGATGATGACCATGACTATGCATTGCCAAGGACAGACAGACGAAACCCTAATTGTGTTTTTATATATATAGACATTCCTTGGCAGGATATGAACCTGGCCTAGCCCTACTATTCTAGGGTCAAAGATGTAGCTTGTAGAAAATACCAAGATCCTTGTATTTTCCAAGTGCTTGGTTAGTATTGTTACTACTTAACCCCTAAAAATCCAGGGGTTTCCTCGACCTCCAGAACCAAAAAAACTGCCATTTTTCACCTTCGTTGGGAAATGGGGAAATGGAGAAACTTTTTTTCCGGTTTTAGACTTTGAACCGTAAGATCTTGTACCTAACTTGTATACAAAGGACTGGTCAAAATTTCAACCGTTGGATGTTTGTCATTTGTGAGATCATAACAATCAAAGTTTGACCAACACTTTTTTTTGCCGTTGCGTGAGAGGCATTGTCTAAATGGTGCCAAGGGCAACTTGATGATTGTTATTCCAAATATTTTTCCCTCATTTTTTTTCATGTAGGTAATCAAGTTGGGTATGCTCATGCAAAATTTTAGAGACCAATTCCACTTTTTGACCTTAATGTAAAATATTTTATGAAAGAAGGTCTAAAAACAACCATATAGTAAAACAAGCACCACGTATGATATATTTAGTTTGAGAAAAATCTCGACGGTGAGAAGGTGCATTTATAATAATGTGAACTTTGAAAAAAAAATCTTGGAAAAAATCCAAAATCTCGAATTTTGGCAATTTTTGAAAGAAAAAATTGTAAAATTACTAGAAATTGTGAAGATTGTTTTTGAAAGTTTTGGAGGCTGCCCTTGTAAAATTGGTAAACTTTTTGACTTCGGATACTTTGGAATTTGAATAGAAATTTGGTAATGAACACATTTCTAAAAAAAAAAAAAAAATAAATAAAAAATTTTAAACTGCCCGTTTAGGACTTGAAACCTAAAATTTCTAGGTGAAGGTTATAAAATTAAAATTTGACTTTGAAAATTTTAGCACATACACATTACTGTATGGGGAGCACCCAATAAAAATCTTAGGCAAAAATATCAATTTAAATGCTTAAAATGAGCTGCCCGAAATCTCAGAAAACCGAATCGGTTTTCCTGGATTTTTAGGGGTTAATACAAATCAACAATGCAATAGATAGAAACTCCGGTCCCTTTTTAAGGGGCCGGCGTGAATGAAGTGTCCGTTCGTAATGCTAATATCCCGATGGCCACCGGACAAGGGGAAATAACAATGCAATACATTATACGAACTTTAAAAACTATGATCACAATAGAGCACAAATCAAGAAATTTCATGAACCTTCAGCGGTGTTAAAGATGAACATGAAGTTGTGCTCAAAGAAGGGCGATATGTATTTCCTGCAATATTTAAATAGGTTGTAGGACTCAAATATACTAGTAGAAAATGGCACTAAATGTGACATCCGTAGTGACTTGTCCTTAGTGACGCAAAGTGCTTGTTCTCATTGAGCTTGTTGACATCAGAATAAATTATTATATTTGTCACTTAAATTTTTTTGGGTGTAATAAGCAACACTAAGGCCTGCTAGATTGGTATAAATTTTAATTAAAAATGAAACTATGAAAATTTATTTTGATAATATTAGAAGCAAAAATAAAACAAACAATCTGTGTCACTCCGGACAAGTCAATACAAATGTCACTTTTAGTGCAGTTTTCTACTAGTGATATAAGAATTTGTATTTGACATCATCTTTTTAAAAGAAGAGTGGATCACAAACAATCATCTTCTACACCTTCCAAAACAACTCTTAGAATGGCTTTGTGATTCTTGGAAGCAATCTATTTCTAATTTGAGTTCTAATCAATTTTTGCGCGCTAAAATCCCGCTCACAAGATGCAGTTGACAGACATGAAAGTCATGCCAAGTGAGCAAAAAGATAAAATTGGGATATTGTCTCTACACAGAGTCATTTCAAACAATCATCTTGGACATCCAAAAATATTTATCTTGCAATTCAATTATGCATTGGAGCTGAAGAGTTAGAAACTCTTTTTTGCAAGCATTTGCGTTGACGAGAGCAGAGAGCAAGAAACCTACGCAGGAAAAAAAAATCTTCCACAATCGATATGAAGGGGATGACTTCTTCTGGTTTGCTGTTACGACCTTGAAAACTAGGCTTAAGGGGTACTTCTTCATGTCCTCCAACATATCCACTGCTTCCTGACTAGCATCTTTTAGAAAAGGAGCACCTAACTCTGTTTCCATCACATTATATGGACTTTGTAACGGTTGCGGAGGAAGGCTTGGAGGTCTCTCTCTATGAAGGGGTGGGGCTTGGGATTGAAAAATACTTCAAATGCTCCACCGTCAATGCAACTAACACGGCTCTCACGATCCTCTCCTCTAAATCTTTTGGAGGATGTATAGCGCTCTGATACCAATTGTTGCAAACCTCTAATAGGTTTGCTACCAATTAACTCAACAACACAAATAAGCTAAAATGACACAACCAAAAACTTTATTAAGCTCAACCTCCCAACCATAGTAAAGTGCTCACAACAGAAGACAACCTTTATCTTCTCACCCCGAGCTTATATTTCCAAGTTCTTTCCTCAGGAACTAGAAGTATATCTCTAGTCTTTTACTTCTTTATCTCCAAATAGATTTTATCAATAGATCAACTAGAGTAGTCTTACTCTTTATGTCTTTCCAATTTCTATTTAGAGAAGTCTAACTCTAGTTGGAATCTTATCCATGAATCAACTATAGTGATCTAACTCTTTTTATTCTTTTACTATCTCAATCTGGAGTGGTCTAACTTCAGTGCACCTCATCATGAGTTGTCTAACTCTTATGCACATGGTCTCAATCTGGAGTGGTATGACTCCTGTGCACCAAATATGGAGCTGTCCAACTCCACTGCACATATTATCTACTTGGAGTTGTTTAACTCCAATCCACTCATCCTCAACTTGGGGTCGTATGTCTCTTATCATCTTATCCTCTGACACATAGAGTTACATTTCGCAATTATCATTTGTAACACTAATTAACAACTCTTGTGTAGTACATATCAATAAGTAGATAAGAACCACATAGGAGAAAAACCCAGATACTCTTATACATGGAAGAAAGCAATCACCTACTAAAGGGGGTAAATAATTCTTACTCTTTGCATGTCTTGGCACTCTATTTACGCACGACTTCATTCTTTGTCTTCTATTTTGGCTGCTGCTAGAAAACACTCTGTAGCAGTTCCAAGAGCTCCCACTGCCAAAAGAGCGTTCAAATCTTAAGTAATGAAAAGCACCACCTTTCCGAAAGCTTCTAATGTCACATGACAACTTCCACAAAAAATAAAAAATAAAAAATAAAAAAGAAACTGTAGAACTAATAAGAAGAATAAGAAATGTTGTTAGCAGGTGTCAAATGCGAGTGATTTAAAAGCAGCATCTGTAAGAGAAAAAGAAACATAAAAAGAGGATGTTGGCAGGTGACTGTGGGTTACCGTCACGAGAAGTAAGTGAGCTAGTCTGTGTCGTAAGCTCTAAACGCAGTGTCAGAGCGAGTTGCGAGATCCAGCAAGCAGAACGGGCACTTCTTTCTACGGCGACTATCACCAAGTGGGCCGCAATCTGTCAGCGGCACACGACAAATCGCTACGAATCCACATCGTAAGCATACTACGACATCATTGAAGGCTCATCAATGTTGTGGGAGACTGATCACCGTCCCGATCGAACCCTGGGCAGCGTTGAATCTCCGTCCCCTCGATCTTAAACAACTTTGCACAAACAGACATATGCATGCATGATTCCAGTTCCAACTCCGTTTCTGAGCCTGTAAAGTCAACCGCACTGCACTTGAACACGAGCCTGACTCTTCTCGTACTGTCGTCGCAATTATAAGTCATACAGTACTGCGCGAGTGATAAGCTAGCTCTCATCGAACGGTGATTGCATTGTAAGTTAATCGTGATTACGGGAACTTGGTTAGTATATGGTAGGGGGTGTAGCTAGCTGCTTCCAGGTTCCAAGTTGCGAATGAGGCTCTGACAGCTATAATTACATGTGGGGGCTGCCAACCAACTCAATCGACGGTACTGACACGACAGAAGGCTTCGAATGATATCGTTTTTCTAGAGTTCGCCGTGCTTGCTCGGAATCTGATCGACTTGAGGTGACGGTGATGCCGCACATTCTCAACGTGGTGCCGGATTACGCGGTTCTAGCTTCGTGCTTAAATATGTAAGAGTAGAGGCCTCGTAGAAGTGTAGAAGCCTGGGAAAGTGCTTGTGCGATCCTCGATGGAGGATTTATTGAATGATTGGTAAGTGTGAGAGTGATGGGTTTCTTTTTCCTTTCCGGGAAAGCGGAGTTAGAAGCTATAAAATTTGGAAAGTCTGGGTAGGGTCAGTATGGGCGGGTTCTTTTCAAAACGTTTGCGATGGGTCGGAAGGACAGATGGAGTGATTGAAGAGTGAAAAGGACTTATCTGGAGTGAGTTGAAGATTAGTACTGCACGGCGCGGGTGAATTTGTGCAAGTCCTGATGAACTTGCACATTCCTTGTTTTCGGCTGCAGGTTGTGAGTAGTTGGCATCGTTTTTTGCAAATTTGAACTTGCTCGGCCCGGCGTGAGTGGAACGAACATGGCGGAGATTAAGATCCGCATGCCGCCGGGTGCAACAGCAGCAGCAGTGGAGGTCGACGAGTTTCCCGGAAGAGCCGCCACCAACAAAGTCTCGCAGGACCCAAGCCCAGTTCATCTTGGCGGACAGACGCCGCTTGTCAACGACGCCGTTTTCAAGAACGCGAAAACGAAAGCGTGGATCTCGTCGCTCCGGAAACAAACCCCGCTTGCCCAAAAGGTGATCGATCGGCTGATGAACGATTCTCCCGATTAAAATAATTCGTAATTATTGAACTCAACACTGTAGCTGTGGTCTTAAGGAATTTGCTGCAGTGTGGGTTTTAGAGTCCAGATGTCAGCGTAGAGTAAGGATGAAAGTGTAGAGATGGGGGTGGAAGTAAAAGTGGCTATGGCGGTGACGGAATGTGCTGTGATGGTGTAGTTGGTGGCGGAGGTGATCAGCACGTTCATACTGGTGTTCGCGGGATGCGGGTCGGCGATGGTGAACGAGATCAGTAACGGCCAAGTGACGCACGTGGGCGTGTCGCTGGCATTCGGCCTGGTGATCACCATCATGATTTACGCTGTGGGTCACATCTCTGGCGCCCACATGAACCCCGCCGTCACGCTCGCGTTCGCCATCGCCCGTCATTTCCCTTGGACCCAGGTTCTCGCTCTCCTCATCACTCTCATTCCCAAAGTGTAGGGTCCGGTGCCGGAATTGATAATTGAGGTGAGTTAGCGCGAGAGATTGATTGCTTGGAATGATCTTGCAGGTGCCAGTGTACATTATGGCGCAGTGTGGAGGCTCCATAATGGCGTCATTCTGTTTGCGGTGGATTTTGCATCCAGCGGCCTCCGAAGGCGCCACGCTCCCCGCGGGCAGTGACGTGCAATCGTTACTGCTGGAGATTGTTATCACCTTTATTCTCATGTTCGTCGTCGCCGCTGTCGCCACCGATACACGAGCCGTACTCCCTCTGCCCCTCCTCTGCTCTTTCATTCTTCAAAACTCCACATACTCAATCTCGCATCTCGCAACAAACTTCAGCTACTCGTAGCTTCCAGTCTGCCTTCCCAGTGGTATCACGCTTCGGAAGAGACGGTTCAAAACCTTCAAACCTTTTCTTATGTAACTAATCCATTGATCGGGTGGTGGCAGTGTGGAGAATTGGCTGGCATCGCTGTAGGATCCGCAGTCGCGCTGAACGCTCTCATGGCTGGGTACGCAACCCATCTCCAGGCTCCATCAGCATTCGTTTCACCAGTAGAAAACTCATGATTCAATCAATGACTCACAATTTTTTTACGATGGCCTTAAGTCATTGTAGTTGAGTCACAAAACACATTTTTATGCTGGTGTTTAGTGCTTCCAAATGCAATCTATAGTAATTTTGCTGGCGACTTGTCTAAAGAGGAGAGTTTCATTCTCGGTTTTGCATTTTTGGCAGGCCGATATCGGGGGCATCGATGAACCCTGCGAGGTCACTAGGCCCCGCCGTGGCGTCCGGGAACTACCGAGCGCAGTGGGTGTACTGGGCAGGCCCCATCATCGGCGCTGTAACGGGAATGCTGGCGTACAATTTCATTCGTCTACCAATGAAAGAAGGGGATTGCTGTAATAACGACGACAATAATAAGAAGCCAGTCAAAAGCTTCCGTCGCTGATTCATCTCCCCTCTTCACTCAGGTAATTATATAATATGATCCAGGTTAGTGTATATGATCCATCCAGTATGGCAGCTTGGCCGTGTACTATACAGCCCCATGTGTCAGGTAATTGCAAATCTCGGAGCAAATTGTTGAGATTGCAAGCATAAGGTATAAGATCTCAAAACCAGTGCAAAGTCGATCTCTGGCTCGCCACTGTGAATTTCTCTCAATCGGTGCCATTTCTGTCTTTGATTGCCTCTATGATGTTCGTTTGTAACCGGGACGTTTCTGACTTTGCAATGCCATTTGGATTTAGAACATGCTCCAACTTGATAACAAATGAGATTGGATTCTCTCTGCCATATAGCAAGCTTCCAACTGTAGTTACTTGCTATAACAATCTACCACATTTCAAGTATCCATTTGCCATAGCCTCTACTATAGGTCGTGATTTCTAATTCTCGTATCAATTTCCACTGTTTCCATATTTCTTTATCTATTTCAAAATCAGTCAACGATTTGTTAAGATCATATATTATAGAAATCACAACTTAAGTGTACAGAAATATCTTCCACGAAAATTCCCAGAATCTTTCGCAATGTTTTGATATGCAAAGTCTAAACTGGTGAAGATATATGAAATAGGTCAACATGTGGGAGGTGCAAGAGCATTGGTTTTCACCAAGTGACACAAGCATTTCCGTATGACATTCATCAAGACTTGATAAATACGCTAGAAGAGTAGAAGGAAAGCAAATCATACGGCGTCAATTTCATTTACAAGAAATCATCCGTTACAGAGAATATCGACAAATCCGAAACACTCTCGATCTCCGAGAGTGTGTGAGAAAATACTACAAGAGAAAATTAACACTTGTTGTCGAGGGCTACTATACACTCCATCGCATGCAGCACACTAATCAATCACCGACACATTGTTCGGCCGATCGATGTCCAGAACTAAATTCATTTACAGGCCCTTGGTGTACTCGCTCTGCTCCTTGATGTTCTTCTCCGTCACATTGTCTTCGATGTGATCTGCGTTCCTGTGCTTTCCGTATTGCACCACATCGTTCGTCTTGCTCTTCAACGTCCTGCCGGCATCCGTCAACTTGTCCTGTTTCCAGCAAACTTCAGAATCAGCACACCCTTCTCTTGTTCATTACTGAACCCCGGTCTCTGCTATGGGTAGAAAAAAGTGCTTACCATGATGTTGAGACCGTCGGGGTTGTCCCTCTCGGCTGCCTTCTTCTTGTCCTCATTGAGCTCGCCAGTGGAGCTGTACTGAGTCCACTCATCTCCGGGCTTCCTTCCAACGCCACCGGGCTGGGTACCCGCGGGCATCTTGTCCTGGATCTTGTTGGAGATGTCGATGATGGCGTCATTGAACTTGTCACCCAAGTTCTGCACGCACACCGAAATAAAATAAGTCCCAATGATCCCACACTAGAATCATCATACAGTTACCTCGGTTCAGGGAATGCAATGCATACCCTCTCGTCTTTGCCAGTTCCGGGCTCGCCAGCGGCGCGGACAATGAGCGAGCGACGACGCATGGGCGCCATGTTCAAGTTGGTTCGGAGTCCGCCATTGTTGAAGGCGACGGCGCTGCCGGAAGACAGAGCCTGAGGGGCGACGATCATGGTGGAGCTCATCATGGTGGCCATGACTCTATGCAAAATGGGCTAGCTAAAAGGAAGAATGTACAAAGCTTGTGTGATCAGATTGTAAAATGCAGTGCGAGAATGGTTTGAGAAGTTTGCAAGGGTGCATGGTACATATAGTAGCGGGTGACAAGTGGCGAGCGAAAATCTGAGGGGTGGGTATCGGACGGTAGCGAGATCGAGGCAGGCAGGTGGGGCGCGGGGATTGCAGAGCAGGAGATAGGACGCTCCACTTGGCTTGCTGCCAGGAACGCGACTGCGGGCGCGACCCACCTGGCCTGCGCTTTCCATCGCACGGTACTCGCCACCCCCAGCGCTGATCGATCACTCACCTGAGCTTCCATTCCGGCTATTGGTGATCAGAATACTGTATTGCCAGAATCGTTTGAAAGTGGTATCTACATGTGTCGTAGAACCAGGCGTATGATTGTATAGGAGAATATGGATGAGCGTGTGATTTCTGCATGAGACAGTGGCTTTCGGACTTCCACCGTATTGGCTACCACGAACCGCCTCGGTGACTCAAAAGGAGCTCGCTATCACGAGATCAGGAAGTCCGTTGAAAATATCATCCGACTCCTCCTCCAATGCTAAGTAGAGTTGGATCCTAATAGGGTGGTGCCACATCACTTTCCAACAAGTAGGGATTGAATGTAGGAGCTTTGTCTTTGTCTTGTACCATATGTGTAGAAAATTATGTTACATTTTGAAATTTGAGATGTCAAAAATTTCAAAAAGAAATATAGAAAATGATATTGGTACCCATAGAATTTGAAATTGAGATTGAAATATGGGTTTTGTCAATAGAGATAGTTATTCAAGAACTAAGAGTCAAATTGGCCTATCAATATCTAATTTTCAACTTACTATTGGAATTTCAACTGCAATATTAAAATACAACAATATTTAATCTTCGACTTCTAATGTATTTTTATACTTAGATCATTAACCCCTATGTATTTTTATACTTAGATCATTAACCCCTATGTATTTTTATACTTAGATCATTAAACCCTAAACCCTAAACCCTTTGATATTTTGGATATCAACAAGCAATACTTTGAAGTGTTGTAACTTCTTCATCCAAAGAATGTTTTGAAAATTTGGTGCATTGGATTTCAACTCAAGTCTAGCTTTTTGTCATAAAAATGATAGATCTATCGAGATGATATGAATTCCTGGGATTTTTTTAAATTTTAATTTTTTTTTTTTGGTGAGGGTACTTTTTGTTTTAGAGTTTTTAATATATGGCATATTTTATCATTGCATATGGAATGATATGCAATTATCTTTAATGGGATTTCCTTAAATAACTATAATCTTAAGATGAAGGCTAACAACTTCCTAATTGGAAGTTTATTGCTTGGAAATAAATTTGGTATTGGAATACATTGCACGTTTTTTTAACTAAAAAAACACATGGTTATTGAGTTGCTAGATCTTTCGTATCCAGTATTGAGTTCAACATTTATCCAATGGACTTTGTTCTGTTATGAATCTAGATTTTGCAGTTAGTATGAACTCCATTATGGTGTGGTGAGATTATCACATTTATTTTAGTGCAAGACCTCTAAGTCTGGACTCTTTTTCTTCGCGAAGTATAGCCAGTTTTGCCATTGCACCACCATTATGTGAGCTGCATTTTTTTTTTTTTTTTTTTTGATAATTTTCGGTACAAGCTTTCCAGATGAAGGTGAATTTTTATTTGTTCTAGTTGGACATCTTTAACCCCTAAACAGCCCTAGTGTCGAAAAACGACATTTTGGATGAAGGGCAGAAACCTTGAAGAGCCATAACTTCTTCATCCAAACTCCGTTTTTGACGAAATCACTTGGGTTAGGTCACAAATCAAGTCTAGTTTATATGGTAAAAATTGCAAACTCATAAAATGAAGTATGAATAAATGGCATGGATTTTAGTGAAGGCAGCTTTTGTTTTTGGGTTTTCAAACATTTAGCATGTTTTACCATTGCAAGCCAATTATGTGAAATCTAAAATAGTTTTTCATAAATTTTTTTTCATAGGTTTGATATTTAGATGCATCCCAACAACTTTGTAGTTGGAAGTTTTTTGATCTAAATAACTTTGGTATTGGCTTTGCAATGATGTTTCTACGATGAAAATAGTGAAAAAATGGATGATTTTTGAAGAGCTAGATCTCCTTCATCCACCGTTAGATTTTGACTTTATTTTTTGGGATGGATTCCAATTATAGTCTATTTTTAGTGGTAGAAACCTTGACCCAATCGAGGATATATTGAAGAAAAGGCATGGATTTGAGTGCGAGGAGTCTAGTTTTGGACTATTTTTCCTTTGTAAAAATTTTGGCAGTTTTCACGACTACAAGGCTACTATTTGAGCCAAGATTTTTTTTTGATGAATTTTTTTGGTACAAGAGTGTCTTTGAGATGAAGATGAACAACTTTCCAGTTGCTGATTTTTTGATTGCAGATTTCATGTTGGTAGTATTTTCACTTCAAAGTGGAAATGATGGTATTTTGTAGCCTGTTTTGCGCACTAATATGTTATGATCTCGCAATCTATGACGTCCCATGAGTCAAGTTTTGGTCCACATGATCTACTACAAGTCTATTACAAGTTTGTACGGTTGAGATCTGAATAGCATATCTTTAATTTCATCTATATCACTTTTTTTTTAAAATGAGTTTTTGGCTAAAAATACCCCAAGGACGTATAGGGGTTAACTACAATTAGGTTTGTTGATTCTATACCCTTAGAAAATTGTATAACTTCACTAAAACTAAACTAGGACTTTTAAGGTCAAAGAACCAACTTGGCATTGACACACAAGAATCCCAAGGATTAACTTAGCAATCTCAAATTAACTTAACCTTCAAAGCCTAATCAACCATTCTATGGTGAATTCTAAATTTTGAGTAGTCGTAGCACATTAAAATAAGATATTTCCCCATGACTTTGATGAGTTAGGAACCACATCCAATTCACGGAACCTCATTTGGTTCATAGGTTGTTCAAAATTATCCTTTCTCATTTGGATTCATAGGTTGTTCACAATCAGCCTCCAAACACTAACAGGGCAAGATTTCCTTAGTGTTGGAAAACTTGCTATTTTGGGAGAGTGATGGTGTTCCTCTTAGGGTAATGGTGGCCTTACTCTATTTTCATATAATATGTGATTTTGGCCAATGAGATTAATTTTCAATCACTTATAATAAAAACTATATTTTTAATGATTCTCAAAGTTTTACTCTCTTTAATTTGATTTATTGTATTATGAAGAGTACCTATTCTTAGAAATTTAAGTGTATTCATCTAATTTAGGCATTTGGATCTTCATATTGTCTTTTGAGCCAAATTTCACAAGAGTTAAAAAATGCATATTTTATAACACATTTAAGGTTCTCTCCAAACCTCTTGGGCTTTTAGGGATTACATTGAATAACTTGGCATTGAGCATGGGCTATCATGAGACTCTAAAAGGAAATTAAGAACAATCACCCCACGAATCAACTAGAATATTGTAACTTGAAATTTTTAACACCAAAGATACTCATAAAGATACTAAAACATCTTGTTACTTGCCCTCCTCTAAAATTATTGTAACTTGGAACTTTTAACACCACAACTGATCACAATGCTCAACCACCTTATTGCTTGCCCTCATCTAAATACCTTTTTTCTGATACACTCACCACCTTGATTCTTGCCGTCATATGAACACCTAACTTTCTCAAATGAGAACAAATTTAACATTCAACAATCTTCTCCATCCAATATAAACATAAGGCCCACCATCCAACTTAAACATACGACCCACCCAATCAATCAATCTTTTCACCAGCAGATAATGCTTAAATCATATGATCATCCTCATTCCTGTATGCAAATGTCACATGCCGTTTTGGAAATGATGTAACGCCTACAGACCATTAAATGGAAACACCTATATTCCTCCAACAAAGAATAAGCACAAAAAAGAAAGCCTTTCTTTTGGAGTAGCTAGTAACTAGTGAAAGTTTGCCTTGTAACTAGCTATACGCATACGTAGTGACCGTAGAGCGGGAGTGATCGTTCTTGTAGTCTAAGGCCAATTGTCATAATCAGTGTATGGCGGGCGAGAAACACTACTTCATTGGTACTTGTGATGATTTGTCTCCATAGTACGAAGAGTGTATGTGGTACTCGCTAGTGAGATAGTGTGGTGTTTGCGCCAGGTTATATGCTTGGAGTTGAAGAGTCATGTAAAGATTGATGCTAATCAATAATCTGATGTTGAGTACTATAATGTGTTGGGTTGTTGTAAGTGATAGCACTTTTGTTGTTGACTTTACTAAACTTTTGACAAAATTTAGTTCCTATATCAAAATGTATGAACATCTATTGAGGGGGTTTGCCAACAAGTATATGACTCACCCCAACGGCGCCAGCCATCTGATCAGCTAACGACAGAAGGCTACACCGATAACCAAGCTCTTGCGAGGCCTGGTTCCGATCGAGCTCCACCATCACTTTGCAAAGCGAGTGCAATCGACTCGTCCAACTCTCATACTCGTAGCTGCTCCAGTCCGCCGTTCGCGCCAGCAACAAAAACTCATCCCTTGTAATCACTCTTCGCAGCCACTGCGATCTCGGATACTGCAAACAGGACTCTCCTTTCACATCGCTCAATTCGAGCTCTTGGGAATCAGAAAGGTTGGGAAACACATATCCATTCTTGGTAGCTACCGCAGTCCTTAGATTCTCCGGAGTGTAAGAGGATGGCACTGCAAATTGGAGCTTTCCAACACAACATGGAGAAACGACATACCCCGCTCGCCATCGCAACGCTTGCATCAGTGCAAGGTCAGTTGCGTGGCCGCAAGCGTGAAGAGCCACGCATGTATCGAATGGCTCCGTGTAGTCTTCGATTCGACCCTGCTCAGGTGAATCAATCAACAATATAAGATGGGTTATGGACAGGTTTGCAGTGGAAGACTAACTTTGAACTCACCTGCCAGGTCGTGAGATTGCTCAGTTTTGCTTCTTGGGCTCGAACGTCAAGCAGTCTTAAACTCTCCTGTTTGTAATCCACGCACACGAAGGTGTAATCCTTGAACAGGAATGCGAGTGGGAGAGAAAGCGCGCCGGAACCGCTCCCAAAATCCACCACCACAGAACCTGTCCATTGTTTCATTTCAGTGATCAGAATTAGGATTCAAAAAGCAGTCGGAAGTGTAAGACTATGATATCATCTTGGGTAGATTTCGTCGAAGCTTAAACCCTAGAGCCTAAACCCTTGAGCACGAGAGTGATACCTGCGGGAAGGTTGAGGAGCTTCAGAGCTGTTGCAATGCTCTCCACCTGCGATCTCTTTCTCGCTCCACGAGCTAACTTGCCATCTTCTCTCTCATCATCATCATCATCGTCGTGGCCACATTGAGGCTGTTTCCGACCTCTTCGTGTCGTGGGCGCGGGTGGTTTGTATCCGAATCCTCGTAAGGGATCGGCACTGACAGGTACGACATCCCAATCTACTCTGAAAATCTCTCCTTCTTCAAGCACAGAAACTGTAGACAAGGGCCACAGTACATCCAAAGGAAGCTCCGGGCAATTTACTTCCTCAATCAGACCAGGTAACGCCGGGATTTGTCGAAGGATCGAAACTATGTGCGACCGTTGCAATGATTCTCGAGACGGTCCTCCTTGTTCTCTAAATTTCTGTCGCCGACTCTTCTTCGAACTATCTCCTTCGACGATGGGTTTTAAATGATCCTCTAAAAGTTGTTGGAAGTGCCAGCAATAAGCCAACTGGGAGCTCGAATGCACCATCGCGGTGAACCTAGGCTGCCATCAAACCCTAATCCTGCTCTGTTTCTAAACCCGGTGAGCACACACGACGAGCTCATCATCAGAAAAGGATTTGTCTCATTTGACTGAAAACTGAAGGTCGAGTGATGCATCCCCTAATTTCGAGATGCCATTCTCGGAATATGGTTACTTTCGATAATTTTGTTGGTATCTTGCAAGCTTTTGTTTACTTTTAATGGAGAACCTTTTAAAGATATGGCAACTTACAGTGAAGATTTTTAGGAGAGAAGTGGATAGGTAGATAGGTGAGGATGAATAGTGCTTGGGGCATTCATCGCTTTAGAGGGGTGTGAATGGACGAAAACGATTTATTCATCCGGGTTGAGGGTTTTGCACACTTCTCTTCCAGTGGTGGTGGTGATACTCGCACATCGTCGCGGTGTTCTTCTTTGCAAGAGCGGCAGTAGCAAGGAGCTATGGCAGCCATGGCGACCACCGCTGCAGCGTCGACAGGGATGGCCCGTTTGCTCACGCCCTCCACATCTGCTGCTGAAGTTTCGCGACCCGTTTCCTCATTCTCCCCATTCAGAGCGTCTCAACGCCAGTTGGGATCTCTGCACGTTGCGTTCGCTCGGAATGTCCCCGCCGAGCGCAAGAGAGAAGCGGTGAGCCCCCCGGAGCCTGAGATGTCGCCCGCGGACCTCAAGGCTTACGAGGAGGCCTGCGCCAAGCTTGAGGGCACCACCCCCGATTTCTGGGAAGGCGAGAAATGGAACGCGCTTGGGTTCACCGTTCAGTACATGTGGGTGTTCGGCGTCCTCGTCTCGGTACGAGAAATTCGATTCTCTCTCTCCTCTTTTGTCCAATTCCTGCAGAATTTCGCATTCTTTTCTAACTAGCGGCTTTTTGCCATTCGAAATTGTGCAAAGCAACTGCTCCTTCCGTCCAGTTACAGAGAATACTTCGTTCCTTTTCTCATGAAGAATCTTATCTGTAACCTAGTCTGTTAGGGTTTTAATCCTGGTGATCTGAATTTATTCCTCATAATTGGCTTCAGAGTAATCCATCATAGACTCCATCATGGCTGATGCTAGTCCATTTGAGAGAGAGTATGAAGAGGGTCCTTTAAACCGTGAACCCTCCGTGTGCTCTTGAGCACTTTTCTCGATATAGACTTTCTGCTGTCCAATTCTTGATCAAATCGAAGCACTCGAAAAGAAAACTCGAAAGGAATTGTGCGTTACAGGAGTAGCATTTCGGAGCCTGCAACTGTAGCATCTACTGACAAAGTAGCGGCAGTCCAAGATTAGTGACAAGGGCTTTTCGAATTCTCAAAATACTGAAGCACTCGTCACATATCAACATGCAGTGCATCCGATCATGCATTTCTATATTGATACTTGTCTTGTGACGAAATAGTACATATTTTGTCCGTCACTGATTTCGACTATGAACGGAACTGGATGATCTGCTTATCAGACTCAGCTTGTTGTTGTGAGTGCAGATCGTAGCCTGTCTTGTGGCGGTGCGGTCATACAACATGGGGGCAACCGACTTCAAGAACACGGAAGTGTTCAAAGAGGCGATAGAGTACCAAGTGGATGGTGCCGATGGCTCACCATTCGTGGAGTCCAGCAACCAGGAGGCACCCTAAGCTGAGGATTTTTTCTACTATCTGTATAACGCTGTTTAGAATGTATTTAGGTAGGGTATGAGACTTAGAGGCTTCACAGCAGATTGGGCTTGGGGGATATACATCAAAATGAGGAATTTGCAGCCTGATTACACTCAGTTTGAATGGGCTTGATTTTTGATACCAGTTATTCTATCTTGTGATTCGTCTGAACTTGCGTATGCCACTTTCGTACGTGCCAATCTTTGGAATTGCTTATGGATGGGTTTAGGATTAGTGTCTCAGATAATCACCGCCTTGCACTGCATGTGCTCTCTCGTTCTCTCACCTCGGCCGATGGTTTTCCTGATTCTGAGGTAGGGCCGAGGTGCGTACCGGAATATATACTAAGATGTGCGCGTTTCGATCAGCAAGTCGCTGAGGTTGCCTAATTAGCTCAGCTGGTTAGAGCGTCGTGCTAATAACGCGAAGGTCACAGGTTCGAGACCTGTATTGGGCACCCCCAACCTAGCAATCCCGGCGACTAGATGTTTTTAGATGATCCCGGCGACTAGATATTTTTAGATGGAGGATGCTTTTAGGCTTTGGACCTACAAGATGTGAATATCAGTACCATGTTCAGATTCATAGAGCTTTTATAAACTTTTACTTTTTCCTACCTACTCATCAATTCTTCGGAGACAACCAACATGTTAATTGTACAACAAAGTCCGAGAACCCTACCATAGTTGGATGAACTTTAACCCTTTCAAGACAAAGTTGGCGAAATGCTACAAGCATGCAACCCTATGCAAGCATGGGGATGTTGTTATAAAGGTGGTACTTCTGAAGTAACCAATCCAATATTCGTACTTTATTACAACTTCAGATAGTTCTAACTTTGTTCATTATTGCAATATGTAAATGATATCAATTAGAACTTCATTATTGCAATATGTAAATGATATCAATTAGAACAATATTAACAATATACCCAATACCAAACTAACTTGATTATATGTAAATGATATCAATTAGAACGTTAATGTACCCAATACCAATCAGAAGAAAAATAGAGGATAGTGATTGCCTTACTAAACAATGTGAAAAAAAACTTCCAGTAAAATGGCAAAACTTCCCATGTTACCAAGACTTAGGGCACCTCCTTACGTACTTCATGTTTGGATGAAGCAAAACTTCTTTTTTAAAATCTTGCTCAATAATTTCATAAATTAAGGATCAAAACTCCCTAGTACATGCGAAATCATGTATTTGGTATGGATGTCAAGTTTCATGCTATGCATCCTTTCACAAGTCGTGAACATTCTCAACTCAGGAGAAACTATCATGAACAGTCCAAAATTGAATAAAAATATATAATTCTCAAAAATGTAAAAATATCGTGCAATGAAAGAACTTCAGACTCAATCCAAATCACCCCAATGCATATATTTATGTGAGCAATAACTTTTGATTCAATTGCTCAGACACACAACATGCAGACTGTCCAACAACCAACAATATTTCCGACTTCTGTGCACTAGACATACAACTAGATAGGTAAATGAACATGATATAAAACTGAGAACGTTAAGTTCCCCAGTATGAGACTACTCATTCTGATAAGTAATGCAACCCTAATATGAGACTACTCGTTCTGATAAGCAATGCAAGCAAGCTCACTCATTTCATTTCCTGTAAGCTTCCCACGCATTCACAAAAGCAAGATGTCAGCTTTATTCCATAAGTTGAAATAATCCGTGAGAAAAGTGTGGACGGATGCCGTCCCTTTTATAAACAATCTAGGAATCATAACTCACTCAAAGTCTCAAACCCTAGATATCATTATAATTTTTCTGTGATGGTAAAGTAAAACTCTGCCTACCCGTATCACGTTGACAGAAGAATTTGTAGAGTGTGTACTCTCTCTCATTTACAGAGCCAGCCCCAAGCTAGTCCTGAGCAGCTCCTCCCTCCATTTATCTCCAAAAATGCACATGTCATACGCCTGGGACCTGACAATTCATCAAATCAATCAACAATCCATACATGGAGGAATATGAAAAGAAAAACGCAACTACTGTAGAAATCAAACACGATGCTTGAGGTAAGTGTTACTACCAACTTTATTGCTTGATTTCGTTCGAAAAAAGGCAAGAGTTCCACGATTGTAGACTTCCAGATTTTAAAACCTGTACCATGAACAATACTCTGCACTTGTTAAAAGGCATCACCCCAGACTGTATGCACGCAACCAAAAGTATGGATCCATGTTCAGATATAATCATGAAAGCAAAATGAATGTTTCAATTGTCATGAGGCTCTTTACTTGCAAGTAGGGTTTACCCTAAACTCTACTTTAAGATATGAATGTTCACATGAAGCCCAAAAGATGAGCAAGGAAGAGAACTTCTTCGATATAAAGGTGACTCACCTAATACTTGTACCGTGACCGATTCAATCTGAAGAAACAACAACCTTCGAATCGATTTTTCCGTCGAGGGTGAGCTTTAGCCATTCTAGCTGGGCTACTATTCCATTCCGGAGGTGCCAGGCTGCGGAAGAATAACACCTGTTAGCCTCATTCAACAATCGAAGACTCGCCTTTGAAAAGTGAGAACCATAGTAGCAAAGGCTCAGTATGAGATGAAGGATGCAGAATTGCACTGGTGGAGACTCAGAAGCTCCATCTAGTTACCTCCTTACATTGGAAAAGCGAAAGACCGGTTGCTTGTGGTGCTGCTGTCAGACCGCAACGACATGCTTCCAGAGTATTGAAGCAAACTTGGGCCATTTGACGACTGTGCACATGAGAATCGTGAAGGGTACATGATTTGTCCAGAGTAGGGCAACGGCATTGTATCCGGGTCTGGATACGAGAAGCCTTCACTGCTCCGTGGCGAATCTGTCTCCTCATCCGTCGTCTCTCCTGGACTCGTGAACCTGCTCCCCATCACAGCGGGAAGAATTTGTACAATCCCAGGCGAAGCTGCTACCTCCGCTGGCTCTCGAACTTTCCCATTTTCATCTGTCAATGCATCAATAAATTTGAAAGCAATCCAACACCATCACATCATTCTTCAGCTAACATGATCGATGCCTCTGCAATTGCACATTCTGTACGCTTCTGGCTACATAAGCGAATAAGAAATACCTTGACTCGAATCTGCTACGGTTGCAGCTGGTGGTTCAAGCTTGCTACTGTCCTTGTCCAACACACCTGTAGATGAATCGGGTGATACGTCGACAGGAGTATTATGCTCAACTTCGATATTGGGACTTAAAACAGCATTCTCTCCTTCTAATGTACTGTTCAGTTTAGCTATGTTTTCGGCCACAGTATTTCCTGCAGAGTCATTCTCAGAGCCACTATTGCCAGGGTTTCCGTTCGGTTCAGCTACGTTTTCGGCCACAGTGATTCCTGCAGGTTCACTCTCCGAGCCACTATTATCAGGGTTTCGTTCTTCGATTGCAATCTTGATATTCGAATTCCTGTCCTCAATCTCTCCGTTTTGAACAGCAACTTGGTTAGTGTCCTGGTCCTGCACCTGAATGGGATGATCACTACAAGTAGCCTGTTCTCCCCTGTCATCGTCTGGCCGAGTCGAGGCTAACTGGTCAGCAGAGGTCACTCGAAGTGGCAACCTTCGCAATCTTTTGATGGAAAACGACGGCAAGTCGCCGTGATCTCCATTTTCGTAATTAGGCTCGCCGGGATTTCCATTGCAACTATAGTCCGGCTCAGCAGGATCGTTATAGCTCCAATCCTTAGGGTTCTCGCTTTCCATGAGAGGATTCTCTTCAGCACCGTTCACCTTCTCCCTTCCCAAAGAAACGTCTCTTCCAACAAACGTGCCCATCGTCCGCCACTAAATTTAACACCAAAACATCACCATCGCCAATAAATACCTACCTACCTCCCTCGAGAATACGGTACAAACTACCACTCACTACCGCCCGTTGCAAAACCTCGAAAATCTGAAGCCCGTTCCAAACATCAAGAAAACACCAAAATTCCTCAGAAAGATTCAACTCCGTTTTGCTCCTCGCCAAACCCTAGCACTAGAGGAGCAAATGGCGAAGCAATCAATCACTCCAGTCAGCCCAAGCTTCCATAACAGCCACGCTGCCATTACTCGTCAAATCAAACTCTAATCAGGCACCGAGAATCATTCACTAGCTGAGGAGATGAAACCGTGGGTAGACAGTATCCCCCGTTCCCGAGGACGCGTGGCTTGAAAAAATTTCAAAAAATGCCAAAAAAAAACATTCGAAATCGGCCGAAGCTAAGAAATGACACAGTCAGTGCGCCGTTGCGCTGCTGTGTGCCGGCCGAGCGGAGGTTCCAAATCGCAAAGTTCGCCGTCCCGCACTCTCCGTTGGCTGGCTGGGTGCTGTGCAGCTCGGCCATAGCCATAGCCCGCCATACCCGACGAGGAAGAAGACGACGCATGGATGGATGAAAACCCCATTTGGATGATTTTCGTCAGTCGGTGAAAGCAAGCAAGCAAAGGGGGGTTAAATGAAGGGGGTTGGTTTATGGGGCCATTTAAGTTTTGTTTGATGGGGGGAGGCAGTTGCAGTTGCAGGGCAGAGTCTCATTTGAGGCTGTTCAATTATGGTTTCTTTAATAACTACTCGTGTGGTTATTGTTGCCTGCTGTCATTGTTGGTGTTGCTAGTCAGGTCCACTCAATTAATGGCCCCATGCAAATAGTCCCCTATGCTTTGCCAATGGAAAAGGAAGACCAATTATAGTAAGGAGCTCTCAATAATGGCTCAATTTTCAGCCATTTAGTGGGAGCATTTTTGTACGTGGGGAAAATTATTAGAAAGATAGAGCAAGTGGAATCATCATTTTTGGACTCTTCTTCGGTGAGTTATGATTTTTTGAAGTTGGAAATATAGGTGTTTTTAAAATGCTGTTCAAAAATGACACCTTGTAATGTTTGCAATGAGTACATCGATCTATTGTATGGCATATAGCTACTATGTAGCTGTGAGTGAATATTACTGAAGTTCCATTATGGGACTTGATCCACTTTAGACCACTCTACTACAAATTATACATACAGTGGTACCATGATAAGATCAACCTCGTTAAGATCAACGTCTAGTTAAGAACGTTGTCCTTGTCCCTTTTTTTATGCAAAGAGGCATTGTTTCGTTATGGTCAACGCTTGAATAAGATCAACGTTTTTGTTTGTCCGAAAACATTTATCTAATCCAAGCACCACTGTAACATGTTGTAGTTAGAAAGAAGAAAAGTTTACAGTTTAAAAGTTGAAAGAAGGTAATTGATACTTTTGACATTTAAACAAAGTTTTTACATAATTCTTCTCATAGCCCATACGTATAGGAGACCAGAATTTTTTTTTTAAGAACGCAAGGATTTTTCATGAATGATCCAAAGCAAGAGGCATATAGGGTAATTTTTTCAATTGGCACTTTTAGTCCCTATTTTCAACAAACTTTGAGAATAATACGGTAGATTTTGATTTCTCAATAGTGAAGGTTCTTCTTGGTAGAAAGATCTCAATTATTTTTTGGTAAAACTTCACTATAGTAGCCACTCTCATCAAGAATATATGCCACATACTTCTCATGAATGATTGTTAAAGATTATTGAGAATCAGAAGAGTATGATTGTGATTGCGAAATGGTTATCATGGTAGCAATAACATAACATTCTTGACCGCACAACAACCAAATGAAATACGGCTTCTCACATACCACATCTTGAGAAGAACAACAACGACACCCAAAGATAGAGGCCTCGACCTTCAGACCGCAATAGATCTCACTACACAAGCATCTTTTTAGGTAAGTACCAAATAGGAAGTTTCCCCTCTCTTTCCACGTAATTTGATATTTCATTTCTTTAATCTTCCCGAAAAGGATAGAGATTCTAAGAATGACATTTGGGGACTCCAAACACTTAACCCCTAAACGCCCGAGCCTATTTTTAGCAGAAAAGCACATTTCCATAGAAATCGTCATAGATGAAAATCAAGAGAAGCTATTAAGATCTCAACCATGCAAACTATTAATAGACTTATCGAAGATCATGTGGACCAAAATTTGAGTCATGAGGCCTTATAGATCAGGAGATCATAACATATTAATATCAAAAACAAACTGCAAAATTTCATCATTTTCACTTTGAGGTGGAAATGCTACCAATATACCTATTGCAATGAAAAAATCACCAACTAGAAAGATGTTCACCTTCATCTTAATAAGTCCTTTACCCAAAAAAAATTCATCAAAAAAATTTCTTGGCTCAAATAAAAGCCATGCAATGGTAAAAACTACCGAACATTTTACAAAGGAAAAATAGACCAAAACTAAACCCTTTGCATTCAATTTCATGCCTTATCTTCAAAACATCTTCGATCTTGTTAAGGTTTCTACCACTTAGACTAGACTCTAATTGGAGGCCATCCCAAAAAATTAAGTTGAAATCCAATGGTGGATGAGGGAGATATAGCTCCTCAAATATCATCCATTTTCTCACTTTTTTTGTTGACAAAACATCATTGCAAATCCAATAGCAAAATCATTTGGATCAAAAAACTTCTCACTACAAAGTTGTTAAGAATCACCTCAAGATCATGACCATGAAAAAAAAAACAAAAAATCATGAAAAACTATTTGTAATTTCACATAATTGGCTTGCAATGGTAATACATGCCCCATGCTTGGAAACCCAAAAACAAGAGTTGTCTTCACTAAAGTGCATTCCATTAATTCATACTTTATTGTATGGGCTTGAAAATTTTACAATACAAACTAGACTTGATTTGGAACCTAATCCAAGTGATTTCATCCAAAACGGACCTCGGATGAAGAAGATATGGCTCTTCAAAGTTTCTGATGTACATCCAAAATGTCGTTTTTCGACATCGTGGGCGTTTAAGGGTTAAAGACACCCAACATTGTAACCTTTGAGAAAAAATACGGAAAGTGCCAAGGAAGTTGTCATAATGAAAATTTAGGTGGCTTCATGTACAACCCAACATTGATTTTCAACACTTTTTATGTGGCCCTGTTGAACATGTGTGACTCTTTTGTAGGACCTGCTGTAGGTTGCCCCAATTCGGGCACTTATGGTACTGTACTCGCAATATATACTCTACTTGTAAGTTATGCCATATGTCAATGTTGCCAGTTTCGCAAAAGGATTGTAACAACCGTAAATACACAGAGAATATGTGAATGTACTCATACATACTCATGTGAATTCTGACCATGTACTGATGTATTTGATGTGTTTGAGGGTTGTACAAATTAATTTACCAAATTAACCTCTAAAACCCATAAGCCTTACTTCCCCAAAAGTCAATGCAAGGTGAGACTTTTCATTTGGCGATGTACTTTAAAGTATATAATTGTAATTTTTGACGTTCTTCAAACTCTTGTTCATAGGTGACTTAGGAATATGTATACATGATTTTATTTCTCTCATAGAACCTTTGGGAGCCTATAGAATGTTTTTCTATTTTTAGTACTTGACTTTTCACATGGAGGTATGACTCAAATACAAAGGCTAGTCTTTGACAATAGAAAAGGCACATGATCGAAGAATCATTTGATAGAAAATCCAAAATAGATGTACCAATGAAATGATGTCTTAGAGCATGCCCAGCCATGTGCTTCACGCCAGGCGGTTGGGTTGCGTCGTAAGCTCGCAAACGCTGCTCGGGCGGGCATCAATATCCCACCCCACGCCGGAAGGCAAGGCGTATAGAAAGGCCGCTCACCAATCGCACTTTCCGGCAAGCCGATTCTGATATAAATTATTTTTTGCCAATAAAAAGGATGCCACATGTCAACCTCCCATTGGTTAATGGAGACGCTAAAATGTGAGTGAAGGCACGAGATAACTTTGGGTTATGGTGTGCTAAAATTCAAGAGACCTCAACCCTCTTGACCAGGTTACATGGGTAATGTGTGGGCTAGGGCTCCTCACACTCCAAACAAGGTTCCACTCTCCGGCCCACACTCCGGGCTAGGCATGCTCTTGGGTATTGCTTCTACTTGTACCAAAAAAAATTAAAACATGAAAAGAAACACAACCTCAATTTGCGGTGAAAGTTTGAACTTTATGCGTCTTGTCCAATTGAAAATATATGAGCATATACATACCGTATTTTTAGCATGCCCTAATTGCACTTGGATCATTGTATTTCACTACTACGAGCGTTTTTCGGAGCCCATGGAGGGGATGGGTAATGAGCCCCCTAATTTTTTGATGTGTAGGCATTAAGTGCCAAGGAACAGGCAGGCAAGGGTTATTTGGGGTCGCAAACCTCAAATTTGAATTCAAAATTATCAAAAACGGTGCCCATGGGGTCCAAATGGAGAATTCCACAAATTTTGAAGAAAAAATCCTATTGGCTGATTGGGGATCCGAAAAACGCTTGTAGCAGTGAAATACAGGACCCCATTGCACTTCTCGACTTTGGGAGCAAATATCTTGCTCAATCCGAAACTTGGCAAAGTTTTTGTAGCTTGGCTTTCTCATTGGACCAAACCAAATCCAATACTCATTCTTCCCTCCAACCCCCCCTATGAAGCAGGCAGCTTTTGGTTTCTCAACACATGTGGGGGTGTCTTTTTGTTAATATGTGCATCCCATAAATTCCCACACAAAATTCCAAAAAGAAACCAACTTCCAGTGTGTCCTACTCATTTGGCACATTCATAACTTACAGGAGGAAATAAAACAATAAAAAACCAACCAGCTTGCTTTCTTGGAGTGGTTTAAAAGGACACTAAGTTATTTCTCAGTCTTTCATGCTTTGCATGTTGCTGTCTCCCCACATGACAATACAGCTTTGTATTTGAAGGTATTTGTTTGACCATACATTTTGGGAACTCATGATCTGCTTATCTACAACCCTATCTACATCCCTGCAAAACTACGAGCTCATTACATGATACGTTTGATTTCAATATGTGTTTTATTTCATCGTTTTGCAAACGGCTGAGAGCATATTCATTGGTTAATGGAAAGCAACACGAAGCGCAACTACCGTTGTGGAGGAGGGGAACCGTTTAAGCACGCTAAGCTATTCAGCTTCACAGCACACTCAAAATTTGTTGTCGCTCGCTCTCCTAGTGTGTAAAAAACAAAATTCTCCACTCTTCTACGCAAATTGTTTTGGAGGTCATGACAAAAGAGGGGAGAGAGGAATACAAGCATTTTGGGAACACATGAGGTGGGGAACGATGGGGAATTGTGGGAGAAGCGAATACACGCATTGCACAGATGGGTGGGGTTGAATTATATTAAGAAATCTTAACTTGAAATTAGTAGTATTTGGGGTTAAGATTGCAAGCATGGGGTGACGGTGCTCTTGGAGCATAACCCGTGGCTTCTGGAAAGGAGTGAGTAACGTGCTAGTCGCTTGCAAGGGACGTAACTACTCCCTGTAAATTAACCTTTGATGTCTGGGAGGCTCTCCCTTCGTGGGACGACCTTGAGCATTGTAGCTTCATATAGGCTCACAGGGAATTCCCTGTGAGAAAATCTCAGAGGGAACTCCCTGTGAGCCTATAGAAAACTTTTCACATTTCATTTAATAATAATATAATTTTCTTTTGAACGCACTCCGAACCTCCCTCTGAGACAAGCGCACTAGAGGCAAGCGTACTCGCGTGCTGAGACAAGCGGACTGACTAAGCTGTGAGAGAAGCGTACGTCAACCGAAGCGCCGATTCTGCCCGCCCTGCCCGAACCTGCCCAGAGTTTCATTTACAGGGAGTAGTTACGCCGGGGGAAGTCCCCATCGTTGGGACTCCCGGCCAGTTCGTGACCCTCCCTTGTCGGGCTCCCGCCCTCCTCGGGTCAGGTCCCTCACGGGCCGGGAGTCCCTCCGATGGGGGCCTCCCCCTTTACAACAACTCCTACTCGTACTCTACTGAGCGCTCTCTTGAAAGTATTTCCACCGCATGACTATTTTGTGCACTGAATACCTGTGTACCTACCTTGATTTTTCTGTTTTGGCTAGCTTACAATATCAACTTTGTAATTATATTGTGGTGATTTGCTACTGGCAATAGTTGGAGCCCTTGAAAGTAGAGATGGGTAAACATGATGGCATAGAATTTTCAAAAGAAAGTGAAAAACAAAGTCTTTAGTGCCTTGGGTTTATGGCATGGGTGGTAGTGCTTAAATCAAAGGAAGAGAGAATGAAAAAGAATATAGGTGTATGTATGTGAGGAAAGAAAATAATCAATTTTCTTCCTAATTTTGTGCACGATGACTACTAGTCATACACAAGACAATATAATTTACTTCATTCCCAATGAATTACATATACTTTGCATCTAGTTCTTCTTTCCTTTTAACCCTTTCATGACCAATAAACCAAATATGGTCGCTGAAGTGTGGTTATTCCATGATTGAGTAGAATCTGTGTAGAAACAGCAAAATGTTAGAGAACAATGCCAGAAGAGGAGTGTGTGGTGGATCTACTACACAAAACAACGATGCATTTGGACTCGTACTCCGCCTGGTAGAGCTTTCTATACATGGTGATGAGTATGAGATACGATAGCTGGTTTGGAAAGAAGTGAGAAAGATTCAGGAAATACGGCTGTCGAGGACACATGACACCAATTCTAAGGGTCCTCTGGGAACATGGGAACATGGGGGTACTACTCAATTGGCTCTGTCGTCAAAAGAAGAGTTGATTTCTTTTGGCAACCCTACACCGTCTATGAAAGCGTATACGTTTGTACAACCTAAAATCCTCCCTGAAAAGAATCAACACATGTTGTTTGCACATTGATTCTACATCAAGGCTCGGCGTCTGATGAATGTGACCATGGCTGATTTTTCAATCTGACTATATTTGCTACGATATCCCATGTATTTCTCGTACGCTACCGTATACAAGGAACTGGGTTCTTGGTCTCTTTTCAAAATTTCGGTTTCATAAATTCTCGAAATGCAACGCTCATGGTGTGGTTGGATAGATCTTCAAACTCTCTACAATATTGACCACATGTGTTTTGCCCAAATCTGGATATTTTGGTCTCGAATTCTAGTAAAAAGCTTCGAGGTCATGTATACGCTATGTACTACACTTGACTCGGAACATCATAATACTCTAGTTCATACGGTAGATCTGACCCATGTTTGGCCACTAGCATGTATATAAAGTTCACTACACATTTATACGGTCGGATCTTAATTTTGACCCTTCATTTGTTCGATGCACTCCAAAATACATCCAGACACCTCAAAAAAACCTCGACTTTCAAAACAAGAGTGGTCATGAAAGGGTTAAACTTGTTCTCTCTCAAGTGCTCAAAGGAGAATTGTACAACAAAGATCATTTAGTCTCCATAGTTGGGTGGAACTATCTCCGTATATGTCAAACTTACATTATACCTGAAGCTACAACCACCTCATCTAGTGGTCATGAGCCAAGCCATGAGCCTAACAACACAATAAGCTTGTCACCTTTACTCTCTTAAAATTATTGGTTTGTGGCATGCTTCATTGAATTCTAGTGCATGGTTAATTGAATCAAGTTTGCATTGAACTTCCTTAACCCCTAGAGATCCTCGCGGACCGAATTGGGTTTTTGGGGTTCTGGTAAGGTAAATTGAAGGGGTAAAAAAAGGAATTTGAGAGTGAGATTTTATTGGAGGTGGGGAAACATGTAATTTAGATGTGGTAAAAATTTGAACGGCTAATTCCTATTTTTGAGTCTAATAATGCAAATTTTTAGTTTTCGGTTTGAGGAGGGCAGGCTGGGCAGGGCAAGTAGCCAACGAGGAGCCATCTTGTCGAACGGGTAGTTCTTCCGGTTAGCGCATTTTATTAGGCAGGGGCAGTGGGTTTACAGTGAGTGTACGCTGGATCCATGATTCTTGAAAAATGAAATGGATATTGCAATCAACCATCCTCGTAAATGCTCATCTTGTTGGGGTAAGTCCCAATGCAGCCACCGAAGCCTCCACTTTCTCATGGCTGTTACAACTTATTGAACTTTGAATTCAAAATCTTCAGCAAACATTCCAAATTGTACACAAACAAGATGGAATTTAGCCATTGCAATTGTTCTTCCACATCAAACTTGCACGCATCTAGAAAGGGATTCATTGAGACAAGTGACCAGTGTTATGAACATCATATATGTAGTGCATCAATCTTGCAAGGCAGTGAGTACAAATTGATCAAGGAGAGCATTCAGCAAGTTAATACCAATCAAATTCAACTTGCAGATCATGAGCAAATCCTTGAGGTGGCAGTGCACAACAATTTGGCCAGGGACCTGCAGGTGCATCTAGTGAAGATTAGTGACCGGAATGGAGCTGCAATGGTGATTGACGTGGGCGGCGCCTGGGAGTGTTTGGATCGACATTCCCTGGTCGGAAGCACAAGACTCCAACGATTGACGTGCTGCATGGATCAAGATCAAGACCGACGCGACATCCACACACACATCGATGCACAACAAGGGATTTGTGTCGACGATCGATCTACAAGTGCCGATCCAAGTAAAGATCAGGGCGGCGATGACGTGCCCAAGGTCAACCAAGCTGCAGATCACTGCAACATCACCGTAGCAGACCGCGAAGACGTTGCAGCTCTCGGCGAACGCATTGGAGCAGGAGGCACCGACGTTCAAGGCCACGACGACCGCGCTGGAGCAGGAGGCAACGGCGTTGAAGGCCACGGCGACCTCGATCACTTCGCCTGTAGTCAAAGGCTGGGCAAAGCCCCGGCTTCAGGAGGCGGCATCAGCAAAATTGATGCTTCAGGAGTCCAGGCGACAGGAGGGCTGCAACGTATCAGCTCGCACGAGAGTGCCGTTGTCCAGCAGCTGCGCACTTGGGCGGAGAAGAGAAAACTTGATGAAGCTTGCATTCTTTGATTGCTTGCGTTACTTGATCCTGAATATCTGCGTAGTCTTCCAGTGAGAAAAAGAGTAGAATGTGGCCTAGCAATCCACAAGCTGATACTTTCAGGCATCATTTCTACCGCCAAGCAGCACATGTTTTAGGGTGGCAAAAGCAGCAGAGTTTTGATTTCGAATTCCTCAGCATTGTAAGATCAGTGTGGCAAGAGTAATAAAATGCCGAAGACTCAATCAAACAAAAAGTCAAAGCAGGTAATCCCTATTTCAATGAGAATTAAGATTCATGACATTTGAGCTTTGAACTTACCATGACTTTGTACCTCCCTCCTGCTAGATGGAGTGGGATGGAATTCTCTTCGCAAGAGTGTGAGATTGCACCGCTCCCCACTTCCAAGCCCACCTCCACCAAATTCGCCACCTCTTAAAGTCCACGTTCCTGTACCAATCACAGATCTTCGTGACTTTGGATCTAGCGTGGAGATCTTTCAATTCAATGACATGGAAGAGGCATTCAATGGAGATTACTTGCCATCGCAAGAACTTCCTAGATTACACTACGATAGTGATGACCTCTTGTGCTCTCAAGATTCTGATACTAACATTGAAGAAGGAAGTGTAGAGAACATCATGTGGCCTCCAGAGATGCTTCTGCACGCTAGATACTACGGAACGAAACAATCGACAAGGCGACTAGAGAGTGATAGAGGATGGGTGGAGGATAGTGACTCTCTTCGTAGAGCCTTCATAGCGGTTGAGCGATGCGGAGGAGCCGGTTGCAGCACCGAAGTCGCCAGACGAGGAGACGCCGAGCTCGCTGGAAGAGTCGACGAGGCTGATGCAGATCCTGAGAACCGGTGGACGACGGGACGTGGCCTGCAAATAAGGCTGCCTAGCTGGAGGACGAGACGTGGCCATACGAGGCGGAGAAGCTGGGCGACCGGCCCAGTGTACCCGACCAGGGGATCAGGTGCCCTTACGACGCAGCGGCTTCGAGAGGACAAGGCCCGTTACTGTCCTAGGCAAGCTGCCCATGCAAGCGGAGGGGAGTAGGCATCCAATTGGAGCGGCCAACAAGTCAGGCCCTTGGACCTGCATCTCCACGATCGTTTTTACTGGCCTCACATGCTGCTGGAGGTGAGCTGCTAGGGGTAGTGTGAACCAAAAAAAACCACCATGGAGTGGCCTTTGGTCACAAGGGATTTTAGGAAACAAGATTACATGAAGGGAAGAAGAAGAGCGAAGAGGAGAAAAGAAGAGAATGAGGGAGAAAGAAAAAGAAGAAGAAAAGTACCACCAGCCGGATGCCGAGGGGAAAACCGTTTCAATTCTCCAACTTTGGGAGCCGATTTCTCCCTCTCTAAAGATTGGATTGAGGCATACCATATACCCCTGGAAAGCTATATTGAAGCTCTATCTACCCTAGAAATCTCAACATCATAGGGAAAAACTCCGTGATTGATTGCTGTTTGAACACAGCTGATTTGTTCACTGCCGGGGGGGAAACCATTTTTGACACCCCGACTTTGGGAGCCAATTTCTTCCTCTTTACGACTCGGATTTAAGCATGCTTACTACTGTTGGAAAGCTCTACTTACAAGCTAACTACCGCAAAAATCTCAATCAATTTGAAGAAGAATTGAGCAACTGATGAGGGAAAGACCGAGAGACATTTGATGGGGATTGAGAGAATTGAGAAAACGGGCCCACAGCCTCCTTCTCTAAACAACTAAGCAAATCAAGAAGACATTCACTTGAGAAGGGCTCTCATTTTCTTATCAATTAACAATTCAAGAAGACATTCACTTGAGAATGACTCTTCTTCTCCTATCAACTAACAATTCAAAAGGAAGAAGGGCTCTTCTTCTCCTATCAACTAACAATTCAAGAGGAAGATCAATGTGAACAAGAAGACCAAGAGACAAAGAAGGTGAAGAAGATGGAGGAGGGAGTCCGTGGCCCTCCTCCTCCTACTCTAATTAGATGGAGGTGGTTTTAACCCCTAAAGGCCCATGATGTTTTGGGAGCTTGAAATCCCAACACTGACCACTATGTACTAATGCGGGTACGTCCAATATTTTTGGAAATTTTTGATAACTTCAACCGTAGGATCTTGAAGTAGACTACCATAGGTAGTAGTGTGAAAATTTTCAACCGTTGGATCATCACTGGATGTGAGATCATAACATTTGAAGTTGACTGTAAATTTTTTTTGGCCTTGACCGTAAAAGCCGAATCGGCGGCCGTGGGCCTTTAGGGGTTAAGAAGCTTGGAAACAAGCTCTTAAATACAACATAAGGAGCCGCCGGAGAGGCGGCTCACCCTAACCCTACCAAGGCTCAAAGCCCTAATCTAAGGTCCTTGTGGATGAATGTTGTCCCAACTCCATGGCGCTCCGTTCTTCAAACACACCAACTATTCCACCGGTTTTATGAATGAATGTAACTTACCAATGCCACCACGAAGTTAGATGAACAAAACCAATACAATCAAATCACAAACACAAACATGAATATCAAAAGTTAATTACGCGAGGCCAACGGTAAATATCTAACCCAAAGTCAAGCAACTAATCCTACGCTAATTAAGGATCCATTAGGGGGCTTTTTACCTCCTCTAGGCCTTCCTCATCGCATTAAGGATCCACTAGGGGGCCTTTTACCTCCTCTAGTCCTTCCTTATCAAACCATTCACTCCTAATCTAATCTAAACTCAAAATTGATGCTAAATAATCTACCCAATGCCTTACGAAAATTATCTTTTAACATGCATATTATGTTTACAACTTAATTATTTTGATTTTGTCAAATTACCCCAAGATTGCATTGTTCATTAACAATTCACTCACAACACCAATGAAAAAACTTACAATAAAACAAGAGAGCCAAATCAAGCTCTCACAGGTAGGTACGTATCCCTTTCATGAATTTGCACAAGAAATAAATAACATGGAAGATGATGATAACGAAGAAATTCCAACCCATAGAAGTAACGGTGAAAGACAAGGAAACGATAGTGAGGAATATCCCAATTTTGGTAGTGAATTTGGAAGTGATGGGGAAGATAGAAACATTGGCAATCAAACTAGCCTAAGGTATGAATTTAGGGATGAAACTTGGAAAGATTCAAGTTTCTACTCTCAACCGGCTACCTTGCCTTTTAGTGGAAGACCAAAAGGTTCTTCCACGAACTATCGTGGTGTTCCAACTTTCAAAACTTTTGTTTGCTCTTTTTGGACCTAGGTCATGTTGCAATCCATTGTAAGAGAAACAAACCGCTATGCCAATGAACCACTAGATGAACAAGGTAATACAAAAGGAGGCCCTAAGTGGGAGGATATGACTATCAATGAGATAAAGGCATTCATGGCACTAGCAATTTACATGGGTTTGAAACATCAACCCAACTACTACACCTATTGGATGCAAAATAAATTGTTTCGATGCCCGGTGATTTCTTCTATTTTGACTAGAGCTAGATTCCAAGCACTTAGAAGATGCCTTCACCTAACTAACATGAATGGTGTTTCTAGAGGTGACCCGGACTATGACAAAACAACTCAAACTAGATGGCTTGTAGATGCAATTAGAGATAGATGCAAATTGGCATGGTGTCTCGGCAAGTATTTGACAGTTGATGAAATGATGATACGCTACAAAGGTACGTATTCCCCCATCCAGCAATACATGCCTAAAAAGCCCCAGAAATGGGGCTTGAAGGTATGGTGCCTTGCTTGTTCCATCTCAAAATATGTTTACAACTTTGAAGTATATTGTGGTAAGGAAAACATTGTTGTACCTTGTATTAGCAAAATTGTTCAACTTGGTCCTACAGTTGGTAAAACTACCTTAGCTCATAATGTGGTTATGAGGCTAGTTAATGGTCTTTGGAATTTAGGACATCACATCACCATGGACAATTTTTTCTCTAGCATTAGCCTATTCGCCTCTCTTTTAGCACGTGGCATGTATGCTACAGGTACAATTAGGCAGAAATGTGTTGGTCTCCCCACAAATTTGAAGAACTTGGCGGCATTCAAAAATGTGCCCCAAGGCACAACTCTATGGAGAATGCATGTGAGTCGTTCCATTTCCTCTGTAATGTGGAAAGATAAAAAACCTGTTCTACTAATTTCTACACATAGCATGCCAATTCAACCATCATGTGAATTCCCGGTTGTCATTGTGCCTCGCCGAAATGGTGTCATTCGAGAGAAGGTCCAAACTTCACCTATGTTGAGTGAGTACACCACCCACATGCGTGGGGTGGATGTAGCGGACCAATTGCAGGCCTCTTACTCATGTCAGGTACGTAGCCACAAGTGGTGGCATCGAATTTTCTTCTTTCTTTTAGATCTCACCGTTGTCAATATATACATTATTTACTTGGAATGTGTGGCGAACTCTAACCCTCGCAAGCCAGTCACTCCTATGACGCATCTCCAGTTCAAGCAAGGTTTGTGTGAGTTTTTATTGACGAATTGGCCCAAAAGAACCCCACAAGCTACTGACATACCTCCAGGACCACGCCGTCCGGCTATATGTATTCCTACTCATACCAAATTGCGTAGACTATGTGTTGTATGCAATGTGAGGAAGCCACATTGTTTTTGTCGCAATTGCGGTGACAAATGGATGTGTCTAAACGAGGGTTGCTATAAGAGTTGGCATACCGCTTTGGCATTACGACGTCAAAGCCAACATTGAATATAGGTACGTTTTTCTTATTCATTGAAGTAAGTTTATCTCATGGCATTCCAATTTATTAACAGTTTTCCTCCAAAGTTTGCTAATCATTTCATATGCAAAATAATTTTTCTATCACATCTTCTTTTAGAATTTTTTTCTACACTCACTATGAGCTCTTCTTGGAAGTAATACAAAGTATAGAAAGGACCGGAGTTTCTATCTATCTTTCTATCTATCTATCGTAATACAGAGTCTAAGTTCTACAGGCAGGGACCAGGTTCGAGGGCAATAAGGGGAGCTGGCAAGTCGAGCTGGCGACTTCAAGACAGCGGGGCGATTGCATGTTGTAAATGCACAGGACTTGTAGTTATTATTGTAGGACCGCCCTCATTATTGACTTAGAGGTGACCCGGGAATGGAAGAGGAGCTCTAGTATTACATGGTTGCCCACCTCTTTTGGGTGTCAATTTTGTTCTAAATGGCATTGACATTTCATAAAAATTTGAGATTCTTGAATTTTTCAAAAATAATTGGACCCAATTGTCACACACTCACAAGGCAACAATTGAACCGTTCAAATTTTCTAAGTTCCAATTTTGCAAAGTGTGATGCAAGTTTGTCATAATCAAGGCACAAAGTGTGATTTCAGACCTCCGCGTAGAAAAGAATTTAGATGAGGGTTCAAAAATCCAAATGAGTCTCTAAAATTCTGCATGTGCATGGTCAACTTCCTCTTCTTCATGAAAAAAATTATGAGCAACAAGTTTGGGGTAACAATTATGCATTCCTCCTTAGCACCATGTAGACAAAGCCTTCGGGCAAAGGAAAAAAAAAAAAAAAAAAAGTCAACTTTGAACGTTATGATCTCACAAATGAAAAACATCCAACGGTTGAAAGTTGGATCAGAAATTCAAAAATAGGTTAGGTACAAGATCTTACGGTTGGAATTCTAAAAAAAGAATATTGTTTTGGATCACACCTCCGGGAAGGCATAGAGGTAGAAACTGGCAGTTTTTGACAATTCAAGCTCCCAAACATACAAGGATTTTTAGGGGTTAACAATGATTTATAGTCGTGAAAAAACACATGAATATGAGTTTGCCCTTTTTGATTGTATATCACTAAATAAACTTCAATAAGATAGAAGCGCAACTCCAAGAGGAACAATTTAGTTGAAAGCAATCTTCATACGTCCAATAATTGTCTTTGTGACTTTTGCCATGCAACACATGCTTAATATATTACAGTGAAGAGATTCTTAAGCAATTTGATTTGAGTTGACAATGTATGTGGAGAGGGTCTTCTATAATATGATAATGATAATATGTGGCAACTTTACACAAAGAAGTTGACCACACCCACGGAGAAAAGTCTCATCTTACCAAGCTTGATGAAATTCATAGTACAAAAACTAATATTAAGTTACTTATGTTTTAAGTTATAAATGAACAAACATGTATGTATATATATATATATATATATATATATATATATATATATATATATATATATATATATATATATATATATATATATATATATATATATATATATATAATCAATGTATTAACCCCTAAACGTCTTAGTCTATTTTTAACCGAAAAACACATTATTTAGAAAGTGTTATAAATGAAAATGAAGACAAAATTTTAAGATCTCAACCGTGCAAACTTGCGATTTACTTGTTGTGGGTCACGTCGACCAAAATTTGAGTCATGGGGCCTCATATACTGGGAGATCAAAATGTATTAGGACTAAAAACAAACTGCGAAATTTCATTTTTTTCACTTTGAGGTGGAAATGCTACCAATATACCTATTGCAATAAAAAAACACCAATTGAATAAATGTTCACCTTCATCTCAATAATACTTTCGCCCAAAATAAATGTATCAAAAACATTACTAGTAAAAAAAATAGTCCAAAACTGGACCCTTTGCACTCAAATTCATGTCTTATCTTCAAAACATCTTCAATTTTGTTAAGGTTCCTAAAACTAAAACCGGACTCTATTTGAAGGGCATCCCAAAAAATAAATTTGAAATCCAACGGTGAATAAAGGAGATATAGCTCCTCAAATGTAATTCACATTTTCACTTCTTTCATTGACAAAACATCATTGCAAATCCACTTGCAAAATTATTTGGATCAAAAAATTCCAACAAGAAAGTTTTTAAGAATCACCTTGAGATGATTATCATGAATAAAAAATTCATCAAGAACTATTTTTGATCTCACGTAATTGACCAATTGCAATAGTTAAACATGCCCCATGCTAGGAAATTCGGAAACAAAAGTTGATTTCACTAAAATGCATGCCATTAATTCATATCTCATATTACGGATTTGGAATTGTTTTCACACAAACAAGACTTGATTTGGAACCTAACCCCCAAGTGATTTCAGCCAAAAAAGACCTCAGATGAAGAATTTATTGCTCTTCAAAGTTGTTGACTTCCATCCAGAATGTAGTTTTTTGAAATTTGGCGCATTTAGGGATTAATCATCTGAGAACCATAGGAGAGACTCTGCCTAAAGAAACATCGGCTAGTGCAACTTGCTTTAGAGATACCTCACACGGTACCCCCCCCTACAGGGCCTTAGCGTACCCAATACAACGGAGCATATCTCAACCCTTTATCATAGTTGGGTGAACTATGATAGTAACAACCAGGCCAACATGGGGAATAGAACCCACAACCTCCTCATTAGGGCCATGAGCCGGGCACTGGTTCCTAGTACCAAACAAGGAGGTACCCTAGAATCCGTGGAGACCCCCCTAGACCATTTTTGATGATTTTGAATTAAAAAATGAGGCCTGCAGCCCCAAATTATAACAAGGGCATACTCCTTGGCAATTTAAACCAATACATCAAAAACTAGGAGGCTCCTCTACCCCTCCCCTACAGTAGCTGCTTCCCCAATGAGCCCTAACCAGCACAATGAGCCCTAACCACCAAGCCATGGCTTGTAGTGCTTTGTATATTCAAAATTTGAAATACGAGGAACATTCAAGTACTCCGGTAGCCCGGTAACCTGACAGTCAAATTAATGTCTCTGCCATTTGATACACGAGTTGGTTTGAAATTCGGGGTAGAGCCCGTTTATTCAACCACTGACACTTCATTAGAAGGGCAAAAATGTCCACGTTCAAGCTGTCCAACATTTTTCAGAAATTTCAAATTTAGGTTGTTAATTGAACTAATTAAACTAATTATAATTATTAAACTACACATTCTTTTGCAGCTTTTTCCCAGCACGGACTTTGTGCTGATAAAAATTATCGATTTTGTGAGCCCCAATAGATCCTACTTTGACAATTTGTTGCAATATACAATAATTCGATGGATGATCTTAAAACTCAAATGAAAAGTAGACTTCACTTTCATCGATATAAACTTCAAAGATGTCATTGAATCAAAGTATAATTATATATTTTTCAATAGCGAGTATCATTGTAGACTTCCTATGTAAAGTTTGTTTGGGTAAATGAAAGTTGCTTAGTTGTACAACTTAGTGTTTCATGTTATTTAAAAAAAAGTCATGAATATTGTCTAAGGAATTGGCTCTGGAAACACTTTCAAAAACCCTAAAAGTCGCCTCTACAACAAAAAAACATAATTATCATCTTGTAATGGATCTTAGGATTCTCACCACACAAACTTGACTTGAGATTCAACAGAAAGAAATTCATCAGAAACAAAATCTGAAGAATTAAAGCAGTCATGACTCTCCAAATTTTTTGCTTGTCATTCAAAATGTCAAATTTTAAAATTCATAAACAAAATTTGAAGAAAGAAGTTATGACTCTCCAAAGTTTCAGCTTGTCATCCAAAATGTCAAATTTTGAAACTCACCACGTTTAGTGGTGAACACTCCACGGAACGATGACATGAATGTGATGTGAGATTGTCCATTTACACACAAATGCACACATTTTTGTGGTGATGTCATGTTGATATCATTCTTGCATGAAAATGACACACATCTTGATGGACAAAGGAGAGGAGGGAAAAAGCATGGAAGGGACCGTGAACTAATGATTTGCAACGCAGGGGTCAGAGACCCCGAGCCTTGGTGTGCCTGGCAGAAGCATCTCAGCGACCATTGCATTTTGCTAAGTGAAGGACAGGTGCGTACCATCATCGATATGCCCGTCAAGCAAATCCTACTCTCATGAATCCATATCGAGATCAATAGGTTATTTTTATTGCTTTGCGTTTGTCCCGCTATTGCCATGACCATTGTCTTAGGGTAAATGATGTACCCAATGCACGGATTGGAGTAATAGTAGTCGGTTGTTTTTTCATACAAAAACCCGTTCACAAGGTCAAATGTCTTCCAAAAATCAGCTTGTCAAAATCGAGTTTTTTTTTCTTTTTTTTTTTCCTTCTAAACAGGTAAGTCATAAAAACCGATGGGCCGAAGTTAAGTCGTACCAGTTGAGATTCTTACAAGGGAAAATATGCCTGGTTCATGTGAATAATAGCGCAATAATTATTTTGAGAAATTAAATACCTCTTACGAAGCTCTAAAAGCACTGCTTCAACTCAAAGCACAGACACATAACTCTACACCGGTCATGTATGTATTCTTCTCTATTGATTAACACATTATCTGGATTAAAATAAATAAAATAAAAGCACTCCTTCACTTACTTTTCCTGTTTTTTTTCCCTAACCAATCGATATATTATCAATTGAAAAATACATCTCCCTGTTTTGCTTCAGTACCAAATTTTCGATGATTCTCATCCATACACCATGACACGGGGACACACTATATTTCACTCCCCCAGAAAGCTAAAAAACCAATTGGAGCAGCTTCATTGGACCTCAAAAATGGCCATGCAAAGGGGGCCAAAAATGGGCATGCAAAGGGGGCCAAAAAGAGAGAATTATGAGAGATCGAATGATTTGGAATGAAACTATTAAAACGCATGCCTTGTAGAGACTCCCCATTTTGTGTCTTTGGTATAAACAAAAGTTCGTGTCTTGTGGAAAGCTTTTATAGGAATAACTGCTTTCCAATTGTGGACCCAATTGAAAGGACCACCTCAATTCGGCAAACCCTCCTTTAGAATATCTGGTGTTACTTTTTAAAATTATTTGGCAAGGAATTATTCTTCATTTTCGGCTCATTCTCATCCTCGTCTCTCTTAACAGTCAGATTTTTTGAATCTGATTGCATGATTGAATATCCCGGCCGATGCATTTTGATACCCTGTTTTGTTCTTCGGTGATTCATTCGTATCTTACGTAGAGCATACCCAGACCGGGCAGCTCGGTTGCATGAAAAGCTTGCAGGTGCCGTTCTGCTGGGCGTCACAACCCCACCCAGGTCAGCAGAGAGGGCAGAGGAAAAAGCCGCTCACTGATCTTATTTGGTGACAAGTAAAAATTGTTTTTTTGCCAATAAAGTTTTTACCATGTGGCACTCTTCCATTGGTTAATGGGGACGCTAAAATGTGAATGAAAGCACTTGATAACTTGGAGTTATGGTATTCTGAATTTAATAGAGACTTCAACCCTCTTGGACGGGGTACAGAGATAGTGTGCAGGCCGGGGTTCCTCACACTCCAAACAAGGCTCCACTATCCGGCCCACATTGCGGGTTGGGCATGCTCTGAAGTGGGTGGGTGGGTGGGGCTATGATGGAATTTAGGGCTAGCAACTCCCAAAAGCCCACTAAATCCATCTTATTCACTGTAAAATCTTGTTCAAGGGTGGCCAATTGGCCATGCCCTTCTTCTTCGTCACTCGTAGAAAAGTTGCAACCATGCTTCTAGAGATGTATTCCGTGTACGCCAGGACAACGGGCGGCAGATGCATTTGAGCAAGCATGGAAACCTAATTTTGCTTCGGGACACAACATGGGGCTATCTTCTCGGAAGTGAGGCCCCTTAACTATTGCGTTTTGGGCTTGTTTCAACGAATGGGTGGTGATGCTCTTAGGATTATTAGTAAAGCTTGAAGTTGAAAGTTTCCAAATTAAAAGTTGATATAAGTCTAAGAGATAACCTCCGACGTCTAAAAATAAAAGAGTTGCGTGCATGGTCATGGAGAAGGAGGGCAATTGCATGATCCCTCATAGAAAGTTGCTATGCTCAAATCAACCTCCTTTACACAATCATAGTATGCACACAAAATTTGTAATTCCATTCACTATTTGACACACTTTTGATTGGTTGAGGCAATGGCAAAAGTTGGGCTTTGACTAGTGATGTATAGGTAGTAAAATCTACCGTAGATGCAAGACTAAGTTGTAGGCATGGGTGGGACTTGAAAATTATTAGGTTTTGGAATGACGAAAAAGTTCATGGGAAACTTGATTCCCGAGTAGGCAATTTATTTAATAGGTGGCTATTTTCTTAAGGGTCCAAACTTAGAAATTGAATATGGTGCTCTTGAAGTAGGAGGAGTATAAGGCCTTATTTTAAGCCAATCTACATAGACCACCAAGTTCGCCCTAATGTTGTGCATCATGGACACCAACCAATACTCTTATTCTATTAAGTTCTTTCTTGTTTTACCAAGACAAAAACTTGAAAACAACCCTTACTTCAACTTCAAACAAGGTAAACATTAAGGATTTTTCCTATGAAATACAAGAAAAATTTAGAGTTTATCTCATAACTCTGAGATCTTTACATAACTTGTACACTTACACTTCTCCATAAGATTATGACGATTTAACCCCTAAATGATTTGACTCATTGGTAGGGAAAGAAACTAATTCTAAAAAAAATGTCACAATGGATACGAAAGTTAGTGGTTCACATCTTAATCGTGCAATCTTGTATTAAACATATTGTAAATCATGTGGGTCAAATTTTGAGTCATGAGGCTTCATAAATTGCAAGATCATTACGTGTCTTTGATTTTGTCAAGGTTTCTACCACTAAAAATAGACTCTAATTGGGATCAATCCCATAAAATAAAGTCAAAATCCAAAGGTACATGAAGGAGATATAGCTCCTCAAAATTCATCCATTGATTCACTTTCTTTCAAGATAGAAACATTGTTGCAAATCCAATACCAAAAATATTCGGATCTAAAATTTTCTCGTTGGGAAGTTGTTACCCTTCACCTTAAGATTGTAATCATGTTAAGAAATTTCAAGAAAACATCTTTTTGATCTCCCATAATTGTCTTCCAATGGCAAGACATGCCCCATGTTTAAAAACTCAAAAATACGAGCTGCCTTCACTAAAATGAATTTCATTTACTCATATTAAATTGCATGGGTGTGAAAATTTTACCACACAAACTAGACCTGATTTGGGACACAACCCAAGTGATTTCATCCAAAACGGACTTTGGATGAAGAACTTTCAACTCTTCAAAGTTGCTGCAGTCATCCAAAAGGACGATTTTTGGATAGGTCAAGGGTCGAAGTATAAATATAAAAGCATTGTAGGTGAAACATGCTTCTAGAGTTCAAATTACCCCATGTAATTGATTTGGATAACCCAACTTGGAAAGTTACTCATGTGATAAGCATGGCCTCATCTCAACAATACTCATGCTTAAACTTTACATGATTAAAGTCATTTGTTGGAGTGGCTTACCTTGAACAACTCTAAGTCACCTCTTTTAGTGGAGGTTGATGAATCAAATAGAATCATCAACCACTTTTTAACACATCCCAACAAATGCAAACTAGACCGAGTTCTAGAAACTACAGTAATGTTAGGAAGGAGAAATAAGGGAGAGTGCTCTAAAATGGAGTGGTATCCATAATGTTGGGATCTAGAAACTACAGTAATGTTGGGAACTAGGAACTACAGTAATGTTCGGAACTAGGAACTACAGTAATGTTCGGAACTAGAAACTACAGTATTATTAGGAAGGAGAAATAAGGGAGAGTGCTCTAAAATGGAGCGGTATCAATAATGTAGCTCTAGGCTATTTCACACATAGGTGCAGAATAGCTTCACAATCCATGTACTATTGCAAATAATATAGGATGTCAAGTAACAGCTTCACAAGCCATGTACTATTGCAAACAATTTAGGATGTCAAATAACAACACCGATTTAGGAACACCTTTAATTCCACCTTCAAAAATTCATTGAGAATTGGAAAAGCGTCCAAAAATGCTTGATTCACTATGACTATCTTTCCACTTACTACCCCCATGCAAAAAAATTGCTTACACTGGTAACTCCACCAAAGATTTCATGTTATGAAATTTGAGCCATTATTGAGAACTCTCCCTTGTGGTGGATAGAAAAGAGACATCATTCTACACTAAATAGTTTGGCAACAAATAGACCAATAAGATAACAACCACCCATCGACTCAACCTACAATCCTAGAGACTTAGTAATCACTTTGTTTTGAGATATTTTGTGCCCTATTGTCTACCCATTGAAACGCACCAAATCGTACTCACGACCAATCACCACAAAGCTGATGATGTTAGCAAGCTAAAATGGACAAATCAAGGCACATGGAGAGATATTCAATACACAAAGTGCAAATAGTGATTTTATCCCTTCCCATGCCCCTCGTACTTGATTGTCCATTTCCATTAACCAATACCTATATATCTTTCCGTGTAGTATCAAAAACAAGAGAAACCAATACAAAGCCCAAGGCAACAAGTTTTCAACACAGTGAGATCTACTAACACCTGCAAATCCTAAGCTCAATAAAACTACTTCATTGAGATACTAGAGCTAATCTCATAAAAAGCCTGAACTAACTTGGGTCAGTCGGATCGTGGAGATATATCATGAAACACCCAAAAATTAACTTGTGCCTAAGAAGAAGAGAAACTTCACGGATGGTTTAGTGCCAATGAAGGCGGGATCATATGTCATCCAAGATGACATCTATCCAAGCGAGTGTCTTTGAGAATATTTTTGAACTGAGTGGACGTGATGTGAAGCTCCTTGCAAATGAATTGCAGTACAGGCATCACACATGCCATCCTCCCCAAAACCATTATATCCTCTGCCCAATAAACCACCAATAATGTCATGAGCGCGGTCATTTTCATCAAAAAAGAAGAAAAATTCACCATTTATTTGATGGATGCAAAGCAATGCCTATGATTTTTTGGACAAAACCAAAAAAAGTGATCATCACCAGGTAGTCGCGCAAGACTTGCGCATAGATGTTCTAGTAAGCTTTTCCTCATTCTTCCACCATTCTCAAGCCACCTTCATCATACATCCCACATTCTATGATCAGGCATTCGACATGTCTTTGATCCCTAAAGATCTAAGAAAGCCAAAATGACTTTTTAAGATTTCGGCAGGGAACAAAGTTATCAAATTTTGACTATTGTAGCTCAAAATTAGAGAAAATTGACGGTTCAAATTTGACATATGAGTAAAGGGTCAAGTTAAGTTTGGGATCCTACAGTTGGATCTTCTAATTAATGCTTAGATTGAGTTTTTCTGGGCGTGTAGTAGACGAGGGTCCTTTGTGATAATCTAAGGTCAACCTGCCTATTCCCGAGCTTTTAAGGGGTTCTTGTAGTTCTTCATAAAATTAGAACATGAACTTTTTTCCTCACATTAGCAAATACAGTAGAAAATTAGTCCAAGTTGAATCATAATTTTCTTAATAATTCTCCATTTATTATAAATTTCCAAAGTGGGAGACAAGTAGACTCCTATAATGGGGCATAGGTGGGCATTAAACCGTGCGTTTCATTCCTTAATGTCCATCACACACCAACCCACATGTAGACAAGAACCACCAAAAGGGAGGAAAGCACCTGGCATTTGTGTAAGAGGCAAGTTATTAATGAGCTCCACTTTGGGTGGTGGGATGCTCGGTTTAATATGGGCTTGTAGAGTTCGGTTTTAGGAAGGCGCTCGGAAATAGGCAGGCTGACCGTAGACAATTTTGTATGAAGGATCTTTGAGGGTTAACATTTGTTGATTAGTGGGTCCATCCATATGTGTGAAAAGAATGAGAGGAGGAGGGAGGAGGGTGCGCACTCTTTTAAGAAGAAGATGAGAACGTCCAGCAATGGGTCTGCCATGGGCTGATGTAAGGTGAACGTCGTAACACGGTCGTAAAATCGGTTGATGCTGAAAACTTTGTACTCCCACGCCGACGTATGGCGGACTTGGGTGGCGTTATAATTATCATATGCCTCTTTCCTGCAACAACATGACGAAACTATTGAAAAAATAATAACATTCCTTCCGCCAAAATGGTGTCATTTTGTCACACCGAAACTTAGTACTCCAAGATGGCCGCTTTTTATAACATCACTCTCTATGTTATATAGACACATCATATCATCACCGTTTTGTGCAATCTCAACACCGTACAAGACAATCTTCTTGAAACATTGAAACTCTTTAGCTCAACATGACCTAAATTCACAGGTTTTTTAGTCTCATTGAATCTGTCTTGTAGGTTTCCTCAAATCTATCTGAGAACCAACAAGATGAATTTACTTGGAGAAAGGCCATATTTGTTGAATTGAGACTTTTCACACTCTCAATTTTATATATTTTCATTAATTTCTTGATCGATTCTATATTTGTAATTGACTTTTTTACTATACATGGGAAGGACATCGTCCTCCCGACGATAATTTAAATTAGAAAGTTTAAAGAAAGTGCCGACTGTCTCAAATTATTCTTAAGGCAAAAGTCTCAAAATGATCATTTGTCTCAAAATAATGACAGAGGAAGTACATGTATACAAAACACCCCAATTCCGCCATTTTGGGGTTCTTTTGTTGAGAGAGAAAAGAGATGTACGTACCACACGGCCGTTGTATTCGGTTTCACTTGGCCGTGAGACTTGTCCAGCATTCTGTACACCTTTCTTGCTACCTGCCACAAAGAACACGTGAAAACAAACAGAGGACATCCAAATAGGAACAGCGACTCCTTCACTGGGAAGCATGTGATGCCCACTCCGATACATGTGATACTCATTCAATCGAAAAGGCAAAGGGAATTGTAAGATCCCACAAAGAAAAGATTAGTTTTGTGTTTCAGAAATCAGTACTTCAGCAGAGAATGGAGATGAAGAGCGCCATCGTTCACGACGATCAGCGCGATCTGCAATCTGATTCTCCAGCTCTCGTTCCAACTGAAGCCTCAACTCCAGTATCTTCTTCTTCCAACCAAACACCTGCACTCCCGATCGATCGATCGATTGAGTTGCCACATTCAAAAACGTTTAAAGAACACAATTTAGAAGTGAAGAATTCGTACCAAAGAGTCATCTCGAGGTGGATATGTCTTGGTTTCCTGGTCGAAACACACCCCCACAAAAAAAACTCAGTACAAAATGCTTCGACTGCAAGAGCATCCTCAGGTTTTTAGAGTACAATGCTCAGGTTTTGTGTACCTTGTGGGTCTTTGACTTCGGAGATCCTGACGACTCGTGGCCTTTCTTGGAAGAAGCGGCACGAGTAGTAGTCGTAGTCGTACTAGTGGCCTGCACCCACTCAGAGAATTTTAATCCACACTATTTCCGGCAGTTCTTCGACTACATAAATGATCTGATCAGATGTGAGGGAATCTTACGCAAATGATTCAAAGACATGCTGCTAGAGGTGCAGAATGTGACGAAGTTTCTTCAGATTTTAATTGTAAGCATGTAATATATAGATACCAGATCCACATGGAACTTAGAAATATCCAAACAAAATCATTGTCTCGGTAATTTCGAATCCGAATTTCGGAGTACGTACCTCACTAGCTGATTTAGCTGCAGATGAAGGCGGCCTGCAAAGTTGCACATGTATTGAGTTAACATCGATCAGGCGAGGTACATATGATTTCATTCTTAGTGAGATTTTGATGCTTACCCATCAGTGTATATCGGTATGGCTTTACCACCCGCTCCAAGAATAAATTGCTCTCCTGGACACAACGAGTAATTCAAGTCAAGAAACACTCGTGAGCTTTATAAATACTGTATCTGGATAATTCTTTGAGATTTTGCACCTTCCAGAGGTTGCATGGACTGTCTCCTTGGCAGAGAAACCAGCATGCCTGTCTCAATTGCCTCAATGTAATTACCACCTTGCTGCAATCCCACAGACTTCGAATCAAAACCCTGTTACAAAAGGTAACTATAGCCAAATTAAGAGTGCGTAGTACGATACCCTGATCAAATTAGTGATCTTCGCTGTAGCCAGAAGAGGTCCCTTAGGAAACTTGACATGGTCCGAATCTGCGAGCATCACGACAAATATTCTTTACCATACGATCATTGTGTGCTCTAATACAAATGCAGGAGCTCATGAGGATGATTTCTCCACTCTCGAGTCTAGTTTGAGGAATGCTTCATACTGCATCATCACCAGCTTGATGATAAGAGTTCTCACATGCCAATGCTTCAATAGTGATGAGGGGCAATTGTTTAATGACATTATTCCAACTGCTATTCTATCACATCAAAATTTGTATCACTTGGAATATTACCACAACACTCTTTAATATTACCAATGTTTCAAGAATGCAATCGTAGCCTCAGGACGCTTTTAAAGACAGAGTTCTCAAGCATCGTAGCCTCGATCATCTACTTTTGGCTCAATTTCACATGTATTTGGTCTCGTTCTACGAATTTTGAACCTCCCTGAAAGTGCCATGTTTGCTGAAGAGTGGCATCTTATCGGTGTCGGAATTGAAATTGAAGATAAAAGAAAGTGCATGAGAAAGATGAAGCTCAGCTTACAGTTGTTTGGAGCTCGTGAGGATGGTAACTACTACACTCTTGACTCTACTTTTCAGAGGAATGCTTTTCACTGGTGAGAGTGGCGATGAGGAGGAGGAGGAGAGAGTACCGTGGAAGAACATGAGGCCCATTTTCTGGAGCATGCGGTCCATCTCCGACGAAGCACGCGAGTACTTGAGCTGGAGCTCCCTCTTCTTCTTGGACGGAGGCATGGCGGCTTCCATAACGGCGGCGTGCATCTGCTGGCGCTGGTGGGCGGTGATGGGCGGCACGGGGAAGAAGTCGAAGTTGGCCAGCTTCTCGAAGCCGTCCTCGCCGTATGGTTTGTCTGGCATGGGAGGATCGTGGCTGACGTTAACATTGGGAATGCCAAGGCAAACGTACGCTTTCCCTAGTTCCGACCAGACCCCTTGCAGCTTTCTGCACCATCACTCACATAGTTTACTGTCCCTTCAACCTCATCTAACCCCTCTTCTTCTCTCAAATTTTTCAACGCTCTAGCAAATATGAGACTAATTGATGTAAGAGTGATAACAGAGTTTGTTTCCTGTTGATCTCTCTGACCTTTTATGGAGGTGTGTGCTTCTGTGCATGTGTGTATATTTTTGAGCGATGATGAAGAGGAGGATCACTCACCGATGGAATCTGTTCGGGGATTGTAAGGCTGTGGAAGTCATTGAAGTGGCACCTGAGTTGGGCCAAGGCTGTTTTGTGAATAACTTCGCGGCTCACTACCTCCTCCTTGCTGCCCATTGTCGATTCCACCAAGGATGGCATTGGCCGAAACTCGGGGCCTTTCGCTACCTAAGTTGATTATCATTTTCGATCAATCGTAGCTTTGTGATATGAATTGAGTAAAAAGGATTGTATGACTCTTGAGCAAGCTTACGTAAAAGTAGTCTTCGAAGTTTTTATTGGCAGTAAAGATCTTCATCTTCTGCTTGCGTTCATGCAGATTTTTCTTCAGCTTCAACATCAAGGGACTCTGCACCGACGTCGCAGCTTGCTGCCACAGCTTGGGCTCCACTTCTCCCGTTCCTTTGAAAATTCGTGGCGTCATGTCCAATCCCGCAATGATCTGCATTCGAAACTATCTCACTTTGAGCTCAACAAACTTGGATTCGATCGTAGGTTAATATGTCTACACGTAGTGATCGAGCAATCATGCATGACCTGGGAGACCCTCTCGATGATGATGCGTTTGCGGGCCTGGTCTGCCTCGAACATCCCTGAGCCATCGGTCCGCCGCCTGCTCCTGGAGCCGCGCTCAGTCGTTGAAGTTTCGTCGTCATCACCACTTCCGATGGGTAGCTTCGGAATCTCCATCTCACAGAATAACCGTGCTTTCACCAAATCAATTCAAAGCATCAGTCCACCCTATAAATCGAAACGGGGGTCACAATAGTCCTCATGTGACGCTCATAGCCGAACAATGCTCCTGTGCACATGATCTTGCAAAAGCACCAACTCCGAATCCGGACATTACTGCAAATCGAAATCCTTGAAGAGAAAGTGGCAATGAAGAAACCGGGGCTGTTTTGGACACCAACCGATCACAGAAACTGTATATCCCACTGCCACTCTGCACTATCATGGATTCTTGGCAATTATGTGCACACAACGCTTGAGAGCGAGCTGAAGCTTGAGATACAAAGGAGCTCGCCGGCATGGTACGTGCCCACCATTAAGAGCTGAGATCAGGAAATAGTTGCCGAAGCTTTGGTGCTTGAAATTGAGCGTGGGCGAGATTAGCTGGAGAATGGGGAGGTGGAGTGAGCTGACAGTGTTTGTGGGTGTGAGTGGCAGCGGCAACCGGAGTGCTGGATGGGAATGGGAATGGGAAGGGTGAAAATATGGCGTAACTGAAAGGTGGTGCTTCCCATCCCGGTTTCAAAAGGATGCATCTCCTTGCCATCCCAACAACCCTTCTCTTCCGCCATGCTTCCTCTCCCTGGGAGCTCTTCTTTACATAAAAAGCCATGTCGTGCATGGGGCTGATGAAGGGGAAAAATCTCTCTCATTTGACTCGTTTATTTCTCGAAGTTCATAAAGATGAACCAATCACATGGGAGAAATTCTTGCCCTCCATTGATTCCATGCATGGCTTGACTCCCCGTGTAATGCGTCTCGTGGTGTGCATTTAAGAGAATACCATAGTGGTAATGACGTGGAGGATTCAAAAGTTTTTATCGCATAAATGATAGGAAATGATGATAAAAGTGGGTTGTTCTTATTTCATTTTGCAAAAGCACGATTGACGTTTTAGCCTATTTTTATAGCAAAATCCACGAAGCCTCGATTCCGTTAAAATGGCGTTATGCCGCTAAAATGGCACGCCTCAACTTTCTGAAGGGCTCTTTGGAACCACATGTTATAATAGAATTTGAAGGTGATGTTAGAGAGTATGAATGATAGTATATAAGTACATGTGTTTTTATAGAAAATGTGTGATATTATAGAGTACACCATTGTGTATGCATACAAATGCAAGTTTTAGTGTGACAAAATGACACTTGGCATAGTGCCATTTTAACAGAATTGAGGTTACTAGCTTCGAATAGGTGTGAATAGTATGCCTACACTTGAGAACTATGGCTTGCCTAATATTTATTAAAAAACATTCATGAATACCTATTATTAGAAATTACTTACTTAATAAGTCATCAAAGCAAGATCGAAAGTAGATAGCATCAAAGACCAATTTATTTCATTACTAGTCTATGTAGAGCTTCATCATGTCGTCATGATAGGACAAGTCATTACTAGGTGCTCTATAAGAATTATCTCCTGTCTACTTTCCTCTGTTCCCAATTCCCTCATTCTCCCATTCCCTGCTTCCCCGTTTCCCATCCTCTGTTTCCCATTCTGCTGTCTTTCAACTCCCACTTCTCCTTCTCATCATTCGTTACCAATTCTCCATCCTCCACTCTCGTTCTCACTACCCATCATTTGTCCCGGGTTCCCCTATTTTCACTTATCTCATTCCTCCGTCCTCAATTCTCTCATTTTCAGTTTTTTCATTCGTCTATCCCGGTTCTCCATCCTTTGTTCCCTTGTTACCAATTCTCTATCCCCCAACTCTCGTTCCCGATTTCCAACCTTTGTTCCCAATTTCCCATTCCCAAACCCGCGTTCCAGATTTCCATCCTTCGATCCCGATGCCCGTCCTATGTTCCCTCATTCTCTACTTTCATTCTCATGTTCCTCATTCCTTGTCCCCTCGTCTCCTTTATATATTTATTGTATCTAATCAATTCTCAATAAGAATCAAACACCACATACTTGTGAAAACTCTTTGAACTCTTTGAAACTCTTCATGCCAAATGATGATGACCATGACCATGTATGTATGGATCGCCAAGGACAAAATGACACACACCATTGTTCTATAGAGATGGGTAGAAATTCTCTTTGAATTTAAGTTGCCGAAAGTACTATATTTATCTCAATTATTTCTTCATTTGTAGTGGGTTGAAGGTACAAAATTGGTTTGAAGTATCTCTATGGAATATATATAGGTAGAAAATTGAATGTACAACTTCTAAGCACAATCTTCATGATTTCAAACCAATAATCATCATGCTAAATAAATAATCACAAAAAATGCCAACCAACCATTTCTCAAGCACGTTATTAGATACCTAACTTGAAAATAAGACTTTGTAAACGTTGTACCTTAATTCACCTAAAACACATATCTCACTTGAAGATAAGACTTTGTATACATGATAGCCAACTTCACCTAAAACAAAGTGCCATCACATATTCCAACAATGCTTGAAGAAGAGGTCGTCTTGGGTTCATTTAACGAGACGATAATTCTATGCGGAAACTGAAGAATTCTGCACCAATTCAAAGATTTCGTATAGAAACTGCAATCCATCTGTTCAAGGAACTTGGAGATTTCAAAATGATTTGCAAAATCAAAAGAAGTGAGCGAAACGTAAAGAAGTGACAGAATTCTGCGAGCCACTGCTGCATCATTTCAATTCAAATTACAGCAAGTAGGGAGCAGCACAGGCTACGAAAGGAACGAGCAACCCACATTCAGGAGCTCAATCCAATGGTCTCAACGATAAATCATCCTCATCTCCTCCACGAGCCAATCTAAAATCTCTGCAGAAATGTATCATACTCTATGACTAAATATCGATGGAAGAGAGTCACTGTCTATCAATATATGTACATGTGCAAAATCAGCTGTACAGGGATTAGAATTGAACCACAAAAGAATTGCAGTTGAATTATGTACAGAAATTACGTAAGGCGTCACTGCGACGCCCACCCCGCGGCAGCTTCTTCATCATCCATCTCCCACTTAATTTTGAAGTCCTTGCCGACTGGCAAATCCAAGCCCGCAATCTCCATAGATTGCAAGTGAGCGTTCCACTTGATCTGTTGGACCACAACCTTGCCTCTGATGAAGATAATTCTCGGTTGATCAACTGGCATTTCCTCGCCATTGACAAATACTCGCGACGGCCGCTTCGAAACGCCCAAAAAGTTCACGTTTCGGACCACCAGACCTTCCTGGAGTGCGTACTCGCCAGAAATCACGCGCCCCGACAAGCTACCGGACTGCTGCTTCACGTCACGCTCTGCGAAGAATTGCACGAATGTCGATGACCCGTCACGGATGTCCATCTCCATATCCACGCCGTTGTCGATGAAGAGCTTTCCTGTCGCGGACTCAAGCTCACCAAAGGCCACCACGAGAGAGAATGGCGTCTTCTTCACTTTTGCGGACGTGAGCTCTTGTTCTTGCATTGGCAGAATTTGACCTTCATGGACGTGGACGTTGATAGTATCCCAAGGTGCGGGCAAGGTGTGCTTCTCGCCGGTGGAGTACAGACGGGTGAAATCGAAGAGATTGTACCAGGTTCCCTTGGGGAAGTACGCGTCGACAGTGGTGGCACCAGAGGTGACGACGGGAGAGACGAGAATGTTCGTACCGAGCAGGAATTGGTGGTTGATGGCGAGCGTGTTGAGATCCTCAGGGAAGGAGAAGAAGAGCGCGCGAGCGATGGGCGCGCCGCTCTTGGTAGCCTCGAACATGAGCGTGTACAGATGCGGAAGCAGCTGGTAACGCATTCCGAGCGCCTTCCGTGAGGAAGCCGCAACAGACTCCCAAATGTAAGGCTCATGAGCGATGGATTTCTGGGCAGCGTGGTTGCGCGCAAACGGGTAGAACGCGCCCAATTGCATCCAGCGGCTGCAAAGCTCCTCAGTCGTGTTGCCCGCGAACCCACAGATGTCTGCGCCCACCATTGGGACACCGAACATGCCGGAGTTCATGATGCTTACGACAGAGTATTTCATGTCTTCCCACGTTGCCTTGTTGTCGCCCGTCCAGTGCGCTGTGTGCGCGCCGGAGCCCACGAACGTGGATCGCGAGAGTATGAACGGCCGCTGCTTCGTCACCGTCTTCAACGCCTTCTCGGTTACAATTGTTTCTGAAAGTCCATACAAGTTGTGTGCGTCGTACTCCAGCACGCCGTTGTAATGCTTCACCGTCATGGCGATCGTCTTGTCACCAAGGTTGTTGTACTTCCCAACGTGATCAATCTTGTAGGGAGGATTATCAAATCGGGAAGTTCCGTTGATGCAATGCAACATGCATGCGTCGTTAGCAGAATCGTCTTCCTTCAAGTTGTTCGGATCGTACGAGCATGCAATTCCCGTGCAGAAGTTCGATGCTTCGTTCATGTCAATCCACAGCCCGTCGAATGGCACTTTGTTGTAAAACTCGGCGACTTCACGCGTCCACCACGACGTCGCATTAGGGTGCCAGAAGTCTGGGAAGAACACTGGCCCCGGCCACACTTGCGCCAAGTAGTTGTTTCCGAACTCGTTCTTCAGAAATACGTCGGCTTCCAATCCCCTCTCAAGAGTGGGATACTTCGCAGATCGCACGCTGATTCCGGGGTCTAGAATGGGGACGTACTGTTGGCCATTGGCGTGAAGCTCCTCGACGAAGGCGCGAACGTCCTTCTCATTGTACCGAACGGGGTCAAATGTGAAGTCCTTGTACGCGTCCATGTAATCAATGTCGCTCCAGATAGTATCGAGCGGAATCTGAGCTTTTTTGTAATTCGCGACAACACTCTTGAGATCATCGACGGTTTCGTAGCCCCAGCGACACTGGTGGAAGCCGAAGCTCCAGTACGGCATCGGTGCAGGGCGGCCCACGAGACTAGTGTATTGGTCGATGACCGCGAGTGGCGTGGGGCCCGCGAAGAAGTAGAAGTCGAGCACGCCGCCGATCACGTGATACGTGAGGAAATCCTCTCCCACGTAAATGTCCATGCCGTTGCTGTTGAGCAGCAGCACGCCGTGCGTGGCGCCCCCCTCGCGGATGTCCATATGGAATGGGTACGCGCCATAGAGATCGACGTCGACGGTGTAGGCCGCCGTGTCCGTCGCCCATAGCGTGTAAGTGCGATTGCGAGTCAAGCGCAGCCCGTCCGGGCGCGTGCTCTCGCCAATGCCGAACATAGAGTTGTTGCGCGGCAGCTGCGTGGAAATTTCCAGGTACTGGTCCTTGAACACCATCGGGTTGAAGGAGTTTTCGGACGGCGTGGAGTTGAAGAGAACTTCGCCCGTGGCTGCTCGCGTGATGGCGAACCCGAACGGCTCTGCCGTGTACGAAAGTTCCAATTGTCGGGGCGTCTGATTACCTTCCTTCTTCGCGCCGCCGGGCAGGGCGAGAGGAGTCGACTTGTCATCGGGACGCGGAATAAGCTCCCGCGGTACTTCCCATCGCCGCTGCGTTGAATCCGTGATGTGAACGTGCACTTGGTCATCACTATCGTACCTGCAAATCCCAAGAAACCCGTCACCACAAACTCAAGAAACAGAGCACAATTGAACGCGAAACAACAGTAAAAATCAAACGCCAAAGACCAAGAAAACAGAGCACGTTGTCACCAACACAAACACTCAATACTACAATCACAACCCACCTACTTACACAAACGATTGAAGACCCACCAACTCACTCACTCAAAAACTACGTAAGACTCGCAATCAACACCGCGCATTAACGAAACAACGACTCGCACTGCACTCAAATTAACAGAGTAGTCAAAATTAGCATACCGGACAACCATTCGAAGAGGACTGATATCGGGACCGTAAACCTCCGTGCGCTGAATGAGCTCCAAATCAGCCATGAACCCCGAGCCATCTTCAAAATCGTAAACAGACGTCATCCGGTGACCGAGCCCAAAATTTTCCAACGCCTTCGGCGATGCCGCATCGCTCCATCGCAAACAACCCAACACCAATAACAACACCAATACAACACCCTTCATCTTGCAGTCCTCCCTATTTCAAAATCAACAGCTACTACAAAAATGGCTTCTTCACCGTCACAAGCTCATAGCTCAGTTGACCCAAAATTGTTCTACAATCAATCGAACTTATCCAAGCCGGGAGAGGAGAAAGCAAAATGGCATGCGATTGAAGCGCAAGCGCCGGCAGGCAAAGATGGAATGAATGAAGCGTGATGAGGGGGTCTGAGAGTTTATTATAAACTGGAGGAGGTGATTGACCAGGGGACCGGCGCGGCACGAGCAGCTTCGGCCCTGATTACTGTACTACAAAGCTTTGTTGGGACCACACCAATTACGGAAATCAGGGGATGCAGACTGGTCACCTCGCGCTCGCTCGCGTCCCGGAGCTGGTGACAATCGCTCGACTGCCTGATTACCCTGAGAACTGTACCTTGGACTTTCACTTTAAACTTTTTGCTTTTTCGGAGGTGGCTGGACCACTTTTGTGGTGCCTCCACGTTATTCATCGGTAATGTTCATGTGGGGCCTGGCAATAATTCCTTGGGGGGTCATTCTTGTCTAACCTTTTACTGCATGGAAGTTGCCTATGGTGGCGTTAAAAATGAGGAGCCCCCCGCTGCCAAGAAGAGAAACTCCAACATATTTAGAGGCGGGTGTGAATAGAGTGTTCATTTGACCTATTCTTGGATGTATGCCCCAAGGTCATCATCACACTAATGGCGGGATCCCGCTGCCAACAATATGTATGTTGCATTAGCATTTTCCCTTTTTCAACATTTGAACTTCATACTGTATTTTGGACACTAGAGAAACTCCACAAATTAGAGAAATTGCACAAATTATTTAACTTGTAAACAATAAACTAGAAAAGATAAAAAATTAATGATTTATATTTATTTTTTGCTTTGGAATTTTGGTATCTCCGTGAGGCTCTTCACAAGGATTTTCCACCCACCAAGCTTGATGGAATGAAACACTCTTGGTGAGGATATTGATCCTTGACGGGCTTAGCCGGTAATGTGTCCGACTTCGCCGGACATGGCGGAGGAAGCTCTTGTATTTTATCTTTGCATTTACGTACTAATATTTCAATTACCTCACGTGTGAAAAAGGACATTGACTGAGGAATTCATTACCAAATCTCCTTTTTGTCTGAGAACACTTTTTACGGTGAAGAAGCTGCTCCATGACTGGACCACACTAGGACCACGAATGAAATATAACCGTGCACACTTTTGCATGGCATGTCAACTTGTCACTATCTTCACTTGGCTTGAACTTGGGTAAGGATTTGGCATGCTAACCAGATGTCGACTCTTTCAACGTACAACTTTCATACTATGCATAATAAGGATCACTATAAAGACTTGATTTTTTTTTTTAAAAACAAAAAACAAAAAACAAACATAAAAAACCAAAAAAACCAATAAAAAAACAAAAATACCAAAAGACCAAACAAAAAATTGAAATTCCAACAACATTATCATAAAGTCTTGCTTGAACACAAAACAATACTGAGAAAATTTGTCTTGGTCCCTCCCAAAATTGATATGATCAATTACAATATATATCTTTCTGATAAAATTATTTTTGCCCCATACCAAGAAGTAGTGACTCAAAATCCATCCAAGAAACATTTAATGGTTAAAAAATAGTAGATTCTACAACACGTAAGAGATTAGCCAAGCAAAGACGAGAATTAAAGCGTGAAGGCAAAGAGAAGGCACCCCATTTGCCAAGCCCAAGGGGAAGGAACAGTACCGACGGCAAAGCAAACTCAAAAGGGCAGTTGCAGGCCCAAGTTCCCAAGTTTATTTGTCCAATTCACCTTTCTAACCGCCTGTTTTCCCACCTCAAAAAGGAACCCAAATATTATTATTTTTTAATTAATGGATGGTCGGGTATAGGGGCCAGTGGTTAAATCAGGTTTGTGCTACAGACAAGGCAGGCAGCCATCTTCTTATGACTTATGAGTTATCCCCAATTGGTTAATATCTGGCTATGTGTCGTGAGTGGTAAGGGACACGTGGGAATCGGTGATCTGGGCCGTTGCGTGTCGAGCCTCGTCTGACGGTTACGGTGTAACGACGAGCTGGAAGGTGCCACCTGGAGGAGGAAATTGGTCTAATTGGCAGAGGTGTCACTTTGTCGTGTGGTGACGTGGAAATTCGCAGAAGCGGCCGGGTCAGTCTGTTTGTGCATATCCGATTACGCAATTTTTTCATCATCATCATTTCGGGTTGGTTGGTTTTGGTCGTTGTGGATAACGAGGAGTGGTAGGGGTAGTTTTCTTTGTGGTGGATCCTTCGTAGGGAGGGAATGTTTTCGCTTGCTTGACAAGAAAGAACAATTTTGAGGATAAAGCTTTGAACTTAGGCCAAAAAACCTCATAGACTAAACAAATGTCACAAAGTCTTTCTTTATCTACATAAGGTAGCGATGTTTTACACTACGGTGAAGAAGTCCACCGGTCATGAAACTAAGAAGAAATCTCAAATGTGATTGGTTAAAAATGAAACTCTTGACCCATCGAGGGCCTTCTTCCCTCTCTTGTAAACCAGCCCTTAAATGTTTGGTTTAGGTCGTTGTGGATAACGAGGAGCGGTAGGGGTAGTTTTCTTTGTGGTGGATCCTTGGGAGGGAATGTTTTCGCTTGCTTGACAAGATAGAAAATTTGTTTAATCCATGAAGTTCTTTTGGCCTTAGTTCAATAATTGTTCTTTCTTATCTTTTACAAGGTAGCGCTGGTATACATTGCGATGAAGAAATTTGAAATGTGATTGGTTAAAAATGAAAATCTTGATCGATCGGGGGGGCTTCTTCACCGTGTTGTAAATCAGCCCTTAGAACCAAAAAAATAACTTGTTGCATTCCTATAAGTTGGCATGATGATTAGATTTGCAAGCTATACCAAGGCACCACAAGCCTTGGCTTGGTGGTTAGGGCTTATGGTCCTCAATGAGGAGGTCATGGGTTCTATTTCCCATGCTGGCGTGGTGCTCACCACCATAGTCCACCCAACTATGGAGTGGGGTTCTTGAACCTTGTAGTATGGATACCTTAAAGCCCTTTGGGCTGGGGTGGCGTGGTGCTCACCACCATAGTCCACCCAACTATGGAGTGGGGTTCTTGAACCTTGTAGTATGGGTACCTCAAAGCCCTTTGGGCGGGGGGCAGGGTACCATGTCATGCCATTGGTGTGATGACTTGCAGACATACATCCAAATACTCTAGTCACTCCAACGTCTAAGTAGGTTGGAGTTTCTCTTTTGCAAGCTATACCTACTTGATTTGGGATCAAACTTACAATCAATCTAATTTTAGAATATATTTATAATGAACACGAGAGTCCAAGAATATAGTGTATGCTTTATACTCCCTCTATCTCCAGAAAACACCATAATTCGGCTCAAACACCCGTCTCACAATTATACCCAGATCTGATATTAACCCCTTAGTACCATTAAAACCTGATATGGGTTTTTGCAATTTAGGGCAGTCATTTTTAAGCCGTTAAAAGTAAAGCCCAAGATTTTTACAGAGTACTTCTTATACTACAAAGTGTGTGTGGTAAAACTTGCAAAGCCAACTTCCAAATTAAAAACCTTCTTATAGAGATTTTAGGTTTCAAGTCCAAAACGGGTAGTATAAATTTAGAATGTTTGATTTTTTTCTATAAAAATATGTTCATATTCAAATCATCATTCAAGTTCCAAAGTTATCAAAGTCAAAAAGTTTGTCAATTTCACAAGGGCCTCCTCTAAAAACTACAAAAACAATCTTCAGAATTCCTAGTAATATCTGAACTCTTTCTTCCGAAATTTGTCAAAATTCGAGATTTGGAATCTTCCCAACTTTTTTTTTCCCTCAAAATTTACAATTTCATAAAGGCACCTACCCACTATTAATAAATTTGATCCTTAGAGCCACTTACCCTATGTGTCAGTGGCAGTGTCCAAAAAAAACTCTTGCATCAGCTTTGAACGCTAAGATTTCACTAATGGAGAAGACCCAACAGTTGAAAATTCCAACAAGAGCTCAAAAACGAGTAAGGTAGAAGATCTTGCAGTTGGAAGTCTAAAATCACAGGGGGAAAAACCAGAATTTAATGGTCGAGAGTGCACATGACTTAAAAAAGGCAGTTTTGAGACTTTGTGCTCTCTGAACAACAAGGAAAATTAGGGGTCAATGAGTAACCAAGACCATCCAAACCATTCTAACTATGTAAATGAGTAATCGAGACCATCACAAAAATCAACCATTTTTAACAAATCATGATGTTTCTTCGAGACAAAGGGAGTACAAGAACACCAATACATTTGACGTCGTCACTCCAAATTGTACAATAGTTTTCTACGGATCCTCTCTCCTTAGCATGTGGAGTTTCCTCCAAAAAGTGAACCCCAACATTCTTACATTATCTTTGCATGATACCTTCACCTACCAAACAAACAAATCAAGTGCTGCTACAACTTAGAAGTCCCTTTTTCCTGGCAGGGACAAAGAGCCTCAGAATGTTACACAGGGACATGTTGCACAAAGATTGAGGCTGAGCTTTTTTTGAGGGAGGAATACTGAATTTATTTGTCATTGGGCGGAAATTTCTTGACTTGTGGAGTTTACCAGCAAATGGATTTGATGGGATCTCGTGAGGGAATGGGGCTTTGACATGTTAGGGGGCCATTCACCTCTTGCTTGGAGAGTGTGCAATTTTAATGTCCCCAAAAATAATTAGGGGAGAGTTGTGTTTTTATGGTGCTTTGGACGGCAACTTTGGACTTGAGTGGTCAAAAGTGTCACCCTTTGCTTAATGCATGAAAATGAGTTTATTAGAGTGATCTAAAATGGAGTGGGTCCCGTAATGAAGCTCTAATAATTTTCACTCACATGTACATAATAGTTTCTCCATACAACACTATGGTGTACTCATCAAAAATAAATTAGGGTGTCATTTGAGGAACACCTATATTTCCAACCTTAAAAACTTATAACTCATTGTAGAAGATTCACTTTCTACTAAGTTTCCCCATGCACGAAAAATTACTTGCACTAATAACATCCTCGTAGATTTCCTGTGTCAAAGATTGGCCACCTTATTATGATTAATTTAGAAAGAGAGGGTCGAAATGAGTCATGTAGTGACTTTACGACGAAAATAGACTTAGCATTTTCACCAAAGTCGTCTTGATTTTCTAATACGGAGGGGCTCCAAGGGTTTTACACATGGGAATTGGCTCCTACTATATAAATTTAATAATGTGTTCTCCAAGCAACCCTATGAGTTGTTTAGTCTCAAAACTTGGGTGAAATGGTTTGAAGTTTTGATGATTGAGACTCCCTATGTAAAGCATTCTTAAATTATGCAAAGTGAAATTCTCGCACAATAATCTTTTGATGTAGGTCTAAGTGAAGTGAAGTGGACAATTCAAAATTGACGCATGTTCAATAAGAACCCACTAGAGCCAACTACCAATAAGGTTCATAATAGTTTGTAAAAATGAATTGCAATGTACTCACCATGAACATTCTAGACCACACCATCTAAAAGCACCTAAAACTCCAACTTCAATATACATAACAAATTCTAGAAAGGTTCAACACTTATTACTCTTGCAAGTTCATCTTCTACTAACTTCACGCATGCGCACAAATTGCTCACATGGCTAACTTTGCCTACTGAAATCTACACCGTTGTCAAACAATTTACCTTATGTCCAAAAAACACGTATTTCATTACAATGGGAATATTCAAATTCTCACTTCAATGACAGTTTAGCTTGAGTCCAACTAAGGTAGAGGAACTCATAGTCGATATGGTCCCCATGCCCAAGTTGTAGACTCCCCAATTACCACGGTCTGATTGACCAATTGTCGACATTTGGTTTTGGCAAACAGTGAAAATCATGGCAACTTTCTGTGATTGTGCATGGTGGCTTCCTAGTTTAGAATGGCTGCACTAAATTAAGCAGCAAAATTAGGTGCCATGGTGTGCTGGTTTTCCAACTTCGGACTGCTTGGTTATTGTTAGCCTTGTGCTTGGCTTTAAGCATGACCGGCCTCTACTGAATGACGGTATCAACTATTAGTTATGTGGTTAGCTCAATTACATCAGTTTCCATCACGGGAATTAGTGAATTTGTGTTTGTGAACTAGTCTTATAGTTATCAGTTACAGGTGAAGCTACATATTGGTAACTAGTCCGGATCAATTGTTCACCTGTTTAATTTGTAGTAATTTCAATTTTGAGAAAAAAAATTTGGAAAAATGTGCATTCTACCTAAACCTTATTTCCTTATACGAGAAAAATTTCTCCCCATGAGTAATACAACTTCTACTATCCAAATCGCCTTAACTTATCGACTATGGGTTCCTCTACCTTAAAGTGTATTTCCCAAAATCATTGAATATTCCCATTATAACGAAATACGTGTTAAAAGCACTTGTAAGAACAAGGCAATTGGTTGTACCGAGCAACTTATTTGGACATTAACAAAGTTAGTGGAGGTACCAAAAAGAAGGCTTTAATTACACTTAACCCTTAAAACGCCCAAGCAAGCCCGAGGGTCTTGATTCCAAAAGACTCTTCTCTGTAGCTCTCACTGTAATCAACTTTTCACTTATATTTTGATGTCAAACTGGTCACCGTCTTATGATGCATTCAAAAAGTGAAAATTTACAATTCAAATCACAATTCGTATGTATGATTTTATGGTTTGAAAGGATTGTGGTAGGTAGGTTGGGGTTGTATATAACCTTGTAGGAGGTTGCAAGCTCATCATTGATTGGTTCATTCATGGTGCCCAAGCTCAAAAAGTGCACTATTCATGATGCCCAAGTCCAAAAGATGCTGTGATCCAATTTTGGGCTGCCCATTTTAGACCCCATGGGCGTTTAAGGGTTAATGGTTGAGAATAGATAACGACAAAGGCTTGTCCTAAACATTTGGCGGGTCCATTACAGTAGTTAGTGGCGGTGAAGATAACAAAGACAACTTTATCTAACAACTTTGGTTTTGCAGCCCAAATCCTCCATGACCCCATTTTTCTCTTTCTTTGAAAGGATGGTCAGGGTAAAGTCCTTGACTCATTCACATGTACCCACTACTGCAGGCCGTGATTTACTGCAATCTGTGGTTGGGCATCACGTACTGTGAGCACGGAGTGGCCAAGAATTGCCAAAAACATTCCATCTTGAACTTGGTCAATCCTATGCAATTGTGCACTAGCATAAAGATTTGGGACACCATTCTCTAGTAGACCACAATGTGTTTCGAACCACACCTACATGCAATCGTAGTACAAGATGTGGATTGTTTCTTGTTGAGTGCTTTTGGGAGAATTCTAGTGTGAGGTATTCACAAGTTGTGGACATGTTTACAAGAGTACGAGAATCTTCTTTGTACGTTTGAGTTTTGAACTTGTACTTATGCTTTGAACTATGTCTACTTAACCCCTACAGGTGAGCAGTCTCAAAACAACCAAAAACCCTCGGATGAACTCTATTTTAATGCAAGATGCAAGATGTAAATTGGCAAAGTAATGTTTTGGGGGCCAAAAAAATCATACCTGAAAGGAAATTTGACATGAGGCTCTTCAAATTCTAGTTCCTAAGTGAGTAAGGAATATGTCTATACAATCTTTACCCTCATATGACCTATAAACTCAAAGAAAATTAATGCTTGATTTTTTGCATGGAGGTATGATGAAATTCAAATACGAAGGCCATTTTTCAATTATTAAAAAGCGCATAAAAATTATTCGATTGAAGATCCAAACTCTTAGGTCATGCCTCACTACCTTCTCTACATGTACAAAAAACAAATCTTGAAACAAAGGAAGATCTCAATTTTTGGTGAATTTTTTGAGGTTTTGCGTTGTAATCAATTTTGGGGAGATTTTGAGAATGAACAAGCATATACTTCATTTTGGACAAATTTGGGCAAATTTGAAATGGTGTTTAAACTTTGACCTTGAATATCTACTAAAGTATGAGGACTTTTGGACCACAATATGACTTTTCGGAAATTTATGGAAAAACTCTACGACTTGGAAATGCTTTCAACTTCAATTGATCTTAAAATAGTAAGTCAGAGGCTGCCCAAAGTCCAATTGATCTATTTGGGCCTCTCTCATGTCTAGGAGTTAACCCTAGAATGTTGAATTCCATCGCTGTGGATGATGAGGAAGTTGGAAAGATAGTTATGGTAGAAACTTGTTGTCTATCGTCTAGTATCAGATCTCAAATTCATTTATGACACACTTTGTGACCGCTTTGACGTTCTAAATAACAAATAGTCACAATTTGAAAAGTTCAAACATGTTGGTAGTACAAAGATAAACATGTGGATATAGAAGATTTGTGACACATATACAAAATATTCCCTATACCTTTGAACGAGACCTTTGAAACATATTCGGAAATTTCCAAGTACCTACTTGTGATAACATATACAACTCTATAGTTGTACCTAAAAGCCACCATATTTGTACAACCAATTATTATTGTTAGTGACAAATGTAGATTCCAACTTCGAACATGCAAAAGTACATATGGTTAGTTTTTTAGGCATAGTTGCTTTAACGAACATTTAAATGGGTTTGAAGGAGGCAATGTATAGTTGAAGCGACACGATCAAAAGGTGATGAGCCTCACTCGGCTAGGCAACAAGTATGAATCATGGAGCCATGTTAGCTTGTCTGCTAAGAAGTTGAGGCACATTTGCACGCGGCCAACACAAGGCTTGTGGTACACTAGCCCCAAACTTTCTATACACACACTAGAAGCGATCTCCCCCAAAAGCTTTCTCGACCAATCGCAAGTTGCGTCGGGTTGTGGAAAAAGCATTTCCACCCCTGAACCCATGTTAGTTTCCTGAAGCGCACTTTCATGCCAAGTCATAATGGCTTCGCCGTAACAACCTTATGTGTGGTAACGACTCCTAGACATCGACCAATCACACGCTACACTTGCTCTCCCTTGCCTCCCACACTATACACTATTTGAGTTTTTATGTGGATGTAAATTTTTTTATAACAGCAATTCAAAGGTGAATCCCCCACATCGTGCACGAAGCTTTTTGGCTGTGTCCAAATGTCGTTCGAGAGAGCAGTTTGAATATTCTACAGCAAAAGAGGGAGTTATCCCTTCCACTTGTGAAGTTTCTACGGATCCCTATTTTGAGGGAATTTGGATATACATGTAAACAGTAAACTGTTTCTAAGTACAAATGTTTCTTTCAGTACACTTTTCTTCACTGGGGTCAGTTGGTCTCCCATGTGCTAGCCCTCAGAAAGTGAAAAATGACCTCACCATGTACCTTTCTTTTTGAGAAATATAAACTAGAATTTATTTTTCTGTGATAAGTATGACCTTGTTCTTGACGTTCCAACATTGGAGGGGTCGCTACTAGTCTCTTCCAAGAGTTGACCCCCCCCCACCTAGCTATGCTAGGTTGCACTAGGTACAATTATGGTTTCAAAAGAGCAAGCCTATAAGGCTCTAGTAGAGACGGGGTGCTGAGTATACCACCGTGCACTCACTACAAGGCCCCATGTAAAACGCCTTGGGGTGCATTTACTGCAATTGCTATTAAAGCACAAGGTTTGCCAATCAGATGGGGCCATGTGTCAGTCTGACAAAAATTAATTCCGAGGCTGTAAATACCAAGGGTTGGATAAAACTCTCACCACCGAAGCGGAGTTCCGAACCTACGCCCTCGCCCACCAAACCGCCCTCGAGAAGGGGACTACGGATCACCTGGGCTACCTCCGGGGCTACTACTTCTGGTTCGGTATTGGTTCGGTAGATGGAGGGAAGGCTACTTATGTCTCTAAATGTCAGTGCATGGAGGGTGGTAGTGCATGGAGGACGGGGTAATGCCTGTCATAATGTCATGTGAACATGGGGAGGTGCGGGGGCGGTTATTTAACCCCTAAAGGTTCTTGATGCAAAATTGTAAAAATGGACATTCCCTTACTTCAGGCCTAAAAACCCTCAATCTAAGAATTATTTGGATGATCCAACCGTAGGATATTGAAGTTAACTTAACCTTCCACTCACTTGCCAAAATTGAACCGTTGTTTCTTCTTCATTTGTGAGATTATAATGGTCAAAGTTGGCTGAATTTTGGACTCCAATAAGCAGTTTTGCTTTCCTGGACCTTTAGGGGTTAACAAGTTTTGCACTTGTGAGTATATGAGCTCCAAAATGGCGTGTACTCCCATGGTGTAATGAAACCGGTTTTGCACTACACTAAATAGGTAGATTAGTGTTAGATACACTAATTTATATAAACATGTTATAAGTTTTTACTATTGGTCAATATTTTTACCCTCTACATCCGTCAAGATGGGGATCCTTCCACAGTATTGGAATCAATACTCTTGGTAATCTTTTTTAATCAAAAGTAAAAACTTACAACATTTTTAAATCTTATAAAAATCTAACTCTTATCTACCTATTCAGTATAGTACTGGTATACTCCTCCGAGCTTTAACAATACAACTTGCATCAAAAGAGTGCAATTTTGAGGGTGTTTGACTCTTTCCCAAGCGGCTCACCGTTAAGGGATAAACACTAACCTTAAATTTTTTTTCAAAAATAGTGGAATGTGTGACTTTTCACTAAATTACAACACTTCTCACATGATACAAATCAACAACTCTTCTAAATCATCCCTAAATCAATTCCTTGCTGTAAAATCTCAATCAACTCCCTCCCTTAATTTGAGCACTTCGACTTATGAGTATCACCCAATAATAACAAAAATTAAAATTAGTAAACAAGATCATGACAAACAATTATTCAACAATTAAGCAATTACCAAGTGTCAATCCCTAAGGCGGTACCATCATTTGACCTGCCAGAGTGCGCTTTCCGTGGTGTTTGGACAGCCAATCAACGCCGACGTGGCTACGACACGTGGGCAAGTATCTTTCGGTGGTCGCGTGGTCCTTGGGGTGACGTGGCAAGGGAGGGCAGGTGAACATAGCACATGACATACACCGGGTGGAGTTGGTCATGCAGCAGGTCAGTTGTGTCCAAGAGTAGAGTAGAGTACTACTCTACATGGTTTTCTTGTTGCTCTTATCCATATCCACTTCCACCTGTTGCCTGAGCAATCCCGGTTCGTTTTCCATACAAAAAGCCCAACAATGACTGCCTTATCGTTAGTTTACACTTTTTTCCTCTGTCAAGTTGTTGGGTGTTTTGCAACTATAGGTCGGAAGTTCCAACTACTTTGGATGGTTATTGGAACACTTGGAATGGAAACGATGGAGAACTTCAGTTCTGGATAGAGTCGGCTCATTTGGATGTATGCTTGAGGTGAAATTTATGCTACCAGAGACTTACACAAGTGCATGTGTGGTTTCAATATACAACTCTTTGGAGGGATACCATGTCGGCTATCTCTAAAGTACTAGTGACTGGGTAGGAACTAGCATAGTAGTCCTGCCATTGGTGTGATGACCTTCGGGCATACATCCAAGGATAGGTTGAACAAACACTTTATTCCTGTAAATAGGTTGGAGTTTGTCTCCTTTTTTTGATATACAAGCAAGCTCCTTTTCAAAGTGGGAGTATACAGGAAGTGTTTCGTATACTGGAACCACATGTGCACTAGTGTTAGAAACAACCGACATGTTATCTCATAGAGGATTTTGAGGATGATGTCCAAGATCTCTCACCATAGTTAAGGTGAACTTTGGTGATGGGCACCATGTCAGTATGAGAATGGAACCTACAACCTTCTCAGTACATGAGAGTATCCCCAATCTAAGGTAGAATGACCTTAAACCGTGCGGTCCCCAGAAGCGCAGGGCAGACCGCACCTGTAGCCGCCCATGGCGTGGACCATATTGCACGCACGGCAGTTGTGAAATCTGAGGGTGCATAGTGAAATCTGACGATGCATAGCCGCCCATGGCATGGACCTTTTTGCACGGTTTTAGCTACATGCGTGAACGCCACAAAGTACTGGTCTGCCAGATAATAAGGAGAGTCTACTGATCACTTTAAGATCATGTACACTTTTGACTTCAAAATTTTGTAGTAAACTCAATTTTTGCTATTTTATTTTCGAAATTTTTGCATTCTCTCTCCCTCCTCTTTTCCCATCGAAGAAAAATTACAAACAATACACACGAGGTCCACAACCATGTTGAATCTCTTATTTGCGCGGTTTAACCCTTAAGCGCCCACAGTGTCGTTTTTCGACATTCTGGATGTGAGGCTCCGTCTTTGGTGCACAACCCCGCTTTCATCCCATCGATTTTTCATCCGCCGTTTTTTTTGCTCAACTCCTCGGTGGGTTTACTCTACTCCCTCCTTGGATAAATAGTAAAAACCTTGATCCTCAATTTGTGAGAGTGGACGAAAGAGATTTTTCATGAAAGTTTTGGTGGTGTGATCTTCACCCTTTTTTGCATGGATCTTGAAATCCATACCTCCAAATGGCATGCAACTTGGTGATCATACTAATTGCCATGCTTCAAAGAAGATCCTACGGTTGGATTTTCCATTTTCATCTTTTATTTGTTTTTACGCAGTTTTGAAAAATTCAGCATTATTACCAATTGTTAGGAGCTTTACCCCCCTTGGGCGTTTAGGGGTTAAGGTCATTCTACCTTACCTTGCAATGGCTTCAATCAATTGAATTTGCAGCAAACACTATATGTGACCTACTTCAATGCACCGTCAAGCGTGATTGGTCTTTCCTTGCTTTCGTCACCTTTGAAAGTACTTTCAGATTTCAAACTGTTCATAACTAAGGCCTTCATTGCTCAAATAGTAGTTTGGCCAATGCCGAAATGATGAGTTAGAGGGTGGAATAGGGGAGAATTTCAGCAACAAGGAGAGAATCTTGTGTCATAGGGCGTGCACAAGCATTATGTTGGAAGGGATAGGCGAGGAGTACTTAGGCCTTGAATTTATTGTGTAATGATGCATTTCGATTGCCAATTTCTAACCTAAGAAAAGAATTGTAAGAGTCTAGTAATGGAGTTAACATATGGTGTTATGTTCATAGTTTCTTGGTCTTAGCACCACCATAGTCCACCCGGCTATGGTGGGGTTCTTGGACCTCGTTGTGTGGGTACCTCAAAGTCATTTGGGGGGGGGGGGGGATACCATGTTTGGTATCTCTAAGGCACTTGTGGCTAGGTAGGAACTAGCATAGTGTTCACCGCGAGAGGGGTTGATAGTCTCGTCATTGATGTAATTACCTCTCGGCATACATCCAAGGATAGGTCAAACAAACACCCTGTTCACGTTGGCCTCTAAATAGGTTGGAAATCTATTCTTCTTTCTTGGTCTTATCTAAAACATAATGTAAGTTTTTTGTTACCATTTATTGCTCATATCCACTTTGGGAAAAAATAAAGGACAAAAAGTTCATTGTACCTTTTTTTTTTCTTGAAGGGTGTATGTTCTGATGTTTAAATTTGAACCTATTTAAAGTGCATTAAAAGAGCTTATCATAAAGCTCCTGAAATGGTCTATATTCAAAGTAATAATTTTTGGCCAACGTGATAACTAATTTCATGCACCATGACTTTAACTATTAGTTCGAAAGTATGGAGTACTTCTTGTTGACAGAGATAAGGCCCTTTCATATTACCATAAGGCTTGGTTATATATTTTACCAAATAAGAATTCAATCCCAAAAGATTCATGTGAGCTTGAAAATTTGGGAGCTTGAAAATTTAAAACCACAATTTTTTCCCCTGTATGTACTCCTGGGGTATGGACCAAGTATTTTTACTTATTTCAAGATTTCAACTATAAGAGCTTGTACCTAAGCCTATATCTAAACAATTTTCTAAAAATTGACAGTTGAATGTTTATTATTTGTGAGATCATAATATCCAAAGTTTGTACAAGAGTTTTTTTTGGGTATTTATGAGGAGACATTGTCTCCATAGTGCAAAAGGGAAATTGAAGGTTGTTTCCCCAAACATTTTGATCATATTTTTTTTCTTTGTAAATTAACAAGTTGGGTATGCTCATGCAAAAGTTCAAAGTCTCATTCCTCTATTTTGACCTTCATGCAGAGTATTTTTAAAACAAGGTCTAAAAACAATGATATAGTAAAAAATGCATCTCATAGAGTTTTAGAAAAAGTAAACTGTGGTTACATCCCTTGATAACTTTTTGTATTTGGAGCAAGTTTTATTTTGAAAATTCCATAACCTTGAATTTGGACAAGTTCTAAAAAAGAGGATAATAAAAAATAAATAAATACTAAAAACTTTGTTGATGGTTTCTATAGTTATTGGAGGCCGTCCCTGTAAAATTGGTAAAAGTTTTAACGAGGGTCACTTTGGAATCCATATAATTATTTGGTTGTGAGCATATTTCAGGAAAAAATAAAAATTTAATTCAAAAGATAAATAACAAAGATGGCCAAATTTAAACCACCTTTTTCAGATCTGAAAACTATAATCTCCATTATAAGATTCAAAAATTGGAATTTTGCTTTGCAAATCGTACCACATTGACATTGTATGTATTATTACACTCAACCCAAGTTACAAATCAAAGTACTAAAACCGAACCTTTCTTTACGTTGGATGAGATAAAAAAAACCCATTAGAAGGATGTTGAGGATCTTCAAGAGTTAATTACCTTTGTAGCATACACCGCTCTCTTTGGATGGCAAAGCCGATGGTGAATTGTCAAATACTAAGATTTTCAGAAAATAATTGCCTCATGTTTTCAACCCCTGTAGTCAAAATCAACCACATTGTGATCAATTTGCTTTAAATAGATATGATGTATTTGAAAATTCTAAAACTTTGACTCAATATTTATCAAGATCCCCACGGTGAAATTTGATACAAAATCGTAGGTAGACTAATTAGACAGCTATAAACAAGATCCTATGTTTGAATTCCTCAAAACCAAATCCAAAAAAAGTTGTTCACGGATTTTAGACATGGCGATCCGGAGGTGCACTGAAGAGCTTCTCCTTCGGAGTTATAACCAGGGTCTTTTCATACTATGGACCAAGAGCCATGACCAAGAAAATTAAAATCATTTTCATGGTCATGGCTCTTGGCCAAGGGCCGTGTCCATAATAACTCAAAATTGGATTTTTTAGTCGCTTAGTCACTCTTGTAGTGTAAAGTAGATTTGGACCGGGACAAGTATAAGCTCAATTCTCTAATATAAATCCTCATCATTCTCTCTCTTACTTTCCCCTTTTCCCCTCCTTTCTCAGTAGACAACTGAGCCCTACCCAATCAATGATTTTTAAGCCTCATGGTCTCCTTGATTGTAGTTGAGTCAAGGCATATGCTTCGACTCAACTATAATCAAGAAGACCATGAAAACATTATCTGCTATGAAATATTTAGCATACTTTGGGGACCTCAAAGTCAGTGATCATTCTCGTTTCTCCAAGGTAGTGTAAAGTCAAATAGGACCAAGAGCACTTTACTCTCCAAATCACAAATTTCAGAAGGCCGTGGTCAATCTTCATGGTCCATAGTGTAAAGCAACTCTTACTAAACAATTATGAGTTGCGTCATACCATGTGATTTGAACGTATATATGAAGCATTCCTTGATATGAATCGGAACGGTGAGTGAATTTGGATGAGCGAAACATGTACACTTCAGTGACTCAGGTGATGATGTGATGAGTTTTCTCATTCGACACCACAATTGCAAGGTTCCTCAAAATAATACAATAGTAGAAAAGTGTCCACGGTACACCAGGGAGTATATCATCGGGTACACCCAAAGTGGTGTTTAACACCTACCTTGGGTGAAAAAATACCTCTTCTGGGTGTACTCGTGTGGTGTACCAAGGACACTTTTCTTCTACATGAGAGCTGTTAATGAGTGTTACAAACATCCATTGGGAACGTAACACTAAAGGCAACACGTTACCATAGTGTTACAACACTAATGGTCGAACTATAACACTAAACATGAGAGCATGCAAGTGGAAGAATTTATCGAAAGTGGTGCAATTGGTGGCTTGAAGAAAAGATAAGGGACATTGATTGCAATGGTGGCCGAAGTGAACACAAATCCTAATAGAGTCGAGGAATAAAGTTACCCGATACACCAATCTCCACGTAACACTTATTAACAACTCTTGTGTGGTGGCATTTAGTTCTCAACTTCAAAATCTTCTAGTAGACATATTGTAGGTTATGTGGGTCAAATTTTGAATCATGATATCCTATAAATTGCGAGATCGTAACGTATTGGTACTTAGAAAACATCACAAAATCTCAACATTTTGACTTTGAAGTGGAAATGCTACCAATAGACCTATTGAAATGAAGAATCAACCAACTACAAAAATACTTACATTCATCTCATTAACACCCTTGAACATAAAAAACCATGAAAACAATGTCTTTGCACAGTTAATGGCCTTGCAATGGTGAAAACTGCTGCAGATTTAAGAAAGGCAAAATTGTTCAAATTTAAACCCTTTGCACAAAAGTGTATGCCATGTCTTTCTTAGTTTTTCGATCAATTTAAGGTTTCTCCCACAAAAAACTAGATTCAAATTGGAACCCAACCTAAAACAAAGATGAAACCCAATGGTGGATAAAGGAGACATGGCTCCTCAAAAGTCACCTATTTTTTCATTGTTTTCATTGTAGATTTATTATTGCAAATCTAATGCCAAAAGTATCTGGATCAAAATCTTCCAACTAGAAAGTTGTTGAGAATCAACATGAGATCATAGATATGCAAAATCAATATTAAAAGAAAACTATAATGGATTTCACATAATTGACTTGCGACGGAGAACATGACTCATGTTTGAAAACCCAAAAGCAAAAAGTGTCTTCACTAAAATGCACCCATGAAGTAATACTTTATTGTATGGGCATGGAATTTTCACAACACAAACTATAATTAGTGAGGGACCCAATCCAAGTGATTTTATCCAAATTGAACTCTAGATGAAGAAACTGTGCTTCTTCAAAGTTCTTGCTTGTCATCCAAAATGTTATTTTTTGACATTCAACCCGTTTAAGGGTTATAAAGCATAATGGGTTCTTGGGATTTTGGTCACCTTAATGATATATCAAATTTAATTCTCTATTTCTCAAAAAAAATTCAAGTGTAGGATATTTGAAGAGCTTTGCGGGAAACTTTTTCTTAAAGAAAGAGGAATTATGGTTTTAAGAAACGTGCATAAAGTTGTGGTTCAAGGGGAACCCAAAAAAATATTTTGATTTTGAGATTGTATTTTATTTTTCTGTTATGTATTCAAAACCAAGTTACTCCACATATTTCCAAGCAACCAAAGTTGAAATCTCCAAGTTTTACAAGGGTAGTTTTGAACATTGACAAGAGCAAGCTTCAAAGATTAAATTATGTTTTACAATAATTTCTTTCAAAATTTGTTGAAATTAAAGAATTCAAACTATTCTGAAAATATATTTTTTCCATAATTTACAATCTCAGAAGATTACCTAATCACCATCAATATTTCCTCAGACTAATATATTCAACATGATGCATGTTTTACTATATTGTTGATTTTGGACCATTTTCTAGGAAATGGTCAAAAAGCATGATGAGTCTCTAAAGTTTTGCATAAACGCACCCAAGTTAGAAATCTACGTGGAAAAAATATGACCTAATCGTTTGGGGCATGGAGACAATGCCTCTAGAGCAATGCCCACGAACCATTTGCACAAGCTTTGAATGTTGTGATCTCGCAAATGGTAAATATCCAAATCTTAAATTTTTAAACAATTCATATATATATATATATATATATAGGCTTAAGTACAACATCTTGTGATTGAAAGTAAAAAAAAGAGTTATTTTCTATAGTATAGAGAGTGGATAGAGATAGAAGCTTCGAATTTTGAAGTTTCTAGCTTCCAAAAATACAAGGATCTACACGTGTTATTGTATATATTATTCTGTGTATTGTATACCATATATAATTGAAGCATATTGATCAAAAGGTTAATAGTAAGGTGCTCAATAATGACTCATGTTTCAAAGCTATAAGGATGTTACGAGTGCAAGCAAATTCCGTGCATGAGGAAAATCACTAGAAAGATAATTCATGTGGAATCAACATTTTTGGACTTTTACAATGAGTGATAAACTTTTGAAGTTGAATATACAGGTGTTATAAAAAAGGTGCCATGAAAGGACACCCCACAATGTTTGCATTGAGTACGTGTATTAACCCTTAAACGTCTAGCTATACGGATTTGGGCAGCCCAGTATTGGATCACAACATCTTTTAGACTTGGGCATCATGAATAGTGCATTTTTTTGAACTTGGGCATTATGAATGATTCAATCAATGATGAGCTTACAACCTCCTACAAGGTTATGTACAACCCCAACCTACCTACCACAATCCTTTCAAAGCACAAAATCACTTGTACAAATTGTGATCTGAATTCTAAAATTTCACTTTTTGAATGCATCGTAAGAAGGTGACCAGTTTGACATCAAAATATAAGTGAAAAGTTGAGTACATCGAGAGCTACAGAGGAGATTCTGTTGGAATATGACCCCTCGGGTCACCTTGGGCGTTTAAGGGGCACTTCACACTATGGCTGAAGGTTGAGAGGCTGTCGATTTCAGCCAATGAAATCGCAGGAAACCCTAGTTTCGGCCTCTCGAGCCTTCACACTAGAAGCCAAAGTCCAACGGCCGTCACTCTCCAAATGGCCTACGTGGCAGCACTTTTTGACCAAGGCGACGGCCTCTTGACATTTGTTTGGGTCCTACATTTTGCAAGACCCAAACTATGGTCGAGAGGCGTCACATTTTTTTCATAAAAAATTCATAAACCGACAAAATCTTGGCCGTTAGATCAAAAGGATGCCTTGAACAAGGAATAAAGTGATATGGATTTGGACTTTGGGCTTGGGCTTTGGAGGCTTCATATTCTGGCCGTCCAAGTTGAGAGGCCATGGGAGTTCATGGCCAAAACTTTGGACTTTGGGCTTGGCCTTTGGAGGCTTCACACTATGCTCGGCCAAAGGCTCCAATTATGATATTTTATTGGTTATTTTCAGTAAATTCCTTTGGACTCTCAACAAAGTTTGGACTCTAAATTCCACGGCCTCTCGACTTGGACGGCCATAGTGTGAAGCGCCCATAAGGGTTAACCCTTAAACATCAGGCTATACAGATTTGGGCAGCCCGGTATTGGATCACAACATCTTTTGAACTCGGGTATCATGAATATTGCACTTTTTGAACTTGGGCATCATGAATGATCCAATCAATGATGAGCTTGCAACCTCCTACAAGTATTGTACAACCCCAACCTACCTATCACAATCCTTTCAAGGCACAAAATCACTCATACAAATTGTGATTTGAATTCTAAAATTTCACTTTTTGAATGCATCATAAGAAGGTGACCAGTTTGACATCAAAATATAAGTGAAAAGTTGAGTACATTGAGAGCTACAGAGAAGATTCTGTTGGAAAAGGACCCCTCGGGTCACCTTGGACGTTTAAGGGTTAAGTACCTCTCAGTGAAGATTACTATAGCTCCATTATGAGACCTCCTCCATTTTAGACCACTCTACTATACATATTTAGTATGCACAAGCAATGTTCGTACTCATCATCTTTTGTGAAAATTTCAGAATTTGTGATAGACCATGAATAATATTCCCGATAAAACAAAATGCCACCTCGACATTGTGATTCAATAATGTTTCTCTATTCATGATTTTTGACAATATCACGTCCTCAATATTAAAATAAAATAGTCAATTATTCACCCAAATACCCTCATCTTCATCCATCTGTTAGTCCCTGTTTTGGCCAAGTAATTTCTAGAACCCCGAAATCGGTGTAAAAAGGATGATATGAATTAAAGACAAGGATATTTGTGGCAATATGCTGATTTAGACTGTGCAAGATCCTCTTTAAATGGGTAGCCAAGTGACATGATGATCAGCCTTTTATGGAGCACAAGTGACACGTCGAAGTAGGCTAGACTACCTTTATTTTAATTATTTATTTAAGCAATTCACCCCTAGAGATTCTTAAAAGCCAAATTGGGTTTTTGTGATTTTGGGCAGCCTATTTGAAAGGGTTGAAATTAACCCTTAAACGCCCATGGGGTCTAAAACGGGCAGCCCAAAATTGGATCACAGCATCTTTTGGACTTGGGCATAATGAATAGTGCACTTTTTGAACTTGGGCACCATGAATGAACCAATCAATAATGAGCTTGCAACCTCCTACAAGGCTATGTACAACCCCAACCTACCTACCACAATCCTTTCAAACCATAAAATCATACATACAAATTGTGATTTGAATTGTAAAATTTCACTTTTTGAATGCATTATAAGACGGTGACGAGTTTGACATCAAAATATAAGTGAAAAGTTGATTACAGTGAGAGCTACAGAAAAGATTATGTTGAAATCAAGCCCCTCGGGCTTGCTTGGGCGTTTAAGGGTTAATATTTTTGCTTCCTATACTACAAAGTTTGCAAAGACTTAAGTTTTAATTTTATAACCTTCATTTAGAAATTTTAGGTTTTAAGTTTCAAACAAGCAGTTTAAATTTAGACAATTCTTGATTTATTTTTTTGGAAACATTCATATAAGCAAACCATTATTCAAGTTTCAAATTGACCCAAGTCAAATAGTTTATTAAATTTACAAGGGCAGCCTCCAAAAACTTCTAAACTTCAATGAATCTGAAATTTTTTTAGTAATTTTATAATATTTTCTTTTGAAATTTGTCAAAATTTGGGATTTTGAAAACTTTCCAAATTTTCTCTTCTTAAATTCACAAACTCCTAAACGCACCTACTCACCGTTCAATATTTTTCAAAAAATAAACATATATAATGTGGTGCATGTTTTTCCATTTCAATGTTTTTAGACCTTTTTTGAGAGAACAATTTGCACAAAGGTCAAAAAAGCCTAATTGAAACTTCGACTCAATATTGAGTTTAAGATTTTGCATGAGCGTACCCAACTTGATTACCTACATGGAATAAAATATGACCAAGTTGTTTGAGATATTGATCTTTAAGTTTCTCTTTGCACCATGAAGATAATGTCACATGAGCAATGCCCAAAACACTTTTGGGCAAACTTTGGGTGTTATGATCTTCCAAATGAAAAACATCCAATGGTCAATTTTTGGAATAATAATTGAAAATAGGATTAAGTATAAGATCCTTGGGTTAAAAATTACAAATGAAGTTTTAAAAATTGGTTCACACCCACGGGAGTATATAGAGGTAAAAATCGTAGTTTTGAGGATTCAAGCTCTCAAAAAACTCAAGGCTTTTTAGGGTTTTAATGTATTATTCATTGGAAAGTATATTTGTATAGTACAACATGCTCGGAGAAGCAAGTGTTGTAACTTAGTGTATAGTATCAAGAAAGTGAAGGGAAGGGAGAGGTAGCTTTCATGCCAAAGAGCCGAAGGGGAATTGAAGGCTATGCCACTCTTGAGATAGCTTTGGTCGACTAGTGAATACGCTAGTAGGGAGCCAATACTTATCAAACCTCTCTAAAAATCTACCCCTATTTTTAGGATATGTGTGGATGAATATTGTGGTGTGCAGCCACGCCGGTCTTAGTAGCTCCAAGAACTAGCTAGACTTTGGTTGGTGTTGATACACTAATATAGTTTCTAGATTGCTTTCTTTGAACATCGTATGAAATAATTTTGACTTAGTTTGTCATGGACATGTGGTGAAATCACGGTTACCTTAGAACAAGAAATATTAAAAACTTGTATCAAGGATCTTTCACATACACACATGTGAAGAATTGATTTTCTTTCTTTCAAATCTCCAACCGTAAGATCTTGTTTCTAAGACTATTTTCAATTATTTCTCCAAAGTTTGTCTCCCAAGTTTTTTTGGGCATTGTCAAGATTGGTATTGACACTTTCAAAGGATGCCTTTGTAAATTGGTGTTCTCTTTGACTTGGGGCCGCTTAGAACATAATTAGCGATTTGGTTATGAATATATTTCCAAAAAAATTCAAAAAAAAGTAGCTAACGTTAAATTGGCCTAGTTCGGCTCGCAAACCAAGAATTGTCGTAGAAGAATCAAAAATTGGAATTTGGCTTTGCAAATTTTACCACATATACTTTGCAATATAGGGAGCACCCAGTAAATCCTTTAGGCAAAAATATTACTTTCATCTAGGCTTCCCGAAATAGCAAAAGCCCCATCTGGACATATGGTCTTCTTGGATCTTTAAAAGTTAATTCTCATATTCTGAGTCTTCAAAGTATATTTGTTGATTGAGTGTATAATAAAGACTCCATTTTCTAGTGACATTTGGATGGCAACTGTTTGTACAGTATTTCATGTTTGCACTTTGTCAATTTAACCCCTAAAGAAAAGAGAAGCCCAAATCAGGTCGATTTGTGTTCAATAGATGCAATGCTTTTATAAAAATTGAAACTTCCACTCAATATATCTCAAAATCCGTACGGCAAAATTCGGCCGTGAAAATTGGTGAACACACTAGTTAGACCGCTCTAAACAAGATCCTACGGCTGAATATTCCAAATCAATAAAAGAATGTTTTTCATCCATACATCCATGCACCCATGACCCATGCACCCATGCACCCATGCATCCATACATCCATACATCCATACATCCATACACCCATACATCCATACATCCATACATCCATACATCCATACATCCATACATCCATACATCCATACATCCATACATCCATACATCCATACATCCATACATCCATACATCCATACATCCATTCATCCATACATCGATCCATACATGCATACATCCATACATACATAATAAAGCTTCAGAATCCTTGGAGAAATAGAATCAATTCTTTCTTTGCTCAAAAGCGTAATAGAGACATGGAAGTGCATATCACATTTATGCTTCAAATGACACAAAATGTTGTTACTATACTTAGACTTCTCCTAATGTAGTAAGCAAAAAAGATAGTTGTAATGAAAGACAATATTTGCTCTTCCTAGTTACATTACAAATTGCAAAATGAGGACAAAGGGACAAGACTTAAAGATTTGTTTTCACAACCATAAAAAGCGTCTGTAGTCTCTACAACTCCCAAATCACATGGCACACGCTTTCTTCTCAGTGTCTTAGAGCTTTCTTCTTTGAGGTAGACTTCAAACTCGGAGTCATTAATAAGAGAGAAGAGCAATATATTTCCCGGCATAATGCCATAAATAGTGGCAAAACCTCTCCATCCGTCAAGGCCACCACAAATTTTCACACTGTTGCTCATGCCATTAATTATACGGAGTAGCACTGTGAGATCGAAGAATTACATGTTCACGTATCTTATTGCTATATTGTTCAACAAACCATGAGGGTAGTATTTGTAATAAAAAGAGGAAAGTAATCGCTTCATCAGTCAAGCAATTCTAATGATATAAGCAACTCTAACAATGTATGTTGTTAATATTGTATCCAACATTGTGCTTTCATATCATGCCCCATCAAGCATTTATAACAAAGGTAGGAGCTCTAATAATGTATGCTAAGTTAGCAACGTTGTGATTGTATATAGCATTGTACTTCCATACCATGCCGCATGAAGAAGTGAATGAACCTTGGAAATTGTTATAATAAGCTACACAATAAATAAGGTGGAAGTCACCATACCAGTGCTCTCGTGCTTCCCTTGCGTGCTATAGTTGAAGTTGGAAGGGTCTTCTCAAAAGAAGCTCACTTTTTGAGTTTGTGAAGCACTACGGTAGTGTTCAATGACACTAACTTCTCACGTCTTGCCATACTTAGGAGACTCATGCAATTCATCTACATGATATAAGTTGCTCATATATCAACCTCGACGAAACATAAAACTCTCTCAACTCTTTTACAAGCTTTGGTCTTATAAAGATCATATGTAAACACACTTAGCCTTCATTAAGAAGAGCAAATACCTCAAAAGGTTGCAAAGATTTTGAGATTTTTGCTCACCTCACTAAGTTGTTTTGTAGCACTGGAATACTCTTGTTTTTCCAAATTCTTAGGTCTCTAAGGTTTTTCAGATTCATCGACAACATGTATTGAGATGAGGTTCTTCTTTTTAGCATTAATCTTAAGAACAGTTGTAAACATTCACTTTTGCCAAAACTTTTAGCAAAGTTGTAATGGGGATGAGTAATAAACCCCTGAAAGAGAAGCTCGTGACCCTCCAGACGACCATTTCTGCAATCCGCAAAAAAACGTTTTTATTTTTTTATTTTAGAAAAAATTGGTTTGGAAAATCCAACCGTAGGATCTTGGTTACAACGGTCTAATTACTCTGTATTGTGAGTACATAGTTATTGTGACTATAATACTTACCCATAATATTTCAAGTACATATATTTACGTACTCGTTGTACATATACTTATATATTTATAGTATGTATATTTATGTGCTCGTAGTACATATGTTTACAGTATATACTCGTTGTACTCTTGCAAAAGCACAATTCTAAATGGTAAATGAAGCTTGGCGTTACAATTAACGCATTCGTTAGAATTCTTCAATCACAAGAAAATTTAACCCCTAAAAATCCAGGAAAACCGATTCCGCTTTCTGAGATTTCGGGCAGCTCATTTTAAGGAATTAAATTGATATTATTGCCTAAGATTTTTACTGGATGCTCCCCATATTGTAATGTGTATGTGGTAAAATTTGCAAAGCCAAATTTTAATTTTATAACCTTTATCTAGAAATTTTAGATTTCAAGTCCAAAACAGGCAGTTTAAAATTAGCTTTTTTAAAGTTTTTTTTTTTAGAAATATGTTCATTACCAAATTACTATTCAGATTCCAAAATATCCAAAGTCAAAAAGTAAACCAATTTCACAAGGGCAGCCTCCAAAACTTTCAAAAACAATCTTCACAATTTCTAGTAATTTTACAATTTTTTCTTTCAAAAATTGCCAAAATTCGAGATTTTGGATTTTTTCCAAGATTTTTTTTTTTGAAATTCACATTCTCATAAATGCACCTACTTACCGTCAAGATTTTTCTTAAACTAAATATATCATATGTGGTGCTTGTTTTACTAAATGGTTGTTTTTAGACCTTCTTTCATGAAATAATTTACATTAAGGTCAAAAAGTGGAATCGGTCTCTAAAATGTTGCATGAGCATACCCAACTTGATTTACCACATGAAAAAAAATGAGGGAAAAATGTTTGGAGTAACAATCATCAAGTTGCCCTTGGCACCATTTAGACAATGCCTCTCACGCAGCGGCAAAAAAAAAGTGTTGGACAAACTTTGATTGTTATGATCTCACAAATGACAAACATCCAACGGTTGAAATTTTGACGAGTCCTTTGTATACAAGTTAGGTACAAGATCTTACGGTTTAAAATCTAAAATCAAAGAAAAAAGTTTCTCCGTTTCCCCATTTCCCAACGAAGGTGTAAAATGGCAGTTTTTGGTTCTGGAGGTCGAGGAAACGCCTGGATTTCTAGGGGTTAACTCTTGTACACTGAGAAGCCTATCTAGTAATAACCAACTTTCTTATGAATTTTCTTAAAAAACCAATTTTGATAAAATTTGAATACCTCCTTTCAATATTCAACCTTACAAAACTAATCTCATGTAATGACTTGAATGTTTGCAAGAAGTTCCCCAAACATTCAACATTTGATAGAAATGATTATAATATTCGAAGTAACCGTATATTGATATGAAACCATTTTGGAGGTTGTAGTACTTTAACCATCAATAATTCTTCAAGTATGATTGTACTCTATATGGAATTGGTTCACATATGCAATAGGCCAATAGCTTTCCATTAAATTTACTGTATTTACAATATTTCCTCTCACAAAACTAATATTATATCGAGATAAATCAGTGATGGGTTACTAAATTTCGTTGGATTTTTTTTTTTTTTTTTTTTCATAAAAATGGCACATTCTTGCATATTGAAAAGTCACTATATAGTTTTGAACCTTTGTCAAGTTGACCTTGCCATGTTTAAAGATGGTCATAGATAAACATTGAAGGGTGATGTTCTTGGACGGTTGTTGAAAAACTCCATAGGACACCAATCTTTCAAAATGGTCATTGAAGAACGTTGAAGGGCATTGTTTTAAGATGGCCGTTGAAGAATATTAAAAGACAATAACTCAAAAGGATAAATGAAAAACATTGAAGGGCAATGTTCTAAGACTCTTATTGAAGAACATTAAAGATTGCATTTATGTTCAAGCAAAATACAATAGATCACAGGGTGCACAACTCAATTTAAATCTTAAGCGTCAGATAACTACTCAAATTCCTGCATACTTAGGAACTCCATAACTCATATCAAAGTCTACTATACTATGATAAATATGTAAAGCAATATTTCCACCATTGATTGGTGTTATGACCTTCGTGCATACACACAAGAATACGTTGAATGAACCTTTTTTTTCACGCCAACCTCAATATAGGTTTGGAGCTCTCCTTTTTATGAATTGGGCGAACAAAAAGTGGTGCGGTAGTCTACAATATTCTTTTAGTTGCCCAATAGAGTGATGCTCTTCACTCAAAAAGTTAAATCATATGAAAATATGTGCGTTAAAGCTTCAACATGACATTACTTACACAAAACATGACTTTTTTATGACATCTCATTATGACTACAAACCGTAAAAGTATGCAACTCATGAAGTAGTGGAGAATAATAAACACTAAGAAATGGTCAACAAGTTCATGATTTTCTAATTATGTTGTGAATATGAGAGGATTTACTCAAAAATTACAAATATCTTCCCAACTTGATTGACATTCTCATTTCAAGAGCAAGGTTGTCTTATCACACAAAATTCCTATTCATACACAATTCAGATGAGATGTTCATCCAAGATTTTCTACTAGTGTGATCACAGTCTTCAGTTATTGATCTCAAGGATTTATTGGAATCTTTTAAGTACATTAAATGGGAAAGGATGAGGTAGTTTTCTTACACAAATGAAGAACACTTTCACATTAACCCCTAAAGATCTAAGAAGATCAAATCGGGCTTTTGCTATTTTGGGCAGCCTAGATGAATAGGTTAAAAGTAATATTTTTGCCTAATTTTTTTAATGGATGCTCCCTATACTGCAAAGTGTATGTGGTAAAATTTGCAAAGCCAAATTCCAATTTTTGAGTCTTCTACAACAATTTTTGGTTTTGCAAGCCGAATTGGGGTAGTTTAAATTTAGTATTTTTTTGAGATTTTCTTTTGGAAATATGTTCATGACCAAATTACTACTTAAGTTCCAAAGGGCCCCAAGTCACAAAGCGAACCAATTTTACAAGGGCAGCCTCCAAAAGTGTCAAAAAATAATGTCAACAATGCCTAAAAAAACTTTGTAGACAAACTTTGGATGTTATGATCTCTCAACTGGTAAACATCCAACGGTCAATTTTTGAATCAGATTCTAAAAATTGGCTTAGGTACAAGATCTTACGGTTGGAAGCTGAAAAAAGAATTTTAAAAATTGTTTCGCACCCCTTGAAGTGCATAGAGGTAGAGAATTGGAGTTTTGAATTTCAAGCTCCCAAAAACACCCAAGGATCTTTAGGGGTTAAAGTTTTCAAACAATGTAGTGGAGGAACAAAAACCGTGATCTCACTAATAAAAAATCGCAAAAAATGACATCTGTAGTGACTTGTCCTTGGTGACAAAAGAGTGCTTGTTTAAATTGTGCTTTCTAGTAAGATCAAAACAAATTTTTATATTCATTACTTTTTCTGAAATTTTTGCTAATCTAGTAGGTTATAGTATAGCTTATTACACTAAAAAAAAAATCCAAATATAATCGATGTGCTTAGAAGCTAGTCAAAGGCTTTCTTGCGTCACTACGAACATCATTTTTACAAACTTCATTTTTAGTGCGATTTTCTACTGATACGTGGATTCATAAGGATGCAGACACCTTCAAATGCATGGATTCGTAAGGATGCAGACACCTCCGTAGTACCGAAGACAGAAAGTTGACGTACCTACTCCCCCACAATACATCACTGTCAAATTGAACCAAAATCTTTTGCCGTTTGCTTTTGCAGACACTGACACACAACCCTTTTAACGCCGGGAGGGTCGATTTTGCACAGGATCGAGACACCTCCCGCCCTTGATCGAGGCAAAAGAACTTAAGGTTGTATCAGAAAACTGCTTTTTCAGGCTACTCAATCAGTAAGACAGTCATGAAGAACCACGGAAGGAACCGTTTGTTTATTCATTTTCAATGGACGATGGAAGGATTGTGATGTCCAAGAGCTTCAGCTTCATTACTGTCAAAGACGGCAGCAGTGTATGAAATCCTGCCGCCCTTGTGTACCTCCCAACTGCAAAGTAAGCAAACTGCAACTGCAAAGTGTTGGTGGATGCTTGATTCTGAAAAAGGGAAGAAAAAGGACATTTTCAAATGGGGATACCTCGAGCTTGCCATTGCTCCAAGGCTGTATTGTTGGTTTGGTGGATATGATGGAGTCCCCTGCTTCCCTTTCACGGGACATTCGGACTGGGTAATGAGCTGTTTAAACACTCTTGAACTACTGATTCTTTCGCTTTTTAGGATTATTGTCTTTCATTCGATGTAAAGTGATTACTTGGTTGCATGTTTATACATGCATTTGACATAAGAATTGAATTTCATGTCAAGCAGCTTGAAAGGGCTCACCCTTTTGGCAATGTGCATTGATGAAGGCAAATTCATATCCAAAGAAACGAGAACATCAAAACAATGCATGCAGTTGTTGTGTGATGTGTGTGCCAAATATTGCATTCATGTGTTTTCGAATACATTTTTTTCTTGCGATCATTTCAGTTCGGTTCTGCCCAAACTGACAGTTCAAGAGCGAAATCAATCGATCGGTATGAAAATTCTTCGGTAGTGATTTTTTAGAAAGCTGTCCGACGGTAAGCCTGCCTTCTGCATACTGCCATTGACAAGAGTCTGATTGTTTAGGCAGTCGCACATCGGAAGACCTCGTCGAACTTGTCATGCATGGAGACAGCATTAAAACCCCTTCAACTTCTCGAAACAAGCCAGAGCAACGTCGAACTCTTAACGGAGACAGCCTTAAGAACCTTCTACGCAGTCCAGTTTATTTTGATACGACGCGCTCCAATCGAATGGAAGACGATGCTCCTGGAAAAAGATTGGTGCAAGAGGGTAACGAAGATCGATGATTCGGCCGACATACACCCCACATCCGAACCAGGCTATAAGAACAATATCGTCGATGTGCATCAGAAAAGCTGGTTTTTCGTAGTCAACTTTCTCACATTGTCCCATCACCCCGGAGCTCTCTATCCTCATTATCTCTTCACTTCCCTCGGCTCGTCAAACACATCCTTGTGAATGATACACAAGTTTTGCAAACATGTGCAAGTGGTCGCCAAAGAGGGAATACACCCCAAAGGCATATCTATCCTTTTCAAGAGGATTCTCCAACGTCCTTTTAAAATTCTAAATACCCTCTCCATGGCCAACCTAACGTAGGATTGGATAAAATTCCAATCAGCCTTCGGTCTTGGTAGACCCTCCTTTTCTCCTTTGAAAGTAGAATAGAACCACAGCCTCATGGGATAAGCGACATCACGTACTGTAAGTTTGTAAGGTGTTAATTGTTTACTCATGATTTTCTTCTCGATATTTTAAACAAAGTCCAATCATGACATCTACTAGCCTACCCAAAATCATAATCCCAAAACCGATATTTAGCATCCACTACGCCTTGGAGTAAAGTCAAATGAAAACCTTTTCTACAATAATAAGAAGTAGGGTCTAAAGGAGGGGCTGTGATAGAAATATGGCTACCAACTACTGCGCCTAACACATAAAGAAGGCCCCTTAATTTTTGAGACAATTTTCCTTAATGTACTAGTGGTTTGTTTTTCAATTACTGCTGGTTTTGAATGTTTTTCAACTGCCACACAAAATTCTCAAAGAATAATAGAAGCCGTACTCTCATAAACCCCATAAATTTCAGCACATCTCTGCAAAGAGTTTCCACTACAAAGCCTACAAAGAGAAAGAACAACTCGAGCTTTGAGGAGAATGGCACATCTCATATTTGTATCTACTCGAATACAATGAAGGAGTCAAAATACCACACAAGTACTCAGAGCTTTCTGGAAGTAATCTTGCATGTTGCCGGAACATATGGGAGGCGTAGCTCCCAAACAATTGATTCTCCAAAAAAAAAAGTTGTCCAATTCCGCATCCAAACACTCCGTGCCACCCTTGAAATGCCATCTTCTTCCACCATTACAATCATGGCACTATAATGTTGGGCTAAGGCTCCGGTGGCCATCGGGATATTAGCATTACGAACGGACACTTCATTCACGCCGGCCCCTTAGAAAGGGACCGGAGTTTCTATCTATCTTGGGCTAAGGCCAATTGTTGCAAAATTGCAACCATGGAAATAATATGCCTAAAGGCCATGAACAAAACAAGGGCAATTAACACCTTATGCCTCCTCTTATCCATCTTTACCAAAGATAAAGAGAAAGATGAAGATAGGTTGAATTTGTCAAAAAATCATCTTACAACCTCTAGAAAAGGCCTCAAGGGCTTTATACAGTGCATGGAAGAATTGGCCCCGACTTTATAATGTGTTCTCCAAGCAGCCCATGTAGCCAATTGGGCTCAAAAAAGTGAGTGAATTGGGTTGGAGATTCGTTGGCCTCCACTCCCCATGTAAAGCGTCCCAAAGGCGGGCATGCAGAACTACATCATTCAAGGAACATATTTGTACTTCAAAATCAATGGGTCGCTCGGCGAGGTTGACGGATCGTGACGTCAGAGAGCATTACTTATTGCGAAGTAGAGACGGATCAAAGACGGCAGCATTTGCATAAATCTTGTCGCCCTTCCTTGTGTATGTACCTCCCAACTGCAAGGTAAGCCCTCCATTCCTTCTTTGGACCTCAAAACTGTGAATAATATCACGCAAAGTAATGTTGGTCTGTGGCCATGTTACAGTTTCTTGCTTCATTTCGCCCGACATTCGGACTAGAAAATGAACTGCCCCACCACGCTTGGGACAAACTGAGGACTTATTCATTCTCGTTGAATAGATTTCACTTTATTGCAGGATTATTGTTTTTCATTACATGCGGGTGATTCTCAGTGAAAGGGCTCAATTTCTACCATTTTAGCATCGTGCAGTTTGAAACTGATTAAGAATATTCCTGAACTCTGTTGAATCGATCGATGCACGAGACTGTTATTTTAGAAGTAGGGAGGTTCAACACGATGGTAGCAGATAAACTGCAAAGAAATGGTACTGCAAGCTGAAAGCTGAGTTTGGACACAACTGAAACTCAATAAGCAAACTTAACATGCCTCAACTACCAACACACATTCACCAACATACTAGGCACCGCAACGTCTATCCAAGGGCAAAGGAGCACAACTGAAGAGCAGACAGGTTCTGTCAGCATCTCGGTTCCTGTCTGATAACCGGGCAGCACAAAAATGCAAGGTGAAACAATTGTGAAAGAATCAACAGCAGATTTCCCTGCACGCACTGCATCATATTTATCTCCACCAAAAAGGAAAGAAAAAAACGAGCTGCATTTCTTCTTTTCAAGAGATTGTACAATTTCCGCGCTCGGTCGGCACACCTGCTTCGGACCTGCCGACCACTGTCTCGTCTCGTCGCCTCTCTACCAGTGCTCGGCATGGCTGGAGCTCAAAAACCCACTCCACCCATGCCTTCTCAGACGGCCTTCTCCGGGCCCTCCCCTTTCATTCACCCTACCTACTTACTCGTCACAGCTCTACCATCCCCCTCCACCCCGACCCTACGCCTACACTTGAATGCCTTTTACATTTACATTTACAGTTTTTGCCCCGGTGCTCCCACCATGTGTTGCTGCATCTGCCCATTCCCACCATCACCCACCGTCACCTTTCTGCACTTCGCTCGCCATGCATCACAATTCGCCGCAGAAACAACTACTCGCTCATACACGCTCCCAAAAGAAAGGCACACGACGTAGTTGATAAACGAACCTTTGTATATTTGTAGGTACAGAAACAGAAGTTGGTGATGCTAATAATGTTGTACCTGATAGTTGCCAGGATTCATCATCTGCACCCATCAACACCACCACCACCATAACTGTCAGGACCCATCCGACCGTAACACAACACGGAACCCTGCATACAATTCTAAGAATGAAAGTCCTAAATGTATTCTCTAATGACGCACAATTCTTCCATCCACACAAAATCCACGGATCCACTGCATCATGGTAATAAAATGATGCTTGTAGTCTAGCCAACATCGTCCACTCACAAACCACGTGAACCGAAAAACCTCTGAACACGACTCTTATTTAGTAACTATGGAACTTAAACAACTGCACAAACCTGAGCTTGCATGTAAGGATTGTATGGGCCTTGCTGCACCATCTGCACATGTCCACAAACGAGTAAAAAATCGCCACAGTATTCGAATCCATCCCAGCATTTGCAAAAATTAGTAAAACAAGTCCGTCCTCAACGAGTCGCACTAGTCTCAGTAACATATTCACTACAAGCAGAGTGCGAGACTCACCTGCACCCCAGGAGACACCATGCCGCTTCCCTCTTTCTTTCCAGAAGAAGATTCTCCAGCCTTATTCGTCAAGGCACCCTACAGAACCAACACTTACATTAACGAAAGCTCGTACATGTCGACCTCACAGACTATTCCACAGAACTATTAATAGTGCATCCTTCCGATAAATCTCCTGTAGTCTACACTACTGTCCCAAAAGCATCAACATAGCTGTATCGTAGCATACGTAACATCGGCATCGACCACTCCTCCCCCCACCAGATCAAGTAAGCAACACTCTTAAAAGAACGAACACCGAATATCAATAATTTCACATAGGTAAGTGTGTTACGCACCTCCGTCTGAAGAGGACAGCCCGATAAATCCATGCCACAGGGCAATTACACATGAATCAGTCCAGCTTCTCAAACACAAAAAAGCACCACAAACTGCAGAAGTTCAAACCCCGGCTGCAATCGGGTACACTATTCCACCACATCCATGTGACTGATCTACTCAACCATGTGATGCACTCCGCCTACATGTCAGGTGACGATACAAACCCCGAAGCTCCGATCTACCACTTGCACACAATCTCGCCCTCCTTCGCTCAAACTCTTGTTGTATTTCAGCAACTACAGACATACAAATCCTCATTCCCCCTAAGCCAAGGGGCAAGAGACGACTGGTCACCATACCTCTCTGTACTTGTGCAGGTACACCTTGAGAGGCTCCACGTAGTCTTCAAACCCTAATGTGCTCATGGCCCACAGGAGATCGTCTCCATTGATGGTCTTCCTCTTCTCCCGTTGACACTTGTCACTAGCTCTGTTCTTGGTCAAGGAAAGTGACCATTCCGCACCTGGCGGAGAAAAACGCAAACACTTGCAGCGAACTTACAAACTACCACTCATTAAAATTAGATCCAAGCAATCGCCATCGAAGCTCTCAACAGACAAAAGATGCTGTACGCCCAGTCGGCATCAAGCCAGGAGAAATAGCACACTGCCATAAACCGACGGCAGCTTCAAGCAACGACCTCTACCGTCACCAAATCATAAATTAGGTTCTCATTCGTGATTGCAGCCAACGGACTGAACATCCTCCCACAACAGGTTCTACTCGAAGGAACAAAAGTGACCCTAAGACGAAGCTAATCCGACAGATGTCAACAACCACATCCCTTACAAACCTTGCGCCCGTGGGAAAACGCCATAACCGACGAGAAGTAGGAAAGAAACGATAAAAGCGGACAATAAAATCGCCGCTGCAACCAACTTGCAGTTGCAGTAAAACACACATCCACCACGTAGGTCGCGCTTCCAAGCAGATTGAACCCGAAAAAAGACATCGTTCGCAATAAAGAAACCCAACCCCGCCCCAATGTGCCAAATGCTGAATGTAAACAAAGCACAAGAAAGCTGCAGTGGAGAGGATACTCGCTGGTGATGAAACTGATAAACTCCGACACACACTCCTGCACGGTCTCTTTGGCGTCCTTGGCAATCTTGGCATTGGCGGGCAACGCCTTCTTCATGATGCGGCTGATGTTGGCAATTGGCAGAAAGCGATCCTGCTCGCGGACATTGGAGTTGTCTCTATCACCGCTGCCATGGTTGCCGCCATAGTCGTCCGAGTGGGAGCCGTCTTGGCTCCCCGGACTCGCAGCTTCCGCCATTCTTGGACCTATGGTTGCCTACGTCAAAAGAGGGAGCGAAAAAAAGAGATCAATCAACCTCCCCCCACTCACGAACCCAACACATTACTCACTCCGAATCCTCCTTTATGAACCGCCTCACAGAAGGACGACCACCTACTCACTCCCAACCGGTCAACGAGGAATAGAATAATGCAAAAATCAAACCGCCGCCACTCACTGCAACCCTCTCACACTCCCGAAGCTCCCCGACGCAGCTCAGCAAATCGGCAGCAACAACCCCATTACGACGATAATGATGTGAAGCAACTTACAATCGGTGAATCGGCTCGCCCGTGCGGGACAAAAGCGGGAAGCTTATGAAGCTCAGGTGGTTGGAGGTGATGGCGCGCGTGTCTGTGAGCGGGCGGCGAAGCTTGCAACAGGGGACCGCTTTCTGTTTCCTTATTGGGTCATGCTTGCCCTTTACCACTTGTCTCTCTCCCCTTGTAGCTCCCTCCTTCCCCTTTCGCTTGGGCTCTCCTTCAACCCTTGCCGATACCGCCCGCGGCCGCGGACAGACGCAGCCAGCCGCTGGCACAAGATTCCGTGGAAGCGTCGTCCCGACCAGTGCACGAGTCGGTCTGTCAACGCCACCGCACTGCCCGGACCCGTCAGGGCAGGGGGAAGATGGCCAGATGGCTCCAGGGCTGCCCTGGAATGGGCCGCCTCACTGCCAGCGGGCAGCACCATTACTTTACTATTAACCTTGAGTCGGTTTGGACATTTCTTTTTCCCTTTTTCCTTTTCTTTATCTCGTGCCGCTGCATCTTTTTCACGGCCTTGAGCATCTAGAGGGAATGTTGGATTTCGTGATTGCATCTTGTGCGCGGGATTATGGTGCGGAATGTACTGCCTGGTACCTATTCACTTGCAATGCAGCATGGTACTGGGCGGTGCAATTGGGAACCTATTTTAGGTCCGTTATAGATTTGGGTCAACATGGGTTATGCCCCACCATTACAGTAGGCCCTCTTTGACTGTATGGTGGTGAAAACGTGAAAATATGTTTGCTGGTCCCCCCTTGAATGAATGCAGAAGTAGCTAGGAGAATACATAAGGGTCCTTTCACACTAAGGACAAAGAGCCATAACCAAGAAAATTAGAATCATTTAAATTATGTTACACCGAAAGTCAAGCCATTTGCAGGGCCAAAAGAAGTTAGAAATCCTTCTCTCTTAATTGGTTCATTTTTTGTACTTCAAAAAATGAATTAATCTCATAAGAAGGATTTTGGAACTTCTTCATATTAAGAAAGAGAAACAAGCAAGAATGCAAAAAGAAGTTGGATGACCTTCAAGGCCATTTGCTTGTATGTGGTTTGTACAAGAAGTGGTGTATTGAAGAGAACTGCACCTTAAGTGTTAGCCTAACTTTATGATCTAGTAGGTATCCTTCACTCTTATCTTAACTTTCGTTAAACTGCAAGTGTGCTAGGGTTCTAGAGGCTTCCAAGGTCGCTCATCCCAAGACTCATCCTCGACCGCAAGTACGCCTTCTTAAAAAGTCCTCCTCGAGCATAACCTAATGGGAAAAAATCTCAAGTCAAAAAAAGAGTTCACCCTAAAGACTATTCGTGATTCTAGATAGAGTATATAATGGTTGCGTTGACTTGTGGCTATGGCGTGTAAGTACGCTTATGGCAAATGCAATGTCCGGCGAATGTCACGGACATGCTATACTTGGGCATCATCCACACCATGATAACTATGCTTCTCAAAAACCTTCTAGGATTTGTTCAGTAAGTGTAATTTGTTATTTTAAGTTTCTCAAAGATTTTAGAAAACTTTCACTACTTTATAGAAATTTGTATTGGATTTTGTGAGCTTCCAAGCTTCCCTATAGGTTCTCTATTTTCGGGGAAACTTAGGGCGCACTCACATGTGAGACCCGACCCCATAATTTCACTGTAGCTACCCATATTTTTTGAAGGGTCACTTTTCAGGGTGAACATTACGGGTCACTTCCCATGTTCATTCATGATTAATTGAAATAGCAAGTTGAGTGTGTTCTTTTGTCATATTCACTGACAATTAGCCTCATTTTGTCATTTTGTTAGGGAATATGACAAAAGAACACACTAACTTTATAATACGGGTTCTATATTAATTTCAAGGGCTTGCCAACTTCCCTTGGCAAGCCCGAATTATAATACGGGAGCCCGTGATTATAATGTTGGGTTGGGGAGCATGTGAGTGGCTTACTTTTCTGAGACCCGATCCATTTTACGGGGTCGGGTCTCACATGTGACTGCGCCCTTATGCTTCTTAGACTACAGAAGCTTCTGTCTTACCTTCCTAGATTCCGAAAGCTTTCCATGGTTGCTTCCAAGATCTTACTTCTCAAGCTTTCTCTTCTGAGATCCTGAATGCTTTTGCTTCATCTTTCTAGATTTTGGAAGCCCCTCAAGCTTCCGGAAGGGTCCATGGCTGCTTTAAAATCTTACTCTAGAAGTTCCTATACCTTAATGTATATATAGAGAGCTAAAGGTCATTATTGTTTTCTTTCTTCAACATCACTTGTATCTACTCTTCGACTTATCGATATTACTTTCCGTTCACTCACTTAGTTTGTCATTTTGAGTCTTCTATGAGAAATCTCTTCACTTTTGTCTATCTTAGTCTCCCTTTTTCAGTATCGTGTGATGAATCCCCTCACTCTTGATTTCTCTTATGAATCTTGTCATTATTATTTCCTTTAAGTTGTTGTCCGCAACATCATCCCGCAAAACTCGATAAAATTCGTCCATGAATGTTTCTTCGCCTTAGTTGATATCAACAACAAGTTGTTTATATTGAGAAGCATACATAAATATAGAGTGCGCACATTGTCATAAGCCGTAGATCTTCTTCAATGTGATTCAAGTCTTATCGTGTGTTCTCCTAATGCTTATGTCATTGTTTCAAAAAATATCTCCAAATTGCTCAAATAGAGGAGCAAACGAAGAAAGAAATGATCTTGTTAGCAAAGTTTCAACTAATCTAACTCTTGATTATTCAGTAGGGTACCTGTAAATTTCCAACATCATTATCAGTTGGACTTCATTGATAAACCTTATGAGCTTCGACTATCTCCCATCAAACTTCTCCGGGAGGTTTACTCGAGGCTCTTTGCATTCTTGAACGTGTAGAGTGTCTTGCTAAATAACAAGTGGAACAACCTCTTTTGGTAGAGAAGTAAATGACTCATGTATTCTAGTCCTCATTGTTCTAGAGCTTGAGTTGTTGTAACCAACGTGACCTTCTACTTCCGCGAGTGGTAAATGCGTTTATAGTGTTCATGAAGACGATAGACTTGGATTTAAAATACTCGTTCAGAGTACCGTAACACCATAGCAGGTTCGCCACCTGCCGCACGAATATTTAATTTTTTTGAAAAAATAAGGTTCGCCTCCCAAAAAATGATTTTTTTGAGATTCGTTTTCTTAGTTATTTGATAAAAAATTATTCGTGTGCAAGAGATAGATGTACTTAAATTTTCATCTTAATTTCATTCTTCATCAATTTTTGGCGGCCATACTTAGTTAACCTAACTACGGTACATATTTACTGATTTCCTGTACTTTCGTTTTTATTTTGGTACAATTTTAATGTCGTTTCTTTTTCCTTGTAATTTCTGTTTTTTTACGTTTTCTTTTTTGAGAATTATTTATGAACGAACCTGCTATGGTGTTACGGTAACATCTTGGCTCTAAACCATTTTTACACAAGTGAGAGGATTTGAGCACATAATTAAGTCAAACGCCGATTTAGAAGTAGGTAATCTACGACGTTTAGAATAGCTTTGAATTTTTCTAGAAGACAGTATACAACAACACCAAATGGTGTAAGCCAGAGCTCCAAAAGATGTGTTGTCGAGACTCACGTTCCTCTCATCTTAGACTCCTACACGTACGAGATCAAAAGAAGGTTCTCGTGAACCTCCTACAACCAAAAATCTACAAGAATCTTCTAGGAATTTCAAGGATCTTCCAGGAACTTCTAAGACCTTCCAAGAACTTTCAGAAACCTCCAAGAGTTTCTAGAACCTTCAACAACATTTCCAAGTACGCACGGTCGTGACATGCAGTGTCCATTAAACCGCTAAGATGACATATTCAATATGCTTACAAAGCAGAAAACTACATAGAAATGAAGTGACACAAGTAAAACCCTCTACAAAGTGGTAAAGTTGCAATCTTGGGTGTCTAAGCTCCCAAAAACACAAGGATTTCTAAGGGTTATGAGTGTTATGATTGGTCGGTTTCATACGTAGAATAAAATGAATGGCATATATAATACACCTAGACTCGTTCATTTCACAACTTTATAACAATCACTATATACAAATTAACGTATGTATATAGCAGCACAAAAAATGAAGCTTCCAATTGAATATGCAGGTCACGTCCTCACTTCAAATTTCTTTGAATTTTAGCGCCAGAATCCCACGGCGATTCCGCGCATTTGGGTTCATATGGGCCTGCCTACGAGGCATCGTGATGTGGACCGTCTGGCTGTATCGGAACGATGTGGTGTTTAATGGTATTGTGTGGGCGGACGAGAAGGTGTATCGTAGAAAAATCTGCTCGGATTGATCGATTATGGGAGGGTCGCATGGCGTAAGACTCTCATCAAAAACAAGAAGAACCCGACCAACCTCACATATACAATCGACCACATTCGTTAACCAATGGTGCAAAGAACAACATTCTTGCGTCTTACTCACCCTTAGAGACCAAAGTTAAGTGGGTCCTTGCAAGACCACTTGACGGGTACCGCCCTTTGTTCCGGGTGCTACACCAATTTAATCCCATAGATGAAATCCCATACGTCCTGGTCTAAGTCCAGTCTTTGTTCGGTCCTGCCCTGGCTGGGGGTCATCCTGTACTCTTTTTTTTTTCATAGCAATTGAATATTCAACTTGTCTCAAACAAAAAAAAAAAAAAAAAAAAAAAAAAAAAAAAAAAAAAAAAAAATCTTTGAATTTTAGAAGAAAACATTGACCTCATGTAACAATAAGAGTCTTCTTATGCGGAATCATTCCTATTTGTAACACTCCCTAGAAACCACATTGACTTTTACTTACTTGATTTGGTAACAATATTCTCAAACTGCTGAATCCAAAAAAACGTGTCTAGAGTAATAGATACCTCGGAATCACACTCTGGGGTCCAATCAGATGTAAGGAATCCCCTTCAAGTGGTTCTCACATACCGCAACTTGCTTGACACCTAGGCAAGTTGCAATTTGCATGAGATGCATGGGATTCTTTTTAAAACATTAGGAAATAACATTTTGGATGACAAGCTGAATTTTTGAAGAGCCATATATTTTTCAATAAGAGTCTATTTTGGACTAAGTCACTTTGGATTAGTTCTTGTTGGTGTGGTAGAATTCGTCGACCCATAAAATGAAGTGTGAATTGATAGCATGTATTTTAGTAAAGGAAGTTTTGGATTTTGTGACATTAACCCCTAAATTTCCTTGTTGCAAAACGGTCTAAGTCACAAAGTTTGACCTCCTTTAGATTAAGCTCAAAAAATCTCAATCTAAGCATTATTTGAAAGATTCAACCGTAAGATCTCAAAGACTCACTTCACATTCTTCTCACATACCAAATTTGAATTGTTCATCCTTCTTCATTTGTGAGATTATAATGGTCAAAGTTCGTTGAGTTTTTCTCCTGCAGGAACCTCCAAAACTTGTTTCGGGTTTGAAGGAAAGTTAGGGGTTAAGTATGTTTTACCATTTCAAGCCAATTATGTGAAGAATTTATTTTCTCAAAATTAATCTTAATATGAATTCCAATGACTTCCTAGTTGGAGGATTCTTTATCCATGTACTTTGGTAGAAGATTTGCAATATTGTCTTTTCAATGAGAAGAGTGAAAAAAGGAATGATTTTTGAGAAGCTATATCTCCTTCATCACCATTGGATTTCAACTTAAATTTTTGGGATGAATTTTGAGAAGAGTCTAGTTTTAGTGATCGAAACCTTGACCCAATCAAAGGTGTCTTGAAGATAAGGCATGGATTTGAGTACAAACAGTGTAATTTTGAGCTATTTTTTCTTGTAAAATTTTGGTAGTTTTCAATTATTGCAAATGTATTGTGTGAGCCAAAATTCTTTTTTCATTAATTGTTTTGGTGCTATGGATATTTTTGAGATGAAAATGAAACTTTCTAGTTGGATATTTTTTTCATTGTAGTTGCATTGTTGATAGGTTTCCAATCTAAAGTAAGGATGATGGATTTCCCATAGTTTGTTTTGAGGACTAACTCGTCATCTCCCAATCTATCGGACTTCATGACTCATGTTTTGGTCCTACATGCCCTACAATTTATCACTACAAGTTTTTACGGTAAAATTCTAAATAATATACATAATAGTCCGGAATGACTTGTCTATAGTGATACAAGAGTGCTTTATATATTGTGTTTCTAATAATATCAAAACAATTACTATATTTGTTGTCTTTTAATAAGAATCTTTTTGTGTAATAAGTAGTATTACAGCCTGTTGGATTAGTTAAAATTGAAGGAAAAGCAACAAACATAATAGTGTATTTTGATGTCATTAGAAGCAAATATATATAGAGGCACTCTTGTGTCACTAGGGACAAGTCATTTTGAAATTTTTTTATTTTATTTTTTATTTATTTTTTTTCTTTTTGTTAATGTTATTACTGCTACTTAGCTCACCCTATGTGATTTATGACACTTTTTCTGAAAATGTGATTTTTAGACAAAAATAGGATGGGACGTTAAGAGGTTATTACAAGATAGGCTTTTGAGCTTAAGATTGCTTTACATGGGGAGTCAAGGCCAACAAATCTCCATGCCAATTCACTCACATTTTTAGCCCAATTGGCTCAATGGATTGCTTGATAAACACAATAAACAAATGATAAGGTGGAGCCAATTTCCCCATGTGTAAAGCCCACGAGGACAACTTGTAGAAGGAAAAACAAGGCCATGGGGCCAATTCTTATTATAAGGTACAATCCATGGTGTTGATTTGTTCTCAATAGAATATTTTAGTGAAACAATAATTTTGTAATGAAATCAAGCAACAACCTCTAAGCCATGAATTCACATTCCATTCTTGTATTTCCCAACTTTTGGAGCGCGGGCCGTGTCATAACTTGTCCTCCACCCATTGCGATATAATTTTTAAAAATTGGCCTTGACTTTTCATGTAGAGCCCTTTGCACCAAGTACAAGAAGTCGACCAATCACAAGAGAGGAATTTGCCATGATTTGGCACCATCAATGGTGTGGACCCTCATCTAAAACAACACTTACTCTATATGAATCTGCAATAACAAAATCTTGTAGTTGACATTATGCTTACAAATCTATCAAATCACAAAATCAAAATATAGATTGATTTTTGAACCATAGCATTCAAAATGATAAATTTGTAGATTGTATGAGATTGATGAAAAGCCACGTCAATCCTATAGTTTCCAAAAAATATACTCCCTTCGTTTAATAAAATTACCAAGCTATGCTAAAAATGGTTGATTCTTATGATGGTCTAGATTACTCCTTCATATCAAATATTGGTATTATTGTGAGACATGTGTTTGAACCAAATCATGATATTTTGCTAGAGACAAAGGAAGTAACCTCTTTGGGACCCTCAAACTTAAGGTCACTTTACATGGGGTGTAAAGTTGTGCATGGGACTAACGGAGGGTAAATATCCTTCAAATGTAATTACTCTAATTTTAAAATTTTAAATTGTGTAATTACTCCAATTTTAAAATTTAAAAATGTGAACCAATCACATGAGAGAGAGTTTTGCTCTCCTTAAGCTCCATGTGTGGCTTGACTTCCCATGTAAAGCATCCCTTAGTGGCCATTTCAAGGTAGTAAAAGCAAATTTGGACCAATAGCCATTTCTTGACCAATCATATATATAGATAATCTTGATAGATTATAGTGTAAATCTCCCCTACAAACATTTCTAACTTTGATAATTTTTCTCAATATTCTAATTGAAGCTAAATCAATTAGGATTCCAAATTATTTTGGTGACTAAAATGATCTTGAGTTGCTTGAACCGTCATGGCAATAGTAATTAGAGCATTGACACCCATCAACTAAACCCACCACCTTAGAGACTTTGTATTCCTTGATTTTCTATATCTTGATGTCACCCACACTCACATGGACGTGCTCCGGTTGGTGCTTGCAACCCATCATGACAGCTTGATGACAAAACCGATAATCCAAACAAGCTATAAATAATCTGAATTAAGTAAAATAGGGCGACTTAAGCAAAGGCATTCACGGAATAGTTAGGGAGGGAGACGACCGAGTTTTGAGCGAGCATGAAGCGGAACGTGCATAGCCTCGCTTGCGACTTCCATGCGACTCTAACGTCCAAGAGCTGGGTGGCTATGCTCTAACATTCCTTGCTTTTGTTGGTGACATGCAGTCCTGCACGGTACTGCAACATTCTTCCAATTCATAAAACGATCTCCCCACGCCAAAAAACCATGACGACCCTTTCCTTACACAAAATGGCCAAAACAAATCCAATCACGAGGGACCCAAAGGCATGCATACTGGGCAACGAAATTCGTCCAAATGTGTAGAACCTCCATATTAGCACCACTCGGTGGTCAACTATGGCAAACTAAAATGTTTCTAAATGGGAAAAAGCAGAGGAGTAGGACCAATGGGCACGACGTGAGAGGGGAGTGGGAAAAAGCATTTCCAAACCGACTCAAAAAAAACCCCCAAAGGATAAGGTAAAATAATAAAGGCACAGGCCATGCGCTGCCCACTCCACCTGGCTTTTAAAAAGTATTTCAATCACGCAGATCCTTGGGCCCTCGAATATGTGCACGGCGGGGCCCACCTATGCCGCGCGCTTGCGGCCAGCGGCGCCCGGCCGAGGCGCGGGGGGCGTTGCAGAGCTCGAGAGCGAGAGTGAAAGGGGAAGGAGGGAGCTGGAAGGGGAGCAAGACAAGTGGTAAAGGGCAACGATGTACCAATAAGGAAACAGAAATCGGACCCTGTTGCAGCGGCGCCACCAAGCTTCCCCGCACGCACGCACACTCTCGTCGGCCCGTCGACAGATGCTCGCGCCTCGCCATCAGCAGCACTGCAGCAACTCACAACTGCCACCGACCCAGCCTCGCCACCCCGCTTCATCTTCTCCTTCTCATCGCTTGTAAGTTGCTGTTTGTTTTCATATCGTCATCGTCGTTTGTGGGTGCGCCCGGGTGCCGCCGTTGGTGGGTGGACAATGAGGTTTGCTCAGCTGGGTCGCCAGCTGCGGGAGTGTGAGAGGGTTGCAGTGAGTGGCGGCGCCCTGATTTTGCATTATTCTATTCCACGTTGACCGGCGAGAGTGAGTGGGGTGCTCTTGCTTGTTCGTACTTAAGGATTCAGAGGAGTGGGAGGACGCTCGAGGTTTTGGTGATGTAATGTGTTGGGTTCGTGAGTAGGCGGATGGTCATTGATCTCGCGCTCCCTTCTGGCGTAGGGCAACCATAGGTCCAAGAATGGCGGAGGCTGCGAGTCCGGGGAGCCAAGACGGTTCGCACTCGGACGACTATGGCGGCAACCACGGCAGCGGTGATAGAGATAACTCCAATGTCCGCGAGCAGGATCGCTTTTTACCAATTGCCAACATCAGCCGCATCATGAAGAAGGCGTTGCCTGCCAATGCCAAGATCGCCAAGGACGCCAAGGAGACCGTGCAGGAGTGTGTGTCGGAGTTCATCAGTTTCATCACCAGCGAGTATCCTCTCCACTGCAGCTTTCTTGTGCTTTGTTTACATTCAGCGTTTGGCACATTGAGAAGGCACTCTTGTATTGGGGCGGGGTTGGTTTTCTTTTTTGTTAACGATGACTTTTTTTGGGTTCAATCTGCTTGGAAGCGCGACCTATGTGGTGTGTTTTTAATGCAACTGCAAGTTGGTTGCAGCGGCGATTCTATCGTCCGCTTTTATCGTGTCTCTCCTACGTGTCGTTGCTTATGGCGTTTTCTCACGTGCGCAAGGTTTGGAAAGGATGTGTATGTTGACATCTGTCGGATTAGCTTCTTGTTAGGGTCACTTTTGTTCCTCTGAGCAGAGCCGGTTGTGTTGGTTTTCTGGGGGATGTCGAGTCCGTTGCAGGCTCCTGCTTGTGTTGGGAACTGGGGCTCTTTTCTCTGTAATCGACATGAAATTGTGCTGGTATGCAGTGGAGAGGTGGACCGCCGGCGGTTTCTGCTCTCTACTCCTGCTACTGCATCTGGTGGCTCGATATCACGAACAGACAGTCCATGTTCATGAAGAAGTCGTCGCTTTAAGCTGATGTCGGTACATGCCAAACTTCTTTATTTGGAAGTGATGCCGACTGGGTGCAGAGCATCTCATACCTGTTATGGACGAAGGGTGGGGTCTGTATGGATTGTGATGTTTGAGTGGCAGTTCAGGTTTACGTTCTTCCGATTAAGTGTCACTTTCCTTGACTGAGAACAGAGCTAGTGACAAGTGTCAGCGAGAGAAGAGGAAGACTATCAATGGAGACGATCTACTCTGGGCCATGAGTACATTAGGGTTTGAAGACTACGTGGAGCCTCTCAAGGTTTACTTGCACAAGTACAGGGAGGTATGGTGACCGTATTCTCTTGCTTCTGGTGTCGGAGAGTTTAGTGTCTGGTGTTTCAACAAGAGGTTGAGTGAGGAGGGCGATCAATTCAGGGGCTTGTGAGCTAGATGGAGTTTCTCTCACGGATGAATAGTTAAGCACACAGGCAGTTGTGAATGGATGACTGTTCGCACAAGCACTTTTGTCTTGATTCGTGTTACAAGAAGCTGGACTAATTCATGTGTGATTGCATGGACTGGATCGGGCTTTCTTCTTCCAGACGGAGGTGCGTAACATGCCAACATCTGTGAACTGAAATTGCTTCTGCTTTGTTTGGTCGTAGGTTTGAGTTTGGGAGTGTTGCTTAGATAAATTGGCAGTGGGGTAGTCAGATGTGTATGTGTACATTGGATGGAGTTGTTACTTTTGATTACGGCTAAGGATGTAGGGTCAGGAGGGGCGTATGTTTTGTGACATAGTTTGTGGGGTCGATCTATGAAAGGCATGTACGAGCTTTCGTTGATGGAAGTGTTGGTTATGTAGGGTGCCTTGACGAATAAGGCTGGAGAATCTTCTTCTGGAAAGAAAGAGGGAGGGGGCATGGTGTCTCCTGGGCCGCAGGTAGACTCGCGCTCTGCTCGTTGTGAACTGTTTTCTGGATCTCGTGCCGTCGTTGAGGGCGTCGAATGTTTGCTTTGCCGAATCTGCAGGCGTCAGCGAGTATTTTGATCAAGTTGGTTATTGTGGTGGTTGTTGACTCGCTTATGGACGTGTGCAGATGGTGCAGCAAGGCCCATACAATCCTTACATGCAAGCTCAGGTTTGTGCAGTTGTTTGAGTTCCATGATTACTAAATAAAAGTCGTGTTTAGAGGTTTTTGGTTCACGTGGTTTGTGAGAGCGGACGATGTTGGCTACACTACAAGCATCATCTTATTACCATGATGCAGTGGATCCGTGGATCTGGTGTGGATGGAAGAATTGTGCGTAATTAGAGAAGACATTTTAGGGTTTCCATTCTTAGAATTGTATGGTGGACCATGCATGGTTCCGTTTTGTGTTACGGTCGGATGGGTCCTGACAGTTATGGTGGTGGTGTTGATGGATGCAGATGATGAATCCTGGCAACTATCAGGTACAACATTATTAGTGTCGCCAACTTCTGTTTCTGTACCTACAAATATACAAAGGTTCGTTTATCAACTCCACCGTGTGCCTTGCTTTTGGGAGCGTGTATGAGCGAGTAGGTGTTTCTGCGGCGAATTGTGATGCATGGCGAGCGAAGTGCAGAAAGGTGACGGTGGGTGATGGTGGGAATGGGCAGATGCAGCAACACATGGTGGGAGCACCGGGGCAAAAACTGTAAATGTAAATGTAAAAGGCATTCAAGTGTAGGCGTAGGGTCGGGGTGGAGGGGGATGGTAGAGCAGTGATGAGTAAGTAGGTAGGGTGAATGAAAGGGGAGGGCCGGAGAAGGCCGTCTGAGAAGGCATGGGTGGAGTGGGTTTTTGAGCTCCAGCCATGCAGAGCACTGGTAGAGAGGAGACGAGACGAGACAGTGGTCGGCAGGTCCGAAGCAGGTGTGCCGACCGAGCGCGGAAATTGTACAATCTCTTGAAAAGAAGAAGAAATGCAGCTCGTTTTTTTCTTTCCTTTTTGGTGGAGTTGAATATGATCTGCTGCTTTTGATGCCGTTCATGTGAATTGAGAAAGTCAAGGCGTGTCCTGGTGTCGAGACATGGTTCTGGTTCTGGTTACGATGGTGATGGTTCGGGATGCCAACCAAATCCCTGTCTGTTTACCAAACGTGTTTGCGTGCTATGGGTCTTTACACTGGACTCTTGCAAGTTTTACTTGCTACTTTTTGAAGTATTCTATGTTCTTGTTTCGTTGATCTGCCGAGGAGAAAATTGCTGAGTCTCCTCATGCAGTAGACTGGTAGGCCCATTCATGCGAGGATTAATGAGTCTAGACGCGTGTTGGTGCTTCTTGACATGCACTTCGATGTGGCACACTTGCTATTAGGTAAGGTGCCGTACTTTGAAAGCGTCCGTATCGTTATCGTATTGAGTGTATATGGTAGAACAGTCAATAATGGTGTAGTAGAGCTCTAATGGAGTTAATAATGGTGCAGTGCTGAAAATGGAGCTCTAGTAATCTTTACTTACAAGACCATACATACAATGACCTTCAAAACTATACCAATGTTAATGGAATTTTGGTGAGTCACCAAGTACTGATTGCATACTAGATTGACATGACATCAATTTAGTTACATTTTATTATGAGTTATGATTGCATACTAGATTGACATGACATCAATTTAATTACATTTTATTATGAGTTAGGTATTCAAGGAGCAAGTCTTACGACTTATCACTCCATGCGTGTGCATGAATTGAATGAATTGAAGCTTTATATATTTCCTCTTCATGGGGACAGTTTTGAAAGTTTAGAGTGAATGTTGTGTGCATAGCAAGTGAAATGTAAATGCATTGTGAGTTGCTTGGTTTATTTTATGTTGTGTGAATCTTTTCGTCTTGCGTGTTATATATATATAAAAAAAAATATAATTCAATTTTTTTTTTTTTTTTTTTTTTTCGTGTTTAGCTTCACAAGTGAAAATGTTGAGATCAGTGTCCCAAAGGAAGCAACAAGATGTACTATCTTTGTTAATAAAAGGTTGTAGAGTGAGAGAGATAGGGAAGTCTTTGCATGTAGGAAAATCAAGTGTACAAAGGCTTTGTAAGAAGCAATTTTTAGATGCAATGGAGGTAGACCTCGCAAGTTGACAAGAGTATAGAGCGGTCTTGTGTAACTAGTATAACTAGATGGTAGGTGTCTATTGCAAGAAAAGCTACTAAACTAATGCAAGAAGTTTTTGGAGTAGAATTTAGTGAAGTTACGGTACACGTCGTGGACTTTGTAGAGCATGTTTGCAATGGCATGTGAAAAAAAACAAATTACATTTGTCAAGCGATAATATTATGGCTTGCTTAGAATCTGCTAAAAAGTATCAACATTAGACTATTGATGATTGGAGTCACATGATATTATTAAAGAAGACTAAAATTTTCTAATTTTCTTCGGATGAAAGTTTGGTATTGGGTTCGTGATCCACACGAACGTATTTTCAGAGTGGACTGTTATTTCGACTATTAAGCTTGGTGGTGGTGGTTTTGTGATGATATGGGGATGTATGTGTATATATGTGTGGCAACAATTAGTAAAATCTTGGAGATCATCTCTATGGTACAATTCGAAAATATAATCTAGATGCATCAGAAGTAATATCTCTATATATAAGAACACAATTTTTCTTGTCTCTCTATCCTTGGTGATCCACCATACATGCATGGCCATAGTCACCATCATCATTTGGTCATGTAGTTATGGTATGAAGAGTTTTAAAGATTTTGAAGGATTCCGTAAGTGGTATTTGATTGTTATGAAAGGTATTTTAGATCCATATAATATAACAAGGAGTCAAAGAGACAAGGAATGTGGAAAATGAATGGGAGCAAAGAAGGAGACGATGAAACGGAGATCAAGGAAACAAAACGTTTGGTGTTTTCATGTTGAATAATTAGATTTACGTGACATTGGCACAAAGATTTTGTAGCCCAAACCTAGAAAACACCAAATATGATTACATGTGTAAAATTCTCAATGTCTTTACTATGTTGTATGATATATATAAAAGAACACAATTAAGATTTTTTCTTTATGTCCTTCGCAATGCATGGTCATGGTCATGTTCATCATCATTTGATCGTGTGTACACGGTTATGAAAAGTTTTTAAGATTTTGAAGAGTTTCTAAAAGATTTTGTAAAATTGTTATTAAGAGTTTATTAGATCTCAAGAATATAACAAAGGAGGCAAAGGGACAAGAAATATGAAACATGAAAATGGGAGCAAAGAAGAAGTAAAGGGGTATGAAGGAAACTAGGAAGGGGAAACAAAGGATAGGAACTCAAGCTGAGGATGGGAACTACGAACAAATAATGAGAACTAGGAATGATTGATGGGAATTAGGAATGAATGATGGAAACCGGAAATGAATGATGGGAATTAATAAGGGAAGTTTGAAGATGGGGAAATGGGAAGAAAAGATGGGAACCATGAAGGAGCGTTTGGAGCTAGGAAACCAGTAAGAAAAAAATGGAGAATGGAAAACCATAATAGAGAACGGGGAATTGGGAACAATGGAACGAGGGAATGGAGGACATGTTACAAATCTTAAAAAACATGAGCAATAAAAAAGACGGAAATGGACGACATGCTATAAATCTTAAACAACATGGAGAACCGAGAGCAGGGACCTTGCATATTGATTGCATATCCCATAATTTCAACACCACCAAAAACCTCCAACGTCGTATTTTCTTTATACCTAGGTCTCGATTTTGTACACATTTTATAAATTTCAATCTGCCATTTTTGATGTCCGTGTCCTCTAGTAAGGACTTGTGTATGATATAAAATTACTCCATAAACAACCAAGAGAAACCGAAGCATGGTGTCCGTTCCATGGTATAGTAGCGGATGGCGGTCTTTCAAGAGACATCATCTCATATAGCGGCTGCGAAGGTTCGAATCGGTGTAACTACAATTTATGAGAAGATGTTCCTTGAAAGCTCTCCATCTGCTTCTACATCGTGAAACTAGACCACCATCGAAAATTTTTATTTTCCAAAAGTCCTTACTTGTGTCCTCGAGACACCGACATCAAAAAGTTCAGATCAAAATTTAAAAAAAAACACGTAAAAAAATCCAGACCTAGGTATAAAAAAATATTATACCCTATTGAGAATAATTTCTTTTGAGTTCCCCCTCCCACAACTTCCCTTCTTGATTTGTTCCGAATTTCCATCATTTGTTCTTGGTTCTCATTATTTATTCGTGGTTCCCTTCCTCCTTTCGTAGTTCTTATCCTTCTTACCCGGTTCCTAATTCCTCTCCGATGTTCCCTTGATCTCCGGTTCACTCCTTCTTTGTTCCTATTTTCATATTCCATATTTCTTCGTTCCATGTTCCATGGGAACCTCCAACTTCGTAATTTTTTTGTTTTTTTATACCTTGGTCTACATTTTGTACATGTTTTTTTGAAGTTTTGATATGACCTTTTTAATGTCCATGTCTGGAGGACACGGGTAAGGACTTGAATGACATAGGTAATCCTAGGAATGACTGATAGGAACTAGGAATGAATGATAGAATCCGGGACGGAATGATGGAACCGAGAACAAATGATGGGAACCGGGAACGAATGATGGAAACCAAGAAGGTGGATGGGGAACTCGGAACAAAAGATGAGAACCATGAACGAGAGTTTGGAGGTAGAGAACCAGGAAGAAAATAAATGAAGAAATAGGAATCATAATAGAGGACGCAAAACTGGGAACAATGAACAAGGGAATGGAGGACATGCTACAAATCTTAAAAAAATACGGGGAACCAAAAAAGACAGGAACGGAGGACATGCTATAAATCTTAAACAACATGGAGAACTGAGAAGTAGGGAACTTGCATATCGTTACTGATATTGTTACTAATACTATCACATGCGTCCAATAGCATGCATAAAACGATACACACCAATGGAAAATAGAAACCAAAAAGTAAAGCTGCTTATTACCTCACATATTCATCCCCTTGTTCATCCAGATAGATAGATAGAAGATAGATAGATAGATAGAAACTCCGGTCCCTTTCTAAGGGGGCCGGCGTGAATGAAGTGTCCGTTCGTAATGCTAATATCCCGATGGCCACCGGACAAGGGGAAATTGGAACAATACTACTTCCCCCTCTCGAGGGTGGACACTATAACTACGCTAGTTTCTAGCCTAGTTACTAGTGCCTTGAAGATACTTGACATAGTATCCCCCCAAAGGGCTTTGATGGTACCCATACAACGAGGTCCAAGGACCTCCCACAATAGTTGGGTGGACTATAGTGGTGAGCACCACGCCGGCATGGGGAATAGAACCCACGACCTCCTCATTGGGGGCCTAAGCCCTAACCACCAAGCCAAGGCTTGTGGTGCCTTCCTTGTTCATCCACATACAGTTTAAATGTACACGTCTTTGTTCTTACAGACATAAACAAGTTTCGGCAAGTAAGTAAGCAAATCAATTATTCAATCCATATAAAACTGCAAATAGCCTAAAGACAACGACTATTGGCATATTAATTTGATCTTGTGGATGAAGAATTCAAAGATAATCTTGTCAATGTATACTACTCCATGCCAATATATATTTAATTGATTATATCGGGGAGAATAGTAGTTTGAGTAAACAACACAACTGCACCCAGTACTGATAAACTACACCCAAGATGGGTGTAAGTTGCCAATATGGGTGTACTCGTTGGTGTAGTGGCTGGTATACTCAGACCACGTTCCTACTAGTCTTACTTTTGAATATCTCTGCTATTCCAATATGTTGTATATTACAAGAATTTTGTTGTGATATTATTCTAATTATTCAAAATTTATTAAATAAAAAAGCACTTGCTTTTCACACACGATACCATATCACTTGCTTGCCTCTCAAGTTGATACTTCAAGTATATGCATATATTGGTAAGTAAGAAATACTTGGAATAAAAATGCATGTAGGTGAGGATTATTTGCATATTCTTGGGTACAAAGGTGTATTCCTATTGTGGATCCGAGCATGTGGCTCCTCTTGGGGATTGTGTTCTGAGAGCTCAAGGTGCTTGTAAAACATCAAGCCATTGCAAATCTGCTTTTTTGCTCCTGTTTAGAACATGCTCTTTCAAGGAGCAATTTACGAGACATAACATTCTATAGTCGCGTGTGCATATTTTTAAGGGTAGGTTGAACGGGCATTTTATTCACGCCAACCCCACAAGGATGAGGTGTTTTTTTCTATTTATCTATTTATTTACTAGCAATGTACGCATCAGGACGACGGGAAAGCTTCTTATATGGAAGTTTTATATGATTATCCCGTGTCTACCATTTCCTCATATTATGTTTATTATTTTATATAAATATCGTTTTTTTTTTTTTTTTTTTTTTTTTTTTTTAAATTTTAATTTTAATTATTATTATTATTATTATTTTTTTTTTATTACATAATCCAAAAAACATAAAAGAAGGTAGGTAGGTTGGTAAGTCTGTAGGTTGGTAAGTTGGTCCGTTGGTGGGTAGGAAGGATTGCCGTACAATATTTTATTGTAGAAAGAGATTGATTAATTTGACCTTTTAAAAATTCTTTTGTATGAAATAATATTAAAATTGAAGTTTATTCCCCTCTCTCCCTCGCTAACCCCTAATGGAGAAACTCTACAGTGACATTGAGACCGCCATATTTGAAATCCATGAACAAAATTTATTTTGGGAAATCTAACCATAGGACCTTGTTTATAAATGTCTAATTAGTCTACCGACCAATGTTTATCAAATTTCATTGTACGTTATGTTTAGTTATCTTTAGTCAAAGTTGAGTCAAAGTTGAGTCAAAGTTGAATTATGTTCAATCAAAATTTGAGTATATAAAAAAAAAAAACATATACTTCGTGGTCCATTGTGGTCGATTTCGTCTTTAGGGGCTAAGCAATGTCTTGTTGATAACTAGGCACGTATGAAACAAACTATCTAGTAAGAACTATGAGTAGTTGGAACACTTTCTGTGGTACAAATTGACTAAGAGAGAGTGCTCAAAAATGGCTCAAATCTCAGAGTTATCCCCACTTTGTAGTGAGGATAACATTGAGAGAAATTTTAATGCATGGGGAAAGTAAGTGGAGAGACATCTGGTCAAAGTGGATTCATCATTTTGAGACTCTTTTGAAATTTGCAATGACTTATAGGTGTTCCTAAAATGGTGCCCTAATATGACACCCTATAATGTTTGGGATAAGTGCATAGTACTGTTGAATGGTAAGGCTATTATGTAACTATAGGTGCATAAGCCTAGCACTCCATTATTGATATTGCTCCATTTTTTAGCACTTTCCTTAATCTTGAAAATACTTGATGTTTTACCCCAAAGTCAACATATATATTATAGATGTACTAACTGCAAACCGACTCATCAAACTCAAAAGTTTGTATGAGAACATGGTTTCCCATAGTACAAAAAACATAACATTTTTGAGGTAAGAAGTTTTTACATAAGGAGTTTTTACATACACCATCTATTTTTGCATTTGTAATATCCAAAATAGCTAAAAATTGAAGTGAGAAGATTTTTATATTCTATTAACTTTGTATAAGAAAGTAGGCGTACTCTTCAACATGAGAGAAGTGTCCACTTGTGATGGTCGTTATGCTCAAAATAAGGGATAACTTGGTGTTGTTTTTACATTGTTCCATTTGAGTTCAAATTTCTAGTCATCACTATCTTTGTTCTTTCTATTACTTCCATCACTATTGTCGTAAAAAAGTGTCGTATTTCCACCAAGCTTTCCACCATAATTTCCAACAAGCTTGGTGGATTGAGAGTTTCTTACTGGCGGAAAGCTTGGTGGAAATATCACAATTTTCTATTAATCCCTGATCTCATGGTATGGAAACTCTCTAAACTACATACTAATATCTACATATTAACCCTTTACAGTTGAGAAGGCCGTGACAAAACCGAGAGATGTTCAGCCGTTGAACATTTAACCTCTAACTTTCCTTGTGTTTTTGGGAGCTTGAATTTGAAAAAACTGTGATTTTCAACGACTATGCACTCCCGGGAGTATGACATGAATTTATTTTATTTTTGAAAACTTCTAACCGTAAGATCTTATACTTAACCCTACTTGAAAGAACTAGTTCAAATTTTATCCGTTGAATGTTTTTCATTTGTGAGATCATAACGTCCAAAGTTTTAGCAAAAGTTTTTTTCGCATTGCCGGGGAGGCATGGTGTAAATGGGCTGAAGGGCAAGTTGATGATTGTTACCCAAACATTTTGCTCATATTTTTTTTCATGTAGGGAACTAAGTTGTCTATGCATGTGCAAAACATTACATCTTGATTCCTCTTTTGGAACCTTCATCAAAAATGATTTCCACGTGAAGGTTAGAAATGTCACTTTGTGGTTGAAATAGGATAAACTCATATGTAAGCATGGGATTTTAGAATTATAGAAATGTGAACGGTGAAAGTATACCTTTGTGGTTGTGTGAATTTTTGGCACAATTTGTGAGTAAAAATTGTAAAATCTCATTACTTATGAATTTCTAAATAATGCTAAATTAGTGAAAAATGAGATATAATTTTGAAGGGCAGCTTAGGAAAGTCAGGCTCTTCCTTCACCCCCTTCAATGGCCCCTTACAATGAATGGCCAAAGATGTAAAATGAGAAAATGTAGTTAAAGTCACATGTCATATATGGTGATAAAATGTCACACAGATAAATGAGCCTTCTTTGAAGAACCACATGAGCTATGAAATCAAATCAATCTTTGGTGACAAATCTTGAAGTTTCATAATTATATTGTCATTCCAAGTGGGCACTCTTACACATTGTATAGAAATTAATGCAAATGGTTAGTGCACTTAGAGAGTTATGTGAACAATAGCCTCTTGAGAAATCATGGGTTATGCATCTCCTCTCTAAACCCCTCTCTAAACCCCCTGTCCCTACCTAATTTGCATATGCAAACCGCACAACTCCCCATGTCCTGCCACCATCTCCCATTGGCCTAAAGCCCCGCCCGTTCTGCCCCATAGAAGACACTAAAAAAAGAAATTACTTTCAATATTTTTACCACATGTTCATTATAGACATATCTACCTTCAGTAAAAAAAATAGCAAAAAAAAATAAATTATTTTTTTACTACTTCACTTTCACTACCCAAAAGAGTTAAAACCCGTTTCGGGTTTTAATGAAAGTTAGGGGTTAATAGCATGTCAGAGGCCCGTCGGTAGCTAATAAGGGTCCGTCAGTAGCTAATAAGGGTCCGTCAGTAGCTAATAAGGGTCCGTCAGTAGCTAATAAGTGTCCATCAGTAGCTAACAAGAAATGCTATACGATACCAACTACACTGAGAAGGAAATGTCAAATATTTTGTGAACTACATACATATACTACATCTCAAATGATACTCAAAGACACAAAGAAATGCCTGGAATTCCAGATGGTACTCAAAGAAACAAGAAAAATGCTTGCAGCAACATATCACTTTCTTACAACAAAGTTATATACAGCCGTATACAGTCCAGTCACGGTTGTAGGTGCAAAACTAGGTACACTCGTCATTCAAATGTACACGCCAAGTGCAAATGCCACTCTCACACCTAAATTACTCTCAAATCACATCTTCAAAAGACGTACTTCATACGCAGGATTGTCAACACTAGGAGCTTAGTTACTTCATCAAAAGCATGTGGAGCGTTAAATTTTGGAAGCTTGCGGTGTAGTTAGGGACTGTTGCATGTCTAATCGAAGAAATGGTGTTTCTGCTTGCGCTCATGCCCGTAGCCTTCATATCTCTCCTCCTCGTTCTCCCTCCTCTCGTGGCGTTCATGCATCGCGTATGCCGTGGCGGCCGCAGCTGCCGCTTCTGCTTCGTGCGCCCGCCTCCTCTCCATCCTCAACTCCTCCTCCAGCACCTCCACCCGCTCCTGCACTCACAATTGTTCAAGCTTCAATCAGAATCTAGTACCGCTTTTGGGGATTGCCATGACGAAGATCGAGTCCACTTACGTTTTCATAGCCTCCTCCTCCTCCGTAAACAGTTGGAGCTCCATACCCAGCTCCGTACCCAGCTTGCGCTACGCCATAGCCAGTCTCAACGTATGTAGGATCACCGACTGGCACACGGCGCACACCTCCTGATAACCCCATGCCCAAGTCCGACGTTTCAGTGGGCTGCACGTACACTCCCTCTGGCTCGTATCCTGGCCGAAGGTGATGCCCATGCCTCTGATGCTCATATCTGCACGATCACAAAACTTAGAAGAAGAGCGATCGTGGATCAGAACTCAAACAATCAATTCATAACTGATCAAACCTACAGAGATTTTGAATCACAACCCAAGAAAAATCAATGATCAAGCCGAGAGGGGAGATGCTGAATTTGGGTGTGAGTACAGTGATGCGTACCCTTCACCGTAAGGTCGGCCTTCATAGCCTTGAGCAGCGTAAGGCACACCATAGCCACCTTCGGTCGGGTAACCAGAGCGTCTGTCGTACTCACTGCGCATATCAGGGTAGCCGTCTTCACCTAACATCTGCTCTCGCCTGTATTCTCCGGGGTACGCCATCTCTCTCGAACGATCGCTCTTTCGATCGACTGCAGTCTGATGATCTAAGTTAAGACTTTGAGCCTGGAAACTGATCGAGCTTCGATGATCGACGTGTGTGTGATCGTAATCTGCAACCTGGCATGCAAGATACTTATACTCAGGTAGCGTAAGGGGTAGTTGAAGCGCTTTTGTGGCCCACTTTCTGTGATTTTCTATCACGTACGCGTGCAAGATTGGTCTTGGGAGCGGCATCCAGATGTGCTCTGCTGCAGGAAAGCTGTTGACCACATGGTTTTTGTATGTTGGTTGCACGTCTTGCTTCTCGATCTTAATCCCAACTCCTGAAGGACATGTGCTTAATTGCTGGCAGTGAAGCATTTTCCCAGCTAATTGCAGATGTTTCTGATTTCTGTTAGTTCCTGCTACTCAAAGTATGAACTTACAAGTTAGGTCGAAGCTCCTGTTTGTACTGTTTGTTTTGACACCTGCCATTGAGCACTTACACAAGTTACTCAATTCAGGGAGCAAGATCACTAAAGAATGCGGCAATGGTGCAGGGCGGAGCCCAACGCCCGAGAGACTGTGATTTTTCATTATGCTCGATTGAAGATGAGTAACCCAACATCAACCTCGGGCCATTTATTCAATTTGAATATGCTACCATCTAATTCTCAATCAAATTAAATGAGATTTATGATATCATGATTGAATTATCCACATAACTGCACTTGCACTAAAAAAAGAATAAAGAAAGAGAGAGACTCCAACCTATTTAGAGGCCGGTGTGAATAGAGTGTTCGTTTGACTTATCTTTGGATGCATGTTCCGAGGTCATCACACCAGCGGCTGGCGGGACTACTAATCCCTCTTGGGGTGAACACTCTATCACGTGCACTTGCATATAGACTACGTCCTCCTAATTGAATCGGAGGATATGTGCTTGACATACAACTAACATTCAAAATAGAATGTGTTGACTCATATTTTTTTTTTCCTCCAGATACAAGTGATTTCCAAACCAAAAGTCTCAAGGGGCATACAGTAGTTTCTCAAATACTAGTTATACAATTTCCGATCAATGCCAAAGAGTTGTTATTGAATCTTGCCATTAGTGTGATGACCTGTGGGCATACATCCAAGGATAGGTCGAACGAATACTCTATTCACACCGGCCTCTATATAGGCTGGATATTCTCTTTCTTGTTGTTAAGCAGTTTTTTGAAACACACTACCGAATTCCTAATCAATACCAGAGAGTTGTCAACTAGAGAGTACATTCTTTACTCATCTCCTATTAAGTTGTCGACTTTAAAGTGTGAAATACATATTTTACTCAACCCTATAAATTGTCATTTTAAAATGTAAAAAGACATTCGTTCTTCAGATATAACCCAATAGATGCTAATGAGTGGTCATTTTAAAATTTTAAAGAATACTTTTTACTCAAGACTAAATGCACATTCAGTGAAAAATTGATAAAGGTAGAAATTTTCATATTTTTCTAGTGTTAGGTATAAAATTGTTGCTTGGACATGGATATGCTACCTTAACCCCTAAAGATTCTTGTGTGTTTTTGGGAGCTTGAAACCTCAAAACTCCAATTCTCTACTTCTATGTACTTCTTTTTTAAACTTCCAACCGTAAGATCTTGTACCTAAGCCAATATTCAATATCTGATCTAAAAATTGACCTTTGAATGTTTACCATTTGAGAGATCGTAACATCCAACGTTTGTCTACAAAGTTTTTTTTGGCATTGTTGAGATTATTATGACACTTTTGGAGGCTGCCCTTGTAAAATTGGTACACTTTGTAACTTGAGGCCCTTTGGAACTTAAGTAGTGATTTGGTCATGAACATATTTCCAAAAAAAAAAAAAACTCAAAGAAATACTAAATTTAAATTGCCCCAGTTCGGCTCGCAAACCAAGAATTGTCGTAAAAGACTCAAAAATTGGAATTTGGCTTTGCAAATTTTACCACGTACACTTTACAGTATAGGGAGCATCCATTAAAAAATTTAGGCAAAAATATTACTATTAACCTACTCATCTAGGCTGCCCAAAATAGCAAAAACCCGATTTGGTCCTCTTGGATCTTTAGGGTTAAATGAAAGTTCTCATTCTTGCATGTACATTGACTAGAGTAGATGTTTTCAAGATTATCTTGATCATTTATAAATAAATAACCCACAATTCTTCTAGCGTGTCAAGTACAAATTATTGTGTTTATTTGTTTAACTCTTTAGTCGTGTACAGTAAATGCCACAAGATTTTTTTGTTATATAAATATTATTTAATTTGAAGTATCATGAGTGTAATTGAAAGTAAGTTATTCAAATATCACCCGCAAAATCTTATAAGACATGTTGTGAATGAAGTGAGCTATATTTGGAGTCATTAAGTTACATAGGTTTTGAGTTAATACTTCACCATGTTCACTTTAAGGTTGAAATGCTATCAGCAAACTTATTCCAAATGCAAAACTTCCAAGTAGGAATTTGCTTATGTTGATATCTAAAGCACTCTATTATCACTACAATTGTAACAAAAAAAATTGGCTGTAATAATGGCATTGCAATAGCCAAAGAAGGGGTGAAAATACATTATGGTGAATCAAAATATACGTTACGCCCTCTAAATTTTGTCAATGTGCTTGTTCAATGACCATTCCTGAACTCCTCCACATCCTAAATTACTATTATTTTTTTGTAGATTTAGGTAGGAGTGATGACCAATTTTTTTGAAATCATTAGGAACACATAGTAATTTCACTTGTTGTTTTTCAAAAAGGTGCGTTACTGATACTAAAAAATAATAAAAATAAGTTAGCTTAATTTTACCAACTTTTAGGGTTTAGGGTTTAAGTTTTGATGGAAGTGGCTACAATCATTGTGAATTTTATCATTACGGTAGTGCTTGGATTAAATAAACGTTTTCGGACAGACAAAAACGTTAATCTTATCCAAGCGTTGACCATAACGAAACAATGCCTCTTTGCATAATAAAGGGACATGGACAGAGTTCTTAACTAAACGTTGATCTTAACGAGGTTGATCTTATGAGGTACCACTATAATCAACGATTGTGAATAGAAGTTCTCTTAATAATCTTTAAATTCCATACTTTTAGCATTTAGTGCTTCTTGCATTCTATGTCAAGTTACATTCTTAGATTTCCAGTACCTAAAGTACCCAACAAAATAAGGCAATTTAGTGGCGTTGACTTTTGGTACTTCTTAGTACAAAGTACTTGTCCGTATTCGTGCCACCCTAGTGTGCTTCCATTCTTCAAAAGCTTTACAAAGGGAAAAATGTCCAAAACTAAACCCTTGCACTAGTGCATGCCATATCTTTATAACATCTTTAAGCCAAATTTTAGCCATTGGATGTGCACCATTTGCAAGATCATAATTTTCATGGTTGTAGCTAAATATATTATAGTATTGCTTCTACAAAGGGGCACTTATTGATTATGAGCTCAAGCAAACATTTTTTCTGAAGGAGGATACTAAGATGACTTGCCACAATCTAGGTAATCCTCCACTCATATATTATACTCCAATTTTTTTAAGAGGAAATTGAACATATGGACGACTCACATGAACATATTATCAAGGATAGATCAAACAAACATTTATTTAATGCCAACCTCAAAAAGGCTTCGTGTTCTTATTTATTAATTCATTTGGGTGATTCACATTTTGCTTTGTAGTCTCTCATTTGGGTGCCCATGAGAAAGAGAACTTGAAAACATCAAGCGGAATTAGATCATCTTCAATTCCCGTCCTTTAACAACTCCTCTCGCTATTTGTTAAGCAATGTTATCTCCTTGATTGTCTCTCATGCAAGCAAAGAAAGTGTAATTGCAGCTTAACCCCTAACTTTCCTTGAAGCTCAAAATGGGTTTTTGCAATTCCGGGCAGCCTAGATGAAGGGGTTAGAAGTAATATTTTTGCCTAAGAATTTTATCGGGTCCTCCTCATACTGCAAAGTGTATGTGGTAAAATTTGCAAAGACAAATTCCAATTTTTGAGTCTTCTAGGACGATTCTTGGGTTGCGAGCCGAGATGGGGCAGCTCAAAAAAGTAACTTTTTTTAAATATTTTTTTTGAAACATGATCATTACTAAATCACTACTCAAATTTCAAAGTGACTCAAGTCAAAAAGTTTACCAATTTTACAAGGGCAGCCTCCAAAAAATTTAAAACCAATCTGCACAATACCCAAAAAAACTTGGGAGACAAACTTTGGATGTTATCATCTCTCAAATGGTAAACATCCAACGGTCAATTTTTTGAAGAGTAATTGGGCATATTCTTAGGTACAAGATCTTACGGTTGAAAATTTTAAAAAGAAAAAGAAATTGGTTTACACCCCCACGAGTGCTTAGAAGTAGAGAATCGCAGTTTTGAGGTTTCAATCTCCCAAATTTTTTTTGGAGGCTGCCCATGTAAAATTGGTAAACTTTTTGACTTGATTCACTTTGAAATTTGAGTAGTGAACTTTGAACTTTGAAATACTTGAAAAATATTTCAAAAAAGTTACTTTTTTGAGCTGCCCCATCTCGGCTCGCAACCCAAGGATCGTCCTAGAAGACTCAAAAATTGGAATTTGTCTTTGCAAATTTTACCAAATACACTTTGCACTATAAGGAGGACCCGATAAAATTCTTAGGCAGAAATATTACTTCTAACCCCTTCATCTAGGCGGCCCAGAATTGCAAAAACCCATTTCGGGCTTCAAGGAAAGTTAGGGGTTAATAGTGATAATTTCATGTCAAGAAGTAATCCCCTCTTCCTTCTTTGCTTTCCTTGTTGTGCTTCCGAAAGTTTCAACTTTGTGCTTCAGAGGTCTCACCTTCTCATGGCCTCCTTCTAATGTCTTGACCACTCCATACTTCCTTAGCACCGACTCAATTCTCATAGTAGAGGTGGGTACATTTCAAAGAGCATCGTCTATGGTATGGGGCAAAGGCGCCTTGCAAATGCCATTTTGAGTGGCACTTTCCGAGACTCGGAACCTCCTCGGACCAAAATTAGTAAAGACCTCGCAATGGTGGATGGGGTTGTAGCATACGGTGAAAAATCCGACGACAGCTTTGCGTATCACGAGCCATGTAAGGAAGCAACTACCTCTCGTCTAGTTTTCGACTATTGAATGGTTCACACTCAACAAGACAAACAAGGGCTTGTCGTCTTGCTATTACAGATAGAGAGAGAACGGCAAGTGAGGTGAATTGATTAGATTGGGAGGTCGTTGGCGTGAGAGAAGGGCATGACGTGAGCCTTGGCAATCCCATTGATTAAGTGTAAAAACTCATATGCTCCCTCCAAGTGGCATTCACACGCCTCTTTGTAATTCGTAAAACGGATGCTCTAAGTATGTCGAAACTCTATTGCGGCTACTAAAAGCAGTGTTCCTACTTCGAGCTCAAGCAATACAACATCTCTACTCAAATCTTGTGTTGATTAAGTAAAGATTAAGACGTCGATGGAGGGTGTAAAAAGCTCGACATTGTTGCATCCCAATGAGGCTTGTGCTTCTTTAGAACTATGATACTTACATACGTATGGCCAAGTTGCGCACTTGAAATTAGTTTGGTATAGAAAATTAGTTTGGTACAGAAATTAGTTTGGTGTAGACTGCACAACATTGTTGCTTGCCGCATGAAATTGGTTGGGTGTGGATTGCACAACAACATCGTCGCTTGCTAAAGTTGGTTGGGTGTTGACTGCACAAGATTATTGCTTTGCTGATTTTGGTTCACAATCTCCAAAAATGCGAATCAAAATAGGAGGAGTTTGACCTTGATAAAGAAACATTTGTAGACTCGATTGATGCAGTGCAAGTAGTAGCAATTGAAACTAAGTAGCACATACTAGAAAAGATAGGCTAGAGGGCAATGACAAGCTTTGGGTATCACAAAGGAGTCTTTCTCTACTTTCAAGAAACTTCTGCATTTTTAAAACTTTTTTCTTCATTTTTAAAACTTTTTTTTTTTTTTTTTTTTTTTTTTTTTTTTTTTTTTCTTCGTGAAGTTTTTCATATGCGTGTTACCTCACAATGTTTTATAGAAATTTCCCGGTTGAAAGTTATTTTATTGAGATCATTTTGGTACTAAAATCTTGATGATAATTATATAATGAAAAAAGTGAAAAAATGCATAGTTCCTGAGGAGTTGCATCTCCTTCATCCATCGTTGGATTTTAACTCTATTTTTATATCAAATTTTTATTGAATTCTACTTCTGTTGGTAGTAATCTAATTTTGATCCAATATGTTTCTAAGACATGGCATGCATTTGAGTTTAAGAGGTTTGCTTTTGGATTGTTTTACCTTTGTATAATTTTGGCAATTTTACCATTGTAAGGCTATTATTTGATCAAGGAATTTATTTTTTACTGATTTTTTGGTTAGGGGGATGTTTCTGAAATCGATGGGAACAAGTTTCTAAGTTTTAAATTCTTTTTATTTTCATTGCAACTGGTTTGTTGATACTATCTTCACTTCAAAGTGAAAATGATGGAACTTTGTAGCTTGTTTTGAGTACCAATATGTTACAATCTTGCAATCTATGAGGCTTCATCACTCAGTTTTGGTCCACGTGGTTCAAGATAAGTTTGTACTAAATAGCTTGCACTTATTTCATATTATTATTATTTTAAAATTTTGTTTTTCTTTCCCCAAATTTTTTGAGCATTTGAGATTTTGGAAACTTTGACGAAAGCTACTATAACCACAACGACAAATTGACTCCAATGAAGCGGGCAGGGTTGGGAAAATAATTTCATCCTTACTAGCCGATATTTTTGAATTCCCGTGTCCCAACCGGTTTTAAATGAAAGTATCCCTACAATTTTCTCATTTTATACTGAGTATAGAATTATTTTTTATAATTTTTATCAGTTCTTAGCCGGTGTTTTCAAGAATCAATGGCTCATAATGAACTAAGGTCGAATGCCCTAAAACCACCAACTTAAGCTTTTCGAGGTTTTTTTTAGAATGGTTATTTTTGGGGTATATTTTTTCCCATGTAGGAAAGAATTTTTCTCATAGGATGCAATTTTTTTTCAAAATTTAACTCCCATTACATAAATAAATATAAATTTTCAAAGGCAAAAGTACTTGGTGACCCAAAACTAATCTGTAGACTTTCCCATTGTCACACCTAGCTGATACAAATTTCCATTCATGATTCGACCCAAAACCACCCGCTTTTTGATTGTTTTGATTGGTCAGTTTGAATTGAGTGTTCTGACAATGCTAGTTCAGGCTAGGTGCGGTAATGGGGAGACCTATAGTTTGATACTGGGGTGCGGGTGGTTTTAGGTACTTCTACCATAGCCGTATGTTTTTCCCGATCATTGGGAGCGGGCATGAATTCGGTGTTTTGAGTCCCCAATTTGACAAAACTTATCACTTATTTCCGAAGTCACAACAAAAATAATAAGGCTGGGCCCTCTCATAAGAGCAAGACAAGCTTTAGTGAAGGCCGCCCATATGAACTTGCTCCAAAAGCGACCTAGATATGGCATGGAGATAGATATTCCCAGCTAAAGAAGGAATGAAACCTGCTCATTAAATACCATTAAATTACCAGTATTTGGACGAATGTCTGCGTATCTATGTATCTCACACGGCATGCTCCATAATTTCCCGGAATCAAAATTTTGGACTACCCCAATTTCTGGGCAGCCTGATCCCACCTGGATACTAGAGAAATCCGCTAAGTAGTCCCCAGTTTGGACCTTAGTTGATCCCCAGTTGGTCCCCAGTCCGTCGTTTCGTGCCCAGTTTTCGGTTATCCGCTAAGTAGAGCAAACTGGGGACCAAATGCACGAAATTGGGGACCAGATGTTCGGCGCTCGGCGCTGCCCCTCCGAACTCTTCACTCTAGCTTCTCGCTGTGCTGCGGACTGGGCACCAAGTCGAACTAGGGACCAAACTCGGAATACCATCACAATCGGTGCATTCTTGAGTTTAGCCCCCAGTTCGATCGTAGTGTAAAAAGTTGGTGCTCAGTTCGACATTTCGTCCCCAGTCCGACCAAAACTGGGTGTTCTCGTCCCCAGTCCGTCGTACATAGCGGATTCCTCTACTATACCCCAATTTTTATTTTATTTTATTTTATTTATTTATTTTAGTTTATTTTAATTATTTATTTGTAGCATGCATTATTTTGATTATAGCAATTATTGGTATTATTATGAAAGGTGTTGTCAAGTACGATAAATAGTTTGAAGAAGGATGAATCCACATTTGTTGGTGAAAATTTTCTTATGGCATAAACAATAGGGATATGACGTTTCGAATAGAGTGGTAGGTCTTAGTTAGGGGAAGTGATTACAATAAAGACTGAATTTTACTTTTTTAACTCAGCGACCATTTTCGTTACCGATGATTGTGTATCGGTGAAAATAGAGATTAAGGCAAATTGTGCAAAAGTAGACGGCACCTTTGGTTAATTGGGTTGGGTGGAATCGTATGTATGCAAATGTGTTATGCGTAGGCAAAGTTTTAGGTACGTATGCAAATGTGTATGTATGCAAATGTGTTATGCGTAGGCAAATTTTGAGGTACGTATGCAAATGTGTTATGCGTAGGCAATTTTTCAGGTACGTATGCAAATCTGTTATGCGTAGGCAATTTTTCAGGTATATATGCAAATGTGTTATGCGTAGGCAAATTTTCAGGCCACTTAACTGCTTAGATGTCAAGAATCTATGGTTTCGCCCAAGGCACGGTGCATTTTTTGGTAGTTTTAGCAGTGGGTGAATAACCTAGTTAAGTAGTTGGATTAGGGTTGAGATGAGATAAGTTCCAACTAAGAAATGGACGATAAATTGTGGCTAAATCCAACGATACTAGATTTTTGGGATTGCCGTGACACCATGTACAATCTAGACATAGCAGTATCCCTCCAACCCAGCAAGAAAATGCTCTATATTTATATTGTTGTACAAATCTACTAGTTATACTGATTGTTGCGTTTGGGGCGCAATTCGAGCCCTTTCACTTGTTGGGAACCTTCTAAATCCCTATTCTGCTTATTTTCCCCTCTACATTCATTTCGATAACCCCAATGACCACCTTTTGGTCTCAGGGTGACTAAAAGTTTAACCTTGGTGTTAACCCCTAACTCTCCTTAAAACCCGAATCGGGTTTCGGAGGTTCCCGCAGGAGAAAAACTCAGCCAACTTTGACCATTATAATCTCACAAATGAGGAAGAATGAATGGTTCAAATTTGGGATGTGAGATGAATGTCAAGTGAACTTTGAGATCTTACGGTTGAATCTTTCAAATAATGCTTAGATTGAGATTTTTTGAGCTGAATCTAAAGGAAGGTCAAATTTTGTGACTTAGACCAATTTGCAACAAGGAGAGTTAGGGGTTAACCCAAAATGTCTTTAGTGTTGGGCTTCGACATTGTGACTGACTAGTTGAAACTTAGAAGAGCTATAACTTCTTCAACCAAGGTTGAACTTGATTTCAAATGAACTTCTGGATTTTCAAACGAGGGGTGTTCTAAAGTACTACAAGCCAATTATTTGAATCAACATTAGTTTCTATGCTTTTCTTTTGGCAAGATTTTGATTTCAAGTTGAAGCCTAACAACATTCTAGTTGGAAGTTTATGAGAAAATGATATTGATTGGTAATCTGCAGTGATGTTTTATTTAAAAAAAGTACATGGTACATGGTTCTTGAGAAGTTGTATCTCTTTTATCCAATGTTGGCTTTAATCTCTTAGATAGGATACCATTTGAACCTACTTTTTGTGGTAGATCTCACGACTCTTTTTGAAATATGATGAAGTAATGGTATCAATGAAATATATTTAAGGTCTATATTTGGACTCTTCTCCTTTCATAACTTTTGGAGGAAGTTTCACTACTAGAAGGTTTGTATTTGAGTGAAATTATCCACATCATCTATGATGACTCTATTACAAGATTGTATGTTTTAACCCTTAAACGCCCACGATGTCGAGATACGACATTTTGGATGTACATCAGAAACTTTGAAGAGCCAAATCTTCTTCATCCAAGGTCTGTTTTGGATGAAATCACTTGGATTAGGTTCCAAATCAAGTCTAGTTTGTGCTGTAAAATTTTCAAGCCCATACAATAAAGTATGAATTGATGGAATTCACTTTAGTGAAGACAACTCTTGTTTTTGGGTTTCCAAGCATGGGGCATGTATTACCATTGCAAGCCAATTATGTGAAATTAAAAATAGTTTTTCATGATTTTTTTTTTCATGGTCATGATCTTAACTTCTTAAGGTGATTCTTAACAACTTTGTAGTGAGAAGTTTTTTGATCCAAATGATTTTGCTATTGGATTTGCAATGATGTTTTGTCAACAGAAAAAGTGAGAAAATGGATGATATTTGAGGAGCTATATCTCCCTCATCCACCGTTGGATTTCAACTTAATTTTTTGGGATGGCCTCCAATTAGAGTCTAGTCTAAGTGGTAGAAACCTTAACAAGATCGAAGATGTTTTGAAGATAAGGCATGAAATTGAATGCAAAGGGTCTAGTTTTGGACAATTTTTCCTTTGTAAAATGTTCGGCAGTTTTTACCATTGCATGGCTTTTATTTGAGCCAAGAAATTTTTTTGATGAATTTTTGTTGGGTAAAGGACTTATTAAGATGAAGGTGAACATCTTTCTAGTTGGTGATTTTTTCATTGCAATAGGTACATTGGTAGCATTTCCACCTCAAAGTGAAAATGATGAAATTTTGCAGTTTGTTTTTGATATTAATATATTATGATCTCCCAATCTATAAGGCCTCATGACTCAAATTTTGGTCCACATGATCTTCGATAAGTCTATTACAAGTTTGTACGGTTAAGATCTTAATAGCTTCTCTTGATTTTTATCTATGACGATTTCTATGGAAATGTGCTTTTTAGCTAAAAATAGGCTCGGGCGATTAGGGGTTAAGATCCAAGTAGATCAATCTCAATAAGATACTCGTATGTCCCTACGGCGTTGCCACACCCACTTAAATACTTAGACCATGCCGAGGCTCTTGCTTTCTCTTAGATATAGAATTAAGTCATAGTTTGAATCTTTTGGTAAATTTGGGAGCCATAAATACTCAGAACTTCAATATCTCGGAATTCATTGGCAGGGATTACGATTCCATTGTTGCACTACTAATGAGTCATGCTGGGACAGAGGGAGTACACAAATGTTTAATAAAAATTGTTGAGTACAGAAGGCCACGAAAAATTGCTCATACACTTCTCATGAGCAATTCATGAAATAGAAAAACCTCTGTTGGAGAAACCTTGAAGCGACAATGTACCCATAGTGGGATAGTGCCAAAAAGCATTGCCTCCAAGTTGGGGGTTCGATTCTTGTCTGTAAAACCTCGACGCAAACCCTCGTGTTGAGCTCGTTTGCTCTTCTATGTCTGGAAAGTTGCAACAAACAATACTTCCAAGAAAAGAATTTCCACGTCAATGTTGGAAAGGTCGTCACAAATAAGGGAGCAACACGGTGGCACATGGTGAAATCTCTTTAACCGCAATTGCTGGTGGCAGGGTAGTCCGTTAGGGGGACAAGCTCTGAGCAACAATTAGGAGCAAAGCAGGCTAGGCACCAAGCAGATGCTTCGGCAAAAAAGTGCAGGGCTCTTTTTGGCAGGATAACATGACGCTGGCCCAATAAGGCGTTCCGTTCTGATAGCCCACTGTCCTCCACTTTTCAAAGATAAGGCAAGCTCGAGTCTTCGTTTCGATCAGCCATCCGCTCCACGGGTGCCTTTGCAATCATCATCATGAGTTTTGACAATTCATGGCCGCCCGGCGCCGGGCCTGCTTCCCATACAAGGCAACGTTTCTAACACGAGCTCCAAATTCCCCTTTATGACAAACCAACCATGCCTGCCCGGCACCATTTGAGCAAGCAAGCCAGCCTTTTTCCTGTTGCGACTGACCAGTGAAAGTGGTCCCCTTTGTTGGCCCCTTGTTTTGTGCGCCCTTTTTATCTCCTAGTGTACGAACCGAATCTTTGGGAATCATGGAAGTGTTCCCGAACGATTGTTGCTTCACCACCAATTCGCGCATTCTTGTTGGGCTACTGTCCTGTACCATAATAGAATAATTTCGCTCTCCACGTAGCTACACTAGTGTGTCGGTTCTGCTACAGGAACTCGAAGAATGATACTTTCTTCTTCAATGACGTCGCATGCAGCTTGCATGAAGCCCTGTGTTGTTGTTTGGTAATAATTCACGGTTCTTTGTTCTGGGAGCACGTCTTAACTTTTGCATGGGAGTGAGTTCTCTTCATGAGTGGAATCTAGCTAGTTTTGGGTTGGATGTTACGAGTTCGGCGTTCACCGACAGAATCCGGGTTGGTCGATACATCGAGGATCTAGGATCGACATCATGTCTGTGAGTAGTGGTATCGGCGCTGAGCCGAAACAGAATGGAGCAGGCAAGCGTGGAGCGGACGATATGGATGATGAGGAGGACGCAGGGACGCCGGCGGTGAAGAAGTTCCCCGACCCGGTGCTCGGCTTGGCGAATGCTTCCCAGCAGCTCCAGGGGCAATTCGGTGGGGTGAACGGAGCTATCGAAGCGTCCTCCACTTTTGCGATCATGGAGCCGCAGACTTTGAACAAGCTGTTTGCGGGGGAGCTCGGTGCTGAGCACGGGCTCTACATCTACAGCCGGCACTTCAACCCCACGGTGCTCAGCTTGGGCCGCAAGATGGCCGCCCTGGAGGACACCGAAGCGGCCTACTGCACGGCGAGCGGCATGTCTGCCATAGCGGCTGTTATGCTCCAGCTCTGTTCCAGCGGCGATCACATCGTCGCGTCCAGTCGGCTCTACGGCGGTACGCACGCACTTCTGGCGCACTTCCTCCCACGCACTTGCAATATTCGGACTACGTTTGTGGACGTGGACGACTTGGAAGCTGTCGGAGCTGCCGTGAGGACCGAGACCAAGGTCCTTTACTTCGAGTCAATTTCAAACCCACGGCTCGCGGTGGCCAACATCCCCGCGCTCTCGAATCTGGCGCATAGTAGGGGACTCACGGCCGTAGTGGACAATACGTTCGCGCCGCTCCTGCTCACGCCGGCGCGTCTGGGCGCGGACGTGGTGGTGCACAGCTTGTCCAAGTACATCAGCGGCGCGGGGGACATTATCGCGGGCGCGGTCTGCGGCCCCGCGGAGCTCATCAGCGCCATGATGGACCTCCACCACGGCGCACTCATGTTGTTGGGCCCGACCATGGATCCCCACGTCGCATTCCAGGTGGGGCTCCGTATCCCCCACCTCTCGATCCGGATGAAAGAGTTCGGGACGCGCGCGTTGCAGTACGCGAAGCGGCTCAAGAAGCTGGGGCTCAAGGTGCTCTACCCGGGGCTGGAGGATCACCCTTACCACGCGCTCATGACGAAGCTCCTGAACGACGGGTACGGGTATGGTGGCATGATGTGCTTGGACCTGGACACGAAAGAGCGGGCGCAGGACTTCATGCGGCACTTGCAGAACGTGACCCACTTCGGCTGGATGGCGGTGAGCCTGGGCTACCACGACACGCTCATGTCGTGCTCGGGCTCCAGCACGAGCTCCGGCCTGTCGGAGCAAGAGAAAGTGGAGTCGGGAATATCCCCCGGGCTCGTGAGGATGTCCATCGGCTTCACTGGCTCCACGGAGCAGCGCTGGTCGCAGCTCCTGGAAGCTCTCGTTGCTCTCAAGCTGGTGCCCGCGCACGCTGCGCTCTCCCCCGCGCGCTAGCTGGTCGTCGAGTCCCTCCTGAGCTACAGTACATCATTCAAGGTAATCCCTTCAGAACAATCAACTCATCATCAAGCTTGTCCTGTCTTTGTTCATGTGACCCCTTGACTCGCCATCCTCCGACAACCGCTCCCACCCTCATGGTGAGTTCCTTTGCCATAGCTCGTGCCTCCCTCACTCTCTGTCCTCTCTTCGATGCGCCAATTACTTTTGTCAGATTATCAGTCATGCACTCTGCCTTTTTGGTAACAAAGTGTCTTGGAGTGCATTCAGCTCACAAGTAGTTGACCATTCTCATGTCAGATAATCACACTCCATGAACGTCACATCGTCACTTGCATTGTCTAAAGTGGTGATTTTGTACTGGTTAATTGAACAAGAGTACTTTGATGTTGATTTATGAATACCCACATATGGAAATAGTTCAGTTAGGTTGACTCTAGGACTAGTTTTCTGTACATGATGTTAGTGTTTGTGTGGAGGTTGTGCTTCATTTGTAAATCTAAACATACTGCCGATTCCTGTTATTTTGAAGCTTACACAAAAACCATATAAATAGGTTTTGTTTAACCAAGTCATCAAATTAAACCTAATGGACTTAGTTTAATCAATGAAACTTATCATTGGAGTTGTAAACCTAACATTTGGATTTAGTTTAATCAGTGAAACTTATCATTGGATTTGTAAGTGGAAAAATGTTGCTACACTGAAATTGAAATATTCCATTTATCAATATCACCATGCTTTTGAAGCTTAAAAAATGGGATACATGATATTGATTTCATGTAAATAGATTCTTAACTTGAAAGCCTCATAAGATTGCAAAATCATTCTTGTCTTATTTTTAAGTAGACACAATGTCATTGATGATTATACTATGAAGTAGGAAGGCAAATGTGTACATTTGCAATTTATTTAAAAAAGACCAAAGTTAACACTTTTCCCTTTTAAGGCCTCTTAAGAGACTTTGACAAGCTACGGATGTTGAGGCCTCGGACATTTCTAAATTGTATCAAGGCCTTCCTGACGGTAAAGGGGTAAGAGTCTTGATATATGAAATATTTTGAACTAATTACACAAGTTGCATGTAGTGTCTTCATACTCTACATCACAAACGATGCAAAGCATATGTACTTACTAGTGTTTAAATTTGGTGTTGAATGCAGGTCTGAGTGGCAAGGGTGTACGCATTTTGTCGGTAGAAAAGTCGGTGGTTTAGTTGGCAGTTGGCGGTATCAAAGGTTCTGATAAAGTCGTCAAGCATTGAGACGTTGAGTCGATTGAGAGAAAATTTGACTTCATTTGAAATGGTGTGGAGTGATCGACAAAATGATACGCTCACTCTTCACATCTTCATGAAGTTCTGTGCATAACGTTTGCAAGTAATTGGTCTTGTTTCTTGGTTCCCAAGATCAACCTCTTCTGTAAACATGGTAGTTTGTCTTTACTTTAGAGAGCTTCCTCCTAGTTTAGTAACAAGGGATGGTGTTAGTTTGGATTTAGGTTCTAAGAATTCATATCTCAATTTTGTTGGATTTTTCAATATGAACCTCTGAAATATCAATAATAGACATGCCTTTTATCCACATGTATAGATTGATAATCTCGTATTATTGATGTTCAAGAAGTAAAACTCTTTTTAACAACACCTCATTTCTTGCCTCTTGGGATAAATGTGCATCCAAGTGATCATTTACTAAGGTCTCATGTATCAAATCATCTCCACCAAGGATAACAGAATGTTATGATTTGTTTCATGCATCAAATCAATCTCAACAAGTACAACTAGATGTCTCTCTTACAACCAAGTAAACAACCTATTGTAGAAACTCTGTGGTAGAACCTTAACTCAATCTAGCTGCTCCCAAGGTAAGGCATGAATTTTAGTGCAAGGGGTCTAGAACTCGAATATTTTCCCCTAACAAATTTCGGGGTAATTCTCACCATTGCAAGGCTATTATTTGGGTGACAAAATTTCTTACCAACTTTTTCATATAATTATATCTAAAGGTAAAGGTGAATATCTTTCTTAATATAGATTATTTAATCTGAATAGGTTTGTGATCAGCATTTCCTTGAAAACAATCAGATCTTACAATCTAAGTTGAATACCAGTACGTATGATCTCGCATTCCATATATGAGGCCTCATGACTTAAATTTTATCCACATGATCTACAATAATTTTATTTCAAAATTGTATAGTCAAGATCTAAAATAGCTTCCATTTATGACATATTTACAAAAATGTGTTTCTTTGCTAAAAATAGTCTAATGCGTATAGGAGTTAAACCCCATGCATAAAATTGATAAAAATAGTATGTTCACACCATAGAGTCAACAAATATCCTCAAAACACCTTGTGAGTAGGAACAAGATTCTCATCTCATTCATGTTGTTTTATGAATTCTAAATTATACTAATTTTAGTTCTTGAGTTGTTATCTCATTCTAAAAACAACCATTAAATTAGTGTTATGTACGTATGTATTCACCAATGATGTTGTACTCAAATGATTAGACAAGAAAGTCATGTATTAATACAGAGAATGACGAATTTGGCTACATTCAGGTGAGACTGAGGATCTTCTCAATAGAAAATTGCATAAGAAATGCTTCCGTGTTGCACAATTTTGAGGGACCAGGCTGTCTTTTTGTGGTGATAATCACAATGGCACTGAACCATATGAGTTTTTGCATTGGAGAAGTCGTCACACTCAACTGCTCATGCATTAATTTGGGATTGACCTTTGATTGAGGCCCATGCATGGCTCAGGTGGAGGAAACTTATATCACAAGTTGAAGCATCTACGGGCAAAAGAGCTATGCACACGTACTTATAGAAAGGTGGCCAATAATGGTGCAATTTTTGTGCGTGGGGAAAATTAGATGAAAGATAGTGCAAGTGGAATCGTCAATTTTGAACTCTTCTGCAATGAGTTATGAATTTTTGAAGTTGGAAATAGAGATGTTTCTGAAATGGTGCCCCAAAGTGACACCCTATAATGAGTACTTCCTATTTTTGTGTGGTGAAGCTATCATGTACCTATGAGTGAAGATTACTAAAACTCCATTATGGGACCTGCTCCATTTTAGACCACTCTACTATTTTCTCTAAGAAAGGTTATTATTGGAAGACTAAGAAAGACCTGCTGGAATCATCAAATTTGGTCCTTCTTGAATTTGTCATAAATTCTTGAATTGGACTTGTAGATGTCCCTAAAGTTGGAGTATTTCGAGTACATCGAAAGTTAGCCTTTGAAGCTCTTGCGAGTTTACGCTAAGAAAGTGGACAATTTCATGTATTGTTGCAATGAATATTATTGTGCCATTATTGAGCAAGCTATTTTACACTTGGAGGGGTACAATTTCATGTTTTGCAATGAACAAGGATATTTGATGATTGAGTCAGAGTACTGTGAAATTGAGCAAATACTAATAATGGGGCTCCATAATAACAAATTATAAAAGAGTTCCAATATTGATATTGCTTCATAACAAATCATAGAAGAGTTCAAAAAGGATAAATTTACTTGGACTATTCTTCCACTTATTTTCTACAAGCACAAAAATTACGTATAGTGTCAGAATTACTACAATTTCTCATACCCAAATCTGAACCATTATTGAGCATTCTCCCTCATGTGTAGTTATTACAAATCTTTTCACTTTCCAAGTAGTCCTTGTACTAACAACCTTGTCAAAATAAGAAACAACTCCAGGAATTATTCACGATAAATCTACACTAAATAGGTAGATTAGTGTTGGAAGCAGTAATAGTCAACGGAAACCTTATTTGTCAATTGTCTTCGTAGTATTAAACACTAAATGTCAACTTCAACATTATTTGTACCAAAGAGTAACTTTTAATATCTACATAAGTGCATTTACTGGTAGAGGTTTTTTTTCAATTTTATTCTTTAAGCTTGCAACCCTAGCTTTAACCTCTCACAATGCCCCATTGATCATATGGTAGACACCTCTTTCATATATTGAGAGAATGTGACTTGCAAAAACCTTAGCCCTTGCCACACACTTAGAACTCTCTTCACCTTTGTTATACTTAGCAACAACAAATTTTTGGATGTATTGTGTGGGATTCACATTAAATATGATTAAGTTTGATAATTACATCATTTGAAATGGGTTGTATGTTATTGAGTAACTATCTCCCCAAATCTCGTTAACGCCGTGGAGTGCGGGCCGCAAAGTGCGCCTCAAAATGCGGAGGGGTATGAGAGGGGTCCAGCCGAGGGTCTTAGGGGGGGTCTTGGGAGGGGTTTTGGGGGGGGGGGGGTCTTAGAGGGGTGGTCTTGGGAGGGGTTTTGGGGGGGTCTTCGAGGGTGGTCTTGGGGGTCCAGGGGGGTCTTGGGGTAGGGGTCTTGGGACGGAGATCTTGGGAAAGGGGTCTTGGGGGGTGCAGGGGTCTTGGGGTAGGGGGTCTTGGGACAGGAGATCTTGGGGAAGGGGGGTCTTGGGAAAGGGGGGTCTTGGGGCAGGGGGTCTTGGGGAGGGATTTATCCCATATCATTTGCAGCTACTTCCTCCCCCTGAAAATGTACAAATGGGCTGGGGGCTCCCCTCAAAAGAAAAAAATTTACAAAATAAAGCGCGTTCATGGGCCCATGTGGCATCCCCTTAAGGAGGTCCATGTGGCATGAAATACCATTAGGTTAATTAATTAATGTTGCTGCATAGTGAATCTCACTATCTCCCAAAATCTTAGTAAGGCCGTAGAGTGCATGCCGTACAATGCGCCTAAAAATGCGGAGGCGTATGGGAGGGGTCGAGCTGGGGGTCTTGGGGGCCGAGGGTCTTAGGGTGAGGGGTCTTGGGGGAGGGATTTATCCCATATCCTTTGTAGGTACTTCCTTCCTTGAAAATGTACAAAAGGGTTGGGGGCTGGCCTCGCAGAAAAAAACTTTCAAATTAAAGTGCACTCATGGGTACATGTGGCAACCCCTTAAGAGGGCCCATGTGGCAAGAAACACCATTGGGTTAATAATTAATGGTGTTGCATAGTGAAGGTCACTATGCAGCAACATCTCACATGTTTTTGAGTAACAAGCGTGTACATCCTTAGTTCAAAGCTCGAAAACTCAAGAAAATTGAAGTGTGAGAGGAGTTGGGAAAATAGGTATTCTTTCACTTTGATGTTGAAGCCTGCTTGGTTTGATTTAATATCAAAACTTGCTTGTCCTTGCAGCTGAAGATCCCTCCTCAAACACCCTTTTCATTCAGTTTTCAATCACCTATTTAGGGTTTCGAGCTCCATACCACCTGTCTCCGAAGCTTTGAATCAGTCATCTTGTAGGTATCTTGTGGATGCGTGTGAAGTTTGAAGGAATTTGAAGAATGATCCCCTAAATTGCACCACTTTCAATTACTATAGCCGAAAGCTTGCCAGACAAATGCTTGTCATTCACGTTTAACACCACGCTTGTAATTTCAATGCACATCGTGACATTCCAATTAACTTTAGAGCAACTCATCAAGCAAAACTAAAGTTCAAGAAATGGTTAGTTCTTTATAGAGGAAATTGGGCAACACTTCGCGCTAAACCCATACTTCCTAAGATTCAACCCTAAATTACACAAATTCAACCAAATTCACCATTTAAAGAAACCATGCAATATTTTTGTGGTGATTAATTCACTATTTCAAGTAAGAAGTTAACTAGCTTACTAATTTATGCAACTACTCAACCAACGTAAGACAAAACCAAGCAATTGTGAAGGTCAAGAGGTCTTCCTCTGTAGTATTTCCTATCAATCCTCTCTAATATCACCGCCAAAATTCCAACTTGCGCTGCCAATGCTCTGTTGCCGGGCCGAGGTCGCAATACGTTGCTACGGATTACGGAGGTGCTCCGTCCATCACCGCCGCTACTCCGCAAGCTGGGTCATTGCTGAGCACTATGCCGCCGCTACTCCGCACGCTGGGTCATTGCTTAGCACTATGCCGCCGCTACTCCACACTCCGGCGTTACTGCGGAGGTGCTCCGTCATCGTTGCTCCGCGCGCCGGTGCCGGTGCTTAGCGCTCCACCGTTGCTACTCTGCACTCCAACGTCAATGCTCCTCATTTTGCCGTTGCAACAACTGCTATGATCCAGCCTACCATGGTCCACAAACTCAAACCTCTACTTCCGATCTAGATCGCACACCATTAGAAATCAAATTCCAAGCATCAAAAAATTTATTAATCACATTCAACCAAAGACCCTAGATCTACATTCATTTCGCCATCACCCACAACAGGTACATAGATTCACACCACTCTCTTCCTAAAAAACTTCACACCCACTCTCTCCACCCTAGATCAAGATCCCAACAGTCGAAGAGGTAGTTTGCAAAAAGTGCATCCATCCAACCTCATTCCATCCATTCACTTAAACCCATTTGTCTAGCCCATTAACCCACTAAACATTATTCTAGGCTAAGGAAAATGGAGTTTTATTGAGTACAGCATGATAGCACATTAAAAAAGACTTTCTTCCAGCTAACTAAGCAAAACTTAGCGGAATACTAAATAAGTCCTTCGGTCCGCATAGCAACCAACAAATTGAAGCAAGATACAAGATCTACATGACCAAATTTATCATCTGATCTTTTATTTGTTTGAACAAGTAAGCAATTACAACAAGGCCTTTCCATACAAATCGTGTCATAAACTAATTTTTTTCGTTTTCTTACTACTATTCTAAATCCACCTTTGGTGAGCTTTTCCCAAGATGATACCAAAGGTTATTTCCTTTTGTGCGTCCTTCACCTAGGGTTAGGCCAATGAGCTAGTTTAGCACCACCATTTGAACACAAGAAATTACTACATTCCAAGCAAATTGTAAGGTGGACATTCCAAGGAAACTGTAAGTTACAACATTCCAAGGAAACCATAAATAAACAAGGTTAAACCTCTAGAAGGAATTTAACTATTCTAAGCTTAAATCATTAGCACCAACATGCCCAAGGCATGGGATTAGGCCACGAGGTAATTGACTTAAATTACTTAATACTTAGTTATTTCACAATTGTAATACAACAATTTACTAAATTACTAGAAAACAAGGTAAAACTTTCAAAACCGATTTAGCAACTCAATTTGAATCACATTTGTAGGGGGAATTCTACAAAGGGGAAATTCTACTAAATCACTAATACAACCTCTTTACGTTATTGCAACATACTAAATCAGCTTTAAATGATGCGGGAATGAGTTTCTGTTAACATGAACCGATTTGAGGGCTCCCTGCTTGCATCTCTTAAGCTCCACCTTCCATCCCTTAAGCTTCACATCAAATTGAAAGAGGTCAAGTTGCACGAGGCAAATCTAACTCTTATTCAATTGTGTTTAGAAACCCTAGCTAACATTAACTGTAATTTAAATCGATAATTAGTGTTTGGGGTAAAAATTGCATGTAACACTAGTCTTCATTTAGTACTAATCCACATAGTTAGTAGAGTTGTCAAACAAACAAATAATGTGTATAGTATGAATTGTATGAAGCATTAGTTTGACCTTTTAGCTCGAACAAACCGACAAAGTTTATGGTCAAAACTCAAAAGAGAGCCTACATACATGACATAAACTTCATAAAAGTCTTGACAATAAAGGGCCAGTTTACACTATGGTGGAGAAGGCACCCCTCGGTCAAAAATTTCATTTTCAACCGCATCAATTTAAGAGTCTCAATTTCAACCAATCACATTTAATACTTCCTACTTAATTTCGTGACCGATGAACTTCTTCACCATAGTGTATATCGGCCCTAAACCCTTGAAAAGACATCAAAATTTTTATTTGGTTGTTGCATGTACTAAAGTGCGAATTTGATCATGTAGATAATATCTTAAAACCAAGCTTGATTGGAAAGACATTGAGGAAGGTGCTCAATAATGGCTGAATTTTAAGCACATGAAATCCTATTGGATGTAACTAGTGGAGTTACTGCACTTTGTTCTCCACGCAGATTGATAGCTACGTATCTTTTAACCCTTAAACGCCCAAGCAGGCAAGCAAGCCCGAGGGGCTTGATTCCAACAAAATCTGCTCTGTAGCTCTCACTGTAATCAACTTTTCACTTATATTTTGATATCAAACTGGTCACTCTGTTGTGATGCATTCAAAAAGTGAAATTTTACAATTCATATCACAATTTGTATGTATGATTTTATGGTTTGAAAGGATTGTGGTAGGTAGGTTGGGGTTGTACATAACCTTGTAGGAGGTTGCAAGCTTATAATTGATTGGTTCATTCATGGTGCCCAAGTTCAAAAAGTGCACTATTCATGATGCCCAAGTCCAAAAGATGTTGTGATCCAATTTTGGGCTGCCCGTTTTAGACTCCATGGGCGTTTAAGGGTTAAATCAATTATTTCAAAACAATTGAGTTTTAAATTTAAAATTTTTAAAAAAAAATTGGGTTCATTTTGGACTTGTTCACAATCGTTGTTGCTCGTTCAGTTGGTGTCTCCGTTACCGCCTTACATATTCGATGTTTAATTGCTCAAAGTTCAAGTCAAGGCACGAAATGCTTGAAATCAGGTCAACTCGGTCAACGTCGAAGACTCCATCGTAATCGTGCACAAGGTTTGTGTTTGCACATAAAGAAACGTTCCATGGAGAAGTTTTCTTTCATTTACAACACAATAGTCAACTAAGCCTGTATATAACTTGAGTTTTTCTTGACAATTTGCTACTTCCAAACAGGAGATTGTCATCAAAGAAGTTCATAATCACTGTTCCTTTTATGGCTTTGCACAGAGTCAAGGTGGGGAAGTCTTTCCGCGAGTCTACTCTCCCGACTCCAGAATTGTTTACATATCTCCTTCCCCGAAGTGCCAGTCGATATTATTCGAACCATGACTTGTTCAAGTTTTATCATGATATCTTATCACAACCGTTTATCTTATAAACCGCTGATTTAACTAAATTGATATTAGACTGATGAGAAACTCAGTTACCGGTATCCACAATCCGTGTCTTTCTCTTCTCAGGTATATACCCATCGAGGTTCGAGAACTTGATGAACTTACCTTCTTTGATTTTATGCTCATGAAATGAGTACTTTGTTGACGTCAACTCACAAACTAGAATCTTGCAATGTAAACAAGTCAACATACCCTAAGTAACAAGAATATGTTGAAAACCGTAGGATCCAGCACAGTCACGTTGAAGTTGACTTTGATAAATGGACACATTTCAAATGATAAAAATCATCTCTGCTGACTGCAATACTGCATCACTTTTGGAGTTTAGCAGGAGCTTACAAAGTACTTGAACCGCAACAAGCGACTTAGTCGAGGAAAGCTTGCTGCGTGGGATCTGACCGGGCACAGCCGGGCATCAATCATTCATGGAACATTTGTTTAGAATCTAGAAGGAGCTCAAAAAACTCCTGTTTCACTTGTATATAAGCTTCCAATCGGTGACAAAGTTCAGTACCGCTCAAACAAGTGAAAGTGATTAGCAACTTGAATCTATTTCAGCATTGAAAAGATCAAGGGGTGGTTATAAGGGATCAAGGATGTCCATCGTAGGCGTGCTCTGGTTGGTTGTGGTGGTGGCGTTCAGCCAGCAGTTTGTGGCACATGGAGACAGCTCGGGACTGAGCGAGAGCTATTACAATGGCAAATGCGGCGATTATGACGTCGAGACCATCATTTACAACTCCATGAAAAAGTCATTCGCTGCCGACAGCGGCATCGCCCCCGGCATTCTCAGGATTGTATTCCACGATTGTTTCGTGCGAGTAAGCATTTCCGATCATTGCATCGAATGTTGGAGACTCATAGTGCCCGTATCAAGCTTCATAAGTCGATGTTTGTTATACGTTACCATGCGTCTGATCAATTTTTATTTCACATGGAGGAGGCTTAAGTCCTGAACCATGAACTAATTTGTCCTTGACACTTCAATTCTGTATATGTTTAGAATCTTCTTGAAAATTGATTCTCATCGGGAAGGCTTAATTAGAGTCGATGTAGATCTATTACTACCGACACTTGCAGAAGAATACCGACACTGCGGGGATCGGAAGACGATTGATTGGGAAACTGATTTGTTCTGGGATTGTGGTGCTGGCCAGGGGTGTGACGCTTCGGTGCTTCTGGACGGGTCTACGACGGAGAAGTTTTCGCCTATCAACTTGGCCTTGAGAGGATTCGAAGCATTAGATGCAGCGAAGGCGGCCGTCGAGGCCGTTTGCCCGGGCATTGTCTCTTGCGCAGACATCGTGCAATACACAGCCCGCGACTCCGTGCTGCTGGTAGATCACAAATTCGCTTACTCCTTCCTTGACAGCTGGCCTACTTCGCAATTCATTAGCCTGATTAGTACATGCTTTCGGTAGCATGGTAACAAAAACCGACCTCTCTTTGATCCTTCGAAATTTCAGATAAGAGGACGATGTGTTTCACCCTCACTGCTGGTCACTACAATACTACCAGCGCACTATGATGATTCTTTCACGTGCTCAAGATTGAAATTTGTATAATGAGTAGCCTTGTATAGGATGCTTATTGGGTAACAATGATCCATTGGAAGATTGGAGGCCTGATTGAATGCTGCGCCTGTGTAGACTGGGGGAACAGGGTGGACAGTGGAAGGAGGGCGGCGAGACGGGTTAGTGTCCAGCATCAGCGATCCTCTCGTCAACCTGCCGAATCCCAACATGACAGTCTCGGAGCTTCTGCCAGTGTTTACGGCGAAGGGGCTGAACGCGGCGCAGATGGTGGCGCTCTCCGGCAGTCACTCCATCGGCCTGGCGCACTGCAATTTCATCACGAACAGGATCTGGACGTTCGACAGCTCCACGGGCGCCGACCCTTCCATCCCCGCCGACTTCCTAGCTTCCCTGCGCTCGCAGTGCCCGTCCGCTACGTCCACGGGTCCGTTAGACCTGGACCAAGTCAGCGGCATGGGCTTCGACGCACAATATTTCACCAACATCATCCAGAAACGCGGCCTTTTAATATCTGATCAGAGCATGCTGGACGACTCCCGCACTCAGGGCGCCGTGTACCAGAACAACGGCGCTAGCTTCTTTAACCAGGCCTTCGGGGACGCCATGATCGCCATGAGCCGGATCGGTGTGCTCACTGGTACCGATGGCGAGATCCGAACCAACTGCCGCAAAGTGAACTCTTAAACCACCAGTAAAACTCTAAATTGCCTGGCCGTTCGATTCACTGTCAGGCACGGAGTCGCAAACCCTCCGACATCTTAGCTCTGAGCTCACAATCGTTTTAGTTGATGGGTACCTCAGTTCTGAGAAATAAATTCAGCATAAATTCATGTATCAGCTTTTGAAAGGCATTGATCATGCCTTCAGTAATTCAAGAAACTCGGATCCAAATCTCTCATTTAATGTCTGTCGACCTGGTCGAATATCTGTTCGACTATCAAAAGTTGTTGAGCATGATTATTAGTGCTAATCAGATTAATTTCTGCGTGCCTATCGGCCCAAATTTTCACGTCGATCAATGAATAAAGCAGAAGAACTGATTTGACCGGGAATCTTCACCGTTCAGGCGTGTCTATTGATCTTTCCCATTCCAGAGTAAAACCGACATGTTTCATTCTGAATCGATCTTCGCAACTGAGATACGTATAAATTCTGCGTTTTCGATGAGATACAGCTCGATCATGGCACCATGATTTGAGGATCTTGAAGAAGTATATTGACCGGCGCTTTCTCTATTGACACATTTGAAAAGACCCAGGGACTTCATGGTTCGATTCGGAATATCCGTGCTTGCAAGAGATTCTGTGAAACCTCTCAATCCTCGGTTATGCATCCTGTCATTCATTTGTCACACTATAATACATAATTATCCTCGGTCGATCATTCTACTGAAATATATTATTCCTTCTGTCCCATGTCTAGAAGATTCTCTCAAATCTACCTCCCACAATTATAATGGGACGGAGGGAATATTCTAATACATCACACTTGAGCAGAGCGATTGATACCACATGATAACAGATGAGTAATCGATGGTAACCCTCAAACGCCCATGGGGTTTGAAAGGGGCAGCCCAAAATTGAATCACAACATTTTTGGACTTGGGCATCATGAATAGTGCACTTTTTGAACTCAGGCATCATGAATGAACCAATCAATGATGAGCTTGCAACCTCCTACAAGGTTATGTGAAACCCCAACCTACGTACCACAATCCTTTCAAAGCACAAAATCACGCATACGAATTGTGATTTGAATTGTAAAAAGTTAACTTTTTGAATGCATCACAAGAAGGTGACCAATTTGAGATCAAATTTGAGATCAAAATTTAAGTAAAAAGTTGAGTACACTAAGAGCTACATAGCGGATACTATTAGAAAAAAGCCCCTCCAGCTTGCTTGGGTGTTTAAGGATTAAAAATGATTCAAAGTGAGGCGTGCACAGCAATCGATCATTTGTTTGATCATTTGTTAGATCATTTGTTTAGGGTAGTGGCAACAGCCTCATTGTACATGTTTCCGGCGTGTCGGTCTCGTAAGGAAGACTTCAAAGCTTTAGGCTTCACTCCCGCCATTGAAATGTTCTGAGTTTGAAAAAGCCAAAAAGGGAGGTTTGGAGTTCGAAATGTACGTTCCAACTGTCGAAGATACGAACGGTTATGCATGCACGAGGCGAGGTTTCTATTCTTGGTGATGGAGACTTGATAATTGTTGCTTCTTTGAGAATGTGTACTGAATATCCATTACACATTATATATTATGTATGTGCTCGCACCGACCAGTTCGACAATAATACCCGATGAAGCAAACATTTTTAATGATAAGAAACAACATCCGAGACTGCAAGTACGCATAGTCGTCACAATTCCACGGGCAGAATCGTTCCTGTATTGACGCTGAAGTGATCCTTCAAACCATTACAGACTTTTGATATGGGATCTCTTACATTATTCAATGTAGTACAAGGTCGTACATAATTCTTTCATGCCTCCATCGGTTGGAGTGCTTCGTAGAAACTACGAAAAACCGACAGCTCCACTCCACCGAATTGAAAAAGTTTTCCAATATGTCGTCCTTGAAAGTCAGAACTGTAGATGCTTAAGAAAAGATAAAGAAACATTCTGATTACTAAACTCATGATAAGAAGTTACTCTTGCATCTCAACTTCAACAGAGATGAGGTTAGATTCCTCTCAAAAAAGTCACATTCTTCCGACGAAAAATACTACTTGTAGCTAAAGCTTATTTGACATTGCTCACTCATTCACTTCAATGAGTTTACTTGGAAAATGGGACCGTAGAACACCATCCTCTTCTGCAAATTATTGATTTTAATTGCAGAGCACGTCGGAGGTTTGAGGTGCTTCTACTTCACTATCATTGTGTCTGAGTGGATCCCAATGTTATTTAAACACTTAATGATATTTTTATGAAACGCGTTGCAGCTTATTGTTTTATCAAATAAACTTGTGTTGTTTAGTTCGTTGACCCGACGCTTTGTGGGGGTAACAAACCAGCAACTGACTGCAGTAGTTTGATAACTTTATCTTACTTGCTTTGTAAAGCAAAGAGGATTTTGTCTTTCGAGAAGTTCGGTTCTGTCGAGGGTTGTCAGTATTTGTGAGCTCGAATGAAGGTTTTGTACTGGTTATCATCTTCGGCCACTGTGAGCTTCGATTACTTTGTAACATTGAGATATGGACCAGCATCAGTGTTGTCTTATCAGACACAATTCCTATTCATTTGTCAAACACAATTTAGATGAGATGAACATTTGATACATTGAAGACATCTCAAATGTACATTTCATTTAAATTGTGTCTGAATAGGGGAATTTTGTCTGACAACCCTGATCTGGAAGTCTATGATTTCAGTTATTGACCTTGCACATTTATTCGAGTCAAAGTGTCAAAGTTTGTGAATTTTCTTTGTCTCTTCAAATCATGTTTCTTGAAGTAGTTCAAGAATAAATGTTGCTTTTTGGTTTCTACTTTGAAAATTTGGGATTTAGAGTACATTGAAAGTGTTTGCACGAGATTATTATTTGCCGAAGTATTCAATCAATTATCGCTATTTAAATTGCTTGCATACAAATGGATCACTTCGAAAGATTGCAGTGTATAGATAAGGGCATTCAATAGCCTATGGGATATGAGAATGCAACTCTAGATCAGCAAAAGTACATGTGTACACTTCAACAAATTTTGTTATGGGCAATTCTGTTACTTTTGTTTGCCCTCTACGTATGTTGACATGACCATTTCCAAACATTTAGTATGAATCTCTCTTTATCCTCATTGTAGGTTCAATCTTGCCAACTACCAATCCACTGGCAAGTTCATAAAAGTGTAGTTTGTAATAAATTCCAATGTAAATCTGCAACTCTCTTACCTTAATGATTTTCACTTTTATGCACACATGTGGTCACTTACAACTTTAGGCACAAGTAGATATTGTTGTGTTGTTCAAGACATATTTTAAAAGCACTCTTTTGGCTAAAAGGATGGAAAAATTTGAACTTCATTCCTACTAGTACCAAAATAAAGCAAAACAAGCACAAGGATCTATTTTAGGTAAATATTGGAGGGATTAAAGTTTGTGAAGTTTATTATTTATTGGTATTAATTTTTGGATTAAGTATTATTCAAGATTTCTCTGATATTGACTTTTTTTATAAAATATAATGAGACTTTTATGATTTTAAAGTAGACAAATTTACATGAATTTTCATCTTGTATAACATGTATAATGTGAGGGGAACTATGTGTCTTTCAAATACTTACGCATGTTAGTGTTTACTGTATTTATATGCTAGTTCAACACTTGATTGTTCACTAATTTATTAGGAACACTTTACATGGAGAGTCAAGCTGTAGATGAAGTTGAAGGAGGGCAAAAATTCTCTCGATGTGATTGGTTCATTTTTCAAACCACACAAAATGGACCAGTCATATAGGGAGGATATTTGCCCTCCTTTAGCCTCATGTACAAATTGACTCCTATGTAAAGCATCCCTTTGTCTATAATTCTTGAGTTTCATGAAATTCAATGAAGCTTACGGAGATGATTGTATGGGGCTGCTACAGATTTTACCACACAAACTAGACTTGATTTGGGGACCCAACCCATTACCTAAGGTTGGAATTTCAACATTTATTCCGGGTTGCATTGGTAAAAAGTGCAATTTTTGCCAATTTATTTCTTGGAATCTCTAAATCACCTAAACTCATGAGGGAGGGAGCAAATGCCGTTTTCAAAGGCCATGAGCAGTTTTCCTCAATACTGTGTTCCAAGTGATTTCCGTCCAAAGTGAAATTCAAATGAAGAAGTTATGGCTCTCCAAATGAAATTCAAATGAAGAAGTTATGGCTCTCCAACGTTTCTGGATAATCACTTGATATTAATGTATGACCGTAAAATACATGAAATTTAACACAAAATTGGTACTCCATATATGCAAGCTTCAATAAGGGTTATTCTTCAAGTGAAACTGCTCAACATTCGATCATCCTTCCCCCATGGATGAACGTAGGATCCTTAAGCCGAGAATTCATCCATAACCAAGTATGGACGACGAGCTCGTCGTCCACTCTTTCCTCATCGCTCCAACAAATGTGGTCCCCGCAATCCAATTGCAACCTCACGACCTTCACTCCGCAATCTCACTACGATCACCCTTCACACCACTCGCTCGTCCTCATCAATCACCCGAAGCAATTTTCATCGGAACCCAGTTTTGTTTGTGAGCAATTCTGGCAATAGGCGGCACCATGATGCAGTGTCTGTCTGGGCGTCAGCTCCTCTCCCCTGTGAGCAGCACCCATGTCGCCCCTTCGCAAACTCCTCGTCTCTCTTGCGCCAATGTCACAGTAGCAAGGGGGGCGTTACGGAGGGTGGTCATGGTCAGAGCTGAATCGACTGGCACATCCACTTCTACTTCCACCGCGGACCCTGACGTTGAGCCTTCTGCTGCTGATTCCGAAGAGGATGAGTTTGCTATCTCGCCTACCCCTCCTGCTCCCAAGTCTCTCATCACTGAGGAAAATATCATCAGTGCCCTCAGCGGCGACGGTAACAAATCTCTTCACCCCCATTGCAATTCTTGCGAAAAAATCGTGCATCGAAAAGAGCATTTAGGGTGCGGAGGATCACAAATCAGTAAAGAAAATGCCCACATTGCTGAGTGTGAACTTCAACCCTGAAAAGTGTAGGAAGAGTGCAAATTGCTTGCAAAGAAGTTTTTGCAGAAAATTTGAAGAGGAGGTCATTGCATTGTATGATATCACATTTACAAGTATTGATCATTGACCAGTTTTCATAGAGTGTAACCTATCAGGATTATTGAATGTACTTTTTGTTCAAGAATTCGCAGGTGTTGCAGGATTCCACTTATTATCAGGGCAATCTTTCTGTATATAATATTAGAGTGTATTGGTAGGAGAGTGTGTGCTGTTTCTAACATTCATTGTATCGCATCTGCAGATATTCTCATAGAGGATCACTATGGAAGATTAGGTGTCGATCCTGAAGCTTCTACATCAGAGGTGACGACCTTGTTTCACATCGTGTCAATGATCCTTGTATAAATCGAAAGTTCCACCAGCTGACTAATCATTGTGCTATCAGATCATTAAAGCGTATCAAGAGCGATGCGCGGAAGTGAATCAACGTGAATTGGAAGGATCTGAATCTCAGGAAATTCTTAACAAGTTGAAGGTACGTACATATCAAGGCTCTCTTGATCTCTGAATACTTATAAACTACGAGCCTTGCTCTTCGATTATTTTAGCGAGTCCATGGGTCAGTTTAGTATTCTCATCCGGTGGTCTCCTCAGGATTCTGTTGACCTTTTGATGTCGGAAGAGGAGCGACGTATGTACGATTGGTGTCTGTTGCGCAAGGCTACACACACGGTTGAGTACGCTTGGCCTTACGAGGCTGATCTTTCACAGCGGGAGGAGGATATCAACTCTTTAGATGTAAGCCTTCGCTCAAGTTGTCGTCTCTCACATTCCTCAGGAAGCTAACAGTCTACCGTAGCACACAGATGAGAAGGATTTTAGTTTGGAAGCTCTTAGTAGAATTCGAGACAATCTCTCTGATATAGGATACGAGTTTTCCTTTCAGTGTTGTATTGTTGCTTTCTTCGGAGCGATATGTGAACTCGTTGTTTTATGTTGCACAGGTAGTGAAGGAGGACGATGGAGGAAATGCTAAAGTGGGACTTTTCTTTCTTGGCTGGTTTGTGTTATCTTGCGTCCTCTCGCTTACTGTTGGAAGGCACTAGTGGCACAAGATGCATGCTGGTGCTTTTAGTTAGACTAGATTCTTTCCTTATATTGTATACTTTCAAGCTGCTCAGTGATTTCATTAACATCACAAAAATTGAAAAGAGTCACAATCGTCTGAACCGGTGAATTTCTTGTCCACAGCTTTATTTGATGTGTTTGAACCTGCTTATTAGTCAGCACGCATGTAACGTCTTGTTTCTCTAGGAGCACTTAAGACATCGCATGTTTCATTCTCTGCATAACATTTTACACCCTCGAAAGAATGTTATGAACTAGAGCAACCGACGCCATTTATTGCTCGACGGCTTCATTCGCCAACTCAACCGATCACCATACAATGTTGATGTAACATATCCAGCACTATATGGCTTTGTATTGCAAATTGACCGGAGAGACGCATTTTAAAAGAATCATCCTCACTAGTGTTCCACAATCAACGGATCACGAATTTCAGGAAAACTCACGTAAGTATCATCGGTCCCCAACTCGCACTGCCAAAATGGGGCATGTTTTTCCACAAAAGCCAAGCTAAAAGGCTTCAAAAGCAGTGTCGAAACCACTAATTCGAAACCTACAAATCTAAATACCTTTCATGCACTGCAGCTTGACTGTGTCAATTGTTGCTAGTCTTTGGCGTGGCCGCAACACCGCGAAACAACGACAATAACCACAATAAGAAACACAACGACGCCGACGCCAATGCCAGCAGCCCAAACGAGAGAGCTGGGACCTTTGCTGGCATGCGCAGGAGGTGAAGCAGCACTGTGGTGCCCGGGCTGCGCCTTAGGAGGGGCGGCAGGGGCAGCCGCATCCGGCGCCACATTCGGCAAGCCATTGCTGGTACAGGGAGGCAGACCTGCAGCCACTTTACCGGCGAGAACTGTGGCGTTGTAACACAACTGCGGATTCCCCGTCGCTTGAAACGTGTTGAGCTGACTGAGGAAAATCGACGAAAACGGAATCGCGCCTTCGAAGCTGTTGTTGCTCAAATCCAAGTACCGTAACCCCGTAAGCTCGCCGAGCCCCACTGGAAGACTCCCGTTCAATCGGTTGTTGCTCAAATCCAAGTAAACAAGATTCGTCAAGTTGGCGATACTCGCCGGAACGGCTCCTGAAAATCTGTTCCCGTTCAGTTTTAGCTTGTTCAAATTCCGAAGCTCCCCTAACGACGACGGAATGCTCCCGCTAAAAATGTTCAGCTCTAGATTCAGCTGCGTCAGTTGCGCCAGCATTGAAATATTCGGCTCCAATGGCCCTACCAACCTGCACATCCAGCCATTGTCCACATTCCTTTGATCAATCTTTGAATGGTTGATGAATTTGAGCAAAGAGGATGCACTAGCATTGTCCACATTGCTTTGATCAATCTTTGATGGATTGAGCAAAGAGGATGAGTGTTACACTAGTGGAGAACTAGATTGAAGCACAGCGGTAATTACCTGTTGTTGGAGAGATCGAGGGTGGTGAGATTGGTGGCGGGCCAGGTTTGAGGGCACGAGCCAGAGAGGTCGGCGTTTTGAATGGTGAGCTCGGTGAGGCGGGTCATGTTCGAGAGAATCACGGAAGCATTAGTGGCGTTGAGCGAGACGTCGAGCACGGTGAGCTGCTCCAGGTTGTGTAGCTGCCCAATCCACAAGCCAGGAAGCGGGTCGAGCTCGGGGTGATCTTCAGTGGTTCCCAAGCTGGCACTGACGGTGAAGGAGGTGAGCGACTGTGCGAGTGCGGGCGGCCAGGGGACGATCGACGCTGGGCAATCCAAGAAAGACAGCGAGGTGAGCGTGGACAAGTTCGTAAGCGCCGCTTCGGAGAGCGAGGACTCGGGCGGACAATACTGCAGCCCCAAGAGCGTCACGTGCTGCAATGGCGTCCCATCGTCGCACCGGATTTGCGTCGGCTGCGATGTGCACACATTTGGTCCTGCTACCAAGCCTAGCGACTCCAGCGCCAACACCTGCGACGGGTCCAACACACTCGTACTCGCATTACCAGCAGCAGCAGCTGGGATTGTGGGTGCAAGACTTGGTGCTTTCGCGGTCGCATTGCCAATAGCTTGCACATCCACTACCAGCATCACCCACACAAAAAGAAACCGAGCTGTGTCTTGCATTGCCAATCTTGATCTCGCCATTCTGCTCGTCATCTTTCTCGATCGTTCCCTATGAAGTACCACAATCAAAGCGGAGGCTCACGGGACATGGTCCCTTCTAAGTGCAACATCCATAGCTAGCTACATCGGTGCGAAGCGCACAAACAAACAAGTATGTGAAGGCTAGCTAGGAAGATTTTGGCCGCATTTAAGCAAGATGTCAGAGCTCCTGCTGCTGCTGCTGCTGCTGCTGTTGTACCGTAGCTGTTGCTGTTGCTTGCTGCAGTTTAGGTCTCGCACGTCGTTGTTGCTATTGATCTCTTCATCGTCCTCTCTCCTCTTGCAACCTCGTGCTTACATACAGCTGCTAGCTAGCTAGAACGACCTCTCAGTCTCTCACCTTCTATTCAATCTCTGATCGAAATGGGCAAAATCAAACACTAGAGCGCACGAGCAAAGAATCGATCCCATGGTCACCAAGCTGATGATCTTTGCCTGCTCGTTAACCCTATTTCGGTGAAGGAAGGAGGTGCATCGTCGAGCTGCAGCCTCCCTCCACTTTGAAATGGGCGCCATGCTTGCGAAGTCGTCATCACTAACCCCATCAATACAATGTTTGCAATTATGTGTAAGTACTTGTTATGATAAGGTGGCCAATAGTGGCGCAGTTTTCAGCACTAGAATTCTATAGGATGCGATGTTACCAGTGTAAGCAATATTTTGTAGAAAGCTAGAGCAAGTGGAATCATCATATTTGGATTCTTCTATAGTGTGTTATGAATTTTTGAAGTTGGAAATATCATTGTTTCTTAAATGATGCCCTAAAGTGATACCCTATAATGTTTGTACTGAGTACATGGTATTGTTGTATGGAGAAACTATCATGTGCCTATGCGTGAAGATTATTAGAGCTTTGTTATGAGACTGGCTCCATTTTAGACCACTCTACTATATCATTTATTTAAGTTAATATTTTGAAGCTAGTGTAGAGACGCTAGTGTAGAGACATGTTTTACCTTCCGTGAATGTAGAGACCCATTTCACCTACGGTGAAAATTCAAATTCAAGAGTAGAGAACAATTCAAATTCAAGTGTAGAGGTGAAAATTCAAATTCAAGAGTAGAGAACAATTCAAATTCCAGTGTAGAGAACAAAGCTAGTGTAGAGACGCACTAGTGTAGGGACCCGTTTACCTACCATGAAAGTTCAAATTCAAGTGTAGAGACCCGTTTTACCTACCGTGAAAGTTCAAATTCAAGTGTAGAGACCCGTTTTACCTTCCGTGAAAGTTCAAATTCAAGTGTAGAGTTCCGTGAAAGATCAAATTCAAGTGTAGAGTTCCGTGAAAGATCAAATTCAAGTGTAGAGTTCCGTGAAAGATCAAATTCAAGTGTAGAGACCCGTTTTACCTACCGTGAAAGTTCAAATTCAAGTGTAGAGTTCCGTGAAATTCAAGTGTAGGGTTCCGTGAAAGTTCAAATTCAAGTGTGGAGACCCGTTTTACCTACCGTGAAAGTGAAAATTCAAGTGAAAATTCAAATTCAAGTCGAGCATTTCCTTGTTCCCTTATTCCCATGTTCTCGTTTAGTAGTGGACTAACAGACGAACATCGATTCTTTTATCATATTAAGTGAAATTTTAATATATGTTTAATATTCCAAATCTTAACAAGTTAGTGGAACTATTCATCATGAGATTCAATTTTACTATCTTTATAGTATCATAATTTCTTTACTTGGAATATTCAATACTATCATTTGGAACTAATTGCCAATATGATATACCAATGAGTATGTACAAAAGATTAGATCTTACTAATATTTTGTTTAGAAGAGACTATACCTTATTAAGAATTTACTAAGTAAAAATGAACTCATTATGAGTGTGTTCTTGTCAATCAACTCCAAACTTATTATTAGTGTGTTTATTATGATTCTTTCTTCAACCAAAGTGTGTGACCCTTATTATTGTAATCACCCCTTACCATAAAACCTACCATTGCTACCATTGGATTCTATTATAGTTTAAGTAGCTTATCCTTCTCAACTAAAACTAACCAAGTTGGCTTGCCCAAGTCAAGGTTGTCAAAGCGGGCAGGCACACCGCCCGCCCACCCGATAGGGTCAAACAGCTGTTGACTTTTAGTTTAGGTAAAAAAACGACGATGTGACAAGGGTTTAGGTGAAAACTAAGCCACTTGGTCGCCACATGGGACGCCACACAGGCTTTTTACTTCAAAGTTTGTTAACCACAAAAAATTACTCACCCCCTACAAACAAGGTGGGCAGGCACGCCTGCCTGTTCGGGACAACTAGTCCGCATGGTTTGCCAGCCCGATCACTTAAATGTGCCCAATTTGACAACCTTGGCCCCAAGTGGTCTAAGGGAGGCAAATGAAGGGCCGGCATCCCACCATCAACCAATCAACATTATCTCTCTTTTGTATATTTCTCTTTTGAATAGAATGTTCAACATTTAACTGATTTATTTTTTCTCAAATATTGGTCACAATACAAGCACAACAAAAAAGTGTTTAAAGCACATACTATAAGCACTATATTCATCTACTATGGAATTTCAACCACTTTGTTGAAGTTTCCACACTTTCAAATGTAATACAACAAACAATATCATAAATTATCATATTGATCTGAAAATGGTCTTCGTGAGATTCCAAACATATATATTTATTTTAATCTTTAGTTTGGTAAATAAGAAGTAAAATACTCATGATCTACATGATGTAGAGCACAAAAGTCTTTTATATTCACAATATCATACTTAGCACCAAAATTCATAATTTGTGAGCTTAAGGTGCTTCAGGTAAAAACACCTCTATCAATCTCAAATATTGCCTATCTCCTTCACTCCACTTTTTCCCTTTTCTTCTATTTCTCATTATTTCTTTAACTCCTAAAGATCCAAGAAAGCCAAAATGATATCTTTGGGGGTATCGGTAGGAAACAAATTCAGCCAATTTAAACCCTGATGATATCACAAATGGAAAAAAATTACCAATTCAACTTTGGCATGTGAGTAAAAATATCAAGTTCACCTTGAAATCCTACAGTTGGATTTTCTAAATAATACTCATATTAGATTTTTTAAGACTTGAAGTAGAAGAAGGTCATTTTTGACAATTTAGACACTTTTGCATCAAATATCTTCAAAGATTAAAATTTTTAATCCTCTTTAACAAAAAACAAAAAAACAAAACCCTTGAAGGATAGCCTGGTCTTTTATGATTCTGAGGCCAGTGCCTTCTAGTTCCTGACATTGATAAGAACCACCTTACCAATAATTCCTGGGTGACTGAAGTTGGTTACATATGACATGTACTATCACCTATGCCAAAATTCCAATCATTTTCTGCAGGTACTCCTGACTTAGTAGATTACTTTTTGTTCTTTAAATCCGTGGAGTTATATAATATCCAATTTTGGGTTTTTGGGGTTTTAAGAAGCCTAATTTTAATAATATAATTTTGTAATATATATATAGAGAGAGAGAATTGGGGGTTTGTAATTGTATCATGAGTAGTACACCAAGTTAATGTTAAAATTTGTAGAATGATTCTTACATTCTAAAGTTACGAGAGTTTGGTTCTACAAATTGAAAGAAATGCATAATCATGTCATGCAAGCTTAATGACAAAATGTCTCCTAGGTGGGCACACCTATTACTAATCGTTTAATACTTATTATTCTTTTTTCTTTACATTCAACGTATTTTTAATCACTCATGGGAGTGTGGATCATGTTTTACAAAATTAGAACTTTCAACCCTAAGATCTTCTATTCAAAGATTAGAAAAATAATGTGGTTTAGTTGAATATGTACCATTTGTGAGATCATTACGTCTAATGTTGATGTGGATATGTATTTGGGTATTCTTTGTGAGATATAGTCTATGTTTTTGGAAAGGGGATGTGATAATTGTTGCCGCAAAACAGTTGCTCATAAATTTTGTTAGAGAAGATAATGAAGATAAGCTATTAAGATCTCAACTTGTGGGTCATGTGGACGAAAATTTGAGTCATGAGGCCTCATAAATCGGGAGATTGTGACGTATTAATACTAAATAAAAATTGCAAAATTTCATCATTTTCACTTTAAAGTGGAAATTCTACCAACAAAATTAATATAATCAAAAAATCACTGACTACAAATTTATTCACCTTCATCTTAGTAGGACCTTTGTCCTAAAGAATACCATCAAAACATTTCTTGGCTCAAATAATAACCTTGAAATGGTGAAAATCGCCAAAAGATTTACAAGGGAAAATAGTCTAGAAATAGAAATTTTGCACTCAAATCCATGCCTTACCTTCAAAACATCTTTGATCTTGTTAAGTTTTCCAACAACACTCTAAAGCCATCCCAAAAAATAAACTCAAAAATCTAACTGTGGATGAAGGAGATAAAGCTCCTAAAATACCATCCATTTTTTTTACTTTTTTCATTGATGAAACATCATTGCAAAGCCAATAGCTGTATTTGGATCAACAATCTTCCAACTAAAAGGTTGTTATGAATTACCTTAATCATGATTATGAAAAGAAAATTCCTGAAAACCTAATTTTGATTTCACAAAATTAGATTGCAACGGTAAAACCTGCCCTTTGCTTGAAAACCGATTATAAAGAGTTGTCTTCAACAAGATGCATGCCATTAATTCATACTTTATTTTATGGCTATAAAATTTCTTCCATACAAATCAAGCTTGATTTAGGACAGAATTCAAGTGATTTCATCCAAAACGGACCTTTGACAAAGAAGGTATGGTTGTTCAAAGTTGTTGCCTTCCATCCAAAATGTCATTTTTTTACATTCAGCGCATTTAGGGGTTAAAATATAAATAAATTTTACTAATAGAGAAAATAAATAATTGTCTATTGTATTGAATGTATTATTTTCACAGATTAGGTTAACATTCCAGGTGGCATAGAAGATTATGCAATTTAAAATTGCCTCTTAACCTAATTATACCCTACTACCCAAACGCCCTAATTTTTTTCCTCATTTTCCGCTCTTCATCACAAGAAGAATGAAGCTTTGTGATTGAAGGGAGGAAATTGTAAATCAAGCTTTGAGATTTCTGTAAATTCAACTAGAGACATTTGACATTTGGCAACTTTGTGGTTAAGCAAAAAAGAAAGAAAAGAAAAAAGAAAATAGGGTTATTTTGACCTAATCTATATTCTATAATTATGTGAGAAACATTGTGGAGATATTGATTATTGAATATAAGAAGCATCCATTATTGAATTGGATATCAATGAAATCAAGATGATATATTATAATTTGAGAAAAGATCATAAAGAAAGTGATTTGATTCATTATTAAGAGCATCATAATGATTCTTCAAGTCTTTATAAACTGTGAGTTTGTCCCAATGGAATTGTATAGAAATTTCAAGACTTGACTATTTATTAAGAATCGTGGCATCTTCAATACAAGTTTGCTACTTGACATAACTCAAAAATATATCATCTCCAAACAAAACCTACTTGAGAAAATTGTCTCATTCTTTTGTCTATTTAAAAAAATCAGCATGCAACCTCATCATTACAATGAATCTCAAAGGCTTGAGCTTTTTAGCTCATTGTTATGTATTTATACATCCATGAGGCTATTTTTAGCCATTAACATGATTGAGTATCATAGGAATATCAAAGAGATTTATAGAACTTCTAAAGAACTTCACAACAACATGATATGAATATGATACAAAATATTTCATGTCTTGATTAAATATGGATTATATACAATCTTGAGGGAGATCTCATTAGCATATATTAATCCAATGTGTGATTGGATGTTATGTGCTTAGTGGATCAATTTTTATTTGAAAGAAATCAAGATACACAAGAAATAAAACGACATAGGTGTACTTGCTCCAAAAAAGATTATTCAATATCAAAAACCTTCCACGGACCTTAAGCTTTCCTATAACCCCAATTTTATTGATATTTGTATTTGACAATTGCAACTTGTTGCTAATATGTTCATTTCAAAAATGTGTTTATTAAAATATATCCTCACAAAGAATTACAAAGATACATTGTATCAATATTGATCTATTAATACTTTAGTAAAATGGGTCATAAAAAGAATGAAAGACCAACAGCTGTTGTAGCTGCTTCTATTACAACTGATATACTTCTATCAATACAAAAACTTAGTAAATTGCATGGATTCAAAGTCAATGCACCAATTCGCAAAAAACCTTCACGAAAAAATGTATCCCATGATGGTCTCCAAAGTTCTGCAAGTACCTCAAATAAAAAGACTTTGTTATCAAGTTCCGACCAACAATCTAAAGGAGGTAAAGATCTGGGAACAATACCAATTGAAGTATATGAGAATAATTTTTCTAATGACCTTGTTACACAAATTGGTCGATATCGTGTATGGCACCCTGAAGAATCAATAGTCAAAAAACCGCCGGGATATCGAGTACCTCCCGTGGAAGAATTAGAATCAATGTACAAGATGCCTGTTCAAAAACTACGGCCACGAGAAGATGGTGTTGGAGGGGCAACTTTATGGCAACCTTACGAACCAGTACCACCAATTGGTGTAGAGGTTTCAATTGCAAAAAATCTTGGAATGCAATCTGAAAAAGATATAGATGTATCTTATACTCATCTAGGTAATTGGAGGGATATTCTACGAGATCCACTCGAAGTTCAAAGAGAAAAGAAGTCAAGAAAACGTCCATTAAGGTATTGCTACTTTGTGCTTGATATTATATTATATAGAATCTAGAAATGCCACAGTGTTTACGCAACCATATTTATTAAAATAATAATATGTAATAAGAAAAACCATATAGTATCATTCACATGATGTTGTGACTTGATGTAATTCTCTTGTCTCACACAATAGTAATCATATAGAATATTCATTCATTCTCTTTTAATGAATCAATATGTTGATTTTTGTAAATCATATTTATGATTCAATGTAACAAGTAATTAATTGAGGTTTATTTTCTTATTATTATTATGGCAGACTTTGGTCAATTTTATGAATATTTGAAAAGTTGCGTTTAATTTATTGTTTTGCATGTGTAGTGACGATACATTTGAACAACGCAAAAAGCCTAATACAACAAATGACAAGGATAAACCGGAGGTAATTGTACTCTATTGTCTCAAAAGATCCATATTAGGATAAATTGTAAAATATACCAATATACATAGTAAAATCAACTCACAAATAAGTGTCTATACTAATGTAAGAAACTCATTTGGGTTTGTTTTATTTTTATATTCCAAATTTTGCTTATAGACGTTCTTTGCTATGTGTATTTAGATAGATGAATTGATTGATTTAGAACTTTCTCATATTAAAAACGGTGACCAAGCTGTTCATTTTTTTACAACAACAGAAGGTCGAGCTCGTGTGAAGTTCTTTTATTGTAATCTAGTACCATGTACACCAAGAGAATACAAACCATACGACATGTATGTTGTCAATAGACTTGAAGTAAACGATGAATATTATACAGTATCACTATCCGGCGTTGTACACATTGAACCGGTCGAAGGTAATATGATTTGTTTTTTGTAGAAAATTATAGAATTTACGGTGAAACTACTTCTTATGTAAAGAATTTCTTGTATGATGTATGCAACTTACATGGAAATTTGTTTCATCAGGCACATATCGATCGCTTGAAAGTAATTTTCAAACTTTGGAAGAATACATGCGAGAAAAATATATATACACACTATTACGAAAAATAAATTTCTTCAAAAATTATGTAAATCGGAAAGCAATGAACATTTGGAAGAGATTTATTGGCATGATAAAGTTTTATAGAGTCAAACAAAGGCTCATCAAAGGATTTTTTCATTCAAAGCCACAGTTTATAAAAGGCTTGGTTACAGTGTTTCCGTATATTTATGAATTGACTGAAATGCCAATCATTTATGTCACTCAAAATCACTGTCACCAACTTGATGAATTTGCTCATGCACAAGCTGATTTACAAAAACATAGTGCAATCCCTAGCATTGAAGCTTTATCTGAAAAAGTACAAACTGTAATCGCCGGGATTTGTGAAGAAGCTAAAAGACAAGCTACGATTTACCGAGTAACTATTTAACTCAACAATCAATTAGTAGCAATAAATCTCAAACCCTCAACATTGACATTGATTCCATATTCTAATTGCGTGTAGATTTTTCTATCTAGAGATTCCTCCTTCATATATCTAGGTCAAAAATGCACATTTTACAAAAAAACCCATCAAGGGCCACCTAAACACAAAATCGATCCACGGACATCTTAAAAGATGATCAAGTTATTCAATTCACCACAACCGTTTAGAACATCCTTACTTATTGCGAATTTGTTCATCAATAATAGAAAACCTATCCAAAAATATGTCCCAAGTACCTTTCCGCCTAATATAATAGAGTAACCATAAAACTAAAGTCCCGATAATATATAAATGTCTGTCAGTTTTTCTTATCAATGTATCCGCCACTACCACAACCTACTACTATCATACAAATTTCAGAAAAATCAACAACCATGATAAAAAAAAATATATTTCATTAGAAACATACACCTACACCAACAATAGACACCTCATTCTAGACAAATTTTCGATACCAATTTGACTAAGATCATGATCACACGAGTATTGTCTTACAACAAATTGAGCATTACATAGTTTTTTTCTTTCTCAAATAATGAATGCTAACTTTTTGGGAAAAAAGGAAAGCGAAGCATAATCAAATGGATTTGAAGAGCTAAAACTAATATTTTTTTTTACTTATAGTATATATGAAAAAAAAAAAAAAAAAAAAAAAAACTATATATTTTTGTGCGCCTATTTTAAAAGGCTTCGACGTAACAAATTGCACTATTTTACTTCAGGAAAGTGTGCGTGATGAAGCGGAATTAAATGATACTACCGGAGTTTACTTGCATGCAACAGGAGCAGCCAAGTCTCAAAGTATGGTGAGTATAAAGGCGGAGAAGATTGAAAGGGCAAAGACGTATAGACGAGTAATGGCAGAGGAGAAAATGTTGGGCAATTACATTCGATTGGTGGATTATATGTTTGTGGAGAACCTTGCCTTGAGGTGTATCAGCTCTACTGAGGAGCTTCTAGGGATGCTAGAATCGTGTAGATCCGGTCAAGAGAAAATGCCAAGAGGAGCTTTTGTTACCAATCTTTCTTATGGTGATACCAAGATGAAATTTACTCCGGATGAAGCAGATGTTCTTTCTGTGAGTATCAATTTAATTTTTTATTATTATTTATTTATTTATTTATTTTTATTTTTTTTTTGGGGGGGGGGGTGGGTGTGGGGGTCGAATGTTACCACTGAGTTTCCCCTCTTGCGCAGTACCTAAAACCTTGAGTTTTAGGGCTGCTGTACACGAGGGGCCAAGTCATTGATGGGGCCAATTCATGGTTGAATCTTATCTTGTTATTGGTCGACTTCTTGTAATTGGGCACAAAAGGCTTTACATGGGGAGTCAAGGTCAATTTTTTGGAATCATATTATAATGGGTGGAGGACAAGTTGTGACATGGCCATCGCTCCAAAAGGTGGGTTATACAAGAATGGAAGGTTAATTCATGGTCTAGATGCCGTTTCTTGATTGCGATTGAAAATTATTATTTCTCTGTTCAAAATACTTTAATGTGAACAAATCAAAAGCATGAAATGTAGCTATAAATACGAATTCGCCCCATTGCCTTGTTTTTCCTTCTGTAAGTTAGCCCCAAGGGCTTTACACATGGGGGGAACTGGCCCACACTTTATTAATTGTTTAGTGTGTTCTCCTCTTGGCCCATGGAGCCGCTTGGGCTCAAAATGTGAGTGAATTAGCTGGGAGATTTGTTGGCCTTGACTCCCCATGTAAAGCGTCCCTTAGTTATCCTTTTTCCTTGCCTATCAATGGAGTTCTGTAAATCTTCTTGGCATAGTCAAATAAGGCTATTGACTCTGATCACCTAATGAAGAAGTATTAGAAGTATTAGACTTGGTGGTAGTACTATAAGTTTTGGAGGTTACCCTTGTAAAATTGGTATACTTTTCGGCTAAGTCCACTTTGGAACTTGAGTAGTGATTTGATCATGGACATGTTTTTTTTTTTTTTTTTTTTTTTTTTTTTTTTTTTTAAAAAAAAGCCCCCAAATTTTAAGCGTCCGTTTTGGACTTAAACCTAAAATCTCTAAATGGAGGTTTTAGAATTGGATTTTGGCTTTGCAAATTCTACTACATACACTTTGCACTATAAAGAGCACCCACTAAAAATCTTAGGAAAATAGTTACTTATATTCCCTTCATCTATTCTGCCAAAAATAGCAAAAAAAATTGACTTTGTGAATCTTTAGGTAGTTATTGAGGAATATCAAGATTGTAACCTTTCCTTTCTTAACCCTTCAAATATTGATAGTGAGATGGCATTTACCATATCGCAAAATTCCTATGGGAAATGGGGATTTCGCCAAAGGTTTAAAATTCCAAGATCTTATGAAAAAACTTCTATTGAATAGTATCACTTGAAAGCTAGAGTACATTAAATGTAACATAATAGTGCATAAGGATTTGTTTCGATGATTCTTGTAATTAGAGATTATACTTAGTAACTAATAATAATTATTCTACAAGATATATAGGAAAACCTTGAAGTGATGAGTTAAAGGTGATGAGTTGTTGCAACTAACATATTGGGCATTAATGTATTGTGCTTATAAGGAGACTAAAGATACAATGGTACTTGATGACACTCAATGTGATTTTTTTGTTGAATAAGTTTACCATATTGAATCTCATGTGGATGTTGTTTTTATGAAAATGTGTAGGTATTGCACAGTGCAGTTGAAGGTCTATTGCAAATCGTTCAATCTTCACCACGAATATTGTATATGCGTGCCTTTTTACAATATTTTGAAATAAAATTTACAGGAATGCCTCCAATCAACATCATTAAAGGAAACTCTTACTTTTGGACTGTTCGAGATAGGATTTTTGAATGTGTGGAACTTGACTTTGCAACATCTCGTGCTTATGCAGAAGTAAGTTATGAAAAAGAAATCAATTTCTACATGTTGCTAGTTTAATTACTCGATGAAAGAAGTACTCTCTTTCAATTGTCAAATTACATTCATGGAATGAAAATTAATTCATATCGTTCCACAAAATAAATTAATAATCTTAAAAATGTAAATATTACATGTTTGAACCAACCCAATTGTTCAAGAATGTACTTATTTGAGGTTTTGTAAGTGCTACAAAGTAAGCATTTTGAAGGTTTAGTAGTATAAAAGTGTTAAGAACGTTAAAAGATTGAAGATTCCAAATATTATAAATCACATCACAAGTGCTTTAAAAAAATTTAATAAATGAAAAGATAAACTACAAATCATCTATCTTCATCTATCTTCATCTATCTTTCATGAAAAGAAATTCAATACATATGTTTTACTTCAGTATGATGACTTTCTAAAAACATATACATCTAACAAAAATAATGTGTGTAGGCATTTGAAGAGCATAGACCTCTACATGATTTTGGGCAGGCTTGGGACATCCAAGCATTTTCAGCAATTCAAAGGTCAGTTAAACAATATAGAGAAGAAATGGCTAAACAACGTGAATGGAAGATAGAACTTGACAAGATGCGCATTGGATGGTAAAGGCTTTTGATTTTATCAAATCTAAAATCATCCAAAAAATACTTGTTGTATTCTTATGATTAAGAAATTGATTAGATTAAGCTTTGAAGTTATCTAATACCATATGCAATTTTTGACTTCACAAGAGTAGATATTTTGGATATTTTATAAAAATACCTCAAAATAAAAATAAATAAATAACATCAATATATTACTTTATAGTTTATACCTATAAAATAACATGGCATTCAAAATGGTTAGTATTATTCTTTTATATTATACTAATTACTTAATTATGAAATTTATTGATGTGATCATAGTGTTATTGGAGTATTACAAGTAGATTCAAAAGCATTAAGAAATTCTCTTATTCCAATAACTATACGAACTTTGGAGACCCTTATCCAAATTCTTCTCAAACACGCTAGAGAAGATTGTATATCAATATTAGCCTCATTCACAGAGAAAATTAGACTTCTTGATCAACGACCTATGCAACTTGATGCATTTGTTTCATTTCTAGTTGTAAGAACTATAGTTTTGTTTCACAAAATTACATAGTATTGATGGAAAAATATTCAATAGGTTCATTGATGAATTTTCTAAATACGTAGAGAAATCCAAAATATCATTCATTAATATTTGAGGGCGGTTTTGCGTGATATGTTATTGTAATAAGTTGGTTGTTGATAATATAGGCATATAATAAAATTATGGCTGAAAAAAAACAATCTTTGATGGATGCATCCGTCATAGATGACATGTATGAATTATTGGCGGCATACGAAGTGAAAATACCAACAAATGATTCTGTTAAATTGGATGATTTGCATGACATCATAAACACATTTGAAGATTCTATTGAAGGAGCAGATCTTCACTCCACCACATTTAGAATGGATAAAATGGAAGACTTGGAGAAAGCAGTTTCACTTATTAGTGATGAACTCATGACAATCTTAGCAACTCTTCATACGGACTTGTATTTGTTGCCAACCTCAGACCCCCAAGTTGTTGTTGAAAGCTTAACGGTTATTAATGATCGTATCCAAGAGATAGTTGAAATAGTTACTCGCTATCAAGGTTACCAAAGACTTTTTAAGGTTGACTATTTTTTCCTAAATTAGAATATTTTATGTTATGTTAGTATTTACATATTATAGTCTATTTGTGGTCACATATGATATAACATAGGAATCCAATTTTAACAATTTTATTACATAACATTAATAGATGCAAGTGGACAATATGAGTAATTTGGCACAAACTCAAAAAGAGTTTGCTTTGAGATGGAATGTATGGAAGGCTTTGTATGATTGGATCAACATGACAGAGGCATGGCGTGTTGCTCCAGTTCAAGAATTAAGTGCTCCACTTATTACTAGTAAAGTAGATGAATTTTCAAAAGATGCATTCAAAATGGGTAAAGCGAATAAAGAAGATATTGTTGTATATAGGCTTAAAGATACCATTGATGAGTTCAAAAAAGTGGTGCCACTAATGGAAGAAGTAGCAAATCCTGCTTTGAAAACACGACATTGGAAAAAAGTGTTTGAAATTTTAGACAAACCATTTGATCCTGAAGTACCTTTTAGCACAAATGATCTAATTGCATATGGAGTTATAGATAAAATTGAAGAGGTATTAACTTATAGATGCTAATAAATTTATACAAAAGCTCATATTAGAACATTTTTTTCTATAATTATCACGCTCATAATTAATCCAAACACATAATTTATCAGAAAAAAAGAATTTGAATCCTTTTTTTAACTAAATGATTATGTATCTAAGAGATATTTCCTAGTTTTACAATTTCTATGCATATTATTATATTTAATATATGGAAAGTAAATTATCACCTTTTATCAATTTATGAGGCCCATATTTTCTTAATAAAAAAATAAAGAATCAACCCTTACATATACATTAATAATTTAGATTCGAAATTTAAGTGGAGCAGCAAGCAAAGAATATTCTTTTGAAAAATCTCTAGAAAAAATGTTAAAAGATTGGGAAGGCATGGAATTCCTTGTAATGCCATACAAAGATTCCGGAACATTCATTGTTGGAGGCATAGATGAGGTTCAAATGATACTTGATGAACAAACCGTCAAAATATTATCGATGTGTGCATCTCCATTCGTTAAGCCATTTGAATATCAAGCATTTGCATGGAGAAAGCTTATCATTGATCTTCAATCTTTGGTAGACAATTGGATAAATTGTCAAGGTACATGGCAATATTTAGGACCTATTTTTGGGTCTCGCGATATCATGCGACAAATGCCTACCGAGGGAGAATTATTTCAAACTGTTGATCAAACTTGGCGAGATGTTATGAAAAAAACGTATGCCGTTCCAAATTGTTTGGATTGTGGTAGAGACCCCGAACGTCTATCAAAATTGCGAGAAGCGAATCGTCTTTTGGAACTTGTGAATAAAGGGTTAGCCCAATATTTAGAGGTATCTTTGGCAATCATTTGGCAAATTTTATACATTATATACATGAAAAATTAAATAAACTATTTATAATGCATCTCAAAATTTGTCTAACCTTTCAAAATTATTCAACTCTAGGTGAAAAGAATTGCTTTTCCACGTTTCTTTTTTCTTTCAAATGATGAAATGTTAGAAATTTTATCCGAAACCAAAGATCCACTACGTGTACAACCTCATTTAAAAAAATGTTTTGAGGGCATCAGTTTATTAGAATTTCAACATAATTTGGATATAACAGCATTGATATCTGCTGAAGGAGAAATTGTCCCTCTTGTTGATAAATTCAACCCTAAAACAGCCCAAGGCTCTGTTGAAAAGTGGCTTCTACAGGCAATCATCACACAATTCTACAATAAGATAACTTTGTAATCATAAAAACTCCAAAATTTGATAAAATTTTGTATTATAAATAGAAATATTTATGTCGAATCTAAAAACCTTGAACATGACTGTATTTTGTTACAATGAGAATATTCAAATTATCTATACGATGACAGTTGAGCTTGAGTGGAGCTAAATGTACTCACAAATTGGGTACTTTACTGAAACTAGACAAATCAATCAATCGTCGGCATTTTCAAATGGTCATAACTTAGAGAATTTCTGTCCAAATTCAGCATATGAGGTGTTTTGACATCTACTTTTTCTATAGATGTCCAAAAACAACTCATATGCTGAATTTGAACAAAATTTGAGTAAGATATGAACATTTGAAAATGCCGACAATTGGTTGTTTGTCCAGTTTCAATGAATTACCCAATCTGTGGTACAATTTAGCTCGACTCAAGCTAAATAGCATTTTTCCAGAATCATTGAATATTCCCATTATAACGAAATGCTTGTTAGAAGTATTTCATTTGACTTTCTTCTTCCATGGTTATGATTTTAGATCAGGTTGAAGAAGGAATGTTGGTATCGATACAAGATCAATGTTTACGAGGAGTAGAAGCATATGCGGTAGTTGTAAGAATCAAGTGGGTGCTAGAGTGGCCTGGTCAAGTTGTATTAGTTGTAAGTGCAGTATATTGGACAAGTCAAGCAACAGAAGCTATAATCAAAGGTGGTAATTCTGTCCAAGAATTTGAGGATTTTTGCACGAGGCAGTTAGGAGATATTGTTAATCTTGTTCGTGGAGAATTAACTTTTTTGAATCGGATGACGTTAAGTGCTCTTGTAGTGATGGACGTGCACGCTCGTGATACGATTGCCCTTCTCGTGAGAGAAAAAGTAAGTCAAGAAACGGATTTTCTTTGGCAAAGTCAGTTACGTATGTATTGGGAGAAAAATACGTGCATGGTGAGGATGATGAACGCGCAGATAGAGTATGGCTATGAGTATTTGGGAAACTCTTCAAGACTTGTGATTACACCACTTACTGATAGGCATGTATATTTTACAATTTTTTAAAATATGTATAAACCTAAAGACGAAGTATGATTCTTAACAATGATAGGAAATAATTTGGAAATAATTTGCACCACAATAATATGAAATAATGTATTATTTGGAAATGATAGGAAATAATTTTCATTTTATTCATTACATAATATTTTTAAATAAATACCATCATAATTGATGAATATATCAAGTTATATGTTTTCTATTATTTTTCTCACAATGGTTTTAATTATTGAATTAATTTTTTCTTTTTGATCTTGATTAATAATAATAAAATTAGTTTTTATATATTCTAGGTGCTACCGTACTTTAATGGGTGCAATTCATTTAAACCTTGGAGGTGCTCCTGAAGGGCCTGCAGGAACAGGCAAAACTGAAACAACAAAAGATTTGGCAAAGGTCAAATCCAAATAGCTTTTTATCTAACTAGATGAATATAAGTACAAATCAATATATAATATAAATAAATATAAATATATCTTCCTGCAAGATAACTTTAACAATAAATTATTTTATTTTATTGAGTATAATGTTAATTATTATAGTTGCATTGCAGGCCTTAGCACGACAATGTGTAGTGTTTAATTGCTCTGATAGTCTCGATTATTTGGCTATGGCTAAGTTCTTCAAAGGCCTTGCTGCATCAGGAGCATGGGCTTGTTTTGATGAATTTAATCGAATAGATCTTGAAGTCTTATCAGTGGTGGCTCAACAGGTGCCTTGGATTATTTCGTCCTTCATTTTGAAAAAAATATTTTGAAAAATAAGCATTATTATAATTCTGTAATATTGACCTATGATAGATATACGTTATGCACATGCAATAATCTAACTATATTGATTGTATCTTTTATGCCAAATTGAGTATTGTCAAAACTTTTAATAGTCCTTAAATAGCTCAAAATATCTAAGAATGCAATTATTCTCATAGAATCATAAAACTAATGACTATCTATGATACACCTCCATTTTGATCTATTTGGATTAGGAAATAAAAGATGCTTGCATCAATTCTTCTACTTTGATGTCAAAATTGTCAAAATTCTTTCAAGTATACTAATATTTTATATAAAATAATAACCAAGATTCATTGAATATTTGATTAGTTTATATAAAAATCCCTCGATACAGTACAAAAACTAGATATCAAATATTAGTATAATCCTCAAATATTTTGTAAAGGTTTAAATATCAATTACCATATTCTAAAAAGGTATTGTATTTCATATAGGTCTTAGAAATTCAAATAGCGGTTCAAAATAAAGTCAAGACATTTATGTTTGAAGGTTCCGAGCTTACTTTGAAGCCTACTTGCAATGTATTTATTACAATGAACCCTGGTTATGCGGGTCGTTCGGAATTGCCTGATAATTTAAAGGCTTTATTTCGTACGGTAGCCATGATGGTTCCTGATTATGCTATGATTAGTGAGATTATGCTGTATAGTAGTGGTTACTTACAGGTGCATTGATGTAAATATGACTAATATTTTTTGGCTATGAAATACACACATATACACACCCATATATACGATATGTAGACTAGTTTAAGATTAAATTGATCAAGTCCTTTGTAATTTGTAAAATGTGTTGGTAAGCTTAATTTTTGTACTCCATGATTATCTTATAGAAGAAATGTGATGACTATAATTTATCGAGGTTTTTTTGAAAAGTCTGCTTAATTGATTCATAATTATTATGGTGTGATTAATCTAAACCCTCTACTCAATTTAAAAGGCGCGAGATTGTGCACGAAAGATAGTTGCTACATACCGTCTCTGTAGTGAACAACTTTCAAGCCAAGATCATTATGACTATGGTATGAGGGCTGTAATGGCTGTGTTGCGAGCAGCTTCAAATCTCAAACAACGATATCCAGATGAAGAAGAATTCATCCTCATGCTCCGATCTATCATAGATGTCAATCTATGCAAATTCCTTTCACAAGATGTTCCATTATTTAACGGAATTGTATCGGATCTATTTCCTGGTGTTATTCTTCCCGAACCCGATTATACTCTACTAAACAAAGCAATGTCATCAAATTGCGTGCTCATGAATCTACAATATACAGCATATTTCATGTTGAAACTTATACAACTGTACGAGATGATAATAGTCCGACATGGACTTATGTTAGTAGGTCTTTCGTTCTCTGGAAAGACATGTGCCATTGGAGTTTTGCAAAAATCTCTTACAGACATGTCCGAATGGGGCAACAATAAAGAGCGGAAAGTTTATGTATGTTTCAACATAAGTTTCTAACTTTGCCTTTGTGCATTACTATAGGTTTGCATAAAGAATATAAGTCGTAATTATAGTATTCATATTATATATATATATATATATATATATATATATATATATATATATATATATATATATATATATATATATATATATATATATTTTATGACACAAAAAAATGGAGTTTATGATGTAATTACCTACTGTATATAACACAAAGTTATCAGTTTTCTACTATTTTTGTAAGCATGATAATTGTTTCCTACTATGTTCCAAGTGGAGATGTTGTTTTGAAATGTACAATTTAAGACAGAGGAAAATTAAAATTAAAAGCGCAGTTGAAAGGTCTTAATAGCCTAAGTTAAATTTGAAATTATGTACACACATATGAAAATAAACACAAATATATATATTTACATTGTATATTGCAACACGTTTTAAACTTTGTATATGTATAAATACTTACTATTAAGTTTTAAAGTTATATACAAAGATCTATTAGCTAATAATAGATTTTTCTTCTAAAATTTCAGATTTCTACAGTCAATCCCAAGTCAGTGACCATGGGTCAATTGTATGGTGAATCAGATGCAATGACAGGAGAATGGAGGGATGGAGTATTAGCCGTGCGGTTTCGAGAACAAGCTTCCGAGCCTACAAATGATCGCAAATGGATTATACTTGATGGACCTGTTGATGCTATATGGATTGAAAATATGAACACTGTATTGGACGACAATAAGAAACTTTGTCTTCCCAACAGTGAAATTATACAAATGTCATCTTCTATGAATATGATTTTTGAGGTGAGTATCAAATCATGTTATTATTATTTTATTTTATTTTTAAAAGAATTTTATCGAAGTGAAAATTTATCTAAATGTATGTTTGTTTATTAGGTTGGTGATCTTGCAGTTGCGTCACCGGCAACTGTAAGTAGATGTGGTATGGTTTATCTAGAACCACATCAAATGGGGTGGCAACCTTTGATGCGATCATGGTTGAATACTTTGCCACCTACAATAGTTGGTGAAAATAAAAAACATCTTCAAGGATTGTTTGAATGGATGGTTTCTGGTTCTTTACGATGTGTTCGAAAAAGTATCAAGGAAATTTCACCAACGTCTGATGCTCCTTTGGTAACTTGTTTGATGAGGACTTTTGATAGTCTCATCTATGAAATTAAAACTGAAGAGGGCGTGAAAGGTGTTGGAATGGAACGTATGGTGAAATGGATAGATGCCCTTTTCTTATTTTGTCTTGTTTGGTCGATTGGTTCGACGGGTGATACAGATGGTCGTGCTGTCTTTGATAAGTTTCTAAGAGAGCTTGTAGTTGATATCATTCCTGAGGGTTATGACATATTTGTTCCATCAGTTCACGAGAGCCTGAAATTTGAGATGTTTCCTTCAAATGACGGTGAATTTGATGTCTATGACTTTATGTTTGATAAACCAACTTGTAAATGGAGAAATTGGACAGATACAATCATTCCACTAGAAATCGCTGAAAATGCTTCATTTGATCAACTAATTATTCCCACAAAGGACCAGCAACGATATACATATCTTCTCGATAGAAGTATTATGCATGGAACACCTCTTTTGATGGTTGGTGGAACTGGCACGGGGAAAACAATTTACATCAATAACCACCTCTTAAAAGGTCTCTCAAGAGAGTTATTTGCTAATTTGCTTGTTGTTCTATCTGCTAGAACATCTGCAAACATGGTGCAAAATCAAATTGATAATTCATTAGATCGTAGGAGACGTGGTGTATATGGACCTATGCCAGGAATGAAATTTATTATATTTGTTGATGATTTAAATATGCCGCAGGTTTAACACCTTCTGACTTTTACTTTTGATTTAAGTATAGTTTAAGTAGTAGCTAGAATTTAAGTAGTAGCAATTATATACACAACAATATGAATATATTCTAAATGAGATCTCTACTTTAAGGCAATTTTACAAATCACAAGAATTTGAAGTTGATGATCCACTTCTATTATCTTCTTAGTTATCAAGTAAAATGTTTTTAATTTATAGTTGACGTTCTCCTTTTATAGTGCATACATTGAGACAAATCACATTCCTATAATTATATTAGATGTTACTTGTTTAAGTTTTTAATGGGATTTTGTAATTGCAGCCTGAGGTATATGGAGCTCAACCACCAATTGAATTATTGCGCCAATATATGGATTTTAATGGTTGGTATGGTAGAGATAATGATTTTCGAACACTGGTTGATTGTCAATTTGTTTCAGCTATGGGACCTCCCGGAGGAGGCAGGAATTTTGTTACTAATCGCTATTTACGACATTTCAATCAAATTGGAGTAGCTTTGGTAAAATTGATATATCTTACAATGTATTCTCTATGTTTATTTTATTTATTTTTAAAAAAAAGCAAAAGTTGATGGTAAATGCAACAATTTACCAAAATCTAATTAGGTTCTACATGTATTTAAACAAGAAACATGTGGTTTTCGTTTTCTCCTTTTCTCATTGCATTTATTATAGCGATCGTATATTGATTTTTGGGATCAAAGTAGTTCCACAACATTGAAGTATCCCGCCAGGTTTTCTTATCCAAAATGATATGTTAGTTTTTAGAATTTCATGGCGTCCCCTTCTTAGTCAACTTTGAATCGTTGAGAGTTGAATATTAAGTGAAAATAGTCATACATGTGATATATAACATTAGAGGAATAGTCTCTCTTTTATTCTCAATATTTGCATTAATTACAAATATAGATACGGAATATAGATGAACTACATTGCAACTTATTAAATTTGTACATACTACATGTTATTGAACATTGTGTGTTGAGTTATTATTGCAGTTACTGAATCATATTAGGATCAATTCAATAATTCAATAAATATCACTTGTTAAATTCTTGTGAAGGTTGGAGAAGAATCCTTGCATCTCATATTTTCAACCATTCTTGATTGGCACTACTCTATTAAAAATGATTTTTCACAAGAAATAAAAAAATGCTTAAATGGAGTAATTGCTGCTACTTTAGATATTTACAATGAAGCTAAAAACAAGTTGCTACCTACTCCAACAAAATCTCACTACACTTTCAATTTACGTGATTATGCTCGAGTTGTTCAAGTACATGTCAAGAGCCATACTTTCTATTCTACATCTCTCTCTCTATCTCTCTCTATAAATAAATAAATATATATATATATTCAAATTAATGCCTCTAGTTAGAAAAGGATAAAGTACTTGTTTGTATAAAATCACATATTAAAAGTCTCAAGAATTAATGTATATGTAGGGGATGATGTTACAAGTTCCTGATACGGTTCCATTTGGAAAACCGGGTGAAGAGCAACATGTACGATTGTGGATTCATGAGGTGTTAAGAGTCTTCTATGACCGTTTAGTTGATGATAAAGACAGAAATTGGATGATTGAATATTTGCGGAAAATGTCAAAAGAGTACTTTAAGAAAGATTTTGATGTACTATTTGAGCATCTTCTTGAAGGTGGTGTTGAAAAAATTACACAATTTGAATTAAGAAGGTATAATTTGTATTTAATGTAATAGAATCATATGTAGTGTAAATTATTTATATGCTTACTTATTCCAATTGAAGAACCTTACTCTGAAAATTAAACATGTAGAATGTAGACTTAAAGTGGCCAAACTTTTGGAATTGATAGAAATTTCTTTGGAGATTATATGATTGAAGATCCTGAAGAAAGAAAGTATGATGAAATCGTAAATATTCCCAATTTGATCAAACAAATAGAAGCATACTTAGCAGATTTTAATGGAGTTAGTAAACGTCCTATGAACTTGGCAATTTTTCTTTTTGCTGTTGAACATGTTTCAAGAATTTGTCGAATTTTAAAACAACCAGGAGGACACATGTTATTGGTTGGAGTTGGAGGTAGTGGACGCCAAAGTTTAACTAGATTGTCTGGTGCCATTTATGGAATGGAAGTCTTCCAAGTATGTCCATTTTTGTGATATAAGAGCTTGATAATATAATATTTACGATAGATAATTTAGGATTTAAAATTCAAAAATTATCAAAAGTAGTCAACAATATTAAAAAATTCTAAATATCATGCGCAATATCTACATATTGAATGGAAGTTTATTAAGTGTAGGAACTTCATTATTACAATCTTTACTTGAACTTCATTCTTTAATAAGAAGAAACATTGTAATTGTTTCACTTATAGAGTCTTATATAGAAGAATATGAGATTCTTTGATTTAAACATGAGAAATTTACTTTGTAGTAGTAAAAGACGCAAAACCCGGATTATGAGTTATTAGTTATTGTACCCTTGGAATGAATTTACCATTACCATGAAAGCTATGTATTGACTACTAATCAATATATATAGAAAAATTATAAATAATTAAATGTTGGCTCTAGGCCCATCAAATGATTGTTTCAACATACTGAATATATTTGGTTGCTATTTAGAAATGACCAATTTTTTTGGCAAAAAACATTCCAATATCTTTCCACTATCATAATAGCTTGAATTATAGTATTTGCTACATTTAGGCTTCATGTGGTGTTTTATTATAATAACTTTGTAGGATGTGTTAGAAGTCCAAAGACTCTTTCTTGCAAAAAAAGTTTCAAAATCAAAAAAATTGTGATTTGTGTATATTGATGGTGTTGATAAAAATACGCATTGGTGTATATAAAGAAATTCTATTAGTCATCAATATTTAATGCTAGCTTCCAAATTATTGGCTTGTTCAAAAAACTTACCAAATTTCTTGATTTAATTAGAGATTTTGATATACATTCTTTGGTATCCAGATTTTCTTTTGATCTCATAAGAATCAGGTAAGAGAATGTATACCGTTGGTACATCTATCAGATTATTTTCTCTAAACATTGATATCTCAATCCCTAAAGTCCCAATTGACAATATTGTTGTTCAATCAAAATTTAAAAGATCTTGGTAGGCTACATATAGCTTATTTTGTTAGAATACAAACTTTATTCCTGTGAAGTTTGTGAGTCTAGTTTCATTGGCAATTACACATTTGCATTTAGCCTTGTAATTATTTTTCTATAAGCCTCCAGACACAAAGATATCACTCAACTCCTTGTTTTCAATATTTTTGTTTAATTCCAAGGTGACGAGTTTTTGAGTTTCTATAATGATTGGAAGCTAAACCATGTTTCTGTACAAATGCAAAAATCAAGAGACTTTGTGGAGTGGTGGTAACCTCATTTTCTCATGTATTTGAAGAGAGTGAGATATTTGGGGCATACTTTGTGATTGTAGTGCTTGCTCAAAGTTCATTGCCCCAAATTTTTTTTAATTCTCAATATTCATCAACTGTATGGATTTTGCAATGTATGGGGTGAAATAAATTGAAATTTTTGGTAGATCTTTTGACCATAGTAACCAAGAAGATCTTATGATAAAACTTTAATGTATCATCTTAAATAAACTTGAAAATTCACGATGTGACTTCCTCGTTTTGAGGGAATGTTGAAGGTTGCTACCCCCTTGGGCCTTTACAAGATAAGGATCCCACTCTCAATTTCTACTTAGTATTTGCAATAAAATATGTATACACCCCTAGGATCAAAGTACAACTTTGTATGTGGTAATAAATTTTGATCAATTAACACATAAAAATCCCATACTAATTTAATCTTAATTTATTTGAGTTGTAGGTTGAAATAAGTAAAAGTTATGGCAAAGTGGAATGGCGGGATGACTTGATGTTAATGTGTAAAAAAGCTGGTGCAGAGCCATGTATGCCAAGTGTGTTTCTATTTAGTGATACCCAAATTGTTGATGAAGGGTTTGTTGAAGATATCAATAATCTTCTCAATTCTGGAGAAGTACCTAATATGTATCCTAGCGATGAGAAAGCTCAAATTATGGAGGCTGCACGAGATAAAGGTGCCAAAGCTGGATTGGTTCTGGAAACAATGGCTGACATATGGAAATATTTTGTTGATAAAACAAAAGCAAATTTACATATTGTTTTTGCAATGAGTCCAGTTGGACAAGCTTTCAAAGATAGATTGCGTCAATTCCCATCTCTTGTTAATTGTTGCACTATTGATTGGTTTCAGGTGCAAATTACTAATAATTTATTTACAAGACAATACATACACATGTTTTTACATAGAGGCTCAAGAATTTGAATATAGTAATATTCTCAAAATAGTAGTAGAACAATTTTCCATTACAATGACTCAATTTGTCATTGTAAAGAAAATTCTAGGACTGGTTTACAAGTCTATGATCCATTACGGACAAGTTGTAATTAACGGTTTCTCTATAAGTGTAACAATAGTGTGACATGTTTCAATATCTCAACCATAGTAAGTTATATCCTTTATGACGTTTATAAAAGTGAAGCTTTATTAAAAATGATTTCTATCGTATAAGTAACAATTACGTAAGTGATAGGAATGGCCAAATGATGCATTGGAAGCGGTGGCACTGAAATTCTTATTGCAAATGGATCTACCTCAAGAAATGCGCGATAGTATTGTAGAAATATGCAAAGTTAGTCAAACATCAAAGACACATAATAATTGCATTATGTATTTTTTTGCATTTTATACGTATGAATATAAAAAGGAAGTGTTGAAACTCTTAGTATATATTTGACCACATACAAATGTTCTGTGCTTAGATGGTTTGATATTTCACACCAACAGAATGAAAAGCTTGTACTACCAAACAATGTTCTTTTGAAAATTAATATTACACTCATATGAAGAATCAACAATAATACATAAATTGACTTCAATATAACTTCTTTGTTTTCTATGTGTAGACATTTCATGAATCCGTGCGAGTATTTTCCCTTGAATTTAAAGAATCGTTAGGTCGATACAATTATTTAACCCCAACATCTTTTTTGGAGCTCATATCTAGTTTCCAAGTACGTATACATTTTTATAGTTTATTAATTTGTTTGGTTCAACTTTCTATATTTCAATAATATACAAGTTCAACATATAATACCTTGAAAAAATATAGTACTTCATGGGATGGAATCTAATTGATTATTATGATATTTTTATTTGTGTGAGAACTTAATATCAGTAGTTTATTTTTTATTTTTTTGTGCTTTTTTAAAATTTAATAACTTTTAATATACTTTTGCAGCTTACAATTTACACATATGTATACTTTGTTGTGTATATAGATATAGTGTATGTACATAACCACCTATCATGAAAGAAAGAAGGTATCATAAATGGAAACTAAGGTAATTTTGATCTCAACCGTACAATCTTATACCCCCTTTGTCCTTGACTCCAAATTTGTGATCGGTACACTAATTTCATTTTGTCCCAAAATGTTTGATTGATCTCAAATAAATACAAACACAACGTTTTGTTGAGTACTTTGAACACCAAACTTCACTGTGTTGAGCCCTTTGATCATCTCACGGTGCTACTTTCCTTGTTCTATGCTTGTGCATGCTCACAATTGGAAGAAACAAAATTGAAATTTTAATACAAAGTGGCAAAATACATTACATGAACATGCTTGGAGAACTTTGTGTCTCTCTACCTCATATATCCTTGTGATTATCAGAGCAAATATTATCAAATCATATATTGCTACAAAGCTCTTCGTGAGAGTTCTCCACTTAGTATCATTGCACGTTTCATTATCACCAATTACGCTAAGGGCGGGTGATCCTTAATCAGCCAGATTTTGCCCAAACTTCATCCCGCCATACTCTATGATTACTAGAGCGGATGTTATCAAGTCATATATTGAAACAAAGCTCTTGAAGAGATCTATCCATCTAACTAGATTAAGGCTTTGAATTATCAAGTATAATCTAAATCCCATGGAGTTTGCAATATCGTTCATGAGTTTTACATCGTTTGGGACATAGGGAGTAGTAGACATTTTGAATTTAAAGTGTAAATGCTACAATAGACTTATTGGAATGAAGAACTCACCAACTACAAAGATCTTAACCTTATTTCCAATAACACCTCCGAATAAAAAAAACCAATAGATAAATTTCTTTGTGTAATTAATGGCCTTACAATTATGAAAATTGAGCTCAATATATATGTAGTAAAAAATCTCCAAATCTATGCCCCTTGCACAAAAATCAATTTCATAACTTCCTCACATCCAAAGTGTAGTAATGGCATGCATTGTTCTCCCTAAAATTGTGATAATCTCTTGTTTATGTACAAGTTATACCCAAAACCAAGTAGATCGCAAATACTTCAAAATTAACCAAAAATTAAGATCTCAAATCTTGTTGATTTTTGTTTTGCATACCTCTCAAAGAGGTCCCAAAGGGATTTCTCATAAACGAAATTTTCAACTGCTATTTTATTATCAAAAACTAGCTTTGTATTTGATTTTGGCGCATCCGCATGTAAAAACTTCAAAAACTTCTCTAGGTTTCATCCGCTCTATAAAAATAGATATTATGTATACCTTTCTTAGTCACCTAGGAACAAGATTTTGAAAAGCCTCAAGTCATATCTACTTTTGGGTTGGTATTATTGGCCTCCAAAAACTACCTTTCTGTTCTGCAACAAGTAAAATGAACCTAGAAGGTGCTTTTAACATACCTATTCCAATCAAGAAACCTCCGCCTGGCGGTTGTTGAACTTCATTTGAAGTACACCCTTGTACAAAAAAAATCATCAAAAAACTTCTTTACTCAAATAATGGGCTTGCAATAGTGAAAACTACCCCAAATTTTACACATAATTAAAATCAAGTACTAGACTGCTTGCACTAAAAATTCATGTCATGTCTTGAAAACATCTTGGATCAAACTAACAATTCTACCACAAAAACAGTTCACTTGACTCTCAATTCAACAAATAACGATGAAATCCTATAGTGAGCAAATCAGTTACTCTACTTAACTCCAAAAGGAGTGTGGGGACCCGTAGCTTTGTAAGCGTATATATACACGGCGTAAATACAAAGCAATCAATGTGTATATGCATATTGTGGCCTTAGTGACAAAATAGATCTTGCAAATACACATTCAATGCATTATAGTAATGACATTGCAACGCTTATTGTGATACTTGCAAAACCTCATGACAATCTAAAATGTTGAATGTAACAAATAGATGACTCTTTGGTCTCTCTATGATTATGGACAATGCCATTTTCAATTTTTTCAATATAGAGACATCATCTGAAATCTAGTACCAGAAATTATTTCAATAAAAAATTTCCAACTAGAAGTTTTTGATCTTCATTCCAATAAAATCAGTATATACAAAATTCATGAAAGAAAGAAGAAGAAAAGTCCTGATTCAAGAATAGGCTTGGAATAGTGAAGCTTGCCTCATCCATTAACCCTTTAACGCCCAAGGTGACCTGAGGGGCCACCTTCCAACAGAATCTTCTCTGTAGCTCTCATTGTACTCAACTTTTCACTTATATTTTGATGTCAAACTGGTCACCTTCTTGTGATGCATTCAAAAAGTGAAATTTTACAATTCAAATCACAATTTGTATGAGTGATTTTTGTGCTTTGAAAGGATTGTGGTAGCGAGGTTGGGGTTGTACATAACCTTGTAGGAGGTTGCAAGCTCATCATTGATTGGTGCATTCATGATGCTCTTGTTCAAAAGTGCACTATTCATGGTGCCCAAGTCCAAAAGATGCTGTGATCCAATTTTGGGCTGCCCGTTTCACACCCCATGGGCGTTTAAGGGTTAAGAGCGTGAACTCTTGGAATAGGCTCAAAAATACATGCCATAAGCTCATATCATCTTGGAAAATCTACCAACAAATCTTGTAAAAAATGAAAATTTAAGGGAGATGATTACAAAGGGACTACCAACCCAAAATCCAAAGTGAACTAAAAAGGGCTAATAGTCCCTTTGTACTCATATTCCAAATTTAAGAGTTATGATCAAATCATGCATCTCAAGACTCATTTGATCAAGTTTGAGATGCTACAAGGGATCCAAATTATCATGAATCTAAAGTGGATCTATAATTTCTTTGAGTTTTGTGATGATTTTTTAGCAATAAAATTTATATAGTTAAGTTAAGATAGTTTAATTTCATATATTTAAAACTCAAGATAGCAATAACCTCAAATAATCTAGATAATATCGAGATGAATGAAATATATAACATGATTCTTAGTTTCAATATCTTGATACTCCTCCAATCACTTATTTCTTTTGGAAATAGACACAATTTTGGCAAGGACATTTTTGATGAAATAATCATTTTGTAGACTCTTTTAGAGGCAAAAAGAATTGAGAATGTTAATCAAAAAAGAAGGTATGAAGTTGGTTTGGAGAAATTATCATCAAGTTCTCAACAAGTTGCCGTAATGCAAGCAGAGCTCACTGAGTTGATGCCGAAACTTATAAAAACGGTGAGGTTTTACGCTTACACTTCAACAAATATTTATGGGACTTGACATCATAATAGAAATACAAACAAATGATTATAAAGTATATATGTAAAATGAGATTTTGAAGTTAATTTGAGATGTATGCAAGACAATAGTGAATATATCTAGGTGCAAGTTCTTAAGCTTTAAATATTCTTTCCAGGTCGGTGAAGTGGAAGCTATGATGATTGTAGTTGAAAAAGAAAAAGTAGAAAAGGTACGTTGATCTCTTGTAATATCACAAGTTTAAAAAACCTCAAACAACTAATGCAAATGGAGAACAATCTTTTGATAGCAAGTATTAAACTAAAGGCATATCATGCTCAAAAACTTGGTAGGCATTCTTAGATCAATGAAATAGTTGTAAGAAATTGGAGGTAGAATAACTTTCAAATAAACTAATATTCAAATGATCTGGAATCAAAGTACTACCAATGAAGGCTTCAATATAATGAGTTCATGAATATGTGATCTTCAACATTTAGTGTTATAGTTATGAAGAAAATAGATATCTATTTTATATTTCTAAACAAAAAAATATTGAGAAAATTGATAGATTTGTCCTCTCAAATTTCTAATAGAATGGATCGTTAAAACACTCACTTATAATGATTATATTTCATTCAATAATTCTGAAGTCTAAAGTTCAAGATATGTTGAAATTTACTAAGCATTTACATATCTTAGCTCTAGTATTATTCTCGTTTGTATGCTCCATTGTCCAAGTTGTGTGTATTTTGTGGCAATGATTAATGGTGATCTCTCACTTATAGGTTGAACCTAAAAAAGCAATTGTGATGGTTGATGAAGCCGAGGCAAACAAAGCAGCCGCCGCTGCCAAAGTAATTAAAGATGAGTGCGAAGCTGCATTAGCAGTTGCAATGCCTATTCTTGAAGAAGCTTTGGCTGCTTTAGATACACTATCAGTTAATGACATTAACTATGTGAAGAAGCTTGCAAACCCGCCATACTTAATTAAATTGGTGTTGGAAGCTGTATGTGTAATTCTTGAAGTAAAGCCAATGAAAGTGCCTGATGGAAAAGGAGGACAGATCATGGATTATTGGAAACCCTCAATTGTGCTTCTCAATGATAAAAATTTCCTACAAAGTTTAAAAGATTATGACAAAGATAATATTAAACCTCCGCTTATTGATAAAATAAGAAAGGTTTATATTGCAAACCCTGAGTTCACACCAGCAAAAGCCGCAAATGCATCTGCTGCTGCTGAGGGTCTTTGTAAATGGATTATTGCTATGGACAAGTATGATGCAGTTGCAAAAGTTGTTGCCCCAAAAAGAGCTAAACTTGTGCAAGCTGAGGGAGAGTATGACACCGTCATGGTTGGACTACGAGCAAAACAAGCTGACTTGAAAGGCATCCTTGCCAAACTTCAAGGATTGGAAGATGAGCTTGATTACAACATGTTGAAGAAAGAGAACTTGCAAGTAAGATTGAACTATCTATAGATATCTACTTGATCCTTAAAGATTATAAGCTTTCGAACTTTAAAGTGAAGAATCGGATAGGGAAGGGCCTCCTTTTATCCATGAATAAGTAACCTTTAGTCTCTATTTTTTAGATTTGTTTATGGTATACAAGATAAGGAGTGTTCTTGGCACTCTACTATTGTTGGTTTGAAAGTGTAGATATATAATTTTTGATTTTTATAATTTATTTTATTTATTTTATTTCATTTTCTTAATTATTAACCTCACACAATTTTAACCTACACTAGATACCTAGCTTAAGAGGTTAACTTTGATTTTTAAGGTTTGACCTCTAAGAATCAAAAGTTTTGAATTTGGAACAGGTATATGTCAAGTAGGTTCTATAAGGTCCAAAATTTTGACATATATGGTTGAAAAGCTCAAGTGAGGATAATATGTCAATCTTTTTTGTTATGTTCGAAGTAGTGACAATCGTTGGCAATGTATGTTGCCTGAAATAATCATGAAGTATGTGTCTAATAACTTTCAAAAAAATTCATATAAATAACTCAATTTGGAGGATTTTCTTATTTTATAGTTTCTCATTTCTCATCTTATATAAACTACATCAAACTAATTATTTTGAATCTACATAAATGAATTTTTTCCCTCAAGTCTTTTATTAGTAGTCTTAGGTACTTGGTTATGAATACAAGGAATTTTTCTGAACAACAAATACTTGAAACTAAAAATCCATTTCGAACACAAGATATTTTATTTTGTATTTATCTCAACCCACAAACAATTGTTCCCTAAATTCTCCACATGATAGAAGATGATCATAGTGTAATTTGTAACATGCAGCATGAAGTGAAAATGTGCACAATTAAAATTGAACGAGCTGAGCAATTGATAGGCGGACTCGGAGGTGAACGAATACGATGGATAGCGGCTGCAAAAGACCTCGGACTCGCTTATCCTTCATTAACAGGAGATAGTCTTCTTTCCGCCGGCATCATAGCTTACCTTGGTGCCTTCACTGCGGGGTGTGTACATATATATTTGAATCTAATATGGACATATTCTTAAATCCTTATTTTAAATATTTTCTTGATACAATAGGGTAGTCTGGATGTAAAAAGAGATTCTTGTAACAACATTGCTAGGAGAGTTTTCAAATGTCCAACTCTAAGTTTGTGGGTTCTTCTTTACTAGTAGTCTTTGGTAATGACTTGTCCGTAATGACATAGAGTGCTTGTTTTAATTGTGCTTCTAATGACTTCAAAATAAATTATTCCATTTGTCACCTAATACCTTACACCTAATTATAGATTTATGAGAAAAACAAGGGGACATGGTCAAAGTATTTAAGTGTGCGTGGAAACGTTGCGGGACATACTAGTATATATGCGTAAATGCATGAAGAAAATTTAGTGAAAGATCATAGATGTTGTATTTATCAACTTGCAGAATTTTCAAATATAATAAAAAATATTGTTTATATTTTAGCATTTCAAATTTGTATCCAAAAACCACTTGGAAAAGATTGGAAATGTGAAATTTCAATATTCTACACAGAACCAACTTTTTTGTGAATTATCTTGAGATATAGGGCAACTATAAGGAGTACATGGGAGTTTTCTAGAGTATTAAATATCTTGACCCTTTGTCAATAGTTCTTTGAAGATCCTATTCATCCTAATTTCAAATATACAATAGTTATAATTATCTTAATTACCTTTCTTAGGTCCTTCTCCAAACATGCTAAGTTGGAAGAAACAAGAAATAAATATATAGTGTGAGAAATTGGTAGGACTTAATAAGTTCCATGTCCATATCGAACATCAAGTCTAAAGATCTTCTATGCTTTAATGTGCTTATCTTATTAATTTGGTGATTAGGTATCGACAAAAGATCATTGAAGCTTGGAGGAAGCTTGTTAGAGAATTGCATATCCCTCATTCAGGAAATTATTCTTTCACCGGAAAGTTGGGTGATCCCGTAAAGATTCGAGAATGGATGATTTCTGGATTGCCCAATGATCCGGTTTCTATTGACAATGGCATAGTTGTAGCTAATGCACGGCGTTGGCCCCTTATGATAGATCCACAAGTAAAAACTCTTTGTGCTCTATTGAGATATACCTTCAATTGATTGGTTTCTAAAATACTCTAGGAATATATTTGTTGATTCATTTCAATCAATTTAATTGATGAAGTTGTAAACAATGCAACTATTGCTTTCAAATGGACCTTAGATGTCTAAGGTTGTCAATTCACATATAAATATAATGCCCATGGAACAAGTTTAAGCTCAATTTTCTAATACAAATCCTCATCACACTCTCATTTACCATCCCCTTCTTCCTCTATCCTCTCAAAGTAATTTAACACCAGCCAATAAATGATTTTTGAGCCTCATGGTCTCCTATATTATATTTTACTTAAGGCATTTGCTTCAACTTAACTATAGCCGAGGATACCATTAAACATTATCCACTTTGGAGAATTTAGCATACTTAGGGGACCTCAAAGTCACTCCTTTTTCAATGTAGTGTGAAGCCAAATGGAGCCAAAAGCACTTCACTGGCCAATCACAGATTTTAGAATTCCATGGTCATGGCTCTTCATTCATAGTATAAAGTGCCCCTAAGGAAGTAGCAACTCTCAATGTTTCCCCAAAATACAAAATCTCCTAATTTTGCAATGTTAGGCTTTGTTGCTTTAAGTCCAAATAATTGATTCTTTTATGCTTGTTTGTACATTACAAATATAGTAATCAAATAAAAACTCTATTACTATAGACCATTAAAAACAATTGTTGTTATTGAAGGGTCAAGCAAACAAGTGGGTACGCAACATGGAAAAGGAACGGAACTTGCAAATAATCAAACTTGGCACAGACTACATGAGAACTCTCGAAAATGCCATTCAATTTGGCCAACCAGTTCTACTGGAGAATGTTGGTGAAGAAATGGATCCTTCTTTGGAGCCTGTGTTATTGAAACAGGTTTCATTTATACATTTCAATTTCATAAGCTTTAGGCAATTTAGCCTTATTAGATGATGGATCTCTAACTTTTAAAGAACTATAGAATTTTCTTCTATAGAAGCAAAAAATGAAGTCTCCTTCTATATCTTCTTGTACCTTACCTTTTGGCTAATATCTACAACCTCAATGGCGTTATTCCGCTAAAATGGCGCTTTTTGGGGTGCTTAAAATGAAAAAAAAATGATGCTGGTTTTTGTCGAGTTTTTGTCGAGTTTTTGTTGAGTTTTGACATGATAGGGTAAATATCTTTGAACGGCCGGTCAAAAACAACAATGTTTCTGGACGGCCGTTTAGAAATATTGCCCTTTTACTGTGTCCAAAGGTCAAAAACCATAAAAAATGTGTGATATTATGGAAATTTTGGTGATATAACAGAAATTTTGGTGATATTACGGAGTACATGTGTGATATTAATAAACATGCCATTTTGTAGGCATAAATACTTCTGAACTTCAGTTCAAGAATATGCTTGTAAAATGGCATTTTTGCACAATATGGCACTTTAGCTCCGCTACAAATGGCACATGGAATAGTGCCATTTTAACGGAATTGAGGTTCTACACACTTGTCATCATGTATTGTAATCACCATTGTCCTCTAAAAGATTATATTTTCATAACATCAGTTGCAATTCTTTTGGGTATTCTAATGACTTTTGACACTTTGGATTGTAGATATTCAAATCAGGCGGTATGTTGTGTATCAAGTTGGGGGATTCAATAGTAGAATACAACAGTGACTTTCAATTTTACATCACTACAAAGTTGCGAAACCCTCACTATCTTCCAGAAACATCTGTAAAAGTAACACTCCTAAATTTTATGATTACAAAAGAAGGTTTAGCTGATCAACTTTTGGGTGTGGTTGTTGCTCAAGAAAGGCCTGATCTTGAACAACAAAAAAATGAGATGGTTGTTCAAGGTGCCGAAAACAAACGGAAATTGAAAGAATTAGAAGATCAAATTCTTGAGGTTTTATCAAATAGTGAAGGCAATATCTTGGAAGATGAAACCGCTATTAAGATTATTTCCGAAGCAAAGGTAGTTGGTACCGATATTGGAATCAAGCAGGTATAATGAACTTACCTTATTATATAACTAAAATGAACATAATAAAGTTTAAAATAAATTTACCTCATAGCTAGAGTGAGAGATTTTTAAAAATCACACCTCTATCTATAATAGGAGACAAATATAATTTACCCAACATCAATTTAAGACAAAAAGGTTGATTTCATCTTCACAATCTCAATTCTTACTTACTGATAGAATTTGACCTTATCTCCTACGTTTTTGTTTTCATACAAGCCATGTTTGGGGAGTAGCTTATACTACGTTGTAACACGTTGTCTGCTACAATGTAGTTTCAGAAGCTACATATCAACAAAAATATATTCGAACGTGGTTTAAGCTACTCCTCAAACGTGGCTTTTATGAAAACACAAACGTAGCAAATGATGCCGAATTGTAGTAGTGTATGTCTGTAGATGATTTTCTCATATGACCAGAATATAATAAGGTCTAACAAATGCACAACTAACTACAAAATTGTTGTCAAAAGAGTTCAAAAGAAATCTTAAGAGTTTAAACCTCTTCTAGCATGATAATCATGCTCGTGAATCCATTTGAACTTAGTTGATCTTTGCTTACAATGTTGCAGGCTCAAGCGGAAATCACCGAGAAATTGATCGATGCCGCTCGTCTTGGTTACCAATCATCCGGAGCATACACCGCGGTCTTATTTTTTTGTATATCCGATTTGGCTAATATTGATCCTATGTATCAATATAGTTTACCATGGTTTGTTTCATTATTTATTATGTCAATACAACATAGTGAAAAAGACTCAAACTTGGAGAAGCGGCTTGAAATTATTGCCGCCCATTTCTTATATTCACTTTACATGAATGTGTGTCGATCATTGTTCGAAAAAGACAAATTATTGTTCTCATTATTGTTATCGACAAGATTGCTAGAAATGAGGGGTGAATTAGCACTTTCGGATTGGTTGTTTTTCCTTACCGGTATGTAAATAGAGTACTAAAAATAATCAGTGGATTATTTCTTTACGTTCTCAGTATATGTTTGAACATATGGTATAGAAGATAGTGTTCTTTTCTATTATGCTTACAAATATGTTGGTTTACTATTCTTTTCTTCTTGTTCAGCATCATATTTGATAGATAAAAATGAAATCTTTGTGATCAAATTTGTTTCAATAGAGAATTCTTTTGTTCTATTAATTAAAGTCTTGCGTAAAGGTGTATGTTCGTACTTCTTAATGTAGTCACATTTCTTAAGGTCCCACTTTTCCTTGGCTCAAAAAACCAAGAAGTTCTATTGTTGATATAATAATAAATTCTCCAATTTTAATAAAGTTTTTTTTTTTTTTTTTTTTTTTTTTTTTTTTGAAACAATTTTCTTGAGCTATGAGATACAAGTTCAACCACAAAGAAGTGCATTTTGTCTCAATTTAATGAAAAATTTTCATGTAGGTGGAATGGCAAGTGGTGAACCACCACCAAATCCGGCTCCCCATTGGATCACAACGAGGTCATGGACGGAGCTCGATCGTCTATCAAAAGCTTCCGATTTTAGTGGACTTAATCAACATGTAGCAGATAATTTAGGAGCTTGGAAACAACTTTTTGATTCATTAGACCCACAAAAAATGCCATTGCCGGGCCCATTTTCAAAGAAACTCTCCGGGTTTCAAAAGTTGTTGGTACTACGATGTATGCGGCCCGACAAAGTCATTCCCGCCATTCAAGACTTTGTAATTGATAGCCTTGGAACTAAGTTTGTACTCCCACCCTCATTTAACCTCGATGCTTGTTACCGAGATTCAAGTGCAACATGCCCCTTGATTTTTGTATTATCGCCGGGAAGTGACCCCACGGCTGCTTTACTTAAATACGCAGCTGATATGGAGATGTCTGAAAAACTCGCACCTATATCTTTGGGCCAAGGCCAAGGACCAAAAGCCACAGTACTCATTAATGATGCTCAAAATTCAGGTTTGTCAACAAAAGGCAAAATTCTTGAACTTTCTATACATTAATGTTTGTCTCTATAGCTTATTTATAATATGATCAATCGTTGGAAATAGAGTCTATCCTATGCATAAGAAAGTACTTACTATTATTGTTTTGTTCAAGGTATAAGTTTTTCCATATTACTCCCTAATCTTATACTTTTCAATCATAAGTTATTTTTGTTTAATTCACATTTACATTAAAAATTTCTCATTTGCATCACTTATTGTAGTTGACCAATTTTCTTGATTTTTGAACACATGACGTTTTTACTAGGTGGTTGGGTACTCCTTCAAAATTGTCATCTTGCACCATCATGGATGCCCGAGCTTGAGAGGATTTGTGAAGCTACGGGCATGGATTGCAATCAAGATTATCGATTGTGGATGACTTCATATCCTAGCCCAAAATTTCCTATCACTATTTTACAAGTACAATATTCATCCAAACCTAGTTGATCTAGTTGTTAGGGCAAATGACATGTTTATAAGTTTGAGTTATGAATGGAGACTATTGTTGCTTCATATGATAAACAAGTATATTCTTTCATATTTACTTTCTTCCTTAAACTTCAATTTAGTAATATATAGCTTCAAGCTTTAATTGACAATGAAATTATGATGGATTTGTGGGCGTAGAATGGAGTCAAAATGACAAATGAACCACCAAAAGGTCTACGAGCCAACATAAGACGATCATATTTATTGGATCCTATAGCAAATGACGACTTTTTTGAAAGTTGCAACAAGCCTCAGCTTTTCAAGAGTTTGTTATTTGGGTTGTGTTTTTTTCATGCTGTTGTTCAAGAACGCCGCACGTTTGGACCTCTGGGTTGGAACATTCCATATGGATTTGATGATGGAGATCTTCGAATTAGGTATTTTAGTTAAAATTTAGTTTTAATAGACTCTATTTATTGATCTTTCACAATCTGTGACTGCAAAGTGCAAATAAAAGTACATGCAAAAACTACTCTAGCCTTGGGTTTTTGTAGATTATAATTGAACTATGTTGATTGTTAACCCTTAAACGTCATATGCTGTCCTGATACTACACCCGAAATCTCTTTTAAACTCCACTTTTAGCATTATTCTATTTTTAATTTGCGTGAGCTCTATTCTAAGAAAGTATAGATCTCTTTAAGGTGCTCAGTTTGGAATTTTAAAATTCCATTTGGTATAATGGAGTGTAAGTTATGAGCAAGATTCTCCCAAAAAAAAACCCAACCCCTCGGGCTGGGTCTGACGTTTAAGGGTTAAAACAAAGATCCCAAAGTGCCAATGTACAACTTAATAAAAGAATTTAAACATCATAACTCAAGAAATGTAGTATATGTAGGAAAACATTTGAGTTCATTGGTTAGCTAGATTTAAATTACTAAAGTACAAGGTATCTATCTTTTCAGATAAATAACGTAAATTTTTGTAGTTTCTAATCTGAGATTGACCTTTGTGTATGGGTGAAAAGTGTCCGACAACTTCATATGTTTATCCATGATACGGAAGAAGGGAGAATGATTCCACTAGAAGCATTAAACTATGTTACAGGAGAATGCAATTACGGAGGACGAGTTACAGGTCAAAGCCAAACCTTAGCTCTTAAATGTTAATAAAAATTTCAAGAACTCTATAATTCATTGTAATATAAAGTACTAAGGTGGTGTGCTTAATATCCTAGCATTTTTAAGTTGGCAAGTTCTGTGAGAAGTGGTGAGGGGAATCATAACATTAGGATTCTTGCTAAATTAGTTATGAATTTTTGATGGTAGAGGCGTAGAGCTAAAGGTGTATAAAAACTAAGCACCCTATAATGTTTAGTGTGAGTACATTAATGACTAAAGCTAAGAGTCAAAATGTACCTCCTAGGTCCTTGGACCTAGTGGTCGACTATGTAGCTTGTTCAGTTGTCATTACTTCATTTGTACCGTATATTCATTTGTTCAAAAAATCGAATCACTACAATGAGATTATGATAGAAATGACTGGTTTTTCTAAAGGAACTTAAGAAGACTAATTTTTGTTCCTAATGATGAAAATTTTCAATACAACTAATTTCAATCATTCTTGTAACAAATGACTAAAATTAATCAAGTTTTAATAAAATACAATTCTTCTAGAGAATTTGATTTAAGAAATGCCAATCATATTCACCATATTCTCTTTATAGTAAGCTATTATATTTTTTTGGTATACAACTACAAATACGTGAATTTATTGGTAGGAAAGAATTCTTTTTAAAAGGTGTAAAATAGTAATCTATTGACCTCTTGTTTAGACAATCATGAAACCAAAAGAATAATTTTAGATTGGGTTCATTTCCACATGAGGTTGTGATTTTGTCATTGTTTTTTTCTAGGTCATAATTCTTTGGGAAAATTTGATAACAAAAATAGGATAATTTATAGGTTAAAATTTGGGAAGTAGTGCTTCATTGCACCTTAATTCTAATTAACTCTACTCTTGATTGATTTTCTATCAAAAAACATCTAATGGGCATATTAAAAATCTTACAAGGTACTACAAACTTATAATTGAGATTTCTACTAAGCTTTTCATTGTTTAAAGGGCCAATGTCAAAGCGAATTCTTAAATGTTTAAGTACATAATTGTCAATATCATGTTAAATATTTGTAATAATATTGATAAAAAAATTCTTGTTAAATTCTAATACACTCATAATCTTGTGTTGGTTTTTGATGTATTCAGATGATAAGGATCGGATTCTGTTGACGACAATTCTTAGAACCGTGTATTGCATAGAGATGACAGAAGAAGGATATGCATTGTCAGAGTCGGGGATTTATCGAACGCCTCCAATGGGACCACGTGATGACTATGTGGCTTATGTTGAAACATTTCCAGTGATACCAAGCCCAGAGGCTTTCGGACTACACTCTAATGCTGATATCACAAAAGATATGAATGGAACAACTTTGATTTTGTATTCTTTGTTGTTGGCGTCTGCTGATGCCATAGGTAAACCATCACAAGTCAAATTCTACTAAAATTTGAAAAAGTTATAGTTTTTCTATAATCATTGAGTTTACAAAGGTGCTACAATCAACAGTTACACTTGCAAAAGAAATATATTCAAGCTAAAAGTAGGACTTTAAATATAGCAATAAAAATCACCTCATCGTGAGGGGGAGAGAGCAGGAACTGGAGGGGGCGGAGGAGGTGGTGGAGGTGGTGGAGGAGGAATAAAAGCAGTAGTATTGGGGATGCTATCCGTGCTACCATCCAATTTTGACATCGAGGCCACAGAGCTGAAGTATCCTGTCTTGTACGAAGAGAGTATGAACACCGTACTCGCCCAAGAAATGACTCGCTTCAACAAGCTACTCAACACGTGTGCAACCTTTCAAAACCTCCCTCTTTTTATCATTAGAACCTCAAATATGGTTGAAAAGGTTCATAAGTGAGCGACATCATCCTGTATTTGATGTGTGGATCGGATTATGGTACATTTTGGGTCACAATACCTTATGTACCTTGACACATCATTTAAACAGTCACGTAGTCACTTCATATCAAAATAACATCAAATCAACCAAAGTTGAGTTTTTCTCAATGCATCTCATAATGCTACAAACACGTATTTCGTTATTATGGGAATATTCAATGATCTTGGGAAAATTCAGTGTGGGTGGAGTTGAGCTAAATGTACCCACAAAATGGGTACTGTACTGGAAGAGGACAAAACAACCAATCGTTCAGCATTTTAAATGGCCATATTTTACAGCAAGAGTAGATGTCAAAAAAGACCTCATGTGCCCTATTTGGACAAAATTTTGAGTAAATTGTGACCATTTGAAAATGCCGACGATTGGTAGTTTTGTTCTCGTACAGTGGAGTACCCAACGTGTCCGTACATCTAGCTCAATTGTCATTGAATTGATAATTGGAATATGGCCAAATCAACAAAGTCCGGGTAACGACAAAATTCATGTTTTTGCAACACTAATGATCATGTTTCTACATCACTATGCTAAACAAAGATGAGGTTGGCCAGGATTCGTGGCTCTCTGCAAACAATCGAGAAGGCTATCGAAGGGTTGGTGCTCATGTCTGGAGCTCAAGAAGAAGCCTTCCGGAGCATAAACGTTAACATGGTCTCTGCCCCATTACCACCATTGCACTTTCGTATTGAAAAATAATCTACCACATTAGCTAGCTAGCAGATCCTCAATATTAAGAAAGTAACATGTTGTTTGTGATGAATGATGCACAGTTGCCTGCAATGTGGGCGAAGGTTTCATACCCATCACTGAAGCCCCTCGCTTCGTACATGAAGGATCTGTTGGAGCGTATTGAAGTAAGCATGCAAATCAAATATCATGCTTTGTTATTGAATGATCTCTTCAGAGCTAAATGTATGATGTAAATAATGTAAATGTCAACCCCACTTTCACTTAGGAGTGTTAAAAAAAACAAGAAAAGAACTGTGAATATTTGTCATTTTGACCCAAATGCTTCAATGTTTCAATCTCACCGTCCCCAAAAAGGTGGTGGTTTTAGTGGTGATATCCTAAAGAGAGTGATATTGTGGATAACCACCATTCTGTAGGCATACAAATGCAAGTTTTGGTGTGACAGAAATGGCACTTGGAATATCGTCACTTTGACTAAATTGAACCCCACTTATGTTGGAATGGCATTCTGTTGCTAAAATGGCACACCTCAAATTTTTGAAGTGTAGTTCAAGAACCATGTGATATCATAGAATTTTAAGGTAATATTCTGGAAAGTGAGTGATAATGTATGTAAAGGAGGTGATATCATAGAATATACCACTCCAATGTAATATCTGGTGTGACAATATGGGACATGGAATTGCGCCATTTTTATGGAGGTGAGGTTATTGACCTTCATTGCTGCAGGTGCTTCAAACGTGGTATGAGGTAGGGAGACCAGCGGTGAACTGGATCAGTGGCTTCTTCTTTGCCCAATCCTTCATGACGGCCGCACTCCAGAACTATGCGAGGCGCAGGAAGCTGGCCATTGACGGCATTGGGTTCGAGTTTTTCATGCTGGACGGTGAGCCGACGGAAGTGCCAGCAGAGGGCGCCTACATCAAGGGCCTGTTCGTGGAGGGATGTGGCTGGGACCCGGTGAACAAAGTGCTCTGTGAGTCCAAGCCCAAGATCCTCCACATGCCTGGGCCTTGCATCAAGCTGCAGCCGGCATTGCTTGTGGACATCGTGCCGGGCAAAGTTTACAATTGTCCCGTGTACCGAACTGCTGAGCGAAGGGGTGTGCTCGCCACCACTGGCCACTCCACCAACTTCTTGATGAGCATTCGCATGCCTTCCGTTCAACCTTCCAGTCATTGGACCCGCCGTGGCGTTGCCATGCTCTGTAGCTTGAACGACTAGCCCTAACTTCGTGACATCAGGTACTTCGCACTCTTTTGGATCCATACGATGTGACACAACGAAGTGATCCAGCTAGCTAGAGAGAGACTTGCATAGAGAGAGACTTGCATCTTGAGAGATGTATCAGTCGGAAGAAGAACGAACCGAATCAACCGTTTTGAGGAATTTCACATAGAGTTGCTTCGAGCAGAAAGCAAACAAGTGTACAGAATCTTAATTTTGTTGAATCATACAAAGTCTAAGTGAGAAAAAAAACTTTGACGAATGTCAAAGTGAGTGCAAGAAGATTAGTATGTAGCAAAAGTTATGTAGCAAAAGTAAGAGAGTGAGAGTGAGCAGCTGAATGGTTGTATTTAAGCATAAATAGCACAACCAATGTCACTCTACATGTCAAAATGGCACGTTATGATATTGTGGCTATACTGGTCTTCTTACTTCCTCTATAGAAACACAGGCCAAAATCTACCAATACTACTTCTGAATATGAGACATACTACACACTTCTAAGTAATAAAAGCCAGTAAGCTCAGGTACTCTACATATGCATACAAAGCCGACATTCAAATGAAATCTTAGTCGTTCAAACTGATACCATTCAAGTCAAAAACACAGGTGAAGACGTCTGTGGTGGCACTCCAGCCACGAGCGAGAGCAGGAAGTGTTTGTAATCACCGGACGTGTCACTGTCAATGACTTGCTCGAGAGTTTTCTGAGTGAGGGCCAGAAACTCCTGCTTGATGTAGTACATGTCGATCTCGGCGCGTGTGGTGATGATACGCATCAGGTCGTCGTCCTTCGTACCCAGCCCTTCCATTGCTTCTGCCAGCTCCTGCAACATTCCAAGAACAACTCTAATAACATCAGTTTCCTTTAATCGGAATATGGGTAATTCCTACATGAAGATGAACGAACGTTCAACAAACTAGATCTTCAGCTTGAAAGTGTGCCCATCCATCTTCCCTGTCTTGAACTTGCAGGGCTACTGCAACAAGCTATTCGAGGCACACCATTGATTCAACTCACATCGGAATTTTGATTTTCAGTTGTCTTAACAGGAAATGCACGGATCTACTCTATAGATAGTTTCGAGTAAGTTAGTATAGCAGCAATTTATCATGCTCTGTTTTATCATGCACACCTCGATCACGAGAGGGAAATGGCCAGATTACGAATTCTATATATAGCTCATTGTTTTATGATGCGAAAAGTTTGAGATGAAGGGAAAGATAAGCACACCTGAGCAAAGTATCTGGCAGGATTGGAAGTGCACTGAACAACAGCCAAAAGTGCATTCTCAAATTTCCCAGATGTCTCCGTTTTGATAGCCTGTGTCATGAAAGTACTGTTAAACTTTGCACCCCTGGTTACGGATATAAAACCCTTCTCCGCCGGGGTTTCATGCATTGAACATTTCTCGACCGTATAAGGGCATTAGGGTTAAGTGGGTTTCTCTCCCATTCAAGCATATATACCCTGCAATATTAGAATTTAAGCAATCTCCTATTTACTTACTGCTGGGGAAGATTCTTCATTTTCGGGGTTTAAGGTACGAGGAGGTGATAACAAATAATCAGGTGGTCATTCAAACCTTTTCAAAATCGTGACGAAACGTTTGGCGATAGTATTCAAATGCCATGTTCAACTGGGCAGGGCTGCGTGTTGCAACGATTTGGATAATAATCTCTTCCCTCGTTCCCAACCGGCCTTCTCCAGTCCGGTACAACGCCTCTGCATCTGCCATTGCCAAGTTGGGATCCACCGCAAGCGTGTCCGAGCGAGTCCCTCGCACAAGCGCTAGCAAAAGCTGCACAATACATAGAATATGTTTCTAAAAATGCACATTCTACTCTCAACCTATTCTAGTATCATCATCTTCATGATCTTGCAAAATGATGTAAGAGCAATAAAAGAAAAGAAAAATTGTTGATTACAACTTGTTTGTAATGATTCAAGCAAGTCATGAAGAATACCCACCTGTCTGTAATCCCCGGAAGTATCGGTATCAATTTGACGCTCTAGTGGCTTACTGTACAAGGAATAGAAAGCTTCCTTTATTGCGTAAAGTTGTGGTGGAGTGCGAGTACAGATTATGTCTATCAGCACCCGGTCCTTGGTGCCCACCCCCTGGGTCGACTCGTATATCAATATTGCATCCCTTTGTGCTGGACCCATCATCCATAGCCGCATGGCTTTCTACAAAGACACAACAATGTGGATAGAAGTCACATGATGTGAATGATAATTAAAACAAAATCATTAAGAGTGGAGGAATTCAATGTTGTGGAGCTAGAATACACAATTTATCATTGAGTATTTTTAAGAATTGAAAGGGTGTTTATAAGAAAGTGGAGAAAAAAATAGTTACAATTTCCTACCTTCTAAAAGGAAGGCTATCAGACGTAAGAACTAGGAACGTGTTTTTGTCGGCTTCTAATTGTTGTTTCTTGCAGTTTATGTTGTAAAGAAGTATTGTTTGAAAGTTAGAGTTTGTAGTAGATGTACCTCTAGTTTTCCGTGAAGTTCAGATTTGAGGCGCTTGTGAATGCTCTCACCATATTGCCCATAGTATGCATCAGCAATTGCTACACGTTGTATTTGGGTTCTATGTGCAAGAATTTCAATGACTTTCTTCTCGTCACAGCCAAATCCTGTCATGAGACAACCACATTCATGGCTTATACTTCGACATTTATTCAAAGTAATCTTTCTAAAGAAGGTGATTAGATATAATGAATAACAATCCCAATCATTTCACTTATAACATGATACAAGAAGTGTCACAAGTGAATAAGCTTTATAATTTTTTGGATGTGGTTTTAATTACAAGTATAATGTAGTTTCGAAGAGGTAAGTTGTTGAACTCCATATTAGTATTTGACTAATGTTTCTAAACAAGAAGCATTTCTTTCGATGGTACTAAGTAACTTCATCAGCTATCAAAAAATGAAAAAAAATCACTTATTATATTCTTTCTCAAGAAAAAAGAATCTCATTTTCTCTTAATTAAGGTGATATAAATGTCACTTTCCAAACTATTGTTACATATTGAAAACATACAAGAAAACGCATATCTCAATATCTAACCTAATTTTTAGTTCATTCACTAGCTTGAACAATTCAAGTGCTTTAAAAAAGTACTCCCATTGTGCAATGATGTTTGATCCATAAATTCTCTAAAATCTACTCTCAGGATTAAATTTGAGAGAACTTATGTATCATTTACAAAATGATTCATAGAATCTAAATAGAAACATTAGACTAGCTCAAACCAAACATTCAACCTAAAAGTGACTCTTTTTAGATTTCTTTCTTTTCTTTTTCTGAAATTACAAAAATAACCCAACACTTTCAAACTTTCTCATATGTGTACATGGACTTGGATGAGTCCATATAATAAACTCGACTAGAAATTCAGAAAAAGTTGCAACAAAATGAAACCATTTCTATGAAATCGCAACAGAAATGGCCAAAGTGAGAAGAGGCACCTTTGAAGGCACGGTAAAGTCTGCGGACGTCCTCTGCCTTGTTGAGATACGGCGGCACGGTTATGGTGGACATTGCAGCTCTGTCTCTACCGAAGAAATCAACACTTGTCAGAACAGCCACAAAACCCATAGTCAACAATAAATAGAAAAAACATGCAGCCAAACAAGCTTCAAACTTTCCCAAACAGTTAGAAAATCAAGCGGTACAATTGTCGGTAAATCATTCCGAACACTGAAACGATCGGAGAAAAAGGATCAACCTGCGAAAGAGTGTTCAAGCCTGGAGCCGATCGATTATACAGCACCACGAACAGCTTCAATCGAATCAAACTCTTGACTGTCAATAGTAAGATAAGCTGGGGTGCAAGGTACGCAACGATTGTTAAGACTTAAGGGAGTCTGCAGACAGACGGCAGGGAAGCTCTCACTCAAGTGTACGATCCTTTTGACAGTCTACACCAAGCTAGCTCTACTGGAATAATCTAACAGTATAAACACGAGCATTCCAATCCACAGATGCTTTCGTTCGTCGAGGTTATGGCCGAGTTTGACTGGGTCGTCGGTCTCGTGGCATGACCACGCCATTAAAGCTGTAAAGTGGTGAGTGGTAGGTACTGGAAGTTAGTACACTTGTGGGGTCTGCCAGCTAGTGATCGTGTGTGCACAGCCATCTGTCGCAAAACTGCATCAATTTGCGACAGACCTGCTTGAAATTCGAAGAGGCAACGAGTAGGTTTGTCGCAAAGGTTGCATCTGTTGCAAAACTGTTGCATAGTTGCATCCTCGATTCTCTCGTTGGGTTGCTTCGGACCTAAAAATTGGGGGCTTCGGGTTCAGATTTTCAGGTTTCTGTGCGATTGTGTTGGTTGAGAGCATGACCACCCATGGCCTGAATCACTCATACGCAACAATCAAAATTGCTTGTGAAAAAACAGGTTTGTTCACTGAATTTTTTAAAAAGTTCTGATTGCTGCCCATCCGGCAACTGAGCAGAGTTGTTGCAGTCACCCCAGCTCCTTCCCAGCTGTAGGCAAGCAACTTTCTTATTCTGAGAGTTCTTCAAGAGATCGGTGGAAGTGCTCAACACCTATTTTCTTGCATTTATGGAATTCACTATACTTGGAGTGGTGGAATGAGTGGCTTGCTATTATTCATTGATTAGCGAATAGAAAAGATGAAGTTTTTGTATTTTTACGATATGTATAATCACATACAATAATAACTAAAAATTTTTAGAAGTGACCAATATAGGTTGATTAATAATCAGACACCCTACTATACGTACATATGGGGTACATTGAGAGTAGTTGTTGGGTGATCAAATCTTCATACAAGCAAGATTCTGACATACACGCTTATGGAGGGTGCATGCTTTTAGATGCTTGTACTTTAAAAGGTTGAGACCATGAGTTTGGAGTGTTGGATAATTAGAAAGTGCATTTAGGGGCTGTTTGGTTCGATAGAAAGCCTGCAAGATTGGTAAGTACTCTAGTAGCTAAGCATGGGCAACATCTGCTGAGATCAACTGGAAGTCACCATTTTACAAGGCGTTGTCTAGAAGGTGTTTAACCCTAAAACGTCGAAGCCGACACAAAGTGTCGAATGAATAAATCTGAGATGTGATACTAGACGATAGACGACGTTTTGTCATCCGAAATCATCTTCCCAACTTCCTCGTCATCCACGGTGATGGACTCCAAAGTTCCAGAGTTTTCAAAATTCCATACGGGATACTAGATCGAGACGAACTCAATTGAGAACAAGTAGGCACATGTAGAATCATTGACTGCAATTCGTTTCACATATGTATATGTATACTATTTGCTGTGGTATCTCAAATAGATTTCACAGAATACTTTGTGAAAGTTTTAGACTCGAGGGATGACTTAACTGCCGCATGAAATTGATGAAAGCTCTTCATTCTGCAAGTCCCGCCGAGGAAGAAAGATTCTATAGCTGAGCTTTTCACTTTGCATAGTCAACCGGACACTTGATTCTGAATTGCAAGCCCAACATTGGCAACAGTACCGGAAAGTAATTGGAGATATAACTTCAATTTTAGTTTTTCTGATTCATGCTGAACCTACAAGTCCTTACATACGAAGGTTTTGTTGAGCTCTTGAGATTTGAGTTTAGAAGGTCTTGTTGTTTTCGTAAACTACAGTCACAGGGGTTTTAGGATTTGAGAAAGGAAGTCAGCTTTTTATTATTATGACACCCTTTGATAGATTTCCTTTATTTTTGTGAGCACATGGAACATGAAGCTCACGATTGTACAGATATTAGGTGATGTGGTGCTATATCATCGAGTATTTATAACAAATCAAATTCATCATCACAGGGTTCACTATTTGAATTTGACCCCATTTGCTACGTTTTTGTTTTCATAAAAGCCACGTTTGGGGAGTAGCTCAAACTCAATTTTAACATGTTTATGCTATAACGCAGTTTTAGAAGCTACATTCCAACAAAAATACATTTTTATGTTAAAACGTATTTTGTGTAATCAACGTTTGGGTGTTAGATATTAGTTTTCGAGTAATGGTCTGACGGTGTTGCTCTAACAAGCTCCTGTTCATTTATCAGTGAGGTTTCAATTGAGTTTTCTCAAAATTATGAGGTTTGACTCATTTAGTTTTCAATCATGCTTTTCAATCACCAACACAATCTTGCAACATGCTCTCAACTGTTTATACTTTTGACATTATGCAGCTGAAGATAATGACTTCATTTCAAGGCAGCAATTCCAACCTCTTGAATGAAATTTCTCCTGACGTCGATTTCCAGTTATTATAGCAGATAGCTGAGAAATAAAATCACTTCTGATCAGAACTTTCAGTAAGCAATTTGATGTCTATATTATTCGATCAGGCATACTGCTTGCTAAAACCATGGTAAATGCATGCAAATTTTCAGAATACTTCCAAGGAGCCCATTCTCTTTAATAGCGATTTGTGTAGTTTAGAGGCTGAAATAAATCTTACTAAGTGCAGCATCATTCATTGGGTTGATGCTCGCTCTTCTGTAGTGTAAAAATGGAAACATCAGCACAGGAAGCAGTGCATGCCATTCAGTTCATTTTTATCACACTCGATCTCTGGTGCATGATAAAAATCCCAACTCGAAATGAGCTCAGTTCTGTTTACTTCTGGATAGAGGCATGAAAGCAATACAGGAACTACTAACCGGAGCTTATCTTGCTTACGAAAACCCTTGGAAGAACTATCTTAAATTGCTGTAATTTGGGTACCTATTGACAAAGCAAAATAAGGTGTGTGTCTCATGAACCCTATACCTGTATGTGTTGCAATTGCGAGGATCTTGTTGTAACAATATAATGAGAAAATTGCACGATTTTGAGAAAATGCATTTTAGCTGAAGTCGAGCTAAATTGGGTACTTCATTGAAACTGAACGAAAACTACAAATCATTGACATTTTCAAATGGCCATAAATTACTAAAATTTTGTCTAAAGTGGGCATATGAGGTATATTTTGACATCTACTCTTTCCGAAGATGTCAAAAAACACCCCATATGCCCAATTGAGACAGAATTTGAGTTAGTTATGGCCATTTGAAAATGCTGAAGATTGGTAGTCTTGTTTAATTTCAGTGAAGTACTCAATTTGTAGGTACTCTTTAGCTCAGTTCGAGCTAAATTGTCATTAACCCTTAAAGGTCCAAGAAAGTGGAAATCGCTTTTTGGAATTTCCGTAGGGAGAAAATTTAGCCAACTTTGACCATTATAATCTCAAAATTGGAGAAAAATTAACGGTTCAAATTTGACATTTGAGAAAAGGGTCAAGTTAACTTCAAGATCCTACGGTTGGATCTTCTAATCAGTGCTTAGATTGAGTTTCTTTGCACCTGAAGTAGAAGAAGGTTCTTTTTTATAATTTAAACAATTTTGTATCAAGGACCTTTAGGGGTTAAATTGGGAGGTTGGAAATCTCCCGGAAATATCGATTATGTTGTTTGTATGTAGATTGTGCCTCACTATGGTGAAACCATGTATTGTCGTGCACTTTAAAGATTATTCGAGGAATCTATATACATGAGTGATGAAATGCGTGGGTTACTAGTTTTCAAGGAAAAGGAAAATACAAACTTTCCCTATTTATTATAGTATTTTAAAAATCAACATTTAGAAGTGGAAAGATTCTTGGGTGCCCGCCTTTAGGTGGTTTCACCATACTTAGGAAGAGTCCCCCCTTTGTGGCTCCTACTCTCTTGCCAACCGACTGGTGGTTATTTAGGGGTAGGTTTAGTGCTCTATCTACACATGCCTTTGTTCTTGTTGGTGGCACAATTGTTCACAAATTTGATGTGGTTAGTAACTTTGTCATGATTTGATTTGGTTAACCCCTCCCTAAAGTTGCACAAGGTTCAATCGACATGATATGTGATATCTTTTAGCTAAGTTTAGAAGACCCAGCAATTTAATCTTACCTGTAAAATTTTGCTAAATTTTGCTATTCATGTAAAAACATATCGGAATTATATTTATTGGTACAATAGAGAAATCTGCTAAGTACTACGGACTAGGGACCAAAACACCCAATTTTGGTCAGAGTGGGGACCAAACGTCAAACTGGGCACCAAATTTTTACTCTAAGATTAACCCCTAAAGGCCCAGGAAAGCCGAATCGGCGTTTTGCAGTTTTGGGCACCTTAGATGAGAGGTCAAATTTTGGTGTTTTGGGCTGTAATTTGGTGTGTGTGTCGGGAAACATAGTAATTGTGTGTGGTAAAATTTGCAAAGTAAGATTCCAATTTTAGTGCCTTGTAGAGCAAATTTTTGATTTGGAGTTGAGAAAGGGCAGAACGGGTTGTTGTTGTGGCCACTAAGGAACAAGGTGGAAATGGGGGCAGTTGCGAGGGTCACTCGAGAAAACTCCAGAGGGGCAGGGGTTCCAAGCAGGGTTTTGGAGGACCCAACATTCGGCAGAATTGAATGCTTTGGGACTGGCCAAAGATTGACGCCCCTCCAAATACATGTCATAACTACAAACTTCGTGAAACTGGCGGCTGAGAACACACTGACATGGGGCGATTCAAATTTCAGAATTTGAATGAGAAACTCATGGAAAGATGTTGGGAACAACAAACAGCATACATCAAATCCAAAGCATATTTCAAAAGTAACAAAAATCCATTATGGCTAGTTTTGCAAATTCTTTGGACGGGGTTCCTGTGACTGCTGCCATCATTTCACTAGCAACTACCGATTCGAGAGAGGCGAGTGCAACAGTAGGAGAAGGATTCATCGAGGTGCCAGTATGGACCGAAAATGATCAGAGCACTGAAAATGGTGATTACGCAGTAGAGTCTTCGGCCAGGAGATCGAACAGCTCCTTCGTGGTCCAACTGTACTTGCCGCCGAGGTTGAGCTTCAGCGAGAGGAATCGGCGGCGAACTGTACGTGCCAGGGAGGTCGACGAGTTCCTTCGGAGGCGTACTGCAGCTGCCTCCGACCGTCCAGCTTCAAGGTCGCCGCTGCATCAAGTTCGGCAGCCTGCAGATCATCACCAACTTCGGCAGCCCATGCGCCAGTGAGCGATCAGATGATTGCACAGATCGAGGAGCGATCACATCAACGGGTTCGAATACATGAACATGAACTTGGTTTGCATGTGGAACTTGCATGGTAAACTGACATCACATCAACTGACTAATATGACCATATGCAGGAACCCAATACTGCGGTTGTGAGTGTCGGAAACTTGCAGCCACTTCTTATTTCGACATTGCCGCCTCCATCTGCCGATCCAGAAGCTCGCCTTCGTTCCTGGGCTGTACGCAAACACCTTCGAGCACATCAGATTCATGACCTCCTTTCACTGCTTGATCAAAAACATTTGCGCAGTTTACGCGTTCGTAAGAAGTCCAAAGCTTGGCCAAGAAATCCACAAGCAAATAATTTCCGACACCATTTCTACAGGCAAGCCGCACATATTCTAGGGTGGGTTGATCAACACGCTTTTGAGCAAGAATTTCTTGATATTGTCAAATCTACTTGGCCCGATACAAGCAATGCCTCCACGTCGATCATGGAAGAAGTCAAAGGAGGTGAGTATCTCTTGTGTAACATGTACCTAAATTTCATAGTTGAGAGTTATGAGTAATGTCTAACTTGGAGAATACAGATGGAGTGGGACAATATTCCAATGAGAAGGAGTTCACGTCTACAGACACAACCGGAACCAACTACGGTTCCTCCAAGCCCACCATCTAGTCCTGAAGCAATATTACCTCCTCAACATCAAGAATTGCCAGATCTAGGACCTGGAGTTGAGCTCATGACCTTCCCTGATACAGATGTTGGCTTCAACGGCGAGTACTTGAATTCGCAATCTCCAGTGCATGCGTATTACCCAAGCTCAGAAGAATTGTGTAATGAAGAAGGAGAAGATGATAGTGGTATGGAGAGAGCTGCAAGTCTTGAGGATATCCTCTGGCCACCTGAAGTCTTGCTTGCAGCAATAAACTTTGGCCGAAGAGGACGGAAGAGAGGTGGTGAGATCTACAATGCTGGACCTGATCCCGAAGAAGCAAGCGGGAGTGGTGAGATGCACGGACCAGCGCTGCAGCTAGGCGTCGACCAAGATTGCGGTGATGCAACGGCGTTGCGACTAGTATGGGACTCAAGCCGGCGGACTGCGGGCTGGCACAGCGCCGCGGCCACGAGGTCGGGCCACGTCGGCGAGTCAAGCGCGTCGGCTGCCAGCTGGGGTCCGGCGCCGAGCGCAGCGGGGCATCTCCAGCCGAACAGCAGCAACGGCCGGCACGCCTGCTTACCCGGGCACCAGGGCCTTCCTGTGGCGGGTGCATCGCCTTCTGGCCTTCCCCTTACAGGCCATACGCTTGGGCTACAAGGGCAACCAGTAGTTGTGACTTCAGAAGAAAATATTGGTCAATTCACATTGCAGCCAAATATTTTTATTGGGGAGAGAAGTACTGGTGGTATTGGGCCTGGAGAATTCTATGGCAATGATACTGAGGGCGGTAATAATAATATGGAGTGGGATGATGATGTTGAGGAAGAACATATAATAAGAAGGAGAATGACACGCAATGGTGTGAGGGATGATTTGGGTGGGAATGATAGTGAGGACTTACCCAATTTTGAAAGTGCCTCTGATAGTGATGGAGATAATCGTAACGATGGGTTACCCCATCAACAAGAGGATATTAGGTGGCAATTTAGGAATGAGACTTGGGGAAACCCAAGTATTATGTATAATCCAATGCCGATATCATTTTTGGGGAAACCCATGGGTCCTTCTCGTCATCATCGTGGTATGCCAAGTTTTATGGATTTATTTGGCCTCTTTTGGACTCCACACATGTTGGCCACTATTGTTCAAGAAACTAATCGGTATGCAAATGCTCCTTTAGATGAGCATGGAAATACCAAAGGTGGTCCTACTTGGGAGAATATGACAATTTCGAGCCTCAAAGCATTTATGGCCTTAGCCATATATATGGGGTTGAGGGTTCAACCTAATGTAAGAACATATTGGATGCGTGATGACCTCTTTGGATGCCCAAGTATTTCAAATATATTTACACGGGCCCGATTTCAAGACATTAGGAGATGTCTCCATCTTACAAACATGGAAGGACAAACTAGAGGGGACCCGGGTTATGACAAAATCGGTCAAACAAGATGGTTAGTCAATGCTATGAGAGATCAATGTAAAAAGGCATGGTTTCTTGGAAAATATTTGACCATTGATGAAATGATGATTCGCTATAAGGGGACATATTCACCGATACGTCAATATATGCCTAAGAAGCCTCAAAAGTGGGGCTTGAAGGTTTGGTGTTTGGCATGCTCGATTTCAAAGTTCGTATGGAATTTTCGAGATCTATTGTGGAAAAGACAATATTGTAGCCCCCCTTCCCATAGAACAACCTAATATTGTTCTTGGCGATGCTCGATTGGCCCATAATGTAGTTATGAGGTTAGTGGATGGCCTTTGGAACTTAGGCCATTGCGTGACAATGGATAATTACTTCACTAGTTTTGGACTTTTCACAACTCTTTTATCACGGGAAATGTATGCATGTGGGACAATAAGGGCAAACCGGGTTGGTCTTCCCTTAGATTTGAAAAACACCAATTCTTTCAAAAAATGTGCCTCAAGGCACAACTTTATGGAAAATGCATGACACCCGCACGATATCATGTGTTATGTGGAAGGATAAGAAGCCCGTGCTTCTTATTTCCACTCATTATTTGCCAATTCAACCCCCATGTGAGAAGGTAGTAACGGTCCCTCGGCGAAATGGTGCAAGTCGTGAAATGATTCTAACATCCCCGATTTTGAAAGAATATACAACTCACATGCGAGGTGTAGATGTTGCCGATCAACTCCGAGCATCCTATTCATGCCAACGGAGCCACAAGTGGTGGCACCGTATTTTTTCTTCTTATTGGATGTCTCGATTGTCAACATGTATATATATTATTTGGAGTGTGTGAAACACTATCGATATAACCGCACGCCGATGACACACCTTCAATTCAAGAAGGGCTTATGTGAAGCCCTTCTTCAAGGGTGGCCTATGAGAGATTCACACCCCGCGGATATTCCTCGAGCAAGGAACACGCCATTGATTTGTGTACCCACATATACAAAATTACGACGTCGGTGTGTGGTTTGCCAAAAATTTGAACCACATTATTATCGCTGCCGAAGTGTGGAGACAAATGGATGTGTCTCAATCGAGGTTGCTTTGAGAAGTGGCACACAGATATTGCCATACGACGCCAACGCCATATGTGAGTGAATGTAAGTATTTCTTTTTGCATACAAAGAGGAAGCTCAAGTTTGTTACCCCACATTTTGCGCATATAGTACTTTGCTTGTGAATAATAGTACTTTCCTTGTGAATAATACTTTGCTTTATTTGAACCCCACAAACAAACGTTAGTAATAATAATATGAATAGTACTTTGCTTGTGAATAATACTTTGCTATGTTTTTTATCCCACAAACAAATATGAATAGTAGTTGAGTTATGAATAATACTTTGCTTTATTTCTTACCCCACAAACAAATGACACCACAATAATTTGAATATTGCTTGTGAATAATTCTTTGCTTTGTTTCTTACCCCACATACAAAAGTTAGTAATAATACTATGAATAATACTATGCTTATGGATAATTTATTTTTTTATTAGTTACATTAGAATTCTTGTAAATTGATAAATTTTGGTGATTTTGTAGGTGTTCGGCAATCCCTGGAGTCCTTTCTCCAGTTAGGAGAATTCTATTTTGTGCCCTGGAGAACGACTTCGCAAAGGGGGCTTCAATCAGTGCGCCTACTGCACGGTACAAGTGGTGGCCAGGGACGGCAGCAAGGCGGGCCAGCTCCTCCAGCTCGGCTCTTTCCAGATCACGAAATTCCTGCCACCTCATGTGGCTCCCCAAGGTGCCAGTCAAATCCACCACTTTGTCGTTGCAAGCGTGGGCCTTTTTGTCAGATCATCTTTTTATAGGGAACTTATAAAGAGCTTAGGGAGCTTAGTAACGGTGGGGAGCAACGGGAAGAAAGCCCTCCCTTTATTGCAAGTGACACATGTCATAGCTATCTACATAGAATATTAGGCAAAGTATTTATGGTGGCAGTAGGCTATTCATAGCTCTGCCATATTGCCAGCAATGGGCCCGTAAGATTGAGAATGGGTTCCCATTCTTCTTTGTTGCCCGTCCATTTACTAATTTGCATATGTGTGTTTATGTTCTCCAAAATTGTCAATAATTGAGATTTTACTTTTTTCAAATTTTTTTCCCCCATGACTCTGATTTGTGTAAAGGAACATTTTCACCGTTCACTTTTGAAAAATTCAAAAAGTTGATGGTGGATTTGTATTAGAACCCCAATTTGTTCACTTAGAGTACTTTTTTGCCTCCTTCTAGAAAAAAAAAAATTGTATGAAGGTCCAAAAAGTGGAATGAGTGTCTAAAATTTTGCATGGGTGTGGCCAACTTGATTTCTAACATGGAAAAAATACTAGCAAAATGTTTAGGGTAACAATCACCAAGTCTCCCTTTGCACCAAGTAGACTATGTCTTTCGGGCAAGCCACAAAAAAATTTCTGCATCAACTTTGAACGTTATGATCTCACAAATGGTGCAGATCCAACGGTTGAGATTTGACATGGTAATCATGGATGAAGTTAGGTTCAAGATCTTACGGTTGAATGTTCCAGAATACAATAAAAATTTATGCCATACTCCAAACTCCACAATGTGGTCAAAAATCGCAGATTTTGAGATTGGAGGTTGCAAAAACGCTTGGGCCTTTAGGGGTTAAACTAGGGACTAAACTCAAAAATGCATGCTATTGATGGTTTTCTGAGTTTGTTGCCTAGTTCAACTTGGTGCCTAGTCCACAACGTGATGCGCAGAGACCGAGTGATCTAGTCCCTAGTTTACATCTAGTCCCGAGTTTGGTGCACTTGGTCCCCCAGTCCGTTCTTCTTAGCGAATAACTGAAAACAGGGCACAAAACAGCGGACTGGGGTCCAAACTAGGGACTACTTAGCAGATTTCTCTAATGATGTTCTCATACAAAATAAATTAAGAACACATAGGCCTTGAAAAATTGTATGTCCTCCATTTACCATGTCATTTTAATATTATGTGTTAAGTTATTTCAATGCATAAGAGTGTCGTCTTATTAGACAAAATTCCTATTCATTTGTCAAATACAATTTAGATGAGATGTACGTTTGATACATTGAAGACGTCCTCGATGTACATCTCATCTAAATTGTGTTTTCAAGACAAATGAATAGGAATTTTGTCAGAAAAGACAACCCTCAATTACATGATGAATCTTAGCTCAACCCAAGAAGTTATATCACTACACTTATATGATATGTGATATATCAGTTGATATCTTTTGAGAGTGTATAACTTCTAAAGTACAAGGAAGAGTCAAGCATGAATGGTCTTGTTAGAAAGATGTAAGAAAACTGCAAAAAGTAACAACTTCACAATGCAAGCTTGACCAAAGTCAGAACGACCAAAATCTGTTCCGGGTTGTGAAACCGAGCGAATCTGAGACGTGGGGCTGAGGGCGTTACTCAAGGTTGGCAAAATAAGATCAGTTGTGAATCTTATGATCAACTTTCACCTGGCATCACCAGTCCCAGGGTGTTAGATATTATTCCGCTGTCACCAGACAAGCAACAAACAAACAAACAAACAACTGCTCTAAAAACTTATAACGCCTCCCGCAAATACTTGTCAGTGAAAGCCTGATCTATCGCGACCCCAACCGGCCAATTTTTCTTTTTTCCTAGACTGACAATCATACATTCACCTCTTGACGGAAGGGCCGGGCCGGGCCGGGATGTCCAAATGCGGTTACGATTGTGCGCATTTTTTAAACGACCCCATGTTAGCCGGCCATTTGTTTTTTTGCTAGACTGACAATCATACATTCACCCGCCTTGACGGATGCATGGGGGATGTCCAAATGCAGTTACGATTGTGCGCATTTTGATTTTTAAATGGCCATGGGTGCCAATGACTTTGTCTCCATGTTCTGACTTCATGATTTATGACATTCCCAATCTTAGTACATGTTTGAGAGGCTAAGATTACAATATGGTTTGTTGGTCGTACTTTGATTGTTTGATGCAATGACCCGTTTCTCTAACTTGACATTCACCTGGTTGTACCTTCCGGCGGTTAGGATCTTGTGATTTTTGGGTGTTTTTTTTCATGGAAAAGTGCCATCAATTGAGGTGCATGACTTTGTCGTTGCGTGAAGGACGGTTGTGAAACAATCTATGACTGGAGTGGAAGTTCGGTAAAAGGTCAATCTTAATTTTGTCTAGTTGATTTCGTCTAACCTCCAACCGTCACTCACTTGCTATTTTTAAACCGAGAAAAAGATCTCTATAAAAAAGTGAAATGTGTAAGTATGAAGGTGGGATATCCAGATCTCAATTGTAATGTACTTCTGGTAAGTTACATTTTGAGTCAAAAAGGCTCTTAGGTTGTGAGATCATAATGTACAAATTAAATACTCAAAATAGGTAACAAAATATCATTGTTTTTATCACGGAGTGGAAATTCTCTTAACAAACTTCCTACAATCCGAAAAACTCCACCTAGAAAGTTGTTTACCTTTATCTCACAAGACACTCTTGTTTCAAAAAGAATCTTTACGAAGAATTTGGCTCAAATCATAGATTGGTAATAGTGACATTTGGCCCCAAAATTTACAAGAGAAGAAAAGTTTAAAAACTAGACGATTTATACTAAATAAATGTTATGTCTTCCTCACATCTTGGATTGAGGAAAGATTATTACCACAAAAACTAGATTCAGACTAAAATTTAACCCCTAAACGACCATGGTGTTTTGAGAGCTCCAAACTCCAAAACTGCGATTTCATACCACCTTGTAAACTTTGGTGTATGAGAATTTTTTTCACAATTTTTTGAAACTATTAACCGTAGGATCTTAAAGATAACTATCATGAGCAATAGTGTTTAAAATTTCAACCGTTGGATCTTTTCCATTTCTAAGATCATAACATTCAAAGTTGATGCAAACTTTTTTTCAGCAGACATAGTCTACATTGTGCAAACGATATTGTGATGCTTAATACCTCAAACATCTTGCTTATATTTTTTTCCATGTAGGTAACTAAGTTGAGCATTACCATGAAAAATTTTGGACACTCATTTGGTTTTTTGAACCTTCATGCAATTTATTTACTAGAAGAAGGTAGAAATCAAGGCTTCGGTAAAACATGCACCACATTTGTCGTATTTGGTTTAGGGGAAAAATGAATGGTGAGTAGGTGCCTTCATGAGTTTGTGAATTTCGAGAAAAAAGAAATTCAAAAAATTCCTAAATCTCAAATTTTAGCAAATTTCGACAGAAAAAATTGTAATATTACAGAAACTTTGGATCTAGTTCTTGTAATTTTTTGAAGGGTGCCCTTGTAGAATTAGTAAAAGTTTTGACTTGGGTCACTTGAAAACCTAAGTAGGAAATCAGTCAAGAAAAGAAATTTTTTAAAAAATCTCAAAAAAAAGTTAAAAATAAAAAGTTTTTTTCTGCCCGCCCCAAAGCTGAAAACGAAAATTTGCGTTTTAAGACTCCAAAAGTGGAGTTTGACTTTGCAATTTTTCCCACATACACCTTGTAGTATAGGGAACATCCAATAAAAATCTTAGGCAAAAATATTGATTCTAACCCCTTCATCTAGGCTGCCCGAAATAGCAAAACAGCCAAATCGGAGGCCTTGGTCGTTTAGGGGTTAACTTAGCATAAAAAAGGTCAAAATCAAAGTGTGAATGGAGGACATCTAGTTCCTTGAGCGAGGACCATGTATTTATTCAACTTCTTTCTGTATTGAAATATCATTGTAAGTCCAATACAAATATTATTTGGATCAAAAAACTTCCAAGTAGAAAGTTGTAGGAATATTTGTTCGAATCTCAATTTTGTGAATATATTCATGAAAAACTAAATCTAATCTCACGTAATTGCCTTTCTATGGTAAAAATGCATGCCCCAAGTTTGAAAACCTTAAAAGAAAATATTGCCTTTCTAAAAGACATGCCCTAAACCTTTGCCATTTTAGATGATTACGTAATTTCTAATACATAAAATAAACTTGATATGGAACCAGACCTAGCAAATTTCGTCAAAAACATACGTCAAATAAAGAGAAGTTATGGCTCTTCACATTCCGAGCTTGTGATCTAAGGGCCGCTTTACACAAGGAGCAAAGCCATTGATGGGACCAATTCATGGCTAAATCCTCTCATGTGATTAGTCCTATTCTTGAAATTGGCCCAAGGGGCTTTACACAGGGAGTCAAGGCCATTTTTCTGAATTTATACTATAATGGGTGGGGGACAAGCTATGACACCGCTCGCGCTCCAAAATTTGGGAGATACAAGAATAGAAGGCCAATTTGACCGTTGCTTGATTTCAATAAAAAATCATTGTTTCACTTAAACATTTAAATGTGAACAAATCAAAAGCATGGAATGTAGCTAATAATACAAATTCGCCCCATGGCCTTATTTTTTTCCTTTACAAATCAGCCCCAAGGGCTTTACACATGGGGGGATTGGCCCCCAGTCTATTAATTGTTCAATATGTTGTTCAAGTGGCCCATAACTCAAAATTTGAGTAAAGTGGCTTGGAGATTTGTTGGCCTTGAGTCCTCATGAAAAGCATCCCTAATACGTCAACTTCCAACACAAGAAAAGTTGTGTTATGAGATCACGATGCTCAAAACTTAGAAAACATTGCATTTTTTTATCTTGGTGCAAAATGGAACTAATTACTAATGTGCTTCACGAGCAAGAAAACCCATTAAAAAAGAAGTTTAATTGACATGAGGGTCCTCAAATTCTTCTACCCGGATGTACAAAAAATAAAACTTAAATAATAGGTAGATTCTTTTCCATCTTTAACCCCTAACTTTCCTTGAAACCCGAAACAGGTTTTGGAGGTTCCCGCATGAGAAAATTCAGCCAACTTTGATCATTATAATCTCACAAATGAGGAAGAATCAACGGTTCAAATTTCGTATGTGAGAAAATTGTCAAGTTGAATATGAGATCTTACGGTTGAATCTTCTGAATAATTCTTAGATTGAGATTGTTTGAGCTTAATCTAAAGGAAGGTCAAATTTTGTAACGTAGACGGTTTTGCAACAAGGAACTTTAAGGGTTAAAGTGTGTGCGATCTAATTTCTTATGGGATTACAAAAGACTAATGGGTGATGGTATGGTTGGGGTACCCAGAAAGGTTGTCTCATGAACAATTGCACTCTATACTGGTGTGTCAATCATATCCATTTATAAACTGTAATACAAAAAGACTTCATTAGATGTGGTTTTAGTTGTCTATACTTATAATGTATCAAGAAAAAAAATTAAAAATTAAAAAAATATATTTTGAAGTAATTTTATTTGATTTTTTAGTTGAAAAAGTAAGTTATGTCTCACTAACCTAAAATCCATAGAATCAAGCAAATGGAATATCAACCATTTACATTTTAATATAATTTTTGAATGTGACCTTCATCTTCTTGTATAAAATAAAAAATAATTTATTTAATTTTTGAAAAATTAATTCATTGTGCACTATAATGCCTGCAAATCTCAAAATTCAGCATTTTTTATGAATGGTTAAAAAAAAAAAAAAAAAAAAAAAAAAAAAAAAAAAAAAAAAAAAAAACTAAGGGCAAACACCCCCTAATTTTAAAGCACTCACAATAATATTTACAAATTTTAGAAGTTTAACCTATAATCGGACACCCTAGTTTATCATGGGGTACATTTAAGGTGATCAAATTTTCATTGTAGCATGATTCTGACATGCACGTTTGTAGGGGGTGTTTGCCTTTAGGTGCTCAAACCTTATATGAGGATCACCTCCCTAAGAGGATTTGCTAACCCCTGTAGTTGACTAGCCTCAAAGCTAGCAAAACCTACCCAATTTTGATGCAACGTGAATGTTTTCAAATTTTGACGTGTTTTTAGGTATATAACAATAGGATTCAATACTTAACTTGTCTGTGTATATATAAATCACAACTCATATTCAAATTGTTAGATCTTATCAATTGTGAGATCATCATGATCAAAGTGAGAGAAAAAGTTTCTATCCTTTCTTCTAGGAACGGTAGCTAGTTTCTTTTAGGGCTAAAAAAATTTATTTTTGGTAGAAAATTTGTTATTATTGCTCTTCAAATTATTGTTCCTAGGTTCACGAGTTAGGAACAAGTCTATGCAGATTTTACCCTCATACCACCTATGAAACCTATGCTGAAATTCAAAAACAAAGGACGGTCTTCAACAATAAAAATAGCATGTGAAAAGTAATAGGATTGAGAATCCAAACAATGAAATCATGCCTATAACCCTCGTTCCTAGCTATTAGATATTAAAAACAAAATTCAAATTAAAATACAATCTCAAAATCCAGCATTTCAAAGTTTTTGCAATTCAGTTCACTTTGGGCAAATTTTGATAAAGCATATACTGCAGTTTTTGAGCACATTTCAAATAATATTTTCAAACTTTGACCGGGAATATTTCCAAAAATCGAAGCATGAAGTATCTTTTCGGAGAGGAATGGTATCACCCTACAACCTACAGAAGACTTCCTTCCAGCTAAATATACTCAATCAGAGGGTGATCATATTCCAAAATGACCCAAATTAGGTCCCAGTTGACTTTACGAGATAAAGATAGCCATATTCTCCTCATACTGCACCATACAATAATGCTAAAACAACCGAATATCGATTTTCCATATATCACACCAGCAGCAAGATTTTTAAATGTTGGTATGCGATTGGAAAAACTAATTGGTTAGTTGGTGGTCTCAGTAGTTTACTTATGATGTGCAAAGTGCAATCGCTTTTTAACAATCGCATGAGACAGAGACGAGCATATGAAGGGGATCACAAGGATATATATTGACCGTGTGCAAAGCTTTCTTGCAACTCCGCCGTCCATCAATTTCTGGAGGGTAGGACATGGTCATCTTTCTTATAAATAGAGAGATCATGCACACCGGCCTGCCTGCGAAAGTAGCAGTTGCAAACACATTATTCATCTTACTGTACTGTACGTAAGCTAGGTCCTCAGTCTGAAAAGTAAACTCTTGTGCACGGGATTTCCTGACAGCTTTTTGCTCAAAAGCGATACGGCGTATCTCACTTTTCCATGACCGCAAGATGCACGATACAGAGTGCGTGCATGCAACCGATCGATTCACTGTCGCATATTCGCCTCGCCCCAGCAATCCGCTGATCAAACCATGCCTGCAGAGTATCGCCTCGTACTAGCTAGCTTCTACCACAATCGACAAGCAAGGTCCGGCCAATACAGTACACCATGCCAGACTCTCCTCTAGCTTCTACGACAATCGACTAGCAAGGTCTGGCCATCGATCGTTGAGGTACACGCCGCGACTAGATACACAGACAGCCTTTTCAGCCAAAAAGTGACAGACCACCAAACTAAGTTCACTGCAATGAATATGCTGCATGGCAAGAGAGCCGCAGGCGCAATCTGATCAGAAGTCGACTGCTACACCACCATAGCTACCATCGCCATGAACTGTAGCTAACATACTGACCCTGCAGAAAGTAGGCTTACGTTTACAACAGACAGGTTTTACTTCGATGCGACATGAGCAAGTTAAACAGGATCGCTGTACCGACGGATCGATGCTTGTATACATACAAAAGCAAGATAGTGAGATCGACATGGGCAAGCTACTCCTGCTCGTCAATAGCTCCTTCCCTCAGAACCGAGCTTGGATTCCAGAGGGATGAAGCTAGTGAGAGGCAGGAAGAGGCTGCAATGTGCACACCAATTACCTCAATCGATCGATCGATCGATCGATCGATTCCATCCGCATTGTGAAGCCAGCTGATGACGTACAGTCGCGCTATTCCTGACCACCAGTAGCTACTTCCCTTCTCCGACTGCAGGCAGGCGAAGAGGGATGAAGCTAGTGAGAGGCAGGAAGAGCTCGATCACCCACAGCAAATCGATCAATGTGAGCACTGATCAAGCAAACTGATCGGCTTGAAGGACACACACACTCGAGGTCGGGCACCGCAGGAGCAAGGAGCAAGGGCCGGGGAGGCAGGCAAGAGCAAGGAATCGAATGTTGGAGATGGGTGGTGGTGGGCGAGTTTTTATAGCTCAATGCCGGAGCCTTGAGCCTGATTTTCAAGCCTTGCCTTGCACGCGCTCATGTTAAAATATGCATTTTTGTTACATTCATGTTTCTGTTTAGCGTCAATCAAATGGCTTCCTATGCACTTCCAATTATGTTATTTGCAGATTGCATGCAAAAGTTGTGTAATTTTGTTGCAAACTTTGTCCTTTCTACATTTGGTTTCTCTTGACTGACTTCATCTTATTATGGAAACCCATTTTCATTACTGTAGCCACTTTCATTGTAGTAGGTGGATGTTGTGGAACAGTAGAGGATCTTCTAATGATCTTATAAAACTATCACAAGTATTCTTCGAGTCATATGGAGTTTTAAGGTTGAATGTTTGGAGGAGCAATCAATTGGATGAAAAACATTAAATGTAAATTTGGGGGATTTTTTAGATACCATGAGTTTGAGTGTAGTTGTAAACTTTGAGTCTGAATTTGCAAAGTAAATTAAGCATGACAAACTAATAACTACAGGTTCGAATCATTAGTTAAAGAGGTTCACTAAAAGTTAGTGGAAAGTTAAAGGAAACAATATCCTAAACCTTTTAGTAATATTTCTATGAACAAGTGAAATTGAAAATGAACGACTCAGTAGAATTTCATTATACAACATGTTATATCATTATAAGCATCCAAAAATATTATTGTTGTATAGTGTTAGAAAAGTAAGTATTACAAAATAACATGTGAATCTATTGGAATGAATTAAAGCCATGAATAAATTTAAATTATTGTTTTTTATTTAAGGTTGTTGTAATGCACAGAAATAACTTGTAAAGTAAATTGAAGCCAATTGCTCTTTGTTATGGCAACCTCTTTGTAAAAAATTGATAAAATTTTAAAGGTTTTATAGATCCTACAAGAATAAAAAAATTATGTAGATATATTTTTATCTCATTCATAAATAAGAATAAGAATTTCAAGAGCGTGAAGTCATGTTTAACTCTAAAAAATGGTTTTATTGTCCCTTACAACATAGTTTTCCGTGTGCAACGAGAAAAAATTATCTTGAATGTTATGGTCTCACAATTGGTGAAGAATTTGCGTTTAAGATTCGGTGTACAAATACATGTGCAACTTAGGTATTGGATTGTGAAGATAATCTACTTGAATACATGTTATAATTTGAAAAGTTTCCCCTTGCATTGAAAGAGGGCGGTTTTGAGACTTCTAGCGGTTTTTGGGGCTAATCGACTTAAAGGTTTCATTAGTTTCGAAACTCTACCGAACCTAGTAAGTTGAGAGAGTTTCAAATGGCATATTGGATTAATTAATTTCCTAATTCTCTTCATACCATGAATGAAAGGCAATAGAGTTATAAAAGTGTATTGAAACAATTGGTTTTGAAAGAGTAGTTAAGCAAATTATTTATTTGGTTAATTACAACTCCAAAACTAAATATATCAATGCACTACTAAGACCCTATGATTTTACATGGTTAAATTATTCCAATACTCTTCAAGAACCCTCTCAACGTGCCACTGACATTAGTTAACCCCTAAACGACCATGGTGTTTTGAGAGCTCCAAACTCTAAAACTGCGATTTCATACCACCTTGTAAACTTTGGAGTATGAAAATTCTTTCCACAATTTTTTGAAAATTTTAACCGTAGGATCTTAAAGATAACTAACATCAAAGGTAGTGTTCAAAATTTCAACCGTTAGATCTTTGCCATTTGTAAGATCATAACATTCAAAGTCAATGCAAACTTTTTTTCAGCAGACATAGTCTACTTTGTGCAAAGGATAACATGATGCTTAATATCTCAAACATCTTGCTTATATTTTTTTCCATGTAGATAACTAAGTTGAGCATTACCATGCAAAATTTTAGACACCCATTTGGCTTTTTGAACCTTCATGCAATTTATTTACTAGAAGAAGGTATAAATCAAGGATTTAGTAAACCATGCACCACATTTGTTGTATTTGGTTTAGGGGAAAAATGAATGGTGAGTAGGTGCCTTCATGAGTTTGTGAATTTTGAGAAAAAAGAAATTCAAAAAATTCCTAAATCCCAAATTTTAGCAAATTTCGAAAGAAAAAATTGTAATATTACAGAAATTTTGGAACTAGTTCTTGTAATTTTTTGAAGGGTGCCCTTGTAGAATTGGTAAAAGTTTTGACTTGGGTCACTTGGAAAACTAAGTATGAAATCAGTCAAGAAAATATTATTTTTTAAATTCTTAAAAAAAAGTTAAATATAAAAAGTTTTTTTCTGCCCGCCCCAAAGCTGAAAACAAAAATTTGCGTTTAAAAACTCCAAAAGTGAAATTTGACTTTGCAATTTTTCCCACATACACCTTGTAGTATAGGGAACATCCAATAAAAATCTTAGGCAAAAATATTGATTCTAACCCCTTCATCTAGGCTGCCCGAAATAGCAAAAACCCGATTTGGTCCTCAAGGATCTTTAGGGGTTAATGCTCTAGAATGAATCAATTTGATGTGCTAGGTAAGCCTCATACAATTGATTTTGTGCTAGGTAAGCCTTCATATAATTGATTCTGAGCAGATTTTGAGAATTGATGAGTGTATACAACGATTTGGGCATATTTTAAATAGTGTTCAAACTTTGATTATAAATATCTCCCAAAGTTTGTGGAATTTTGCACCATGGAATGACTTTTCGGAAAGGTATGGGAAAACCCTACAACCTGCTAAAGATTCCAACTTTGCTTGAGCAAATTATTGTAAACCACCCCAGACGATCACAATCTGGCTTTAGTCCACTTTTATAGTGCTAAAGAAGTTCAGATTTCCTCATCTCGAAGTGAAGTAAACATCGTAAGTAATTTTCATGCACGGTGAAAGTAAGTGAGATGATACCGTAGCCAGAGTGAATGCATCATTACAATTCATAAGGACAACAAGATCGGACTGTCCATTCTGACATGGCCACTTTTCGCTTTGAAAAGTTGTAAAAGGCAGCTTTATGAAAAGTTGGCCTGCAATTCTGTTGATATTTCGAAAGTTGAAACAATTTATTACAATGTAAGCAAATTTACAATATTTATTAAAATGATTTTATCTCCCACTCCTAAATCATTATTTAGTGTATGATATAATTAGTATAGAATGTTCCTTGAACTACCATTCATGTAAACAATACTTGATAGGTATTTTCTAACATGATTGTTATCTGCAAGATGCATGAGGTGAATATTCTACAGCTGGTCATTGGTACTTTTTGATTTTTTAGAATTTGTTTTCGGTGTCATTTTCAGATCTTCTGATTTTGCTTGACTAGGAAGTAGAAGTGCAAACCATGTGTTATGATGTACACAAACTTAGTCAAACAGAACATGCATTGAAAAGGATGGTTCAGCAGATGGTTTATATATCCATTGATTGAGATAAATTAAAGAAGAATAGATGGTTTAATCCGTAGTTTTGCCCTCTTTCAATACAAGATGCATTTTGGAAGAATCAATTATAAGATCATTCGTACCTTGTTAAATTAGTAATGTACATGTATCTCAAATCTTTGATTCCAAATATCTTATCATTAGCGAGATCGTAATGTTCGAATTTGGGGGGATTATCCATGTTGGAAAATGGGTTTGAAGTGTTCCGTGAGCCAAAACAACCCATTTCAAGACTCTAAAAATTCCTTTTCCCTAGGACCTACAAAACCTAAAGAAATGCTTGAATGTTTACAAGGAGGTCAGCTAAAATACATATTGTAACACCATAGCAGGTTCGTTCATAAAAAATTCTCAAAAAAGAAAACGTAAAAAAACAGAAATTACAAGGAAAAAGAAACGAATAACATTAAAATTGTACCAAAATAAAAACGAAAGTACAGGAAATGAGGGCCACCACTACGTCTACAGCCTGGCTGCACGTTCCACTCCCTCAACTTGCGGTGCTGAACGCGAAGCCTCGTGTCGCATAAGAGCCTCTCTCACGCAATGCTTTCCATCTCTCATCTGCTACGGTACTCAATTGCCGCTAGGAGATTTATGAAGTATTGGCAGATAGTAGTAGCAGGATATCAAGCTTCACTCCCGAGTACGAGCGGCAATTCAAATTCGAAGACGCACGGCAAGGTTCGTAGCATTGTGCATTCTTGAGTAATCCTTCTCCTGGTTTGTGTCCTACCGGTTTTCTTATCCTAGTTTTCGCAGATTGTTGTCCTCTGCTTTTCGCCAATTTGATTTTCGCAGATAGTCCTCCGCTTTTCAAAGCTGTGCTTTTCGCTGTCCTGCTGCTTTTCACATTTCTGCTTTTCCGAATCTTGCTTCTTGCATCTGTCGCTCTGCATTGTTTCCCTCGAAATCCTACTTTAAGGACAGATCGTATTACTTCGCACATGGATTGTGCATCTTCGCACACACAATTCAGACGGCGTAATCAAAACGGTGGCATCGCCTCACACAATTGTGGTCGGAACTTGCCTGGTAACAAAGGGATCATGAGGCGCATTGCTTTCACGGTGGATTGCAGTCGGCAACAACCTCGCCTCCAACTTCGACCAACAATTCCGACTTACAGGCGCTCCATGGACTGCACTACCGTAGCACCCTGGACCTTATGCGTTGTCTCTAGAGGTAGTAATGCACTAGCACTTCAGAATTTTTTGTCTCAAATCTTGTTCCCTGATCAATGAATGTTGTGGTATTGATATAGTTTTGGCCTTTCTCCGATGAAGTTGCACGACAGGACGATGGGATGTGTTGAACGCAAATCTCTAGCGTGAAGCACCGCCACAGCGTGAAACACCGCCATGCAAGCACTTGAGCCAAGCCTCATGGTGTGCACATACCTACACATGGTGTGCTGCCGAGACTTGTTTGAAAGCCATGTGGTAGATGCCAAAAGACCTGTTTGAAGCCAGGTGATTGATGCATGTCGAAGCAAGAAGGAGCAAGACTCAAGAAAAATCACAAAAACCTTTCAAGGCTGTCGGAGCTCAAAAGTGAGGGTTTGAGAAAGCCTCATGTTGATATGTCTTGAATATAGTTTTTAGAGCCGAAATTGTTGATGATGATAATCTGATGATGATATTGATCTGTGCAGGACCATGCTTGGGCCGACCTTGTGGTGAACAGCTGAAGAGGAGGTTGTTGTTAGCATAGACATTGTGCAAAATTTGACAATCCAAATAATTGCAAATTAACAAACAAGCTTTTGATTGTTGTGTAAACATGCTAATCCAATATAAAATTACTAATAAATGCTTGAGAATCACTTACTTGATTAGAGTTGTGATGTCTTCCTCCTTGCAAGCTCTCTTATTGATGACATCTTATTTGAGTTGATTGAGTTGGACAATGCAGCCACCCTTGTAAGATTTTCCTCCATTATAGTCTCTAAAGAAATGTCAACATCAATGTCCTCGTTCCACTATGTAGAAGAAGCTTGTACTTGTAATTCAGTGTTGTTGAACAAGGCTTTTGACATATTATCCAACATAGCTTCCTTTTGGAAGTTGGTGTCAAAGGCTCTTAACAATCCTGTTTGTGTCCATCCTTTGCTAATCATGTCCGTTCGTTGTGAAACATTGATCCAAGCTATGTAAAGCCAATGACATATATGAGGCTTTAATGTGCTTATCTTGAAATCCATTTGCACATCCTCTTGTCCTTTCAATTGGCTTGAAATAGTGTCCATAGTAAACTTGTTAAATTCTTGGCGAAAGGCATGCGTGAAAGGATGTTGAATGACAACGTCCGCTGGTTGATAGATACTTGTGCAATTTGCCGGTACATAAAGTATAAGAATTTCCGGATGATCTGTCCTCATCCAATCTCGAAAATCTTTGTTAATGTGCACACTCCAGCAGTCAATGAGTCATATCATCTCTTGATTTGCCCGTAGTGACAATTGGTGAATTTGTGCATCAAGATAAGGTCGAAGAATCTTCTTGACAAACTCTTTGCATGTGTCTAGCGTAGACCAATGATTGTAACTATAGGAAATGTTCCACCCAGATATTTCACACTCCTTTCTACCCCCTTCAAGCTTAGGTAAAGTTTTTGTGGTGGTACCTTGGAAAATGACTTGGAAAGGCAAGCAATGTCCATTGACCGCCGAAGAGACTGTCACTGTAATTTGACGCTTGTCTTCAGTCCCATATAATTTGATATGCTTTGCTCCTCGAGTCTCCCATGTCCTTGATCCTCCTGTGGCATGTGGGTACTAAGTGAATGCCCGTTTGGTCAGTGTTCACAACCAATTGTTTGGGTATGTTGTGGACTTTCACTAAGTAAGCACACCGTTGTACCATTGTCTTGCCTTGTTTTTTGAAATCTCTTGGGAGTTTACCAGCTGCTGCAGTCGCAGCCCTGTAACTCCAATTAAGTTCAACTTTCACAAAATGTTTTGTCCATTCATAAGACACTTTGAATGCTGTAGAATGTGTACCCTCATGGATATGCGGAGCTTTGTCAAGGATAATAGCCTTGATCAATGGCTGAATACAAACTGCATAGAGAGGTTGTCTTGCCTTCCTCATCTTCTTCAAAATTGCACAAATTTCTTCGTTCAACATAGGATGAGAGTTTAAAATCGGGCAATGTTGAGCAAATTTGGCAAAGTAAGTGCAAAATTCCACACAACGCTTGTATGTGTCTTTCAAGTCTCTATTTGGATGAAACCATTCTCTCATAGAGCTTTTGGATAAATTGTCATACATACAAGAGAGATCTCCAGGTTTTCTATAGGCTAACCTTAAGAAATTCCATGCTTCTCCAATGTTGCGATGTTGTTTGATTGCATTGAAAATAGGAGGCCACAAAAGAGGAGTAAACCAGTTTGTATAAGAACCTCTAGGCTTCTTTGTCTCCACTGATCACTTCATCTTCTCCACCTATGGCTTCAACAATATCTTCTCTGTTTGTCTTGGTCTGCCTACAGTCCGTTTGAAAATCTCTTTGCTTGGCCTTGACTGCTCCCTCTCCAACCTCTGGTTCAAAGTACAAAACTCCTTCACAATTTCCACTTCTCTCTCCGCTCTTGTAATAGGAACAAATGCAAAGTCTACTCTTTGTTGTTTGGGCACCATGATTGAACCTTCTCTCATACACAAGCACAAGCGAATGAAAATACATACAAAAGTGAAAAGGGAGGAGAAACACTCTACAGTAACTCAAAAGGGACCACTTAAGCAAGATTAGGGTATGTACCGTAGTTAGGTTAACTAAGTATGGCCGCCAAAAATTGATGAAGAATGAAATTAAGATGAAAATTTAAGTACATCTATCTCTTGCACACAAACAATTCTTTATCAAATAATTAAGAAAACGAATCTCAAAAAAATCATTTTTTGGGGAGGCAAACCTTATTTTTTCAAAAAAAATAAATATTCGTGCGGCAGGCGGCAAACCTATTATGGTGTTACGGTAATCAATTCCTAAATGCATCAAATGTCAAGAAATTGAGATTTTACTTCTTTTCAAGTTTTGTTATTGCACATGAATATGGGATACTAATGTATATTGATACCTAACTCCCCTTACCCAGAAAGGGAGTTTGTGGGTTTGAGTAGTTTAAATAAAGAGTTTAATTTTAGTATTTTACGCTAAAATTTGGTTTAAGTGTGGTAACCCATCTAAAGTGTATGTGGTAACATGGAAGCTTGTAATAGAATATTCCATTTGTCCCAAAATGTCCGATCAATACGCTATTTTCATTTTGTCTATGTAATTTGGTTCAAACAAGCACAATTACAACATTTTATTGAGCACTTTGATTATCACACTACATTGTATTGAGCCTCAATACAATGTAGTTTGAATTTTCAATACCAACTAACAACATACATAGCATGAACATGCTTGGAGGAGTTTTGCCCAACCTTTGGTGCATCAAAACTTCATAATCACAAGAACAAATGTTATCAAATCACATATTGCTACAAAGCTCTTGGTAAGAGTTGCTCACTATCAATCCATCCCCTATCATCATCAACTGAGCTCAAGACATGTGATTCTTGGAGGGTCAAGATGTGGCCTTTAACTTACTGAAACTTTATAATTACTAGAGAGAATGTTATCAAATCACACATCATTACAAAACTCTTGGTGAGAGCTATTCACTCAATATCATTGCACTTTCTATTATCACCAATTGAGCTCAGGTCGAGCTATTCTTGGTTGGTCAAAGTTTGCCCAACCTTTGGTGTACTAGAACTTTATGATTAATGAAGCAAATGTCATCAAATTATATTGCCACGAAGCTCTTCAAGAGAGCTATCCATCCACCTAGAGAAATACTCTTAATTATTAAAAAAGCTTAATCCCACAAAGTTTGCAATGTCAATTAGATATTCTCGGACATAGGGAGTATCTGATTTTCAAGTCTAAGAAGGGCAATTTTTCATGATTTATTTATTTATTTATTTATTTTAATTTTTTTTCGTAACTAAATTAATTCTCAAATCCCAAAGTGACCCAAGTCAAAACGTTAACCAATTCTACAAGGCCAACCTCCAAAAATTGTATGAGATTATAGTCCAAAAATACACCAAGTACAAATTGTGTTACAAGATTGTGATTATATGTGGACAGTGATGATCAATTGTAAGCCTTATTGCTCATATTGAATTAGAAGTACACCATTGTGTTATGCATCGGTTGTTGAATATCCAAAGACTATAGAAAGACTTAATTCGACTATGAAATTGAACGATTGATATTTCCTTTAAGACAAGTTGTTGAAGAATAACTCTTGTAAAAAAAAATTAAAAAAGATTAAAAAATTAAAAAATAATGTACTCACACTAAATTAGGCAAAGACAATTCAATTTTCAAGTCATCATTGTCTTATTTGTTTCTATTTGTGACCATAATTACATAACTACAACCAATTTAAACTCTCACTACAAAGAACTCCCACTATCTACTTTCTTGGATTTCGTTCACTCTATCTAAAAGCAGCTTACCTAACCTAGTTATCTACAAAAGGAAAAAAAAATTGACCAAATTATGCGGAGTAACACTCTCCAAGTTTCCCTTTGCACCATAGAGACCATGATTCTCAAGCAATACCCAAAGAAATCTATATAATCTTTGGATGTTGTGATCGTGCAAACGATAAACATCCAATGGTTATCTTTGAGGAGTAACTAAAAATAGGCTTAGGTACAAGATTTTACTGTTGAAAGTCTAAAACTGTAATACAAATCAATTCACATCCCTTGGATTGCACAGAGATAATAAATTGCAATTATGTGATTTTTAGCTCTCAAAAACTCAAGGAAAATTAGGTGTTATTATCTTCCATAAGATGGTTTACTATTTTCATTTTCTATTGTTACAAATTGACCTTTGTATTTGACTTCAACTCACTTCCATGTGAAAAGTTAAGCTCCCCTTAGGTTTTTAAAGTTTCTTAGGGGTAAAAAATATACATGCATAATCCCAAGTCATCTAACATATATAACCTCAAGTCAAATTTATTCTCAATAGTAGAAATCCCCCCCCCCCCCCTCTCCAAGATTTCCCAATTTACAACAAGAACAATAAACATATGATCTTACAAATGTTCAAAGATTTGAATTTAAGATTTGGCGTACTTGTACATGCACAAGGTAGGAACTAGATCCCAAGGTTACACACATAAAAAAGTGAAAGATTGACCTTGCATTCAAAGGGAACAATTTTGAGGGTAATTGGCCTTTTCGAGGCGTTGTGACTCTAGAAAGTTAAGGATCTTTTAGGGGTTAAGTAGCCTATTGCAACTGAACACAACGACGAACTTGTACTTTGAAGAACACCGCCCTCTACTAACTTAGAGTCTCCAAACCAAATTTAGAGAAGAGCCAAACCGAAATAGCCAGCTAGTTCCCATTGAGGACAAAGTAATTTATTTATTTTAATTTAAAATGATGTGCACATAACTGGATTGTTTGGAATTAGTCCATGAAGTGGACACAATGATACATGACAGATTATGAAGATCTGACATTGATTCCCCTTGAAACTAGTTTCTGCATTGCTAAGAACCATGCAGTTGTTGTACTTGATGTGTTGCAAACAAAAGCAAACCAAACCAAGCCTTGGAATTGACTCCCCCACTTTCCGTACTTCAATGGCTGCTCCCCTTTCACGCAATTGGTCGTTAATCGTCTCCATGTATACAAACAGTCAGACATGATTAGCGGACTCGTTCAGATGTGTCCGGATTAATGTCAGCACCAAAACAACAACTAGATCTTCTTCTTTCAAGTAGAATCACCAAATTCAGGGACACGAGGAATGTGACACAATGCCCTTTCCGAGTGCTGGAATGCACTCTTCCTTCACCTTTTGTACAAGAGAATAAGGTAGAATGCCCTTAAACCGCTCACCCCCCCAAAACCAATCAGTAGACCACCCTTCCAACCGCCCATGCTCTGAATCTTTAATTGCTCCTGTCATGTCTGATATTTGGAATTACAGAATATTATTTTTATTCTATTTAAAGAGAGCTGATTGGATTAATTGGGTAGATTCCCTGACTCATTGATTCACGATTTAAGGTTCAACCATGACCAACAACTAGTAGAGGTCATGCACATAAAAAAGAGAGGCTACTGATCACTTTAAGGTCATGTACACTTTTGACTTCAAAAATTTGTAGTAAATTCAGTTTTTGCTATTTAATTCTGGAAATTTTTGCATTCACTCTCCCTCCTGTTTTCGCATCAAAGAAAAATTTCAAATAATACACACGAAGTCCACAACCATGCTGAATCCATTATTCGAGCGGTTTAAGGGCATTCTACCTTAGGTCAGGTGTGGAAGATTCTCCATGGTAAGCTCTCTTTTGTTTTTTTTGTTTTTTGAGCCCACAGGGTAAGACCACAAACATTGAGGAATCTTTCACATCCGGCCCGTTCACTGGTGTTGAAAGCACCTACCGCCTTTGTTGGTGTTGTGTAAATAGAAACTCATTTGGCAAGTTACTGCATGCTACTAGAACCATCCAAAACTCATAGTTAGTGCATGCTCTTAGAGCCATCCAATATTGGAAGTTATTAACTATGAAATCTCATATCTGGTACAGTAGTTAGGAGGATAGAAAGTTGGATAGAAAGTTGAGTAAACAATAAGTTAACTTATGGGTAAATCCCAAGTTAACTTCTAGTTTCACTTCATATATAATTTAGAGGAGATGTGTCTCTTCCTAATTCTCTTGCAACTTATTTCTTTGTTTACTCTCTGGTTTGCATCAGTTGGAATAGTCGTATAGTGTACTCACAATGGTTCTCTACTACACAAGAGTTGTTAATTAATGTTACATGCATTAATTTACATTAATATATACTGTAAATTTTTACAATTGACCAATCTTTTGACCATCTCTATAGGTTAAGATGGGGACCTCATAAATAATACTGGAATCTATGTTCTTGGTATACATTTATGTCAACTCTAAAAAAAATAAAAAATAAAAATAAAATAAAATCAGCAATTGTAAATCTTAAAATAACGTAACACTAATCAACAACTCTTCCGTAGTAGAAAACCATCGTGTGTGTACACTCCACGACTATACCAACAAAGGCAGTACGCATAATCATGTGTGTATCCAGGTTCGTAAGAGGTAGTGCATACTCGAGCTGTACTGGCGCGGTGGCTGCGAATGAGTCATCGAGTCTTCTCACTAAATTTAATCCATGTTCACCAAGAAGGTGGGTTTGATTTTATTTTTTTTTATTTTTTTTATTTTTATTTTTATTTTTAAATTAAAAAATTTAGGGGTCTACGCCCCTAATTCACCCCAATAAGCCTCTCCATGGAGTTTTAAAAAACTTATACGCAAAAAATATCGAGGACCTTTTTATTAGCCCCCTACCATATCTGGAAATTCAATGAGAGAACTTTGGTTGAATTTAGTGTATGGTGTCATGAATCCTTCAGCTACAGTACACTAATCTATCAAGTAAGTCTTTGACAGGTGTAAAAGCATGTCCAACCCTGTGCGTGAAGCAAGGCCTCCCGTTGAGAACTCTACTCAAGGCCGGAAGACATGCCAACCAAAAGCCAACAGCCACTGACATTTTTGCCACCTTGGGATCACATTTTTGCAACTCTTTAATCACATTTCTTACAAATGGGCTATAATGAAAACCCTTCTCAGCAAATAAATTTTTGCCACATGGTACTCGCACATTGATTGACTGGAACACTAAAATGTAAGTAGAGGCACCACACCTAACTTGACATTTTACATGTGGTGGAGGAGGTGGCTGAGAGGACATAAGAGGTGGTTGGGAGGGTAGAAGAGATGGCTGAGAGGGCATGTCGAACCTACTTCTTCTCTGTGGTAGTTAGTTAGTACTTTTATAGCTATTTGTTCTGCATTTTTGAAGCTTTCTTGCATCGGAGTGCGTGCCTTTCTCGCAAGCAATTAGCTCTTTTGTATTCACACTCACCCAACAACCATGTTGCGCCACCTAAAAAATTGCTAGCACAAGAGAGTAGACGCCTAGAATTACACAATCGACCCCGAGAGTTAGGTTTTGACAAAACTTGAAGGAAGAATAGAGTGATGGATTACACCCCACATATAAAGATTGCCTAGAAAGCAGTTAGACGGGGGATACCGGCAAATGCAACATTTGAGAGGGTGTTACCGGAAGACCTCACATAGATGGGTGCGATGAACTATTATACGTCACCTAGGAGATCCAGGATGCGGAGATTATCAAGGGGGTTTTCACATGGAAGATACCTTGTCAATTCTTTGAGAATTATATCCATAGCAAGTTGGATTTCTGGTAGGAGAGGTGCCACAGGATGACCTACACATTGCCAACCTCATGGATAGAGTACATCCATGTTAGGGCTAGCAAAGCTTTAGCGGCGAGTTTTGTGTAATTGGCGAACGATCACAATGGCTATAGGATGGACCACCGCATGAACAGAAAGAAGAAGCGCGTTTAGAAATTTCTAGTTTCCATTCTCAACCTAGAGAAACCAATGTCCGTCACAAACAAGCTTCCGAAGGTGCTCCTCGAAGCTTACAACGCCAACCAGGTGATCACTGGGATATTATCCTGGAGAACATCATCTCTAAGGAGGTGAGCAAGGCGAGTAATAAGAAAGAGTGTCTCCTGACGTCATTCTTCTACCACCTCTATTACTTGTATAATTGCCTTACTTCATCAGAGGCCACCAACCTCTGGTTCTTTAAGAAGAAGGAAAAAGATATATGTTCCAGGGAGGCAATATCCACGCAAGGAGGGTCAATACCAGCCAAGATGGCTACAGGAACCTGTGGAGCATGAGGATCTACATCCGTCGCAAGGAGTCTGGCGCATGTAGCCACGGTAGGAGACTATATACTACCTCTGCGAAGAGGAGTGGTACCACCTATGCATGCCACCTCGAGTGCTCCAACTCCTATCGAGATCGGGACTAACTTGCCGGTGCTGAGGTTAACGGTGCCAGCTAACACTATCGACCTCAACTGCCCGCAGAAAAAGAGTCTGCTACCTCCTTTGAATCCTATCCATGGAAGAGAGGACAAAAAGAAATAGGAGGATGCCCTCCACATGAGGAGAAAGTAGAGGAGATGCTTCGGAAGCAAATTGGGCGATTGGAGGCAACATCAAGCAAGGGAGGAGAGACGCAAGGGAGATATCCTTAGGATAGCGGACGATCCTTGGAAGAAGGAAGAACTTCAAAAGCCGAGAATAAAGACAAGGACCTAGCAGACAACTTTGAAGAAGGAGCCGGAGCGAAGAGGATAAGGTTTTCTAGGAAGAAAGGGAAGAAGAGCAATCATGTGTTCTACGATGCGGATGAAGGAGGGGACAATAATCAGTAGAACATACACAGTCGAGACCATGCGATGGCACTATGAAGAAGTTGGAGGAAAGTGACGGACGGCCATGTTTATAGAGTAAGGTCCCCTGCTCAACAAAAGATGATAGTTCGGAAAGAGCTACCTGGGCATGCAGAGAGGGGAGTGCCTAGCCCATGGCAACGCATCCCCAACTTGAAGAGAACAATCTTGAGAACGAGAGGTAAGGCCTTAACATTAGAGAGGAGGGCCGCAAACCCCAATTCACTAGAAGACGAGGGAGCATACTTAGACTTCTCCAAACTCTCAGAGGGTTTCACGACTCCAGGGCCTACCTCCATATTTCCAAGGCAGGAGGAATTCACTCCCAAGAGAAGAAAAGAGTACAATCTTGACATATCCACTCCCCTCTTCCGGATTACGAAAGAAGATCGGTTGCACCCTATGGAGGTGGTGCTCTAGATGTGTGTAGAGGAGCACAGGCAATGCATAATTGCATATGTCAATGCAAGGAGTAGGGGTGGGCTTCCAAACAAATGTTGTAAATGGCATCAATAATTTATTGGTCACATCTCAATCATTCTAGAATTGCATTATGTAAACCGATGATTTACAAGAGTGTTTCTATCCTAGATTCAACTTAGATTTGTTCATAATTATCTAAATTAGGTGCATAACTGGAAAGTTAGAAAGTAATAGAATTGTATTAAATATTTAATTTGAGATAGCTAAAGTAGAAGTGTTCAAACTTGAGAGATTCATTGTTTAATTGTTCATATCAAAAAAGTGTCTAGAATATAAAAATTTGTAGTAAAAATCTAATTTAAACCAAGGTTTCATTAACATATTTCAAATCTCCATGCTCACATAGGGTACATGGGTACATGGTTGCTACTATGTTAAATTATCAAGAGCATTTGCGTTTACACTTGTTCAAAAAACATATGATAAGTTAACCCCTAAAGATCCAAGAAAGCCGAAATGGCTTTTTGGGGTTTCCGAAGGGAAAAAAGTCAGCCAACTTTGACCATTATAATCTCAAAATCAGAAAACAATTAACGGTTCAAATTTGACATATGAGTATAGGGTCAAGTTCACTTCAAGATCCTATGGTTGGATCTTCTAATTACTGCTTAGATTGAGTTTTTTCGGGCCTGAAGTAGAAGAGGGTCTTTTGTGATAATTTAGACAATTTTGTATCAAGGATCTTTAGGGGTTAAGCACATACGTTATGTTCCAAATTTGCTCTTGAAAGCCGCATTAAATTTTTTACCTAGGGCAATGTGTGGAAAACTCTAAGCAAATGTCAGAGAGTGGGGCTTCCAACTAATTCCATGGAAACACTCCCTGGAGAGCTCCGAGGACAATCCAGTTGGGGAATTGTTTGGAGGGCTTGAGGTGCTTATGCTTTTAAGCGTCAAAACAAACCCACTAAGGGTCGCTTTACACTACCGAACATGAAGATTCACCTCGGCCTTCTAAAATCTTTGTTTGGAGAGTAAAGTGCTCTTGGTCCCATTTGCCTTCATACTACCTTGAAAAAAGGAGAATGACCACTAACTTTGAGGTCCCCAAAGCATGCTAAATTTTCCACTATGGATAATGTTTTCATGGTTTCCTTGATTATAGTCGAGTCGAAGCAAATGCCTCAACTCAACTACAATCAAGGAGACCATGAGGCTCAAAAATCATTCATTGGCTAAAGTTAAATCATCTAAAAAGGAAGGAGGAAAAAGGGGAGGGAAAACGAGAGAATGATGAGAATTTATACTAGAAAATCATGCTTACACCTGTCCAGGTCTAAATCCATTGTACACTACAAGAGTGACCAAGCCACTCAAAATTCCATTTTTAATATATCATGGTCACTGCACTTGGCCAAGAGCCATGACTACAAAAATGATTTTAATTTTCTTGATCATGGCTCTTGGTCCATAGTGTGAAGGGGACATTAGTCAAGATCCATATATGTGTAGCCTTGGAATCTGTACATGAGAAAGCTAGAAACCTCTTCTTGGTTGAATACAAAACTTCTTCTTGGCCAAGAGCCATGTCCACGCAAATGATTTTAATTTCCTTGATCATGGCTCTTGGTCCATAGTGTAAAGGGGACATTAACCAAGACCCATATATGTAGCCTTGGAATCTGTACATGAGAAAGCTAGTTAGAATCTTCGTCTTGGTCGAATACAAAACTTCTTTTTCGATTCTCGAGCAGGATATACCTTCATGTCTTAGAAGCCGAATTTAGGGCAAATCCAGATGGAACATGGTGCATGTGCGTGTGTCCGTACAATAAGTTAAAATCTTGATGTTTCCTCGGCCACCTCCAACCTAGATAACCCCTATGTGTGATATGTGTGATAGCTTAGCATTGTTACCTGCAACAATGTCTTTATTCAATCAGTTTTTGTGTTCATCTGGTTTGTTTTGTAATGTAACAGTAGCATCGAAATGATTTGTGTCACGAGGAAATCTATCGTTGTTCCTAGAGGTGCTTTTAGCCCTGCCAATGCAATTTGTCAAGGGTGGTTGGTGTTCAAGGGTATGCGTTCGTAGCAGCTACCAAAGAGGATGATGGAGAGGTAAAAAAGCCCCTTAGTTTTTAATGTATCAGGGATAGCCAAGGAGTACACTTCCCAGAGTAATTTGGGACCACATACCCCATTTCTGAATTCAAAATCATCAAAAATGGTCTTGCGGGGTCTCCACAGATTCTAGGGTGCCTCCATGGTAGCTACCACAAACCATTGCCCGGTGTTCAAGTGCTCCACCCCACCAATTTAGCCCCTCAAACGTCAAAGTTGTGGGCTTCGAGCTCCTCGAAACCCCTTTCTTTGTACAGGTTCATGGCCTTCTCTTCTGCCCTCCAAAGTAAATTTTTTTCTTTCTTTTTTATTGTGGCTTTGGAGTTGGAACTTGTGTTAGAGGATGTTAATAGTATGGCAATTAAGGTTTCAAGGGGTTTTGAAAAAGGATGCAAGTAGGGTAGAAACACTCTTGTAATTCATGGGTTTACACAACGTTACGCTAAAAATTAGATTGAGTACAAAATTACTAATGAATCATTGATGTCTTTCTTCAACCACTAAATGGATCTACTCATTTGTACAAAAGCGAACACATTCTCAAAAATAGGATCATTATTGGAAACAAAGGTAAGCTAATTAAAATCTCAACCGTACAATCTTGTAGAAGACATATTGTACATCATGTGGCTCAAATTTTGAGTTATGAGGCCTCATGGATTGCGAGATTGTCACATTAGTACTCAGAGAACATCACAAGATTTGAGCATTTTCACTTTGAAGTGAAAATGCCACCAATAAAATTATTGCAATGAAGAACCCACCAACTACAGATGCTTATCTTCATCCCAATAAAAGAAACTAAACAAAAAAAATTCATGAGAAATATTTCTTTGCACCAATAATGGCCTTACAATGGTGAAAATTGCCAAAAAATCTACAAGGGAAACATGGTCCGAAACTCAACTCTTTGCACTTGAATCTATACCTCATCTTCAATTCATCTCCAATTTTCCCAAGCCTTCTTCCACATAAACTAGAATCAAATTGGAACCCATTCCAAAAAACAAAGTCAAAATCCATTCGTGAATGAAGGAGATATAGCTCCTCAAAAGTCATCCACTTATTCACTTTTTTAATTGTGCAAACATCATTGCAAATCCAATACCAATAGTTACTCGGATCAGAAATCTTCCAACTAGAAAGTTATTAGCTACCATCTTAAGATCATGATTTTATTAAAAAATCCAAAAAACATCTTCTTGATTTCCTATCACTGTCTTACAATTGTATAACATGCCCCATATTTGAAAACTCGTAAACAAGAGGTGCCTTCACTAAAATGCATGTAATTTACTCATTATTCATTATTCATTGTAAGGGTCTGCAATCCTTACGACACAATCTATACTTGATATGGGACCCAAACCAAGTGATTTAATTGAAAAAAAAGTATGGCTCTTCAAAGTTTTTGCCGTTCATCCACAATGTCATTATTCGACATTCGGCACGTTTTAAATTAAGATAAGGACTACAGACCCCAACTAACACCATAGATATGAATAATATATTCATTATTTCTAGACCAAGACCATGATTACATTTTATATTTTATTAATATTTATGATTAAGATTGTTACTAAGTGTTCCCTATACTAGAAGGTGTGTGTGCAACACATTGCAAAGTCAAAATCTAATTTTAGAGTTCTATAACGCAAATTTTTGTTTTTACACCCTAGGCTGAGATAGAAATCACTCTAGTGTAATTTTGTGATTCCAAGCTCCAAAAACACACAAGGAAATTCAAGAGTTAACTACAAATTACTGTTGTAATTTACTTTTACTAGTTGGCTCCAACTCTCCATGACTGGATATCTGTATGTGGCGGCTGGTCCCCTTGTGTGAGAGCTGAGAAATCATCCTTTCCTGAATCAAGGAGATTTGGCCGGTGAGAGAATCTTTTATCATACAATGTGTTTTTAGTAGTCTCAATTTGCTACAAAAACCCCACAATTAAGGGGACCCCCGTATTTTAGTGCTACGAGCGTTTCTAGGATCTCCATCAGCCAATGGGATTTTTGCTTCAAAATCCTTGGAATTTTCCATTTGAACCCCCCAAGGCCATTTTTGATAAGGTAGAGTGTCCTATAAGCACCAACTTAAGAGATCTGACCTATTTTTAGCACTAGTCAATTCAAAATAAAATCATGACCACATTTGAAATAGGTTATCGGGAGGATTGCAAAAATTTGCAACATGTAATTCGCATTTGTGAATTTTATACAAAATTCCAAAGTGCTAAGTAAGATTTGACCCAAATGCGTTATATACAAATGAGGTACATCTGTATTTTCACAATCTACAAATGAGGTACAGATCGCTTTTGGGTACAGAGCGCTTTTAGGACTTCCTACCATAATTCTGAATTCAAATTTGAGGTCTGCGACCCCAAATTACCTCGAAATGCATTCTCCTTGGAATTTTAAGCCTATACATCAAAAATTAGGGGGCTCTTTACCCATCCCCTCCCTGGCTGCCGAAAAACGCTCGTGACACTGAAATACGGTGATCCCAAATAAGGTGAGTGGTCAAAATCAATGATTTAAAACGTTTGTGGTTTTTTGTTAGAGGTGAAATTTTGTGCATCTATACTTGTCCATATAAATAGGGTTTCCTCAGAGGAAGGTGACCGCAAAATGTTTCAAGAGAAACATGTTCCATTTATTTTCCCTAAATTGGGACATGTGGCATGTTTTACTATTATAATCCCATTTTTTGAATTGAAATTCTTCTTTGTAACTTTGTGAACTTAGAATGCTTTCTAACACCTTCCTAGATGAAAGGCTTTTGATCCAAATGCTTTTGGTGTTAGATTTACGGTGATGTTTCTACAATGAAAAATGTTAAAAAATGAATGATTTTTGAGGGGCTATATCTCCTTTATCCACCGTTGGATTTCAACTTTATTTTTCAGAGTGGAACTCAAATAGATCCTTGTTTTAGAAATAAAAACCTTGATCCAACCAAAGGTGTATTGAAGGTAAGGCATAGATTTGAGTGCAAGAGGTCCAGTTTTGACTACTTTCTGTTTCTAAAGTTTTTAGTATATTTTTTCCACTGCAAGGCTATTTTTGAGCCAATAAGTTTTCTCGATGAATTGTTTTGGTTCAAGGGTATAACTAGGATGAATTCAAACAACTTTCTCTTCGGGTGATTTTGATTGCAATTGGTTTGTTGATAGTATTTTCACTTCAATTAGAAACTGATGGAATTTTGTAGTCTATTTTGCTACCAATATGTTCCGGATCTTGCAATCTATGCAGCCTCATGACTCAAAGTTTGGTCCACACAGTCTACAACAAGTCCCTTAAAAGTTTGTATGGGTGAGATCTAAAAATCTTGCCTTCATTTTCATTTATCACACTTTTTCCCAAAAGTTTGTTTCCCAAAGTGCATTTTTTTCACATGCCCTTTTTATTGTCAACACGGTTTATAATATAATCTTCAATTTACCTTCATGTGAAAATTCTAGCATTTGTTAGGTGATTTTTTTAATTAAAAAAAAACCAATAAATGTATTAAGTTTATGCACAATCAACCCATAAACGACCACGGCCACCAATTTGGCTTTTACCGATACTGGTCATGGTAATTTAGTGAGTTAAAATTTGAATCTTGGATTGTAAATTTTAGAGGAGGAAGGGATTGTGCTTGAGTAGATGTGGTAAAAAATTTGAATCTAAATTCCTATTTTTGACCCTATTTTTGACCCTAATTTTGCATTATTTAAATTTGAGCTTCAGGAGGGCAGCATGGGCAGGGTTTAGAGCCAATGAGGGCTAAGTGCAAAAGGGGGGCAATGTGGGTCAGGCAAACATAACAGAGAAGGGCAGCGGGTTTAGATTGGATTTAGTGGTAACCCAATTTTGCTTGAAAAGGAGATGGCGGCAATTGGCCAACTTTCAGCTTAAATGCACGCATTCTAGTAACGGTATGGTACTCAATGCAAAAGGTAAAATGGTTCTCTTCACATGAAATCTGCAAATATGAAGTTTTAATTCAAACTTTTGTAAGCATGTCTTCCTATCAGACTAACACAATAGAATGTGGATACTGTGATTTGTATGTTCATGAATACTCTCCTACTGCAAATACACTATAGGAAACACATACTTCTTGCAAATTGTTACAGATTGGTGGAAAGGTTCATGAGGGCACTCACTATGAAACACACATTACAGATACAACGAAAGGTAGAGGCAACATGTGGTTAGCAAGAGGGGAAAACACGGTATTGCGAGTGGGAGTAGAAGTTACGAATAGCGTTAGAAATCGCGAGGGGCCGCTACAGTCAATGCGCGACTGCGAGCTGCAGAATTCGGAGGAGGCGGGGGAAGTGCGGTCGTCGACCGTGTAGGTGGTGCTGCAGTCCGCAGCAGGTTCCAGTGGGGCGCACAAGGTGGGTGCAAAAGGGGCGCAATAGGAGCTACGTAATTTGGCAAACAGGGGCACGGACTGAGATCGGAGTATACTTGAGGAGGTGCTAAGATTACCAACGGGGATACTGCAATCATCGATAGGGGAAGAATCAGCAGAGTTCCTGCAGTCATGAGGGTCGTCGACGGCGGTTGAAAATTCAACAGGAGGGGAGTTGCGGCGTCACTCGACGCAACCGGACGTGTCAAGGTTGACACTTGGGAAACGGCGGGCGGGGTTCGAGCAGTGGGGAGGTCGGTCATCGGCAGATTTCTTTTGTTACCAGGCGAGGTGGAGCGGTCGGTGAACGAGCCGGAGGTGCAGCCATCGTCAGCGGTTGAAGGGGGTGATTTTCTTCGGCAAACAGTAGGGGCGGTGAAGGTGCTAACTTCGGTCCATTGCAAGGAGGTTCAGTCCTCGTTGTCGATGCCTACGACGCTGCAGAAGACGCCAAGGGGGGAGCACGACAAGAACATAGGGTCATGTCAAACTCTCACTTCGACTTGCATGTTGGGCTAGGACATAATTTGCTTACATCACAAGTAGATTGTGTAATTAGACTGTTAGATCAGCAACATCTCCGTGAACTTCGGGTTCCGAAGAAGAGTAGAAAGTGGCTTGTGGTAGCAAAAGTTGAGAACTACAGACACCATTTTTATACACAGGACTAGGGTGGAAAGAGCAGCAAAAATTTGACCAGGAATTTCTAAACATTGTAAGACACGTTTGGGAGGATTGACAATATATTGCACAAAGGTAGACCACGCAAAAGGGAGAAGTAGGTAGAGTAATCAAATTGAAATGTTTTTTTCAATCAATACCAAGATTGAAACATGCATGGTGTACTCACATAATGTGTTGAAATTTACTCGTTCCTTAGATTAGTGGAATGGAATTCCACTACGAAGAAGCGGTCGATTACATCAATCACCACCACCAAGCACATCACAGCCAAGTCCGCGACTTTCATATTTACCGCATGTCATGTAGAGCCTTCCGATCTAAGCGACTTCTCTAATGTTGGGGCGGATGTGGAGCTGGTTGCAATTCCACAGTTGAACACTGACCTCATTGCGAACTACGAATCTACCCAAGATCAATCACATGGACTTGAAGTCACTCCATCGCACGAAGAACTCTGCTCATATGAATCTGATCTTGATCTAAACAGTCCCGGAGGCATAGAAAACATGTTGTGCCCCCCCGAATTGCTTCAACAAGCAAAAACGTACGGATCGAGGACAACAAGGAGATGTCATGGAACGCAGGAGGATGGACGATTGAGTGGAGCAGGTGTTAGTGCGGAGGAGGAGCATACCGGCGTGAGATCAAGTGCGGAAGATGGAGAGCCAAGAGGAGGCGCCGAAACGCCGAGTTGGCCTGCCAGCGAGACCTCCGAGCAAAACCAAGGAGGCGGGAGCCAACCCGTCTAGCAAGGCGACGGCGCCGAGCCGGGGGCCACCTTGGCCGGCCTAAGAGGCCAGTGGGCTACTGCCGGGAGGGAGGGGGGCAACCCAAGTGACGTAGGGGGCTGCATAGGTGGCCAATGGGCTACTGTAGGAGGGGAGGGAAGCAGCCAAGTGACGCAGGGGGCTGCCTAGGTGGAGAGAGGGGAGAGGGTGCCAGGGGCGATTTCCAAACAGAATCCTCAAACCGTGCAGGTATGTTGCATGGAAATGATATTGATATGTCTGAAATGGGAACAAATGAAAGTGGTGATGACAATGAAACTTTTCCTGGGATTGAAAGTGAAATAGAAAGTGATGAAGAAGTTCCAGAACTGAAAAATGCACAACCTGGAGTCGGCCTAAGATATGACTTCAGGGATGAGACATGGGATGAGTCTAATTTCACATATCCACCAATGCCTATGCCATTGAGTGGAAGGAGGAGGGGTCCTTTCACAAATTATCGTGGCATTCCTTCTTTTAGGACACTCTTTGCCCATTTTGGGATACCGGCTATATATTCCATTGTCTAAGAAACAAACCGGTATGCTAATGAACCGGTCAATGCAAATGTTGACATAAAGGGTGGTTCAAGGTGGAAAGATACTATCGTGCTTGAATTGAAAGCCTCCATGGCCATGGCATTATATATGGGCATGAAAGTGCAACCCAACTACTATACTTGTTGGATGCTCTCTAATTTTTTTCATTGTCCTATTATTTCTAGTATTATGAGCAGAACCAGATTTCAAGAGCTAAAGAGGTGTTTGCATCTAACTAATTTGAATGGTGTTAGAAGGAGAGACCTAGAATACGATAAAATTGGACAAACTAGATGGCTTGTGGATGCAATAAGAGATAGGTGTATAAATGCATGGTGTCTTGGCAAGTTTCTAAGAGTGAATGAAATGATAGTCCGATAAAAAGGTACGTATTCTCCTATTCGACAATACATGCCCAAAAAGCTCCAAAAATGGGGCTTGAAGGTATGGTGTCTTGCATGCTCAATTTCTAAATATGTCTATAACTTTAAAATCTATTGTGACAAGGATAATATTGTTATGCCTTCAATTGGTGAGATGGTGCAACCTGGACCTAATGTTGGTGAAACTAACTTAGCCCACAAGGTGGTTATGAGGTTATGTCATGGTCTGTGGAATGTTGGTCATTGCCTCACAGTGAATAATTATTTTTCTAGCATTGGGCTATTTACCTCTCTTCTAGCTCGTGGAATCTATGCTACAGGCACTCAGGCAAAACCGGATTAGGCTGCCTCATTTCCTGAAGAACTTAGCAAGTTTCAAGAATCTTCCGCAAGGGACAACACACTAGAGAATGCATGCAAGTCGATCCATCTCCGTTGTAATGTGGAAAGATAAGTATCCAGTTCTTTTAATTTCTACTCACAGCTTGCCAATTCAACCGCCATGTGAACAACCTGTGGTTAGTGTGCCTTGGCGCAATGGTGCCATTCGGGAGATGATTTAGACATCACCAAGACTAAAGGAGTACATCACTCACATGCTTGGAGTGGATGTAGCTAATCAGTTGTGGGCATCATACTCAATAGGTAGTTAACAAATTTATGTCCATCCCCAGGCGTCGGGTACTCTTCTTTTCCCCACCACCCTTGTAGCCGTCATCTGTAATTTGCGCAAGTGTGTCTGCACCCCCTAGACTTCACGAAAACTGTTTTCTCGTAGCAAAACTCCATTCTTCCCTGCCTAGGAGCACCCTTTCCTGCATGTTTATACAATATTCAAGTACGGGCATCATACTCGTGCCAGGTTCAGAGCCACAGATGGTGGCATCGAATCTTTTTTTTTTTTGCTAGATGTCACTGTGGTGAATATGTACATTATCTATCTAGATTGTGTAGCAAATTCTAATCGCAGGAATTTGGTAACACCTATGACTCATCTCCAGTTCAAGCAACGTTTGTGTGAAGAGTTATTAGCAGGTTGGTCCAGAAAATCCACTCAACTTGCTGACTTACCACCCTTACCAGAGCGTCCAGTAATACATACTCTTCACATTCTACCTTGAGGCGGCAGTGTGTGGTTTGTAAGGTAAAAGATCTACATTACTATTGCCACAAATGCGGTGACAAATTTATGTGCTTGAATGATGGGTGCTATGAGAGGTGGCATACAAACTTGGCACTACGGCAGCGACGAGATTATTGACTAATGGTACGTGAATCCTCCAATGTCTTATTATGTATATTATATTTTTGGTGCCACTTATTTTGTTGCACTTTTATCTTCTTTTAATTCACAATTTCTTAGAAGATTGTTGTACTAATTTGTACTATTATATTTCACACAATGTATGGTATTACCATATAGTTCTCTAAATTTCAATTTTCTACAGTGCTTGTAGTAGGAACAGGGGGGGGGGCGGGGACGGGGACGGCAACATTGAGACGGGCAAAGAGGAGGGGGCAAGTAGGACAATGGGTACATGGGAGAGGGCACGGAGACTGGGGAGCAGGGGTAAGGGTTTGTGGCAGCTACTAAGCCGACGGAACCCATACCCCTGTCCATCTCAGCTCATCCTGCTCCTGCCGCGACTGCCGCTGCCCTGCCCGACAGCCGCGGGCCCCTGCCCTGCCCGTCCGCTCCCTCTCCGCTCCCCGTTGACGTTTTTTTTCTTCATCGCTGTTGTCCTCCTCTCCGGAGCCCGGCGCCGCCACCCGCTCATAACGATACCCTATCTTACTGTGTTTATCTCCGTATGTTTCTCTGGTTCGTTTGCCGGCATTGCGTTGCTCCGTGCACACATTTAGTTGTTGCATGTCAAGTGCACAAATCTTGCCAAGGCTTGGCTTTGAGTTTAGTCAAGTGCCTTGGCGAGTCTGCTTGCATGCAGGTTCTTAGCTCTCACCATTACTATCATCTTTTCTCTTCTATACCGATTGAAATGTGAACCAGTCACTGTATCGAATTCTGTCTTCGGTCAGCGCCCTTTAAGTAGATTCAGCTCATTCAAATCTTCTAGTTGCGTGAAGTGATGCTCTTTGCCGACCGCATGTACGAAACCCTAGCGTATGCATATTGCTACCTTTCATAAACGTTACAGATGGAGTATATATGTAAGGGTTTGTAGTTCGCACTAATGTCGTTTTCAAAATGAATGAATAGAAATTTCAATAAAATACAATCGATTATCCACCCAAAAAGAAAGAAATAAAATCCCACAAACCTATTATGGTAATAAATATGGGTACGCCAATCAATATTACAAAAGCATAATGATTAACAAAATCACTTTGAAGTTTACTTATCTGCTTGGCTAATTTTCGAAATGTGTATGAAATTCTATATTGTATGAAGGTCCCAAGATTTTAATACGAAGGTTTTTATGGAGTTATTAAGTGGTAGGAGCCTCATCCACCAAAGTTCTCGAGTGTTGACATAAATCATGACATGGAGATGCGTAAGTATTATGGTTTGTCTTATGATTCCATCATGTTCACAGGAACTTTCTTAGCTAGTCCAAGCCTTAGGGGATTAGATAAGGTCTTGTGAATTATCTTTGAATTCTAATTCCAGTGGTGTTCGTACGGATACTAGTACTTGTTCCTGCACCTGTCGTGTGGTGCAAATATAAGATAAGATGTAGGATAGAGGATTAGATAATGTATTGTAAAATATCTTTGAATTCTAGTTGAATCTTACTTTAATGAGTAATGACATCGTTTATAACAACACAGTGAATAGGGTATTGTCACATAGACTTGTGAACAATATGTGAATCCCCTCTGATAACATGTAGGATAGAAGACTAGATAGGGTATTGTAAAAGAGATGTGAATCCTAGTTGAAGCTTACTTAAACGAGTATCCGTTATAACAATACTACGGATATGGTATTGACAGGACCAATCACTACCATGTCTAAGAACTAATCTATTCACTCTCTAGTTCTAAATGATCGATTTCTTTGTGTCATCCTCTCAAACCAATCTTGGTTTCTTAATATACTATTTCCTAAACCGTTATCCACGGTGTTGAATGGAGCAAGAGGATGTAGGGAGTCATTTACACTATCTACATTCAAAGCTCTGATCTTCCCACACAAAATTCTAAATTCTGCAAGACCATCACTACTAGGATTCAACACTGGAAACTACGGCTAAATCGTAGCTATTTAGTCCGAGCTTCCGAAAAATTTGAGTCCTGAAAACGTAATGATCGGTGCAGGCAGTCGTAGCTATTTATTTAGCGACGTTGGGGTGTAGAATCCGTTACGGCTCGCAACCATGTTGGGAACTCGTCGTTCCCATGCGATTGCAGTTCTCAGGCGCTCTCAATGCAGGTGGTGGGTCCCACCAATGGTAGAAGTGTTTGATAAAAAGAGCGTCTATCTACTGTAAATAGATTTACTTCTCCCAGCTTAAAAGTAAACAACCGATTTACCGTCCTATGGTGGAAAAATTGCCTACCCCTGTAATGTGAATTAAATTTGTATTACCCCTGTAACATTTTGGGTAAAAATATTTTTACCTTTACTCATTCACATGCGGTTCTTACTACCGGGAAAGAATCTGGAAATTCTACCATGCCCTGTATTTGATGGACACGTGCATTCATAGTACTTGTGGGTAGATTTCTGATTCCGACTTTGTTATGCTATCAATTTCTGAGAACCTAATAACGGCTTCGATGTTGACTCGTGGAAAGTAGTGATAAGTAGAATTGCTTTTGCAATTAGCAATTTGCACAGGAACTCGATTCTACCATTTACATTTAGCAGCAGCCAGTAGAATATGAATAACACATCCCTGTATACGTTCCGTGAGACCTTACTCACGAATAGTCTAAAAGAAGGCTGAAACGAAATAAAGTATTGCAAACGACTGTGGCGTGAGAGAAGCAATTCAATCCTGTGAGATATAAAAAAGGAGAGTACTTGTTTAAACTCCCATGGTCCGCATGAATCTGCAAAATCTGATCATCTGAAGTATTGTTACTTGTGTCGACATTTCAGCCACAGTATGTACAGAATGTTTCACAGGAGCTACACAACATGTACGATATAAACAAAATAGAAACGTGGGGACATGACATCAGTCCCGGTCGTCTGCACTACCGTCCTCAGATGAAGTCCCGTCGTCCTCTCGCTGAGTTTCTTCGAGCTCCGATCCGCAGCCTTGTAAGTGTGCGCTGGCCTCCTCTCCGTCATCCTCTCCGTCTTCCTTGCTTGAAACCGACTTCGACGAATCTGAATCGCTTGAGTTTCCGGTTTTGCGGGTAAGATCCTCCTCTTCCTCATCTGAAGATGTTCTCGCACTCTCCTCGGATGTGTCTCGTGACGCACACCGTGCTGGTCGTTTCTCAGGGGATTTCGAAGGTGCAGCCTCCTGAATGGCCAACACATTGTTCTGGGCCCCTGCTTTCTCCATGTACAGCTTACGTATCATTGTGAAAAGGCTGCGAATTCCGTCTCGTTTACCTATTGTTACCTCCTCATCAGTAGGCACGCGCTTGAACTCTGACTCCTACATCAACGATCATGCGAGCACATGTCAGCACAGATACGGCAAGGAAATACAAAGCATTCCTAATGTCTGCCTCTGAATTCACACAAACATCGTGAATGCCAGCCTTTCACGTTGAGGTCAAAGAAGGTCGCTGAATTTTTCCGGTCTACATAACAATGTCAGAAATTAGAAACAGGAGAAATGGGAATTCAGCAAAAGGTTGGAAGTGCTTACTTGAGTGGTTGGTGAAGCCGGATCATGTGATTGAAATGATATATGTTTACAGATTTCGAATCAATCAATTCATATTGTACCGACATTTGAATTGCAAAAAAGGGAAAGAATGTGCTCACAAATTTCTTGATTAGGCCTGCCACTCCCAGCGACCCGAGTCGATGTGTGTACCCCATTCTTTCTGTCCTTGCATCCGCCGCTACTTTGCATTTGTTAGATTTTTCCTGGTAGGACCGGTTAGAAATGGAGGCCCAAATATTATTCCATGACTTGACGGTAAGACCATGAGCGATTGGTGTAAACCTCTTTGTGTTATTTTTCTTCATGTGATTCCTTGTTCGCTGCCTGCGTTGTCTAATATTCGTTGCTACATCCTCTAATACATAGTCAATGTCATATTTACCCGGATACAATGACTGGACCCTATTGGCAAAAGCTCTCTTCAAAGCCTTGTCTTGTGATGGCCACGAAACGTCCCACGGGAAAATCCATGGAGCTCGGTCATGGGTGTAGCTTTGCATATGCTTCCAGAACCTCCCAATCGGATGGCCCTGCTCATTCACCTCGCATGGAGGCACCTCCCTGACAGTATCCCATACTCCTATATTATGCAAATCATTGATAGCGTTGTTCTCGCTATGCAAACTACGATTTGCAGAATCCAATGACTGAGAGTTCTTTTTCCTCCCCACTGTGATGTCGCTTACCTTCGAAGCCTCCCTAGTTTGCTCTTTGCGCTTCGATGGCTGCCCTCTGCTACTTTCACGAGGTGAGGGCACCTCTTTTCGGTTTTTCTTTTTACAGTCCGCCTCCAACAATGCTTTCTTCATCTCCAAGTCACGGATTGCTTTGTCAATGCTCTGCATCTCAGCTTCTTTCTCGGCCGCCTTCCTCGCGCGCCTCAACTCCTTCTTTGAACGCTGTGCACTTTCAGGCGTGGATTTCTCCTTCCCCAGCTCCCCCTTCCCCTTTGACTTCGAAGTCGCTTTCTTTTTAGTACTGCCAGTCAGCTCCTGTTGTAGACCAGTAGCTCCCAGTTCCTCTTCTAACATCTGCAATTGCTCGGAATATAAAAAGTGAGATATGTAACAGTTAGACTTGTTACAGCATGCATCACTTCTGAGGTTACCTCGCATGACCAGCAGTGTGAATAGCAATAATCCAAAAGTTAGAATTTACCTCTGCCTTTGCCCGGAGGTACCTAGCCTGCTCAAGCGGTGTAAGTTTGCTGAGTATCGCATCCAGATACATCTTCGGCCCTTCTGTGAGCGTCCCCCCTGTTGTCTGTGCTGCTGCGTTGGGTGAACTAGTCACGAACTTTATTGCTGGGGGAGAGGACGGGCCCCGACTACTCCCGTGCTTCGGTGGTCGACTACTGGGGGTACTCTGCGGTGGAGAAGTCGAAACGGGGGATGAAGGCGGAATCGGGGATGGGCTTCGTGACCTTGTACTCCTAAACTCTGCCAAACAATCAGCTACCGTAATCTGACAAAGCTTTGGCTTATTCTTCGGAGTAGGACATTGCGTATCTGCTTCGTTATCTGCTAGAGGGAAATCAATCGCAATGGTGGGAGGCGGAGGACTTCCTATATCTGAAACATTCAAAGGTAACTCAGTCGCACTACTCGACGGCGCTCCCTGGTTCACTCCTACTGCGACTGACTGTAATCTACATGCGTCATTCACAACCATGTTAGCTTCTGGAACTAATGACTCTGACTGAACTGCAGTGATCTCTGCAGCTGACTCTCGGCAAACCACTCCCTCCTCAGCGCCCTGCGGTAACCCTTGTGCAGATGCCAATCGAACTTCATTTTCGAGAGGCTCTGCGTTTGCCTCCTTCGAGTACTGAGTGAGCGAAGGCTCCTCTGCGCTCTCCTTGCCTCCTTCATCTGCACAGACTTCTTTCGCACCCGCAAACTCTCTGACGTCCTCTGCAGGGTCTGGGGAGCCGGCCTTGCTTTCACCTCGAGACGTGCCTGCGTTGTCACTGCCAAAAGCCACCACCTCCTTCTGGGGAGTACTTGCATCAACACCGGGGAAGCTAAATCCTGTAGATGAGCGGGAAAAATAATTTTAGTCTAAATATTACATCTCAGAGTTCAAGACCTCAGTCCATACACTAGATAGACTGAAATTCAAAGGTGTGAGTCATCTTACCTTCGCCACCTTCGGAGCCTGTTGCAATTTTCTCCTTCACAGACGGCAGCTCCTCGGCCTCCAAATACTTCTGAAGGCTTCTTCTCGGAACGTCGTGGTCCCTCCTCACTGCAGTGCTACCCAGCAACTCTGTCTTCTCCGACTCCCCTCCTTTGTTGTCGGCTATGTCTCTCTGCCTCAAGCTTCTCGAGTGCTGCAACACCTGCAGAGTTTGAGATGAAGCTGTGCATTGATGCGTACCAGCCGCCGAAGGTTCCGATGACGTCGCACTTTCTCTGTGCCTCTCTTGCCGCCTTGAGAGATTTTTCTTCTTCGCTGGGCTCTTGATCGACAAGTCAATGACGGTATCCGCGCTCCGCAGGTACATGGAAATTGTCTCCTGCTCCTCCCCTGATGCGCTTGTAGTCCGGATGATCTTCTTAGTCCATATTTGCTGGTCTTGTGTTCGGTGGTTCTTCCTCTTGTTACCCTTCTTGGACAGGGTACATGGTTGCGTAGGTGCAGTCGTCCCCGATTCAAACCCTGCAGGTGGAGGTTTTGCACTCCTGGTTGCATACGGTTTCGGTGCAGGAATTTGGACCTCCTTCGTCTGGTATAGTGTGTCCACGTCCTTTACTCTGAGGTTGCAGGTGTCGTCCTCCTCGCAAGTGACCCCTGTCTCGTAGACACTCCGACGATGGCGGTCCTGCGCATCGGCTGTACCTCCTCCACTATCGGCCATTTCTACGTCCGGCATTTAATACCGAAAACGTGTCCTTCACTCTCCTGCAAAAACGGCGAAGCGGAGCAACTACAGTTCAGGAACTAGCGATGAAGAGCAACAACAGTAGCGAAGCAAAGTGAAAAAAAAAAAAAAGCACACTCCAGAGGATTTAGATAACGCACCGAGGAAGGCGGGTAAGGATGAACTCGCCCTGAGCAGAACGCCGAAAGCCAGTCGCCCTCAACACCTCGCCCTCTGCTACCTGCACAGGAACTCGAAGTGATGAAGTCGACTATCCCTCAACGCCTCGCCCTCAGCTACGTGCTCAGCAACTCCAGGTGACGAAGTCGACCTCAGCAACCCGTCCTCACGGAATCGACTCGCTTTCAACGACTTCTAACACTTCGACTACAGCGACTACAACGACTTCAAATTGTCGACTACAGCGACTACAACAAAATACAACACTTCGACACAATCTCTCCACGTCTAAAACCGACTCCAACTACCGCTCAAGAGAAACTACAGTACTGGACGCGCGCAAGCTCCTCGACTACCCTCTCGCACAACAAGGCCAGGACGAAAACGAGGTGTTCCAGCAGAAGAACGGAATGAGCGGGACGACGAAGCGAGTGAAAGTGAGGCAGAAAGCAAGTGAGGAAGAAAATGAGTGAGAAAAACCAGAGTTCACCCTGCGAGGATCGGGGCGCCGTCGGCAACGGTTTCATAATTTTTTTTCTTAAATGTTTCTCATCATTTCGCACAGTTAGTACGTCTCATCCATCTCAGACTCGTAGGTACGTACTCATGGACGTACTGAAATTTGATTTCCATTCATATCATAATTTTTTACACTTATTACCCTAAGTGACGCTCATTCGCATGGTCAACTATGTATGTCTACGGGGTCAAACCTGTGATGCAGAAATACATGTAGAAAATTCCAGCCAAAGTTTATGTTTTTTTTATTTTTGTTAATTTGAACGTTTTTATGTTTGGAAGTTGGTGATTTTTTAATTCTATTCAAATATACTCTCTATTATGAATAGTACTATGAGTTACATTTGCATTAGGAAAAAGTCGAGGCTTTTCTCATTTCTTGTTTTACATGTTCCTAGTGTATTGGAAATACTAATTCCTGAATCATTTATCTTTTGTGTCCATGACTGTATTGTAGGACTCAAATCATGCCTCGCCGACACAAAGTTGTTAGCGTTGCCCACTTTACTCCTAGCTCTTCAACGGCCACAGCATATGTTCCGGACATATCCCTATCCCCACCGCCAACAATTACACCTTCTAGGAAAAGAAGAAAAGGGGAGGAAGTAGAGGCCACAAGGGAGGAACGAGACATACCTGAGTTCAAGGTGTATTGCCCTTGTTGCAAATGTGCCGAGCTTGATAAGCCAAGTATGAGGTTTTTATCCATTGTTGATAATTATATTGATCTCTATCAAGTTTCTGAGAAGTATCAGGTAATTCTTGTTAAACTTTTTCTTCTTTTTCTAGTGTAGCGATCCTCTTGGAATTATCATATATACCTCACATAATACCTACTATTTACTTTTTACTTTTCAGAGTATACTGTACAACGGTATGTCAGCAATTCTGAATTGTATATTGATAATAAACACCTGCTTTTCAGATAAGCTTCATGTATGTGACATAAAAGATGATTATTCGGGTTATGCTTTTTTTCTAGGGCCTTCTGAATCGTCTTTGGATCATGAATTTTAAGGAAGCTGACTTCAGTACTATGAGTTACTAATGGAGTCAAGGTACGTCATTGTTTGTTTCTTTTTATAGGGACTGTATGAGGCACAAAGGCTGTCTGTGGACCCTACAGGATTGGAATCCAATTTTGAAGGCACACCAGTAGTTGAAGAATCAGAAGGTGGATTGGAAGACCATAACATATATTGGGATGAAAAATTTGTACTGGATGAATACATGGAGCTACTTCGTGGGTATGATGGAGATGGTTTTGAAGGGACTACGAATTTACCGGAGAAATTGGGTGCTAAACTATCCATTCTTGAAGAAGAAGCCTCTACCATGATTTTTGAAGGTGCAACATCGAGCCGTTTATCGATAATTTTTTTTGTTCCTAAGTATTCAGGCTGATAAGCAGATTTCAAATGTAGCAATGGACGCCATTTTCGAAGCTATATCTGAGAAAGTTATTCCTGCAAATCTAAACTCAAAAATGCCAAGAACAAGAGCAGAAGCACGGAAGATAGTGAGTGATGTGGGATTTGATTATAACGTCTATCATGCATGTCCTTGTGACTTAACCCTTTACTACGGGCCTATTAAGAAGGATTGGAATTTTTGCCCAAAATGTAAACTTTCGCGGTATAGCGAAACAACACAAAGCAAAACGGTTCCTCGGAAGGTATGTGACACTCATCATTTCTCGTGTCTTTTTTTACCACATACAAATGAAGTTGTCAAATCACAACTATGGATATGAAATTTAAAAATCTGGTCAGTTTCGCGAATAATATGAAAGTTTTCAAAAAAAAATGAAAAAAGTTTAGTCTAAGATTATATTTCCCTTATAGCTTTTATTATCCACCCCGAGAGCTACAATATTCATAATTCAGATTTTCCCTTTTAGTATGATTGATAAAATTTATGTTTTATGGTCACCACTTGATACCCATATACAGATTAGTGAAATGAAATTACTGTGTTGATTTTTGTGCTCCCTCTACAACCGAAGGCTACTTCTGGAATTTTGCAGTGCTACGTAGGGGTACTGTACTAGGATCAAATTATGTGCGATAAAACATACCAACTAATGTATTTTCTATAATGAGGTTATTGCTGGGTTGGTAATTCCTGTTGGTGTTCAATTACAGAGAATGTGGTACTTCCCGATAATTCCACGCCTACTAGCATATTACCGGAGCCCAAGTTTGTCTCCACGCATGATTTGGCATCGTGATAATCGAAGTGAAGATGATATTATGCGAATACCAGCCGATAGTCCTGCTTGGAAGGCTATGGAGTATAAATATGACAAAATGAAGGATGCTCGAAGTGTCATGTTACAAATTAGTACAGATGGTATAAATCATGCGGGGTTGAATTCAGCAAGCCATTCGCTCTGGCCAATAACATGCACTCTGCTGAATCTGAATCCGAAGCTTGGAATGCATAAAGGACACATTCTGCTCTCTACTATCGTACCAGGTAAAATTCCTAATTTTTTACCTTTCTACATTACAATTGATAGCATATGCATAAATTTATTTTACATATACATGTTTTTTAAGTTCAAATGGAATGTATGTCATGCATTTTATTGATATTGTGAGGTCTGTTCAACTAAACCTCATTCATATGCTTTGGTTGGTTGCTTTCAAACCGTTCTTAGGTTTTGAACTAACTTTGTCAATGTGATAAGCAGAAGCATCTAGAACTCTCTACATGTGTCACTGAGCTTTATACTTCTGCAGGCAAAAGAAAAGTGAAAAACTTCAACACGTTGTCGTGATGTGGGCCGTTTAGTAGTTGTGATTATTTATTTAGTGGTGTTTAGTACTAATTTATATGTGGTTAATGTGGGATTGATTTTATGTTGTGGCTAGGGTTTAGTTTATGTTGAGATCATGATTAGCCTTTGTTTATGTTGATATTAAGGTTGAGAACCGACGTTTGGTTGTTAGATAGAGTAGATATTTAGTTAGATATTTAGTTGGATAAGGTGGTACGAAGGAGGCGGCTTGCTATTGGACCGACCAAGGAAGGCTTAAAGTCAACCATGTGGAGGCTTACCATTGGACCGATTAAGGTAAAACATCAAGTTGGCGATGTGGAGGCTTCTCATTGGACCAATCTTGCAAAAATCCTCTTTGTGTAACCTAATATGTGGTGGTTTCTTATTGGTTAGAGCTTGGGTGTAGATTAGTATAAATTGGCTAGGAGTTTGGAGTTGGGCATGAACAACAAGTGATTAGTGGGTATGTGTGAGTTGGAATGGGATTTTGAGTGTCTCTAAGTATTCTTCAATAATAGAGGTTTAGAAGGTGTTGAGTTTGGTTGGAGGGGTGAGGAGATGCACAAAGCATCTAGCTTGTATCTTCTCTCATGAGCTATAAAGAGAGCAAACTTTTCATCTTACGTTTTGTGCCGTATCTTTTGCTTGGAGAGGTTTCATGAGGAGAGATTTTAGGAGGTGTTAGAAGGCAAGATATTCTACTTGTGAGAGGTGGTTTCATGCAAGGAGCTATTTGGAGCAAGGAGAAATGAAGGCTTGAAGTGGTCGGGAGGTTGTAAAAGTGTTGAATAGGTTGAAGTGAATAGGTTGATAGAAGATTCACCTCCATAAGTCACACTAACTACCGTACCAAGAAGCCCCGCGCTTACCCGGATGCACAACAATCTTTATGACAACGTACATGGAACCTTTGATAGACGAGCTTCTCAAGCTATGGGTGGATGGAGTCGAAGCCTACGATGCTAACACAAAACAAACTTCCAGACTATTTGCAATGATGTTGTGGTCATTGCATGACTTTCCAGGATATGGTGTATTTTCATCACTACAAACTCAAGGATTGAAAGCTTGCCCCCCTTGTGGCCCGAATGAGCTAGAGGCAAAATATTGTACGCACCTGAAAAAGGTAGTCTATATCGGGCACAGAAAATACCTTCCAATGAAGCACAAGTACCGGGCAAGGAGAAACCAAAACAAGTTTGATGGTACATCATATACTAAAGTTCCTAAGCCACAGAGAACAACAGGTCCATTCTGGGAAAAACAGTGGAGGAAGGTCCAAAAAAAGAGAGTTCTTCTTAAGGACTCAGGCATGAAGGAGAAATCAATCTTATTTCGTCTTCCATATTATAATGTTTAGTCTAAACCCTACACTCAGATCTACAACTGTCATCCATCCAAAGAAAGCATGTACATGGGTAATGAGGATTAGTGAATATACGTCAGTAGAAAGAGGATAGCTAAAACTTAATCACCTTTATATTCAGTGAAAGTTTTTATCTTTTGTTTGTTTCGTTTTTTTTCTACCCGATTAGATCTGCAATAACAGGAGAACATCAGTGTAGTTAGTTCTACGAAAGGAATAAGGCAATTCAATAAAAAACTCTTTACAGACAAGATTTTGTAATCATGATTGAAAATTTTATTAAAATGGTAGCAATAGGCGTGTCAGGTGGTCTACATAATATGAAATCCAAGAAATTTTAACAAGGTAATGGGAAAATTGCGTTCATTGTAAATGCAAGGGTACATCTTATAATCGTTTTCGACTTCGTCATCATCAATCGTGATCATATTATGGAAAATGTTTTGCCATTTTTAAGCATATAAACTTAGATTGAAATTTAGTAACTTCATGATCCTTCCATTATTATAGTCAGTAATATTTAAGTTGCTTTTGCTAGGATTTTTAAAAATGTATTGAGTTACTAAACATTTGAATTTCACAAGTACATTCAGAAACCTAAAAGAATATAGTAATAACGGGTAATTGTTTATATCACACTAACTATTGTTTTTTGTTATGGTGGGTTTGTTTTTTTACGTTTTTCTTTTGTCTCCCTTCCAGCACCTCCTACTCCCACATCTCCTAGATGTTATGCATACGGAGAAGAACGTATCAGCATCATTATTAAAGACATTTTCGAATTGCAAGGGGACTAAGTCGGATTCTCTAGCATTACGAAGATCATTACAAGAATTTAATGTTTTACGGCGATTTCACCCAATCGAAGATGGAGTGGATGATAGGGGTGTACAAAAATGGACATATGCACCCGCCGATTGGATTTGGAAAACACAAGAGTACGATAATATCATACAAATGATATCATCAACCCGTACTCCTTTTGGTTATGGCTCAAGTTTCCGCCACAAGTTCAACAATCGTAAGCTAGTAGGATTCAAAACCCATGATTACCATAATTTGCTTCATAATTTGCTGCCTATTGCCGTGCGGGGCACTCTTACGCCAGGTATTCGAAATATAGTGTACCGATTATCAGCTCTGTTCCGTTGGGTGTGCTCCAAAGAGATTAAGGTATCAGAGTGTTCGATGATGAAGAGGGAGGCTGCAGAGATTTTGTGTGAAATGGAAATACACTTACCTATTTCTATATTCGACATACAAGTCCACAATATTTTGCATATAGTGGAAGAAGTGGAACTCGCGGGGCCGGTATCTATACGGTGGATGTATCACATTGAGCGCTACCTCAAGGTACTAAAAGACTTTGTTAGACAGCGTGCTCGACCTGAGGATTCCATTGCAGAGGGATATATTTGTCATTATCAATGTTCTTTGTGAATGAATATACTCAAAGGTTGGGTAGATTTGCTACGCGACTTCAGAAATCAACTGAAGAGGATGTACGTTCCAATGGGATAGTCTTGCCGAAGTTATTATCTCTAAAACCATTGGATCCCATTTTTAGAGAACAAGTGCATAGGTTTTTGTTACTTAATGCTCCCTGCCTCGAACCTTGGAGAGAAAGATATGACTTAGAATGTGGTAATGAATTACAAAAACCTTCATTCAAAGATTGGGTCCAGGAAGCTGTTAGGTATGACATATCTAAAAAGAAAGAAGTGTCACAAATGATTTTAGATATAATTGTTGGGCCAGGAGATAAAGGCCATTTCTATAGTATGTGTTGGGCATACGGAAGTCATTATCGGATTATGGCTAGGGATATGGCCAAAAAAACTACATTTGATAGCGGGGTGTCAGTTGTATACGACATAGGCGGAGAAAAAATTGAGTTTTATGGCTACATTGAAAACATTGTTAGGCTGAATTTTGATAGCTTTGAAACGGTGTTATTTAAGTGTCAATTTTGGAACTCTATCATCCGGCAGCATGGCTCCAATGCCACGGTTTTGGAGGATGAATGCGGGTTTGACATTGTTAAGGCAGGGGATTTTATCAGGTCATCAGCGGCCGAAGATGATCCTTTCATTTTTCCTAAGGACGTCAGCCAACTATTTTATGTAGATGATCCTCTGAACCAAGGCTGGAAATTAGCTGTAAAGGTCAAACCTCGGGCTAATCTAGTGGTATACAAGCGGCAACTAACAGAGGCTGCTGAAAAGGAAGATGAAACCCTAAACCCATTGTCTGTAGAACTGAGCATCCCACGAGAGGTCATTGCCGAAGGCGGTGCACAGTCATATCAGGCGGGGGGACTTGAATTGGAGTTACTCAGGGTTGAAGCAGACGATGATGCAGGCGAAGGAGCGGGAGTCGAGGAAGATGTTGAGGACAGCGATGACGTCCCAGCGGAACTCGTCGTTGAAGAATTGTATTTGGATCAAGAGGATTTACCGACCACCCGATTAGAGGATCCGGAGGAATTCGAGCAATTCGCAAGTGAAGACGAATTACTTGACATAGAAAGTGATGGAGAATTGGAGAACGAAAGGCCACTGCATCGTCTCGATACTGCCGACCCAGCCGCGATCAAGGTAAAATCCCATTTACACACTCATGTAACTTCCTCTGTTAGCACTTACAGGCACCGAATTGTACCGTAAACGTAGTGATCGAGATCAAGGGGGCGGAAAATGAGGCAATGCAGGCGGCACAGCCATAACTAATTGCTATGGTTGCAGCACTTTTGATAATCTGGCCTGTTTCGCGGCATCGCTGGCGCTACGGACGAGGAGACTACTGCGTATACCAATTCCCAGCAATGTTAAACTAGGAGCCACAGCGATTAATGGGGGAAGGATGCCATTAACAATACCTACTGACCAATGAAGGTCACGATGACTCAGGCCTAAAAGGTAAACCCTTACCTTCGAATTCGGTGCAGGAGAATGCATTAGGTAATTCAAATTACCGGACCTATCGCCAATTCACAAATGTGCTTACGCTCTTGGACATTGTCAGATTGCTGATGGATGGACATGGGTAGTCGAATAGGATACACTAGTTGTATTCAGGATATTCGGCCTATCTTCCTCTTTCAACAGCAACTCGTTGCAAAAATTGCACAGTCGGCGGAGCATTTGGATAACCGTATCATACACCTAAACCGAATTTCAAAGGTGTGCTTCGCCAAAACTCGTGTTGAATTGCTTGTCTTCGCCATTCATTGTAGGTTTTGTAGCCCCCATACAGCAAATAAATGAGGTTACAAATGGAGTCATCGATTATTGTACTAAGATAGCAAATCGTACCCATTGTCGTTACGCAGACCTACACGGAAGGTGTACAGTGAAGGTCTGAAGGACAATCGTTGATGCAACTACAATTCCACGTAAGTGTCGATCACCATTGACATATTCATGATCCATTTCTTCCACATTCTCACATTCCTCTGGAATTTCGGATGTCGGATTTTTTCCAGTACGTACCGGACATTTTGCATGGGATGGCAGCATCTGGGGAATCGGGACTTCGAAGGACTCCCACTATTGTCAGGAAGCCCGTCCCACAAATGGGCACTGAACATCAAATTCATGGAGGCAACAAGAATTTGACCATGCAGCAGACATTGAAGCGAGCGAACGGTGACATCGACTTCTTACCTGAGCATGGCTTCGAAGATGGAGAACTCATTCCTAAAATTCCGAACATAATTGTTGCAGAGGAAGTGTGGCCAAGGATACACGAGGGTAATACTGTCACGCAGGTACAAAACATGTTAAAATTGCGATTAGTCTCCCAGTTTTGGTGCGCTTTCATTGACAATACGGAGCTCATGGATCGCCACCAAATGTCAAAGTGTAACAGGGTAGGTCCATGGAGATACAAATATGCTCCTGGCATGTTTCAAGTATTTGCCCGATTATTGGAGTAGAATACACAGTTTCCGTGGAACCTACCAATTTCAGGGGAGTTAGTGGTGTGCCAATAATTCAGTACTTCGATGTTTTGATATAGATCACTACTTCGTGTATTTGCAGCATCAGATTTTCGTGTCTCCAATTGTTGTAACTGTGCAACCAGGAATTGGATTATGAATCACATACTCCGTGTGCTTCCTTCGCAAGGGATTACTCTACCCTCATCGGGATTAGAAATTATCTGTTCTATAACAGTGAATGTTCATTCTGAATAATGTAGACATACTTTAAATTACAGTCGTTGAAGTATGATAGGCATGCGTATATGATTTGCATTAGATAAGTCTTCGTAACAGGGGAAGCAACCGATCTACTTAGAGAATCGATAACTACGGAATGTAGGAATGTGTGATTGCAGGTAATGCCTTGCGCTCATTCAGTAAAATTGCTGCAACTACGTTTATATTCCAAATATAAAACCGCCACCATCTTTTCTTATATGAGTAAACAGTTAGAAGCTCGCTTCCTCGATATGAAATGACTGTAATGCTTAACATGTCACTGATGCTACGCTTGCGGGACATTGAGTTTTTTGCTTCGACAGATACTTCGTAGTCCGCGTTAATAAATGATCATGTGATCATACAAACCAAGAATAAAAATTCAGTATAAATACCGAATTTTTACATTATCCCATGCAGAAGTACCCAATTCGTTTACCTTAAATTACTTACGTGCCATCGGCATCGACATAGAGGGGGGCCTTCATTTTACAAGAACGCAATTCTACCGTACCCAGCGTAACAATTTAAACTACCGTTACTATCATGCACATATATTGGACGTTCTTTCATTAACTCCGTATAAAAAACAAATGGTACAAGAGACACGTGTTCACAGTGGTGCGTAAAAACTATCGCCGTAAGAAACAGCATGATAACTACCGAAACCAGAAGCCAATTCTTTATCGAAAACGTCGCGTTCCCGCTGGAGCATAGCCGTTCCCCAATATCGTAGTGCTAACGTAGTATAAAACCCAGGGAAGTTGACTTCTTCGCGAATGTAGATGCAGAAGCCGATAACGTAGCTAAACCTATAAACGTAGCGTAAAAAACGTAGCTACAGGGCAGTATTCTAGTAGTGCATGTTGAGCTAAAAGAAGCCCACCGTCTACCATAGCATTTTCCATTTCTCGAACACTTTTTTGGAACTCCTTCATGATATTCGACAATTTCTTCTCGTCACTTTCATCATCAATAATCTCATCCTCTACCAATTCCTCAGACCATGTTGCATTTGGGTCAATCCAATTGGGAAGATCAACATTAACATCTTCTTCCACGAAACCACCATCTTCTTCCGCATCTCCAAATGGATCTTCTACATCTGGGATATTACACGCTTCAAACATAGGGATCACTCCACCCCTTTTTGTTCCGTACCACGTTCCGCAGAACTCAACAATGTTATCGGTAGATAGCCGAACATCTTCAAAATAGCAACTTGATGTTTGCAGAAATTACCACGAATGGACCACTCACAATTACAACATGCGTATTCTGTACACGGAGCTGATACTTTGTACCACACGTCTTCATTTTTCGTACTTTGGACTAACCAAGTTGTGCCATCTCCATCTGGATGAAGGATGTCCGCTTCTTCAATTTCTTGTGCAGCTTCAACACTTTTGAGGACAATTTTCTCATTCTTAGTGTTTTTGATAAAACCCAAAGACTTTAAGTCAAGCCTATATAAGTAGTGTCTCTCAACACTTTCATGTAATTTGACTATTAACCAATCCAATTGCCTTCCTTGAGTACCACGTCGATTCATTTTCATCCATCTCTTTAACGCACCATGGTAAGACTCAATTGTCCCCGTCGTATCAGCTCCACCATGACGACGTCGACGTAAACCTTTCAACCACATGCCTGCATAAAAAGAGAGAAATATGATTAAACCAACAAACATAAAACTTACTAGATTAGTTCTTAGATATGGAAAACCACTCCGATGGTCATCCAATACAAGAATAGTGTCATGGGCCAAGGCCTCGTTGATAAGCTCGGATGTTCACTCGCTATTAATTTTATAAATAGAACTTCGGCAGTAGAGCTAAAGTATAGCCTCGGCGATGAAGAGCTAAAAGTATAGCCTCGGCGATGAGAGCTAAAGTATAGCCTCGGCAGTAGAGCTAAAGTATAGCCTCGGCAGTTGAGCCAAGAGATTAGTATATAAGAGACTCTTATTCATTGTAAACCTAAGTCTTTGATCAATATATTTCTTTTGTAGTTTTTGCTTGTTTTGACAGCTAGACTCTTACATAATCCAAGACTTCTCTTGATTTTCTGAAGGGCTTCATCCTCCCTTGTTTTTTCAAACGACAAAAGTAGGACATTGATTAGATTGAGGAACTTATCCACCCTCGTGGTAGTGATTGAAGATAGCCACAGAACCGGGACGCATTTGATGGCTTTGCGAAGCCTGAAGAGTTGATTGAGAGGTGTTGCTTTTTGAGATGGAGAACGCCCGGATGATCGATGATGAGATCTTGCGGCGGAAAGCGCAAGGAGAAATTACGGCGGAAGACTATCAACGAGAGATCGTGAGGTTGCGCACACAACTTCAAGCTTCTCGCCAGTCGAGAAGTTGGCTATCGAGCGATTGGTTGCACAACAATCGATCGCATGTGGCTCCAAATGGTGGACAATTCACGAGTTTAGGAGGTCCGTCTTCATCGCGAGATGATGCCGCAATCGATGCAAAGAACAATATGGAGGAATCTGCCGTCGCATTGCGCAAGCGATTGCGATATTTCAAAGTTTGACGGGAGTCGCAAGGGCTACCCGATATGGAAGGTCGAAGCGGATAACAAGCTTCGAATTGATGGAGTATCATCTTGGTACACCTCAAGATCAAGCCGCATACTTGTTTTCGAGGATGGACGCGAAGCGCGCAGATGATGGTAGTATCTTTCTACCAAAATCAACGTGGTTGCAATGCGGCGACTTTTATTCAACATCTTGACAAATACATCGACCGAATCGCAAAAAAATACAGCGTTGAATCGGCTTCAAGCAATGAAGCATGGTAGGGAGTCATTCGCAACATTCTTGCCCAAATTTGAGAAGAGAGCTTGGTGAGAGTCAACTTACCATGGTTCCGGATATGGTGAAGATAGGATATCTTCGCGGTGCTCTCAACTCGAGAGATGCAACGCGCGATGATTGGACCCGTGACGTACATCGATTATGGTATGTTTGTCCAAGCTTTGTTGGCGGTCGGCTCTCAACTTGATTGCTTGCAATATCGGAAGGGTCGTGCGGCTCCGATCGCGACATCAAATCGCGTATGGCCGGATGGAGATGAGATGGATTGGATGCCTACGATCCAAATAAGCAAGCTTCGGAGACGTCGACTTTGGAGGAACAACAACGATGTCGCCAAGAGGGACGCCTTTTTATGTTTGAAGCGAGGTCACGTGCAAATGACTTGTTCATCCAAGCAAGTGAAGGCAATGAGAAGAAGAAGAAAGAAAAGCGCGGACAAAACTTCGATAGTGCGCAGCGATGAAAAAAGAAGAGCAATGTCAAGACAGAGGAGGTCAAAGAGATGGAGAGTTGTGACTGCAGGGTAGAGTCGGAAAACGAGCGACTTCCGGCATAAGACTCGATCGGGCGTGGAGGCGGGTTGTCAAAGTTGAAGAATCCAGAGACGAACTTAGACACGGGTGGTATGTATGTTGATGTTTTAATAAACTCAATTATATCTACTCGTGCTTTGTGTGATTCTCGGATGCCAATGCTTTGTAATCGCGTATGCGAGCAATTTGTTCGACGGAGAGGGTTGGATCGTCATCTATTCAACCTAGATCTTTGGAGCAAGTTACGACAATGAAGAAGCGGCCTATGATTTGCCAAATTGCAAATTTTATGGCCGATATTGATGGTATGGAGGAGAAGATTGTTGCCTATGTTATTCCAGGACAGATAGATGATATAATCTTGGGAAAAGGTTGGATGGAGCGACATGATGCAAGTGTTCGACCTGCTAAAGAAGAGGTTTGCATTCGAAAACCTTTCAAGATGATTGTGAAGACTCGACCGATTACGTTGGAGCCAATGCAAGAGATACGTGCATCAGTGATTCAAACTTTGCAGAGAAGCGGTGAACCAGTAGAGGTTTTTAGTGCCAGCTTGGTTGACATCCAGAGGGCACTACAACAGAAGGTGTATAGGGACCCGGCACAACATGCTTCTGACTGGCTCATGCCAGTTATTGACGTTTTTAATCGACAAGATGCAAAGTCGTTGCCCCCGCATAGGAAAGGGGTTGATTACGAGATCAATCTTATTGAATGGAAGACTAATGATGACATCCCTGCCATGCCGCTGTATCAGATGTCCAAGGATCACTTATTAGTTTTGCGCAAGACCCTTACGGAGTTGTTGGATAATGGATTTATTCGCGTAAGTAATTCACCTGCAGCAACTCCGGTCATATTTGTGAAGAAACCTGGCGGAGGATTGCGATTCTGTGTTGACTATCGGCAATTGAACGAGATGAGTCGGAAGGACAGCTATCCTGAAACGGGACTGAATTCTCTCTTTGGTCACAACTCAAACACTGCTAACCTAACAAGATCTGAGAAAACCGGACTAAACAAGACCGAATAGACTTGAACAGAACAGAACAAAGCAGAACTAAAGAAGCAAAGTACAAACCAAACTTTACTGAGAGAGAGGGACTAAGGCGTACCTGACCGAATGCCTCCAAATGGCCCCGGCCAGTTCTATTTATACTCTGCCTAACCGCCCTTGGAACTTTCTAGAATGTTCCAATGGCGGGCCCCACCATGGAACTTCCCGGAAGGTCCTAGAGGTGGGCCCCACCTAGATAACCGCCCTTCTAGAAGACTCTAGAGGTGGGCCCCACCTTCTCGAAGCTTCTATGGTGGGTCCCACATAGGCCATCTACCTCAAATTCTAAAATTTTCTAAAAACTCCTAAAATGGTTTCAACTATCTATCTACTTTTCTAAAGAAACACAAAAATCTAGTTCTTGCCTGTTACAATTAATCCTCCGCTAATGCGGAACGTCCTCGTTTCGCTCCTGATGATATCTCCAAATGGTTTCTTGACAATGGGTAAGGTTGTGAACGGGCTCCCATGTTGCATCGTGGATGGGATAACCTTTCCATCGGAATTTGTATTGTAGTTGCGGACATCCATTGCCACGACGAAGATAGCGGTGTTCCAAAATGCGATCCACTTCATATTCCTCCTGGTCTTCAATCACTACCGGTGGCGGCGGAGAGGCGATGTCGGCCTGAAAGCGCTCCGATTCGATGTGAAATTCTTTGAGTGCGAGATATGAAAAACCTGGATGGATGTGGATATGTGGCGGAAGTCGAGGCGGTATGCAACATCGAGATATGACCGTAGAGATTCGGAAAGGTCCAATCCACCGGTGCAAGTTTACGGACTTGAGTCGATGTAGCTAACGAAAGGTTGGCATTTGAGAGCGAACCAAGTCACCTTCTCGAAAGGTCTTATGTTGCGGTGGTTATCTGCATATTGTTTTTTTCGATTACGTGCGATGAGCGAGTCATTGTCGAGCCTCTTGCAACGCCGATGTTAGTCGTTGTATAAACTCCTCCGTTGTAGGGTTGTTGGTGTTGATGGGGCGGTGGAGCGTTGCGGCGTAATCGGTCTTGACCAGGCGTTAAGAAAGAATGGTGAATGACCCGTCTTTGCTTGGGAACTATCATTATAGGCGAACTCAAAGGGGTCGATACTCATCCCGATCGTTGTGGTGAATTGCCACAAACGCCCGCAAAGATATCCTCCAAGGTCCCGGTTAAGACGCGCTCTCATCCCATCGATCCCGAGGATGAAAGGCATGGACATAGCAAGTCGTGTGCCGAGAAGCTTGAATAGTGCTTGCGAAACTCCCCAAGCGCGCGGATCCCGATCCGAGATAATGATACGAGGCAATCCATGATGACGGAAGACGATGTGTCGAAGAAGACTCGTGCAAGTGTTGGGGCATCAATATCGGAGCGCATCGCAGACCAAATGAATTTGCTTGGGCGGTCCACAAAGACAAAGAACCGCAGATGTGATTACGATGCGTCTGTGGCAAACAAGTAATGAGATCCATGGTTACTTGTTCCCATCGTATCGTAGGTAGTGGAATCGGCCGCAGCATCCAAGAGGTGCGATGTGCGTGCCTTGTTCCGTTGGCATAGCTCACAGAACGCACAAAAGCTCGAACATCACGATCCAAGCCCACCCAAAACCATGTTCTAGAAATCCGTTCTAAGGTCTTCTCACGTCCGAGATGTCCAGAGATAGGAATGTCATGCCCTTCTTGAAGTATGCGGGTTCAAGTTTAGCATCGTTAGGTACATAAACCCGCTTCTTAAAATAGAGGAGGCCGTCAACGAGGTTGTAATCTTGATATTGCACATCACCTACCTCTACTCGATCGATCACCATTGTGAAGTAAGCATCCTGGTAGGTGGCTTCCTTCCATTCTCTCCTCCTGGTTAGATCCGAACAATACTACTAATGGTAGCAATCTCCCTCGTGTCCTCCGATTGATTTGAGATCCGGTCTCCGAGATAAAGCGTCTGGCACAATATGTTGTCGCCCTTGCTTGTCTTGAAGTTGAATATCAAACAATTTTATCGTTCTTCCCAAATGGTGGTGTCTCGATTTCATATTTTCTAAATGCGGATCATGTAGTAAGGGCCGATGATCGATCCGAATTGTCACAGTTTCCCCAATAGATAGTGCCGCCATACTTTGGTAGCATGTACAATTGCTAGTTGTTCCCGATCACGTCTGCGAGAATAGTTGCGCTCTGCTCTCTTAAGTTTGCGTGACTCATATGCCACCGGTTGAAGGCCCCTACCGAAGTCTTGTTGGAGGACCGCGCCTATAGCAAAGTCGGAGGCGTCAATGTCAACCGTCTACGGAAGGTCGAGATCATATGGTTGCGGTGGAGCGAAAGAGTGAGTGTCTCCTTCAAATTATTGAAAGCCCCTTGTTGTTGTAGTTTCCACTCAAATGGAGCGCCCTTCTCCAATAGATTTGTCGGAGGAGCAAAGAATGTCGCAAAACCGCCGAACAAAACGACGATAGTATCCGGCGAGGCCTAAGAAAGAACGAACTTGAAAACATCCTTGGGAGTTGGCCAGTCCTTCACCGCATTCACCTTAGCTTGTTCCATGTACACACCCTCGAATGATACTACATGCCCCAAAAAGGTGACCTCGGACTTCCAAAGTTCACACTTTGATTGCTTGCAATAGAAGTGACTATCCCGTAACCGACGTAGCACCTCCCGTAGATGTTGGTCATGCTCTTCCGGGGTTTTACTATAGATCAAAATGTCGTCAATGAAAAACAACTACACACTTGTCCAAAAGGTCCCGGAACAACCTGCTCATGCGACCCCATGAAGGAAGTCAGGGGCATTGGTGAGACCAAAAGGCGAAACGAGCCACTCAAAATGTCCATAGCGCGCATTTAAATCTTGTCTTTTCAATATCCTCTTTTGCAATTGGTATCCGCAAGATCCACTTCAAGATCTAGCTTGCTAAAAATGGTTGCGCCTCGAAGTTGATCAAGAAGGTCATCCACACATGGAGTGGATAAGCATTTTTGATGGTCATTTTATTAAGGCCCCGATAATCGATGCATAGCCGCAATCCACCATCCTTTTTGGGTGCAAAAAGGACAGTGTCTCCCCCGTGGCGATGTGCTTTCTCGAATGAGGCCCTTCTCCAAAAGCTCGTCCAACGTCTTCCTCGACTCCTCAAGCTCGTTTGGTGCTAGGCGATAAATTGGCCGATTTGGTTTGGTTTAGCTTCGGCATTAAGTCTATGTGGAAGGAGCACCTCGATCGGTGGTAAACCACTAGGTAAGTCGGCGGGAAAGACATCTCGAACTCGGCCGATAAGTTGCTCAACTCGCTTCGCTCCTTCGCTCTCTTCTCTACCATTGAAGCAATATTTGGAACCACCACATACACCGGCCGCTTTAAATCGATCTGTTTCTTCATGAAGGCCATCCCCAACAATATGCCTTTAGTTGTCTGTCGTTTCTTCAATCCACTTGATGTTGAAGCATGAAGAATTATCTTGCGCTCACCTTCGTTAAAAGAGATGGTTCTTGTCAGCCAGTCAATCTGCTTATTTCCCGCCTCCAACCACGGCATTCCCGCGATAACATCATATCCGAGCCGTTACCTTAAATTTTCCTCGTAGTGCATAGGCATCACACAATCTCAAGGTCTCTTCTTCACATGTCTCACTTAAATCATTTTCTCGATCGTCTGCGAGGTATATAGTCCCTCCGGTGATCACCTTAGTCTTGATCCCAAGTCGGTTGGCAATTGCGGTCGAGATGCAATTCTCCGTAGAACCGCAATCCACTAGTACTCGACACGGTTGTCTTCTAAGTCGACACATGAGACATATCACCGACCTTTTTGAGTGTTGCCCGAGGCCATCTTTGTTTGACTCGAGAGAGACAACTATCCCCGATATTGGTCCTCGGTGCCCTTACTAGGGAGCCCCGTTTCCTGCTCCATTCCTTCATCATCTTGGTCACCTCGAGGTTGTGGATCCGCCTTGGTTTGTTGGCACCGCACTCGACGTTTTGGACACTCTCCAATCGATGGCCTGACTCCCGACAAGAGAAGCACAATCCCTTCCGTGCCAATAATTGTCGTCTCAGAAGCGTCAATGGTCCTTGTAGGGCGTCAATCTCCATTGGCGTCGGTTGTTGGGCTACCATAGTAGGTGGTGGCGTAGGGTTCCATCTTGCCGCAGTCGTACTCCACGATTTCTAAAGTTTATGGCATCAACTCTTTCTCGCAATCCTAACCGCCTCCTCAAATGTTTGAGGGTCTCTTAATTCCACTTCTCGTTGAACGATCGGCTTCAATCCTCGAACAAATCGATCCATCATCTCTCCCTCCTCCAAACATTGGGTATTTGGAGGCATATGGATTTGAACCGGGTGACATACTCTTGCACCGACCTTACCCGTTGTGTCAAGGTGGCCAAATCGATCGCGCGCTAACTTCTCCGCATTGATGGGCCGAAATCGGTTTGTGAGCTCGGTCTCAAATTCCTCCCAATTTTGAAATCCGCCTTGAGCTCCATAGTTTTGAGCTCGAAGTTGCCACCAAATGGTCGCACCACCTCAACTAGTCGGGCCGCATATATAATTCCGTCGGTTGAGTTCGCCCGACAGTTTGGAGATATTGTCGCATCTTTGAAAAGCCATTGAGATACATCATCTTGTCTTGAAGTTCCCGAATATGTTTCGCGCTTGCTCAAACTTCACCTCGCAGCTTGTCAATTCTCTAGCTCTAGAAGCGTCCGCTTGTCCTTGTAATGCAAAGAATCTGGTCTAGTAGGTCTTTGAATCAGTCTCCATAAGAGTAGGTTCCGCCATTTCTCCCATGATGCAATTCTTCCAACGACCTGCTCACACGCGACGCCTTCTCTCGTTTACTAGCCAAATCCTTGAAAGTAACTCCAAGTAGATCCAAGGACAAGACTTCATGAAACCACAATGACCGACTCTCAAGTAGACTCTTGCTAATAGCACCTAACGTAAGGATAGACCGACACTCGCTCGATACCAATGAAACGGGATCAATTCTCTCTTTGGTCACAACTCAAACACCGCTAACCTAACAAGATCTCGAGAAAAACCGGACTAAACAAGACCGAATAGACTTGAATGTAATGAACAAAGCGAGAACTAAAGAAGCAAAGTACAAACCAAACTTTACCGAGAGAGAGGACTAAGGCGTGCTGACCCGAATGCCTCCAAATGGCCCCGGCCGCTTCTATTTATACTCGCCTAACCGCCTTGGAACTTTCTAGAATGTTCCAATGGCGGGCCCCACCATGGAACTTCCCGGAAGGTCCTAGAGGTGGGCCCCACCTAGATAACCGCCCTTCTAGAAGACTCTAGAGGTGGGCCCCACCTTCTCGAAGCTTCTATGGTGGGTCCCACATAGGCCATCTACCTCAAATTCTAAAATTTTCTAAAAACTCCTAAAATGGTTTCAACTATCTATCTACTTTTCTAGCAAACACAAAAATCTAGTTCTTGCCCTGTTACATATCCGATTCCGCGTATTGATGAGACGTTAAGATCCATTGCTGCAGCCAAATATATCTCCAAGGTTGATGTAATCTCTGCGTTTCATCGGATACGTGTGAAAGAAGGTGACGAGTGGAAGACGGCGTTCAAAACACGCTTTGGCTTATATGAGTGGTTGGTCACACCGTTTGGGTTTGTGGCGCGCTGCAACTTTTTTCGATATATCAATTGGATACTTCGCGACGAATTGGATATATATCTGCTCCGTATATATTGATGACGTGGTGATCTATAGTGATACTCAAAAAGAACATCGTGATGCGCTTCTCGGATCATCCGTAGTAAGCTTGCTAACGCAGGCTTCAACTTGATTTTGATAAGAGCGAGTTTGAAGCGCGCACTATTAAGTATCTTGGATATTATGTGAAGACCGGTTGGGGTTTGTAGGTGATCCAAAGAAAACTTGAGGCAATTAAATCAATGGGAGCCGCCAACAAAAGTGAAAGGAGTTCGTGGATTTTTAGGTTTTACGCAATTATTATCGACAATTCATAGATGGATATTCTAACATTGCAGAACCTCTTACTCGACTAACGCAGAAAGATCAACCTTTCCATTGGACATCGAAATGTCAACATGCCTTTGATCGATTGAAGGAGGCATTAATTTATGCGCCGGTGCTCGTTAAATGGACTCCAGGTTTGGAAACAACCATTGAATGTGATTCCTCTGGTTATGCTGTTGGTGGCACCTTAATGCAAAAGGTGGACGGACTTTGGCATGCGGTTGCTTATTTCTCGAAGAAACACAGTCCAGCGGAGTCCAATTATCCGATTCATGACAAGGAAATGCTAGCAGTTGTACATTGTATCCGCGAGTGGCGTACATTACTTGTTGGCCAACATTTTGAAGTGAGTTCAGATCATCGCAATTTGGCTTATTTTCAGAAGAAGCAACATTTGAGCGAGAGGCAAATGCGTTGGGCCTACGAGTTGAATGATTTTGACTTTGAGATCGTGCACAAGCCTGGCAAGGATCAAGTTCAATCGGATGCACTTTCTCGTCGGGAGCGATCTTCCCAACACGCATGATGATGATCGAATCGTGAATCGATATCATCGTACTTTTTGACGGAGATGATGGCGCTTTGAAGGTTGTCGCTAAATCCGCATGGATCACGAGATGGTGATGCGATTGAGTATGAGGCTCCTGCTCTGAGTCGATAATGACCCCGCGTCCCATATGTCCATTTATTGACGCAGAGATGATTGCATTATGGGATGTTGCCCCGCAAACAAATCATCGTTATTGGAAGATGCGAAAGGCGGTTATGGATGGTGGCGCCGACTACCTAAAGAATGGGGCTTACCTATCACGATTAGTGAGTGTTCAGAGATTCAGTCATCGATTGCGTTGGCGTGGACGAATATGGATTCCGCGCACGAACCTCTTCGGACGCGTTTGATCCAATCTACTCATGATTCACCACTAGCGGACATCCAGGTCGTGAGGGTGCGCGTGACTTGATTGCACGTGAATCACACGTGGCGCAGGTTGACACAAGATGTTCGGAGATTTATGCGGGCGCAACGTGTGTGGAAAATCGAAGATTTGGCGGGAGCGAGAAGCGAGGGTTGCTAAAACCTTTGCCAATTCCGCACGAATTTGGGCTGAGCTCTCCATTGATTTTATTACCGGATTGGCACCAAGCAGCGAGTGTAAAAATATCATGGTTGTGACAGACCGTTTGTCCAAATCTATCATTGCTGTGCCTATGAAGACAATTCGTGCACTTGATGTGGCACACAAACTTTTAGAGCAAGTTTTTCAGCATCACGGATTGCCTGCAGCAATTGTGTCAGATCGTGGTAGTCAATTTGTTAGTCTGCTTTGGACAGAAGTATGCAGATTGATGAAGATTACGCGTCGGTTGTCGACAGCTTTCCATCCAGAGACAGATGGTGCAACAGAGAGGGCGAATCAAGAGCTTGAAACATATCTTCGTATTTTCACGACATTTGAGCAAGAAGATTGGGCTTTTCAGTTGCCGATCGCGATGATCGCATTGAATAATCGTGTGTCGCAGTCTATAGGTATGTCTGCATTTTTTATGACTCACGGTTATCATCATTCGGTCATGAATATTACTATACCCGAGGAGGAAGGTTCTTCGTTGTCACCGGCGAAAAAGGACGCAAGCTTGTTGAAAGATCGGCGTAATTCAAGTGAATCGCAACAACGGCAATGGCCATTGCGCAAGAGACTCAAGAGAACGCTACCAAATACACGACGCCTTTCGGTGGCGAGGATTTTCGTCCGGGTGATCGTGTGTGGTTGAAGTTGAAGAACATCAACACGTCGTCCGCCAATCAAGAAGCTTGATTGGATTGCTCTTCCTTATCGTGTATTGGAGTGCGTGAGTACACATGCGGTTCGTTTGAATACACCGTCGGTATTCATCCTGCTTTTTCATGTGAGTTTAGTGAAGAAGGCAGCTGAGGATCCGTTGCCTTCCCAACTACCTCATGATAATGAGCCCGGTGTTGTTTTGAGCAATCCCGCTTTCGAGGCATCCACTAGCGAGGACGAGTATGCTGTTGAAAGAGTGTTGCAACATCGACGTCGTGGGCGCGGTTGGCAACTACTTGTAAAGTGGACAGGATGGCCGGAGCCTCTTGGGAACCTGTTTTGCCAATTACAAAATGTCATGGCCTTAGACGATTACGAGCGCTTGTTGCGCGCGTCCAAATCTTGATATTCCTTCGGCACATTCTCTTGTATGACACTTGTTAATTCATCAGCACAGGAGGAGGAGGAGGAGGAGGCATTTGTCATGGGCCAAGGCCTCGTTGATAAGCTCGGATGTTCACTCGCTATTAATTTTATAAATAGAACTTCGGCAGTAGAGCTAAAGTATAGCCTCGGCAGTAGAGCTAAAGTATAGCCTCGGCAGTTGAGCCAAGAGATTAGTATATAAGGGACTCTTATTCATTGTAAACCTAAGTCTTGGATCAATATATTTCTTTTGTAGTTTTTGCTTGTTTTGACAGCTAGACTCTTACAAATAGTGTATAAAAATGGAAGACCAAGCTTCTTCCTTTCTTGCCACACCTTCAAATGCTCATCAAAAATTTGCTTTGTCGTGAATCCTGCATCAAGTCGATTCCATATGAAAGTCTTTGTTTCTAAAGAAATCCGTGGTGCTAATTGCGAGGCTCGTGAGTCAGAAGCTTTATCATTCAAACCATGAGCAATAGACCCATCCAATCTTGTATGAGTCATATGGTAAAAAGAAATTGTGGCTACATCTGATTGAATATACTCTTTTTTGATGGAGAAATTTGCCAAGCATCCACGTTTGTGATTGTGTCGCATGTCTTTGTTGTCACGATGATCTTTAGGCCCATACGAGCAATGGTAGCTACATTCAAGTTAGAGATTGAGTTAGACAAATAAGAAATGTGAATTGCCTTTTATGGATAAGGTATTGACAAATGCAAGTGAATAATGAATAAATATTGTATATATGGTATTGACAAGTATATGGTATATATGATAAGTTTCTGGGTGCCTACAAATATCTTATCACAAATTTAAGTTGGAAACAATATGACATTGGAGTCCATCATAGAAAGCCAAATGTACATACATCACATCGCATATATTTTTAGTATGAATTTGGAAAGTGCAATACTTACTATTTGTGACCGCGATGCATTGTGCTTCTTGCATTTGGATGGCCATCTTCAGAGCCGGAGAGATTCTTTGTTATGTCCCATTCTACACCTTCTTCAAGTGATCGTTCCCCCAAAAGAAATCATCAATCTGTGATGTAGGAATGCGAGCTTGTTTGCACGATACAAACTTCCCCTTCCCGGTTCGGATAGCATCATGCCAAATGAGATCATGACGGGAGAACGGGTGTGGAGGGGTACTTTGAACCGCCGAAACTTTTGTCATTTTTGAATATCTTATTTTGCATAAAAACATGACACTAGATTAAGAAAAATGTAGAGCATATCAATATATTCCAAAAGAAACATAGGCATTTGCATTTTGAAATATCAATTATATGTGTTATAACTACAATTATCATGTGTTAGGACAATATCATATCAACTACAATACCCTATCTTACCTTACCAACAATCAGTACACACCTTAACATTGTTACAATACCCTATCATACCGTATTCACAATGGGTGCACACATTAAGTTGTTGCATATCTAGTTATAATGTTGTTCACGACCGAGAGTGATGCGAGCAATACCGGCGCACTAGTGCTCGAACACGAAGAGGTCAAGTTTGTTGTGGCTTCGACATTTAAACCAGGTTTAGGATTTGAATCCCACAGCGTAGTCGGCCACCTAAACCAGTCCACTATTGCGGAATGAATTGCCAAATACCTCCATCTGCACAAATACCGAAAGAGCATAAACGTTTTGCGAGACTGAGCTGAAGATGAAGCGCCAGAGTTGAGCGGAGCCGCAGTGGAGCGGGTGGCGACGCCGGGCTCCGGAGAGGTGGACACCAGCGATGAAGAAAAACAACGTCAACGGGAAGCGGAGAGGGAGCGGACGGGTAGGGCAGGGGCCCGCGGCTGTCGGGCAGGGCAGCGGCAGTCGCGGCAGGAGCAGGATGAGCTCTGGATGGACAAGGGTATGGGTTCCGTCGGCTTGGTAGCTGCCACGAACCCTTACCCGGAGAGCAGGGCCATGGGGGCAGCAACGGTACATCATATTGCAGTAATCTAGGCCTTCTTCCGATTGGTTGACTTAGTGTTACCATGAATGCCTACCACAGTAATTATTGCTGCAGTTATTACTACATACATAATATCAGATGGATTTCGTCTTTTTGCAGCAAGGGTGGGAGGGAGGACGGAAGGGAGCCAACATTCGATGGCTGCCCGTGATTTTTACTCGAATTTGGAATTGTGTATCCTTCCAAAATTCATAATAAATTGAGATTTTCTACTTTTTCTTGAAAGTTCTTTACCATGGTTTTTGAATGTGGCAAGCTACATTTTGATTGTTCGAATTCATGAAAACGCATTTACTTCATGAGCTATTAAAATCAACACCGTCTTTACCACATCAACCGGGTTCAGACCCCTTCCAACAATTCGGTGACGGAGCATTGACTTGAATGAGGCTCTACAATTTTGTGTACGCATTCTCAACTTAGTTGACTTCTAGGGAAAAAATACAAGCACCATGGTTGGACCCATATTCATCGAGTTCGCCAAGAGCCACTGTCTTCCGGGCAGTGGTAAAAAAATGTTTACTACAGACTTTGGATGTTATGATCTTCAAAATGGTGATGATCCAACAGTTCAAATCTGAACATTGACTACTGATGGTAGTAACCTTTAAGATCTTACGGTTGGAAGTACAAAAAAAAGATTGAATTCAGGTCCTATATGTCAAATCCTTCAAGGTGGTAGGAAATCCCATTTTTTGACACTGGAGCTCCAAAAACATGGTGGTTTTTTAGGGGTTAATACGTGCATGAACCAAGACACTAAATATCCTATGGCACTAGTACAAAACATGTGTGACTACACCACACTAGTACACTAGATTTCATCGCTACTCTACCATGTCGTGTAGTCAAAGGAGATTTTCTTTAGAGCATCCTCAATGGACACTGAATAAGCTCCCTCTAAACCAAATTCTATCTTTTGACTGATTTAAAATTAGAAATTAAAATTATCATCATTAGAAGCGCATGTAAATAAACGTGACATATTTCTCAAGAATTTTTTTTTGTGAAATTGGAACGTAGGTGAAATCCCTCATTGAAAATACCACATTTTCAAAATTTAGAGAGAGTGCACCAAATCTTGCTTAAAAAGTAGGTGACCCCCCCTTATTCCCTCTATATTTCTAAAATTTAGAGGGAGCGTGTGAGAATCTTCCCATTTTTAAGCAAGATTTGGTGCACTCCCTCTAAATTTTGAAAATGTGATGTTTTCAATGAGGGATTTCACCTACGTCCCAATTTCACAATTTTTTTTCTTGAGAAGTATCTCACGCTTATTTACATGCGCTTCTAATGATGATAATTTTAATTTCTAATTTTAAATCAGTCAAAAGATAGAATTTGGTTTAGAGGGAGTGTATTCCGTGTCCATTGAGGATGCCCTTAGTACACCAATCAATAGTGCAATACACCTCAACTCGTACTTCTCATATACCCCCTATATACCCCCATCTACATATCCCAACATCAGCAATGATCAAATATAGTGAATGTGCACACTAGATGGTCACGACCTTCTTGGTGAGGTCCTCCAAACTGGAGTTCGAGTCTCTATTGCAACTACTTACCCCACGCAATGCCCCGTGATGTGTAGATACCCTCGCTAGACGTACTCATGTACTGCCACGTCACTTCAGCCCCCATAAAGTCTTTAATTTGTTCTCACTGTATCTAAGGGTCAAGTGAAATTTCTCATTTGTTGTTGCCTAATACATTTTACACCAGGTCGTGTACCGAGTACTCACTATCCACTAAGAATGGTCTGCACAGGCATTAATGAATTAATGAGGTGAGGGGGATTAATGAGGTGAGGGGGTCATGGGATGGTCAGGGGGTCAGGGGCATGGTGATGGTATGGTATGGTGATGGTATGGTGATGGTATGACATGATGATGGTATGGTGATGGTATGGAGTTGGGGATTTATCCCATAATGTTTGCATCTCCTCACCTCCCCTAAAAATTACAAAATGGGGGGTGGGGGGTGAGAAGGAAAAAAGTTCCCACTGAAATTTCTCACGCTTTATGGGCCGGAGGTCATTAATTCATTAACCCCTAACTTTCCTTGAAGCCCGAAATGGGCTTTTGCAATTCCGGGCAGCCTAGATGAAGGGGTTAAAAGTAATATTTTTGCCTAAGAATTTTATCGAGTCCTCCTTATACTGCAAAGTGTATGTGGTAAAATTTGCAAATTCAAATTCCAACTTTTGAGTCTTCTAGGACTATCCTTGGGTTGCGAGCCGAGATGGGGCAGCTCAAAATAGTAACTTTTTTGATTTTTTTTTTTTTTTGGAAACATGATCATTACAAAATCACTAATCAAATTTCAAAGTGACTCAGGTCAAAAAGTTTACCAATTTTACAAGGGCAGCCTCCAAAAAAATCTAAAACCAATCTTCGCAATACCCAAAAAAACTTGGGAGACAAACTTTGGATGTTATGATCTCTCAAATGGTAAACATCCAACGGTCGATTTTTTAAAGACTAATGAGGCATATTCTTAGGTACAAGATCCTACGGTTGGAAGTTTTAAAAAAAGAATAGAAATTGGTTTACACCCCCACGAGTGCTTAGAGGTAGAGTTTTTTTGGGTATTGCAAAGATTGGTTTTAAATTTTTTTGGAGGCTGCCCTTGTAAAATTGGTAAACTTTTTGACCTGAGTCACTTTGAAATTTGATTAGTGATTTTGTAAGGATCATCTTTCAAAAAAAAAAAAAACAAAAAAGTTACTATTTTGAGCTGCCCCATCTCGGCTCGCAACCCAAGGATTGTCCTAGAAGACTCAAAAGGTGGAATTTGAATTTGCAAATTTTACCACATACACTTTGCAGTATAAGGAGGACTCGATAAAATTCTTAGGCAAAAATATTACTTTTAACCCCTTCATCTAGGCTGCCCGGAATTGCAAATGCCCATTTCGGGCTTCAAGGAAAGTTAGGGGTTAATGGTATATGCGCGTTTTATAACTATACACCTTAAGTGCCTATTACATATGACAATATTACACCACGCCGTGTATTGAGTACTCACTACTTCGCCTCTAAAATCTGCTCTCCTCAAGCCATGCTTGTACCAGCGCCTCTAAAATCTGCTCTCTTCAAGCCATGCTTTTACTAGCGCCGGTGATCATTTCTTAGGTGATTATATATATACAGACATTCAACAGTTTTCAAAATGCAGTTATCACTGAATTTGTTCTTATCACAGAATTCAACTGCATTTTGACATGTGTAGCACCCCCAATTGTACTATAATGATAAACTAAGTAGAGAGGCACATGAAACGAATACAGAGCAGGGGAGTGGCCAGCAGAGTTCAGGCACTGTCAATTCAAGGGAAGGGCCGTTCTTGTCATCCTGGAGAATGAGACAACAGATGCAAAGGCGAAAAAGGGGAGGTGGGCTAAGGTACTATGAGTTATGTTGCAGTGAATAGTGCAATGCCCCTTTCAAACTGGAGATGGTCTCCATGTGTGGTGCAGGAGACCACATTATTATTCAATGTCAGGCAGGCAGGCAGGCCCACTTGGGGTGGTGCGCTAAGTTAGCTCCTGCATGGATCAGTGCTGGTGAAGGACAAGCTTGCCTTTTGAGATACTCACAATCCATTGTCTTTCTACACCCTTTTTGCAATTCTGGCTTTTTGCAATTCTGGAGCATTCTTGCAGAGTTGGCGGGAGTGCGGAAACATTTTCATAGTCTCTCTCTCCGCCGCCCCTAAGCGAGAGTGCTCAAAAGTGGAGCCGTACTGATAATGGAGCACTTGGCTTCTTCACCCAAAGGTACATAAGAGCATGCCCAGCCATGTGCGTCAGGCCGGGCCGCTCAACTGCACGAAAACCCTAGAGGCGCCGCTCGGTCGGGCGTAGCACCCGCACAGAAATAGGCATTATGAAAAGGTCTCTCACCAATCAGATTTGCTTGTCAGCATATTATAATAGAAATTATTCTTTGCCAATAAACTCTCTGCCATGTGGCACTCTTGCATTGGTTAATGGGGACACTAAAATGTGAGTGAAGGCACGGGATAACTTGGAGTTATGGTGTTCTAGAATTTAGGAGACCTCAACCCTCTTGACGGAGTTACAAGGATAGTGTGGGCTGGGGGTTCCTCACACTCCAAATTTGGCTCCACACTCCGGGCTCACCGTGCGGGCTAGGCATGCTCTAATAGCTTCTTCATTGAACAGTAGCATGTACTCATGGTAAATATTATAGGGTGCAAGATTAGGGCACCATTTTAGAAACACCTATGAGACCGCCTTCAAAATTGTAGAAGAGTCCCAAAATGATGAACCCACTTTGATTATCCTTCCATGCACGAAAGTTGCTTATGTTGTTTACTTCACTGCAGATTAAAAACTCTGACATTTTAGTCATTATTGAGCACCCTCGTTTAGTTAAACGATAAAAGACAAAGAATTTGTGGACCTTGACTTGCAATATTGAAAAGTGGGACATTTCTAGATGAAATGGCGTGCAAAGGCTCTTGTTGATTGTACATTGTAACTAATCGGAAGATGCCTAAAATGTGGGGGTGGTGTTGCAACAAGTGCAATAGCTCGGAGGCAACTACATGATTAATGGTAGTTGGCAAGGCTAACGGCCATGGTGTGTTTCCAATCCTGAAGTGGGCGGGTCGTGTCGATCCCCACCAGGGTTGTATATCGACCTAACATGTTGGGGCCGTGCTTGAGGTGGAGAGACTTTCCCCAAAAAAATTATTGCATAAACTAGACTCAAACCAAACCAAGTGATTTTGTCCAAACCCAACTTCCAATGACAACTTGTGACATAGTACAACTCTAAAACAAGATGAGAATGATTCCTTCACTACTGTTGCACCATTCCCTTGGAGTTATTCATGTCACAAAAACAAAAACCACCCTTGTCCACATAACATTTTTGAATTCCTCAACACATGTCCGTCCTACATAGCCCTCTCAGAATCTTAAGGGTCAACTGCCATTCTGACCTACCCAGCTGCATGTAAACAAGAACAAGCCGAGTGCTACAGCTCAAAAATTCGACAAGAAATATTCGAGAATATACCATTCGCCTAGTCATGTGTATGCACAAAAAATGAAAAAAACCAAAGAATACAATGGTCTCATGGACATGTTCATGCGTATTTGAGTGCCCAATGACCATTAGGAGGTACTCAATGACCAATGATTATGATGAGTGTAGCAGGGCGGGTCAGGACAGGAAAAGGGTCGGGCATCAGACAATAGTGGTTTGTGTGTCGCACTAATCTCTACATTTGCAATTTTGGTCGGGTCCTTATCTCCGGTTAACTCCTGATGGTCCCACGGGAGGCGTAGATTAGTGACCGTATAACATGCATAAGTTATGCTCTTTAACCCCTAACTTTCCTTAAAACTCGGAACACATTTTGGAGGTTCTCGTAGGAAAAAAACTCAGCCAACTTTGACCATTATAATCTCACAAATGAGAAAGAATGAACAGTTCAAATTTGGTATGTGAGAATGAATGTCAAATGAACTTTGAGATCTTACGGTTGAATCTTTTAAAGAATGCTTAGATTGATATATTTTGAAGGAAGGTTAGTTTAAAGGAAGGTCAAATTTTGTGACTTAGACCATTTTGCAACAAGGAAATTTAGGGGTTAAAATTTAGCAGGATAATCAAAGGGAATCTAAACGTATAGATATGACAGTTAATGTGCACTATGTCGAGAGAATTCTTCACGGAGTGATCAATCCCACGGTTTTGATGAGATTGCATGAAGAAAATTCACAGGACATTGAGTTTACATTAGCTGCACGCTCTTGACGTTTCGCGAAAAATTCCGGTAAACACCATGACTCAATCCCAACGGTGCTTAGAAGAGCACATATGATGTGCACGCTTCAGAAAAAAAATAAAAAATGTGGAACAAATCCTTGAGACAATTGATTGCAATTCGGATTTGGCTTCTTATAAGTATTTCCATATGCCGTATCTAGTTCCACACTAAAATCCTTGTAGATCACAAGGTACGTCATTGAATGGGGCAAGCAATGTTTGAATAGAAAGCTAGTTGTTTGAATACCAAAGTCCTTTTAAAGTTGACTTTAAGATATTGATGAGAAGACATGCAATAGTTTGGCTACAGTGGCACGCTTAGACCTCTCAAGGTTAACTCCTATAGCTTTACAGCACTTTATACATGCTTCACCCTCAAAACTCCCTTTTTAAATGCGAGGTGAGAATCTCAATTTTATGATGTATTTTCAAGTATGTAATCGTAGGGTCTAGTACCTAGCTTCTACAACCTACTTTACAAGTAGAAAATCCAAAAACTGAAATAAAATCTTAAAATAAAATCAAATAAAATAAATCAAATTTTGGTGAATTTTGAAGTTTCTGGGATTTAATTGATTTTGGGCAGATTTTGAGAAAAAAAGAGGCAGCACGTACCGCAGTTTGGGCAGTTTTGGGCAGATTTCAAATATTGATTCCAAACTTTAACACTGAATATCTCCTAAAGTATGAGGAATTTTGAAACATGAAATGACTCTTTGGAAAGGTATGGGAAAATTTTACAACTTGCAAAAGGTTCCAACTTCATGAGAGCTACATAAAGTAAGTCAAAGGCTGACCAAAACCAAAACGGGCCTTTTAAAACCTTAGGGGTTAAGTGATGTGGTTTTTTTTCACATGTACAGGTTTGTTTGTCCTCTCTGATGCGTTTCAACTTCCCCCAACACTCATAACAGTTGATTCTCTCTTTTGGGGAACCCCCAACACTCATAACAAATGTTAGCTCCTGTTGTCCTTGCTTGCATGACCCCATTCCTTTGATGTCCCCTACATGTCCTTGCTCCCCCCTCCCCGTGCTTATCAACAACCGAGCCTTACAATCTTGATCCTTCATTTCTGAAATGTTCAATCAATGTGCTAAATGTACTAGAGAAGCGGTAATACACTGCCGCTTCTCTAGCGTTAAAAGACCAGAATCGGCAAGGCTGGCCGATTATGAACGGGCAGAATCGGCACTCCACCTCAGCTACCGATTCTACCTAAAAGAAGTGTTCATAAACTAGCCGAATGGGACATACGGTCTTTTAACGTTCAATCAATATGGCCTCGAAACCATCCTCATTCAAATTTTGAGATGTGATGTGTTTTGAGAAATCTAGCACTAGTGCAGATGTGGTCTGAGTATACAGGGTGAGTAGACCCTAAGTGGCTTGCGATTGATATGCCACGTAGGGTCTACTTGTCCCGTATACTCAAACCACATATGCACTACACAAGAGTTTCTTAATTAGTGTTACGTGGAGATTGGTGTAACCGGTAACTTTTGGTAAATAACACTATTTGTGATTAGTGTTCACCTTGGGCTACCATTGCGATATATGTCCCTTGTTTTTTCCTCAAGCCACCACTTGCACTACTTTCAATAGATTCTTCTACTTTGCAAGAAATGTTGCATGCTCTCACATTTGGTGTTATGGTTTGACAATTAGTGTTGTGATACTGTGGTGACGTGTGACATTCGGTGTTTATAGTTCGCCATTAACTTCTGTAACACTAATTAACAACTCTTGTGTAGTGTAACTAGGGTATCTAGTACCTAATTTGTACACCTAAGGCTAAGAATGTTGTCACACCTAAGGGTCAAAGAAGGGTGACATGATGTTGGACACAAAATTGTTTATTTCAATTTCAAAAACTTGGTACAAAAATGGAGTTCTTGCCGCTTAGGAGGGGAACCAACTTCATCTAGAGGAGATATTTGTAAGTCTAATTTCTAACTTTTGAACATAGCAAGGACGTAAGGCACTACAAGCCTTGGCTCCAAAGTAGGGCTCATGGTCGCCATGAGGAGGTTGTACGTTTTATTGCCCATTTGGTCGTGATGCTCACCAACATGATCCACCTAATCATAGTGAGGGATACTTGAACCACATTGTATGAATATCTTGAAGGCCTTTAGAGAAAAAACATGTTCATTATCTCTAAGGCACTAGTGGCTAGGTAGGAAATAACATAGTGTTTACTCGAGAGGGGTTAGTAGTACCACCATTGGTATTCAGACCCCTAAACATACATGTAAGGATAGGTGGAAGAATAACTCAATTCCTATTGGCTTCAAAATAGGTTTGAGGTTCTTCTTCTAATGGAAATATGTATTGTACAGCAAAGTTGCACATAGTTGAACTAGCCAGATAACATTGGTTTTGGACCTCTTAACCCAAAAACTGCAATTTTTGACCACCTTGTGGAAATTAAGGTAAGGGTGAATTTTTTACTGTATGTTTAACACCTATAGTCGACTCTGCTCAAATCTGCCAAAAAAGTCTCAATCTTATCAAAAACCACACTTTTGATGCAAGGTGAAAATTTTCAAATCTGGTAAACTTTTTAGACGGCTTGGATAAGAACCACCACTCTTGTAAACAAGCACCCTCAACACAAAGACAAGTTTCTTCTAAACCTTGATGAGGTTTGGGGCATTAACTCAATTGTAGTGCAAAGAGAAGAGATAAATATTTTTTGGACGGAGGCTCAAGCCCCTTGAGAGAGTTTTGTGAGGTTAGGTTGGTGGAAGCAGGTTCGGCCCCGGCCAGCCATTAGGAGTCGGGAAGTTGCATCGGCATAGGAGTGAAGGGAGGAGGCTGCATTGGCTTGGGGATTGGGAGGTGGTTGCGTCAATTCAACCTTAGGGTCGGTTTACACTACGGTGGAGAAGGCCTTCGGTCACTCAAGAATGCTTGGTCAAGACATGGTTATATGAGGCAAATGGTGGATGTGTTGGAGAAGCCACGAAGGCAATAAGAACTTCTGAAAGAGTCTTGACTGGTTGTAGTCTAAAAACCTAGAGGAGAAGTTTGGCGGTGATGTCCACCAAAGAAGTCTACTAGTGAAGAAAAGTTCATCTAAAGGTAAAGATTTTTGTGATAAAAAAAATCATAATCCTCTACATTTACATTGTATCAAAATACATCAACAATTATTATTATTCATAAAAATTAATATGCATATGGATGGCAATTCGAGTAAACTTCAAATCAATTTTATTATGAACTTGTGCCGTAGACTTCTCATTTTTACTTTCAATACTAGAATAAAGATGTCATGATCATATTATGTTCAATGTTATTCAAAAATAAAAATGCAAAGCTCAGTCTTGAAACTTGTTCTTCTTTGAGGCAGATGATGATTCAGGTTGAATGGTACTATCCGGTTGAATTTCATTTTGATTAGCATTTGCTGAATTTTCTTGTTCTCCCACACTAGTGCTCTCAATTGTAATATCACTCTTGAACTTCATAACAGAACCGGCTTTGGTGCCATCAATGATCAATCGAATCATAATCCTCACATTCATGGCGGTCATTTCCAGAACTCGAGTTAGCAAATTTGTCCTCCTTGTATTACTTAAAAATTGTCTCAAATTTCTTTCGACATGCCTCAACCCTGAGTGAAATCTAGAAATTGCCACTATTATTCGTGCTTGAAGTCAAAACCATATATCAACACCTAAGCAATATCAACAATGTTATTTGTACATTGCATTTTCATGTTCTCAAAAAGGTGATAAAATGCCAAAAAAATAAGCTCTAAGCCTTCAAAATGGCTTTGAAAAATTTACTACAGCATGTGGAGCTAGAATGGGAAGTGTATACATACAATCCCGAGACATTTGGGACTGAAGGAAGAGGTGGGGATGGATGGCTAGCCCATGTGAGCCGTTGGTGGGCATGAGGTAATTACTTTGATTCTTGTTCCCTTAGGTTAAAGAAAACGAGATCTGAAATCAACGGTCCCAATTAGTTTTGAAAATTTGTTTTAATTGACAACAACTTCTCTAGAATAGTGATTTCTTGTCCGACCTCTTGAGGCCGGACAAGAAATCATTATTCCGGGCTAAGCCCTTGAGTAAAAAGTACTACCACGTAAGCCGCCATGTCCTTTTTTTCATCCATGACAAATGTTCACCACCTTTTATTTTTTCACTAAGTGTAAACACCTACTGGTGAAGAATGGACTTTCCACCAATCACAATGGAGAAACGTCCTTTTGTTCTTGACCGGTAGACTTCTCCACCGTAGTGTAAACTGACCCCAACTCGAAGCGGATGAGTGCCCGCAGGGCCGCAAGAGGCGAACTAGTGCGGGCAAGATATGGACAGTATGCAACCAGCCGCAAAGAATAAATAACAGCCACGGTTGTTTCTTTTCATTTCATTTCTTTTCTTTTCTTCTTTTTACTCAACTTATGAGACGCGACATGGAGGCTAAGTCGGCAACTTGGCAAGTAAAGGTTGATGCCATGGTCTCTCTTTCAGGGATGGGCATGGAATATAGTAGTGAGACTATCTCTTGACCCCTCAAGTCCAAAACTGCCAAAACTCTTCAAAAGAACCCTCTATCAATGCAAGATGAAATATTTCAAATTTTGACGTAATCTCAAGTATGTAACCGTAAGATTGTACATCTAACTTGTTCATGTATGTGTGTACCAAACCTTAGTTTCAATTTTTTTAACAGTTGTGAGATCGTAACATTCAAAGTTGAGAATAAAATTCTTACCCTTGTTATAAAATGGGTCAAAGTTTTTTGTGAGCCCAAAAAACCAATCTTCAGAGTGAAATTGAACCGAGGCTCTTCACATTCTTGTTTTTAAGTGAGTTAGGAACATGTCCATGCAATTTTTACCCTCATGCGACCTGTAAAAACAAAAAAATAAAAATAAAAAATGCTTTAATTTTCACATGGAGGTATGGTGAAATTCAACTTCAAGGGCCCCTCTTTGATAATAAAAATAGTATGTGAAAAATAATTGGATGAAAGATCCAAATGGTGAAATCATGCCTTAAAACCTCATTTCCAAGCACAAAAAAACAAAACATGCAAAAAAGTAAAACCTCAATTTTTGGTTAATTTTTGAGGTTTTTGCAATCTTATTTATTTTGGGCAGATCTAGAGAATACACGAGCGTATACAGCAGTTTGGGGAGTTTTGGGCAGATTTCAAACAGTAATTTCAAACTTTGACCGTGAATATCTTCTTCAGTTCAAGGAATTTTGAAGCATGAAATAACTTTTCAGAAAGGTATGGGAAACAAGTACAAGTAGCTCTCAAGTGTAGTAACCAAAAATTGAGAGGTAGCCTTTAAGCAAAAAAGCCTAAGAAGGTAGGTGGTACTAGGCTTGCAATGATGTTTCTAGTGCAATGAATCAATCATAGGGTCATTCTTCCAGTAGATAGCCTTTCTGAATATTCTTCTCCCCTTTAACAAGCAAGCCTAGATCATCTCAGAAAAGGAGGAAAATACGAAAAGGATTAAAAACATAGCTTTAAATATTCCTTGGGAAATAAAAGAAGATATGGCTTCAAATATAAAAAAGCTAGATGCTTACAGTGCAGAACCCATGCTGAGAGTATGGTTAAAAGAGTACGAATGTATATAACTTTATTGTCGAAAAGTAGGGGGTTTGTATAGTAGGTGTATTAAATGTGGTTTCAACATTGAGCATTGGCATTGGCAAGATTCCAGTGTGAGGCTGGAAAGCTGCTGCATGATATGCAAGGCTGCCTGTAATAAGTATAGCATTACGCACTGGGACGAGTGCGTAACCTCATGTTACTACACCAGCACTCGAGGGCGGGAGCCCGAGTGCTGGTGCAGTAACATAGGGAACACACGAGTTCCTGTGCATAATGCGGCATTAAGCATGCTCTCATGTTGGGGAACAGATTTGGGAGAGTGCATTCCGACGTTAAAGAATTTAACGGTGCATTGCACCGTTAAACTCACGTCGAGTGTAGGAACGGAGTGCTTAATGATCGCTGCACTCGGTTCCATATTGAGGATTAATGAGGAATTCTTCTCATCTTTTGTCTTTATATGTGATTTTTCTTTCTTTAGGGAAGTCGCAGATCTTCAGAACTTTGCTCACCCTCCTTACAACAAGGGGATTCTTTGTATTTCCAACTTTGCACATTATGATCCCACAAATGGAAACTGAAATCTAAGATTTTATATACAAATACATGTAGAAGTTAGGTACTAGATCTTACGGTTACATACTCAAAAAATGAAAATTCTCACCTTGCAATCAAGAAGGATACTTTTGAGGGTAAGAGCATGCGTAGCCCGCACTATGGGCCAGAGAGCGGAGCCAAATTTGAAGTGTGAGGACCCCAGTCCACACACTATCCGTGTAACCCGGTCAAGCGGGTTGAGGTCTCCTTAATTCTAGAACACCATAACTCCAAGTTATTCCTTGCCTTCATTCACATTTAAGCGTCTCCATCATCCAATGCAAGAGTGCCACATGTATAGAGTTTATTGGCAAAGAATGATTTCTATTATAATCTGCTCATAAGCAAATGTGATTGGTTAAAGTCTTTCTCATGTGGCATGTTTTGTGGCCTGGGGAGGTTTTCCTGCACCCGAGCGGCCCGGCGTGACGCACAGGGCTGGCCATGGTCTAAAGTATACAAATGGTTTCTGGAAATTTTAACTCATTGATTAGACTTCATTGATCTAACTCAACAAATTTTGTCAGAAATAAATGTGGTTGAAGAAGCAATTTAAAATCTCACAATGTTATTGTCATGGTAAACCTGTTCATATCTATATTTCATTCTTATACAATGTAAGTATATATCGGTGAGCTATATGTGATAGAGAAGGAAGTAAAATACAATACTTATTGCTTCCAAAAATAGATTGACTTAACTCCTATTAGTCTTGAAGTTGCCCCCATTGACAGTGATCTAATACTGCTTATTAGTTTGTTCTTATGAAAGGTCCTTAAACTTGAATTGATATCTAGACGCAACGATAATACTCCTTTGGCTCATAATGTCTAATCCGTAGGTTCTCTCAAATCCGCTCTCAAGAGAACCTACATACCAGAAATTATGTAAGAGAGGGAGCGCTACAATTTAGGGTCACAACGAGGTTAACTTCTATCATGGCTTCCTTAGATATGGGTTCCTTCTCTCAACAAAGTGACCTAATATATATGTATGGCTTGAAGGATCAAGTGCCAAGTTCATATGGAACCATTGCTCACGTAGCGAGTGCATCTTTTATTGTTGGTCCTATCGAACTCCTAACATTGGCCCTATAAACTTCTAACGTTATGTTGAGACCCTGCATAGTCTCCTTTTCATCTTACGAACTCGTGCAATTTTTAGTCTTAGAATGTTTGTTACCACATCTACGAATGGCGGAATGCCACTTGGTACAAAGAGTAATTTCTTTTGAAGAATTCTTTGTTTGAAATTGGTTGGGTGTATGAGCTTCCAATATCTCGCAAGAAACGACAAGAAAAAGAAAAAAACAAACATTAGGGGGATTCTTAGGCAGAGAAAGCCTCATTTTGTCCGACCAATTAGTCTCATTTTTATGAATTTGCCCATTCTTAAATGTACCTTGTTTGAGTTTGATCAAATCTTGCAATGTACACTCCCTCCCTTTGTTCCAATTTTCCCTTGTCCGGTGGCCATTGGGATATTAGCATTACGAACGGACACTTCATTCACGTTGGCCCCTTAGAAAGGGACCGGAGTTTCTATCTATTTATCTATTTGTACACTCCCACGTTATTTTTGTACATTCCAACATTATTTTTGTACGAGAGTTCCATTTATTTGTTATTGTGGTCTTATAATTGAGTTCTCCATCTTCTAGTGAGAGAGCAACACCTCAAGACAAACAAAAAAGGAATCTGTTAAGAGGAAGATTAATTTGGCGTACGTAAAATGTAAGGTCAACAAGAGTGTTGGCACCATTGGGCCTTGAAATGTTTAGTGCTTCTCCCAAGAGCTATTGTGGACTCTACTAGCATGACAAGCTCAATATGGATGGCCTAAGAGTGCTACCACCCATGCCCGCAAATGCTCGATTTGCGTACTGCACACTCACAATTATGCTCTATCGCTCGACCGTCAAATGCCAAACTCCTTGTGCTCTAGCTCAAAATGATAAATTTCCCATAATTGTCTTCTTCACTAAATACCTCTGCTTTTCTCTTAACCCTTAAACACCCGAGCATGTTGGAGGGGCTTGCTTTTCAATGTAGTTATGAAAGAGTTGGGCATTTTTGGGTTAACTTTTATGGTTTACCTTGGTTACTGATTGCTTAGGTAATTAGCTTTGACATCCAATTGCTATAACTTGCTAGTGGAGTTTTCGTGTTGGTATCGGTCGACATTAGGGCACTGAATATTGAAAAGCAAACGGAAAATGAATACTCCATGGTTGTAAGTTTAAAGCACATGTGCCCAACCTACAGTGTGGGCTGAAGAGTGGAGCCTTGTTTGGAGTGTGAGGAACCCCAGCCCACACACTATCCCTGTAACCCGGTCAAGAACGTTGAAGTCTCTTAACTCTTAAACGCCCAAACAAGCTCGAGGGGCTTGATTCCAACAGAATCTTCCCTGTAGCTCACAGTGTACTCAACTTTTCACTTATATTTTGATGTCAAATTGGTCACCTTTTTGTGATGCATTCAAAAAGTGAAATTTTACAATTCAAATCACAATTGTATGAATGATTTTGTGCTTTGAAAGGATTGTGGTAGGTAGGTTGGAGTTGTACATAACCTTGTAGGAGGTTGCAAGCTCATCATTGATTGGTCCAATTCATGATGTCCAAGTTCAAAAAGTGCACTATTCATGATGCCCAAGTCCAAAAGATAGTAGGATCCAATTTTGGGCTGCCCATTTCAGACCCCATGGATGTTTTAAGGGTTAAATTCTAGGACACCATAACTCCAAATTATCCCGTGCCTTCATTCACATTTTAGCATCCCCATTAACGAGTGCCGAACGTCACAAAGATTTCATTGACACAATATGGTTTCTATTATTACCGACTTGTCAGCAAATGTGAAGTGGGAAAATACTTAATCATGAAGTGGGAAAATACTTAATCTAGAATAAGTCTTTTTGGTGCTCAATCAGACTCTATGATCCTCAATCCAACTATAAGATATTAGTAAGGTTCCCGTCGTCCCGACGGGAAAGGTCTTTACATGGTATTTAAAAAAAAGTACCCGTGTCTACCACTTCCTCAAACATAAAAGAAGGTAGGTAGGGAGGTAAGTTCCTAGGTTAGTAGGAAGGTAAGTTGGTAGGTTGGTACATTGGTGGGTAGGAAGGATCGCAGAACAGTATTATGTTATAGAAGTAGTTAATGCTTAACTGCAAAGCCTGACAATTCAAGTAAGGTAGCGGCACCCACTCCCGTGGTTATAAGAAAGATTGCACAGTTGCGTAACAAGAATTGAATTTTCAACCAAACAGTTGTGAAGGCAAATACGAAACAAATAGTATTGTGCGAAAAAAATCATGAAATTCGAAAGATGCTCGTGCAATTTGGTCACTCAAATTGAAAAGTATGCAGGCACCCACTCCCGTGTCAGAGCGGCGCCACTCTTGTGACACGAGGACACACAATGCACGCTGGCGTACACCTCAATTTGAGCACCTGGACTCTAGAAAACTGTGTTGGACATGCACCGAAATCCATTCTCAAAAGCCCCTATTCCTGTGTGGAACTGTAGCACAAACAGTGAGTCAACGAACAGTGGCCCATCCAACTCCGGCTCTTAAAAGCAGCAGCACCCGTACCCGAAATTGCCGCCATGATCACCGTTTTCCAGCTTGGACAGCATAGCTCTGGAAACAGATAGAGCACCGGAGGTATCCTGCCTCATCAACCGTGGGGCATTCATGGCCAGGGGTGGTGGAGATGCAAAATTCGAGTAACTTCATTGCTCACGTAACTTAACTTAGATCGAGTCAAGCCAGGGTTGTCGAGCATGGACGTCTGAATCGCGTAGGCTGGCAAATTTCTGATCGTAGCCACATTCCGTCATGATATCGCAGAGAACCACGTTCCGTCACGACGCATCGACGTTACCAAGAATAACACCAACCCTAATCCGCCGAAACAAGCACATGTACCCGATTTAGCCAGCACACTAATCCGTCTTCCTGAAGTTCACACAATTGTCAGTAGCTGCACCGAAATGCCATGAATTGCGCACCTAATCGCACGATGCACAGGACGTCACTGCCGCCGTCTTGCGTGACTCATCCAGAAACTCTCTGCACCGATCTCCCTTTTACTGATCTCATGCAACCGTGTCTCGTCGTACCCGGAGCCGCGCCAGTCAGAGTTACCCGGATTGAGGTGCCGCTGTAGTCTGCGGGAATGGGCACTCTCACGGGAGTGGGTGCTGCTACCTTATGCCAACTTTGCAGTCATCCTTGACTGGCTACTGAGCACCTACAATATAGTTCACCAACACAAACTTTTGGCCTTCTACACTCACTCACTGTTAGCCAAAATTAGAGCATTCAATTTCTAGAGCTGTACTATATGACAAAACCAGATACCTTTTAGAAAGTTTAACCAAAAGTGAAGTCAAAAGTTTGTACGGATAATCAGTTTACTGATTCGTATTTACTTCATAAATCATTACTACCTTTGTGGGGGTGGGGCGATTCATAAATCAATTGTGTGACCATAAATTGGATAAGATGGCTAAAAAGAAATTCTCTGAACGTGGGCAATGTGGACCAAAATAGAAAACCACCGTCCATCCAACCACAATACTTTTTGCTAAATCCTAACTTCTGCTGATAAATACATCAAAACAAAATTGCACACAAAAACCACTTCTCAAAATTGATATTTCGAAACACCACAGGCTATCTGACTCCTCGTGAGGCGCGAGCTGTGGTTGGTTTTTTTTACTGTAATTCAGATACCTACAACAACAACAACAATTTACCGCATTTCGTATTTGACTCCATTAGAAGACCTGTTCGATGTTGCTGGAATCCCGACACTCAGCAGCAGCGAAGCAGAACCAAACCAAAGTAAAGTTTTGATTTCCATCTCTCCGAGTTCTCGAAGGTGCATCGAGTACTGGCTAGTACCTGGTCGATCGCCTGCACCGCATCTTACTACCAGTAAGTAAAAAGTCTAGTGAGAGAGGATTACCGGCTCAATTCTCGCAACAAATCCCTAGCTGGCAAGCTTGTAACGAACACACTCCTATAAAGAAGACGCACCACGGATCTCTACCCCTCGTAGTGCCCCCACCCCACTCACGTCTGGTGCGTCTCTTGTTTATTCTCAGATTGACAAGTCCGCCCAGTTGTAATTCTGTCGCAGATCGATTTGGAAGCTTAGATTGGCCAGCGCATGTGTTGTTATCACCTTTCTGCTTCTTCTCGATCTTGACTAGTCCTGTCTGTGGTCGTGATCGTCCAGGCTGCAGAAATGACGCCGTTAAGAAGCTTCCGATTGTGGGGTTTCAATCAAGTCGGGTGAGTGAGGATTGCCCCGCCACTTTCTGTTATGACTTCTACAGGGATCATGTCGGCGAAGAGAATCATTCTAAGAGTCGATGAATCTAGAACATGTGTGCAGCAGAGAGATTCTAAAACATGTTGACAACGAAACTAACTTACAGGAGAGTCTGTATCATACTACTGTGTGCCGAAGATTCCCGAACAAGTTTACAGTAGAATGGGCAGGAGCTAGAGTTTGTATCACAATTCTATGAGTCGATGATTCGGACAGTAGCTAGCTAGAGTTTGTCTAGCTAGTCGACTGCACTTTTAGAGAGCACTAGCTACCGATCATGTGAGTACAGTTCATGAACTCTGAGAACTCTTCGATTGTTTGATTTACTGCAACAGCGGAGGAGAAAGCAATGGCGAATTGATACTCATGAGAATGGGAAGATCATTGCGGAGAGGGAGACGACGAAGAAATGAGTAGAATGTAGTAAGGCGCTAACCTTTCTGAGCTAGACAGAGAGGGTCGCAGCGAGGTGTAAGTGCCTAAGGTGTGATGAGTGCTTTAGCACAATCTCGCACCTTAGGTCAACCACGTACACCTGAGACAAGGCCCATCTGTCGCGACACAAGGGCCCTCCGCATGGCCGGTAGCCCTTGTTGTTTTGTCTATCACTCTTGAGCTATTGCATGAGACTCAATTTCAATGACTCTCATCATATAATAAATCTTACACATGTGCTTTGTGTAATGCCACTTCGAACGAATCTATGGTTGAATGACTAGAGCTAATCGATACTATGTATGAGAGGGATTGTCGTTGTTGGAGAACCCTTGACATCGAGGTAGAATTTATCCTACTGTATCGATGGAACCTTCATAAAATCACTGGGGCTAGAGATAATCGACATTACAGTAATTAGGTAGTAGATGGTTAGCCTTGACTTTGATGAAGAATGTGTCTTACTGTATCGATGGGTTTTCAAAGAGAGGGTATGTTGACTCCACAATTTGGAAAGAAAAGGCTTGTCGACAGCTGCGTTGAGTGCATTGCTGAGAATGTTGAGAATTTTTCAGTTTGAAGAGCGGTACCATTGTTGGTATAAGAGATTCAAAAAGCGACAGTCAGGTTTAAATTTTGTTGATGTTGTCACTGCTACTGATGTGCGACTAAAAGAATTGCACTGCATGAATGTTGTGCAAAGTGAATGTCAGCTTTGTTCTCGAACAAGCAATGAACCACTGCCTGTGCTCATTTTTATAACATGCTTGTTGAATACTGAAACGAAGCATAGTCTTTGAAGCCGTGGCCATGTAATATAACTCAGACGAGTTTCACAGAAAGAATCTTGTACCCCTACACAGAAATGAGCTATCGGATCATGATCAACTGCTCCTCCTACCCCTAAGGGAATTGGAACACTCAAACAGCGGGTAACAACAATACGACACATGTGCAATTTCAGAGCAGTGCCGAAGAAAGCACCTTAGAATGTGGATAGAACAACTTGATACTGTACTTGGATACTCTCTGCCGTAGATGTAAGTCAATCTGGAACATAATATTTCAGAAACATATTTAACTGCATTCTTGAAGTAGTCGTACGAAGATTTGATTCTTTGCAACAATCATAAACAATTAGCAGCACGTTATTCGTGACAAGAAACTGATAGTAAATAAAATGAAAATCACTTAATAAACATGGTACTTTGCGGCGTTAGAGGTACCTACTCCTTCTTTTTACATGCAAACTCTCAATCGAAGATATACTTTCACCTCTGCAAGTTTCTCAGCTAATCCCTACAAAGTTGATTTTACATGATTGTTTCCAATAATGAGGACTTTTCATCATCTTAAGTCTTCTTGCGGAAATAGAATGTATGTATCAACGAATATACCAAATGTGTACAATATTTGTCGAATAATCTGTTGGTTCATGTTTTTATATGAAAGAGAAAGATTAAATACTACCACATATTAGTTTGCAATGAAGAAACTTGTACAATCTTGAGCATTGAGAATTGAAAGAGATTACCGTGAGCCAGTTGTACTGTACAGTCGGGTACAGAAATAATTCGAACTGCATTTGAAGGCAGTTTTTGAAAAAACTTTGAAATGTGCCTGTATACTCAAAAATGATCGGAATTGTAATCCGTAAAAGGCGTTGGAACCACGTCGGAGTGTTTTACACTATCATTGCAAAAAATTGCTTCTTTTTTGTAAAATCGTTCAAAGAACTAAAACTCTACATGTTCCATCCACAATTGACCATTGTCGCTTTGTGCTTCAACTACAATGTTCATTTTCACTTGCAAAATTGATATGAGTGCCATAAGTTGTTCTTTAGCTACTTGAGCTCATTGTTGAATGTTCAAAAATTCTTGCTCCCTCTAAACTTTTGAGTTGGAGTAGTTTTGTGATGAGTTTCCAATCAACACTTAAGGTGTGAAATTGAACTTTGATTTAAACTCGGCGAGAATGCTAAAAGAATTTGAGTTTGGCAATGAGCTTATGAAAGTAATCATCCTAACTTTATCAAACCATCCTTTAAGTCCTTGTAGGACATTTCTAGTGGTGTGAATGGCTTCACAAAGTTTTGAGAAAAATTGACTAGTCACAAGCACATTCTAAGACATTCCTCCTACCTAAGAAACAAACAAGGAACATATCAATGATTCAATAAGCATGAGCTCAAGTATTTAAAGAACAAATTATGGCACTCATGTCAATTTTGCAAGTGAAAATGAACATTGTAATTGAAGCACAAAGCGACAGTGGTCAATTGTGGATGGAACATGTAGAATTTTAGTTCTTTGAACGATTTTACAAAAAAGAAGCAATTTTTTGCAATAATAGTGTAAAACACTCCGACGTGGTTCCAACGCCTTTTACGGATTACAATTCCGATCATTTTTGAGTATATAGGCACATTTCGAAGATTTTTCAAAAACTGCCTTCAAATGCAGTTCGAATTATTTCTGTACCCGACTGTACATTCGAAATGGATTTAACTACCATGTCCTTTACAAGAAGACGATACTAACAATCTCACAGTAAACCTTCAATCAAACCTAATTCTATGACTAAAGTACAAAAACTAGAGTGAGAACTTTAGGGGTTAACAACTGTACCACATGGGTAGCATGTGGATGCCACTGTCAATATTTTAACAATGGGTGAGAATCTGGATCAGGAAATAAGTACGGACACATGGAAGAATTCAACTGTTCAGATTCCCAAGATCGAACCGAGACGTTTTATTGAATATCAACTAGACTTCCTCCGGCGTGTATCCCAATAAATACTATTCTAAGCAAGGATAGATGCTTGAACTACAAAAATTCACTCAGCAGCTCCCATATTGAACTCTCCTCAATGCCCTGACTTAACAACTGCATGTTACCCATCTTCTTCGCAGACTCGGTGCCTAAACCATTTACATTGATCACATCCATGCTTGCCTGCACTCCAGACGAGCCTGCGATGAGTGAATTCAGCAACTGAGAACCGACCTCGCTTCCTAGCAAGCCCAAAAGAGCGTTTGTCATAGCTCCCCCTCGTAACAAAGCGAGTGGCGATGCTTGTCGTCTTGACAATTCCACGAGTGAAACCTGCACATATCCCATGCACGTTCTGAGTGTTCGATCCTGACTCTTCTTTCACTGACCCCCTCATTTACAACTGAATGTGACCTCAAATAGCAAGTGGTGTAAAGATGACAAGAGTAATCGTCTGCAAGCTAAATTATGGACTAAAAGGGAAAACCAAGGTGTTTTTGACCGATAATCATATTCGACTAGTCGTGGTGGTTGGTCGATAACCTCCCACTTTGATTACCTCGTGTGATGCAGCAATTGATCTATACCGGGGTTTAGAAATTGGGGATATTCCAGACAATTAGAATAGAATGTACAGAAACTGATGCGAATGGTATCATGAAAGGTTCCAACAGACTTTCAGATTGTACATTGGTCTTTGTGAGTAGGGCATAAGAACGGACCTGTTGGTCGGCAGCTATACCAGCCTTCTCTTTGGCGATGGCAACTGCTCTCGAAATACCGCCAAGTGCATCAACTAAGCCGTGTTTTAAGGCAGCTTTCCCGGTCCACACTCGCCCTTGAGCAACTTCTTCCATTTTCTCAATCTGATGTACAGCAGAGTAATGAGCCGCATGTTCATTATGATTGGAAGTAAACTAGTAAGGAGTAGACTTAACCCAACTTACCGCCATTGACCTTGACTCTGCAGCTTTGTTTCGAAATGATTCGTATGAATTTGTTGCTGATGCCTTGAAAAATTCCTCCTCCTCAGCCCTACAAAGCATTATAGTGAGCAAGCTTCATATACTGCATTTGCAAACATCGAAAATCTTTGTGCTCAAGGATATTACCTGAAGGGGCGTTGATCTGCATTAAGCTCAGCGTACTTGCCCCTTGAAATATACTCCTTCGCGAAGCCCACTCGCTGATACAATTCTCCTAAATTGAACTTGGCTGCGAAAAGAATTGACAAAAGGGTGAGGTCTTAACACGCTCATGGAAGTAATAACCGAGCATAAATAATCTAGCGTACTGTCTAGTAATTACATTATTTGGTGAATCCAGAACATGAAGGAGATCGATACCTGATACTACCCCTATTGATCCAGTGATGGTAAGCGGCTCAGCTAAGATCACTCCAGCTGCCATAGCCATGTAGTAGCCGCCACTAGCCGCTACGTCCGCCATAGATGCGATTACTGGCTTCTTTTCAGCTAACATTTTGATTTCCCTCCACATCCTGAAAGTAGTGGGCAGGTTAGGAAAGAACAGAAAGCTACAAACTGACAGCTCTCTTAAATATGATATTCCCATGTAACCCACTTCTTTTCTTTTAGTTGTACACCTTCACGAGGAGCACTTACAGGTCTGAGGCAAGGGCATCACCACCACCGCTATCAATGCGAATAATTACGGCCTTGAAATTCTTATTATCTGCATGCACAAATTTTCCCTCCGGATTAACACGTTGCAAATCAATCAAGAGGTCGAATTGCATGGCAGCCAAACGATATCATGATCATTTCAAAGTAAACTGTTATCTGGTCTTCAATTCTCGACAAGTTATTCATTGAGTTTATTTTAAGTCGTGCCGAATGTTCGCTGTTGCAGAGGAAAATGGAATAAGGTACAGTGGGCGCTCGCATACCTCGCACAAGTCGAATTTTGTCGATGAAGGTATCGCTGGCTATGCCGTCACCACCACCTCCTAATCCACCACCTTCTTTCCGTGAGATACTTCCCGAAGCTCTTATGACAGCAATGCGATTACCACCACCCGCCAGGTTAAGTGTCCACTTATTGACTTTCGAGTATTTCCTGGACAAAAGAAGGCCGAAACGATGACTGTCAAAAATCTTACGTTGATAACCATGTGACAGCAACAATTGCTTACGAGAAGAAAATAAAAATAGTAGGAAAATCGCGCACATACTTGTATGGCACTGTCTGCAAAGGTTTGTCCATCTTCGTCTGTTTAATCCTCTCCTTCAGCATGTCCTCAATCTGCCATTTAAACAAATCCCAAGGTTCAGCAAATGAGCTTATCACAATTTCCTCTTCGATTGTGGGGGCTTGCTAGCAATATTCATAAAAGCATAGTAGTGTAATACGAAAACGAACCTCGTCAGCGTACTTGATGTCCGTGATCCACCCACCCTGTTTGAGCTCAGCAATCTTATATACACCAGTTTCAAAGAGGGCTTCAACATCTTCCTTCGTTTTACCTAAGAAACCCAGTGACAGTATTACATTTCGTACAAAACAGAGACGAAGATGTATCCTTAACTGCTAAAGAAGCATACAGAACAAACAATAAAGCTAAATATTCGCAGGAATACTGATGCTCTGCTTGACCTATACGATCAATAATAAAACAGCGTCTATAAGTGTGCACATTCAGGACGTACAGTCACAACATTCTTAAATTTTGTTTAAAGGTTAACTAAGTAAAGTACCTCTAGCAAGTGAGACTTGTTCAAGAAAATTTGCATAGATGTCGTCCAATAACGCTGTTAACATTTCTCGATTAGGCTCGGACATATCTTTCCGCGAGAGTTGATCACCGAAGCTTTTGTACTTTCCTATACGCTGTACCTGTGGTTGCACGCCTACCTTCTCCAATACTCCTGCAATATTAAAACATTTAGTAAATGGAGAGTAAGACCCTGATCGAGGGGTAGCCAACAAGTAATACTAAACGAGGAATGTACTCAAATGCAATCGTACTTACCACCAAGGAATTGACCTTGAACTGCCAGACCCAATAATGAAATGTAAGCCCCAGGGGGTGCATAAAGCTCTGGACAGACACTTGCCAAATAGTACTCCTTCTCGCCACCAACTGCCATGTAGCCAACTAAGAATTTGCCTGCACGGGAACCACAACGACGATCAGGAGATGATACTCTCAATTCTGACCAATCCCTGAAATCCAAGCACCAACTAAACAGTTCATTGTCATCATCAAACAAAGTGATTATGACATGATTATTTCCTAGCCGTCGTAAACAAGATTTACGAGCAGAAGAATCGGAGCCAATCAAGAGTAGCGTTAGAATATTAAAATCAGCAGTAAACTTCTTATACCCCGTGCATACTGAAAACAACTTCATGTGACAAACAGAAAACATGCGATTGACGATTACTGCAGAGCAGATGTTGCATACCAGACTGTTTGTAATACTCCATGTGCCGTTTAATCTCATCAAGCTTCCCCCATCCACATTCCAAAGGCTCAATTGACATGAAGACACCCTCAATCCGCGGATCATGGGCTGCTTTAACCAGATTTTCACAGATCTGTGGCAGTGAGAGACCTCGCATAAAGCGACCTTGATACTGCTCTGGAATCTGCACAACAAGATTGTCAGGCCACACGAAGATGCGAAGTAGGACTAGTGATATATACTACTTGTGATTAAGATGTTGATTCGTGACATTCCGATGAAAGAACAATGAGGAAGCGCAGAATATATGGGTGAGCTGAAGGAGATTAACAACTTACAGAGCCTCCAAGTTTGATAGTTAAGACACTTCCTTTCTTCACTCTCTCCCATGGTAACGCGATAACCATGCGGCATTGAACGACGAATTGCTCCCAACCTTCCTTCTTTTTAAACTCCAAATCTCCAGTCGGAAAAGTTTGTGCCCTCCCGGAACCGTTTTCCACTGGAGCTGCTACTTCAGTACTATTTACCATCTTTCCTTCTAAAGCCTCAACTACAGGGCTCTTTGCCTCTTTTCCATTTCCTTCCACGACTACCTCCAGGGTGGAATCGGACGGCATATCGCTCTCTTCACCAGCCTCGGTGGTATCGGTCGAGTTGCCGTCACTTGCACGAGTACGAATGCGTTCATGATTGTGCCCTCCCCACAACGGCCTCTTTTGGCTAACCCTCCGCAACGAGGTCGACGATGTATTTCCCATCGCAGATTGGAAACAAGCTCCCTGAGCATAGACCTGCAAAATCCTCACTCCACTCACTCACTTCACTTGAACTTATATTACCTTTTATATATGAGCTGCCCTTGTTAAAAAAATGACCTATATATCAGTGACTTCAAGTTAACTTTCAGTGATATCTACTTATAGATTTATAAATCTTATAGTTTGTCATGTTCACTTCTACTTTTCTCCATGAGAAGATTGTTATGTATTCATGACAGTTTCGTGCTCAGAATAGATGTGTACAACTACTTATGGACTTGTTGATAGATAGATTCAATCGAGAACTCATGCTTTAATACCAGACAGCATGAGGTTTTGGAAACATTGCACGTGTTTATCGAGAAAAGGAAAAGAACAAATAAGATTAAGAAACAAGGTTTCATTTCTCTACAGAAACTTTTCTTAAACAGGACATGGGACTCGAAACAGGCCTTTCGGCCCTTTTCAGATAGAATGCAAGGACGAGCTAAAGCGACAATTAAATTACAGTAATATTTAAGAGGCAATTCTGTTAAAGTTCTGTCACGAACGAGCCTCGAAGGCTACCAGAATTAAACCTCACCTCTAAACTTGTCACGATTTACTTATATTTATGGACGTCAATGTAAAGCAGATTTTAGACGTGTCCTTATTAGCAAAAGAGAAAGGTTGAAGGAAATCATACAGTTCTGATGCCATGGCCATCGTGAAACTTTTTCGTGGAAGTGAAACATGTCAACTGTAGACATGGATTCGCCATAATGATCGCCATATCTGAGAAGCACCAAAAATTTCAGAAGTAAGCTGCTGAGTGCAATTTGTGAACCGCCTTCTCTACAAATACGAGAGACTTATGCCCAGAATATAAGTTTGAAGGCGGCAAATTCAATTGCATCCGGAGACCTCACTGTCAGACATCCACATCCTAATCGTATTGCGAACTAAAACCCTGATTTGTTTAAGAAAAAGTTCGCATCACATTGCGAAAAATATAATTGAGATTATACAGAGACACTACAACGAAAATATTTAAACAAGTGAAATCTCTAAGTGATCTACTCAAAATTGCTATTTCGTCCCAACTTGAGGCTTACGGTTCTGGAGGAATTTAACCTAAACACAAGTTCCTGATCTACAACAGACTCCTACAAAATCAAAAGAAGAACAACATAATTTCTCATTACTTCGTCAACTGCTCTGTCGAACAGAAGTCCAATTCCCAGCTGCAACAATGCCAAAGCTAATGCCTTCCTCTCTTAATCACCGCAATTTTCACAGCCAATTTCAGAAACGGAGAAAAATCCTTTTCATATAAAGAAAAATGATACGATTCAGATCATATGCATCACTACAAAAGACAATGTTTGTACGAATACAAAAAACAATCAAACAAGTAAAAATTACTCACTTGCCGATTCGTCCTAACTTGAGGCTTATGGTTCTGCAGATATTGAACCTGAGTACAAACTCCTAAAAGCCGACAATTTCAATAGAAGAGAAACACAATTTCCCGATACTTTCGATCAGAATTCCGATTCCAAGCTACAGCAATGTCATTCTAATGCCAAATCGATTTTCTTCCTCGTCTGATCACCGCACTTTTCACAACCAGTTTTAAAAAAGAAAATTGACTGATCGAGTAGCAAAGGCTTTGTGATCATTCTGAGCTAAGCAAAAAAACGGAGAATAAAAATACCTGAAGAAATCTAGTGTAAGCTTCAGACAAGTCCGCTGTAAGAATGAGCATCAGCATGAATTATTCTTTTCGAACCATTGACCGAGAAAATTTCACGATGAAAAAAAAACCTAAACACAAACTCCTAATTAACAACAGAAGCCTACATATTCAAAACAAAAAGAAACGCAATTTCAACTGCTCTTCCGATCAGAATTCGCGATTCCGAGCTACAACAATGCCGAATTCCAAAATACTCTTACTCTTATAATCACCGCAAATTTTCACAGCCAATTCGAAAAAAGAGAGAGAAATCGAATTGATTGATCGAGCATTGTAATGATTCTGAGCTCGGAAAAATGAAATGTACCTGAAGGAATGCGGTGCGAGCTTCAGACAAATCTGCTGAAAGAATTCAGCATCAGCATGAATTCATTTATTCATTCCAATCGAATTGGAAACCATTTCGCGATTGCGGTGGAGTCGTGTCCACCATCGGCAATGCTCTGCGGACGTCCTCTCTCGACCACCATATCCACTCCCTCAAGCTCAAAATCTACGATCATTGTAGATTTGGGTACAGAAAGAAGGCGGGAAGTTCAATAATCGAGTAGATATTAGAAGCTTAGATCTACCGATTGCTGATTTCAAATCTACGAGTTTTGTGAATGGCAGTTCCTGTGCTTTAGACTTCGTGGCATAAGCATGAGACTTACGCCACTTGAAAGAAATACATTGGTCCAGCAATGACAATGGCTACTTTGTGGACTGACTCCAATTTGAATGAGCAGTTTGGGAACCAATGAATTGTACACAAGTTTGAACAATGACACTTGTAACTTACAGTATGTTCTTACATGAAAGTGATAGAGGGGTGGGTTTACATAAAGAGCGGCAAGAAATATTGTTGTGGTTTTCTTTAAAGGAATCATATGAATTGAGTATCACTTTAACCCCTAACTTTCTTTAAAACTCGAAACGGGTTTTGTAGGTTCTCGCAGGAGAAAAACTCAGCCAACTTTGACCATTATAATCTCACAAATGAGGAAGAATGAACGGTTCAAATTTGGTATGTGAGAAGAATGTTAAGTAAAATTTGAGATCTTACGGTTGAATCTTGTAAATAATGCTTAGATTGAAATTTTATGAGCTTAATCTAAAGGAAGGTCAAATTTTGTAACATAGACCGTTTTGCAACAAGGAAATTTAGGGGTTAAAGAAGTCTTTTGAGCGATGTTGTTTTCAAAGAATATTCACTTTTTCTTATTATCAAATGTACGGTTGATATATAATAGGTGACGGAGCATCACAAATCACTCACTAGACCTATTCAAGCAGGTGGTACATTATAGCCTCCAACTTCGAATTTCAATGTAATCATGGTGTCATTTTAGGTTGAGCGGTTTTGAGTACACGTACAAGCTCTCCTTCCAAAATTCAAAACTAACTCATAATTGATTCAAATTTAATGATTCCAATCTCTAACATACTTTGCACACCTTCCAAAATTGATTTCCATGGCAACTACCCAATGAGCACTAAGATTTGGGTGGTTTTTAAGTGACTTACCATAAGGGCAAAAAGGTACGAGAGAAATGAATTTATTAATTAAGACATGTAGTTTGTTTTGTGTGTGTTTGAGTAACATTATGATCTTCATATGTTGTAACAAATTGAGGTGCATGAGTTGTCATTGGAAGTGGGTTTTTGTGTAGAGGTGGAGGCAACTGTCGGATTGTGATTCCAGCGGACAAATTCCAAGACATTAAATTTCAAAGTATTTATGGCCCCATAAATATTGGAAATTATTTGTATCACCATGGCAACGCGACACATGCAGTTTTTAAAGAACATCTCACTCTACATGTACCTTTGAAGAAGTTTTGTCTCTTCATGTTTAAAAACAAAATCAAGTGACAAGTTTCTCTTCAAAACCTCCTCAAAAGATTTCATGCTACTTGATAAAAGCCAATACAACTTGGTCCTTTGACTTGAAGATTCACTTCCTTGTTCCCATGTAAAGAGGAGGATAAAGATGCGTAAAAAGATGAATAAATAATGAAGTAGGTGCCACTACCTTTCATGTAGAATTGTCCTCATTGTGTTCAAATAAGGGAAAATGCTTCATTAAACTATTTTTAGACTTCAAGCATTTTAGAAGTAATACATTAGGGGCTCCCTCAATGTCTTTGTGGACAAGATATGAACTAAACATGAATCTTTTGTAGGGGGTGGGATTCCTTGAGAATGTACAAACAATCAAATCCCCTAACATTGATGTTCAATCAACGTGTTAATCATACATAAAACTCAAATATCCAAACTCTAGTTCAGTCCAAATTTTGTAAATAAGTCAAGATTTAATTGATTTGGCATGAAGATGCACTTGACAAATAGTGATTTAGTTCACCCTTTAACCCCAAACTATCCTTGCAAACCAAAACGGTCTTTTGCCACTTTAGACGGCCTAGGTTTTTTTGCTTACAATTGATATTTTTAATGAATGTTACCTATACTATAAGGTGTGTGTGCATAAAAAATTCAAAGTCAAGTTCCAATATCATAATTTTAAATGCATGTTTTACTTTTCACACCCAATACGGGTAAAATCAAATTAATAAAAATAAAAGAAAAGAAATAGATAAATAACAATCTTTTGAACTTTTTTAGAAATATGTTCATAAAGGAATTTATTACTTAAGTTGCAAAGGGCCCCAAGTCAAAGAGTTTACCAATCCTACAAATGCAACCTTCAAAATTAATAAAAAGCAAGCTTCATAGTTTTCAAAAATTTCAATAAAAACTTTTGTACAAATTTTGGATGTTATGATCTTGCAAATGATGGACATCCATTAGTCAATTTTGGAGAAAATGACTAAAATAGGCTTAATTATGAGATCTTACAGTTGAAAGTCTAAAAAGAGTAATAAAATTTGATTCACACTTTAGGTAGTGCATAGAGGTATATAATTGCGGTTTTGAGGTTTCAAGCTCCAAAAACACACAAGGAGATTTAGGGTTAACCTTCATAGCATTCATGTTGGACGAAACATCATTATCATGCAATCATTTTATACTCATCTCATAGTTTTTGATTATTTGGAAAAATATTGCAATATACAAATTTCATGTCTATTCCCAATAGAAAAAAATTACTTCAAAATTAAAAGCCTACTTCAAAGTTAAAAGGTTGTGATATAATCATGATACCAACAATTTGGGAATTACAAGGGTTTCCATTTAAACTCTTGATAGTAAATTATTTTAATTTGTATGGTTCAACTGTTTTTAAACGATGAGCATGAAAAAAATATTCATTGTTTGTTTTACAATTATTATTTTTTATACCAAAATTTGAACCCCCCAATGCATTCGTCTTGTGCTTTGAGTCATGAAACTATACTTACTCATCACAAATAATGCCTATAATTATTGGAGTGCAATGCCTTAAATTGAAGATTCAAGATGCACGATGTCCATACTCAAACAATTTGAATGGTTATGCAAAATCCAAGATACATACAAAGAGCATCAACCCCTAAACGTCTCCAATTTTGTTTTTCTACATGAAAGGTAGACACTTTGAAGAGTCACAACTCCTTCCTTCAAACTTCGTGTAAGACAAAATTACTTAGGTTGGATTCCAAATCAAGTCCAATTTGTGTAGTACAATGAAGTATTAATTGATGGCATGCGTTATGGTGAAGGCAGCTTTGAGTTTTGAGTTTTCAAACATGAGGCATGTTTTATTTTGAAAGCCATAAATGTAAAACCAAAGCTAGTTTTTGATGATTATTCCTTAGATGATTATCTACTTAAGATGAAAAATAATTGTTTTCTAGTTGGAAGATTTTTGATCCAAATACTTTTGGTATTGGATTTGCAATGATGTTTCCACAATGCTGAAGAAAGTGAAAAAATTGATGATTTTTGAAGAGCTATATCTCCTTCATCCACAGTAAAATTTCAAATTCAGTTTTAGGAACAAATTCCATTTAGAGTCTAATCTTAGTAGTAGAGATCTTGATTAAATCAAAGATGTTTTGCGGATAAGGCATTAATTTGAGTGCAAAGAGTCTACTTTAGGACTATTTTTCCATTGTAAACTTTTTGGCAGTTTTCAACATTGCAAGGCTATCATTTGAGTCAAGAAAATTTTTAATGAATTTTTCAGGTACAAAGGAGATGAAGGTGAAGAACTTTCTAGTTGGAGATTTTTTTTATTAGAGTAGCTTTGTTGGTAGGATTTCCACTCGAGAGTGAAAGTGATGATATTATTTAGCGTGACTTGCAAACTAGATTATGATCTCGCAATCTATGAGGCCTCCTTACTCAAATTTTGATACACATGTTCTAGAACAAGTCTACTATGAGATTGTACGGTTGGGATCTGAGTAAGTTGACTCCATTTTCAACTAGGACATATTTTTAAAAATTTGTTTTTGACTAGAAATAGGCAAGGACTTTTAGGGGTTAAAAACAAGGAGAGAGGACGAAGAAGTAATAAAATAGAGCGAAAAGTGAAGTTCCGACGAACGAACGAACAAATCCTTCCGACGAACGAACGGACGAACGAACGAACAAATCCTATAGACGAACAAACGGACGAACGAATCCTACCGTCGAACGAGTGAAGCAAGTTCATGGTGGCGATGGCGGATACCTCGGGCCACAGCCTCGTGTCAAATACTTGTTGCGGAAAGTGGTGGGGTACAACGGCAGGATCTTCGTCATCTTCACTGTAATTGCATCACAGAGCAAATGATTGATACCGCTTTTCAAGTTTATCGATCAAATTTGATGAGCTGAGCTACCGTTTGAGGGTTGAATCAATGGGAGGGAGTGTGGTGCGAGGATTGTTGTCCACCCTCACGGCGCACTCGAATTCGTGCGTGTTGTTAGCTGGAGCAGGAGCAGGAGCGCCTCGGGGTGCGGCGTTCTCTCGAAGAGCTAGCTTGTGTAGCATTAGGGTTCAAGAACTCGTGCAACGCTCAGATGCTGGTCTGAGGTCACGGAGAAATTTTGGAGGATTTCGTAGCAGTAGCGGAAAATTCGACGCTCTCTCAGTCGTAGTACCGAAGATGAAGAAGGGCTCAGTGCAATGTTCGGGTAGCTCGAGTCAAGCGGAGTCGTCCAGCCCTGAGACAGTGCCGAAGGTACGAGGTCGATCACAATGTATCCAAGATTCAAAATTTCGCCAGTTTTCTTACACTTTTTCGTGTATATCAGATTCTCACAAACACTTCCCGCGCAGATTTCTCTGGTTGATACTGTAGATCCTCTCTGTAATGTAAGTAGAATTGCTAGTCGCCTTACTTCATGAATGTCTTGAAAATCGAGATCGTTTGTTTACTAATCCCTGTATGACATTGTGCTGATGTTCATCATGTGGCTCTTGATGATTCGATTACGTAGGTTGTGAAAACGTATATTTTTGTGCGGTAGTGTTTTAAAATTTGGCTGTATTTTACTTAATCGTGACCAATTGGTGCTATCCGCCATTTTTAAGGCATTTACTCCTACATAGTGCAGGTCTTCAGACCAGTTGTGAGCTTCTGCCAGACATGTGGTGGGGCGATGGAGCAACGCATACCAGAGGGCGAGCATGAGATGCGGGCTGTATGTTCTAAGTGCGGTTCGATTCATTATCAGAATCCTAAAATGGTATGAACAGCAGACCCTCTCTCATTCTCACTCTCATTCACAACCACAGTGGACTATTGAGCAAATGTCGAATTCGCTCCATCGATGGTCTTACCAAATGTGCTGCCAAATTCTACTTCAGGTGGTAGGTTGCCTGGTTGAGCACGAGAACAAGGTCTTGCTGTGCAGGAGGAGTATTGAGCCATCGTATGGTCTTTGGTGAGAATCCGTGCTACAAGAATGGCCTGAGGAATTTTAGTTGACAATTTTACATGTTTAGAGAAATGCGTGCTTCTTCTTCAAGCATCTCGTATTGCTGAAGCAAGGTGAATACTAAGTTCTATACCCGTAATCCTCCTCGACCTATAATTTTGAGTCTGCTTTGCAGGACTTTGCCGGCAGGGTATATGGAGCTCGGAGAATCTGCTGCCGAAGGTGCGGCACGAGAGACTCTTGAAGAGGCTCAAGCACACGTGGAAGTTGTGGGCCATTTTGCTCACCTTGATATTCCGCTAATAGGCCAGGTTAGTGCTCTGAGTAGGGCTTAAGGCTTTTGGATTGTGTCATTTCATAGAAGTTTATCTATTCTTATCGTTTAGACCCGACTAGTTTGCTACTCCTATGTTGTCTATAGAAACTTATAGGATGTGAAAAGCGCCTGTGGGTTCCAGCAAATACGAGTGTGTGTCTCATAAGTTGTTGGCCATGTGCAGTGCAGAGCTACATAATATTTCGGGCTCGGCTTAAGGACGGTACCTTCTCGCCCGGCCCAGAATCGTTGGAGTGTGCTCTTTTCTCCCTCGACGAGATACCATTCGATTCCATCGCTTTCTCTTCCATAACTGTTGCATTGAAAATGGTGAGATCAAGTCCTCAGCGCATGAGGTTAACTCATTTTGCAAGACTATCTTGAGTTGAGATCTCCTAACAAGTGGTCCTCATCTTTGCAGTACATTGAAGATGTGAAGGAGGGCCGAATCAGGCATCATCATGGGGTCATTGTTAAAAGGTCAGCGTGGCTTCTATCAATGTAGCTTTTCCTCTTAATTTGTGTTATATGGTAATAATTTCTTGTTTTCATGTACTATCTGTTCTCAGCTGTAACGTACTTCTGACATGTTCATATCCAAATATTAATGGTTGATATGTGCAGACCTGGTGCAAGCCCATCGGATCCAACGGGTTATTTCGTCCGGGATCATCTCGCTGTATGATCACCATTCTTTTCCAGCTTGTTTGTCTTACATGTATTGATCATCTCCGAGCATCTGATAAAACACTAGACTTCAAGTCCTGGCAGTCAAAAATCTGGAGGTATTGGAGGCTGAGATTCTTTCAGTCGTCTCCGGTACTACTCGTTGACCTGCTGAAGGACTGCCATATTCAACAGGATAGTAGTGAGATATCAGTGTTTCCCGAGCCTTGTACTTCAATCCTCGTGAGAATAATTTCCCAGAGATGCTTTTTTCTCAGCTCGCATATTGACTCTATGCATGAGCAGAATTTCTTTTACCGCTTTGGATGCATTGAATTTGGACGTGTTACTGGAAAACTCAGGAGAGTACATTTGTCAAATTTGCACAATAAACAAGAAACAGTACAGTACCCACTAGATATACGAATTCTACTCTCGGAGGCACATTTTCAACCAGTTTTAGCAAACTTTGAAAATTCCTCCTGCACTCAAAAATCATCCTATTCGAAAACCGTAAAGTGTGTTGCAACCACAATGAAGTGAACCACATTATCAGTACAAATTTACACATGTTAGTGAAAAAACAGGAAGAATTACAAATGCTTCATACACTATCTATGAGCATGTGTCTCCACCCGAGCTGAAATGAGCATACAAAGTTGATCACGAGATACTTGAACTCATCCTTGAGGAATGATTTGTATCACTTCTTAACTATGCCACAATCTAAAGTTGGTATTTGATGAGTCTTGATTTTTTATAAACCTACGTCAAAGCTTGTGAAATCCCCCCACACCATTACAAATGCCTCACTAGAATGAGTAGGATGGTAGGATGGTGCAAAACAATTTGCGTGGACTAGTAGCTAAAATCAAATTTGATTACTATTCTTGCCAGTTTTAGAGGATGACTTATCAATCCACCTTGAGTGTGCTACATATATTCTTTTTTAAAAACCGCTTAACGCTACAACACAAGAGGAAGTGGTACAAATCATCAATCAAGGATAAGCTCAAGTATCTTGAAATCAACTCTGTGTATTCATTTCAAATATGCATATTTTCTGAGTGGACACTCAAATTGAAGCGACACATTGAGACACTTGCTAGTAGATAAATGTACAAAGTTTTTATAATTTCTCACTATCTTTAGTATGTGTATGAACTTATATTCCGATAATGCACTAAACTTCATGTGATTGCAACATACTTTACAGTTTTATCGTTTTTGAGTGCAATAGGAATTTTTTAAGTTTCTGAACCTGCAAGCAATTCAATTTTTTGAGTTTGTAAGTGACCAGTTATAAGTGATCATTCATAATTCAAAGAAACTCAAATAACGGTGATGCTTTTGCCAAGAACAAACTTAATTTGCTTCTCAATGTTTCATTCCTAAATTCCTAAAAAACACATATTCAAAAAACTGTCATATATGTAAACCAAGATAAGTTATTCAAATCCATACCAAGCATACAATCTTGTAGACATATTGTATATCATGTGGGTCAGATTTTGAGTCATGGGGCCTTATAGATTGCGAGATCATAATGCATTAGTACTCAAAAAACATTACAAAATCACAACATTTTCACTTTGAAGAGAAAATGCTATCAATAAACTCCTTGCATTGGAAAATTTGCCAACTATGAAGATGTTGAAATTCATCTCAATAACACCCTTGAACAAAAATAAACCATGAGGCAAATTTCTTTGCGCAAATAATGGCCTTGCAATGATGAATATTGCCCCAAAATTTACAAAAAAGAACATTGTCCAGTACTGGGCCCCTAAATGATTGCCATAGCTTCCTTGCATCTAAGATGGATTTAAGGTTTTTACTAAAAAAACTAGATTCAAGTTAAAATCTCACCCAACAAAAAAAAAGTGAAATTCAACTGTAGATGAATGAGAAATTTCTCCTCAAAAAACCATGTATTTTTCTCAGTTTTTTCAAGATAGAAACATCATTGCAAATCCAATACCTATACTATTTGATACATAAATCTTCCAACTACAAAGTTTTTAGATTTCATCTTAAAATCAAACTTTTGCAAAACAAAAAAAATCATGGAAAACATAATTGGATTTCACATAATTGGCTTGCAATGGTAAATCATGCCCCATATTTGAAAACCTAAAAAGAAGATCTGTATTCACTAAAATGCATGCCATAAATTCATACTTCACAATTTAAGTCAAAAAATGTTACTACACAAACTAGACTTGATTTGGGACATAATTCAAGCAATTTTGTCCAGACCGGACCTTGGATGAAGAAGTTATGGCGCTTCAAAGTTTCTACCTTTCATCTGAAGTGTCGTTTTTTGACATTGGGTTAAAAGAACATAGATACCTATATGTTACATTTATCTTTTTCCATTTCACAAAAGAGTTGGGCTCATCTCATTCATGTGGTAATTGCAATAAATTTTCCAACTATAAGTGGACGAAAGAACTTAACCCTTAAAGATCCAAGAAACTCAAAATCCGGCTTTTTGCAATTCAAAGCATCCTAGATGAAGGCGTTAAATTTAATATTTTTCCTTGAGATATTTACAATATGTTCCTTACAAGAAGACGAAGAGAAACTCCAACCTATTTAGAGGTCGGCGTGAATAGAGTGTTCGTTCGACCTATCCTTGGATGTATGCCTAGAGGTTGGGTGTATGCCCGGAGGTCATCACACCATTCCCTATACGACAAGGTATATGGGGAAAACATTGCAAATCCAAATTTTGCTCGCAAAATTTTAAACAAAAAATGTTGATTCACACCCTGGAGAGTGCAGAAGGGTAGAAAATTGCAATTTTGAGGTTCCAAACCTTCAAAAACACAAGGAAATTTAGGGATTAATAAGTGGGTGACCGTCAATGGTATTGAGCATAAATGTTCTACATGTCATGTCACAACGTTTGTGAAATGTCCATGTAGAAGTACTGCAGATTGCATGAATTTTCTGCCTAATCGAAGTTTGACTACTTCTTCCCTTTAAAAAAATCGATAATGACAAGTGTGCAAATTAGAGCGTAACCGTAGAAAGTTCTGTATGCAAATTGGGTTCAGTTGTTTCTGTACCTCAAGTTTCAAGACCACCTAACTTGACCATGTCTCAATTATCTGGGAGGTTGCCTTAACCTTTATCAAAAACTAAAAATGATGAATCACTAGTGTCGCCAGTCTGCATTCACTTGAACCATTGCAACAGATAAGTAGAATCAGAAAGAATTTAACGAGATTGCACGAGATTTCGTAAACAATAGAAGCAGATATGTAATATCAAGACTGTTGATTTTGAAGCATGAGCATTTTTGACGAAAACAAGCCAAATCTCGCACCAGTTGGATCACATCGGGACTACTGAAGTGATGTTCAGGTCCTCCTGAAAGGACAAGGCTTAACAGTATCCATGAATCTGCACAGTTGAAAGTTATGCTCGTGCAGTTGAAAGTTATGCTCTTGGATTTGATGAAGGGGACAGCTTCAACTGCCTCGTGATTGACTAGAATGCTGATGCAGTAAATCAATAAGAGGATTGCATAATAAACAGTTTGCTACGTACCCGACGTTGTATACTGCTCATGCACCCCGAAATCACACCACTTGGAACAAAGGAACAGACAAACTCTGATATGATGTAAGTTGATACATAGAGTTTTATGTTCAGATGGAAAAGAAGAAATTATCGACGTTGTCATGATGCTCATGCATCTCTAAATCACTCTTGAAACAAAGGAACAGACAGAATCTGAGTCGATATATAGCGAAGGATAATAGAGTTTCTGTTTCAGCTGTTCCTGTTTCTGGAAAGGAAGAATTTGTCGACCTCTGGCATGAACTCAATTGACACACAACATGAATAGAGAATCCGTTTCAAGCTCATGCGTAGCACTTGCATTTATCGAAGGATATTCAGTAGTACAGCATGGCGGGTAGAAGATAGATCCAGAATCAAACAGATTTAGTTGCAACTCAGCGTCGCCACTTCCTATACAGCCTTTTGTGATTGCTCGTCATCGTCTTCCCCTTCAGAATATTGGATAACTTATAGTACATGAAGGAGATGGGAAAAGTCAGAAAGAAGTGGCCGCCATGGAAGCGCCGCCGGGAAGATCAGCAAAAAAATATTCATCGAAGCTCGGCAGGGGCGACGAAGGCCGCAAGTCGAGCTCGGGAGGCGAGTTCGACAACAATTCCTCCAGGAAATCGGTGCCAAGATCCTGAAGCTCCAGCACCACGGGCGAGTCGGGCACATTGAGAGGGGAAGAATCGTTGGCGAGACGCTCCTCGACTTGGGCTTCTACATCCGAGTTGGTGGGGGTTTGAGTTTGGGCGGGAGGAGGAGATGGCGCGGTTGGTAACGGCGGTGATGGTGATGGTGATGGGGCTGGAAGGGTGGCTCGAAGCGGGAAGTTGAGAAGCGCGCGGCAACCTCGCATTTTGAGCGCGGCTGCGTCGTACGCGAGAGCGGCTTGCTCCGCAGTATCGAAAGTCCCCAGCCAGACGCGCGCTCCTTGCCTTGCCGAGTCGCGAATCTCCGCCGCAAATTTCCCCCATGGCCGTTGTCGCACGCCGCGGTAGTGCGGCATGTTGCGGACCACCTTCGCCGGATGATGATCCTGCTGATGAACGAACCCCATAGCCTCGGCTTCCGGCAACATCACCCCCTTCCGTGACCGATGCGGTTTACCGGTCATCTCGAACAACATTTGATACAAAACTGCGTCCTCGGAGTCATTCTCATTCAGCGGGAGCTGCGCCGCGGGCTCGAACTTGTCAATCAACTCGGTCCATGAACCGCATTCCTCCGCAGCAGACGTCGACCATGCTGGAGTTCCACATTCTGGCAGTGAAATATGCGGATACCAATCAATCGGCTGCGTCTTCTTCACCATCTCCCCGATCGTCTCTGCGATGTTTGGCCCGAGCGATTGCCGCAGCTCGTTGTCAAGAAACCCTGGCCGGAACTGACATGGCCTCTTCGACACTTCATCATTCACGTAGTCGTCAAACGAGCGCGATCGTTTCAACGTCGCACTGAAACCTTCGCTTGGCTTCGTAGCAAGCGCGGCCAACGGATCACAATTCTTGAACTGCGAGCTGAATGCCTCCAAGGAAGAAAAAACTGTCGATACCTGCTGCTTCAACAACTCTGAAATCTCCAGGTCCGACTGCCCCAACTGACATGGCTTCGTCGACGCTTCATCATTCGCGTAGTCGTCAAAGGAGCGCGATCGTTTCAACATCTCATTGACACCATCACTAGGCTTCGCAGCAAGCGCGGCCAACGGATCACATTTCTTGAACTGCGAGCTGAATGCCTCCAAAGAAGACGAAACTGCCGTTCCCTGCTGCTTCAAAAACTCCGAAATCTCCAGGTCTGTCTGCCCCAATTCCACCAACCCCCGACCTCTCTTCGATGAAGAAATTCCGAAATAATTCATTCTCAATCACTTCAAACTCACAAACTACTTCAACCTCTGCACACTGCAATCGTCATTCTGTATTCCTCAATGTCGTTACTCAATACCATAACGGCATAACCCAAGAATGGGAGTGAAAGACGAGAACTTTAGGGGATGTCGAATGTCTTGCAATTGCATGATGGACCAACTAACCTCCCTAGCGCACAAGTGCACACAGGTTGTATTTATGCGAGCGGCCCATGCAAAGGACTGCCCCCGCATTACCGGGAGAGGAAAAGATGGGCGAAGCACACCGCAGAAAATTCAATGCGTTACTGTTTGCTTCGGCTTGTTCGATCGGGCCAGCTATCTCTGGGATGCCGAAGAATCTCTCATCATAGGGTGGGGTTTCTTAGTGTTTTAAAGATTCTTTGTTTTTGCCTTCCCCTTCGTGATACAACACACGAGCGTTGAGAGCTCCTTTCGTTTTTGCAGATGAGGCGAATATCACGATGCACCTACTGTTCAGTTGCAACCATTCACTTTTTTAGTAGAATCTAATACATCCTTGCTAATAACTATTGGAAGAATCAAATCACGATTGGAGTAAATACATGATTCAAAGTTGGATCCTAATAAAGTTTAATACAAATTATGCCATCACTTAAGACCTTTGATGTTTTTTTAGTAAATAATTGTGCACACTAAGTCATACAAGATTGTCGGTTGTTTTTTAATCAATTTTATTTCATATTCCAGTAAACATGCATACTAAGATCACAAAAAAATAGAGGATAACAATAACTATTTCATTGACAATTCATTTTATACTCTTATTTTGAAACATCCTTCATAAATATCACTTAATGTAGATTGCTCAAATTTGATGCATTAGACCTTTCAATCCAGATGTACATAATAGCTTCTACGTCTATTTATTATACATGTACGGACAATTAAGGTATTAGGGTATCATTTCAAGGCACCATCCTCAAAAATCCACCTCCAAAAATATATAAAAAAAAGTGTAAGAGAGTCCAAAATTGATGATATCACTTACTATAGTCTTCTACTTACTTCCAAATAGCACAAAAATGCTTCCGCTTGTAACTTTGTCACAAATTTCCCAAACTAAAATTTATGCTCTTATCGAACAGTTCAAATAGTTTGGTCTAAAAAGGAACAAGTCCTATGGTGAAGCTCTAAAAATCTTTAGACGTACATAGTAACTTCCCTATACAAGTGTACTCATTGCAAACATTATAGGGTGTCACTTTAGGGTACCATTTTACAGAGCACTCAAAAATATATATCTATATATATCTATATCCAACTTCAATATTCATAAGTTATTGTAAAAGAGTTCAAAAATGATGACTCCACTTGCTCTATCTATATTCTACTTTTCCCCATGCACAAAAATTGCTTGCACTCATAACATCCTCATAGAAGCTATTATTGGGAACCTTAGGACCGCTTTTCATGCAGGGCAAAAGCCATTGATGGACTCAATTCATGGCCATATCCTCCCTTGCAATTGGTCCAATTCTTGAAATTGGCCCAAGAGACTTTTTACATAGGAGTCAAGGCCAATGTTTTTGAAATTACATTACAATGGGTTGGGAACAAGTTCTGACACAACCTGCGCTCCAAAACTTGGGAGAAACAAGAATGGAAGGCCAATTTCATAACCTAAAGGCAGTTGCTTGATTTCAATACAAAATCATTATTTCACAAAAAAAAACATTTGAATATGAACAAATCAAAAGCATGAAATGTAGTAGATAATACAAATTAGCCCCATGACCTTGTTTTACCCTGGCTCCAAGGGCTTTACACATGGGAGGAAGTGGCCCCCAGTTTATTGATTGTTTCTCCAAGTGGCCCATGAAGCCAATTGAGCTCAGAATATGACTTGGACACTTCTCGGCCTTGACTCCCCATGTAAAGCGTCGACAATGTCGGAGTGGCACTTTCGGTAAATGAGAAAGCTTCGTAGCAGTTTCCAGCCATTCAATGCACTTGCAATGATGTTCCCTGCCCGGCCTGACCTCCCCTGCCCAGATTTTGAAATATCCAAAACCGACACCGTCCACTGTTCCTAGGGTAATGTACCCCATACACCCCAGTTGTGAATTTCTATAACATGATTATCTACACCTTATATCATGGGCGCCTGTAAAAGAGTGCTACGAGCTTTTCTCGGAAGCCCCATCAGCCAATGGGATTTTTTCATCAGAACCCCTGGAATTTTTTATTTGGACCCCTCAACGGCCATTTATAATAATTTTAAATTCAAACATAGGGCCTGAGGCTCTAAATTAGTTTGAAGACTACTCCTTGACATTTTAAAGCTGTACATTAAAACTTAAGGGCTCTTCACCCCTCCCCGTCCTTTGCCCCGATTTTTTTCTTCAGAATTCCTAGAATTTTCGATTTGGACCCCAGATGGCACTGATTTACAGTGATTCTTATATCATCTGCTGCAATTTACAGATAATTCTGTTGGCCCTTAAACATTTATGCTTTGCCCCCCGCCCCCCGGGCAGGCAAGCCAACTTGCCATGGCTCAGAGTGTATCGGTTCAATCAGTAATTCATTAATTGTTAGAAATAAATAAACAATTATTCTTTGTCGTATACTAGTTGACAATACTTTTAAATGCAAAAATCCATAGTTTATGTGAGACGTTTGATTTGTAGTTGGCGGAATCATGGTACTTTTTTATTCACCTATGTCTTTTGTATGTTTGATTTCTAGGGCCTGTTTACACTAGGCTATCGGTCGGTCAAGAATGCTTGGCCAAGACATGGCTGTATGAGGCAAATATTGAATGTCTTATAAGAATAATGTGAGACAATGAAATATTTCTAAGGAGTCTTTAATGGTTGTAGTCTAAACACCTGATGAAGAAGTCTACAGGTTAACCCTTAACCCCTAACTTTCCTTAAAACCCAAAACGGGTTTTAGCTGTTTTGGGCAGCGTAAGTGAAGTAGCAAAAATTGATATTTTTTGCTAATTTTTTTATCGGGGGTGGGCATTTTCATGATGAAGATGTTGTAAAAATCTTGGTGTAAAATTCTCATTTCACGACTTCTATGGCATTATTTTGTTTTGGAGTCGAGAAGGGGCAGGACGGGCGGGGCTCTAAGCCAATGGGGGTTGCTGTCAGAAATAGGGCAGTTGTGCGGTTTGAGAGAAGAAATATGACATGGGCAGGGGGTTAAGAAGGGGGTTATCGCTAACCCATGATCTGAAAATGGGGATTGCTCACATGCCATGCTAAATGCTCCCCCCCCTAGTACTAATCTCAATGTATTCCGCATAGGTGGCACTATCCACGACTGAATTTTACTTACACATGCCATAAATGTAAGTCAACTTTGACCAATTTAGGCCATTGCATTTATAACAACAAGATCTACTTTGATATTTTTATGAATGCATGTAAAGGGTGTAGTGGGGCTAATAAGGGGTCCAGCTTTGTAAGGCTGCCCCTTTCTTATTTTTCTAATTTTCTTACTGTAAATCTTAAAAAATTCATAACAACTTGAGATTGTAAAATTTTTGAACAAAAGTTGTGCCCAAAATTCACAATCCTATGAGTGCACCCTCTCATCGTTCACTTTTTCAAAATTCAAAACTCTATAGATACCACCAAGTTTTTTCATATTTCAACTCTAATGGGAGATTTTAGACCCTAAGTTGGAAAACATTTTTAGTGAAGGTTCTAAAAGTGGAATTTGTTTCCAAGTTTTTGCATGAGCATGAAGAACCCATAAACCTACATGAAAAAAAATGTGACCAAAATGTTTGAGGTAATCATTATCAATTTGCCCTTTGCACCATGGACATTTTGTCTCTCGGGCAATACCCAAAAAAACATTTGTCGTAACTTTGAACGTTATGATCTCACAAATGCCAAACATCCAACGGTTGAAATTAGATCAGTTTTTCCAATTAGGGTTTTGTACAAGATCTTACGGTTAGAAGTCAAAATAAAGTAAAAAAATCTGACTCGTACCGCCGGGAGTACATAGTGGTAGAAAATGGCAGTTTTGAGGTTTCAAGGTTCTAAAAACAAAAAGGAAATTTAGGGGTTAAAGCTTTTAAGTTTAAAGGAAATAATATCTTCACTATATTAGATTATAGCATGCCACTGTACTTCTTATGGAGGGGAAGGTAACAGTTGCCCCTATTCACAAATGTTGAGTTTAAAATTTTAAAAAGGGACACCTCGGAGTAAACCGCATGCCCTAAATTTCCATAAAATCTTCTCGTCACTTCAGTGACTAGCTCTTTGACAATGATATAAGTTCACCTCATTTATCATCTACATGGCACGACTTTCTCAACCCATGAAAGGACCACAGGTGCTCCACAAATGCCAATTCTGAAAGGCCAATGTTAAGGAATCCTTGAACTTTAACCCCTTGAGGTTCAAGAAAGTCAAAATGGTTTTTTGCGATTTTGGGTAACTTGAATGAAGGTGTTGAAACTAACATTCTTTTCTAAGATTTTTACTAGATGACTCTTACACTACAAGGTCTGTGTGTGTGAAGTCAAATTCCAAAATAAGATTTTTCGGTGCAAGTTTTAGTTTTCAAGCCCAAGAAAGGCAGTGCAGGCAAGTTTAAATGTAGTCATTATTTATTTATTTATTTTATATAGAAATACGTTCATAATGATACTACTATCCAAATCTTTAAAAAAAATAAAAAAACAAAAAAATCTAAGTTCACGCTCTTACCAATTTTACAAAGTCAGCCTCCAAAGTTTACAGAGAGCAAGCTTCAACGTCTGCAAGATAGTAACTTGACACATCAACTTTGGACGTTACAATCTCACAAATGATAAAAATCCTAACGGTTGAAATTTGACATGTTGTTAGTGCAAGTAGTCATCTTCAGAATCTTACAATTGGAAATACAAAAAAGATAAAAAAAATAAAATCATACTTCAATGTGGACAAAATGATCAAAAATCAATTTTAAAGACTCAAAAACAAACTTGGACCTTTAGAGGTAAAACCCTATCTCATAGTCACAATACAACACAAACATACCTAGAAACTAAGAACACTTTGTACCCACGATATATCAATTACGCAACTTCTACAAATTAAAACACTTCTCAGAAGTAAAGAATATTCTTTGTAAAACTCCATGCAACGTCCGTGCTATGAGGTGGTTAACCACTATATGGTAGGCAGTCCTAAAAGCGCTCTGTACCCATAAGCGATCTGTACCTCATTTGTAGATTGTGAAACTACAGATGTACCTCATTTGTATATAACGCATTTGGGTCAAATCTTACTTAGCACTTTGGAATTTTGTATAAAATTTACAAATGCGAATTACATGTTGCAAATTTTTGCAATCCTCCCGAAATCCTATTTCGAATGTGGTCATAATTTTATTTTGAACTTACTAGTGCTAAAAATAGGTCAGATCTCTTAAGGTGGCGCTTTTAGGACACTCTACCTTAATCAATCAAAAACAAGAATGATATAATCATGGATAGCAAAAGAGCTGACTAGTAACCTTAGATACTGTCGGTTTTTGATCTTTTTCACTAAAAAACTGAAGAACCTTTCGGTATGGAAGACCCTCGACGTCATCTCCGAACTAGCGTCATCAAGGTACGTAATATGACGTCAAGGATGATGTCAGTGGGGCCAGTGACGTCAGAATTTCGTCATAGTGACGACCTCCTTGACGTTAGCACTTTGTCCCACCCAAGATTCGATTCTTCGTCTTGGAATTCTCAATCTTTTCGAATTTTGTCATTTGCAGTGTTATTTTTAAATTTCAAAGTGCTAGAATCGGCAGTTGTCGAGAACTTTTGGAATCAAAAGTTGGTCTATGAGTTAGGACTTTGTACTCTCTAGTCCAGGAGCGTTGTCTTCTTCCACAACTCAACAAAAGGCGATGAGTGGTTGCCCTACGCGCTCGGTCGAGTGTGTGGGGTGACCAAGGGTGGAGCAAAATGCGACCGTCGGTTGCCCTTTGTCGAGTTCTGGAAGAAGGCAACTTAGAAAAAACACCATCATTTTGCTAAAAATGGTTGATTTTTTTGATGGTCTAGATTACTCCTTGATATGGTTTGGATTACTCATTAATATTAAATCTTGATATTATTGTGAGACGGGTGTTTGAATCGAATCATGGTATTTTTCTGAGACAAAGGGAGTATGTTCTAGTTGATTCGGAGTATGGGGAGAATTCTATACATGTATCACGAATCTTCCTGCATATATTTATCGTTTTACGTACATGCGTACCTTATGTACCCAAGTTTTTTTTTAAAATCTTTTGAAGCATACTGTAGCCTTTACCAGATTTCACTTTTGTGGAATTGAAATAATAATTATTTTTACACATATAAAATAATCAAAATTCAAAAGTAAGAAACATAAAAGCTCAAAATGTAATAAAATTCAATCTCATGTAAGTTTGAGAGTTTTTTATTTTTATTGATTGAAAAGTTGAAGCTTTTTTCATAATATTTTATTTTAAAGAAAAATTTGAAATAGTCAATTATGTACTGCCGTAATTTGGTAGAGGCTATGGGATTGATTTTTAACCAATGGGAACCCATTTATTAGATGCTAAATTTTTATTCAAACATCTTACTTTTTTCCATGGTGAAAAGAAAAAACATGAGAGGAATATCTTATTCTTGGTAGATGCCGACCTTGCCTTCCATGTACGAAATTATTGAAAAAACACATTTTGTGAGAACCTTAGACTTTTTCCTTGCCAATACTATCAAAATACACAAATCTCCATATAGATAATGAGATTCTTATAACTCCCAACAACTAAATGACAATAGATACGTCACCAACAAAAAATGAGTTAGAAATTATGTTCTCGTATATATGATTGCAACATTTTGATCCTGTAGGTATATCACCAAGGGTAGGTCGAACGGACACTATATTCAAGCCAACCTATAGGGTTTGGTGTTTTTCTTCTTTTTCTTTGCAACATTTTGATAAATAAGACATGTACATTTTATGATAGAATCATATTTCATGTCTTTGGATTATATAAACACCCCTCATCGAAGAATAAAATCCAAGTACAGAAGTGTACAAAAATTTGGTCCAAAAAGAGCATTTGAATTCAGCAACAACCATATTGACTTACTTTTAATTGTTTGTTTCAGGAAATGTTTGAATGGTGTGGGCATTTCTGCAACTGAAAGTACCCATTGAGTTGGTTTTTGTGATTCTAATGCCAAAATATAAGTACAAGAACAACAAAGAGACAAGTGGGAGAGCATACTTCCAAGTGTTTGAGTTAGAATTTCATGATGAAAATTGTGAAATCTCATCAACCAAGTGTATAGTATGATGTAGAGAATTGTATGGATTACACTAGCCGGTATATACACCGACGGGGAAGCTCTTTATATGGTACTTTTAAAAAAGTATTCCGTTTCTACCATTTCCTCAAACAATATTATGTTTATTATTTTTATATACACCTGTGTTTTTTTTTTTTTCCAAATTTTTCTATACATAATCCAAATAAGCATAAAGGAAGGAAGGTAGGTAGGTTGGTAAGTTTGTAGGTTGGTAGGTTTGTAGGTTGGTAGGTTGGTAGGTTTGTATGTTGGTAGGTTGGTGGGTAGGAGGGACTGCCGTACAATATTTTATTATAGAAGTAGATATTGTTTGGTATTTGATATCAGAAGTCATACCTATTACTTGTTCACAAGCATTAGAAGAAAAATTGTCTACTACAACTCTGTCTTTGTTTGTGGCAATCAATTGTAATCTAAATTACTAGGAATCTTTTTGCTTTTAATTTTTTCTTATTTATTTCATTTTGTTTCATTCACTAGCACTACAAAAAAAAAATGTCTACTACGACTTGTTTGTGTCAAATGAGGAAAAACAATGTTGGGAATCATTTTAGTTTTTAAAATTTTCATTCACTACCGCTTGAAGAAAAAATTTCTATTAAAATTTGTTTGTATTTGCCTCAATCAGTCGTAATCCACATTATTAAGAATCTTTCTTCTTTTTTTCTATATTTTCAATTACTACCACTAATAGAAAAATTGTCTGCTACAACTTGTCTTTATTTGGATAAATCACTCGTAAGCCATATTGTAAGGAATTAAACTTGTCCATACAGAATCAAACAGTTGTAATCTAGCTGTAAAATAAATAAATCATAAGTGGCTTACAACTCTTTGAGTTATTAGGGACAAGTCAATGGACAAGTCAATCCACATCCTTGCTTTTCTCCAGCATCTATCGGACACCTTACATTTTTTCTTCTTGTGTAGATTTTAAGAATTTTTTTTCTTCTTTTCTATTCTTTTTATTTACTAGCACTAATAGGAAAATTTTCTGCCACAACTTGTCCTTATTTGTGTAAAACACTTGTAAGCCATACTGTAAGGAATCAAAATTTTCCATAATGACTCAAAGAGTTGAAGTCCAGCTGTAAAATAAAAACCTTATAAGTGGCTTTAACTCTTTGAATTATTACAGAGAAGTCGTAATGGACAATTTTCTTCTTGTACAGATATTAAGAATCTTCTTTTGTCAGTTCTATTTTTTCATTTACTAGCACTAATAGAGAATTTTTTTGCTACAACTTGTCTGTATTTGCGTAGATCACTCGTAAGCCATGCTCTAAGGAATCAAACTTGTCCATAATGACTCAAACACTTGTAATCCAGTGGCTTATTACTCTTTGAATTATTACGGACAAGACGTAATGGACAATTTTTCTTCAAGATGTTGATTATGGTAAATTTACTAATGAATATCCAAAAAGAAAATTAATACCTCAAAGGAGAAAATGTACAAATTTGTTAAATCAAGATAGTGTTTCCACTATCTTGTACAACTTCGAAGTTTAGGTGAACCTCATTTTTGAGAATAATCTTTATGGTAGGAATACCTATTGTCGTACATCCAAGAAATTTACTATACTCGAAATGGTGGAATGAGTGACTTATTATTGTCCAGTGATAGACAATGTTACCTATGTACATGTTTTTTTTACCTTTGTATGTTTTTTTTTTTTTCCCTTTTTTTTTTTTTTTTTTTTTTTTTTTTTTTCTTTTCTTTTCTTTTCTTTTCTTTTCTTTTCTTTTCCACTTTCCTCCATTGTATACAATAATCTTACACATACTCATGTTGGCGTACAAAATTCATTACACATACTCATGTTGGCGTATTTTGTACATGAAACCATATATGCTATTATAATTCTATTTTAAAAAAACAAAAAAAACTGACGAGCCAAGAGGAACAAAAAGTTGGGAAATTATATCCAAAAATAGCTTTATTGTGACTAAAGGGTATCCAAAAGTTAAGAAATTATATCTGAAGAAAAAAATAAAAATAAAAATAAAATTGTGACATACGGAAAAAGAAAAATAAATATTCGTTTGTTGAGGACTGAACCTGCTATGCTGGTACGGTATTGTAATCCACTTATGAGACACTGTTCCATTGCACACTGTACTTGCTTGGAAACCAGAATTTGGTCCATTGCATGACCGACTTAGATTCCAGGCTCAGGAAGGATGTTGAGAACTCAGACCACCGAATTCTTGCCAAGAGTGTTTAAGAGGTCATTGAAATTTTGTGCTTATGTTCAAACTCCTGAAGTCATGTTCCTAAAAGCTGAACCACTTAGGGTCCTACTTCAAATTTTGATTTTTTAATCAAAACACTTGATAAGGATAAGTCAAATCGATACTCTTAGTTTGTGGATGTTGTTTTCAGAAATACTGAAACTTTGACTCAATGTATCTCAAGATCCACATGGTGAAATATGATAAAAATTGGTGGGTGAAGCGATTAGACAGTTATAAACAAGATCCTATGATTAGATTTCTTAAAAAAAAAGTAAAACTTGTTCACAGATTTCAGATATGGGTGTCTCGAGGTCACGGTATAGCTGGTGTTAACCCTTAAAGTCCCTTGGGGATAGTATGTACGCTGTCGTATAATTAGGATTGGCTACCAACAAGAAACTTTAAACTGGAATCATAATAGCTCACTAGAACCGCATTATTTCAAATGTCAACTCCTTTGAACTCAAACCCATTAAAGGTGTGCATTCACTCCAAATACAACCAAAAGACACTGTATTCTACTGGTTGCCACGGCACGCTCAGACCTTTAGGGGTTAAGGCAGCCTAATTTCAGTACTTAGTATAGAATGTGATTGTAGAAAGAGTTATAATACATCTGAACGATTTACAGTGGCCCACGGTATATGTAGTTCATTTGGTGTACGCATTTTCAGTCCCTACACGGCATCAGGCTAAAGAAATAGGGAGTCCACGGAAAATTAGGGTAGTCAAATGCAAGCGGACGCTCTTCGATTCCCCTCTTGCCGTGCAAATTGATCTCCGCGCTGCAGCGCAGTGGAGCTTTGTGCATTGCAGCGATGGCGGAGAAGGCGTGCACCGTGCGCACCAGGAAGTTCATGACCAACAGGCTGCTCGCCCGCAAGCAGTTCGTAAGCATCAGTACCTTTTCCTGTGAATGAGTATTAGGGTTTCAAGGCATATCTGACGATGAGACGGGCGCATTTCTGCAGGTCATCGATGTGCTCCACCCGGGTCGTGCGAATGTGTCGAAGGTGAGAATCCTTCATCTTGTATTGATTTCAGAATTTTAGGTTAAAGCTGAAAAGGAGCTAAAAGATTGTTCTCACAGGCTGAGCTGAAGGAGAAGCTGACCAAGCTTTACGAGGTTCGCGATCCCCAGACCATCTTCGTGTTCGGCTTCAGGACGCAATTCGGAGGTGGCAAGTCCACCGGATTTGGCCTCATCTACGACTCTGTCGACTCTGCGAAGAAATACGAGCCCAAGTACAGGCTCATTAGGGTGAGCTTCATGCTCTGAATTGTTGATTGTAATGGAAAAGCTTGGCTTTAGAACAGTACTGATGTGATTGAATTGAGTGGGATTGCAGAATGGACTGGCAACCAAGGTGGAGAAGTCTAGGAAGCAGATCAAGGAGCGCAAGAACCGTGCCAAGAAGATCAGGGGTGTGAAGAAGGTACGATAACATCGTATAAATGATTGATGTTTCAAAATGCAATGATCAGAGTGATGATGCTGGATGGTGAGCTTGTTAGCAATATTGAAGAGCTTGCATTTTCTGTTGCAGACTAAGGCCGCTGGAGATGCCAAGAAGAAGAAGTAAGATGGGACAATGCTCCTGAGATGATGATGATGAAGCGTAAGCTGCAATTTGGAGTTGCAGCTGCATGCACTCGGATTAGGGTTTTAGGTTTGGCTTGCGTGAGAAATCATCCCGCTTTCAGGCTTTTTCGTAACAGAAGTTTTGCAAAGAAAATTAGAATGTTTTCCCTTTTTTTTTCTAGATTTATTGAATTGCATGCATACGGTATTCTACTCGCATGTGCTGTGGTGTTCCATTCCCATGTTACTCGTCCTCTTCAAATTTTACTGCCCTACCCTGGTATCCCATGTGCCCTTGCAATGGCCAATCTCCCCCTCATTGTCCATGTCCACATTAGTAACATACTCAGCCCCCAAAAAGCCTAGAATTTTTAGGACCTCCACAAACAGAAACTGCCTTCTCTACCACCTTGTAGGATTTGGAGTTAAGGTAGTCAAAAGAGTTTTGTTTGTAGGATTTGGAATTGAAGTAGTCAAAAAAGTTTTGCGGAATTCCTAAATCTATCTGCTCTCGAATGTACTGTATACATTTCTGCTGTTGGTTCTACATCATTTGTGAGAGCATAATGTTTGAAGTGAATGTGGAACCTCTTTTGGGCCTTATTGCGGAGACATAGTTTACTTTGAGCAAAGGGGACTTGATGATTGTCGTCCCTTTTGAAACATCGGGCATGTTTTACCATTGCAAGTAAACATTGGGCATGTTTTACCATTGCAAGTCAATTACGTGAAACTCAAATTTGTTTTTCATGATTTTTTTACATAAGTATGATGCCAAGGTAAAATCCAACAATTTTGTAGTTGAGAAATTTTTGTTTTGAATAGGTCAGGTATTGGATTTGCAAAGATGTTTGTATTCTGAAAAAACTCAGAAAATGTATGGAGGCGAGCTCAACAAACATATTTTAGCTCTCACACTTTACATGAATGACAAAATTGAGAGCCACATATTACAAGAAAAGACAACAACAATTCTCAAAATCCAACACTTCTTACAACCCTCCAAATAGAATAAAAAGATGTGTACGCCACTCACATCAGCTCATGCGGAAGCCACATGAGCGGCAGGTGATAAGACAGCTCGAGCTAGGCTTTGACTAGGGCTTCCTATGCCAAGTTAGCTATTACGGCCACATGCATCCACTCAACCGACACAACACGCCCTGCGGCAAGCTCATCCCGCCAAACTTTCTCACCCCGCCAAACTTTCTTATCTCCCCTCACTCTCCCTCTCCCTGGTGCAACTTTTGCATTCAGTTGAGGAAGTCCAACTTGTTGTCACTGTTGCAAAGCTGCTTGTATTGCATCAACCCATCCTCTTCGTGTTGCTGCAATCCTTTGAAGTTCAAAATTCACTTTAATATTATAATTGTGCTTTGTAAGTTTCCCGGTTTTGACAATCACAAAGAGATAGTGAATGGTCAAAGAGTGTTGATGTGAAGTAATGGCATATCAATCAAGACAATCAAAGACCGCAATGGCTTTAAAGCAGTGAATTTAAATATAAACCTTGAGTACTTAACACACATCACTATTTTATGAGCATAAAAGTTACAACCTCAATTTGAAATACATGAAATCTAGCTTAATCTCTTACAAGATGGGTAATCTCATTGAATTGAGATAATATTGATTGCAAATTGAATTAAACCGTTTTTGAACTCTTAATCCTTGAATGTATTAAGATCATGCAATATAGGGAGCTTGGTATGGACTGCCAACTTCTTATGGGAAAAAGGCATTTGGCCAGGAAGAGATGGGAAACTCCATAAAAATGGATGAGTAATGAGTAATGCTGCCTCATTGAACACCAAATTTGTTGCATGTAGCACGAGGATTGGTCGTGGATACATCGTTCGCACTGGCAACACCCATTTGTGACAAAGGTCCTTGCGAATCCGTGGAGCAACATGCCCAAGAGAGGAGACCACGGGGCAAGATAAAGTGAGCGGCGACAAAGGCCTTCAGAGGTTGAGCACGGAAAACCAAATAGAAAGCCAAATAGAAAGCAGCGCCTACAGAGTGAATCATGGGCCAAATGTTGACTAGGCCGGAAAACTAGCGTTTCTAGGCACTAGTGCCTCGTACTTCACCGCACCTAGCTCGCAAGCCACGTCAAACTTCCTACTACGAAACTGTCTCTCCTATGGAGACAACGTTGCTGCATTAACCAATCACATTCCTTACCTCTCCTATGGAGACAACGTTGCTGCATCAACCAATCACATTCCTCGCATTTGCTCTCCTAATGGCCATGTGGTACGCCTCTAATACCCTACTCTAGCTACCTGAATTTGAGAGGTAAACTTTAGGCATAAATAGCTCCTAAACTATAATGAGTTTTGAAGCAAGAATCGTCTAGTTAGAAAGATATGTAAAAACTCTACAATCTGCAATGAATCTGAAACTCATACTAAAACCTCACCAAAGTCAATTTGACCCAATTCACACCTTTCTTACTGGTTAAGGAAAAAAGAAAAAAAAGAAAAAAAAAGAAACAACTTAAATCACTATAAACATCCAATAGAAATGACTGATGCAAGCTCTCAAAGGCTCTACTTACATGTAAAAAAACATGGGTACTCCATACATTAATAAAGTGGTCTAAAATGAAGTAAGTCCCATAGCGGAGCCGTAATAATCTTCACTCAATGTACTCACTGCATACATTATAGGGTAATAATCTTCACTCAATGTACTCACTGCATACATTATAGGGTGTCACTTCAGGAGACCATTTTAGAGGCACCTATAATCCAACTTCAAAAACGCAAAACCCATTGTAGACGAGCTCAAAAATGATGATTCCACTTGCTCTATCTTCCTACTAAATTTCCCCATGCACAAAAAATTGTTTCCACCAATCGTATCCAAATAGTTTTCCCGTACTAAATATTGAGCGCCTTACTATAACCTTACTATATGCCGCATATAAGCTTATCAATATACAAATACGAAAATAGGAATATGGGGGCAAGCACCAAAATGCTAGATCTCGGCTTTACTTTCCAAAGCCCTGTATCAAAAAAGAATGCAAAAGCCTTCGTCATCGGCTCACAAAATGAGTTTCTGTACATCCGCAATTGACTTGGTCTAATATGAGCTCACAACAATGGTGTCTTTGTAAAATTACAGAGGAGCTTTGATTTTCGATACTCTCCTTTGACGGACCGCAACTCCACTGCACGAATCCCTTCCCGAAGCTCAGTGACTGGTACACACGATTGGCCTACCATATCGTCTCGCCCCACCATATCATACTCCTTCACTTCTAATCGCAGTATTGCCAACTCCGGCACTGAAAACACCCAAATCAGCACTCACATTCAGATTCCAACAAGTCACTAAACCCACCGGACTAGTATTCCATTGTTGCCGAGGGAGGAAATGCAACGAGCTTGCAGCAATTGTATGAGAATTATCTTGTGTGATTTGCTAGATTGTGGTTCTTTGTGAGAGTCATGTGTTTTGGAACTTACCTCGAATGCGGAATGTGTACTCATTTTGTTCCCAATGAGGCTCTCGTGATCGACTTATCATCGGTGTGTGGTGCTTCTGTTCATCACCGAGCATGCCATGCACTCCAATCTGCACAGTCGAAACGGTATCAGCATGCAAAAGAGAAATTACTGTACAGGAGTCATAGTGGATAAGTAAATGGCACATGACAGTGTTGATAGAGGTACCTTGACAAAGTAGTCTGGTTTCTTGAATATGTCGTAATGCTTGTGCCAGTCAGTCCCCAATAGAATCTTAACCTGCACACATTCAATGATGATGTTAAGTTCACGGTTTATGTACGAGATAACGGGTCTCTCCCGGCACATTCTGCACCGTTACCGAACGCTACAAAATGGTGGTGCAAGGTGCCGAAGTGGCAGTAAGGTCGGAATCTGCAATTTTAGATTACCTCCACATCCGGCAGAATGCACCGATTCTGCATATGTTAACGTTTAAAGCAATCCCGACAAAAATAAGCACACTTACGAGGAGGAGAAAGCTCAACAAGGTGTGCTAAATTTGGTTTTTCTTCACGAGAAAGGGATTGCACACTGAGCTACATGAATGTCATTTAACAGTGAACGAGGGAGGCGAATGATCAACCTTGAAAATGAAGGCAACGTATTACGGAGAGAAAGAGGGTAGATTTCAAAATGAAGTTTTTTAGCAGTTGTGTGCTTGGAGACGCTTGCTTACCTTTAGTTCGAGCTTGGGTTGGAGGTCCACCATATCGTCATGAGAGGACGCTTTCAGGTAACGAAACTTAGAGCCAGGTAGCAAAATATCCGGTTTCTTGACATAGCCACAACCACCGTTTCTACTGAACAAGGCTTGAGAGATCCACACAGGCCTATCACGGCCTTGCATGTTGATGGCTGCCACTTGAACGCCATGTCGCCATGCTTCCATGGGATCAGCGTTTGATGAGTTGAAGCGAAACCCAAATGGATATACTCTTATCAAATTCGTGTGCGAATATCTGCAATAACGCCACAAACACGCATTTCTCAAATTTCAGATAGTTTGATCTAGTGATAATTACAATCATGGCACACATCCAGTAGAACTGCCTATGGATGGCAAAAGTGAGAAGGGGCTCCTTACGTGATCAAGGAATTGGGGTTCCGATCCATGATTTCATCAAGCTGGCTCTCACTCAGATTAGCCATAACAGCGCTCTCCCCAGCAACCAAAGGACGACCTCGTTCATGCTTGGGAGTCAGCTCCGAAGGCTTCTGACAATGAATGTACAGAAGCTCAGCAAACTCGCGGTGGTTGGGCACAACGGCTCTGGTGGCGTCGTCGGGGACCTCAGACTCGTCGCCGCCGGAAGGAGACATGGATCTGTTTCGAAGCAAGCGTTTTTCTTCAGCCAATTGGGATTGCCGTCGTTGCATCTTCCTTTCTAGACGAACTGATCCGGATCCTGAGCCGTCTTCGGAGTCACTGCTGTCTACATCATCGACAGTTCGTTGCAATATATGTTTCTGTAGAAACATACAAGAAAGTATGATTGTCAGTCGTTGCCTATATTTGATATTGTGACTGTTTTGATTGGTTTTGTAAATGCATACCTCGCTCGAAACAGAGTCCGCCAATGATATAGGAGGTCTCGGTGGTTTATCCTTGACGGCGGACATGCACATTCCTTTGCCTACCATCTTCCTTAATCCCTGCATCCAGATGAATAGGATGTCCACAATCAACAAGAGTACTGCAACTACGATTCGAATGAGCATAAAGTAGCATTCCGTAGAACTTGACATTCGTAAACAGACGTATTTTCACTTCTGAATAAGAAATAACGATGAAGTTTTCACGTTCTTGAATTATAGAGTTGAAAGACATACCACATTAGTTAGAATCATTCATTCCACTTGAGGTTTTCTTTTTCATGAAACTCTAAAAGTAGACAAGATTCTAATAAAAGTGAGTGGTTAAGAAGATGCACATCTTATCATCATATCATTATGTAACTTTACATAGCTTATACAAAGAGAATACTACTACTTACCTTTGGAGCTCGCTTCCAGACGGACTCCCTGATCGCTCTTTCTGCAAATTCTTTATCTTCTGCAACCTACAAACAAACAAACTGGTGATGAGAGTTTCTACCCTAAAATACAAGACGAAGGCTAAACATCCAACTTCTTCATGTCAAATGGGGTGATTGATCAGATACCTGAGTTATAATAGAATCACCGGGAGGTTTATCAGAAATGATAATACGCTCTTTCAGCCTCTCGGGTGATAAAAACTCCTTGGGTGATTCACCTTTCTCTGGAGGATAGTATATCATGTTGCCTAGTATGTCTTTTAAGACCTGCAAAACGGGGGGTGTGTGTTATGAAATCACTCACAAGTATTGATTTTGGTGATTCAAGGAAGAGCTAAGACGGTAGAATTATTTTTACCTCTGCTGCATACTTCTGATGGGCTGGTGTCAAGTGATTTTCTATCGTGAGAATGACGGGGTACTTGGACTTATAAAATGCATAATCTTTGATGGAGTGTACGCAATCCTTGAAATCAACTGAAGGCGTCAATGTCCTGCAAACGAAACTCATGCTTTGGTCAATGCTACAAACCAAAGGAAAATTAAATCATTATATCGGTTGTCATGTACTTGGTACAAGTAGGTATTAAGCAATGTAAGTTTTAGTTATGAGAATATAAGTAATGTGAATTTCGCTTTGAAATAAGTATAATTGGATACACCAAAGACTTATGAGTTTCACTCATTTTAGTAACACAACTGTAACATGTTGATGTAAATCATAAACCCTACACTACCTAAACTCATTTCATAAAACAACAACTACTAATTTAACTTCGTTTGGGCACTAGCATACATGAAGTAATAAAAGTAAATCTAGACCCATAAATGTCACTATAACTTATGAGTTTCAGGTAGGCAGTAGAAAATATATAAAATTATGATCAACAAATGGAGTGATAGGAGTAAATTCAGAGCCATATAGGAACCTACAACGGAACCTAGAATCCTTCTCTATTTATATTATTTTTTGGTATAATGAACTTCATTGTACTCGTATACTAAACAACATTGTTTGAGGGTAGGAATTAAGTTCTTATACAAAGAAAAATGTGGGTTAAGTTACTTACCGACCATGGAGAACATTGATTTTGAGTTTGGAGCCACTCCAGCCACTCCAGCAATCGAGCTCAATGACACGGCAACCACTCTTGAGCGCTTTCTCAATGGGGTCCTTGCTACTCTTTGATGTCAGCTGGTTCCCAGTCAAGTATGTATTATGACTGGCAAAGATGAAGTAATCTGACATTGGTCTGTCCATATCCTCCGTTATCTGCCAACATTCCACAGAAAAAAAAAGGAAATTTCAAAACCCCAAGTCTCCTGAAACAAAACCCTTATATATTGCTACTGTTTACGATGATTGAAGAACATGATAAATAGGGTTGCAATCATTGTAATTAGACATAGCATTGGTGTTTTCTCAAGTGTCAATTAGGTTTTCTTTTCAGCTATAAAAAAACTGATTCTATGTTGTTTACTTCATACTCTTGTAGTTCCTTGTGCATTGATCACTCAACTACGATAACAATCCCAATCATGAATTTTTGTTCTTAGAGTTAAGAGAAGAGACGAGATGCAGAAGGTAGAGAATGATGGCTGAGCACGATAGAGAACATGTAAGAGATTGATACTTTTCAGTGTTACATGGATCAATTGGCATTGATTGTAAAACATGTACAACTACAATCCAAGTCCGAAAGTCCTCGATTCATACTATGAGAGCTGAGAGAAAGGCTGCAATGGCTGGAGTATCAAGAGCAAAATGGAGACCAGTGTGTGAGTTTGGGTACCTTGTCAGAAGAGTCAGCGCGGTGGCTATTGAAGATAGTGCTCAGCAGAAACTTGAGAAATGCTTTCAAGGTGAACGTGGGAGGGGTCTCCGTCTCGGGAGTAGACTCCCGCAGCAACCCGCGTTTGGAGCTACCAGGGCTGGGGCCGAATCCGAGCACTCGCAGGCTACGAGAAGTGCTATTCTCGACAGAAAACGAGATGAACTCCACCATGGCCTTGCGAGCATCCGCCTCCGTGACGCCAGTGTCGTTCTGAAACGTGCGCATGAATTCTGCCAACTGCGCCGCGCTCATCAACTCATCTCCCCTCGTCACGTCCTTGAACGCCCGCTTCACTACTTCTGGAGGCTCGCACACCGAATGGTAGGGCGCCACCGTGCTGAAACACCACGCCATAGCCTCACCCTCAATCCCCCAACTATTCTATTCCCCTCACCACTGCAATGCCACCAATAGTTACCTGGAAAACTAGTTCGGATCCTACTTTGAAATCCTACATGCTTGGACATACTGGCACTCTAAAGTTGTCATTTCACCGACGATGATACTATTATCAATGCACTGTGCCAATCGATTCTCGACAGAAGATCCGTGCACCGATTGTCTGGATTTGTTCGAGTATCGATCCTTTTTCTAGAATTGTTCGAGTGTCGGACCTTGTCCGGATTGGTTCGAGTATCAGACCAGAAGAGGGGAGAATTGGAGAAAGAGTTGGATCGATTGGGAGAGAGAAGACTGATGAATGGGGAGTGAAAAGCGAGAGAGAGAGCATCGATCGGAGTATGGGGAGTGTGAGTGAGGGACAAGAGACCTAGACAGTCGGGTGCTTGAACGAGTCGCCGGCACCTCCGTCTCGGCTCCTGCAATAACCAATTTATAATAGCATCACACCCAGAATAGCAGGAGATGATGAATCACAATTTCTCCCATCTTAACGGAGAGACAAGGTAAACCGTCCTACAGTCACCGCGCTCACTTTATCGTTCTCCACTTGAATCCTTCCCTCCTGGCTGGCTCCTGGTTTGAAAAGCGAGCGAGCATGCACACGGCTTCTTCGGAAGCAACAAACTGAGGTTCGGAGGTGCTGTAGCATGCACACCATCCAAATACTGGAATGACATCTAAAATATAGTGGAAGATGTGAATAAACTCTACAGCTTCTCTAATTGTTGTTGTTGTGTGGGTTATTGACATAGAAAAATGTAAGATGTAAATAAGGTTAGTAGTTTTTCATATGTGAAAGTCAAAAAGCAAAGGCACTTTACGTGTTTATACGTTCATGATGTTCTTAATGGGGTTTGCACGCAAACTCGTTATCTTGGTATAAAAGTTTAATTGTTCTCTATAATTCATGTTGGTGCGCATATTGGGTGCGCATATTGTTACGTGGTACGTGTCAGGAAGCAAACGTTGGACACGCGTCACTCTCTGATTCATATTGGTGCGCATATGGCGTGCGCATATTGTTACGTGGTATGTGTCAGAAAGCGAACGTTGGGCACGCGTCACTCTCTAATTCATGTTGGTGCGCATATCGGGTGCACAGATTGTTACGTGGTACGTGTCAGAAAGAGAACGTTGTACACGCGCCACGCGTTTACACATTCACGATGTTTTTCTTGGTTCTTGCTAGCAAACTAGTTATCAAGTTTAATTGTTCTCTTTACTAATGCATTGGGTTCTCATCACTAGTTGGTGTGCATGTAGTTGCGTGGCACGTGTCAAAAAGCCAAATTAGAGTATGCATTCAAGATGTACTCTTGATTTTTAGACTTAATAATGACCTCCATTCACAAAATTGAGTATTATTATTGCCTTATAATATGGTTACTTATTATCTCTAAGTTGTTACATATTGTTGCATGACATGTGTTTAAAAGTGAAACTTGAATTTGTATCTATGAGATTCTCTTTGTCTCTAAAGTTCACGACTACTTCAGCTTACAAGTTCAATCGTTGTTATTTTCATTTCATTTGGTTCATGCAAATTGACGCACACCTTGTCATGTGGCACGTGTCAACAATCAAAAGTTGTGTTTGCATTTAGCCTCAATTTCGTCAAAATGGCACTATTCCATGTGCCATTTTAGCAGAGGTAAAGTGCCATATTGTGCAAACGTGCCATTTTACAAGCATATTTTTGAAGTGAAGTTCAAAAGTATTTTTGCCTACAAAATGGCATGTTTATTAATATCACACATGTTCTCCGTAATGTCACCAATTTTTTTGTAATATCACCAAATTTTCCATAATATCATCCATTTTTTATGGTTTGACCTTTGGACACAGTTAAAGGGCCAATATTTCTTGAACGGATGTTGAGAAACATTGCTGTTTTTGAATGGCCATTCAAAAATATTTACCCTATCATGTCGAAACTCGACGAAAACCAACATCATTTTTTTCATTTTAAGCACCCCAAAAAGCGTCATTTTAGCAGAATAAGGCCATTTTAACGGAATTGAGGTTATTTAAAAATTTCTCTTTTTCTTTGAACCTTACTAATTACTTTTATTTAGAAGTTCAATTGTTGTATTTTCCATTCCATTCGGTTCATGCAAAGTTGTATACGTTGTCACTCAACATGTGTCATAAAGCAACATGCAATAGGGAGTTCTCTTTATTTTTGAACTTGACCACTTACTTTGAAACACAAACTTAATCATTACTTTTGTCACGTCATCTAAAAATAGTTTTTGTGTAGTGCACAAATTGCCATGAACCAAAACGCCAATTAAACATTCAAGCCAATTTTAATTTTGTGGTCCATTTTAAGACTTTTGCCTCTTCATTTGGTTTTTGTCATTACATTGGGATTGGAGGTTTGGCACCATGTTTAACAAATTGAAAGAATTCAACACCACAATTTTTATAGATAGATAGATAGAAACTCCGGTCCCTTTCTAAGGGGGCCGGCGTGAATGAAGTGTCCGTTCGTAATGCTAATATCTCGATGGCCACCGGACAAGGGGAAATTGGAACAATACTACTTCCCCCTCTCAAGGGTGGACACTATAACTACGCTAGTTTCTAGCCTAGTTACTAGTGCCTTGAAGATACTTGACATAGTATCTCCCCAAAGGGCTTTGAGGTACCCATACAACAAGGTCCAAGGACCCCCCACGATAGTTGGGTGGACTATAGTGGTGAACACCATGCCGGCATGGGGAATAGAACCCACGACCTCCTCATCAGGGGCCTAAGCCCTAACCACCAAGCCAAGGCTTGTGGTGCCTTCACAATTTTTATACCAATAATCTTGAAACAATCTCCACTTTCACCTCTGAAATCAAAATTGATTTGGAGTCAATCCCAACAACTTTTGTAAAATTAACATTGGACAAAAAAGATGGTTCTTTTATATGATACATGCAACTTCAACACAAAATGCACATAAGGGTTATGAATAAGAACTTTTTTGTTAAAATAACAAAAAAACAATGCCTTATTCATTGAGATGTATAAATATTTGTAACATTTAAGTGAAATACAAAGCACTTGAGGAATTCACAACACATACAATTGCAACGCAAAGCAATTGAAAAACTAGCAGGGCAATGGTAAGCTTGGGGTATCACTTTTTGGACACACTAATTAGGTTATTTTTATTGAAAGCCTCCAAAGTTTGTCTAATTTAGTCATTTTAATCAAGTAAAAAGACCCTAAAATAGAAAATAAAATATCATGCACCTCACTGAAATCAAAGTATATATGCCTATAGATTTTCTTTTAGATTTTTTATTTTTTTTGGATCCATTCATAGATGAGGGAAAAAGTGCTGAATTTGGGGATTTGCAGGCATTATAGTGCACAATGAATTAATTTTTTTATTATTAAATAAATTATTTTGTATTCTATACAAGAAGATGTAGGTCATATTCAAAAATTATATTAAAATAAAAATGGTTGATATTCCATTTGCTTGATTCAATGGATTTTAGATTATTGGGACATGACTTACTTTTTCAACTAAAAAATCAAATAAAATTACTTCAAAATATTTTTTTTAATTCTTAATTTTTTTTCTTGATACATTATAAGTATAGACAACTAAAACCACATCTAATGAAGTCTTATTGTATTACAGTTTAAAAATGGATATGTTTGTCACACCAGCATAGAGTGCAATTGTTCATAGGACAACCTTTTTGGGTACCCCAACCAGACTATCACCCAACAACACATACAATTACAAAGTTTTGTATATAACAATGTAACAAGATTTGTTACATGAGACAATAGAATTAGATGTAACATACCAAAGTTAAAGTCCAATGCTTTTGATCACCCCACTAACATATAAAAATGGCATACAATTGGTGAGTTCCTTGTACCATCCAATACTTGCAATCGCGCTACTACACCCTTTAAGAGGTTTCTGTGCGCAACTCATCCTCATTGCGGAACCTTTTAATGGAAGTAAAACCTTGTACCACCCCACACTTGCAATTTGGTTACCACACTCTTCTATAGGTTGTTGAGCGGCGCTCATTCTCGTTATGAAACTATTGAGTAAATGTGCACTTCCACGCCTTCTGATTTAACTTCAAATGGTAGCTCTTCCTATTTAATTGGCACAAACTCTCTGAAGCCTATTCTCAATAATCCAAGAGCTTTGAATTCTCTATTGCCTAACAAATCTATTGGAAATTTGATGATTACAAGACTTGTCTCAAGATCATATGCTTCACAACCTTCTACGTGACGAATTAAAATTACTCTTCGTCACTAAACACTACCTCGGAACCTCTTCGACCCCATTGGTGTAATCAATGCTTGCTAACAAGCATTCTTCGTAATATTTCCTTAATGTGGTTGACACAACCTCTCAAGTGTATCGAAGACTTCCAAAGCATCTACCTCGCTACTACCTTGACACCACTTTGACTTCCTCCCTCTAATCAATGCTAACATGCCTTCCTTCCTGACATTCTCTTCCGTTAATTCACACAACTTATGAAACATAACAAGTGTTCCATCGCATGTGATACAAGCAAAACACATGAAGAACATAGACACACACTATTGAGCTCCTATTGCAACTCAAGTTTCATCTACATTTCATGACAAATTGTGCTTTCTACATATCTTTCATATGTTTTTTCAACCATTAAGAACTTTTCAACTTCTTTTTGAGATTTGTTTCAGTATTTTTGAAGATCTTCAAGAAATTTCAAAATCATACATGACCAGTACCTTGTTCCTTAAGTCACAAAGTAACCCTTTTGCACTTCATATGTCTCATGTCTCATACATTTTCAAGATGATTCCAAAAGCTACTGCCCCATGAAATTAATATTAAATTTACTATCTATAAGTTCATTTAAATGCAATTTATTGATAAAATTTCTAAATTTTTATATTCTTATTCGTTGATGTAAATTCTTCCTAATTGGCATTTTTCTCATGTGGATAAGAGACTTTTTATTTGATGTTAAATTTTGCAATTTTGTTTCAATAACATCGCAATATTTTTGCTCTTTTCACACAATAATATAGTAAAAGTCTTTACAATAGATTTCTACACTTTTATACATTATTATTGAGTATTCTTAAAAGTTAAAGAAGAATAGTATTTCTCAAATATTATAATTTTGAAATTAAATTGCAATGTAATTTTAAAAGTAAACTTTGTGCTCCTCAAAATCAACCCTCAAGTCCAAATTCTTGTTGTTCACGGTTTAGTCAGCCTTTCATTTACAAATTTTATATCGCATAGAGTTGAAACATTTTGCATGTTGTAGAGTTTTTTCATTTTTTTCAAAAATAACATTCATGCTTCAAAATTCCTCATACTTGGCTAAAGTTTGAAGATAGTTGTAGAGCATATTGTATTTGCCCAAAATTGCGGTGAATGCTTGTTTAATCTCAAAATGTGCCTTAAATCATTTAAAGCGCAAAAACTTAATAATTCACCCTAATCCATCATCCATTAATAATAGTTTTTTACTTTTTTGTATATGTAGAATAGTACTACCAAGGCATGATATCACTATTGGGATTTCTAACGCAATGGACTTTTAGAAACCTTTCTTATTGTCAAAGACTAGCCTTTGTATTTGAATTTCACCCTACTTCCCTATGAATTATCAAGCAATTCTTCAGGTTTTATAAATCGGACGAGGGTAAAACTTGGATCAACAAATTCTTGACTAATCCAAGAACATGAATGTGAAGAGCCTCACACTACCAAAAAAAAATTTGTTGGCCCTCGAAGTACTACTTACCCATTAAAAAAAAGAAAAAAAAGAAAAAAGAAAGAAAGAAAAGAAGCTTGATTTACACATAGACATAAAAACTAAATCCAACACTTACATAGTAAAAAATATATCAAAATTTGAAAACTCTCGCCTTGCATTGAAAAAGGGCAAATTTAAGACTTTTTGGCAGTTCTAAGATTAGTCGGCTTTGTGGTAAAGATTTAAAGTGATTCAAATACTCACCAAGAACTTACTTGGAAGCCAAGTAAGAAACGTCACGCCATGCAAAGGAAAGAGAACCGGTTGAACTATCATTGTACTTATTCCCAGGAGCACAGTAACATATGGCTCTATATAGTAACTTGCCAAGTCCATTTTTCCAGAGCCTCCAAATTCAAAGGCCTTCCTCCACAAGCACCTTGTGTTCTATATTGATAAATAAGGAAATAAAATAACACCTTGTTTATCTTAACATGTCAATGCTGAAGATCTCTTTATTAGAAACTTTGGGAGTAGGGCAAGTTAGGGTATGATAAGGGTGTCACTAAGATGCGTCTCACTATGTGTAACTCATTATATATGTGTCAAAATTTTACTTTTTAACCCCGTGTATATAGTTGTAGCTATGTCACCTATAATACCATTTGGTTAGAATAATTTTTCAATATCAAAAAAGTTGTTTCAAAAAATCACATTATTTTGGAGGGGTACCCATATCATGCCCTTACCCAGTAGGCATGCAAGGGTTGGTTTACACTTTGGTAGAAAAGGCCATTGGTCGAGCAAGAATTTCAATTTCAACCAATCACAGGTCAAGAGCCTCAATTCCAACCAATCACTTGTGAGATTTCTCCTTTGACCGATGGAAGCTTCCATCATAGAACAAAGTGGCCCTATATAAGAGTTTGAGTTTCATAGAGAATGATAATATTTGAAAATTCCAAGTACCGTAAGATTACATAGATCTTTGGATGTTTTTCATGGATTTTTGTGTGACATAAGGTGGACAATTCTTAAATCGTGCATTTAAGGACTACACTATAGTTGGAAACTTGAAACGTGTGAATCAATATTTTTACAATTACAGAAATGAAGAAGTTCTCATATTTTTTAAGCACTTATAAAAATAATTAAAATTCAGAAGTGACATGTACTAATTTACCTAATACTCCATGTGCACATGAAGTACATCCTTCTACATAAAATCTAGAAAGTAGGTAAGAATCTAGAGTGGGTGGTTTAAGGAGATGCACGAATTTAGCATTCTCTACCTTTTGCGAAACTTGGTGCAATATCCACTTGACTCTAAGAACCAAGGTCTCAAAACTGACTGAACAATACGGGAATCTTTGGACTTTTTGGGTGAACTGAAATGATTTGGTCAAACTTACACTAATCTGCCTATCTTTGTTTAGATTCCTCACAAGCTTTTCAGAATCCCACTTGATGAGGAATATTGCCTAAATGTTGCCTAAAGGAACAAGCATACAGACATTGGATCTTTGAGGAGAAGAGTAGGAATGGAAGGTCAAGGGTGTGCAATAGGATGAAGTACATGGCAAGGTTTATGGGAATTGAAAGGAGTGAATTTTGGAGTGCATGACAGCAAACAATATATGGTAAGGTGTCCTATAATGGTGCAATTTTCTGCACAGAAAATCTATAGGAATGTTGCCGGTGCAAGCAATTTTTGTGCATGGGGAAAATTAGTAGAAAACTAGGGCAAGTGGAATCATCATTTTTCGACTCTTCTACAGTAAGTAATGAATTTCTAAAGATGGAAATATAGGTGTTCTTAAAATGGTGCCCTAAAGTGACGCCCTATAATCTTTGCAATGTGTACATGGTACTGTTGTATGGAGAAGCTATTATGTACGTGACAGTGAACATTACTAGGGCTCCATTTTCACCACTGCGCCATTTTTGGCTGCTCTACCATATATGTTGTCAACTTTAAATTCTTGTACTGCACTACAATGACCGCTCTTGTACCATGTGAAAACGAAGAAAGTCTAAAAGAAAATGGTTTAATTGTTATTTTAGGTATAAACCTTAACATTGGACCACTGGTGATAGACAATTTGATGAGGAATATTGCCCAAATTTTTCATTTCAAATCTTGAGCTTTTTTACACTAGGGGCAAGCCATTGATGGGGTCGATTCATGCCGAGGCCAAGCTATTGATGGGGTCGATTCATGCTGGGGCCAAGCCATTGATGGGGTCAATTCATGCCCAAATCCTCTCTTGTGATTGGTCCAATTCTTGAAATTGGCATGAGGGGTTTTACATGGGAGTCAAGGCCAATTTTTTAAAATTATATATAATGGATGGGGACAAGTTATGACGCGGCTCACGCTTTAAAAGTTGGGAGATACAAGAATGGAACGCCAATCCATGGCATAGATGCGATTCCTTGATTCCAATACAAAATCATTATTTCACTTAACCCCTAAAGATCCAAGAGGACCAAATCGGCCTTTTGCTATTTTGGGCAGCCTAGATGAATAGGTTAAAAGTAATACTTTTGCCCAAATTTTTTAATGGGTGCTCCCTATACTGCAAAGTGTATGTGGTAAAATTTGCTAAGCCAAATTCCAATTTTTGAGTCCTCTACGACAATTCTTGGTTTGCGAGCCGAACTGGGGCAGTTTAAATTTAGTATTTTTTTGAGATTTTTTTTTTGGAAATATGTTCATGACCAAATTACTACTTGAGTTCCAAAGTGAGCTAACTCAAAAAGTTTGTGAATTTCACAAGGGCAACCCTCAAAAATTACAAAAACAATCTTCACAGTTTCTAGTAATTTCTGAATTAACTCTTACAAAAATTGTCAAAATTTTAGGTTCTGGAATTTTCCCAATTTTTTTTTCTCAAATTTCAAAAACTCATAAAGGCACCTACTTGCCGTTTGGATTTTTAATTGAACCAAATATATCGAAGGAAATGCATGTTTTACTATATCGATGTTTTTAGACCTTCTTCTAGGAAATAATTTGCATGAAAGTCACACAAATGGAATGAGTTTCCAAAATTTTGCATGAGCATACCCAACTTGATTATCTACATGGAGAAAAATATGGGAATTATGTTTGGGGTAACAATCTTCAATTTTACCTATGCTCCATGGAAACAATGTCTCACAAGCAATGCCCAAAAAAACTTCTGCACCAACTTTGAATGTTAAGATCTCACAAATGGTGAAGATCCAACGGTTGAAATTTCACATGGTTGTACAAATAGTAGGTGGGTTTGAGATCTTACGGTTGAAAGTACAGAATTTTTTTTTTTTTTTTTGACCATATCTCAATTCGGACAAGGTGGTAGAAAATCACAGTTTTTGGTTTTGGAAGGCCAAAAAACGCTTGGATTTTTAGGGGTTAAATTCTTTAATGTGAACAAATCAAAAGCATGGAATGTAGCTAATGATATGAATCGGCCCCATGACCTTGTTTTTCCTTTTACAAATCGGCCCCATGGCCTTGTTTTTCCTTTTACAAATCGGCCCCAATGGCTTTACACATGGTGGAATAGGCCCACACTTTCTTTATTGTTTAATGTGTTCCCCAAGTGGACCATGAAGCGAATTGGGCTCAAAATGTGAGTGAATTGGTTTGGAGATTTGTTGGCCTTGACTCCCGGTGTAAAGCGTGGGCTCAAAATGTGAGTGAATTGGCTTGGAGATTTGTTGACCTTCACTCCCCGTGTAAAGCGTCATCGTGAGATTGTGAAGTTAAAAGCCTAAAGTGTTTAGAAAGTATGCGTATGTGAGATATACCTTGGATAAATTGGAGTATCCAAGTTCTTTCATGGTGTGTACTTTTGAGAGGGTAGATGCTTTTAAGGCACCTCATCTCTAGAAATTTACTTAATCCCTACATGAGAGCGACCTCAAAACTCCCAAAAACCCTCAAAACTACCTTTTTTTTATGTAAGATGCAGATTTTCAATTCTTGAAGAATTATGAAGTATGTAAGTGTAGGATCTTGTTACGGACTTGTTCGTGCACATTCATGCCAAATCTTAGGCTCAAATTCCTCACCGTCTGTGAGATCGTAACTTTTAAAGTTAAAAAATAAGTTTTTTTCACCTTGTTGCAATAGGAATCAAGATTTTTTGTGAGGCAAAATAACCAATTTTAAAAGAAATTTGAAATGAGTCCCTTAAGATTCTTGTTCCTAAGTGAGTTAGGTACATGCATACATGATTTTTACCCTCATAAGACTTGTAAAACTTAGAGAAAAGCTTTCTTTCTCACATGGAGGTCTGTTGAAATTCAAATACAACGGCAATGTGTAACAATAGAAAAGGCATGTAAAGCATTATTGGATTGAAAATTTGAACAATGAGATCATGCCTTGGTACCTACACGCTCTAAAAACAAAACTTGTAAAAAAGTAAAATCTCAATTCTAAGTGAAATTTTGAAGTTTCTAAGTTTCAACTAATTTGGGCAGATTTTGAGAATAAGTGAGCACATGCAGTAGTTTGGGCAATTTTCAGATAGTGTTTTGAAACTTTGATTGTAAATATCTCTTGAAGTATAAGGAATTTTGAAGCATGAAATGATTTTTTTGAAAGGTATGGGAAATTTATGCAATTCTCACAAAGTTCCAACTTCATACTGTCTATATTTAGTATCAGCAAGGCTGACCAAAGTCCAAACGTCCCATTTCGGACGTCATTCTCATTTAGGAGTTAATAAGCAAGGTCTTTGAAAAGTTTTGTTTTGGTTTTTCTATCCATTGTATAATTAGTATGTATTTTTGCAACAAAACTTTCTTACTTACACTAATTCCACATATATATAAACTTACTTCGAGTTATTGTTTGAAGTGCAAAAATATAACTACCAAGGTTTGCGTTTAACTCAATTTTGAGATCTAAACAAAATGGCATATCCTCCTATTTTCTTAGAATATGAATATCGTTAAAGATAAAAATAGGGTCAATCAAGAACAAAAATTCCAATCAAAAACCTTCAGCTTCTACAGAATCGTAAGACTTTGTATCAAGAACAAAAAGATTTGTTTGTAAGATCTCATTGTCTTTTTAGAAAGTTTGATAAGTCGTACACTTTTTGTCGTATAAGATAAGGTTGGTCTAATTAAAAAGATGAATATTGTGATAGCCTTATCATGAGACACAAGAAGAATAAATTTCCTTCTCAAGGAATCAATATAAGAACTAAATCCATTTACGAATCTACAACATATCCAAAATTCTAAGTCTTAATCGAGTACACCTTGTTGGAATATTTACATACCATTACATTAAATAACTCAAGCTTCACAAATAATGCAGAAATACATAACAAGTTTGATTTCATTCTTGTTTTCTTGTCTATGGGAAAGTGTACTACATTCTTTCATATTCTTCCTACATCCATTGTCCTTACTAACTGAAGTCACTTGAGCTCTAAAACCGCGCACTAACAGAAAAGAGAGGATGAAGAAATTGGATGATAATAATCAACGGCTCCAGCATAGAGTTCCTTTTGGAAGCCCAGAGACATCCCTTTTCGGCAGTTTGTCTGCCTTCCGGCGGATCCTCCCTGCAGGCTACCGTCTCAAATCGGAGGTTCCAATCGGCTAAACCGGATTCTTCAATTTTCCCTTTGTTGATTACACAAGAAAGAAGTGCTTGCTGGACAAATTAGAGAACGGCGACGCGATGGGGAAGTGCCCGAACCACAAAAACAGTCATGGCAAGCATTATTCTCACAAGTCGGCTCGGAGAACCAAATTTGAGAAGAAAGATATCCTTACAACTTGCTAGTTTGTCTGAATTGTCTGAAGCGGAGTGTTTTTCTTCTAGTGTCTTGGCAATAAATTAGGGTTTAGCGCTTAAACCCTAAAACTGTCTGTCTGGGTGTTGCTAGATAAATCACGGGTAATTTGAGCTTAATTGTGGCAGCTGGAGATGATACGCTTAAACTTATAACAATCAGGCAGAGTGCGTCCGATTGTTTCTATTTAGGGTTTCATCCTTGTAGTTTTAAGGTGAAGGTGATTTGAGAAGTATCTAGGTTTTGGTGCTCATGCATATGATTGAAGTTGTAATCAAGTCATTTAGGGTTCTTGTCTTGGTCTTTTTCAGTGCAGTGTAAGTTCAAGTTTCGGGTACCTCCATTTCTGACATACAGGTCGGAGTTTTGCTGGGTTGGATATGTTTGAAGCAGCGTGTTTTTAATGCATTCTTTAAGTTTTGGGAGCTTTTTCCAGAGAATAATGATGTAGGTGTCGTGATTGGCTAAAGTTTCACCTTAATTCTTGAGAATACGTGACGACATGATTTACACGGAACTCCGCAAAGTGGATACCCCGAAATCCACAGGGATTGATCCTGATCTTCCCGGCTTGGGCCAGTTCTATTGCCTACACTGCGAGTAAGTTGCACTTCCTCTGTCACTTTGCAAGTTAGTTTGATAAAGTGCAAGATGAAATTGAACCTAGTAAAGCAGATACACGATCTACTCCCGTTTTAGCTTTTAAAGGTGATCCTGGCTTATGCTTTTCGTGTGCAATTTGACTTTGTGAGGAGCTTTTCAGTTTATGTTTTTATTTTTTATTTTTTATTCAGTAGTTTTCTGAGCAAGTCATAAAGAAGTAGGACCGTCATGGTCATTTCAGACTACCTTAAGTTCGGTCAAGCATCTTTTGACTTCCGAATTAAGCTATTTCTCGCAAGTCACATGTTTGGATGACGGAATTTCAACCTACAGAGATCGGACAATTAAGTCAATGGGTTAGGATAGCTTGCTCAAGTAGCCCATGATTTTTGAGTGTCTCAAATTTCTGCTTGTGATGTTCTGCAGTCGGCACTTCACCAACACTGTCATCCGTGATGAGCATTACAAGACAAAGAAGCACAGAAGAAGGTGATCTACCTTACGTCCTCTTTCTTAAGCACTTGTGTTGGTTTTAGCAATTTAGGAAGGTTGTGTACCATATAATGTTCTGGATTTCGAAGTTGAATCAGTAACCACAACTGATTTTCAAATGCTCAAATGCTGGATGGTGTCTCAGGGTGAAGATGATGGAGGGACCTGCTCCTCATAACCAGGTTGATGCAGAAGTTGCGGCAGGAATGGGCACTCCTGATAATGGTCCCAGATTACGCATTGGTGAAGAAGTGGCAATGTGATAAGAGCCAAGAGCTAATGTTGCAAATCAGTATAGCAGCTTTGAAATTCATATTCCAGTGTTCGCAGGCCAGTACAGAAAACAAGCTCTGTCGGTGCCACAAGAATGCTAAGTGACAGGAGTATTGAACAATTTCAAGCTGCAAGAATGGGATAAGCCACAGAATCCCTGCTGTATGTGCCCTTGTACCTGGAAAATTTAGGATTTATTTCTATTCGTGATTGTAAGCCCTGTTTTTGAGTGCTGTATGGGTCAGAAGTTATTTAAACGACTTGCTTTAAGAGAATTCGAGTTAACCACAAGAATAAGACTATCTTCTCTACACAATCATATAACAACATGGGTGCAGACACCAACAACATGATAACCTCAGGGTTACTCATCAGGGAGCTGAAAATCATAACTGACATGTTCATACACCAAATCGTGTAAGCTTGTTCTTCCCTTTTCACCATTGTTCTGGACATGATCGCCATCGGTTTCCTCTTCCTGCACGCTAACGACACAATCACAACAGAAAAGTATAATATTTCAAGCAATTTTTTTTTAATAAACCTTGCATAAATTACTTATTGGTTAACCTTCCTATAACAACTAATCCAATAAACCCCAAATTTTGAAATTACCACGTACCATAAGGTGCTCCGACTAAAAGGTGCTCCGACATCAGTAATTGACTTCACTAAACTGCAAGCCTCATTCCGCTAGTGTGCACAAAGACATACGCCTTAAACTGCCAAATTTGTATGCTACTCCATCCCATTTATGCAAATAGGCGAAGTTCTTCAGAGGAGCTCTCAGATCATAGTTGGGATGTTGCTGCATGGTGACCTTCACTATGCTGAATTAATTAATCTAGGTCCTCTCATGCCACATGGACCCCCTTAGAGGGGTGCCACATGAACACCATAAGTGCACTTTATTTTATAAATTTTATTCTTTGAGGTTAGCCCTAGTCCTCTTGTACTTGCTCAGGGAATGAAGCAGCTACAAATGATATGGGATAAATCGGCTCTCCCAACACCCCCGCCCTCAACAACCCCTACCTCCAAGACCCCCCACCCCCAAGACCCCTCCAGCTGGACCCTCTCATACCCCCTCTTCTCCGGTTTTTAAACCGTGATTTGCGGCCCGGATTCTGGGGGCTTTATTGAGATTTTGGGACATAGTGAGGTTCAAAAGTCCAGAGGTTCAAATCAACATCCCTTGATTGAAGCTTCCGGAGTACTATCGTGCAATTAACTAGAGCTTCCTCCAACAATACTTTGCAGTAGGCGATCCATATTGCCACCATTCACATACATGGCACCCTCAAAGTGACCAACGTGAGTCCACCATCGTAATTTCGAAACTTGAAACCTCAATTTTGTCGAACCACCAATGTGAGTCCAGCATCGTGGTTTGAAAACTTCAAAATTCAAGTTTGCTAGAAGCCCATCAAGCAACAGATGTCCTGTTTGGTGACATGATCTGTATGAGATGCATTGCGGCAACGTTATACAAATCATATATTCCAATAATAATTTTTAACCTCAAAATCTGCAGGGTATAATTACAGTCTTCTTAGGGTCCATTCAAACAATGGGTGAATGGATGACAGAGGCATTCAAAATTGACTTTGTAACATAAACCGGTTAGGGTACCGTAACACCATAGCTGGTTCGTTCTCTGCCGAACGAATAATTATTTTTTTTGAAAAAATAAGATTCGTTTCTCGCAAATCGAATTTTTAAATATTCGTCTCTATACTTTTAGAGAAAAAAAAAAAAATTGGTCTAAGTTCAGGGAGAGGGGCGGGCAGTAGAGGCGCCACCCCTCCAATGTCCCGCCCTTAGTGGTGAGGGCTGCCCCACACACCACACTTGTTTAGGGTTTAGGGTCAGCAAGCAATTCTAACTATGGATTCAATCATGACTGGAGATTGAGTACGAATAGAATATCTTCTGCTGTCGTTAGTAGGAGAATCTCGATCAGTCATAGTCCCCCCTGCTTTATATTGACCAATACGATGTCACCACATACCACAGACATGATTAGTACATTGCCTGTTTCGGTTTATATTGAGATTATTTTTCCTGAAATTCGCTCTTGAAGGCATGGAATTTTCGTTTTTTTTGTTTGTTATTTTTGGAATTATTTAAGAACGAACTAGCTATGGTGTTACGGTACATAAAGTATTGGCAGTAACCCTGAAGGAGAATCTCAAATTTTGGGATCCTATGACATTATGTAGGGACCGAAATTCATGATTTATATCAAACAATCCATGCATGCTATGTGAGTACTATCAGGGTCGTTTTACATGGGGAGTCAAGTCGTACATGGGGCCCATGGAGAGCAGCAAATTTCTCAATATTACATGAGGAGTCAAGTCGTACATGGGGCTCATGGAGAGCAACAATTCTCTCAAGATGATTGGTTCATTTTTTTAAACTCCAAGTGACGAACCAATCACATTGAGAGAATTTTTGCCCTCCTTCGGCCCTATGCTCGGCTTGACTCCACATGTAAAGCTTCCCTAAGTACTCGACGTCCTTCACGTATAGAAATGATTCGACCTGTTCTTTGGCCGCATTTTTCTGAAATTTGCTAATGTACTAAGAAATAATCGGAAATTTCAATTTGTAAAAGGCCTTGTAATAAGATCGGATTGCTTTTTAGTATCATCGCAAAAAATCACTTTTGTTTTGTGATATCATTCCAAAAACTGTGAATACTACATGCACCATCTACCATTGACTACTCCCACTTTTTGCTTCAATTACAACATACATTGTCATTTACAAATTTGATATGAGTGCCTAAAATTGCTCTCAAAACACTTGAGTCCGCCGACACCATGCATTCGCCATAGCCAAATGAAATTCATATTCTAGAGGTTGCATTCACCACAGAAAACTGATCGAATGTGCACAGCAGGACGTCGAAGTGACCAAGGGCTCGGGCAGGTAGGGCAGTGCGTTACTCGACAAAATAGCAGAGAAGGGGAAGGCTATGCTCTGACCATGGCTGATGCACAGAGTGCTCTGATCAACTAAACTGGATTCTACTAATGGGAGCGGCACTGGCTAGAATTACTTGTATGGATATCAATAAGCTTTTGAAGGAATGTGGGACTTTGTACAACATCTTGTATACTAAATCTCGTAAGCTATCATGATCAGATCGATTTCAAATTTGAGATGCACTTAACAATTTTCTGAGAGATGCTGGAAGCAAAGCAATTCTTGAGAGGAATGTAAGCTTTTGCTAACCTTGTTTCGGTGAGACATTGTGCAAATTGGATGGAAGTGACTGATTGGTGATTGAGGTGTAAAAGATTGCCGAAGTTCAATCTCGTCCCACAGATATTCCACTGTTGCATCGATTGTGCAGCTTCAATTATGTGACTAGTATTGTCCAAGAAAGGATAGCAACCCATAGCTTGCTTAGATAGGTAATTTGGTTGTTTTTTTGAAGTAGGACGTATCTTACGTAAAAGCAAAGTAGTAGAGTGTGTGTTGCGGTATTGCATGGAGGAGTATAAGGAGGTGAAATTTGCAAATCTACTCTCACTTCTGTTAGAATGGCATTATACTGCTAAAATGGCTCACCTCGACTTTATAAAATGGAGCTTAAAAATCATGTGATATTACAGAAATCAAAAGTGATATTATAGAATATGAGTAATATTACAAAAAAACATGTGATATTTACACAATATACCATTTTGTAGGCGTAGAAATGCACGATCTGGTGTGACAAGCTAGCGCATGGAATAAGGATCATTTTAACAAAATTGAGGTTATTCGCTAAGATTGCTAAGTTTAGGTAAGCTATAACTTAAAACTTGCACTATTCTTGGGATTGGAATGTGATGCTATGTTATCTTTGTAGTACATTGGACCCAACATAGAACAAATTGAATTCTCGATTGCATCAATTATAGTTAAGACATCAAGACTTGAGAATGTAGCCTCAAGACTTGAAAAAGTAGAGCTTGTTATACTACTTGTGCATAAAAAGTACAAAATGATCATACATCTTAGAATATCTCTCATTCTTGTTATGACTAGTAAGTTAACTACTAAACGTCCCAAAGTGTCGAAATACAACGTTTTGGATGGAGGGAATAAACATTGAAGAGCCACAACTTCTTTAATGTAACTCTACTTTGGACGAAACCACTTGAATTAGGTCACATATCAAGTCTAGTTTGCGTGAGATAAATAGCACAACTATAAAGTAAAGTACAAGAAAACACCAGAGCATCCTTATATTTATAAGAATTGCAAAAAAGGTCACAACATTCATGTTCATTCAACAAAAGATGGAAAATAACATTGCTAAAAGTAAACCCCATATTATATGATGTTATTACTATCAATCATTATTAGTTGAATTTTCAACTACAAAATAAGTGATTAGCACCTTCTTATTACCGTATGGCCTCCGCACTGCCCTAGAAATAGATAGACCGTTAACACATAGGATTCGATGAATATACTTTATGACATAATTTTCACGATTGAAACCCATGTTGAAAAGCAACTCCAGCTTACCCTATTTCAACATACAACCACCACCCGTTAATCATATTGAATATGTAAATAACTATATTTATCATATATGCACAAGAATAAGAAAGATAAAATAAGCATGTGTGTTTAATCATGTAGTCATGAAGTGCACAAACAATCAACTCAGACCAAACTCAAATAGTTACTAGAGAAACAAGAATTCATACCTCTTCTTGAAGATGTCCATTTAGAAGAAATTGAAGGTCATCCCATGAATCAATCTTACTCTCATATCTACTCCACTTATCTTGGCACATCTGCATAATAACCACACATATATTGAGTAAAAAATATTTTATAAAGATATATGATGATGAACCTGTAGAGATTTACTTTACAAACTTCACAAAGTCAATTGTGCTCGTAACATAGATATAGTCTTGCCATAGACAACCATGAACATTTCAACGTATGTTAAGAATAAATCAACTCAAAAGATAAGACAAGCATCATCATGCAATTATATAACAACTTAAGTGCAAACACAATAACCATCAAACCTTAGCAGTTGCAAATTGAAAACATCACTTACTTGTCTCAAAAAATATTTCTCATAATCATTGAAGTTCCCCATAGCTAGATCATCACTAGCTCCCTCTTCCTTAAAATCACTACCACTAGCTCCCTCTTCCTGCACATCACCCATACAATACTAGTAAGAAGTTTTGCATTTGATAATGTGATTATAGAACATGCATTACAAGACATATATAAAGATGTTATGCAATCATGTTGTACTACATCAACTCATTCCGCTATTACAAGGCTACTATTTGAGCCAAGTCACACTTTTGATGAATTTTTTGATACAAAAGAGTCATTAAGTTGAAGATGAACAACTTTCTAGTTGATGATTTTTTGATTGCAAACTTCACATTGGTGGTATTTTAGCTTCAAAGTGAAAACAATAGTTTTTTGTAGCTATTTTGTGCACTAAAATGTTATGATCTCGCAATTTGTAAGTTCCCATAAGTCAACTTTTGGTCCAAATGATCTAAAATGAGTCTATGAAAAGATTGTACAACTTAACATCTTAATAGCTTATCTTCATTTCCATCTACGCCACTTTTTATATAAATGCATTTTTGACTAAAAATACTCAAGGACACATGTAGGATAATATAACACATAAATTGTTCTGAGGATTATTGAAGAAAATAACATAAAATCCTTATATTCATACGAATTGCAAAAAACGGTCACAACATTCATGTTCATTCAACAAAAGATGGAAAATAACATTGCTAAACGTAAACCCCATATTGATATGATGCTAGTACTATCAATCATTAGTAGTTGAATTTTCAACCTACAAAATAAGTGAATAGCACCTTCTCGTTACCATATGGCCTCCGCACTGCCCTAGAAATAGATAGACCGTTAACATATAGGTTTCAATGAATATGATTTGGGAGATAATATTTGTAAGTAAAACCCATGTCTAAAACCAACAACTCCAGCTTATCCTATTTCAACATACAATGATACAATCACCACCTCTTAATCATATTGAATATGTGAATAACTATATTCAACCTTGATGCACATGAATAAGAAAGATACAATAAGCATGTGTGTTTAATCATGTAGTCATGAAGTGCACAAACAATCAACTCAAACTAAACTCAAATAGTTATTAGAGAAACAAGAATTCATACCTCTATTCCGTAATGTCTCTTGAGAACCTCTTGAAGCTCACTCTCTGAATCAATTCCACTCCAACATCTACTCGAGTCATCTTGGCACATCTGCACAACAACCAAACATCTACTAAGTACAACTTTACTTTATTAAGGTAAACAATGATGAACTTGCATAGATTTACTGTACAAACTTCACAACATCAATTATGCTTCTAATATAAATATAGTCTTCCTTCCTAAACTTACCATGCACAACCATGAAGGCATGAACATTTCAACGTCTATTCAACTATAAATTAACTCAAAAATAAGACAAGCAATTATATAACAACTTAAGTGTAAACACAATAATCATGAATCACAATTGCAAATTGAGAACAGTCATTACTTACTCGTCTCAAAAACCTTTTCTCAGAATCACTGAGGTTCCTGAGAGCTATATCATCCTCATCATCAAAATCATCCTTATCATCAAAATCATCCTCATCATCGAAATCATCCTCATCATAAAAATCATCCTCATCTTCAAAATAAATCCCAATAGCTCCCTCTTTCTGCACATCACCCATACAAATACAATACTATTCACAAGTTTTACATTTGATAACTTGATGATAGAACATGCATCACAAAACATGTATAAAGATGATATGCAATCATATTATCCTACATGAACTCATTACACTCATTGTCATATCAGTGTACTATTCTCTACTTCAAACTTGATTTGATTAAAATGTACAATGAATTCAAAATCTATGGAATTACCAATAAAAAGTGAAGTACTTTGATACCCTAGAAAGAGGTACCTCTAATTTTTTCAATGAGACGATCCATTGATTTTCCCTCCTATGAACTCCTTCGGCACAAATCAATCCCAGCAAATTGAAAGCCATCCGAACGAATCCTTCTTGATTTCCAAGACATACAACTTCAACAGCCAAATTATGCGTACAATACTCATCTTCACTGTATTGGATTAGATTGGCCGGATGTCGTCGAGGAGCTCTAAGAACAAAGTGTCGTACATTTCCCAAATCAATTGTAGCATCCTCTGATGTAAGCTTCTGAAGAACCATCTCGCAACCACGTACAAGTGAACCATGGCTAGCTTCACAACCCACAAACGCCTCCATCAAATCAATCATTGAGCCACCTTTCACATACATCGCCCCCTCGAAGGGACGATCGTGAGACCATGATCCTGGTTTGTAAACTTGAAAGTTCATCTTTGTCAAAACTGATAGAAGCTTCTCAAGTTGTAGAGTGTCTCCTCTTTTAGACGTGGTATGTACAAGATACATTTCCGAGCCGACATCCTTATCAATAGAAGCTTCAAGGATTTCTTTTCCCTTCGACTCCAAGCTCAAAACAAAATAGAAGAACACCTTGTGTAATGCAATCATTTTATTCACCATTTAGAGTCGACAATATGAAGAAGCCAATCGAGCATTAGAGAGAAGATACTAAATACCCAAGAAAAATTGATGCTTACCTCCACTAGGTTCTCATCGCTAACCTTCTTACCTTCAGCATCTCTCACTTCAAAACCTGTCAAGTAAACCATGTGTAATTTGTGTCAAGATGCGCAACTCTTTAGTGCGCTCGCCATTCATGTTTGAAGGATCCAAACGCTTCCAATGAGAGTTATTACCAACTTACATTGCATAAGCATTCCGCTACGCATCTGAGACACTTCAGCTTTTGAGACCCATAATCGCAATTGCAATAATCTCTCCAAAGCTTGAAGCAAAGGCAAAGTTCGATGATTGCCCTGTTGCTCCACCTACATCAAAAAAATACCTCTCAAACAATTTCAATTAAGAGAGCCACTTTCTATACTCAAAATTGCCATATCTCATCTCCATAATAAAAAATGAAGAATCATACCTCATTTTCAAACTCTTATTAAACCATCAACTTAGCAGCAGTAAACTAGTGTGTTCATAAATAACTTTCACTAGAATACAATTTCTTTTCCAAATGTCTTGACCAATTGTGCAATATATTAAAGTTGAAAATATTAAATTGAAGCAGTCTTTATTTTTATGTGTTTTCAATAAAACTCATCTCTTCAATAAACAAAGAAACAAAGGTATATGTAATGGTGAATTACCTTGATGATGGTTGCATTCTTGTTATTATTGTTATTCACAACAACAATAGGTGGATCACAACCTGGCTTGTACTTTAACATCTTGCATATGTCACTGAAGCTTGGCCTCATTTCTGGATCACTTTGCCAACAACCCGTAATAATGCTTCTCAAAAATAAAGGGAGCTCAGCTGGAAGAACCGGACGTCGTCCATTTAAAACTTGGTTTAATGCTTCAGAATAGGTGCAATCTTCAAATGTCTCTTCAAATGGTATGTAACCTGATATAATCTCATAAGCAATCATTGCATAGCTGTAAACATCCGATTGGTGTGTGAAATGCACTTTGGAGCTTGGAACTTTGTCACTCAACTGTTGTAGAATCTCTGGTGCTCTCCACAACCATGTGCCCACTACTCCCACAGAGCACTCAAAATCAGCTACAACTGATCCAATCTTTTCATGTACACTCGGAGCAACAACATTAACCTCGTCTCCAAACTCCCCCCACACAAGCACATTTGAAGCTTTCAAATCCCTGTGTAGTATATCATGCTTGTGAAGCCCTTCCATATCCTCCGCTATCCTCGACATCAATTGAATAGCTTGGTCCATGAAGAAAGGGCCGACTGTACTGCGCTCAAGTTTCATCCGACGGTCAATCAGCAGTCGCAGGTCACCCCACCGTCGAAACATGACAAAGGCAAATCGTCCCTTAAGCCTCTCGTCTTCCAACAATGTTCCTCCCAGAATCGTTATCAAGGGCAAATCATACACATACGAATCTTTGGAATTGTAAGCCGACAGCATTCCAATGGGCCATTGCGCCTGGAAAGCTTGCAGAGGAGCATCTCCCTTCATCACCTTCGCCACCAGATTGAAAGGACCATCCTCTATTGTGCGAGCTTCGTATACAACCGCTTTTGCACCTTCGCTGATTTCTTCCCCAACTCCAATCTATCAAAACTTCTGAAAAAACGACCCCACTCTGGGTGCTCCTTCAACAATTTGTACTCTTTGAAGTTGGTCTCAACTGACCATTCTGAGGACGTGCTGGAATAACTCAAGTCGCTCCAATGACGACTTATCGAGGACTTCATCTCAGCTTCAGTTTGACGACTGAAGTTACTATTTTGATCTGTGGAGTGCATGGCAGACGAGGAGGAGCTCGCCATGTTCTGAGTACTCTTCAAGCTGGGCTACGCTTGTTTCCACGATGTACTCGACCTCCTTCAGCAACCGGCCTGATCTCAGATAAAATTTCAGGAATCATTTTTCATGCATTTGAACTGCAAGCACAACTTCTACAACTTCTACATACTCCGCCTCGAACGTGCAAAAGAAATCGGGCAGTGAGATCTATGGAGATATAAACGCCTACCCTAGATACAGAATTGCCCCAACAAGATTATAAACATGATGTAGGCTTGTTACTTGACTACACACTCTTACAAAGCGGGGAGTAGAATGGCCATTGCCGGTAAGTTACGTTTAAGCAAGAAATCACAGAATCAAAACCAGGGCCCTGTGTAACAAGAGTGAGTTTCACCAGAAATTTCCCGGGATTGAAACTCACTGCATCTTAGTACACGTTACGGCGCTTCGATATCAATTCTAAACAGCTCATTGCACAACGATAGTATCGACACAGAGCTCCGTGCAGTACCTGCAAGGAAGCGTTCTTAAACGACCTTCTCAGCCCCAGAGTAAAAACACGATCAGGTTGTGCACATCAAGCACATCAAGTCCTGCTGCAACATCCTCTGTTACAACACCGTGTGTCCTGATAACACCATTCTCAAGCTTCGAAACGACAACAATATGGCAAGTCCTGCTCATGAAATCCAAAGATTCGCTCAAGTCACTCGAGGCAATGAACTTACCACGCTTTCGACAGTGATCTCGCGCTCACTTGAAGTTCTCGCAAACTACAAAAGCCTCTCAAATATCAACCTCAATCTAAAGTCCCCACGTCAGAAGACATGTCGGTTGTCGACCAGTAACATGAACCTTCGGCGAAGTCAAACCCTACGGAACGTATAAACAAGCGAAACCCGCCGCAACACAAAATGCTCGTATTAGAACAACAGAATTTGCTCTACAAGGCTATCCCGTACTCGCACGCGCCACAGTAATCACTCTACTCGATACAGGTCACTGCATCGCGAAAGATGAAACGGTCCAAGATGCTGCCTCACGTGAAATCAGAACTCTCTTTGGATACGTGATAGCAAAAAAGTGACATTTAAAGAGACAAGAAAGAGCGTCGATTAGCCAGTAAACGATCGAAGTAGTTGCTTACCGACAGTTTCAGTCGGAGAAATTTGATAGCTGTGAAGAACACGCTACCGTCCACGCCAGATGTCCGCTTCGGGTTTAACTCGTTCACGCAAACTCAAGCTACCGCCTAAGAGAATCTTTGAATAGATCCAGCTGTGGTGATATTTTCAGAAGTTTGAAAAGTTAGAACCCAAAAAGGATTGGATTTGAGAACCGTGAAGTGTGTTGAAGATGCAAATGAAAGCAAGGAGAATACAAAGTAAGCTCCAAGAAGATGAACACAAAAGAGAGAGTCTTAGATTGTGGGAAAGAGTATATGGAGGTACAAGGAGAGAGAAGATGAATAGTACTTCTCTCTCATAGGTCCAAAGTCGGTGGTATCTTACACTAGTGACTCAACTAGCTACAATACAAAGGAGAGCGTATGTGAGAATATTAATTTTCAACAAAGTGCACTAAAGTAGAGTGTCCTAAAAGCGCCATCTTAAGAGATCTGACCTATTTTTAGCACTAGTAAATTCAAAATAAAATTATGACCACATTCGAAATAGGTTTTCGGAAGGATTGCAAAAATTTGCAACATGTAATTCGCATTTGTGAATTTTATACAAAATTCCAAAGTGCTAAGTAAGATTTGACCCAAATGCGTTATATACAAATGAGGTACATATGTATCTTCACAATCTACAAATGAGGACAGATCTCTTTTGGGTCCTGTGGCGCTTTTCGGACTGCCTACCATAGTATCATGTTCTATCATACCATGGTGATTATTCAATTCTATTTTTGTGGATTTGATTCAACTAGTTTCAATCTACACCATCTACCATTGACTACTCTTGCTTCTAGCTTCAATCACCAAGTATATTTTCAATTGTAAATTTGAAATGAGCTATCAAGAAATCATAGGATACTTGAGCAAATCCGAAATTTCAAATTGAAGCATTGATCTATTTCTTTCTTGTTTCTTGGGTTGGAGGAATTTCCTATTAAGTGCTTCTAACAAGCAAACCTTTCTCAACCCCTAAATGACCATGGTGTTCATGGAGCTCCAAAATCGCGATTTCATACCACCATGGAATCTTTAGAGCATGAGAATTTACGCCTATTTCAAACTTTCAACGGTATGATATTGAAGAAAACTACCATATGAGGTAATCTTTAAAATTTCAGTCGTTGAATCTTTGCCATTTGTAAGATCAGAACACTCAAAGTTGATGCAAACCCACATTTCAACATACATAGTCTACTTTGTGCGAAGGAAAGCATGATGCTTTTTACCTCAAACACATTGCTCATATTTTTTCCAGGTAGTCAACTAGATAGAACATGCCGATGCAAACGCTCATTTGGCATTTGGAACCTTCATGCAATTTATTTACTAGAAGAAGGTATGAATCTAGGAATTAGTACGACATGCATCACTTTTATTGTATTTGGTTTAGGGGAAAACTGAATAGTGAGTAGGTACCTTTGTGAGTGTGTGAATTTTGAGAAAAAAGAAAGCCAAATAAAACCTGAGTCTCAAATTTTGAAAGAAAAATTTGTAATATTATAGAAAGCTTCTAATCTAGCTCTTGTAAATTTTTGAAGGTGCCCTTCTAGAAATGGTTTGATTATTAACCTGGATCAGTAGAAAACCTGAATACAAAATCATTGAAGAAAATATTTCATTAAAATATATATATATATATATATATATATATATATATATATAAAAAAAAAAAAAAAATAAATCCGTGTCAAAACTATGAACCAAATTATTTGTTTAAATACTACAAAAGTGGAATTTGACTTAGCAATTCTTCCCACAAACCTTGTAGTATAGTATAGGAAACATCTGGTAAAAATTTAGGGCAAAAATAACTATTCCCTTCATCTAGGCTGCCCAAAATAGCAAAACCTCCATCTTTAAGGCCTTACTTAGTCATTTAAGGCCACTTAATCATGTGAAGGCCTTTGACACTAGAACAAATATCCTCTAAGGACTTAAAGAATGGTCACACGCTATTTGAGTGATAACTAACATGAATCCACTGTCGTTCTGAAATTCGTAAATTATTCTTGCCGAACTCAAACAAAGATTCATATCCACATTGAGTGTTAATTGAGAACTCATCTAGAAATTATTCCAAACCAAAGAATTCAAAGGGGGAAAATCATTTTATCATTCAAGTATGCAACCAAGTATCCTAAGGATAACTTTTGAAACTCATTCTTGATGAAAATGTACTTTGTAGATGAAGCATGAAGAGTAGCCAATAGTAGATGGTGTATGAAGTACTTGAAACTTATTAACCCTTAAACGACAACCCCAACCCGAGGGGCTGGGTTTTCCTCTTATTCTCCATCGAACAGAGAGCCTCGTCAACCGCTTTTGACCGCAACAATCTCATCCGGCGGAGCTTGGGGTGCGGAATCCAATGTGCCGAAAATCAGGTACTCAAGTGTTGCGATGTGTAATTCCTTGCGATTGCTAATGTTCCGGAGAGACGCTCTCATTGTTTCTTGTTTTGCCCGTTGCACAGCCCGTGTCCTGAAGGACCCATGTCGTGCACTGTAGCTCACAACCAAGAAGACATGCTCGTAGTTTGAGGAGCTGCCCGGCATGCCCGACCGCGACAGCTCGTCGTGCCCACACTGCAGCCCCACTTTCAAATTCTCGAAGAAGATTCCTTGGGCTGCCCAGCGAGGACCTAAATTGTCGTTTAAGGGTTAATATTCACCATGAACTTGTTACTATTCACTCCAATGTGATTCTAAATCACTTCACGGTTCTCAAATCCAAGCATTTTTGAGTTCTTAATGAATCCTCAAACTTCTCAAAACAATTCCTTCTCACGAGAAATTTGTTGACAGCTGGTAACTCAGCAGTTTATACATTCCCTTAGAGTAAGGAGAGTGTTCTAGGTATATCAATGATGAGCTCTATGCTTCTTCCCCGCAAGTACACAATCCTCTACTGCCGTGTACTCACTATGAACATTTTAGGGTGCCAGTTCAAGGCACCATTTTCAAAACATCTATGAGACCACCTGCAAAAATTCATAGCAAATCGTTAATGAGTTCAAAAATGCTCCCAACCTTCAAAAAAAATATTATATATATCCACCTCGGAAATTTCCGAAAAGTCATACCTCAATATTTGCTATTAAATTGAGAAAAACGAGGGACTACTCCCACAACAATAAGGTCGAAAGTTTTCCAAACCTAAAAGTGTCGAAAAACCCTGCAAGTAGTAAAAGTGCTCTTTTTGAAAGGTGGATTCAGTTGAGTCGCGAACTCAATGGCTGAAAGAAATAGCTGTAAGATGATTCTTAATTGACATACAAACCAAATGAAATCAAGAAAATTGCTCGTCCCAGTAATTATTTGCTGTTCTTAAACCTCTGTCAGATATTTCCATATACTTTTATTGCGGTTACAAGACCCTCAAAGCAGTGCTCAAAAGTCAAACAATCTGCGTTAAGAAGGGAAATAATCACACATACCAATGGTTCAATTGCAAATTCCTGCACATTTTGCTCTCAGCCATTTAAAAGAATGCAATGCAGTGGTTAACCCTTGATCAATCTTTGACCTAATTTTCATTATTATCACATTCTCCTCAGAAGCTCGATCCGCAACCATCTAAGTTGCGTTTTCAACGAACAGAAGAAGTACCAATACTGGAATTCTCTTTTAGTAATACCCTGGTCAAGTATAAACCTCAGCAAGCAAAAGCTAAGACTCGCTTCCACTACTATGGAAGCAGCCATAACTTCATAATCGACACCATAAGGTTATTGCTCATTTATGAGAGTGAGGATAATCCAAGTTTGTTCTTGACTGAAATAATCTAGGGCTTGACAACTGAAATTTCCGAAATAACCAATTTGAGCTTCAATCTTCCCTGCCATATCGAGCGTCAAATCACAAACTCCATGACAACCTAATAAACCCCTGCTCGATTACAAGGTCGAGGATCCGAGCTTCGATTACTCAAATCTACAGAGACAGTCAGATATACAAACTCCATGGCGACTAGAGTAACCCCTGCTTCATTTTGGTGGAGCGTCAACGACTGAACCGAGGCTCTAGAATAGATTGAAGCGCTAGAACCCAACTCTGCACTAGGATTCAGAAGCTCACTCTAGCGCATGCTGATTCTAAAGATTCTTGCAGCACGAAACGAATTCCAATGTCGGTACAAGTTCCAGTACCCCTGCAACAACCAGTCATCTACCAGTAATTGAAATCAGAGCGCAAAACAAGGAAGCAATCGCTCATCCGAACGTTTGGATCGCGCTTCGAGAGCTCCCACAGGCCAGTCCGAACTATGCTCTGATCTAGTTGAGCATGCAATCGTGGACGTGAAGGAAATTAGAAGATCTAAGCAGCAGATTTCGAAAGCAAATCGATGGTGAGCGATGATGATCGCGGCGGAGCAGCTGTTGGCGGGGGGGAGGAAGGGAGTCAACGCGAAAATCGATTGGCAGGGCAGGCCAGGCTCTGCCCTGATTGATATTCGAGATGGTACCACGAGTACTGATATCCGTTTTACCCCCAGAGCTCCGGATATGAGCCTAGAGTCCATCCACGTGACTTCAGACCGCGTGTGCGTATTGCGCGCACTCCGCCAAGTGGCATCCGCCTCCTTCTGTCTCTCAAAAGCCCATCTCAACGTGGGGAAATCGCACTGGCCATTCCAAGTCGCGGCTCAGATCGATCAAACACACTCCCTCCCCGCAGTCGTCAACTGAATTTCCTCTCTCTGTATAAAAGCTCGCAGCCTATGCCCCATTACCCATCTCACCACCATTCTAGCTTCTAAGTCAACCTCAATCCTTACATTGCTGCATTCACTACCTCTAGACATAACAATTCACTTCGTTGTTGATTTGAGAATCATGGCAGCCACCACGGCAGTTATGGCATCCGCATCCATTGTCGCAGCTCCTGCAGCTGCCTCCACGTTGTCCTCGTCGGCAGCTTTCGGAGCGTCACAGACCCAATTCGCTCCTCTTCGCAGCGTCAATGTCAACGCTGGTCGCGTTGTAGCCGTCACGGCTAACCACTCCCAGGTAAGTCATTGCGGGTGCCGTGCTCAATGAATGATGCTGTATGATCTTCGATGTGCGTAATTCTCAATTGTTGCTGTGGGTGATTCATTAGGACGAGAAGTCCGTCGCTAGGCAAGTGGTGAGCTCCGTCCTGGCTACGGGGCTGGCTCTCACCATCGCCGGGTCTGCACTCGCGGCGTCCGGCCCTGGAGGAGACGGAGCAGAGCGCACAGCGCGCAAGGCCGACGAGTTGCTGCAGGGAGCTGATGCGCTGATCAAGAACGACTCTCCTCAGCGATTCGGCCCCGCGCGTGGATTCGGCAATGGCACGGCTCCTGAAGACGAGAGCCGACTTTCCCAGAAGTAAGCAATCGTTGGCACTCTGCACTCGCCATAGCCATATCAAAGTTCTGATTCTAGGGGCTGCATTCTCCACAGAAATCTGATCATGAGACGGTACAATGTGCAGGGATGGTAGCGGAGCCATTCCAGCGCTCCAGGACGCCACGAGCGCACAAGTGTCAGGCGCGCGTGACAAATTCGCGTCAAATTTGGATAAGAGCAAGCGCAGGATCGATGGCATCTGGGGAATGGGCAAGGGCATGGCCAACGATGTGGTGGCGACGGCTCAGGACAAGGCGGAGGGAGCGAAGAGGATGTTCGGGGGCGCCCCACGAATCAACATGGGAGCCAAGAACATCAAGAACACTGTGGGCAACGCAGCATCAGATGTAAAGAGCAAAGTCGATAGCGCGGCTTCGGATGTGCAGAGCAAGGCCGACGAAGTGACCAAGGGTGGGTTCTTCGGCAAGATTGGACAGAAGAGCATCACGAATACCGTGGGCAGTGCAGCGTCGGACGTGAAGAGCAAAGCTGATAGCGCGGCTTCGGATGTGAAGAGCAAGGCTGACGAAGTGACCAAGGGTTCGAGTGGTGGCTTTTTCGGCAAGATTGCTCAGAAGGGGAAGGTTGTGCAGAACAACGTTGCCAAGACGGTGGCTGATGCACAGAGCGCTCTACCGAAGTGAAGTGAATCTCCTTCTCGGCAAAAGCATTGGCACAAGACATTTGTATGAATCTTGAAGTTTTGTGCCCTTTAGGTGTGCTAGAATTTGTACACAGTTTGTACAATAGAAGAACTTGTAAATTTTGAGACTGATATCTGTTTTGAGATGTAATCTACAGTATCCCTTTCCAAGTACTGTGTACACAACATTTTTTGTACATTGATTACCACGTTTTTGAGAAATATTGGTAAGGGAAAATTATGATAAAGGATAGCAATTGCTGATGAAGTGAATGACATAATCAGATGTTCGTGAACTTGATATTCTCCGTGCAGAGGCACTTGACTGTTCCATATGAATCTGCAAATTAAAGCATTTGGCTTTGCTACCCAAGAGGAGAGATTCAACTATGGTATGAGCATTGGGTTATCAACACTTTCAAATGCGAGCTATAAATTTGTCACATTTTTGGTGTATTTTGTAGCCCGATTACAAGATACACATACAAATTTTATTTTCACAAAGAGAAAGTTATCTTTGTAGCATTTGTTGTGAAGATTGATTTTGTGGATGCCATTAGCTTAAATTACGTTGAAGTAATCAACAATAGGATGAAGGAGAATGGGGGTTTATACACCCTATCTTAGTTTTAGGGTTTAGGATTTAGTGCTTTTTGCCAAACTTACCTTGTCTGGGCACAATCACACATTAGATCATTAGAGCATCCACAACATACTGGCTCAAAAGAAAAGGGTGGGCTAACTACAGTTGGGAGGAAAGAATCAATTTTAATTCTCAATCGAAAAGGGGTCCTTGATTGGTCAAAGGTAGTGACTCCGCAAGCCTTGCTTGTGCCTCGCCACCTACCCAACCCTTACCCAATTGTGTTATTTTATTCATTTACGTTGACTTTTGATAAGACTCCCTTTTGGCCTTTTGGAGAAACTTCATAACCAATTAACATTCACATTTATGAAATTTTGTACCTTTCTCACTATGTGGTGGAGTTAGGCACAGGCACCACAAGCCTTGGCTTGGTGGTTGGGGCTCATGGCCCCCATTGAGGAGGTCGTGGGTTCCATTCCCCATGCCGGCATGGTGCTCACCACTATAGTCCACCCAACTATTGTGGGGGGTCCTTGGACCTTGTTGTATGGGTACCTCAAAGTCCTTTGGGGGATACTATGTCAAGTATCCTCAAGGCACTAGTAACTAGGCTAGAAACTAGCGTAGTTATAGTGTTCACCCTCGAGAGGGGGAAGTAGTATTGTTCCAATTTCCCCTTGTCCGGTGGCCATCGGGATATTAGCATTACGAACGGACACTTCATTCACGCCGGCCCCTTAGAAAGGGACCGGAGTTTCTATCTATCTATCTGGAGTTAGGCACACAATGGAATATTAAAACTTTTGAAAAAGAGTGTGGATATAAAGAGGTGCCAAATTTAACATGTTGGAATAATTTAGACCATTCCAAAAATTTACAATGACTTTAATAAGTTAGGTTGTAGGTGTTTCTGAAATGGTGCAATCCGAAAGATTCATGGTGAGTACATCAAAAATCAACCCTAAAAGGTACTACGTAGCTCTCCAAAGTTCAGCCTAGTAAGAAATTTTTACTTTTGTGTGACTATCACTTTTCGGCAGTCTACCTTTTACCTAATACCAACTCATAACTACATTTCAAGGAATAGTTATAAACATAGCGACGTCCCGTTGGATAAAGAAAACATGGTTATATTCCATAACCATTGTCCTCTTTGTGTCTATATTGAAAAGCCCTTCACCAATTTATGATCAACGATTTATATGTTTTACTTTCTAGTAGGGAAGGGGGAGGGCGCTTTTGTATCCTGTATTTTTTGCCACTAGCATTTAGCTAGTATAAGATAATGATTTTCTTTCAATAGTTTCCTTCTTTGAAATAAAACAATTGAGTTATTCCAACTTTGTGAGACATTTTAGAAATTTTGTAGAGGATTAATGAATTTTTTTGAAATTTCGATTAATATACTCTTTTCGCCGGGAAGAATAAATGAGGTTTTTTTATGTTGAAAAAAATGAACTGCAGTTATGCTAAGAAACTCAAAAAGAACCCTTCGTTACCGAAAATAACCATCGTAGGCCGCTCACTAAATCCAATCCATGTTCCCCACTTGGGGGGCGCCCCAGTTTTTTTATTTTCCATTTTTGAGCTCCTTAAGGTCATTTTTTTGATTTTTTTTTTTTTTTGAAATTTGGGGTCTGCACCCCCATTTTACCCTAGGGGGCCTCTTCTTGGAATTTTAAGGCCTTAAACACAAAAAAATACCGGGCAGCCTTTTATTAGCCTCCCTCCATATTTGGAAATTCCAAGAGGGAACATGGATTGGATTTAGTGTCCGGCCCATCGTAGCACCTCCCTTGTGGGAAGGAGCGGTAGGAATGGCGACGGAGGTGCCCACTAGTTATTTTCCACAACGAGGGGGCTCCGTTTGAGTTACCTTGTACTTCCATTCGCCTGCTTCTGTGAAGCATGAAGTGCAGTTCATCATCACGTACTCGAAGTATGCGGAGCGCTCGATCTGCTCACAAGGAGCCCATCCACGTGACTTCAGACCGGATGTGCAAAGTGCTCCCACTTCGCCAAGTGGCATCCGCTCGGTTCCGTAACTCTAGACGTGGGAACATCGCACTGGCCATTCCAGAACACGGCTCGGATCGATTGTACACATTCCCTCCCCGCAATCGTCAACTGATTTCTTTCTCTCTGTATAAAACCTCGCAGCCTATGCCACATTCCCTACCTCACTACCATTCCAGCTTCTTACACAAGCTCAATCCTTACATTGCTGCATTCACCTCTTGGACCCAACAGTCACTTAGTTGTTGATTTGAGAATCATGGCAGCGTCCACGGCAGTTATGGCATCCGCATCCATCGTCGCAGCCCCTGCAGCTGCTTCCACGTTGTCGTCGTCGGCAGCTTTCGGAGCGTCGCAGACCCAATTCGCTCCTCTTCGTAACGTCAACGTCAACGCTGGCCGCGTTGTAGCCGTCACGGCTAACCACTCCGAGGTATGTCATTGGGGATCCCGTGGTCAATGTGTATTGCTGCAGTATTGTGAACGTGTGAAGTGCCTAACTGTGTTTGTGGTTGACTGTTCAGGAGGAGAAGTCAGTGACTAGGCAAGTGGTGAGCTCCGTTCTGGCTGCTGGGCTGGCTATCACCATCGCTGGGTCTGCATTCGCGGCGTCCGGCCCTGGAGGAGACGGAGCGGAGCGCACCGCGCGCAAGGCCGACGAGTTGCTGCAGGGAGCTGATGCGCTGATCAAGAACGACTCGCCTCAGCGATTCGGACCTGAGCGTGGGTTCGGCAATGGCACGGCCCCTGAAGACGAGAGCCGATTCTCTCAGAAGTAAGTGACGCCGGCACTCTGCATTCGCCATAGCCATGTTGATTTCAATGGCTGCATTCTCATCGGAAATCTGACCGTGAGATGGTGCAATATGCAGGGCTGGTAGCGGTGCCGTTCCAGCGCTCCAGGACGCAACGAGCGCGCAAGTGTCAGGCGCGCGTGACAAATTCGCGTCAAATTTGGATAAGAGCAAGCGCAGGATCGATGGCATCTGGGGAATGGGCAAGGGCATGGCCAACGATGTGGTGGCGACGGCTCAGGACAAGGCGGAGGGAGCGAAGAGGATGTTCGGGGGCGCCCCACGAATCAACATGGGAGCCAAGAACATCAAGAACACTGTGGGGAATGCAGCATCGGATGTGAAGAGCAAAGCCGATGGCGTGGCTTCGGATGTGCAGAGCAAGGCCGACGAGGTGACCAAGGGTGGGTTCTTCGGCAAGATCGGACAGAAGAGCATCACGAATACCGTGGGTAGTGCAGCGTCGGACGTGAAGAGCAAAGCTGATAGCGCGGCCTCGGATGTGCAGAGCAAGGCCGACGAAGTGACCAAGGGTGGGCTCTTTGGGAAGATCGGAGAAAAGAGCATCACGAATACCGTGGGCAGCGCAGCATCGGACGTGAAGAGCAAAGCTGATAGCGCGGCTTCAGATGTGAAGAGTAAGGCTGACGAAGTGACCAAGGGCTCGAGCGGTGGGTTCTTCGGCAAGATAGCTCAAAAGGGGAAGGCTGTGCAGAACAACGTTTCCAAGACCGTGGCTGATGCACAGAGCGTTCTGCCCAAGTAAAGTGAACCCCTTTGATGGGAGCGGCACTGGCTAGTCACACTTGTATGCATACAGATTTTTTGTGCATTAGATCTGTACATTAGAGGACTTTGTAAATTAGGCACCTCTTTTAGCTTAGAGCAGTCGGAGTTGTGCAAGCTTGAGCAACAATCAGCTGAGCATTGTACCATTGACCATTGTGAACGTGAACAAATGGACTTGCATCATCGTTTAATGTGTGAATCCATTCCAGTTGATGTCGGATTCTGAAGAAGGTTGACAAGTTATTTGCCTACATGATACTCACGCTTATACTCTGAGCTTCTAGTTTATCGTCGTTTACGAACTTACATCAGTCAAGCGGAATGGAAACGAGAAAGTGTGCACAGATCACCTACAGAGTCCATAGTCGTCATAAAATCCTCAGGAAATTCTAGTGAAATGCTGGAAACGGTCGGCCAGATTTTTATGAACATTAGATGTAATTTCTTGGTAGGCTCGATAATAAGCTGCCCAGCTAGACATGTTCAAAAATGCAATCAAGTAGCCACAGGATGCTTGAGTTTCTTTGATGGAATATCACTGATGTGTGGTGGACAATGTTGGACAAATTTTAACTAACTTAAGAACTATTGATCATGCTTTTCGATGAGTTGTATGCATTTACTTTCCAGAAACTCCCACTTATCCGCTACGAACAGAAACATTACTCGGCAATTCAAAAAAATAAACCAACATCACATTTACAAAAGTTTTCAACACTCAATAGTATATTTGACACCTGCGTGACAAGAAACTAGAATGAAACAGAAAGGCTTCGTTTAGAACAACTCTATTTCGACAGAGTTCGTATTTCGTGAGTCCGGCGAAGCCAGTTGTTAACTTCCAAACCTCGAATGAAATCTTGTTCATAGAATCAACACTTATCAATTTTTATATGGGCATGTATGTACTATCCATTGATAGGACTATGAACTTTCTCCTGAGTTTGGTAGGGAAGATGGAAAGATTTTAAAGAAAAGGACGCACACAAGCTCAAGGCATTTTCAAGATCTCTGAAACTTCATCAATCAGTCAATCCAGTACTGCTGAAGTACGTGAAAGACAAGCAGAGCCTTTTGCATGAATATGCCTAATGACTCTAGTCACATCATCCTTTGGTAATCGAATGGAAACATGCTCTCGAACTTCACTTTACTTTCTCAAGACAAGGATGAGTTCCCAGCTTTTCGACTGAAGTTCATTCAAAAGTCGCAGTATACAGCCACCGAATGTTGCATAATCGGAGTATCCTACTACCCAAACACAGATTGAGAAATGCATCATGTTGTTTGTTATTCAGCTTTGCGAAGTACAAATCACGTCAGTCAAGAGATATATGGAAACTCTAAACAGCACAATTCGGAAACTGAGGTTGAATCGTATCTTCGAGCAAATGAATCTAGTATGACCCCCCTACGCTCGTTGAGTATATGGAACTGGCATGCTCTAGAACGAGACATTTAAGCAGGGGCAGTGACACCAAACGACTTCACAATGTTCCCAACTCGCTCAGCAAAGATTGCTGAAGTTATTCTCTTCCCTGGGACGTGAAACGGGTTGGATGCTGCATCTACATACGCTGCATGCAAGCGCCGAAAAAACTGCACAACCACCGACAGCACATTATCACAGAACCCTAACAGAAATTTCAGCAACAACACGATTACCGTGTGCATAATCACTTACTTCATGCCACAAAAATTCGATGGTTACAAACTTAATGTCAACGAGGTAGAGAATAAGTAACTCGACCTAACAAGGTCCTACCATACGAAGGATTCACCCCGTGAATGATGGAAACAATTATCAATGTGATGTGACCGAGTTCCATGTTCATAAGCCTTCAAACTCCAAAGTGAAGATTCATGAAAAGAGAAGCTAGAAAGGATGATGTCAAATGACATAGGGTTGCGTGAGCCTTACATTCCGAACGTCAGCATCCCGCGACTCTTGATCACTAGTCACCAAGACGAATTTGATGTTCGTGGTACTCATGTAGCCAAATCTGCAATACTCACTTGAGTGAGTTCTTCAGGAGCTCGAAAACATGCACGATGAAAGGGAATCACACTTACACTTTATAGTCTTCTGTTGGATATAGAAGTCCCAGAAATGTCTCATTGAGGTTAACACCAGCTCGTTTCGAGTTGCTGACTGCCGCATGCACAATGACAGACACCCGTAAACTCACAGCCCAATCATACAAACTGACAACCACAACTTCTCTCCGAAACATGATGAGCCCTAAAACTTCTGAGCATAATAATTCTAAGGGTCTCAAAAAGACGATCCACAGAATTGGGTGTGAAGAAACAAAACCCTAGTATTGAAGAATGACATAGTCAAGTGACGGGCATGCCTTTCTCTTCGATGACATCCAAGGAGCAGTGAACGATGTAGTGGAATTTCAAAGTGTCGTCATCGTCGCCGAAACCCTGCAAGTATAGTGGATTGTTCTGCGCCAGCAACAACAACCACGAAGTTTCAATTCTGAAAAATCTCAGAAAATGATGATTCATGCCCTCACGGCTAAGTCGATTGTTGCTAAAACTTGAGGAGAAGCGATCGTACATTAGGTCCCACAACAGCCACACACACAATCATGTTGCTAGCGCCTGTTCCGAAGCAAAAAGATTTAACTATCTTAGCACAAATGTCGACCCTTCAACATCAAAAAATCCGACCATGTCATTGAGTCCCTGCTAGCTAATGATCCGATTCTCTGCACAAGTCGCATTTCTCCTTCCGACAACCTCAAATCACAATCTGAAGTGAAGAATGCGATGAACCCAGTATTTTGGATGAATGTTACTGTTTTGGATGAATAGCGAGAGTTAGGGTTTTGAGGCCGCCCCGGAGGGGTAAGTGCCAGGCCTGGTACTGTGCCCATCCTCTTTTGTTTGCGTTTGTATTCCTGGCTTGTAGCGATGGCGGAGAAGGCGTGCACCGTGCGAACCAGGAAGTTCATGACCAACAGGCTGCTCGCTCGCAAGCAGTTCGTAAGCATCGCCACCTTCAATCGGAGTGAGTTTTTAGGGTTTTAGGGCAAATCTGACAATGAGACGGGTGTATTCTGCAGGTCATCGATGTGCTCCACCCGGGTCGTGCGAATGTCTCCAAGGTGAGTTCTCTCTTCATCTTTTATTGATTTCAGAATTTTAGGTCAAAGTCGAAAAGGAGCTGAATTCTGGTCACACAGGCTGAGCTGAAGGAGAAGCTGACCAAGCTTTACGAGGTCCGCGATCCCCAGACCATCTTCGTGTTCGGCTTCAGGACGCAATTCGGAGGTGGCAAGTCCACCGGATTTGGCCTCATCTACGACTCTGTCGACTCTGCGAAGAAATACGAGCCCAAGTACAGGCTCATTAGGGTGAGCTTCTATTCCTCGAGCTTCATGCTCTTGATTGTTGATTGTAGTAGAGAAGCTTGGGTCTACAACAGTACTCATGTGATTGAGTTTGGTGGGATTGCAGAATGGACTGGCAACCAAGGTGGAGAAGTCCAGGAAGCAGATCAAGGAGCGCAAGAACCGTGCCAAGAAGATCAGGGGCGTGAAGAAGGTATGTAGTGATCGTAACGACATCTCAAACCTCCTTAATCATTAATGCCCTATCTTGTGTTCGCAACATCTGCAGTGCTTTCCTTGAAATCTTTGTACTTTATACCACCTTTTACTTAAAAAGACCACGCGAGCGCTGTTCTGAAAAGCATAAACACTGCATTCGGAAAAGATAAATTACTGAAGTTGCTCGTGGAAGTGCGGGATTCTGTCCAATAGTTTTTAGGTGAGTTGCTGAATCTAACGAACACAAAGAGTCTCAACATTTTGGCTTTGTTGATTGCAGACCAAGGCCGCTGGAGATGCCAAGAAGAAGAAGTAAGCTGGGATGACGCACCAGTGAGGATTCAAATTAGAGGAGAGAACTCATATGGATGCAGCGTTATCTATAGCGACTCCATCCGGTTTGTGTTATTTCTCTGGCTTCCACGATGGAAGGTTTTTCTAATTCATGACCAGAAGCTTCAATCCATGTTCGCTGGTCGATTGATTGATTGATTGACTAAAAGCAAGGCCTTCAACATGTATGCGAATGTGTTCGTTCACGCAAATGTGTACCAGTTTTGTTTCGGAACGTGCACACTTTTCTGAGTTGTTTGCAGAAGCTTACTTCGCAATGTAGGATGTGGCTGGCTGTTGACATTTGCAGCCGCGGTCACAGTGCATAATGCCGAATGCAGTATGAGGTTCTGGCATAGAAATTACTTTTTTGGTAATGAAGGGAAAGAGTGTGCGACTAACCTAATCAACTGCGCCACATCTAACGAAAGAAGGTATAGGAACACTTCAACTACGTCTGTGCATGGTGGTCACACAATTTGAAGCTATGATTTCGGGTTGACTGGCTACTTGAAGAACCAATTTTTTCACTGATTGTTTTCGAATCCTGTACTGTATCGTGGCTTTCCTGAGTGGACTGACATGTTCCAAAACATCTGATCGGAACATTAATCGGTAGAGAATTTAAACTCAGATGAACGTCATCATGTGTACGTATGGTATCTCGCAATGCTATTCAGTGATCGAGCAAATCCGTATTCCAGTCTCATCAGGAACAGAAGAACACGAAGTTTCAGTATATGCATCAATATGTAAAAGGTAGAAAATCTACATAAATAGGTACTATTCAAAATAATTTAGCATCTATTGCGAAAAGAGAGAATGAAAATGGAGAACGATAGTATGGATCAATGAACTTATAATAACGACAACTGTATGAAGTAATGAACCTGCAGGTTCCACTTTACTCTTTCAAGTTCACGGCGGGGACGCCAAAATGACTCTTTGCTATCGACAGGTGCTATTGAATTCCCATCTGTCTTGTGTTATAAATCTGCAAACAATTATATTTGACAATCTTGTGAAGTCGATGTAGCATATGCCGACCAGTATCTGATCCATTAGCTTCGAAGATTTCCTTCCAGATAAACGTTCTATGAACCTTCGAATTCGGGAAGAACCCATCATAGAAGCAGGTGAGAGCTTTGTTGCAAGCATCTGATTATGATGTTCGGAGCATAGAATTCTCCGTTTCCTGATGATCTTTCCCTCAAATCAAATTCATCAGCATGTTATGAGTATAATTATGATGGACGCGAGCTTATGGTCGTAGTTGGAGAGCGCCTTCCTGAAGGCTAACGTTCACCCTTTTCAAGGTTTGGAGAAATAATCTCAAGAATAATATTGGTCGTCTGCAGAATTTCATAATATGCGATGGGTGGATTTGAACGATGTGGTTCGATTATTTTTGTTAAACTGGTCTAATTGGGTCGTAAAGGCAGTGTCAAATGTTCATGAATTTGAGATTGTAAACTGATAATCCGTATCTTACCATCAGAATTTTAAGCACTTCAAAGGTAAGGTATAAATCTTCGTTCTTTTTCATTTAGTTTATTTAGTTTAGTTCATTTACATTTAGTTTTGAAGGAAAAGGATCTGGGTAGTGTATAGATATGATGCCAGCCAACTTCTTGGGAGGTATTGGAAGACATATATATACTAACCCTTCATGGACAAAGCTAGCAATCGAGCATCGATATGTCACATGTAGGTACATTCCACCTCAAATCATTACATTATGTGTGCATTTCGTACATTTTTTTGGAGGTGCTTACAAAAATGTTCATTATAACTCCAATTTTAGAATCTGCACGTCCCAAACACATTTGTTTAAAGTCGCACGATTCCAAGCAGAGAAACAAAAGATGATATCCAAGTTCACTAAAATCATCACATATTGATCCTCTCATCTTTTAAGGTTATTTTCATTAAAAAACATTCTTTCACTTTTTATGTACGCTTCAACAAGATATTATGATTTGACTTGAGTTATAAGGTGCGAGAACCTCTTGGAGGAAAACCAACAAATAAATCATAACTTATATAACAAGTTATATGATTACTAGTTCAATGGCTAGTTGTTACTACTTGTGGTTATAGTGTCCACCCTCGCAGGGGTTAGTAGTCCTACGTCATTGTTGTTACGTACCATGAGCATATCATCAATGGTAGGTCAAACCAACATTTTATTTAGGCCAACCTATACAAGGGTTTGGTGTTCTTATCTATAAATAGAGGGATTAGTAGTCCGTTGTTATGTACCATGGGCATATCATCAAGGGTAGGTCAAATAGGCATTTTATTCACGCCAACTCCTACAAGGATTTGGTGTTCTTATCTATCTATCAGCAAGAACCTCACCAAAAAAAATCTTCATGATAACCTCTAGAGGTTTTGTAGTCTTACCGGAAGAATATGCTTCAATTTAGAATATCAATCTACACAAAACACAAAATAAGCGCATCTCTCAACTTTTTATAAATGTCACATTTGGTAAAGAACTAAGAAACTCATCCTCAAAGATAACTCTAAGTTGTACTTCTTGTAAACATTTCATGTAACGTATATAGTAGCTTCTTGACTTCGCACTTACTTTGGGCATGTGATGCCTTATCAAAAAGCTACAACATCTCCAAAATTAAAAAAGTTGCCACATTCATAGTAGTAACTTAGTCCGTACTCCCAAGTCCTCAAATAGACACATTGAGTTTGATGAGAAGTCAACAATGACTCAAACTACTCATAAATGATCATGTGTGTCTCATTTACAATTTCTTGAGTCAATGCCGCCTAGTCACTCACAAAACACTATTTTATGAATGATGCTCTAATACGTGCATACAATATCCAAACAATGCATTCTTTGTTGCATTATATGACTAAAAAACTTCTCCCAATCATTAAAGACAAGTACTAGCACACACACCACCAACTCAACAATCACATAGTCACCATGTACACGGCCCTTTTACATACAAATCCATGAAAATATGGCCGGATTGATGGCACAATAGTGCCGCGCTCAAAAAAGGGCTGCGTTGCTTCTGCGTCTGATGCCAAAAGCACCATGGATTCTGTATGAACAAAATGAGGAATGTATGACCATGATCAGATCTTGAGACAGACATCTAAGGGCCGGACACTAAATCCAATCCATGTTCCCCCTTGGAATTTCCAAATATGGAGAGAGGCTAATAAAAGGCTGCCCGGTATTTTTTTTTTGTGTTTAAGGCCTTAAAATTCCAAGAAGAGGCCTCCCAGGGTAAATTGGGGTTGAAGATCCCAGATTTTAAAAAATAATAAATAAATAAAAATGTCCTTGAGGGGGTCAAAAATGGAAAAACAAAAAACTGGGGCCTCACCTAAGTGGTGAACCCGGATTGGATTTAGTGAGCGGCCATCTAAGGTGGCAACGAGTCATTTCCGCTTGAATGTTGGATGCTACGGCAGCCAAATGTACATGAGAACATGCGGACCATGTCATGCTCGCTCCTGTTGCATTGTAGACCATGCGTGCTTTTTGATGCATCAAATTTGACATTTACTTTGTTTGAATCATTGAAGGTGAGTGAGGCCCAAATCAGGTCGGTTTTGACTTTGGTCAGTTTCTGACTTAGTGTTTTTTTAGATCGTACGAAGTTGAAACCTCTTGCAAGTTGTAGAGTTTTTTTACAGCTTTCCGAAAAGTCATCTCATGCTCCGAAGTTCCTCATATTTTAGGAGATATTCACAGTTAAAGTTTGAGAACAACTGCCCCGAATTGCCCAAACGGCAGTATATATGTTCATTTATTCTCGTAATTTGCCCAAAATTGATTAAAACGTAGAAACTTCAAAAATTCACCAAAAATTGAGGATTTACTTTTTTTTTAAGTTCTGTTTTTTTTTCACATGTAGAAAAGGCATGATCTCACCGTTTGGATTTTCTGTTCATTAATGTTTTTTACATGTCTTTTTAATTGTTGAAATTGGGCCTTTGTATTGGGATTTCAGCATGCATCGAAGTTTTATAAGTCCTACAAGGGTAAAAATTACATACTCACCTAGGAACGAGAATTTGAAGAGCCTCATATCACATTTCCTTTCAGATATGGTTCTTTTGGCGCCCAAACTTTACTTTGCCATTCTACAACATGGAAAAAAACTTTTTTTCTCAATTTTGAACGTTACCATCTCACAAATGGTGAGAAATTTGAACCTCACATTTGGTGTCAATGTTCAATGTACAAGGTAGGTACTAGATCTTACGCTTACATACTTTAGAGCTTGTCAAAGTTCAAAACATTGCATCTTACATCAAAAGAGGGCAATTTTGAGGATTTTTGGATGTTTTGATGCCCACATTTACGGGTTAAGAAAATGTTTGTGTTGTTGACTTTGACCTCCCTTGAAATCTAGAGCCAAGAGTTTGCTTGTTTTTCACATGTATTTGATAATATCCAAAATGCAATCTTGAAAGATTTGACAATTTTAGAGTTGACAATTTATGGCCGTTTGAGATCCTTGACTTTTGCCTTGGTAATGTCAATGTGGCATTAGAGTATGGTTCCCGGCAATACATTCCAAAGATATGAATGGTGGTGTTGTGACGAAATATCGATCAAGCATACTCAATGAGTTGGTTTAGAGTTCCTTCTAATATTTATTGAGCTTCTTGTTGTTTTATTTTTATGTACTTCCTGAAGGGGAAAAAGAATCATGTCTAGAGGCCCCACCATGTAGAGAATTTTATACCATTTGCATTTGAACATTTAGTCATTCTCTAAATTGTCATTACCAAGACTGCTACAATTGCTATCAACTTTGTACCACATATAACTCTTGCCAACCATGAAATAAGTTGTCGGCAACCACTAAAGTATGAAAAAACTTCAAGAGCATCGCCATCAGCTCCGAGAAATGCAAGAGTAGTGTGCGAGGGAGGTCCGTTTCGAGCTTTCACAACCGGAAAACTACTCTATGCTTGTTTAAAAGAAGGTCTCTTGTGCAATCGCAGAATTCACAATTTCTCTGCACTCTCGCACACTTTGATTAGGGTTGTCTTACATGACACACTTTCGGTTATGTCAGTTTAAATTGTCGTGTTCAACATCTCCATCTAACATAGAGTTCGAGGGGAATGTCTGACCATACTAGAAAATGCATAGTAAAAACAATAATATTTGCTTTTTCAATGTTGTCTGCCTCTTGCAAGGATAAATATATATCTGACCGTCGTGTTTGTCTGACGTTCGACAGTGTCGCATAAGAAAACCCTGACTTTGATTGGTTGAGGCCTTGCAAGAGACGAGAATGTTGATAAAGCTACAATAAAATATAGCATAGATGCAAAAGAGGGAGAAATTGAATTGCAAGTATGGGTGGGTTGTAGGTACTGGAATGAGATTTTTTAAGGGCAAGAGAAACTCGAATTTGCAGGAAGAAGTTCACGTGATTGGAGCACAATGCTCTGGAAGAAACACAATCCACAAAATCAACAATCATTCTCAATGTGCTTATCTATTATGTACTTATTAGTTGTTTTTAGAAGTCCATGCCATAAAATCACAATATCTTAGTATGAAGCAAGATTTTTTTTACCAAAACTAGACTTGATTTGGGAATCAACTCAAGTGATTTTTTTAGAGTTTGAGGAATATATGGCTCCTCAAACTCTCATCTTCTCATCCAAAATGTTGAATTTTAACCCCTAAAGGTCCAAGATAGCGGAAATCGATTTTTGGAATTTGTGCAGGGAGAAAATTCAGCCAACTTTGACCATTATAATCCCAAAATTGGAGAAAAATTAACGGTTCAAATTTGACATTCAAGAAAAGGGTCAAGTTAACTTCAAGATCCTACGGTTGGATCTTCTAATCGATGCTTAGATTGAGTTTCTTTGCACCTGAAGCAGAAGAAGGTTCTTTTTGATAATCTAAACAATTTTGTATCGAGGACCTTTAGGGGTTAACATACCGTGCTTAGGTAAGCGTGTATGACGAGGCACCACAAGCCTTGGCTTGGTGGTTAGGGCTTAGGCCCCCAATGAGGAGGTCGTGGGTTCTATTCCCCATGCCGGCATGGTGCTCACCACTATAGTCCACCCAACTATTGTGGGAGGTCCTTGGACCTTGTTGTATGGGTACCTCAAAGCCCTTTGGGGGATACTATGTCAAGTATCTTCAAGGCATTAGTAACTAGGCTAAAAACTAGCGTAGTTATAGTGTCCACCCTCCAGAGGGGGGAGTAGTATTGGTCTAATTTCCCCTTGTCCGGTGGCCATCGGGATATTAGCAATACGAAACGACACTTCATTCACGCCGACCCCTTAGAATGGATCGGAGTTTCTATCTATCTAGCGTGTATGACGAAAGTAAAGCGTGGGTGCCTATAAAGAGGGGAAAAAAAAGAACTTCAGCCGTCAGCAGCTAAAGTGCAGCAACCTCAATTAATTGAAAGAATGTGAAAAGTGATCTCAAAAAGGCAACAAATACACCCATTTTGGCACTTTTGAGCGTCAAATTCTCGTATTCATAATGATGACATGGCAATCAAATCCTGACACCCTGGAAAAGCAATGCACGTGCACCTCTTTCCTCACCCTCCAATTAACCCCTAAAAATCCAGGAAAGCCGATTCGGTTTTCTGAGATTTCGGGCAGCTCATTTTAAGCATTTAAACTGATATTTTTGCCTAAGATTTTTATTGGGTGCTCCACATGCAGTAATGTGTATGTGGTAAAATTTTCAAAGTCAAATTTTAATTTTATAACCTTCATCTAGAAATTTTAGGTTTCAAATCCAAATCGGGCAGTTTAAAATAATTTTTTTTAATTTTTTTTTTTTTAGAAATATGTTCATTACCAAATTACTATTCAAATTCCAATGTGTCCGAAGTCAAAAAGTTTACCAATTTTACAAGGGCAGCCTCCAAAACTTTCAAAAACAATCTTCACAATTTCTAGTAATTTTACAATTTTTCTTTCAAAAATTGCCAAAATTCGAGATTTTGGATTTTTTCCAAGATTTTTTTCAAAATTCACATTATCATAAATGCACCTTCTCACCGTCGAGATTTTTCTCAAACTAAATATATCATACGTGGTGCTTGTTTTACTATATGGTTGTTTTTAGACCTTCTTTCATAAAATATTTTACATTAAGGTCAAAAAGTGGAATTGGTCTCTAAAATTTTGCATGAGCATAACCAACTTGAATACCTACATGAAAAAAAATGAGGGAAAAATATTTGGAATAACAATCATCAAGTTGCCCTTGGCACCATTTAGACAATGCCTCTCACGCAGTGGCAAAAAAAAAGTGTTGGTCAAACTTTGATTGTTATGATCTCACAAATGAAAAACATCCAACGGTTGAAATTTTGACCAGTCCTTTGTATACAAGTTAGGTACAAGATCTTACGGTTCAAAGTCTAAAACCAGAAAAAAAAGTTTCTCCATTTCCCCATCTCCCAACGAAGGTGAAAAATGGCAGTTTTTGGTTCTGGAGGTCGAGGAAACCCCTGGATTTTTAGGGGTTAAACCGGGAAAAACAAAAAATAACTCTTTTGTTCTCACATGCATTAATACACCCCCCCCCCCCCCATCATTGGCAATTTAATTTCCACGTCAGCCTCTCTTATCACAATTTATGCCTCTCCTCCTCTTGCCAAGTCGCCCTTTCTAGTACCTCACAAACCCACTTTTAAGAGATACTTATACCTTTAAGAGTGATCATTACAGGTTTAGTAAAAAAAAAGTTGATTGTAGTCATTGGTCATTCTTTAAGATGTTATTGGGTTTAGTTTTGGTCTATCTTTTCTTCGTGAAATTTTTGGCATTTTTTACCATTGTATGAGCCAAGATATGTTTTTGAGGAATTGTTCTTGGTACAACAGAGCCATTGAGATGAAGATGAACAACTTTCTAGTTGGTAATCATTCGATTGCAAATTTCATGTTGGTAGAATTTTCACTTCAAAGTGAAAATGGTAGTTTTTTGTAACTCTTTTGGGCACCAAATCGTTACAATCACGCAATCTAAAAGGTCCCATGAGTCAAGTTTTGGTCCACATGATCTAAAACAAGTCTCTTACCAGTTTGTACAATTGAAATCTAAAATAGCTTATCTTTAAGGTTAATTCATCAACTTTAGGCAAAACCTAAGAGAGAGAGAGGGTCAAATTATTACACAACATTGTAAAAAAGTGTACAGTTTCCATTCATATTTTTACGAAAAGTGTCTCGTTCTACCAAATCATAGTGAAATGAGTCATTTCATCTTGGTGAAAACTCCACACTTGTCCACTACATATAATGTTGGTGTCTTTTACAAAGCTTGAATTGAAGTCTCCAATCTTCGTCACTTCCACAAAATGAAGTATAAAAATAATCTCTACGAAAAAAGAATTCAAGTACAAGGAAAGATTCATATTGACAAAGGAATTTCAAGGAAACATCCAAATATTTGACGATGATAATCATTAAATCATCTCTAACTCGAAGTAATTTTTGCATGCACTATCCAAATCACACGTTCTTTGATGCATCGGAACCTTCTCACACTTAACCCCTAAAGGTCCTGGAAAGCGAAAACTGCTTTTTGGAGTCCAAAATTCAGCCAACTTTGACCATTATAATCTCACAAATGAAGAAGAATCAACGGTTCAATTTTGGCAAGTGAGTGAAAGGTTAAGTTAACTTCAAGATCCTACGGTTGGATCTTCCAAATAATTCTTAGATTGAGAGTTTTTAGGCCTGAAGTAAGGGAATGTCCATTTTTACAATTTTGCATCAAGAACCTTTAGGGGTTAACTACCATTATAGGTGTCTTTTACCAGACACCATCTTCACTCCTGCATGTAGGAATCAATGAATGAATCAAAGCAAGCTGTGTTTTCATTAACTGCAGGATGGGCAGACCTAAATTTGAGAGGTTTGCATAATTACGCAATTTTTAACATTGCATGGTGGAAGTAGTATCCCATACCCTTGTATTTAATCACCTCATCCAACTAATGATTAAGTGGTGGGCTTCATGTGGCATTGGCTCAATTGTCATACACTCCATGCATTGGTGCTCTCCCTTTTTGAACAAGCACTACCAAGTGGCATTGCTAGAGAGGCCCTTCTAACAACATCATTTAAGTTGCAGCCATTTCTTCAAATAACCGAAACTTACATCATGAATTTACCCCGTTTACATGGATGTCGACAAGTGCAAGTTTTTACATGTGGGTAGCCACCACTTTTATTTTTTTACAATAATTAATGTATTTATCGATTGAAGAATACATCTCCACCATTTTATCGCACTTCTATAACGTTGTAAAGGAGTAAGACTTATTATCGGGCATTTTGCTTAATCATGTTGATATGAAACACTTGGAGGGCCTTGGGGTCCAAATGATTCTCAAGAGCAATTTCAAAATAATTTTGCACCTCTTCAAAAATTCTATGGGGAAAAAAAAGAACTATGTTCTTGAATGCATCTCAATGAGAAGATTCTTGAAAGCTTTCTTTTCTATTTTTTAAAAATTCCTTTAATTTTATGATTTTTTCAAATCTTTTCGAATTGAGATGAAGAGATGACATTTTACCAGAATAGAATATTCTTATGGAGACCCAGGGTCCCGCCAACAAGTTCATATATCCAATCAGAGATTCGAGTACTTTGATTAGATATTGAATAAGAAATTTAACAAAAGCAAAGTCATCATTTCTCCCGTAGTTTTTAAAGTATGTAACTTGAAAATGTCCATACTCCCCCTCTCAAAATTGCGCATTCTTCTGAATCACCTTTTGTGACTTGTGGCCATTAAATTCTGCCATGTGTTTTAGGAGGAGGAAAAAACTCTTGTCCCCAATGGTTGAGGAATCTAACTCTCAATAGTCTATAGGCCATGATACCTCATTGTATACTATGTCCTCTTATCACCAACGACCTTTCTAGAATATTAGGTTTAAGGGAATATATAAACGTTGGAATTCCATCACCTAGTTACTTCATTGAGCCTTGGGAAACTTAACATCTTGTTAGGGATCTCAACCCCTAAACGTCTCAAAGTACCTCTGCAGCTAGTAGAATACAATGTATTTGAAGTGGATCGACCACCTACCTTTACTGGGTTTGATCTCAAGAGAGAAATTGGAATATAAATTTACGCAATTCTAGTGAGCTATTGAAATTCCAAATTGAAGCTTCTTGTTGGTAGCGAATGCCACTTATACAACATCGTATCTACTATTCCCATGGGACATTTAGGGCTAAATATTTACATTTCGCTTAACTCAACATCCAATATATAAATAAAAAAAATAAAAAATTACAATCCTTACTAAACGCCAAGCCACTATTTCATAAGTGCCAAAAAAACTTACAAGGATAATGGTAATAAGAAATCCAAATACTCAAGTACTACTTGAGAAAAGGTAACAGTATTCATCCAAATAAGTTTTGTTTCTTATTTGAGCCCCTGAAATGGCATTGAGTATTGACCAACTTTGAGGATAAAAAGGCAGAAGTAATCATTTAAGTTTTAGCTCTTTACAGCACATGCCTTATATAGGAACATAGTTGAAGATGCATCCAATTACTATACACCTAAGGGCTATGTCACATGGGACATGAAGGGCATATTAGGAAGCATCTCAATTCATAGCTATAGAGGTGCCTTTTTAAAATCCATGGCCATTCTACACCATTAAAATTTTAAATTTTACTTTTACAACTTTTTTCATGATTTTTAGCTTTTTAAATCTTAATTCTAAAAAAAATTGTGACCAATTTGGACATGAGGTGTGTCCACCTTGATATTCTTTTCGTCCATGTCACTGGCCCAATCCCCAGGTACATGATTATGAGCAATCTATGTAGCTTTTGGGTTCATCAATATGGTGAGACCCACAAATATGCCCACAAAAAAGTTGGAAATTGATTCATTGTATATATTCTACAAGAGTTTGAGAAGCATAGTTGAGGTACAACAATGAGTGTGATGCATGCAATTCCTCTAATAGTTTATTCGAATTTTTTCTTTTTTCTTCTTTTTCATATAAAAATTTCATGTAAAAACAAATTCCGCCATGTTTAGCAAAGTTGGACAAACATAATTTTTAGATCAATATCTTCATTTAGTCTCAAGTGTAGTGTTTGAAATAGTGTTGTATTGCGGGTAAGCGTTCGTAGCAGCTACCAAGGAGGATGTAGGAGGGGTAATGAGCCCCCTAAGTTTTTGATGTATAGACATTAAATGCCAAGGAGTAGGCTTCCAAGGGTAATTTGGGGTCGCAGACCTCAAATTTGAATTCAAAATTATCAAAAACAGCCTTGGGAGGCCCCCATGGATTCTAGGGTGCCTCCTTGGTAGCTGCTACGAACCATTGCCCTTGTATTGCCACCATGAGTTTCACTAATATCTCCCCCAACATGGTACAAATCTTAGCGGGATGAATCATTGAGCTCGATGAAGATACCACACTTATGCACCATATGGACGTGGAGGTAAGGTCATGGTGTTAACGTTAGCGGAGGTAGGGAGTTTTGTGTTTCCACTTACATACTTAAAAGTCTAGTTGGATGTAAATCAAGTAGTAACCTGCGCAGTTAGCAACAAATTACGTGAGAGGAGGGGAAGTGCTTCATAATAAGTGCAACTACTAGATACTGTGGAAGTTGTGATATGTAACCGAGCAACTATATAATATTTTGGGAGACCTTGTGTTTCGCACTAATCAAGATCGATATGGAGACCGGCTCTCAAGGCAGGAATCTAGTGCTAATTTGGGGGCACAATAACTTCTCCAAGAGAGCCTCTTTTGTCATGTCATGTCACTTTGTAACTAGACAAGCCATATGTGGAACCCTCAGGATTCATAACATCGTAGTTACACATATGCATTAATGGTGGAGATGGGTCATCAACAATCTCATCCAACACCGTGCGAAAGCAATGTTTTTTTTCTTTTCTTTTAATTTTAATTTTTAAATTTTTTAAATTTTTATGTGAGGGCAATTAGGCTTCCTTCCACTCAATTACATATCTACAAGTGGAAATGGAGCTCTAGCCATTGGTACAATGCAAAGTGCTCTTAAATTAAATATTTCTGAAAATCATTCACGGTCTTAAATGTGCATATGTGAAGGTATTAGATTCTTCGATGTACTCATAAGGCATACACAAAGATGGCCACTGTAGAACACATAAAGATGGCTAATGTAGAACACACAAAGATGACCCATGTAGAACACACAAAGATGGCAAATGTAGAACACCTAAATCCATAACGATACAAACAAATGCAATGAAACAAGGATGAATATTAACCCCTAAACGTCCCAGCCTATTTTTAGCAGAAAAACACATTTCCATAAAAATCGTCATAGATGAAAATGAAGAGAAGCTAATAAGATCTCAACCGTACAAACTTGTAATAGACTTATCCAAGATCATGTGGACCAAAATTTGAGTCATGAGGCCTTATAGATCGGGAGATCATAATATATTAATACTAAAAAAAAACTGCAAAATTTCATCATTTTCACTTTGAGGTGGAAATGCTACCAATATAACTATTGCAATGAAAAAGTCACCAACTAGAAAGATGTTCACCTTCATCTTAATAAGTCCTTTACCCAACAAAAATTCATCAAAAAAATTTCTTGGCTCAAATAAAAGCCATGCAATGGTAAAAACTGCCGAAAAATTTACAAAGGAAAAATAGTCCAAAACTAGACCCTTTGCATTCAATTTCATGCCTTATGTTCAAAACATCTTCAATCTTGTTAAGGTTTCTACCACTTAGACTAGACTCTAATTGGAGGCCATTCCAAAAAATTAAGTTGAAATCCAACGGTGGATGAAGGAGATATAGCTCCTCAAATATCATCCATTTTCTCACTTTTTCTGTTGACAAAACATCATTGCAAATCCAATAGCAAAATCATTTGGATCAAAAAACTTCTCACTACAAAGTTGTTAAGAATCACCTTAAAATCATGACCATGAAAAAAAATTCATGGAAAACTATTTTTAATTTCACATAATTGGCTTGCAATGGTAATACATGCCCCATGATTGGAAACTCAAAAACAAGAGCTATCTTCACTAAAGTGCATTCCATTAATTCATACTTTATTGTATGGGCTTGCAAATTTTACGACACAAACTAGACTTGATTTGGAACCCAACACAAGCGATTTCATCCAAAACGGAGTTTGGATGAAAGCGTTATGGCTCTTCAAAGTTTCTGCCCTCCATCCAAAATGTAGAAAAACGACATTGGGGACGTTTAGGGGTTAAGTAAGTTCAATTGTTAAATTATATTAACCCCTAAAGATCCAAGAAAGCCGAAATGGCTTTTTGGGATTTCCGCAGGGAAAAAAGTCAGCCAACATCGACCATTATATTCTCAAAATTGGAGAACAATTAACTTTTCAAATTTGACATATGAGTAAAGGGTCAAGTTAACTTCAAGATCCTATAGATGGATCTTCTAATTAATACTTAGATTGAGTATTTTTAAGCCTGAAGTAGAAGAAGGTCTTTTGTGATAATTTAATCAATTTTGTATAAAAGATCTTTAGGGGTTAAGTAACTCAACTTTCCAAAATTGTTGAAGCAACATTTTTTTTTTTTTTTTTTTGATAACACACGAATTGCTTTCTGCAACTCGCGGCAAAGCTGACAAATTGCTTCGAGGCAATCCATCGCCGGGGTTTCCATCCGGAAGAGTTGAGATTTTACGGCGACCGGAGTCGAACCGCCAACCTCTAGGTCCCCAGGCTAACACCCAAAGGTACCACTCACCATCATCTGGTAGTTTATAAAGGTCATTCCGGACCTAGCAACATTTACATGGTTCCTTCCGAACTGGGGAGTCAATAGAAATCGTGAAGGTTATGTCAAAGATCACTGTAGCTACGGCTTGCTTATCAATAAGTCAACCTCCATATTTTTACACTCCTCTTAAAATCTTAAAATCACAGACCGCCTCTCCTCCAGTCCAGGGTCAAATTATAGTCACTTTTACCACAACAAAGTCATAAATATCCAAGATTATTCCAGTAAAATCTAATTTATTCCAGCCACTTTTTTTCTGTACTTACATCTCAAAGGTAATGTACAAGCTAATGTCCTTTATACCGTCATTCCAAAGCTTTAGTCATATCAGGAACAATCAATGTAAGGCAGTTAATTCATTGTCAACAATAATCTCGAAATTACACCCAAAAAAAAAAAAATCACATAAAATTATAAGTATTTATCTCAACAACACAAGAACAGCAATGAGCTGGTTATAAATGGGCAATCAAGGATATTGAATTCTAAACAACCCAAAGCCTTCCTTAAATGTTTTCAAGACCTTGGTTCTTTGTGAGTTCACTACACAAGAGTTTTTGTTGTTAAGTTAGTTCCGAAACCAAAACATTAAATGTCACACTTTACAATACTAATCTTCAAAACATAACTCTAAATGTTACGAGTATAAAATTTTCCTTGGAAGAGAGTGCTGCAAGTGATGCAATTGGTGGCTTGAAAATGAACTGTAACATTAATTGCAATACATATGTTGGATTGCAAGAAAGATTCACAAGGATATTGAATTCTAAACAATCCGACACCTTTTGAGATTCATTCTACACAAGCATTCCAAAGTCACACATTACAGAATCAATTTTTACATAGAACTCCAGATGTATGAGTAAGGAACTTTTCTTGGGAGAGAAAGATATTGAAAGTGTTGCAATTGGTGGCTTGAAAAAAGAACATTAATTGCAATGTTGGATGAAAGTCAGCTCTACTGTCAAAAGAGTTGATATATGGCATACACTAATCAATAGAGATGCACATTCCAAGTTCAAAAGTGTCACTCGATTAGCACCATTGATGAAAGTCATAACGCAACGTGCACAGTGGCAGTTAAAATCCTATCGACCAACGGCGAATAAGATGAGATATCATTGCTCATAATCCCCTTTACAGCAAGTGCTAGTTGAGATCGATAAAGCCAGATGCAACAAAACTAGCTCTCATAACGACATGCAAATGGAAACAAAAAACCAACAGACAGTCATAATAGATTTAACTCATGATCATAGATAACCTCTGGATCTAACCTTTATTGGCTAGAGTGTTGTAAACAACCCTGTGCAAAAAATGGTATATGGTACAATGGTTGGTAGCTCCGCTTGCTCACTATCATCATCAACACTAGTCTAGTGAAAAACTGTCTTTTTGTTGCTCTTCAGGTAAGCTGGTTCGACATCCCCGGCGACTCTGGCTGGGGACGAAAAAAAAAGAAAAGGGGGACAAAATTGATGGGGTCAAAAAACTATGACATTCTTCAAGATTGTCATCTCTGTTTGTGGGACTCAGTGCAAGCAGTGTTGAATGCTTGACTGATGTCCTCAGCAATACTTTTGGCATCGAAGGTCGCTCCCAAAATTCCTTTCCTACCCAGTCCTGCAACGTAAAGGCCTCGCCCGCCATTCCATGTTCCTCGTGCAGGATTCTTCGGTAGACCTTCATCAGAAAAGAAGCCTCCGTCGTCCTGATAAGAGTGAAGTGGTTCGTTAGCATGAGGTTTGATTTGCCGCAACCACAAGACCCGTTGATAGAGAGCCACAAGACTCCGAAGTTCCAGAGAATGGTTTTGAGTGTTTACCTTTAGCCATTGTGGGACGTTGCTGCGGTAACCGGTGGCGAATATGATTGCATCGTAGCTCCCGGATTGGCCGTTCTCAAATTCGGCGCCGGTTGATGTTAATCGATCAACGCCCGGAAACACCTGCAGTATCGAAACAGCGTCAGTCACTGATGGGAGAATTATGTTTCGGGTGATGAAAAATCATGTTGTGGGTAATGGAGAATCATCGGAAGTATTGATTTTGGGACTCAGTGGTGTACCTTGATGTCTCCGTTTTTGATTCTGGCGAAGGTGCCGACGTCGAGAATGGGAGTCTTGCCCTGCTTGCATTTGATGGTCATGGGTCCGTCGGTTGGGCGTTGGAAGCCATGATTGGTTGTATCGCCGAGCATCGCGTAAGTGTACCAGACAAGTAGCAGATCAATGAACCAAAGCGGAAACGATTTCATCATCCGCATCGCAACTGCAAACGTGGAGGTCCCAAAAACCTCTCTAGGGAGGATGTGCACAGGCGAACGCGCGACGAGCGCAGGCTTCGCATTGAAATTCGCCAAGTCGAGTGCAATCTCCATCCCTGAGTTTCCACATCCAACAACAAGCACGCGCTTCCCCTGGTATTCTTTCCCGGACTTATAGTTACTCGAGTGAAGCACTGGTCCTTGGAACTCGCTCAGTCCGGGCATAGCGGGACTCACTGCTTCCGCGTTCTCACCGGATGCCACCACGAGCCAGCGCGCCCGAAGCTCCACTCCGGAGGAAGTTCTCACGCACCAGCAGCCATTCTCATAGCTAGCCTGCTCAACCGCCGTGTTGAAGAGCGCCCGCATCTCGAAGTGGGCGAAGTAGTCCTCGAGATAAGCCACGAATTGCGACCGGTTCGGGTACAAGGGATAGCTATCCGGGAACGGGTAGTAAGGAAGCTCGCAGAACTGCTTCGGAATGTGCAAGTGAAGGCGGTCATATGCCTTGTACTTCCACAACGAGCCAATGCCATCGGATTTCTCAATAATAAGCGACTGCACGCCTTTCTCTTTCAAGCAAGCGGCCGCCGCCAACCCGGACGGTCCCCCTCCAACTATGATGGCACCCTCAAAGAGCTTCACTGGGGCAGCGTCAACGTCGTTCGCTGCCTTGCTAAAGCACTCGGATGCGTAGTATGGAGGCATTTTGGGCCGGCTCACATTGGTTTTCTGGTGGATTCTAGGCCTGTTGAAAAAAACTCAAATCTCGCAATCAATCACTCATACTTGAGCAAATGAATCGTCGAACTATCAAGCTTCCATTCCCTGCGAGCGAGCACGCAGTTCCAGCTAATCTGGAAAACTAAACTACCATGTGGGACTGTTCAAGAAAAACCGAACGGAGCTTCGATCTAGATCATGAGCGGGTGTAGAGCGAGACACTTGACGACGTGAAAACAAAGGTGGCAGTTTTGCTATATAGGCAGCCAGAGAGGGAGGTTATAAGAATCGCCACGGATTGGCCGCGCAGCCGCGCACTGATCCCGAGAACGCTCCCGGTACCCCGGCGTTGCCGCTTGTAGCCGCAGCCAGCGTTGGTTCTCCAAGCCAGGCTCTCTAAAAGCGGGAGAGCTGCTACTAGCCTCCTCACTGTTTTCCAGCTCGTTTGTTTTTATTGCTATTAAAAAAAACAATTGATGTAGTATTTTTGTATTGTTTTTTTTTTTTTTCTCGAATGGCTGCGTCTGCTGAAGTGTTGAGTGGTCAGGTTCGAGTCAGGTGCCGCTAATTCCCTCCTCCGTTTTTAATTAATGCTCTAATCATGCCTTGTGTGGGGTCCTCAACTCCCTGCACTTTTTGAGCCTCCAAAAGCTCTGAAGCACTCCGAGATGAAATCTTCACCACGAGGTAAACCTGTTCATGCGAAATCCGACCCTTTCACTTGAGGTGAATCCATCTTACACAATGCTGCTGCTCATCTTGGACTTTTAATTGCATGAAACACATGCGCTAACGAATTTCTGATTCATGCTTGCGCATCGCCACCTGTCTAATTAACCCTTAAACGTCAAGCCCCTGTGAAAATACACTGGAAACCAAGCCCGAGGGGCATGCTCTGACGTTTAAGAGTTAATCCCGAAGTTGACTCCTCTTCTTTTTCTTCTTTTTCTTTTTTCTCAAAATTCTGAGTAGCCCCTCACTTGTTTGTAAGAAAGCCCCTCACTCTAGTTCTATCCTCAATGGCTTCTTAGGAAGCTCAATTCTAGCCCCTTGCACTACGGCAAATGAGTATGACGTTGAAGAGGGTGTGTACTTTGTTTCAAGTATCTTCAAGGCACTAGCAACCAGCTAGAAACTAGCGCAGTTACAGTGTCCACCCTCGAGAGGGGGAAGTAGCATTGTTCCAATTTCCCCTTCTCCAGTGGCCATCGGGAATATACAAATGAACACTTCATTCACACCGGACCAAAGTTTCTATCTATCTCTACACACTAGGATATTGATTTGAGAACAAAACTTGTATCGGGGCCAAAACGTTGTTCTTGGGGCCAATGGTAGCAATGCACTTAGCAAATCGCTTTAGTAAGCCTCTCACGAAATATAACTCTTCCAAGAAAAAAAAAAACAAAAAAAAAAAACCAAACAAAGCTCAATAGTGAAGGGTCATTTTCCAGGAGGATTTGAAACCTTAAAATGGAATTAACTGCTTGTAATCACCACTTCACAAGCTTTACCGGTGGTGGGCTTTTGATTATTATTGCAAGAGCTTTTAATTGCACGAAGCACATGCCTCGAAATAAGGGGGAATGCTAACGAGAGTTCATTATAATATTAGCACACCGCTCATTAAAATTGTACTCATTAATGAAAGCACTCACCACTCACTCACTGACTTCGTTAAAAATCCTTTTTGATGACATTAATTGTTTAAAAAAAAAATTCAAAAAAAAAATCCTTTTGATGGGTGGTGGCTGAATGATTATTATTTTCTTTTCTTAAATTTTTACACCCACTTGATTGTGTATGATTGCAGCATTCAATGAGGGTGTCATAAAGAAAAGCAGGCGGCTAGGGGGCTCTACTTTCGCACCCCAATTAAAACGCTTCTACTTACTTTTGCCTATTTTCTCTCTCTCTCTTGGATTCATTAGCATTGGAGTTTGTTTGTTTTGGGTCCTTTTTAATTGCTATGCATCAAAAAGTTGGGTTGTGTTGACTTGCTATCAACCAAATCTCATGTTCTTCAATCAAGTTCTGGGTGTCTTATATAATCAGATTTTTTATTTTTAATTGAGTAATTGCTATAATCAGATATTTGGATGTGTGACTTAGATTCACGTTGTATGTGCTACCAAGCACATTTAAGACATGACTCGCCGTTCCATAAAGAAGAAAAAAATATATCATCAACATTGTTATGAAGTTATTGTGGTTCACACTATTTGGCATTAAAAGGTATTCATTTGTGTATGACATCAATTGCATTAGGACTCACATTGCTAGGGAGTTACTGCAATTAACTGCAGGTTTGTATTTTATTTTATTGTTTATTAATACTCAGATTTTGTATATACTGGTGGATATTATTGCATAACTTGAGTAAGGTTTTTTTTTTTTTTTTTTTTTTTTTTTTTTTTTTTTTTTTTTTTTTTTTTTACCAATCGATGTTTTGATCAATTGAGAAAGATACAATCATGAAAAAAAGTAGTATGTCTACATGGCGGGATTTTTGGCCCCTTTTGTGGTCTGGTGGTGAAGTTTTTTTTCCCTCTTTTTGTTTTTTTCTTTTTTTCGTTCTTTTTCTTTTTCTTTTTCTTTTTTTTCTTTTTCTTTTTTCTTCCTTCAAAGAGTAACATGGCAATTATCCAAAATATCTTTCATATGCATATAATTGTATGATTTTGGTTGTGATATACATTTGGTTGTTTGAATTTAGAAGTTTGATAAACGCAACTTCGAGTTGCTTATTCTTGGAGTGAGTATACTGACATGGTCTCCTGTAGTCTCAAGGCGTTAATTAGATTTTGGGAGATAGTAATGTTGTTTATGTTAAATTGCTGCAGACATAACAGATGTTGCTGCATAGTGACCTTCACTTCATTTTAATTTAATTAATTAATGTTAGGCCTTTCATGCCACATAAACACCATGAGTGCACTTAATATTAAAATTTTATTCTTCGAGTACAACCCTCAACCCTCTTGTACTTTCTCAAGGGGGGAAGCAACTACAAATAGTATGGAGTAAATCCGCTACCCCAAGACTCCCCCCCACAAGACCCTCGCTCCCAAGACCCCTCCACTTGGACCCCTCCCATACCCCCTCTTCTCCCCATTTTCAAGCCTGTCCGGCAGCCTACATTCCAGGGGCGTTAATAAAATTTTGGGAGGAAGTCAACCACTTCCCTCTTCACTAAGCAACTTCTCATCATTTTCCAATCTCTTCTTGTTCCGCTAGCTGACTCTAGATGCTTGTGTTCGATTCTTACATTGCTTCCAATACCACTTTCAGACAATCTTGTCCTCTAATTGTATAGTATCGAACACAATTTCTGCAAAACCTAAGTTTAAGTGTGACGTATTTTTATTGAATTGTGCACAACAGCTTCCATATACTAACGTATTAAGTACCAACATGCATCTTTAGAAAACGGTCGTGTACTAAACGATTTTCTTTACTCTTTTGTATACTCATATGTATATTTGTATAATAGACAATTGACTCTTTTGTATACTCGCGTGTAAACTTACGCTAGAAGTGCAAGAGTAATACTAAAGCCACTACCATGTATACATATAAAAAATATCAAAACATTGGTACATAATGAAACAAATTAGAACTTACTAATCACCACGAATCTACTTCTCAAAAGTAAGAAACAAGGACATTAACTTCAACCAAGTCAAACCTTCAAATGGCTAGACACTCTTTGCCAAAGTTCTTTCATTCATTCTCATTTGAGTTCCATAACGGAGAGTGTTAAAAAATGAAGCAGTACCAATACTCGACCTCTAGGCTTCTCAACTCAAAGATAGTTTCATATACCAACAATACCATGTACTCATCCCAAACATTACACAGTGTCAAATAAGGGCACCATTTTAGAAACACGTGTAAGTCAATCTTTCAAAAATTCATAACAAATTGTACAATAGTCCAAAATTTAAAGAATCCTCTTTGACTATCCTTCCATTTACTTTCCCTACGCATGAAAATTGCTCTCACTCTAGATTGGGAAATTTGAGCCATTTTTTTTAACACTCTCCTTTAATAGCAAGTGATGAATGGGAAATACTCATAGCAAGTAATGTTTTAATAATCTAAAAAAGAACATGGCTCTCCAACTAGAGCCATTGTACCCTTACAGAGCCCTGTGCATATTTTCCATTTTCTCAAAACAATTTAATATTTTAAGATAACCCATAAAATTCAAAAATTCAAAATTCATAAAATTTTAGGACATGCCTTCCAATGTCCCCATGCACTGAAGTACATATATTTGCCCTGTAGTACCTGGACAGTAGTACTACCGGTAATCAAACCATTTTAAAATAATTAAAATAAATGATAAGACCAAGAATGATGCTTCGATTCTTGGGGTTGTGCCCATCATGGGGGCCCCTTGTGGCAGTTGAAGGAATTAAGCAAACAAGAGGCTAATTATAATGGGTAACCCTTACCCCCCCCTCCCACCATAACGAACTCACCTAAATAAACATTTAACATATTCCTTTTTCCATACCGCCCCCCATCATAAATTAAATCCAAATAATTGACGTCCCTCCCATGATACAAGAGGATGGGCCCCGCTTCTTTGCCAAATGGCGTTATATTGGGGTTTTAAAAAATATTGGCAAGGGGGGGGGGGGGCTTAATTTTAATATTTGCCATGAAATTGAGGAGAATGCCCCCATGACCGTACACCGTCCCAGTATTAGGGGGGGTAAGTTTGCCCTTTGAGGATGTGCTTTGTAGCCCTTGATGGGGTGAAAGGGACGGTCCAGATCTTCCCTATAACGTAGCCCCTTCTTTGCTGCGGTGATCCGTTCGTGACCTTATCGACATTCATCCAAATGGATGAATGTTCTTGTAGATGGAAAGTTTTTGGCTTTGTTTGGCGCCGTCTTCATAAAAGAGTCCCTTGTGAGGGGCTTGCAAGTATAGATTCTCCGGAATTTTTTATTTTTTATTTCTTGTTTTTTCTTTGTTTTTATAAGAAAAATCTCAGTCAAAAATATCAATTTAACCCCTAAAGGTCCTTGATACAAAATTGTTTAAATTATCAAAAGAACCTTCTTTTACTTCAGGTGCAAAGAAACTCAATCTAAGCATTGATTAGAAGATCCAACCGTAGGATCTTGAAGTTAACTTGACCCTTTTCTTGAATGTCAAATTTGAACCGTTAATTTTTCTCCAATTTTGGGATTATAATGGTCAAAGTTGGCTGAATTTTCTCCCTGCAGAAATTCCAAAAAGCGATTTCCGCTTTCTTGGACCTTTAGGGGTTAAACTTCTTCAACTAAGTTATTTGAAATTGTGAAAATAACCATTTTGGTTTTCTTGAATTTTTAACCTCTAAATGGTTTCACGAAATAAGAATACATTCTGAAAGAAAGTGTCATAAATGGAAACACAGATAAGATGTTCAAATCTCAACCGTACAATCTTGTAATAGACATATTATACATTTTGTGAATAAAGTTTTGAGTCATGGGACCTCATAAATTGCAAGATCTTAACGAATTAGTACTCACAAAATCTCAACATTTACTCTTTACCATGAAAATGCTACCACTCTACAATAAAAAAAGAATTAACAATTGCAAAGATGTTTACCTTTATCTCAATGACACTCTCGAACCAAAAGAAAAAAATCTATGAGAAATATTTATTGTACAAATAATGACCTTGCTATGGTGAAAATTGCCAAAAAAATTAGAGAAGGAAAATGTCGTCAGCTTACGAATTCACTAATCTAATCCGTCTATGCAACTTGAGCTCAAGCTTGAGCTTGGGCTCTTTATTTCCTCTTCATTCTATTATAGTGGTGGTTGGATTAGATAAATGTTTACAAAAACGTTGATCTTACCTAAGTGTTGACGAAACAATGCCTCTTTGCGTAATAAAAGGACATGGACATCGTTCTTAACAAGACGTTGATCTTAACGAGGTTGATCTTACTCGTGCACCACCATCGTATATATATATATATATATATATATATATATATATATATATATATATATATATATATATATATATATATATATTTTTTTTTTTTTTAATTCTTAATTTTTTTAATCCAATCAAAACAATAATTGTTGTGATAATTAGTTGCACAATCCGAGTTTCATGTGAAACTTCAGCTTGGGCTCTTGATTCATATTCTTTTCTTCTTTGGAAAAAAAGGGGTTCGTCGTATGGAATATTTTCTTGTGCCCAAGCTTGAGTTGCCCAAAAGTCTCCTTCATTTCTTCCATTTAGAGCTTCATTGTAAGCAACTCGAGTTTTTTCATTTTTCAAGATTTCATATGCATTTAATAATTTTTGAAAATTTTTAGTTGCAAGAATAGGATTGTTGGTGGATTTATCCGGATGTAATTTTAAAGCTTCCTTATGATATGCTTTCCTAATGAGAGACGTTGTAACATGGGGTCCATATTTCAATCCCAACACATCATATAAAGTTTCTTCCTCCATTTCATCTTCATTAGTCACAATAATGTATTGACTATAGAATATGAACAATCAATTGCAATCCTTTTGTAGGAAATTCTAAATGTAAAAGAACCCTACCATCTTTTGCTTTTTGGATTAACTTTTATTTTGGTTTTCATTTTACTTTGCAATCATAGAATAAAGGACTTGCTTGCAGTATTTGCAGCTGTGTATGATTAATGGAAGGTTATCACCATGATTAATTCTCTTCTAGATTCTACTCAAATTTGTAGCGGTGATTTTATTATGACGTGTTGGATTGCTTTTAAGAAAAGGCTGAAAAAAGTTATTTTTTCAAAAACTTTCCATCTAATGTAGTTAACCCTTGAACGCCCAAGCATGCCTGAGGGCCATGATTTTTAGTGTATTTTCAAAGGTGGTGGGCATTTAACCCCTAACTTTCCTTGAAGCCCGAAATGGGTTTTTGCAATTCCGGGCAGCCTAGATGAAGGGGTTAGAAGTAATATTTTTGACTAAGAATTTTATTGGGTCCTCCTTATACTGCAAAGTGTATGTGGTAAAATTTGCAAAGTCAAATTCCAATTTTTGAGTCTTCTAGGACGATCCTTGGGTTGCGAGCCGAGATGGGGCAGCTCAAAAAAGTAACTTTTTTGAATTATTTTTTTTGAAACATGATCATTACTAAATCACTACTCAAATTTCAAAGTGACTCAAGTCAAAAAGTTTACCAATTTTACAAGGGCAGCCTCCAAAAGAATTTAAAACCAATCTTCGCAATACCCAAAAAAACTTGGGAGACAAACTTTGGATGTTATGATCTCTCAAATGGTAAACATCCAACGGTCGATTTTTTAAAGACTAATGAGGCATATTCTTAGGTACAAGATCCTACGGTTGGAAGTTTTAAAAAAAGAAAAGAAATTGGTTTACACCCCCACGAGTGCTTAGAGGTAGAGTTTTTTTGGGTATTGCGAAGATTGGTTTTAAATTCTTTTGGAGGCTGCCCTTGTAAAATTGGTAAACTTTTTGACTTGAGCCACTTTGAAAGTTGAGTAGTGATTTAGTAATGATCATGTTTCAAAAAAAATAATTCAAAAAAGTTACTTTTTTGAGCTGCCCCATCTCGGCTCGCAACCCAAGGATCGTCCTAGAAGACTCAAAAATTGGAATTTGACTTTGCAAATTTTACCACATACACTTTGCAGTTTAAGGAGGACCCAATAAAATTCTTAGGCAAAAATATTACTTCTAACCCCTTCATCTAGGATGCCCGGAATTGCAAAAGCCCATTTCGGGCTTCAAGGAAAGTTAGGGGTTAAGGGTTAAGAAACCCAAGTGTTATGAGATACAAAACAAGTACTTGTGGTTTTACTAGAATATTGTCTAAGGTGATCTAAGTCCGGCAAGGACAAACCAAGGTTAGTGCATACTGTTCACTTCGAGGTTGATTATTACACAAAAGAAGGTACAATTCATTCACAACTAACCTTATTCATTCATATAATACTTTGAAATATAACAGCAGAAAAGAACAATTAGATGTAGAAAATCAGTTTACTAAAAAAAATTTGTGATATTTTTTTTCCTTAGACCACTGCACTAAATAGGTAGATTATTTAGTGTTAGATACACTAATTTATATAAACATGAAATAAGTTTTTACTATTGGTCAATATTTTTACCCTCTACATCCGTCAAGATGTGGATCCTTCCAGAGTATTGGAGTCAATACTCTTGGTAATTTTTTTTACCAGAAGTAAAAACTTATAGCATTTTCAAATCTTATAAAAATTTAACACTACTCTACCTATTCAGTGTAGTACCATACCACTTGTAATGTACAAAAACTGAGTTAACCAACACATAAATTTTGGTCTAGCACCGAAATGATAGTGAAGCAATTCAATATTGACACATGAATTAACCCCTAAAGTCTATGCCGACCCGAAATCGGTCCATTTGCTTCTCGTCATCATGTGACTGATTGAATATACATTTCATAAAGTTGGAACTTTTGGCTGGTTGTAGAGTTTTTTCATACCTTTCCAAAGAGTCATCTCATGTTTTGTATACCTCATTCTTCCACACTTAAAGTTTGAGAACAATATTTGAAATTTTTTCCGAAATTGCCCAAACTACATTATGTACTCGTTAATTCTCAAAATCTGCCCAAAATTGATTAAAAGAGAGGAATTTCCAAAATTCACAGAAAAAATATGATTGTACTTCTTCTCAAGTTTTGTTTTTTTCACATGTAGAAAAGGTAGTACAACATGATCTCATCGTTTGCATTTTTAGTCCAATAATTTTTTACATGCCTTTTTATTTGTTGTAATTGGGCCTCTTTATTGGATTTTCAGCATACCTCCATGTGAAAGTTCAAGCATTTCTCCAGATTTTATAAGTCCTATGAGGGTAAAAATTACATATACATGTTCCTTACTCACCTAGGAACAAAAATTTGAAGAGCCTCATGTCAAATTTTCTTTTTAAATTGGTTGTTGGCCCCCTAAACGTTACTTTGCCATTCTACAACATAGATTTATTTTTATTTTTTTTCAACTTTGAACGTTATGATCTCACAAACGATGATAATAATAAATTTAATCTAATTTAATTTAATATGCATGAGCATGTACAAATTAAGTACTACATCCTACGGATTCATGCTTCAAAACTTCTCAAAATTCAAAAATCCTCAATACATCGTACAATCCTTTAGGGATTAAAGTAGACAAGCTTCTAGTTATAAAAAACATTCTTACAACAAATCCAAACATTCCACCAATAAATAGGCGCATGTAACAATGAAATATACTTTCATATCAAAAACATTCTACCAAATAGATTTACACATACTTCCCATAAGGATTCCATGCAGAGAAGATTTAGTTTTTCGAGCCAAAATCTAATTTTTTAAAATAAAATTCATGAGAGTACACTGACTGCAAGGTCAGCTCCAAATCTTTCATTCTGAGTGAATAGGAATGTGAGTATGATTGGATTTGGGGATAATGCACACATTTCCAAAATCCGCTTTTCTAGGGGGGCATGTTTTTTAATGGGAAAAAGGAAACTGGGTTTACTGGTAAAAAGGATGCAGTTGCAGGACATGGGGATTTTGAAGTTGTGAAATCCCAATGATTGTTCGCCCGCACATGAGGTGCACCGAATTGGCACCCGGACATGGGCTTCCACGCCATCTCCCACGAATGAACCCAATTTCCAACATATGATTTTGATGCATGCTCGAGCCTCTTTTTGCATTTGGCAGCTCCCCCCACCTCCGTCCACTGCCCAACCACATTCTAAAGCTGCAAAAAGAAAACCATTAAATAAATAAATAAATAAAATTAAAAATAAAATCATCATCTTGTTGTGCGAAGGTAGAGGAAATTTCACATTGGTACGAAAGTGGGTTGAGTAAGAGTACATACCATAGTGGTGCAACACTTCGTGGTTATGGCTCATGGCCCTCAATGAGGAGGTTGTGGGTTCTATTCCTCATGAGATCATGGTGCTCACCACCAATGTCCACTCAAGTATGGTGCGGGGTTCTTGGACCTCGTTGTATGGGTACTTCAAAGTCCTCTGGGGGAATACCATGTCAGGTATCCCTAAGGTACTAGTGGCTAGGTAGGAACTAGCGTAGTGTTCACCCTGAGAGGGGTTAGTAGTCTCGCCATTCGTGTGATGACCTCCGGGCATACATTCAAGGATAGGTCCAACAAACACTCAATTCACGCTGGCCTCTAAATAGGTTGGAGTTTCTCTTCTATACTCACCATAGTGGTGATTTAGACTCTAACTGGCCTTTAAATAGGTTGGAGTTTCTCTCCTATACTCACCATAGTGGTGATTTAGACTCTAGCTGGGTGTAAATTGCGAGTTTGGATGTGGTCATTCGTATGGTGGTCATTCGTATGATTTTGGTGAGGATTGCAATATAGGGTTGAAACTCCATAGAGTAAAATGGGCACAAATGCATGCTATAAATTCATACTATCTTGGAGGAATATAAAATCTTGTCATAATAACTAGACTTAATTTGAGATCCAACCTAACAAATTTTGTCAAAAGCTCAATTTGGATGAAGAACTTATGGCTCCTCAAAGTTTAATTGTTGTCTCAAATTACATTTGACAGACGACACATTAAGGGGTAAGAATTCAAATTAGTTTTTTAAAATTTTGTGGAGCCAAATCTTTGGGGATTCTATCATTGAGGTTGAGGTTTTTCTTTAGGCTTGTTTTATTTGGACCTTGATGATGTAAAATACCTAGAAGAAAGTCAAATAACAATCCATATCAAAACATCTAGATGAACAAATCATTACACAAGAGTTGTTGATTAGAGTTGCAAAACATCAATTGCAAACCAAAACACTAAGTGTTATATGTCACCTAAATGTTATAAGACTAATATTCAAAACATAGCACTTGATGTGAAATCATGGAATTCATGGCTTCAAGAAAGGAATGACAACATTGATTGCCATGGAGGTTGAAATTGAACAGTCTCAAAACTATTCGGAAATAGTGTATTGGTTGGCTTTCAGTAAATAACACTAATCGACAACTCTTGCGTAGTAAGTGGAAAGGTGTGAAGTTTCCACCAAGCAAAAGTGAATTATCCCATCACAATGTGGTCAAATAAGACAATCTTGGTGGAGGGCTTGGTGGAATCTACATTCTTTTTCGAGTAGCGAATGGATGTACCTCAAATTTCCAAATGATCATCTTGTACTTCTAAGGTAATCCAAATTTGAATCTTGTATATACTCTTTTTCCTCATCAACCATGTATCCACGCACATGTTCGAACATAAGACAATCTTAGATGAGGGCTCCATGGAAACTACATTCTTTTTTCCACGAGTGAATGGATATACCTCAAAATTCCAAATGATCATCTTGTACTTCTAAAGTAAGTGATCCAAATTTGAATCATGTATATTCTCTTTCTCCTCATCAACCATGTATCCACTTTCATGAAATAAGACAATCTTGGTTGAGGGCACGGTGGAAACTACATTCTTTTTTCCACTAGTGAATGGATGTACACCCAAATTTCCAAATGATCATCTTGTACTTCTCTAAGGTAATCCAAATTTGAATCATGTATATTCTCTCTTTCATGTATCCGCCCACATGGTCGAAATACTTTTTTCCCCTTGACCATGTGTCCGCTCACGTGGTTGAAATACTTTTTCCAAGGTACATGCATGTGTAGTGCGACTCCGCTCCAAAATTCGATATGGATTTTCTCCCTCCATCAAAAAGATTATTTGTCTTGTTTTTTTTTTGCATGTTGAAGATTCCGATATTTCGGACACTTTTTTCAGAAGGCATGTTAATCTATCATACAATCTCTCGGTCTGGCAAGCAGCAGCTGCTCACGTGGTTAGGGCATGTAGTGTATCAGAAATCATCGGGAGTGGGGGGGGGGGGGGGCGGCCTTTTTCAGTTGATTTTGGCAACGCTGTGAAAGATTTAGGCAGAGCAACTGATCACATGCTGTATGGGCACCTCCCATGTGCTTCCACCACACATGACAAATCGTTGGTTAGAGCTACCTAAATTTTGTTTACTTTTCATCGCTCATATGGTGAGCGAATGAGTATCGAGGGCCTCGTAACCGCGGCAACCACCCCACGTGTTTAGAGCTCGGATAAGATCAAAGCATTGCCCGTCGATGATCGGGAAGAATCGACGGCTAGTTTATTGAATAGCAAGGGCCTCGTATCCTCGGCCCCCACCCTACGTGTTTAGAGCTAGATAAGATTGAAGCATTGCCCGTCAATGATCGGGAAGAATCGACGGCTAGCAAGGGCCTCGTATCCTCGGCCCCCACCCTACGCGTTTGGAGCTCGGATAAGATTGAAGCATTGCCCGTCAATGATCGGGAAGAATCGACGGCTAGCAAGGGCCTCGTATCCTCGGCCCCCACCCTACGCGTTTGGAGCTCGGATAAGATTGAAGCATTGCCCGTCAATGATCGGGAAGAACCGTTGGCTAGTTTATTATCGGCCGATGGATTTAGCACACTCGCCGGTCAATTCATGAAACCATTGGCGAAAAACCTATGAGAATTACAGATAAATTTCTATTCTCAGTATAGAATAAGGCAATTGATGGAAGAGATGTGTGGAAATCCGATTGGGTGGGGGAAATTTCGGTTATTAGCCAGTAAAAGTCAAAAAACCGCCTGAACCTTGTTGCCCATTCATCTTGGCCTAGTATCTTGTGGAATGACTTGTTGTATATATAACTATATAGTCGTGAATTAAGTTTTGAGTAGCATAATGTTTTTAAGATATGAGTTGTAATATTTTCTTTTGTGCATGGTGAGAAAAAGAAAAATTAAGATCGTGAGAGATGGTCATTGTGCCAAACGATTGAAGTGGTTCTTGGGGCCAATCATAATTCTATCACTTATTGCGTTGATTTTGAGATGATTATAGACATCCAATTCGAAGTAGCTCTTCTTCTCTTAGTTTAGCTTAAGTGTAACTTTGCATGCAAACATCCTCATATTGATCCTTGCAAACAACAAGAGAGGAGCTCAAGGTCACAAAAGGACTCTATGCACCTAGTTCATAGATTTGCACGTGATTTTTTTATTTTTTTATTTTTAATTTACTTTTTAAAAGTGCATTATCCTTAGTTTCTTATGTTTGAATTGATCAATATAATTTTTTTGTGTATTTTCTGTGATGTACACGTGTTGAACACCTTTCAACATTTAAAATGGTGTACTTATGATTAAATTTTAATTATTCTACATTTTGGTTCAAAATATCTTATGAACAAGTATAAGAGATTGCAGATGTTACAACACGCTCCGTGTTATTCAAAGGTGTCATAGCAAATTGGTTTGACTATAAGATAGATTGCTTAATTCCATGTCCAACAATGGCTCATTGGACTTAACTACTTAGAGGCATATAAAAGCTTCAAATTGCAATTTACCACAAACTCAAAGTGAACATTATAGGTCACCATTTTTATAACAACTACAAAGCTTCAATAAATTCATGAAATATTGAAGAAGAGTCCAAAATGATGATTCCACTTGGTCTAATATTCGACTTACTTTGGTTATGGAGAAAAAATAAAATATAATAAAATTTTTAAAAAAATTGCTCAAACTATTAACTCCACTACAAATATGAGAGCTGAACTTTGTGCCATTCTTGAGCGGTTCACCTTAATAGTTAAAGATTTAAGTGGTCCAATTTGGGTCAATTTGACTTTGGTGAAACTTTGATTTACTATATTAATCCATATGAAATTAAATCCATTTCTAGATTGTAGATTTTTTAGATACCCTTCCAAACAGACCATTTGTGCTCCAAAATTCTTCACACTTTAGAAATACTTACAGTCAAAGCTCGAAAACATTATCACGGCATGCTTAAATTTGCCCAAAATTGTTGTACATGGATATTTATTCTTAAAATTAGATTGAAAAAAATCACGATATTAGTTCTTCTTAAGTTTTCTTTCCATTTTTGGGCATGTAAATAAGGTTCTAAGTGTGACCTTGTGATTCATTTTTTCAATCCAATAATTCTTCACATGCCTTTTTCATTGTCAAAAAGGGGCCTTTATATTTGAATTTCAATATACCTCCATGTGAAAACCATAAAAATTCTATGGGTTATCTAGGTCCTATGAGGGTAAAAATTGTGTCAGACCTATTCCTTAACTCACCCAAGAACAAGAATTTGAAGAACCTCAAGTCAAATCTACTCTCAGAGCTCCCAATACATTGCTTTTCCTTTTCACAAGAACGGCAATAAAAAAAATTCCTACTTTGAATATCACAATCTCACAATCACCAAGGAGTTTGGGTTTAGAATTTGGCGTACACAATCATGCACAAGTTAAGGACTACATCCTACGGTCACAAACTTCAAAATACATCATAAAATGAAAAATCTCACCTTGCATCACAAGAGGGTAAAGCATACAAACTTAACCCCTAAAGATCCAAGAAAGCCGAAATGACTTTTTGAAATTTCTGCTGGGAAAAAATTCAGCCAACTTTGACCATTTTAATCTCAAAATCAATGAAAAATTAACCGTTTAAAATTTGACATAATTGGAAAGGGTTGAGTTAACTTCAAGATCCTACAGCTAGATCTCTTAATTAATGCTTAGATTGATTTTCTGGGCGAACGTAAAAAAAGGTCCTTCTTGAGAATTTAGACAATTATGTATCAAGGATCTTTAAAGGTTGATCCTAAACAACCATGGCCACCGATTCGGCTTTTACCGTCAAGGCCAAAAAGAAATTTACTATCAACTTCAAATGTTATGATCTCACATATAGTAATGATCCAAGGGTTGAAAATTTTCACACTGCTACCAATGATAGTCTACTTCAAGATCCTTCGCTTGAAATTATCAAAAATTTCCAAAAATATTGGATGTACCCCCATTAGTGCATAGTGGTCAGTGTTGGGATTTCAAGCTCCCAAAATATTGTGGATCTCTAGGGGTTAAGTAAAAACTCTAACGGAAACAACGGATTTTAATAATATGATAAATAAATTTTAAAAACTCATATGTGCCTTGTTTTGTAAGAGCATCTCCACCCCTACTCGCCTAATGTCTGACACACGCAATAAGTGGATGAGAAATACTAAGGGCCCTTCAAAAATGTCTTGTGAGAGTATCCCCAATGGTTCCGCGCCATTGGGACGCGCCATTGGATAATGGCGAGGGACGTACTGTAGCGTGCCACTAAATGGAGGGTGCTGGCTCCAATGGAGGCTCGCTACAGAGCCCCCCAAACAACCTTGGTTGGTTGGGGAGGGTGTGGCTAGGGAGGGTGGGCCCGGGGAGGGAGGCTTTGGCATTAATGATTTTGGCACTTTATTCTATGTTAGTAGTGAAAAGTGGGAGATTGTGTTGAGAGGTGCCTTCTTCACATTATTATTTCCCGTTGACTACGCAATAGAGTGTGGAAAATGTCTCCCTCCAACCAGAGAAAACTTGGCGTGAGCGGGGCTCCAATAGAGTGCGACGGGAAGGTGGAGGGAGGGATGGCGCGGCCATTGGGGTACTATTTCAGTGCGGGCCTGCCAATTAGCGTTGGCAAGGGCAGTTCGCGCGACTAATGGGGATGCTCTGACTCTCTACTATGGCGCTTCAAGAAATGGCCCTCCAAATCTAAGTTTAGTTGACTAAATCTGACATTCTACTTGCTATTGTGCATTGACTATTCACATGCACTTTTGGTGCTTGAGGAGCCTTTAAGGGTGGGGGAGTGTGATTTCAAGGGCTTTTCAAATATAGATGAGCTTTTTTAGCGAGTCACCTTTAGCGAGTATGGGTGGAGATGCTCTAAGGAAGGCGGGTGGGAAAAAACAAATGAAGAAACTGAAAGTGGTACCGGCAAACCTCTAAGTGTGAGAGCATGACCAGCCCGCAGTGCAGGCCGGAGCATGGAGCCGGATATGAAGTACCAGGGGCCCCAGCCCACACACTAACCCGGTAACCCGGTCAAGAGGGTTGCAATACCCTAAATTCTAGCCCACCAAAACTCCAAGTTATCCCCTGCCTTCACTCAAGTTTTAGTGTCCCCTTTAACTAATGAGTGAGAACCACGTGGCAGAAATTTCATTGGCAAGAAATGATTTCTAAAGAAAGCTATGAAAAGCGGAATGTGAGGTGGTGTGATTGGTGGGTGATTCGTGAGCGGGCCCTGCCCTCTTTGTTGGGCTGGGCTTTGTAACCGCGGACAAGCGGCGCCTTTCACATTTTGGGACGGCCTTGCGGGCCGGCCTGCCGTAGAGGGCTGGTCATGCTCTGAACCCCAGCCTCCAATTTCATCAGGGAAACAATGAACTTTCTCCATGTGGCTGTTTGATTGAGTTAGTTAATAAGTGCAAGCCACCAAGTTAAGTGGGGCCCTTTAGGACATGAATGTCTCACTGTCTGAATTCTCTAACGATTTGGATCTACAGTATGTTCTTGTGGCTCACACTCCCATGTTGCATCATTGGACCAATCCTACCTCTCCTTTTGATCTTTGAAAATAGAATGAGCCAATGTTTTGTTTGGTTCCAACCCTTAACCCTTAAACGCCCAAGGTGACCCGAGGGGTCACCTTCCAACAGAATCTTCTCTGAAGCTCTCACTGTACTCAACATTTCACTTATATTTTGATGTCAAACTGGTCACCTTCTTGTGATGCATTCAAAAAGTGAAATTTTACAATTCAAATCACAATTTGTATGAGTGATTTTGTCCTTAAACGCCCATGGGGTCTAAAACGGGCAGCTAAAAATTGGATCACAACATCTTTTGGACTTGGGCATCATGAATAGTGCACTTTTTGAACTTGGGCACCATGAATGAACCAATCAATGATGAGCTTGCAACCTCCTACAAGGTTATGTACAACCCCAACCTCCCTACCACAATCCTTTCAAGTCATAAAATCATACATACAGATTGTGATTTGAATTGTAAAATTTCACTTTTTGAATGCATCACAAGACGGTGACCAGTTTGACATCAAAATATAAGTGAAAAGTCGATTACAGTGAGAGCTACAAAGAAGATTCTGTTGGAATCAAGCCCCTCGGGCTTGCTTGGGCATTTAAGGGTTGAAGCTACCTACAAGGCCGATTTTCATCAAGGGGCCCACTTTCAAAACACTACTAGGGAATTTTCAATTTGTAACCTATTTTGACGATTGTAATAGTAGGATCTAGTACCTAGCTTGTACATGATCACATACACCAAATCTCAATTTAAAATTCTTCACCATTTGTGAGATCATAATGTTCAAAGTCAAAAACAAAGTTTTTTCTTTTGCCTTGTTGTTAGGAAGAGTAGATGTCAAAAAACACCTTATATGCCCAATTTAGACAAAATTTGAGTAAGTTATTTGTTATAATGGGAATATTCAAATTATCAATTATATTCAAGCTTTTTTACTCAAAGAGACGCTTTACATAGGGAGTCAAGTCGTGTATAATACCGAAAGAGGGCAAAATTTCTCTCAATCTCATTGGTCCTATTTTTTGACTACAGGAATAAACCAATCATGTTGAGAGGATTTTGGCCTCTTCAGCCTCATGCACGGCTTGACACCCCATGCACAGCGTCCCTTAGATGAAGTATCTGACTTTCTTCCTTTATTTTTGTAAAATTATGGTAGGTGAACAAAAGGCTTCACAAAGACTAAATATTGCAAGAAGAAGTTGATGGTTAAGGAGTTATAGATACTTTGGCTTTATGATTCTAGTCTGTAGCGAAGAAATTTTGCAATTTCAAGAACTTTGTTCTTAAACTTCTTGGAATGTTTTTTATTGCCAACTTTCTACTCAAAATGCCAACAACTCCAAGTTGTAGAGGGTTGTTTTTGCCACTTTTGAGACTTTTTGGCAGTTTTGAGGTTAGTCGGCTTCAAGGATTAACACTTTCCAAAAACTTTGTGACTATAAGAAATCCAAAGAACTTCATGGAAGATCTATCATTCTAGGAGGAAAAGTTACGGTTGCCAAATTATGAAACACCTTAGCTTCGAGGCCCAAATGGGGTATATATATAGTTTCTAGATTTCTACACTTTTTTACTTTGTAATGTATTGATAACCATGTTCTTACTCACAATACCTAGTAACCAAAGTTGGAACTAGTCTAATCTCCCCTTGTCCGATGGCCATCAGGATATTAGCATTACGAACGGACACTTCATTCACGTTGGCCCCTTAGAAAGGGACCGGAGTTTCTATCTAACCAAAGTTGGAACTTTCTCAAAAAGTACAAGAGCAAGTTTCAAATTTTACAAGAGCAAGGTTCAAAATTTATTCATTTTAGGGGCACTTCACACTATGGCCGAAGGTCGAGAGGCCATCAATTTCCGCCAATGAAATTGCATGAAACCCTAGTTTCGGCCTCTCGAGCCTTCACACTAGAAGCCAAAGTCCACCGGCCGTCACTCTCCAAATAGCCTACGTGGCAGCACTTTTTGACCAAGGCGACCGCCTCTCGACGTTTGTTTGGGTCCTGCATTTTGCAAGACCCAAACTATGGTCGAGAGGCCGTCACATTTTTTTCATAAAAAATTCAAAAACTGACAAGATCTTGGCCGTTAGATCAAAAGGATGCCTTGGACAAGGAATAAAGTGATATGGGTTTGGACTTTGGGCTTGGCCTTTGGAGGCTTCATATTACGGCTGTCCAAGTTGAGAGGCCATGGGAGTTCATGGCCAAAAGCTTTGGACTTTGGGCTTGGCCTTTGGAGGCTTCACGCTATGCCCGGCCAAAGGCTCCAATTACAATATTTTATTGGTTATTTTCAGTAAATTCCTTTGGACTCTCAACAAAGTTTGGACTCTCAATTCCACGGACGGCCATAGTGTGAAGGGCCCCTTAGCTTGAAAGTGATTTCATCTATGCCTTTGCACAAGCCTCCCAAAATAAACTATGCCACCTAATTTTTCACTCCACACGAATGCCTTCTAAAAGGGGTCAAAATATGCCCTATAGGTGGAAAAAAGGACGACCTAATTTTCCCCTCCACACGAGTGCCTTCTAAAAGCGGTCAAAAATCCCAGTGGTGGTGACAAAGCTAACCACTAACTAAACTTATAATGAAATTGATTAAAAAAAGGGAGAAGAGACTTAAGATACAAACTTCCCATTTGCATTGGCGGCGTGCCGAATGAAGGGCTGAAATTGGGCGCATGCTGGCCTTTTGCTGTAATGATAAACCGTTTCTATATTAAAAATAGGGGGCTATTTCTTTCTTAGTTATTTATTTAACCGTTGGAAAAACAAATAAGTAAATGCATAAGTGGAATCCCCATATGGAATTTTCCATCTGACCTTTGGGGAGTCAATGCAGTGCTACTCATGCAGGGAGGATATTCTATAATAGTTTAATATTAAAAAACCCCACCAATGAGGTTCTAACATTTAGCAATTTGGCACCTTCTCGTGAATTTTCTCAAATTTTACGGGGAAAAAATTGGCTTACGTTAGCAAGTTGGAAGTGACATCGAGTTTTTTTTTTTTTTTTTTTTTTTTTTTTTTTTTAATTTTAATTTTGCACGCATTTATCTTAATTGTTTTCTTTGATGACTTGCTACTACACATTCATTTTCTTGACACTTTGGAATGTCTTGTGAGTGTCCCGTTTATTCATTTGTTGAAAGAGATGGTGTAGGTCTTCAATCATAGTACTACAAGCAATGGTTCAATTGTGTGATGCAAATGACAAATTGGCTTGTCACAAGCCCAAAGAATAGTCACATGTTCTTTGTGGGGGTGGGCACTTCCTTGAACGCCCTCAAATATTAGTATGGCTCCTGTTACACTAAACTTCTAATACTTTTAAGTGGTGGTTTAGTTCCATTTTTAGTTATTTATTTTTTGTTATTATTGCCAATGTCCACAATTGTGTTGTAATTGTAAAATTGTTAGAGGTTTCGAGAATGTACGAACAATTCTATAGGGATAAGCAACACCTCTTTTTTGGTGAGATTGAAAGTGATTCGTAGGATTTATATATGCTGCTTGTTTTACAAAAACTTTAAAGGTATCTTCATGAGTACCCAACTTCTCCATGTAGTCATGAGAGCACACCATTTGAGAAGCTTGTTGAGAACTTCGAGAGTCACATAGTCGATTGTCACCGTGTACTTACATCCCCTTGCTATACAAACTTGGTTCTTGGGCATCAAAACAACACAACAAACAACGTTACTATCTATTACTCTATGCAATGTCCTCATATCCTATTCCTTGTTCAACAAACTTCCAAACCCTTTTCACCATTCAACTAACGTCCATAGCCCATAAGTGTCCATATGCTTTTCAGTAGTCGTCAAAATGCTCAAGGACCAAAGAAACTTTATATCACTCGATTTTTTTCATTTTTTCCGCAACAAAATATTCTAGTATTCTCGAACAAGTTACCTTTTCCAATTTGCGGCTACTTCGGGAATATTCATAATTTGGCAACATGACAACCACTTTCTTGGTTCTTATATAATTTTTAAATGCAACCATGCAAGGGAAACATATTCCATTACACAAGAATGCACTGGTTGCCGAAGGACCTTCAAGAATGTTATGATGATGAAGGAAGCCCCATGACAGGAACCAGCATGCAGCCCTGCCCAAAAAAAAAAAAAAAAAAAAAAAAAAAAAAAAAAAAAAAAAATCGCTATTGGGTAAAGTACAAAAAATTGAGGAATAGTTGGTTCAAATGCCATGCATCAAATCAAAGTACACCAACACATGTCATTACAACAATACTCGCGTCTACTATTACCGCATGCATAATCCCACGGGAATGTGCGCATCTAGTATAGAATGTATCGCACGAAACCAAAGTTCTCAATGTTCTTACCTCTAAATGTTCAATGTGGTAAACCCCTAAAGTCGAAATCAACCACACTGTGGTCCATTTGACCTTGGTCAGACTCTCAATTACTAAATATAGATTGTATGAAGTTGCTACTTTGGCTCGTTGTAGGGTATTTGCACACCTTTCCAAAGAGTCATTTCGTGCTACAAGATTTCTTATACTTTAGGAGATATTCACAATCAAAGTTTGAAAACTGCCCAAACTGCAGTTTATGCTCTTTTATCCAAAAGTTATGTCACTAAATCCAAAATTTATGATTCTATTTCATACAATCTTCTACATACTTTACACATTCTTAGAAATTGAAACCCTTAACCCTTAAACGTCTAGCTACACGGATTGCGGCAGCCCAAAATTGGATCACAACATCTTTTGGACTTGGCCATCATGAATAGTGCACTTTTTGAACTTGGGCATCATGAATGATCTAATCAATGATGAGCTTGCAACCTCCTACAAGGTTATGTACAACCCCAACCTACCTACCACAATCCTTGTAAATCACAAATCACTCATACAAATTGTGATTTGAATTCTAAAATTTCACATTTTGAATGCATCACAAGAAGGTGACCAGTTTGACATCAAAATATAAGTGAAAAGTTGGGTACATTGAGAGCTACAGAGGAGATTCTGTTGGAAACGGCCCCCTTGGGGCCGCTCAGACGTTTAAGGGTTAACCACTTCGTGATAAGCGTGCTAATCATTATGTTTTTGAGAATCCTACTTTTTACATGGTTGCTATACAAAAAACCGGAAAACATATTTTTGGTTATTTGCGGATATTCTATTGAGTTAATATTTGCTGATCAAACATGACATGTGGAGATACTTAAAATATGCCATGCAGATCCAAGAATAAGATGAGCAATGTATAGAACCTAAATGTGTGATAGAACAGATATTAGCATTACGAACGGACACTTCATTCACGCCGGCCCCTTAGAAAGGGACCGGAGTTTCTATCTATCTATGTGATAGAACATCCACTATTCGCATTGCCCCTTCCTTGCCTTTGAACCCCTAAATGGTTTGACTCATTCATAGAAAAAAGAATACATTCTGAGAGTAAGTGTCATAAATGGTAACAAAGATAATTTATTTACATCACAAGCGTACAATCTTGTAGTACACATATTGTACATCATGTGGGTCAAAATTTGAGTCATGAGGCCTCATAGATTGCAAAATCGTAATGCATTAGTATTCAAAAAACATCACAAAATCTCAACTTCGAAGTCAAATTGCTACTAATATACTTATTACAATGAAAAATCACCAAATGAATTGCAAAGATGTTTACCTTCGTCCGGGTAACACCCTCAACAAAAAGAATCCATGAGATTTATTTTTTTGCGCAAACAATGACCTTCCAATGGTGAATCTTGGTAAATTCTACAAAGAAAACGTTGTCCAAAAGACAAGTCTTTGCACTCGAACCTATGCCTTATTTTCAATATATCTTTGGGTTTTTCAAGGTATCTACAACTAAAAGTAGACTATAATTGAATTTCATTCCAAAAAAATAACTCAAAATCCAATGGTGGATGAAGTAGATATAGCTCCTTGAAAATCATCCATTTTTTCACTTCTTTTCAAGATAAAAACATTGTTGCAAATCTAATTCCAAAAATATTTGGATCAAAATTCTTCCAACTAATTTTACTTCAGCCTTCATGTATGGTTGAGCAGCCCAAAATGGCGCAGTGCCGAAAATGGAGCCCTAGTAATCTTCACTGCCACGTACATAATAGCTTCTCCATACAACAGTACCATGTACACACTGCAAAGATTATAGGGCGTCACTTTAGGGCACCATTTTAGGAACACCTATATTTCTATCTTTAGAAATTCATTACTTACTGTAGAAGAGTCGAAAAATGATCATTCCACTTGCTCTAGTTTTCTACTAATTTTCCACATGCACAAAAATTGCTTGCACTGGCAACATTCCTCTAGATTTTCTGTGCTGAAAATTGCGCCATTATAGGACACCTTACCATAAAATGCATGCCATTTATTCATCTTCATTTTACAGGTCTGCAAATTTTATCACACAAACTAGGTTTGATTTGGGACTCAACCGAAGTGATTTCATCCAAAACTGACTTTGGATGAAGAAGTTATGACTCTTCAAAGTTGCTGCAGTCATACACAAAGTCGTTTTTCGACATTCAGCCCACTTAGAGCATCCCCACCAGTTGAGGGCCCTAGCCTTGCCCGCAACTGGCGGGTGGGCGGGGCCGGGAGCTCCAGTGGCTGGCTAGGGTGTGGTCCGCCCCACCAGTGGCCCTCGCTCTGGACTCTCGAACTGCTGCGGCAACTGGTGAGCCATGGTAGAGGAAGATAAAAGACAAGAAAAGTGGAGAAAAGTGAGAGCTACAGTGGCTTACAGCCGCACTCCAAACTGGCACTCTTTTCAGTGCAACTTCACTTTTATGGAGCCCCGCATGGACTAGGGCACGTTATCCTACTGTTGGTGGGGAGCCGAAATAGGCTACAGTGCCTTTTTTCTCATTTCCAGTGCCGATTTGGTGACTGGTGGCGATGCTCTTAAGGGTTACAAATATGCCAAATACCTGCAAGCCAATAGTAGTTCCATCTTTTATGACTTAGAATATGCAATTGTTTATCCTCCTCTTACACAAATACCAAATTGCCAGGTACTCTCCCAAAAACATTCTTTGGCGGTTGTCAACAATGCTATCCTCTTGACCAACCCAAAAATAAAATAAATTAAATGAAGTATAGAGATTCAAAAGCAATGGCATGCACGGTCACTCAATGAGTGAGTAACGTATGTCTTCTTCTCATAGCTTTTATGATATACCCCCTCCCACTTGACTTGAACTCAAGTATAGGAAAATGAAAAACAAAAAAGTATCTCAAGTATCATAACAACAATCCAAAAAGAATTGAAAAGAATTCCCTCTTAGAAAATATTATCCTACTAGAAAAAGTGTGATAGGAAACGATTGGTGTAATAAGTGCAAAAGAAAAAGGTAGTGGCAATGCTCGAGTAAGAAGAAACAAATGATTACAAATGATTGTGAAAGTGGGTGATTTTAATGTGAAAGCAAGTCACCTCTAGCATAGTATTTATTTTAATCATAAATTTTTAAACACAAATAGAATGTGGAATTCTTTTTAGAAAAATTAAAGTTCTTTGAATGCCTTATTTAGGAAGTATTAGGAAGGACCAACAATCACGAAGCTCGTTTGAGGCAACACAAAGGCTATGACACAGCTCAAAATACAAAACTTTGGAATTTATGAGGCTTTAGAAAACAGCAAGGGAGTTGTATTCCATGAAGAGAAGGCCTAATGGATCGAAGATCTATCAAAAGGGATTCACATTGCTTAAAATGTTTACTTTCACGCAAAGTCAAATTTATAGTTAGATTAACAAAATAGATGAACAACTCCATATCTATTTTGAGGTCAACATGAATAGAGTATTTATTTGACCTATCTTTATTTGTTTAATATCCTCTTGTCATAACAACATTTAATGGGACTACTAACCTCTCCCAAGGTAAATAATCGTCGTTACTGTCTAAAACCTATAACGGACAAATCATCCAACAAAAAACTCTGACGGCATACATACAACAAGATTCACGTGGTTAAATATTATTAAGGGAGACACCTACCTCTTTAAAGTCAACATGTTAGCAATTGTTGTTGCCCAGGTGCTAACAACTGGAGATTATTCACATCAGATTACATTGTTTCAACTTGTGCACTGCAATAATCATTTGATTCTGACAAAAAGGAATGACATCAATAGTGTGAATGAAAAGAATGTCAACAAACATAGTGACATTTCATGAGAGAACAAAACATGGTGATACCATAGTAGGATAGATAGCAACGTTGGTCAATGATCGCAATTTAAATTTTTCATAAAAAGAAAACAACATATTCTAAGCTTGACATGCTAACTAATCCATTATTTGTCATTTACACAGTTGATCTCTTGCATGAGAATATGTTGAAGGAAAGTTTGACATGACAACCAATCCGTTGCTTGCCATATGCACAAATGAATTTCTTGCATGACAATTTGTTAAAGAAGTTTGATCATGAATCACAAAAAGTGCGAGGTTCTACAAATTTACAAAACAACATTGCAATCGTATTTGCTTAAGATAATCGTTACTCTAACTCTTGATTGACAACATATTAAGGTAGAGTGCTCAAAACTAGCTCAGTATCAACAATGGTCCAGTGGGGTGAATTTGCACTGTGTTCATGATAACGATAACTTCGAAGGTTGATTTTCTATGTAATTGGTGTGGATATTCTAAACTGTGCGAGTTTAAGAACAACTACAAATCAACGTTCAATCTTTTCAGATTTACAACAAACTATAAAAGAATCAATAATGATAACTACATTACGTACTTTGCCCATGCACACAAATTGCTCAAACAGGTAACTTCATTACAGATTTGCCACACTGACATTTGCGCTCAGATTACCTTATGAGCACGTTCATCTTTCTCTAACTTTCAATGAGAATCTATGATGATGATCATGAGTAAGAATCATGATCTTCACTGACTCCTTACTCATCGTTTATCAATCGCCAAAGCTTTCGAGCATTCAGATTCATCTGAGATGATGACTATGAGTAAGATTCATGATCCTCACTGATTCCTTATTCATCGTTTATCAATCACCAGAGCCATTGAGCATTCAGATTCATCTGAGATGATGATGATTTAGCAATCATTTTTCTCCTCGTTTTCGTAGTCACAGACAACCACAAGCTTCCTCTTCCACAAATTCGAAGCAGGAACTTGAAATGATTGTGCAGGCAAGGGGGCCAGGACAAACAAAAAGATCGATCGAGAGGTTCCACCCACCCACCCTTTCGAAATCATACATACATACAAAGGTAGCATCCTCCCAATTCTGTGCAATTCACCAGCCATGCTCACAATCAAACAGAAGAAGTCAAAGATGGGAAGATCAACAGCACCTGAACAAATCCAATACAATAACCCCAACTCAAAAGCACGCCATCTCCAACTCATGCAAATAGAGCTCTGCACAATAAATGCTCCGAAAAGCACATTCTTGTGACCGTCAGAAACCCTAAACCTCCTGAGCAATCACCGAAAGAAAGCCCCAGAGACGATAGCTTTTACGTTAACAGTACCTGGTGATAAAAAAATTCATTAGCGAGTAAACTAATACTGGCGCGACTTCCAAGTGTAAAAAGGTGTTTGCCTTCCGAAGCCATTTGAATATTGATCGCTTTCAAAGCAGGTTCTCTTTAATCTATGCTGCTGATCTTGGTGCTTGGAATCTTCGTTGTGACTTCGACATCGTATTTTAGCTGGGTTTTCAAGATTGCGATAATTGTTGTGTTAGGGTTTTAGGAGGTGGAGATTCCAATTCTCGTGAGTTTTTTTGGCAGATTGAATGTGATGGCTTCGTTTCGAGTTGTCACGGTGTTGCTGCTACTTCTTGTAGCTGGTTCTTTCATGTTCGATGTGGAAGCCAAGAAGGAGATTATCACTGCCAGAAAAGGAGACATTCCGTTCATCAAATGCAGTGTGTGTGAGGCCATTGCGAAGCAGCTGGTGCGGCAAGTGAAGGAGAAACGTGAACAAGCTGCTCCCAAGAAGGTACTGTATTGATTCTTCCCCTTGAGGTTCCATTTGCATTGCTTCATCAATTGAGGGTTTGGGGGTTTTTTATTGCAGCTTACTGAGCTCGAGATCATCGATGTTGCTGAGAATATATGCAACATGAAGAAAGAGGAAAGCGACTGGATTTTGAAACTGGACATTGTCGAGAGTGGTGATAAGCTTCAGGTAGGGCTATCCACAAAACCCTAATTGATCAAATTGAGGCCTCTCCAGAAGAACTTTGCATGCGTTCAAGAATGAAATTGAGCTCGAAGAAGTTGGGGTTCTTGGCGTTTTAGGGTTTAGCCTATGCATGTGGAGAGATGTAGCTCGTTTCTGCATTTTGTGCGATATATTTATATTAATGCTCTGAGTTGAATGAAATGCTAGTTTTTGAACGTTGGTGTTGGGCTTTGACTGAAGCTGGAGGAGCAACCGGTGGAAGGGGTTTGCAAGGCAAAGTGCAAAACTATAGAACGAGCTTGTCAAGAGGTATGTGCAGACATTCTCATCCTTAAAAGACCCTAAAGATCATGATCATGAAAGAATTGTGTCATCAGACTAAAGATCATGTGCGAGTTGCTAAATGAACAAAATTGAACTAAAGAGTGTACCAATATGACCACATTTTTCGCTTGAGTGAAAATAATTGTTTTAATATGCTTTCGTGGCCACATTCCGTTGTGGCTAAAAGTCTCATTCATTCTAGAGCGATGCTTTCACACAGTAGGACCTCTTATCTCAACACAAGAACAGTGTCATTGTTACACGGACTAGTAAACGAACTAGGGAATTTGAAAACAAAATCTACTTCTTCATTAATTTCTGTTGTACTCGTTGCTCATGATTCCCAAGGTGTCACTTATGTCAGGTTATGGGAGATCACGACACAGATGTCGCCGAGTATCTTTACAAACCTGGAGCTACTCGAGCTGGTGTGATAAAGCTGCTGTGCAAAGATTTGAGCAAAGCCTGTGTAGGCAAAGTACCTCCAGTACCCAAGGTACTACACATTCTCTTCAAACTACATACATACATATCATCTCAATTGTGAATCTTCCATTAACTGGGATCCAATGAACAGGACAGAGTACCAGGAGAAGCATTCACGCCGAAGGCAGGCAAAGAAGCCGAAATGGAGAAGCTCATGCGCTCTATGAATGTAAGCCAATCACCGATCCAACCTGCTCTCTCTATTCCAACTCCAACACTCACATCTTCTTCTGTTGGCAGGACATGCCTGGGGCGCCTGGTATGAAAATGTTCTCGAGAGAAGAAATTGAGAAGAATCCCAACTTAATGAATCCTGACGGTTCTCGTAATCCTGACGATGACGACGACGATGACGACGATGACGAGGATGATGTCCCCGTGAAACCTCAGGTTTGCATTTTCATATTCTTCTGCATCCTGTGTTGTGACCCCCTTTTTTCTTTGTGAGGAAAAGCTGTTACATGAATCATTTTGTTGCAGGTGAAAAAGCCAGCGAAAGTGGCGTCATGGCAAGAGTCGGTAGCGAAAGTGGGGAGTGAGATAGGAGCTCGTACAGACACGGTGATGAAAACGGCAGCGCAGAGTGTGAAGAAAGCGAGTGGAGTGATAAGCAGCTGGTGGAACAACAAGAAGAAGCCTGCTACTAAAACAGCTTCCTCTGCTAGTTCAGGAGAGCTTTAGTTTCTTCATGATAGGTACAGAATAGGTCTTGTCACAATTACTCCTATGTTTACATGTTCCTCTTTTAAGTATGCATCTTGTTATAAGATTTCTAGGATGTGTAATTAGGGCATAGTGAGCATGTCTGTACGAATCTGTACTGCCCTGGTAATATTGTCTATATCGCGAAAGGAGGTGGGATGGATGTATCGCGTATATTGGGAATGATCCGACGAACGGACATCAATCCGACCGTGTGGCCCAATGGATAAGGCGCTTGCCTACGGAGCAAGAGATTCTGGGTTCGATCCCCAGCATGGTCGTCTCCTCGTCAATTTGGCCGAGTGGTTAAGGCGGCAGACTCGAAATCTGCTGGGGTTCCCCCGCGCAGGTTCAAATCCTGCAGTTGACGATTTGAGATTCCAATTTTCCTTTTTCTATTTCTAAGAAACCTCTGAGTTGGGTTTGGGTTGAACTTTTTATTAGTTTTTTCCCAACAATTTGAGTTGAATCGAATGTGTTTGAGATTTCAATTCTCTTGGGACCGAGATTTTCAATTCTTTTGGGATCGAGATTTCAACCCAAGTTGCCCACACAAGCTCAACGGTGAAATGGTCACCATTAAGCAACGTAGTGTTAAATTGTCAAACCAATGTGGGAATCATGGCAGAGATTTTTTTGGATTGGGGGACAAGTTGTCCTTATTTTCTCATATTTGAAGCTCTTCTCCATGTGCGGCTGTTCGTCGAACTCGATTCCAACCCGAACCCCCCTTTTATTTTTTCAACCCAAATCCCTGTACTGCCCCTTCGTTATAGATAGTATTATAATCTGATTTGGATTTCTCAACACATTTCTCCTAAGATATTAATCTCTAATTTCCAAAGATACACTACCTTGATGCTACCGTAATAGCCCTCCGTATCAAAGTGACCAAATGTAATACAGTAATTGGACAAGCTGTAGGAAGTGAAGGCAGTCCAAGCTCATGGAATCAAGTGAAGGCAGTCCAAGCTCATGGAATCAAGTGAAGGCAGTCCAAGCTCATGGAATCAAGTGAAGGTAGTACAAGCTCATGGAATCAAGTGAAGGCAGTCCGAGCTTATGGAATCAAGTGAAGGCAGTCCAAGCTTATGGAATCAAGTGAAGGCAGTCCGAGCTTAAGGAATCGTACAAAGAGAGATGTGCAATATAGGTGGAAGGAAACCTTTAGATCTAGTTCGTCATGCAAAGAGCAGCGCAACATGGATGCATGTGCGTAGGCTATCTTGAGGATATAAGCGTAGGATATAAGTACAAAGATTATCTTCTATTATCCTTCATCGCGCTTGCATTCGCCTCTCTTTGCTCTCTTAATTCTTCTGCCATGTTTTTCCCTAAATGGTGAAATTAAAATTTCAAAAACCTTCGTCATAATTATTGAATATGTTTTTAAATTTCTAATGTTTGTACCCAAATAAGTGGTCGTTCGATTGTAGGACAAGATTTCATGCAAGATGTGCAACTATTCCTTCACCTCAACACCTTCCAAGAGCTCAACGAGTTACTCCTGGTCATCCAACCCCAGGCCGTACATTTAAGACTTTTACACAATTGGTGCTACTTTACATAAGCCAATATAGTATATGTGTATATATGATCTGTATCATGTGATACTGAGAAGGTAGAATTGAAGACTGTAAGAAATAGGTGCAAGCTTCCGGGGCTACTGGGGTAAACTGTGGTACCACCAGTATTATTTTTGCTTTCAAAATCTGCTGCTTACATCTTCTAATCTCCTTCACGTTCACAATCGCATGCAACAATAAATTCACACACTCACAAAGGTACCTACTCACTGTTCAGTTTTTCCCTAAACTAGATACAATAAAAGTGGTCCATGTGGTACTAAATCCTAGATTCCTACCTGGCTTCTTCTAGTAAATAAAATGCATGAAGGTTTCATAAGCGAAATGAGTGTCGAACATTTTGCATGGGCATGCTCTATCTAATTATCTACATGGAAAAAATATGAGCAATGTGTTTGAGGTAATAAGCATCATGCTTTCCTTTGCACAAAGTAGACTACGTTTGTTGAAAAGTGGGTTTGCATCAACTTTGAATGTTACGATCTTAAAAATGGCAAAGATTCAACCGCTGAAATTTTAACGATAACCTCATATGGTAGTTTTCTTCAAGATCCTACGGTTGAAAGTTTCAAAATGGCGTCAAAAAAGTTCTCATGCTCTAAAGTTTACAAGGTGGTATGAAATTGCAGTTGTGGGGTTTGGAGCTCCCAGAACACCATGGTCTATGACGGGTTAAGAAAAGTTTGCTAGTCAGAGGGACTTATTAGGAAATTCCTCTAAGCCAAGAAACAAGAAAGAAATAGATCAGTGCTTCAATTAGGATGTCCTCAAGTATCCTACGAATTTTTGATAGCTCCTTCCAAATTTACAGTTGAAAATGTACTTTGTGATTGAAGCTAAAAGTAAGAGTAGTCAATGGTAGATGGTGTAGATTGAAACTAGTCGAACAATATACAAAAAAACATCGAATACTCTCCATGGTATAGTAGAACATGATACTAGTGCACTACACGGTTCTCAAATCCAATCCTTTTTGAGTTCAAACTTTTTTTAAACTTTCAAAACTTTCTAACTTCGGAAGAAATCCTTCTCAAGAGGAATTCGTAGACGGCTGGTACCCGACTGAACATTCGATCACCACAGCTGGATCTCTCCGAAGATTCGCTTAGGGTAGCTTGAGCTTGCGTGAACGAGTTACCATAGAAGCGGGCATCCGGCGTGAACGCTAGCGTGTTCTTCACAGCTATCAAATTTCTCCTACTGAAACTGTCGGTAAACTGGCGCTACCTCGATCCTAAATTTATGGTCTGGTCGATGCGCTTTCTTGTCTGTTTAGATGCCACTCTTTTCCTATTATGTATCCAAAGAGAGCTCTGATTTCACAGTGAGGCAGCATCTCGGACCGTTTCATATTTCGGCGATGCAGTGACCTGTATCGAGTAGAGTGATTACTGTGGCGCGTGCGAGTACGGGATTGTACGGGAAGAAATTCTGTTGTTCTTACACGAGCATTTTGTGCTGCGGCGGGTTTCGCTTGTCTATACGTTCCGTAGGGTTTGACTTCGCCGAAGGTTCATGTTACTGGTCGACAACCGACAAGTTCTCTGACGTGGGGAGTTTAGATTGAGGTTGACTTTGAGAGGCTTCAAGTTTGCGAGAACTTCAAGTGAGCGCGAAAAGACTGTCGAAAACATGGTAAGATCATTGCCTCGTGTGACTTGAGCAAGTCTTTGGATTTCTCAAGAAGACTTGCCATATTGTCGTTCGAAGCTTGAGAATGCTGTTTGAAGCTTGAGAATGGTGTTATCTGGACACACGGTGTAGTAACAGAGGATGTTGCAGCAGGACTTGATGTGCACAATCTGATCGTGTTTGTACATTTTACTTTGGGGCTGAGAAGGTTGTTGAAGAACGCTTCCTTGCAGGTACTGCACAGAGCTCTGTGTCGATTCTATCGTTGTTCTGTGAGCTGTTTAGGATTGATATTAATGGGTCGTAACCTGTACTAAGATGTTTTAATCCCGGGAAATTTCTGGTGAAACTCACTCTTGTTTCACAGGGCCCTGGTTTTGATTCAGTGATTTCTTGCTTAAACATTACTTATCGGCAATGGGCATTCTACTCCCCGCTTTGTAAGGGTTTGTGGTCAAGTAACAGGTCTACATCATGTTTTCAATTTTGTTAGGGCAATTCTGTATCTAGCGTACTCGTTTACATCTCCATAGATCTCTCTGCTTATCTTGTTTTGCACATTCGAGGCGGAGTAAGTTGTGCTTGCAGTTCAAATGCATGAAAAAATGATTCCTGAAATTTTATCTGAGAATAGGCCGGTTGCTGAAGGAGGTCGAGTACATCGTGGAAACAAGCGTAGCCCAGCTTGAAGAGTTCTCAAAACATGGCGAGCTCCTCCTCGTCTGCCATGCACTCCACAGATCAAAATAGTAACTTCAGTCGTCAAACTGAAGCTGAGATGAAGTCCTCGAAAAGTCGTCATTGGAGCGATCTGAGTTATTCCAGCACGTCCTCAGAATGGTCAGCTGAGACCAACTTGAAAGAGTACAAATTGTTGAAGAAGCACCCAGAATGGAGTCGTTTTTTCAGAAGTTTCGATACATTGGAGTTGGGGAAGAAAATCAGCGAAGGTGCACAAGCGGATGTATACGAAGCTCGCACATCAAGGGATGGTCCCTTCAATCTGGTGGTGAAGGTGATGAAGGGAGATGCTCCTCTGCAAGCTTTCCAGGCGCAATGGCCCGTCGGAATGCTGTCGGCTTACAATTCCAAAGATTCGTATGTGTATGATTTGCCCTTGATAACGATTCTAGGAGGAACGTTGTTGGAAGACGAGAGGCTGGAGGGACGATTTGCATTTGTCATGCACCGACGGTGGGGTGACTTGCGACTACTGATTGATCGTCGGATGAAACTTGAGCGGAGTACAATCGGCCCTTTCTTCATGGACCAAGTTATTCAATTGATGTCGAGGATAGCGGAGGATATGGAAGGGCTTCACAAGCATGATATATTACATAGGGATTTGAAAGCTTCAAATGTGCTTGTGTGGGGCGAGTTAGGAGACGAGGTGAATGTTGTTGCTCCGAGTGTAAATGAAAAGATTGGATAAGTTGTAGCTGATTTTGAGTGCTCTGTGGGAGTAGTGGGCACATGGTTGTGGAGAGCACCAGAGATTCTACAACAGTTGAGTGACAAAGTTCCAAGCTCCAAAGTGCATTTCACACGGAAGTCAGATGTGTACAGTTATGCCATGACTGCTTATGAGATTATATCGGGTCGTATTCCATTTGAAGATTCCATCTATTTTGAAGCCGTGAACCAAGTTTTGAGTGGACGACGTCCGGATCTTCCAACTGAGCTCCCTTTATTTTTGAGAAGCATTATAATGAGGTGTTGGCAAAGTGATCCAAAAATGAGGCCAAGCTTTAGTGACATATGCAAGATGTTGAAGTCGAAGGAAGGTTGTGATCCACCTATTATTGTTGTGGATAACAATAATAACGAGAATGCCACCATTATCAAGGTAACTCACCATCTCACATGTCTTTGTTTCTTTGTTTATTGAAAAGATGAGTTATGTTGACAAATGTAGAAATAGAGATTGCTTCATTTAAGTATTCTCACTTAAATATAGTGCAAAATTGGTAAAACATCTGTGAAAGAGATTTGTATTCTAGTGAAAGTCATTTACGAATACACTTGTTCACTATTGTTAAGTTGATGGTAGACAAGTTCGAAGGTGAGGGATGATTAGTTGTTTTTTATCATGCAAATGAGATTTGACAAGTTCGAGTATAGTAAATGGCCTTCTTTATTGAAATTGTTTGGGAGGTTGTTATATTGTTGATGTAGGTGGAGCAACAAAGCTGTTATGAACCTTTGCCGTTGCTTCAAGCTTTGAAGAGATTATTGCAATTGCAATTATGGGTCCCAAAAGCTGAAGTGTTTGAAATGCGTGCAGGAATGCTTGTGCAATGTAAGTTGGTAATAACTCTTGTTTTAAGCGTTGAGATGATTCAAACGTGAATGGAGAGCGCAATGGAGAGTTTCGTACTTTGACGCAAAATACACATGGTTTACTTAACAGGTTTTGAAGTGAGAGATGTTGAAGGAAAGAAGGTTAGCGATGAGAATCTCATTGCAAACGTAGTGAAGGTAAGCATCAATTTTTCTTGCGTCTGGCATCTTTTCTCTAGTGTTCGTTTGATTCATTCATATTGTAGAGTCTAAGTGGTGAATACAAAGATTGCATATCGTAAGCAACTCTTCTATTCTGTAGGTTTTGAGCATGCCGATGAAGGTAAAGGAAATCCTTGAAGCATCCGTTGATGATGATGCCGTCGCGGAAATGTACCTCATACACACCACGTGTAAAACAAGAGAACCTCTTCATCTTCAAAACCTTCTATCAATTTTGATAGAGTTGAATTTTCAAGTTTCCAAATTACGATCATGGTCTCACAGTTGTCCCTTTGAAGGGGCCATGTACGTGAAAGGTGGCTCAATGATTGATTTGATGAAAGGCTTTGTGGATTATGAAGCTAGTCACTATTCACTTGAATTAGATTGGCAAATGGTACTTCAGAAGCTCACATTAGAGGATGCTAGAATTGATGTGGAAAATGTACAACAATGCGATCATAGAGCTCCTCGAAGTCTGAATAGTCGAAGCTCCTCAAAGACCGCTCCTCAAAGACCATTCGTATCCAATATGGAGACGGGCGGTGTGCAAATTTGGGTGTTGAAGTTGTATGTCGTAGAAATCAAGAATGTCTCATTCGGAAGGCTTTCGATTTGGTGAGGGGGATTTGTTACGACGAAGAGTACTGGAGTTGGAATATTCTAGTGAAAAAATTACAGGTACCTCCCTCTAGGGTATTAATGTACTTCACTTTTTTATGGTAATTTCATAGATTTTAGATTCATTGTACATTTTAATCAAATCAAGTTTTTAATAGAGAATAGTACAACAATGAGCGTAATGAGTTCATGTGATACAATATGATTGCATGTCATCTTTTGTATATGTTTTGTAATATATGTTCTATCATCAAATTATCAAATGTAAAACTTGTGACCAATATTGTAATTTCATGGGTGATGTGCAGAAAGCGGGAGTTAACGGCAATTATTTTGATGATGATGGAGAGGAGAAATTAAATGTTTTCAGAAAAATGTTCTTGAAACAAGTAAGTAATGTTTTCAATTTCAACATGGAGGATTTTATGATTAATTTGTTTGAAGTTTTATAATTGGATGAGGATGCTAGTCTTATATTTTGAGTTAACTTATTGTTGACTTCTGTTGAAATGTTCAGGGTTGTCTATGGTAATTTATGAAGCAAGACTATGTTTATATTATGAGCATAATTGATTTTGTGAAGTTTGTAAAGTAAATCTTTGCAAATTCATCATTGTTTATCTTATTAAGATAAATTTGTGCTCAATAGATGTGTGGTTATTATGCAGCAGTGGCGAGATAAGTGGAGTGGTTATCGAGAGGGATTTAGGTCAGATGAGGAGCTTTGGCGTGTTCTAAATAGATATTGCCCTGTTGAAGAGGTATGGTTTCTGGTTTCTCCAATAACTTTTTGGGTTTAATCTAAGTTAATTGTTTGTGCACTTCATGACTACATGATTAAACATAAATGCTTATTTTATCTTTCTTATTCAAATGCATTCAAGTTGAATATAGTTTTTTAAGTATTCAATGTGGTTGTATGTTAAATTAGGGTAAGCTGGAGTTGTTGGAGTTGGTTTTCTACATGGCTCCTGATTTTGGATTTAGTCTCATAGAAGGTATACATCCAAGCCAACATATTCATGGTCTATCTATTTCTACTCTCATAGAACGTATACATCAAAGCCTACATAGAAATGGTCTATCTATTTCTAGGATAGTGCGGAGGCCATATGGTAGCAAGAAGGTGCTAATCACTTATTTTGTAGGTTGAGATTCAACTATTAATGATTGATAGCAATAACATCATATAATATGGAGTTTCCACTCAGCAGTGTTATTATCCATCTTTTGTTGAAAAAGCATGAATGTTGTGACCTTTTTGGGAATTCTTATGAATGTTAGAATCTTATGTTATTTTTCTTTAGTAACCCTCAAAAACACTTTCTAAGTTATATTAACTCCTATATGTCCTTGGGGTATTTTTAGCCAAAACGCATTTTTTGAAAAAAGTGACTTAGATCAAAATGAAGGTAAGCTATTTACTAGATCTTGACGGTATAAGTTTGTAATATACTTGTTATAGATCATGTGGACCTAACTGGACTCATGGGACCTTATAGATTGGGAGATCATAACGTTTTAGTGCACAAAACAACTAAAGAAAACTATCATTTTCACTTTGAAGTGAAAATATTACCATCATGAAATTTGCAATCAATAAATCACCAACTAGGAAGTGGTTCATCTTCATCTTACAGATTATCATGCAAAAAATTCATCAAAAAGTAGGCTTGTAAGGGTGAAAATTGTTTAACTTTATACTAAGGACAAAATTCTTGAGAACTAGACGCCTTGTTATCAAATCAATGCCTATTCTATAATACATCTTCGATTGGGTCAAGGTTTATACCATCAAAATTAGACTATAATTTGAATCTATCTCAAAAAAATAAATTGGAAATCTAATGATGGATGAAGGAGATGTAGCTCTTCAAGAAACATCCATTTTTAACTTTTTTCATTCTTGCAAATCCAATACCAAAGTTATCCAAACAAATAACATTCCAACTACAAAGTTGTTGGGATGCATCTTTAGATTACACTTGCCTGTGTAAAAAAAATCATGGAAGAATATTTTCAATCTCACGTAATTAACTTGCAATGGTAAAACATACCAAATGTTTGAAAGCCCAAAAACAAAAGTTGCCTTCACCTAAATTTAAGCCATTTATTTTGAGATTTATGATCACTTTGTAGTTAAATTAATGCATAAGAAGTTATAACTAGCGGTACTTTTTTAGGTCTTAAGGCTACAATCTCAAGTCTTGATGTCTTAACTATATTTGATGCAAAGGAGAATTTAATGTGGTCTATTTAGGGTCCAAAGTAATACTAAAACAACATAGCGTCACATTCCAATCTCAAGAAAAGTGCAAGTTTTACTTTATAGCTAGCCTACTCCTAGCAATCTTTGCAAGTAACCTCAATTCCGTTGAAATGGCCTTACTCTATACTCCAGCTTGTCACACCAGATCGCACATTTCAACGCCTACAAAATGGTGTATTGTGTAATATCACACGTCTTTTTGTAATATCACTCCTACTTATACATTGATACTCCCATTCTATAATATCACTTTTTGATTCTGTAATATCACATTTTTGAGCTCCAGTTCAGAAAGCCGAGGTGAGCCCTTTTTGCAGTATAAATGTATAATGCCATTTTAGAGGAATTGAGGGTAAAATTGCAAATTTCACCTCCTTACACTCCATGCAATACCCTTACACACACTCTAGTACTCTACTTCTACGTAAAATACTTCCTACTTCAAAAAAACAACTGAATTACCTATCTGAGCAAGCTATGGGTTGCTATCTCTTCTTGGACAATACTAGTCCCATAATTGAAGCTGCACAATCAATGCAACAGTCGGTTATGTGTGGGACGAGCTTATAGATATTGAACTTCTATATCTCTTACATCTCAATCAGCAATCAATCACTTCTATCCAGTTTGCACAATGTCTCACCGAATCAAGTTTAGCATAAACTTACATTACTTTCAAGAATTGCTTTGCTTCCAGCATCTCTCAGAAAATTGTAAAGTACATCTAAAATTTGAAATCGATCTCACAGCTTACGAGATTTAGTGTACAAGATGGTGTACACAGTCCAACACTCCTTCAAAACCTTATCGATATCCATACAAGTATTTCTAGCTAGCCAGTGCCGCTCCGGCCATTGATAATGGGAGCTCGAAAAGTCGTCATTGGAGCGATTTGAGTTATTCCAGCACGTTCTCAGAATGGTCAGCTGAGACCAACTTCAAAGAGTACAATCTGCTGAAGAAGCACCCAGAATGGGGCCGTTTTTTCAGAAGTTTTGATACACTGGAGTTGGGGAAGAAAACTAGCTAAGGTGCACAAGCGGTTGTATACGAAGCTCGCACATCAAGGGATGGTCTTTTCAATCTGGTGGCTAAGGTGATGAAGGGAGATGCTCCTCTGCAAGCCTTTCAGGCGCAATGGCCCATTGGATTGCTGTCGGTTTACAACTCCAATGATTCGTATGTGTATGATTTGCCCTTGATAACGATTCTGGGAGGGACGTTGTTGGAAGACAAGACGCTGGAGGGACGATTTGCATTTGTCATGTATCGATGGTGGGGTAACTTGCGATTGTTGATTGACCGGCGGATGAAACTTGAGCGCAGAACAGTCGGCCCTTTCTTCATGGACCAAGTTATTCAATTGATGGTGAGGATAGCGGAGGATATGGAAGGGCTTCAGAAGTATGATATATTACACAGGGATTTGAAAGCTTCAAATGTGCTTGTGTGGTGCAAGTTGGAAATGAAAAGATTGGATTAGTTGTAGCTGATTTTGAGTGCTCTATCGGAGTACTTAGTGGGCACATGGTTGTGGAGAGTACCAAAGATTCTATAACAATTGAGTGACAAAGTTACAAGCTCCAAAGTGCATTTCACACGGAAGTCAGATGTGTATAGTTATGCCATGACTGGTGATGAGATTATATCAGGTCATATTCCATTTGATGATATATATGAAAATTGCACCTACATTGAAGCTTTGAATCAAGTTTTGAGTGAACGACGTCGAGATCTTCTAGCTCAGCTCCCTTTATTCTTGAGAACCATTTAGTGTTGCTGAGATTAATTACGAGATTCACGAGAAGAAGCTTTTATCTATTGTTGACTCATTCCAAGAGTGGTCGCTTTTTGTTCGAGGAGCTGTCATGTACAATTCATACCGATCGAATGAACCTTGGAATTTTCATGTCTATGAAAGTGTTAAATCGACAACAAGCCCGTTGAAATATATCACTAATGCGCTTCAGCTTTGTAATCACGTATTACCCTGATTCTCATCAGATTTGTTCTGATGCACCTACCAAACGAGCATGCATTGCACCCAAAGAAGGTGATGCAACCTATGACCAACAAATGACTACGTTCATTAAGCCTGAACAACTTCAATTGAAGGCTGAGCACATCACAACCTCCGTGGATGCAAAATTAACTTAAGAACAATTGTAGTATCTCTGATGTTGGAGAATCTATATATCGGTCCTTTCAAAATGTAGATTGAGAGGTTATAGATTCAGAATCTTTGGATGAACTTTCTTTCTGACACGGGCTTTCACATTGCGTAAAACAGCCAAGATGATGCAAATTCAAGATTACAGTTTTGAGATGGGCTCTTATACTACCAGGAATTACTTTATATCTCTAAAAGCCCATGCCAACTTCTAGTAGTCTAGTGTCGACACGAATTTCCATCGGCATGACATTTTGGTAGAATAAGACGATGAAGCTGATATCCAAAGAGTTTTGGTGGCCGCAAATTTGGCAAACCGTGAAGGACTATGTCACAACATAAGACATCTGTTCTAGAATCAAAACTCCTGGTTATTGGTCGCACGGGTTACTACAATTACTACCGATTCCAGAAACTCCATAGACATCCATATCCATGTACTTCATTGTGGACCTTTCACGTTCAATACTTTTGATTCTATCTTCGTTGCTGTTAACCAAATGACGAAGATGACCACTTCATTCCGTGCGACAAGACACTTACGGAGACGGAACTACAAGACTATTTGTAGATAATGTCTATATACTCCATGGCCTTCTGAAGAACATCATATTTGATCGAATAAACAATTTACATTGAAGTTCTGGCAGTCTTTGTTCAAATTTAATAGGTGAACATGATGTTAATTTTCAACATATTATCCTCACATCAAGGACAAACCAAGCGCGTCAATCAAATATTAGAGCAGTACTTGCGATGCACTATCAACTACCATAAAGACAATAGGGTGGAATTGTTGTTGCTTGCCAAGTTTTCATACAACATTACGTTGCAAGGGTCTGCCGAGCAATTACCTTTCTTTGCAAACTACGGTCATCATCATAGGTTTGATCAATTCAACTTGAACATATTTTTAGAATCCAGATCTTGTTAACTACTCAATTATTTATCTAATATCTTAAAATAGATGAAGCAGAGCCTACTTGAAGCCTAAAAGTTTCAGAAGTCTTGCAAGGAATATCTAGTCTTCTCTGTTGGAGATAAGACATGGCTAGCTACTACGTTGAAATTTAAAGACTCGTGGGCTATCTGATAAACTCGACTATCTTTGCCTTGAACTATTCCTAGTTGTCAAACGAATGAATAAGGTTGGAATTGCTGGAGTCTATAAAGATTCATCCAGTCATTCACATCTTTCTACTTGAGGTGTACAAATACTCCACACTACCAGCAAAGGTTCAAGAACCTCCCTTACCAATCAAAATCAAACGCAATAAAGAATTTGAAGTCCAAGTGATTCTGAACTCTTGCATCCACCATCGTCGATTTGAATATCTATGTAGTCTCGATAATGGGGCAATTCAAAGTCTTCATTGCATCAATTTGCATTGATCTCTTAAAGCCTAATCAACCATTTCATGGTCTATTCTAAAATTTGAGGAGCCGTATTGCCCAAAATAAGGGCTTTCTTATCAAATGTAATAATTTTCTAGAAATTTGGTGATTTGGAAACCACAATTAGTTCAAAAAACCTCATATGGATTCATAGATCATTCACAACCATATACACAAGCATGGCAAGGTTTGCTTGAAGTTGAAATCTTGACAATCAAATTAAATAATTATGAAAAATCAAATTATTCAATTGTCCATAATAGCACTACCATTCAATGAGATCATCAACAAATCTGTAATATTACCTCAAACCAAAAACCAACCATTTATGACACATTTAACTACTTCTGTCACATCCCTTTCCAAAGGATGCTCGAACACCGTGGTGAGCCAAGAGGACCCCGGGAGTGACGCCCGGGCTTAGCAAGAGACAAGGTGAGGTGACCAAGGAGGGTCCCGAGCAAACAACACGCAATGGCGTCGTGCTCGGGACGAACTTGGTGGTGTGCCTTACATGGTTTGAAACCTTGTTCAAGCACGCACCCATGGGTCCAAAGAACGCGCGATTTGGAGTTGTGAGTCATGAGATATGGCTCTCCAAAGTTGGAGCGCGTTCCGGGACACTCCGGGACTTGGGAGTGTTGCCTTTCGGGACTCAATGTGTCGACCTTCGTGGAGGGCGGCATGTTGCATGTTGCTGGAAAGCTAATGACAAGGGCTTTCTAGAATGCTAAGGCTCATGATGAGCAAAACAATAGTTTAGGAGATATGGCTCCTCAAAGTGGTCGGGATTTCGGGACTCGGGAATGTTGCCTCCCGGGACACCGAATGTTCAGAGGGGCATATCTCCCTCGAGACAGATCCGGTTGAGGCAAGTAGGTAGTTTATCGATACCAACTCAAAGAGTAGATGTCTAAAATGGGCTCGCACGTCCCATTTGGGTACCTGAGCTAGGAGCTAGCCCGAGGAGAAGTTACGGCCCGTTTTTGAGACTAAGGCAAAAACGGGTGGTCTTCCAAAAAGAAAGTGTGTCACGGAAGGCCCCTCAACACAAGAGGGGGGGGGGGCCTACCGAAGACTCTAGAGAGTACTATGAGGAGGGGTGGTCTCCCTCCTCACTTGCACATGGTGCCTTGAGGAGCCGGGGTGGCTCCAAGGGGTGAGGCTTGAAATGGAGCCTCACTCCCGCACCTTGTGGAAAATGGAGAGTGCTTTGGAGCATCTCTAAACATGGGGTTGGGAAGTGTCCCTCTCCAAGTTAGTCCCCGTGATAAGTAGTGCCGGTTCCCGGGAGTAACCGGGAATGGCTCAAAAGGGTGAGGCATGGAAATGAAGCCTCACTCCCACACCTTGGGCATTGTGGAATGCTCTTGAGCATCCCGCAACATTGGGTTGGAAAGAGTCCCGCTCCAAACTAGTCTTCGGGAAAACTAGTGCCGGATTCCGGAAGGATTTTCGGCAAAGTCCCGAATGGGGTGAGAAACAAGAGTGGAAGGGGACTAGTGGGAAGTTGGACAATGGATAAGGGCGGTTAGCTCCGGGGGTGATTAGTAGCACCCTTGGGAGCTTGGACATTTGTGGAAGGTCGCCCCGTGCCACCAAGTGGCATGCCCATGTGTTGGTGGGAGTTCCGGGTTGACATGCCCATGTGTTGGTGGGAGTTCCGGGTAATGAGTATCCGGTAATGAGTTATGGAGTCAAGGTGGGTTGGACACCTTGACTTAGAATGGTGCTAACATTGTGTGTGTGGGCACATGCAAGTGTTAGCAAAGTCGTGGCCGGTTGCTACCAACTAAGTGAGCCGGGATTCCGCTACCAAGTAAGGCTCACTAAAAAAAGAAAATGAGTTGGAGTAATTAGGGTCGCGACAACTTCTCGGCTGAAAGCAGTCCACAAGTAAGGCAACGAGGGATCTCCCCATACTCATGTAAATAAGATACTATGTGAACACGAAAATGTAAATCGGGGGATCTTTGGAGAATATTAAGATACTCACATCCCCAATGTAAATTTTCAATTAGTGTAATGATCATTCCACAAAATTGTAATTTTCAAAATCTGCTCTAGTTCAGAATTCGTGAATGAGTCCGGATTTAGTGAAATATAACATATTATTATAACATATTTGTTATATATGTTATATATAACAATTGGGGTTAGTGACTTAACTTCGAGTGCGAGCAAATTTGCACAACCGGTCTGAAGCCACGGGAACAGGCTCTCGGAGTGATTAGACCGAGCATTCGGAGTACGTAGAATACTTAATGAAGTGCAACCCACGCTGTATATTAGCGAGGTGAATGTAGGAGTTTGTTTGCCAATAAGATTTTCTTTACAAACTTTATACTCTATAGACAACCAGGCATTGTTCATGTATAAATGAAAATATAGAAACAAGTAGATTTGAAGACTGTAAGAAACATGTGCAAATTACAACCCTATTCAGTTTTGTTACTGTAAGAAACAGGTGCAAGCTACAACCCTATTCAGTTTTGTTAATTTTACGATCGTGGATTGAAAACTCTAGTGACTCATAGAGCTACTTTAGAGTGGGTTACATGCTAAGACGAGATTAAGCACTTGACATATTGTGAAGTGTACATGAAAAGATGAAATCTGTTGTTTTCATCAAACCTTAATCATTTGCCATAACCACTGTTATGAATTGAAAATTTCCCATTTATAACAAGAGTTGTCTATGCTATACTATGAGTCTGAAGTAAACAAATAACGCTTTTGACACTCGAAAATGGATTTGAAGCACAACACACCGCACAAAAGCATACAGGTGCACGGATTAAGCTGTGCAGATATGGTGACAATCCCAGAGGTTGCAAATTTGCCATTGTTCCAACACCGAGAGGCTATTTTCATGTTCTGAATACTTTCCCCACCCGTTCGCTTTTCTACACATGCTTCTTGACCCAGACAACGGAAGCAATCACATGGTTGACTTTACACATTCAAACAGAACAATCAATTTCTGTGTGAACAAGAGATAAATTTGTCAACCTTCGCATGATGTTTATACTTTATCAGCGACAGACCGGTCATAGCATTTTTCTACCGATGTTCTTCCAAAGAGTGATAGAAAACTCCAACCTTATTACTCAAAGACATTATACGCAGCTTTTAAACAATGTATACTGTTCATAATCAGAAAACTGATCGCGGTCTCGCAATTTACAAGTTTGTTCTAGTGTACAAATCGTGTCAAATTCTCACAAACCAAATCTAGCGTAAAATTTTCTCACTAATTATCCATACAATTACGTTGTGCCAGTGCCGTCCCCGACTACGGAGGAAATTTACTGGGGCAGAGCGCTCTGTGCGTCGGCCACCGTCTTGGCAACGTTGTTCTGCACAGCCTTCCCCTTTTGAGCAATCTTGCCGAAAAATCCACCGCCAGAGCCCTTGGTCACTTCGTCGGCCTTGCTCTTCACATCCGAGGCCGCGCTGTCAGCTTTGCTCTTCACATCCGATGCTGCGCTGCCTACAGTATTCGTGATGCTCTTCTGTCCAATCTTGCCGAAGAACCCACCCTTGGTCACCTCGTCGGCCTTGCTCTGCACATCCGAAGCCGCGCTATCGACTTTGCTCTTCACATCGGATGCTGCATTCCCCACAGTGTTCTTGATGTTCTTGGCTCCCATGTTGATCCGAGGGGCACCCCCGAACATCCTCTTCGCTCCCTCTGCCTTGTCCTGCGCCGTCGCTACCACATCGTTAGCCATGCCCTTGCCCATTCCCCAGATGCCATCGATCCTGCGCTTGCTCTTATCCAAATTCGACGCGATCTTGTCACGCGCGCCTGACACTTGCGCGCTCGTGGCGTCCTGGAGCGCCGGAACGGCACCACTGCCAGCCCTGCATATTGCACCAGCCCAAGGTCAGATTTCCGAGGAGATTGCAGCCATTAAAATCGACACGGCTATGGCGAATGCAGAGTGCCGGCGTCACTTACTTCTGAGAGAATCGGCTCTCGTCTTCAGGGGCCGTGCCATTGCCGATCCCACGCGCGGGGCCGAATCGCTGGGGCGAGTCGTTCTTGATCAGCGCATCAGCGCCCTGCAGCAACTCGTCGGCCTTGCGCGCGGTGCGCTCCGCTCCGTCTCCTCCAGGGCCGGACGCCGCGAACGCGGACCCAGCGATGGTGATAGCCAACCCAGCAGCCAGAACAGAGCTCACCACTTGCCTAGCAACAGACTTCTCGTCCTAATGAATCACCCACAACCACACATAAGCTTCCTGCAGTCACTACATTACAAATCCAGCACACAGGATTCGCAATGACATACCTCGGAGTGGTTAGCCGTGACGGCTACAACGCGGCCAGCGTTGACTTTGACGCTGCGAAGAGGAGCGAACTGGGTCTGTGACGCTCCGAAAGCTGCCGACGAGGACAACGTGGAGGCAGCTGCAGGAGCTGCGACGATGGTTGCGGATGCCATAACTGCCGTGGACGCTGCCATGATTCTCAAATCAACAACCAAGTGAACTGTTAAGTATAGAGAGAGTGTAATTCAGCAATGTAAGGACTGAGCTTGACTGGCACTGAGATGGGAAGTTTGGTCAGGGCTGCGATGTTTTATACAGTGAAAACTGGACTGATCAATGACGGCAGGGAGTGTGATCGATTGATCCGAGCCGCGGTTCGGGAGTGTTGCTAGGATTCTCCCACGTTGGGATGAGCTTTTGGGCGACAGAGCCAGGAGGTCGCCACTTGGCGAAGTGTGTGCATTCTGCACACGCCTACTCGAGTTACTGTAGCTTGGTATTCCGTGGCATACCACTGCTATAAATATGAATTCATTCACCGAAAGCGATGATTTACCCAGAAGAAGTTGTTAAAAGAAAAATCCATACAAAAGTGTCGTAGCTTAAATTTCCAACCCAAAACAAGATTCTATGGACCGTAGTAGTTTGCAATAGAATCTACACAATAAATCCGTATCCTTTCATTCATCTAGGACAAATATTGCTCATACCATGGCTCACAGAAAAGTAAATGTTTTAACTTTCTGACTCAGTTATTGGGAGTCAGTGTATGACCATTTGATCAACATGCCTGGTTCTTTTCGAAGATTCTCTTAGGGTAGCTTGAGCCTGCGTAAACTTCTTCTATCAAAAGCGGCCATCGAATGTTCCAAATTGTGATAGAAAATCTCTGACTAAACCTGTCGGTATGGGACTGCCTCGATCCTGTATATACTGGCTAGTCGACGCGCTTTCTTTGTCTATATTTAAAGTGACACTCTTTTGCTATTATGTACTCAAAGAGAGCTATGATATCACGAGAGGCAGTGTCTTGGACCGTTTCGTCATTCCTTGAATCAACGACTTGTATTGAGCAGACAGATTATTTTGGCGCTTGCGAGTAGGGTACAGTCCTCTAATTGTTCTTAAACGAGCATTTTGTGTTGTGGCGGGCTTCGCTTGTTTGTATCTTCCTAAAGTTTACTTTAGTCGAAATTCGTGCTGCTGTTCTACAACTGACAAGTCTTCTGACGTGGGGAGATGAGATTGAGATTGACTTTGATAAGCTTTTGAAGTTTGCGAGAACTTCAAGTATGCGCGAAAAGACTGTGGAAAGCATGGTAAAGGTCGTTGCGGCCTGTGACTTGAGCAAATCTTTCGACAGGACTTGCCATATTGTCGTTTAAAGCTTGAGAATGGTGTTATCAGGACACACGGTGTAGAAATAGAGGGTTTTGCAACGGGACTTGATGTGCACAACAGGATCTTTGTTTTTACTTTGGGGATGAGAAGGTGGTTGAATTATGTGATCTTATGCATAAACTTGTAAGTTATGATTTTCATTACCCTAATGAGTGATTATGATAATTATGGAATTCTATAATTAGCATGTTGTTGATCTTTGTGCTTATGTTGTTGTTTCAAGATTGTGTAAAATGACACACTCTAAATTGACACGAGTTTACGTTATTTTCGACATAGATCTTTCATGTTGTTTCAAATATGTTATTCGAGACAACATTTCTAAACAACATTAGTATTAGTGATATTCCTATTGGTTTATCTGATGTTAACGTTTGTCAAATGTTCATGGTTGTATATCTTCATTTTTTTGAGTAACTTCCATGGTTGCATATTGCAATAACTCTTATTTTTTAACAACTATTTGAGCTTATTTTAAGGTTGTTGTATCTGTACACTAAGATTGCATAATCAAGTATAATTTAAAGGCCATTTTTGGGTTGATTCGGATGGCTTATAAATAATAGAATGCATATGCTTTCTTATTTACTTTTGGTTATATTTTGAAATCAGGGTAAGCTGGAGTTGATTTTTAATTTGGGGAATGGTTTACAAATTGATGATTTTGACCAGAGCCTTTGTAAGACTCATCTCTTCATTTCTAGTGCCTATGTGCAATGGCCACAAGCTTCTAAGAAGGTGTCAATCATCTTCTTTGTTTCAAGCATAAATTTGTAGGTTGAAATTCAACTACTAGTTAGTGATAGCAAACATATCAAGGGTTCATTTATAGTATCAACCTAAGTTGCCGATTATTGCTTGTATAATATATTGTGACCTTTATTGTAGGTTGTTATGGATATAAGCATGTAATAGTAAAGTTCCTTCAAAGCCAAGTTTATGTTATTTCATACATACTTGTCATTACCAACCCTGATTAACCCATTCCTTGGTGAGATAGAAACTCAACTAGAAGTGAGAAGTTCCTTAGATTATACTAAATTGTATGGTCGAGTATTGCTTGAAAATCATGTGGGAGAATATGGAGGTGAAGTTTGCAAATTACAAAGGTTGGTAAGAGTAGGTTAGTTATAAGTTGAAAACTTGTACTTTTCTTAAGATAGGAATGTGATGCTTGCAATGTTTCAAGGAATATTTAGTCTCTATAATGGGGCAATTCCAAGTCTTCATTGCATCAATTTGCAATGAACCCTCAAAACCTAATCAACCATTTTATGTTTCAATTCTAAAATTTGAGGAGCCGTACTGCCCAAAATAAGGATTTTCATATTAAAGATATTGTTTTCCTAAAAATATGGTGATTTGAAGAACACGTTTAAATTAAGAAACCTCAGAGGTAATCATAGATCATTCACATTACTTGATGAATACGTAAAATACTTGATGAGCAAGGTGAATGTAGGAGTTTGTTTGCCAGTAAGAATCTGTTAACAATCTTTATTCTCTATAGGCAACCATTGTTCATGTATAAATGTTAAAATCTCGAGACGAAATACATGAAGGGATCATAAAGACTTTACTCTATCGTGTGATATTGAGAAGGTAGAGTTGAAGTCTCTAAGAAAGAGGTGCAACCTACAACTCTTTTCACTTCTATTACTTTTGCGATTGTGTATTGATAACTCTAGTAACTCATAGAGCTACATTAGAGTGAGTTACATGCATTTGTGGGATTTTATTGAAATAAGAGATTAAGCACTTACTATATTGTGATTCGTACATGAAAAGATGAATTTTTTCTTTTTCATCAAATCTTAATCATTTGCCATAATCACTGTTATGAATCGTAGAATTTACCATTTCTATGAAGAATTGAATACGCTTTACTATGAGTTGACGTAAATAAATAACGCTATTGAAACTTGAAAGCCTCAACTCATTCTCAACTATTGCACAAATTAGGCCGTGCAGATACGATGACAATCCCAAACATTTGCAAGTTTGCCATTGTTCCAACACCAAGAGGCTTGATTGCATGGTCTGAATATTATCCTAAGTTCGCTTCTCTAAGCATGCTTCTTGACCCAGACAATGGAAGCAATCACATGATTGACTTTCCACATTCAAATAGAACAAATCAATTTCTCTATGAACACGAGATGAAATTATCGAGCTTCGCATGATGTCTCATAGTAAAGCGTATTCAACTTTATGAGCGACAGGTCGGTCACAGCATTCTTCCACCGACATTCTTCCAAAGAGAGATAAAAACCTTCAATCTCATTACTCAAAGACATTGTACGCAGCTTTTAAACAATGTATACTGTTCATAATCAGAAAACTGATCGCGGTCTCGCAATTTACAAGTTCTTCTAATGTACAGATCGTGTCAAATTCTCACAAACCAAAACTAGTGTAAAATTTTCTCACTAACTATCCATACAAATACGTCGTGCCAGTGCCGTCTCCGACCACGGGGGAAATTTACTGGGGCAGAGCGCTCTGTGCGTCGGCCACCGTCTTGGCAACGTTGTTCTGCACTGCTTTGCCCTTTTGAGCAATCTTGCCGAAAAATCCACCGCCAGAGCCCTTGGTCACTTCGTCAGCCTTGCTCTTCACATCCGAGGCCGCGCTGTCAGCTTTGCTCTTCACATCCGATGCTGCGCTGCCTACAGTATTCGTGATGCTCTTCTGTCCGATCTTGCCGAAGAACCCACCCTTGGTCACCTCGTCGGCCTTGCTCTGCACATTCGAAGCCGCGCTATCGACTTTGCTCTTCACATCCGATGCTGCGTTTCCCACAGTGTTCTTGATGTTCTTGGCTCCCATGTTGATCCGCGGGGCACCCCCGAACATCCTCTTCGCTCCCTCTGCCTTGTCCTGCGCCGTCGCTACCACATCGTTAGCCATGCCCTTGCCCATTCCCCAGATGCCATCGATCCTGCGCTTGCTCTTATCCAAATTCGACGCGATCTTGTCACGCGCGCCTGACACTTGCGCGCTCGTGGCGTCCTGGAGCGCGGGAACGGCACCACTGCCAGCCCTGCATATTGCACCAGCTCACGGTCAGATTTCCGTGGAGATTGCAGCCATTGAATTCAACACGGCTATGGCGAATGCAAAGTGCCGGCGCGCCACTTACTTCTGAGAGAATCGGCTCTCGTCTTCAGGGGCCGTGCCATTGCCGATCCCACGCGCGGGGCCGAATCGCTGGGGCGAGTCGTTCTTGATCAGCGCATCAGCGCCCTGCAGCAACTCGTCGGCCTTGCGCGCGGTGCGCTCCGCTCCGTCTCCTCCAGGGCCGGACGCCGCGAACGCGGACCCGGCAATGGTGATAGCCAACCCAGCAGCCAGAACAGAGCTCACCACTTGCCTAGCAACAGACTTCTCGTCCTAATGAATCACCCACAACCACACATAAGCTTCCTGCAGTCACTACATTACAAATCCAGCACACAGGATTCGCAATGACATACCTCGGAGTGGTTAGCCGTGACGGCTACAACGCGGCCAGCGTTGACATTGACGCTGCGAAGAGGAGCGAACTGGGTCTGTGACGCTCCGAAAGCTGCCGACGACGACAACGTGGAGGCAGCTGCAGGAGCTGCGACGATGGTTGCGGATGCCGTAACTGCCGTGGACGCTGCCATGATTCTCAAATCAACAACCAAGTGAACTGTTAAGTATAGAGAGAGTGTAATTCAGCAATGTAAGGACTGAGCTTGACTGGCACTGAGATGGGAAGTTTGGTCAGGGCTGCGATGTTTTATACAGTGAAAACTGGACTGATCAATGACGGCAGGGAGTGTGATCGATTGATCCGAGCCGCGGTTCGGGAGTGTTGCTAGGATTCTCCCACGTTGGGATGAGCTTTTGGGCGACAGCGCCAGGAGGTCGCCACTTGGCGAAGTGTGTGCATTCTGCACACGCCTACTCGAGTTACTGTAGCTTGGTATTCCGTGGCATACCATTGCCATAAATATCAATACATCCGCTGAAAGCGATGATGTATCCAGAAGAAGTTGATTACAGAAAGGATAGATAGAAACTCTGGTTCCTTTCTAAGGGGCCGGCGTGAATGAAGCGTTTGTTCGTAATACCAATAACAGATGCCCACTATAGAAGGGGAAATTGGGACAATACCACTTCCCCTTTCTAAGGTGGATACTATAACTACATCAGTTTTTAGCAAATTTCTATTGCCTCGATAATACTTGACGTAGTATCCCCCCAAAGGCTTTGAGGTACCCATACAACAAGGACAATTATCAGAGTTTGATACGGTATGCTTCGACCAACTTAAGTTTTTGTACGACTTTGGGGTAGAGAATACAGAACATAAAGAGATGTATCGCATAATATTTGGACGGATTTATATTCAATTTAGTTTTCTGTGTGGAGATGAAAACCAAGAATAACACTTGATCATTATAGTATTGTCGTCTGAAATGGACCAGGTCCCATAACAAAGTTCGAGCAATCTTTACTTAGAGGTACACAAGAGCTTCCCCGTACTTCAGTACCATGTACTTACTACAAACACTATAGGGTGTCACTTTAGAGCACCATTTTAGAAACACCTAAATATCCAATTTCAATAATTCATTACTCATTGTAAAAGAGTCCAAAAATGATGATCTCACTTGCTCTATCTTTCTACTAATCTTCCCTATGCACGAAAATTGCTTGAACTGGTAACATCCTTACAGATTTCCCATGTTGAAAATTGAGCCATTATTAAGCACCTCACGTCCTCACGAAGTCACGATACGTAAGTTAGATGCATTCTTGTTGTTTTGACTTGATATTCTTGACCCTCTTAAAGTGAACAAAGCATATAAAGTGTCCTCTTCGACATTGATAAGTACTCAATCTGCTCAAATTTCACTCGTCAAAGGTGAATCTTATGAACATCCTTTTGATTTGATTGTTCTTAACTCTCCTATTTCACCTTAGATTTTTTTTTTTTTGGAGCAACTCTAATCTTATTTACTCTTATTTACTACAAGGATTTTTTTTTAAATTTATTATTATTATTTTATTTTTTTTTTTTTCTCCCCTTCTCCTCCTTATAAAACATAACTTTCGGTTCAAAGCTCAATTGCTTATGATAATTTGGAAGGACTTAGGTTACATAAAGAACCATTTCATGCTTAAAGTGGCGTAGAATATTATAAAATGCAGAAAACATCATACTTCACAGCTGAATATTTTTAATAATCACATTCCGATTTTAGAGAAATATTTATAGAAATACTATTCCATATCAAATTCACAGATCTCTGAAGACAAGCCATTTCATTGCCACGAATTAAGCTCGAACATAATCTACTAATGATTTAGTCAAAGGGTTCCTAAATTTACGACAAAAATGTTTAATCAATAATAAGAACAACAAACATTTGTGGGTCTGGCGTGAATAAAATGACTGTTTGACCTACCCTTGACAATATGCCCATTGTTCAATCAACTCCAGTGTTTTACGTGTTAAAACGGTTCTGATTGTCAAGCAAACATAAAATTCTTATAAAGGAATCATGTTCACAGATGATCAAAACACATTAGAACGAACGATTCTCCAGATGCACGCTGGTAATCTTTGACTATTTGCATTGACTCAGTATCCATGATGCAAGAGTAGAGGAAACGGACAGCAAGAGAATCGACTTCACCATCCCGAAACTCAGAAACAGGGTTTTTAGATAAACAATACAGGTTCCAGCTGATTGAGCTGAATCTTTTTTTATTTCGCAAAATATCCGACTCCAACTGCAGTAGGCAGTGCCTCACAATTTACAAATTCCTCAAATGTACAAAACCGTAAACAGTCTCATCACTATCCATACAATTCTGTCGTGCCAATGCTTTCAAGAGCAACCAATTTACTTGGTGATGGCGTCCTGGGCGGCATTCTGTGCATTAGAGAGGTTCTTAGCGATGCCGCTCTGCACAGCCTTGCCCTTCTGAGCAATCTTGCCGAAGAAGCCACCGCCCTGGCCCTTGCTCACTGTATCAGCTTTACCCTTCACGTCCGAAGCTGCGTCCTTGGCTTTGCCCTGGATGTCTTTGCCTGCGTCGCCCACAGCGTCCCTGATGCTGTTAGCCGGGTTCTTGGGTCCCATGTTGATTCGTGGGGCGCTTCCGAACATCTTCTTGGCTCCCTCCGCCTTGTCCTGCGCCGTTGCCACCACATCGTTGGCCATGCCCTTGCCCATTCCCCAGATACCATCGATCCTGCGCTTGCTCTTGGCCACATTCGAAGCGAACTTGTCGCGTGCGCCTGACACTTGCTGGCTCGTGGCGTCCTGGAGGTCAGGGATAGCACCGCTGCCGGCCCTGCACATTGCACCCTCTCATGATCAGGTCTCTGTAACTGCAGGTATGGTGAGAGGGGTCTGATATGGTGAAATTGTGCTTACTTCTGGGAGAATCGGTCTTCGTCTTCAGCGGCTGTGCCGTTGCCGAGGCCGCGCGCGGGGCCGAACCGCGGGGGCGAGTCGTTCTTGATGAACGCATCGGCACCCTGCAGCAACTCATCGGCCTTGCGAGCTGTGCGGGCCGCACCGTCTCCTCCTGGACCGGACGCTGCGAACGCAGACCCGGCGATGGTGATGGCCAACCCAGCAGCCAGAACGGAGCTCACCACTTGCCTAGTCACATTCTTCTCCTCCTGGTATATCACCCACACAACCACAATTGAGCTTTCCAAACCACAGCATTACGCCCTCCACGAACCCCGAAACTACAGCATTATCCATTGAACAGACGACATACCTCGGAGTGAGAAGCTGTGACGGCCACGACGCGGCCAGCGTTAACATTGACGCTGCGAAGAGGAGCGAACTGGGTCTGCGATGCTCCGAAAGCTGCCGACGACGACAACATGGAGGCAGCTGCAGGAGCTGCGACAATCGATGCGGACGCCATCGCTGCAGTTGCTGCCATGATTCTCAATCAAGCTGCTAATTTGGTTCGCTAAGGGTTGTTCGGGACTGTCTAGATCGATTAGAATGTGAGTGAATGTTTGCTAATATGATTTGGGGTGAGTGAGTGCGAGATTATATGATGGATGGGTTCGGATGGTTTGGGAGGAGGGTAATCTGAGCCGCGATTTGGAAATGCCAGTGCGATTGTCCCACGTTTGGATGAGCTTTTAGTGTGAGCATGGTTTTGGGACGCCACTTGGCGAACAAGGTGCACCTGCTGCACACGCCTGCATGCTCCCCCTATGGCCGCCTGCCTGCTTCGCTATCCTCCCTATTGGCTGCTCAACTCGCAAATTGAGTGCATGTGCCGACGCGTGCCCCATCCCTTTCCACCTCCATTCCCCAGACACACTATTTTCTCATGGCCACTGTGAGATGATGGTCGGAGGAGAATCGATATTTTCCCGTCGTTGATCTCCTTAGTGGACCTTGCTCACCATATTTCAAAAACTTTCTGATTTAATGGATAACTTAGTGGATCTTTGACACCATGAAGCAATCATGTTAGAATACTTTGAGGTTATATTAATTCAATGGGGAACTTCTCCAAGTCTCTCTTTTGTTTGGAATCGTTGCAAGCACAAAAGTATTGAAGGAAAAACATACCAAAATGTTATGTGCACAAAGTAGCATTGTAAGTGTCAACACCTTTCATCTTGGATAAATCATACTTATCCAAAAATAAATATGAAAAAAACTAAATTAGAATTTACATGATTGGTTGGTAAAACATGCCCCATGTTTGAAAACCCAAGAACTAGAGTTGTATTCACTTAAATGCATGCCATAAACTTGTATGGTTGTGAAATTTATACCACACGAACTTGATTTGATTTTGAACCTAACCCAAGTACTTAATTTCATCTAAAATAAACTATGGCTGTAGAAATTACTGCTATTCAAAAGTGAAAATGTTGAGATTTTGTGAAGTTTTTTTATTACTAATACGTTATGATCTTGCAATCTATGAGGCGTCACGACTCAAAATTTGGCCCACATGATGCAAAATATATATCTACTTCAAGATTGTATTATTGAATATCTTACATTTGTTTTCATTTAACACACATTTTTTGGGAATGTGTTTTTTTTTCTACTGATGAGTCAAACCATTTTGAGCTTAAATGCCAACATATTATGGTCCATCACACATACTCATGGCAAAGGTGTCATTAGAATGAATGTAAACATCTTAAGGTTGTAGTTAGTGATTTCTTCATTGCAATAAGTCTAGTGGTAGCATTTTCTCTTCAAAGTGAAAATGTTGACATTTTGTGATCTTTTTTGAGTAATAATTTGATATGACCTTGCAATCTATGAGGCCTCATGACTCAAAACTTGACCCACATAATGTCTACTAGTACAAGATTGTACGGTTGAGATCTGAAAACCTTATCTTTGTTTCCATTTTAGACGGTTTTCTGGAGAATTTGTTTTTTTTTTGCTAGAAATAAGTCAAATTGTTTAGGGGTTAAATATTGTAATGAAGTAAGCATCAACTTAATATTCCCATTGTCTATGATCTTAGTAAAATTAGGATGAGTTGATGATCTTGTTATACACCTTTTACCATTCTTGTCTCCATAAAGTCAACAGTTATTATCATGCAAAGATTTCAAGAGTAGTCAAAAAGGGAGAGTTCGTTCCCATTTTTCAAAGTTCAAAGTTTTTGAGTACCTCTGCTTGTAACAAGACTTGCAAATTGTTATGTAGAGATATTGGAGAATCATAAGCAGCTTCAAATCACAAGATCTTTTAACCCTTAAACGTCAGACCCAGCCCGAGGGGTTGGGTTTTTTTTTGAGAGAATCTTGCTTATAACTTACACTCCATTATACCAAATGGAATTTTCAGAATTCCAAACTGAGCACCTTAAAGAGATCTATACTTTCTTAGAATAGAGCTCAAGCAAATTGAAAATAGAATAATGATAAAAATGGAGTTTAAAAGAGATTTTGGGTGTGGTATCAGGAAAGCATATGACGTTTAAGGGTTAACAACCAATATTTGAGTCAAGGAGTGGGAGTATGACGAACAAGTTTGAACTAACTGAGTTCAGTATTTCATGTATAAGAATGAAGATTCGAAAATCCAAATAGGGTATGTAAGAGGATGGTAGCAGCTTATAGACCTTCAATTGAGTCAAAGTTTTTGAGATAGATCCATTGAAAGGTAGCCAATGTCTTGAAGTCTCTCAAAACACAACATGGTCATGTTTCTCATATAGTTTGTTTCTTGAAATTACTCAAAACACAACAATGGTTATGTTTTTCACAAAACAATGGTGATGTTGCATCCTTTCTTCATTACACTTATACATTTACAAATGACTATTCAACACTAAAATCAAATTGTGGTGTTGAATAATCCTACAAATAGGCATGCCCACCACTCTTGGATTCTCAACTTTGAGCTCCCACATCTCAAGCTTCAATAGAGTTATTCAAATACTTGAAGTGGTTTTCACCTTCTCACATCCTATAGAATAGCCTTGTGTTCAAGCTTAATACAGTATGCAAAAGCGAGATACAGTCATATGTAGAATTTTCGACAAAATGGGTAAGTCCAACTCCCTCACTCAAATATTGGATGTTAAAAATAGGTTGTGTTTTTGACACTTTACTAAGTTGTGCTTGCTCAAAGTCAGTTGCCCAAGAGAAATTACAATGTTTAGATCTTCCAATGTGGTGTATGTCATAATGATATAGGCTATAAAATGTATTCTCAAAACCCATTTGTGTAAGTTAAAACTCACTATTTTACAAATATCAATATAGTAGAGTCGTCTAAACTGGAGCTTTAGTAATATACACTCACATGTACACGTTAGCTTCTCCATACAACACTACCATGAACCCAATGCAGACATCATAGGGTGTCACTTTAGCGTACCATTTAAAAACACCTATATATCAAACTTCAAAAACTCATAACTCATCATAGAAGAGTCCCAAAATGATAATTTTACTTACTCTATCTTTCTACTAATCTTCCCTATGCACAAAAATTGCTACATTAGTAACATCCCTATGGATTTCCAATGCTTAAAGTTGAGCCATTATTGAACCCCTTTCTATAATCAAGGCCTCATGAGAGCCAATCTTTTCGAAATAAAAGTATTCACTTAGGGTCGCTTTTCACTATGGATTATAAAGGTTGACCACACCCTTCTAAAATCCGTGATTACATAGTAAAGTGCTCCTGGTCCCATTTGGCTTAACACTACCTCGAAAAAAAGGGAATGACCACTAACTTTAAGAACCCCAAAGTATGCAGAATTTTTCATAGTGGATAAGGTTTTCATGGTCTCCTTGATTACATTCAGGTCAAAGCAAATGCCTCGCCTCAACTATAATCAAGGAGACCACAAGGTTTAAAAATCACTGATTTTCTAGTGTTCAATTAAAAATGGGAGGGTAAAAGAGAGAATGATGAAGATTTATATACAAAAACTGAGCTTAAACTTGTCTCGGTCCAAATTCATAAAACACTACAAGAGTGACCAAGCCACTCAAAAATACATTTTTTATTTATCATAGTCACAGCTCTTGGCCAAGAGCCATGACAATGAGATGATTTTAATTTTCTTGATCATGGCTCTTGATCCATAGTGTAAAGGGACCCTTAATCCATGAAACGCACTTGGATGTTCTTGTCTTGTTGATAAAGACATTCTAAATTACAATAGAATATGTCCTCTGACATATTCTCTAGGTCTTTGCCGTTGGAGAATTCTAGTCCTGAAGGCAGCATCAAAGGATTCGGATGAAGCTTACTGAAAAGCTCAGAGAGCTCGAGGGGCAATTTGGACATACCTTACCCATTTCACAAACTTATGAACAAGCCTCATTAGCGGTTAATTTAAGTACAAAACCAAAAAAATTCAAATGTTTGAGAGATGAAAAGAAAAATAAGTTATTGAGATCTCAACCATAGATTCTTCTTATGAACTTATCATGGATCATTTAGATTAATATAGGAGTCATGAGGCCTCATAGATTGCAAGATTGTAATCTGTAACCAAGTATCTTTATTAGTTTTCTAGGTATAGAATGATTACTGCATGTCCAGTATCTAACTTAGTTGGACCATAAAGCTTCCAACCAGGTAGTTGGTATTCATTTTATCATTGATCATACCTATCTAAAAAATGTTCATGAAATACTAAGTATGATCTTATATGATAGACTTGCAATATTAAAACAATCGAAAGCAAAAGCAGCAATCATAAAAATGTATACCATAAGTCTATAATTCATAATGAATGGATTCGCAACTATGACTCCAATATTGCAACAACAATTTGCGGAGGAGACTTTGGGTGAAAAAATCAGGGCTCTTCAATGTTTTAGCCTCTCAGTTAACCCCAAAACATTCCAGCCTATTTCTAGCCAAAAGCATATTTTCCAAAAAAGTGTCATAAATGAAAATAAAGATAAGCAATATAGATCTTAATTATACAAAATTGTAATAGAATTGTTATAGGTCATGTCGACCACCAGGATTTGAATAATTAGGCCTCACAGATTGCAAGATCAGAACGTATTAGTACTTAAAATACATTAGAGAATCTCAAAATTTTCAATTTGAAAGGCAACTGCTACCAATAGACTTATAGCAATGAAAACATCCCTAACTATGTAAATAATTATCTTCATCTCAATAACACCTTTGGCCGAAAACTTCATCAAAGAAAATTTCTTGGTTCAAATAATAGCCTTCCAATGGTGAAAATTGCAAAAAGATTTACGAAGGAGAAAGAGTCCAAAACTAAACCTTTGCACTCAAATTCATACCTTATCTTCAGGACATCTTTGATCTTGATCTTCTACCACTAAAACCAGACTCTACTAAGACATTTCAAAAAATGAAGTTGAAATCCAATGGTGGATGTAGGAGATATAGCTCCTAAAATCATCCACTTTTTAACTTTCTTCATTGACGGAAAACATTGCAAATCCACAATAGAAAAAGTATTTGGATCAAAGAACTTCCAACTCAAAAATTATTAAGCATCACCTTCAAATTAAGATCATGAAAAAAAGATTTCACATATTTATTTACAAAGTTAAAACATTAAAACATTCCCATGCTTGGAAATCCAAAAATAAGAGCTTTCTTCACTAAAATGCATGTCATTAATCTATAATTTATTGTATGGGTCTGCAGTTTTTATTGCACAAACTAGAATTGATTTGGGACCTAACCCACGTGATTCCATATGAATCGAACCTTGGATGAAGAAGTTATGGCTCTCCAAAGTTACTACCTTCCATCCAAAATGTAGTTTTTCCAGTTCAATTTCCTTTTTTATTACCTTCCATCCAGAATGTAGTTTTTCTAGCTCAATTTCCTTTTTTATTGCAAATACATTATAATGTAGGAGCATATAAATGTCATTGGAGATAGGCTATTTGGATGATAATAGATGTTCCTACCTTCCTTTCGTGACGAGATGCTACCGTATTGGCACTCACGACCAGAATTCCGATAAACGCTCTGATACCAAACTGACTGCAGTAACCTTGTGGAGGCGATGAAGCCAAAGCGTGGAGCTCAAAGTGTCATGCCAAGTGGCTGCTTCTCGCCTTAGCCGCCCCCGCGTGCCACACTCGTACTGGCCGCGCCTAAAGAGCATCCTCCTACGGCCCAAATCATCTGCCCCAACATCCTCGCACCACTATATAACCAGCCGGCGAGATTACCTCTAACTAATTCCGAGCACTCTCATTCATACTACAATCCATCAATTACATTCGATCAGTTCCAATTCTAGTTCAACTTCCTCCTTTCTTTCAGATCAAAATGGCAGCTTCGGTAGCGATGGCGTCCTCATCCATTGTTGCAGCTCCTGCATCTGCCACCAAGTTGTCCTCGTCGACAGCTTTCGGAGCGTCACAGACCCAGTTCGCTCCTCTTCGCAGCGTCAATGTCAACGCTGGCCGCGTTGTCGCCGTCACGGCTAACCACTCCGAGGTTTGTCATTGCGGATCTTGTGTTGGATTTGTAATGTAGTGACTGCAGGAAGCTTATTTATGGTTGTGGGTGATATTTTTAGGACGAGAAGTCTGTCGCTAGGCAAGTGATGAGCTCCGTTCTGGCAGCGGGGTTGGCCATGACCATCGCCGGGTCCGCGTTCGCAGCGTCCGGTCCAGGAGGAGACGGTGCGGCCCGCACAGCACGAAAGGCCGATGAGCTGCTGCAGGGTGCCGATGCGTTCATCAAGAACGACTCGCCCCCGCGGTTCGGCCCCGCGCGCGGCATCGGCAACGGCGTAGCCCCTGAAGACGAGGACCGATTCTCCCAGAAGTAAGTAGCCACTTGACGCTACCACAGCAGCATTGGTCCTATATCTGATGTCATTGTGTTGATTTCTGATCATTTTTTATTTTGTGCAGGGCTGGAAGCGGCGCCATTCCGGAGCTGCAGGATGCCACGAGCGCTCAAGTGTCGGGCGCGCGCGACCAGTTCGCAGCCAATGTGCAGAAGACGCAATCTGCGACTGAGGGTATTTTGCCCAAGTAAATCGCCTCCAAAGACGTTGGAGTCCTCAGCAGGTCCTCGTAGTCTGTAAGATAACGTGAATATTGACCGAGATTGTGCAAGTTGCATTCTAGGACGATTTTGAAGTAGAGCAAGAGTTCGATTTTTAAGATTTGTATAGTGAATGGAGGAGCATTGCTGGCAGGCGAGCTGTAGACATGACATTTACGGAAATCTTGTTTATGGCCGGTTGTCAAGATGTGAATTGCATCTATGAAGTAATTTTTTCAGACATTCTGGTCTCCGATACTGTTGTCTACTTCTGCAACCTCGTCAATAATTTCATGGTATTAACAAGCTGCAGACCGGAATATGATATCATCAAAAATCCGCCTGTATAAGCATTCGATCTCTTTAGAACGGAATCTGCTCTGCACACATCATACAAATGCAGCACTGAAATACCATACCTACATGCAACAGTCTCATTGCAAATCTGCAAAAAATGATACGAATTCTGTCGGAAATTTTCTACACAATAAATGAGGGTTCCCTCTACATCTGAACTATGATGTTATCAGTTGCTAGTTCCCGCTCATCGTGGGTAATTCTCCCACTCCATTGATAATGATCGTCGCATGGCAATCTAACAAATGCTCACCGCTTCCGGCACAGTGTCATGCCATCACCAATCGGTACCTGCAAGTACAAATATTTAAATACATTATGTCCAAAGACATAGCAACACCAGAATACATCAGAAATGTGTGACGGGTTACTTACCATGGAGACGCTTATTCGTTCATCTACAGCTAAAAATTTGTTGAACTCGCGAAGAGATTGCGTTCTCTTATCCGTCACCTACCAAAAATAAGCGACACCATCCACCATCAAAATATAGAACTATGAAGACCTCAGATTCAGTAATCCTCGATGGCATCTGGGGAAAGGGCAAGAGTCCGAAGGGCTCAGATTCAGCACCCCCGTAAGAAAAATGCACGAGGAGGATATACCTGGGGATCTGCGGTTCTCCCATACCACAACGTGTTATCAACAACTATTAATCCGTTGGGTTTGACCTGCGAGGACATGACACAAAGCCAACATCAAACTCAACGGTACTACTAAAACATCGATACTCTTTTTACAGCAGTTGAAAATTGAAGCTACATAGCCAAAGAAAAATCTTACCAGTTGAAGTAGCAGTTCATAATACTCACGATACATCATCTTATCGGCATCTAAAAACGCGTAATCATAACTGCGTAGACACAACATTATGAAGGACAGATGAGAAGAATGGCGAACACCAGACGAGGAACAGGCTGCTATTAGCTAATGAGATAGCAAGTAAAGTGAAGAAAGAGCGTGGTTGCAGCAGCACCTGTCAGCTTCACCGTTCTGGAGGAGGTCATTTAACGAATCTACTGCTAAGCCATGCCTGATATCCACCTGATTCATAGACAGTCATCATCAGGACTTGAAAATGGGGCCGAAGGAACCGAGAGCAAGGTCGGCAGCAAAGGTCACAAACCTTGTGTAAAACACCTGCTCGTCTGTAGTACTCCCTTGCTACGGCTAAAGACCTCTCATCTCTATCACAAGCTACCATTCGACCTCCTTCTGGCAGCACTAAAGCTACAGCCAGAGACGAGTATCCCTACACACATCCACCACAAATTCAGAACCTCAGCATGATTAGGATGTATTTAAGAACACACCCGGTCTACCAAAATGTAGAAGACTCCAATGCATGAACTTACGGTACAAAGGTCCTGAATTAAGCCCTGATTCGAGTATCAACAGATACCATAACCCTGGTCGCTAGGTGTACATTCATGAGAAAGCTCATGCTAGTAACTTTGAACCATCAAGGTTCTTATATCCAAAAAGGACTTCAATTTAACACAAGAAAGAGTGGGTTCCATACATGAAACACGCCAACTTCAATGCACCGTTTTGCTCCAATGAGTTGCACGAGGAGTGCCAGAAACTGTCCTTGATCTGGCGGAATCTGCAAGAGAGAATTTCAAGTCTTAAAAAGCAGATAACAAGGGTCAATTCAAGTATCAAGACCCTGAACCTTAAACCCTAAACCCTGACGGTCTCGATGCACACACCTGCATATTACTCCCACGCGACTCCGCCATCTCCTCGCGCAGCTCTTGCAAAATCTGCAAACAATAGAGCCACCATCTAAAGACGAAATTGCAACTAAAAGAGAACTACCTCCGGTGGTTGACACAACATCCACTTAATACTTGATATTGCAACACCTTTGATGAGGGTTTGAGATTGGAGTACCTGCGGTTCACGAGTATGGCGTAGAATGTAGCCATAGAGCTGGTCCGTGAGGTCCAAGTGCTTGCCGACAGGAACATTCAACACAGCGAGGTCATTTTGGGGTGTGACATGATTGTTGTCGAGGCTACAGAGCAATCTAATGGGGCGATGAGAAACCGAGCGGGTGCAATGGAGCTTCAAATTTGTGGACAGCAGGTGCAGGGGCAGCTGCACTGGGCGACCTAGAATCACCGAAGCACTAATCCTCATGATGATTTAACGGCAATGTTGTAGTAATTTCAAATTCTGCTTCATCGTCGTTCTGGGTGTTTGGGTTTGAATCTGTAGAACTCGAAGTGCCTTCGATCATCGAAAGAATGTGGCTATGGCGATAACACTCTTTCCCCCACCATACCCTCAATGAGAATGGAGAATGGGCCGCTATAAAACGAGCTCGTGGCCACCGACAAACAAGCCCGCTACTTATACCGGTTAGCTACACTGCTCAAAAACGACGCAGTGCCAGAAATGGCTTCCTAGTGCATTTAACCCAGAAGTACAATATAGCTTTGCATAGGTAGTGAAGATTTTAGGGTGTCAATTTAGGGCGTCATTTTAGGAAGCCTATAAACCCAACTTCAAAAATTCATAATTGATTATAGGAAAGTCCAAAATCGATGATTCCACTTGAGCTAGTCTTTAACTTACTTTCCAAGCACACAAAAAATAAAATGTGGTTTTGGGTAGGATAATGTAATGAAAGAACAAAGAAGCTATAAAAAATATTCCTCTCTTTCCAAAAACTAGGATAATTCATGGCAATGAATGTAACATAAAGTGGCCTGACGGATTTGGAAGCGAGCTTCCAAACAGTAAGGTTTGGATGGGATCTCGTAGGATAATTAACTAGGATGTGTTGCTCGAATACCACCTGATGGGGTCTCCATGTGCCACATGTTTTTGTGTGAGTCCTCCTGATGGGGTCTCCACGTGCCACATGTTTTTGTGTGAGTCCTCAATAGTGAGTTGAGTTCCACATAGTGAGTCCTTGGACTATGAGTCTTTGGGACAAATATGAAAACCCCAGCACTTGCAATTGAAGATTAAATCAAACGGTCATATTTGTTAAATGACACTTTTGCAACTCTTGATTTAGTTTGAATCCCATGCAAGCACAAAAAAGTGAAGGCAAAGTACAACAAAGTAGCATTATAAGTCGAAGAACCTCATAGTGTGTCAATTTGATGAATATGACCTTTCAACTACGATACATGAAAGCTAATTTATATTCTAGTTTGGAAACAAATTCCTTAATCTGAAATAAAAGTAAGGCATAGTGCACATAGTTGTTTTAACAAATTAATAAACCTAAAAGACATTGAAACTCTTACCTATTATTTTTGTGCATAGTGTGCTTCTATAAAGCACTTACCCATATGATAATATAGGTTGCCACAATCTTTACATATGAGATTAGTTTTTGGTGCCTTTGCCGTCCATTGTCTGAACTTCTAAAATAGTTGACTCCTAAATTACAAAATTCCACTGTCTCAACTTCTAAAATAGTTGACTCCTAAATTACAAAATTCCACGCCTCAATAACTCAATCTAAGCATGCATAGAAGATACAACCGTAGGATCTCAAAGTTGACATTCTACTCACATATCAAATTTGAGTTGTTAATTCTTCTTCATTTGTGAAATCACAATCATGTCCCTTTTAGGAAGTAGTCTTTTCTCTAACATTCAACTGAAGGGTCTTTCATTCGAAACTACAGTGCCCATGCGAACAGAATCTTCAAAACGGCATCCAATAAATTACAGAAACCAAAACTAGCAGTGTACCAGCACAAGAATATCATGCAATCTCTTTCGATGTCCATGACATATACAGTTCCATGGGAGACAGTTGCAAAAGCTGCAATGAATGTCCAATAAAGACAAGTCTCCAGTGCAGCAGAAAACTATCAACAGCTGCATTTGAGGTGCTCCCTAAACATGAAAGTTTAACTAATTACAAAAGCACATATAAAACAGGGGTTAGCTTGCAATAATCTACATGGAGAGGAGGGGGGGGGGGGTAATATTCAAGCAGCTTTGACGGAGGTGGAAATCCCAGCTGCTTGCATCTGTTTCAATGTCGTCGCAAGCCAATCCAGACCCTCGTACAGCCCCTCCCCTTTCGGTGCACATGTGCCTTGAATTTGCCACCTTCTGTTGCGTAATGCGAACAACCCAAGCTGCTCGCACACCTCTGCTGTACTCAAAGCTCCTTTCTGCACCACAGAGGTAGAAATACCTATGAACAACTGCTTAAAGGATTGAGATGGAATTGTTGAATGAACTGATGTTCAGTAGCCTCAGTGAGAGGAATTCATTGAAGTACACATTGCAATAAGCAAGTGAAAGAATTGATTCCCAAAGATGGTTGTAGCTTCTTGAAACATTTCGTGCGTATGCATCTGACAACTTAACGGTTGAGATATAAACAGTCTGTTATGGGGTAGGCTTGGGAGCCGTGTATGTCTACTTTAGTTTGTCCTCATAACAAGATGTGAAAATGTGGTGGAACTAAGGGTTAACCTTAAGAAGTTTTTAACAACAAGCACTTACCATGTCCTGCTTGTTCGCGAACACAAGGATGGCGCTGTTCCTCATCAGTGGATCGTTTAAAATTTGCTGCAGCACAAATTAGCAACAGATAAATCTCATGCTGCAACAAATTAAACGGAGAAGGACGGCTTTTTATGAATCCTAAAACAAGATCAGGGAAGGTACCTGAAACTCAGCTGCTGCCTTGTCAACTCGTTCTCTATCACATGAGTCTACCACGTAAATCTGTAAGACACAACACAACTTAGTAAGATCTCGCAAATCTAAGACTCAAAACTTTCATAGACCAGTGCAAGACTTCCTTACCAAACCATCGGTGTTATTGAAGTAATGCCGCCACAACGGCCGCAACTTCTCCTGACCTCCAACGTCCCACACTGTAAACTCGACGTTCTTGTATTGAACTTTCTCCACATTGAAACCTGACAATTCCAATAGCATACTTAATTTTCAAAATCCCCTGAAAATTCGACATGTATTGTATCGAAAAAGAGTGAGTATGAATGAAGATACCAATGGTAGGGACCGTGGACAAAATCTCTCCAATATGCAGCTTGTACAGAATGGTAGTTTTTCCAGCTGCGTCCAATCCAAGCATCACCACCTGCCAGATTAAAGAACCATCTCAGACACGATTGCTTTTTACTGTTTGAATTCAACAATTATATCACCAGCTCGAATCTTCAGAATTGACAATATACTCTTCATCGGCATATCTTTCAAAACCCTAAGCATGACGCCAATGTTTCTGTAGCTCGACAGCAACAAAATGCGATCATCGCACTCAAATTAGGGCTAAGCTGATGCTCATGTCCCCGATCTCGAAACCTTGGTAAGGAGCCAGAGCAAATTGTGAGCAAAGAAACGCACCCGCATCTCCTTGTTGCCGAATACGGAGTCGAAGAGCTTGCGGAAGGTCTGCCCCATAGCTGTACTAAGAAGCTGCGAATGGAATAAAAGCGCTCCTGTGCGTGCCGATGAATTTTAAGGGAAAGGGCGAGCCATGGCCAATTTGAAGACAGGGTAAACGATCTCTAGGGTTGTGGGCTTTCCTTGGAAATTACAGGAACCTTATGATTCCTCGTCAGTTGATCGAGTTTGTGTTTTGCCACGCTTGGTTTGGTGTGCAAGGCATCTCTCTCCCTGTTGTTCTTCACCACCAAACAGCTCCTTCGTTGCCTTTTCTCAATAGCGCTTTGCTTAGTCCTCTGACCGTGGGGTCTATCACCGTGCATGAGTTGCAGGTTTGGATGTATAGTGGAGTGGTCTAGTCCCAAAAGGGATGAGTAGTCTTGTACCAGTGTCCTTCTGTCCGGTGGGCTTTAGGTTGCTGGCTCGACGAACAGACACTCTAATCACGCTGGCCCTTGAAAAAGGACCGGAGTTTTTATCTATATATCTGGAGTGGTCTAAAATGGAGTAGGTTTCATAATGGAGATATAGTAATCTTCACTTAGAGGTACATAATAGTTTCAGTATACAACAATTTGATGTACTCATTGCAGACATTATAGGGTGTCACTTTAGGGCACAATTTTAGAAACACCTATATTTATTACTCATTGTAGAAATGTACAAATATGATGGTTCCGCTTGCTATATCTTTCAATTAACCCCTAAACGTCCCTAGTGTCGAAAAACGACATTTTGGATGAAGGGCAGAAACTTTGAAGAGCCATAACTTTTTCATCCAAACTCCGTTTTTGACGAAATCACTTGGGTTAGGTCACAAATCAAGTCTAGTTTATGTGGTAAAAATTGCACAGTCATAAAATAAATTATGAATAAATGGCATGGATTTTAGTGAAGGCAGCTTTTGTTTTTGGGTTTTCAAACATTTGGCATGTTTTACCATTGCAAGCCAATTATGTGAAATCTAAATTAGTTTTTCATGAATTTCTTTTCAAAGGTTTGATATTTAGATGCATCCCAACGACTTTGTAGTTGGAAGTTTTTTGATCTAGATAACTTTGGTATTGGCTTTGCAATGATGTTTTTGCGATGAAAAAAGTGAAAAAATGGATGATTTTTGAAGAGCTAGATCTCCTTCATCCACCGTTAGATTTTGACTTTATTTTTTGGGATGGATTCCAATTATAGTCTATCTTTAGTGGTAGAAACCTTAACCCAATCGAGGATGTATTGAAGAAAAGGCATGGATTTGAGTGCGAGGGGTCTAGTTTTGGACTATTTTTCCTTTGTAAAAATTTTGGCAGTTTTCACGACTACAAGGCTACTATTTGAGCCAAGATTTTTTTTTTATGAATTTTTTTGGTACAAGAGTGTATTTGAGATGAAAATGAACAACTTTCTAGTTGCTGATTTTTTGATTGCAAATTTCATGTTGGTAGTATTTTCACTTCAAAGTGGAAATGATGGTATTTTGTAGCCTGTTTTGTGCACTAATATGTTATGATCTCGCAATCTATGAGGTCCCATGAGTCAAGTTTTGGTCCACATGATCTACTACAAGTCTATTACAAGTTTGTATGGTTGAGATATGAATAGCTTATCTTTATTTTCATCTATATCACTTGTTTTGAAAATGAGTTTTTGGCTAAAATACCCCAAGGACGTTTAGGGGTTAAGTTTTCCTATGCACAAAAATTGCTTCTATGGTTTACATCCAAATAGATTTCTTGTGGCTGAAAATTGAGCCATTAATTGAGCACCTTATTATATCCCTCAATAACAAAGGAACTTCAGAAATAGGGTTTTTTGAGAGATTATTTCTTCACTCTTTGTAGGGTATACATTTTGTGCTCATATTTGGTGATGCTTCCAAGTGGAGGAAGGTTTTTGTTCGTTGAATAATCTATTAGAGCTAGTGTAGAACTTGATTGTCATTTTGTTGTGGTGATAGTTTTAGCATTTTTTTGTAGACAAGTTTATGTATAGTGAAGGATAACAAGTTCAAGGTTTAACCCCTAAAAATCGTTTTTTGGCCTTCCAAAACCAAAAAGTGTGATTTTCTACCACCTTGTTCGAATTGAGATATGGTCAAAAATTTATTGTTTTTCTGTACTTTCAACCGTAAGATCTCAAACCCATCTACTATTTGTACTACCATGTGAAATTCCAACCGTTGGATCTTCACCATTTGTGAGATCTTAACATTCAAAGTTGGTGTAGAAGTTTTTTTGGGCATTGCTTGTGAGACATTGTTTCCATGGAGCATAGGTAAAATTGAAGATTGTAACCCCAAACATAATTCCCATATTTTTTTCCATGTAGATAATCAAGTTGGGTACGCTTATGCAAAATTTTGGAAAGTCATTCCATTTGTGTGACCTTCATGCAAATTATTTCCTAGAAGAAGGTCTAAAAACATCGATATAGTAAAACATGCATTTCCTTCGATGTATTTGGTTTAATTAAAATCCAAACGGCGAGTAGGTGCCTTTATGAGTTTGTGAAATTTGAGAAAAAAAAATTTGGGAAAATTCCAAAACCTCAAATTTTGACAAATTTTGTAAGAGTTAATTGAGAAATTACTAGAAATTGTGAAGATTGTTTTTGTAATTTTTGAGGGTTGCCCTTGTGAAATTCACAAACTTTTTGAATTAGCTCACTTTGGAACTCAAGTAGTAATTTGGTCATGAACATATTTCCAAAAAAAAATCTCAAAAAAATACTAAATTTAAACTGCCCCAGTTTGGCTCACAAACCAAGAATTGTCGTAGAAGACTCAAAAATTGGAATTTGGCTTTGCAAATTTTACCACATACACTTTGCAGTATAGGGAGCACCCATTAAAAAATTTGGGCAAAAGTATTACTTTTAAGCTATTCATCTAGGCTGCCCAAAATAGCAAAAGCCCGATTTGGTCCTCTTGGATCTTTAGGGGTCAACTACCTCATTCCCTCAAGTCTCAAGACTTTATAAGTAAATTAAGCACTTGAAATATCTTGATAAGATGAAGGATAAACATCAAAAACTACAAATTCGCAATGACTGTAAATGCATAATTTGGCACTTTACAATTTCACAACAATTAACTACTCATTAGATTTCAACAAGTTTTTTTCAATTATACTAGATTCTACAAGGATAAAGGAAATCATGTTGTTGGCAATGATTAAATAGAGGGGGGGGGGTATAAAAGGGGAGTGTAACACTTCCCTTCTCCCCTCCCCATGCTCAAATACCATTACAAGCATTCTTCCATTGCATAGTCCACTCTCAAGAAGCGTGGGGAATTATGAAGATGCATTTTATTACCTTGATTCCTACAACAACCTAGTTTGTCCATGTTAGCTTGTGGCTACTAGTGGTGCCAACTAAGCCCCCAAGCTTTGTACGTGCATTGCCTATTATCAACTTAGAAAGCATCCATCTGAGCTACCTATTATCAACTTAGAAAGCAACCATCTGAGCTACGCAAAGAAGACTAACCAAACCTCGAATTTTAGGGCAAGTGATATAGGGTGAAAGAGGCACTTCCCACTTATACCCCACCCCCGATTTAAACTTGCATAATTCCTGTTTGACCTTATGTATTGGAAAGAGATGCAATACAAGCCTTAAAATCTCAACAATATAATTTTTGAGAAACATTAACCCCTAAACTACCAAGGCCTCCGATTAGGAGATTTTCGATTTCGGGCAGTCTAAGTTAAGATGTTAAAAGTAATATTTTTGCCTAAAATGTTTACTGGATGTTCCCTATACTACAAGGTGTATGTGGGAAAATTTGCAAAGTCAAACTCCACCTATGGAGTTCTCAAACGCAAATTTTCTTTTCAGCCTTGGGGCGGCCAGAAAAACACTTTTTATTTTAACCTTTTATTTGAATTTTTTTGTTTTTTAAAACTTTTCTTGATTGATTTTGTACTAAGGTTTCCAAGTGACCCAAGTTGAAACTTTTACCAATCCTACAAGGGCACCCTTCAAAAATTACAAGAGCTAGATTCAAAGTTTTTTTTTATATTTTCATTTTTCTTTAAGAATTTGCCAAAATTTGAGGTTTTGAAATTTTTTGAATTTCTTTTTTCTTGAAATTCACAAACTCAAGAAGGTATATACTCACAATTCATTTTTCCCCTAAACCATATACAATAAACGTGGTGCATGTTTTACCAAATCCTTGATTTCTACCTTCTTGTAGCAAATAAATTGCATGAAGGTTCAAAAAGCAAAATGAGTGTCTAAAATTTTGCATGGGCATGCCCAACTTAGTTATATACATGGAAAAAAATATGAGCTAGATGTTTAAACTAATAAGCATCACTTTTTCCTCTGCACAAAATCGACTATGTTTGCTGGAAAAAAAGTTGCATCAACTTTGAATGTTATGATCCTTCAAATGGCTACAATCCAACGGTTGAAATTTCAGCCACTACCTCTAATAATAGTTCTCTTCAAGATCATACGGTTGAAAGTTTCAAAAAAAGTGTAAAAAATATTCTCACACTCCAAAGTTTACAAGGTGGTATGGAATTGTAATTTTGGAGTTTGGAGCTCACAAAACACCATGGTAGTTTAGGGGTTAAGTTTACAAAATGTATAGCTAATTGATATAATTTCTCAATAGCCATCGTCATTGAGCAAAAGAATGAAATATGCAAAGTATTGCAAGTCACATTGTTCTAGCAAGTGCTCCTTTGCATCATGGACTGTGTGTGGAGCAAAAGTGTAAGATATGAAAATTGTTGCAATTATTGTCTTTAGCTAAGTATGATAAAAAAGATGGACAAGGCAAGATCCGAAGGATCCGAAGAGAGACTTTCTTAAGTAAGTTCGAAATTCAAAACTTAGCGAGCACCTGTAACAATTGGTACGGATAAGCTCTGTGGAAATCAATGACATCAGCTATCAATTATGTAGAATTGATCCAAATCACAAGAAAACTCCGAAAGGCCTAAAGACTGGTAAATTCTTCAGAAACATACATTAATAGAGGCGACTAGAAAATTACAGCAGCTTGCCACGATTGCTGGCAGTTCGATGGTTTCAAAAACAGGTAGGGGGTATTCGAAGCGGCAGTGCTCGCACTACAAACTCGGCTGCAACTGCTAGTTCACAACTAAAAAGCTATTATAAGGACAGTTGTTAAAACACATCTTTAAGCATCACTGTAGCCCCTCCAAACGGCACGAAATTCCTCCCGGAAAGAGTTTAACCGAGCCTTCAAATTCGGAGTGCGGAAACTTGCGTGTAGAAAAGGCACTGGATCAAACACACCAGATAACTAACATGTCAATACAAGCGACACAACCTTAATTGGTCTCTACATGCCAATACATGTACCAATATCCTAGAAACAACAGACGATAACAAAAGGGTGTATGGACCACTTACAGGTGATTCCGATTAACAAAGAACCAAAAATAGTCAAGATTGCAGAAGAATACCACCACAAGAAGATGGTAGCTGCACGACATTGACCAAATCATCGTCAGTTCTATCAATTGCATCAGGAGTCAAGTCTGCCTCCAACACTGAACGTTCAAATGCAGGCCATTGATCTCAAGCAAAGCGCATGCAGGCACTTGAGAAGTGATAGCATTTCTCGCTTATCAAAAAGTTGAATAGCATCCACTTCTCCCAAATCTAACATTCAGAAGAAGCTCTCTATAACGGAACAAGCTCTCTATAATGGAAACCCGTAAAGTAATTAGTTACTTATAAGTCTGAAAACAACGAAACTGACAAATAACGAGTGAATTCCTTCCACGTACCGAATCCCAAGCAACCAACGAAGAGACGGCGATCACGACCACAAATGTAAACCGTGCCTTTCAGGGGACGCCCTCGTGTTCCCGTCCTGCACATAAAGAATGTGTCAAATTTATAAGTTGATTATCCCTTGCACTTCAAACTGTGGTTCTGTCCATGCCGAGAGTGACGTAACATTGCAAAATTGACAGAAAACAGACGACAGAAGATGCAGATGCGACATGGACGAGGTGATAAGTCGTTCACAAGAAGTCAAGCAGGGAGGGAGTAATACTCACGAGACAGGGGCACGCAATTTGTGAGCAAGCGGTGGAGAAATTCTTCTTACAGCCCTTGTCAATTTTTCACTTAGCGTCACAGCAAAACTGCAACCAGGAAATTTCATATATGAGCTTTAGTTGATCCATACCACTAAGTTTACATTACATACGAAGGTGCATAAGCGAGGACAGAGACGCATCACAAATAATTACTGGAAGATAGTGACAACTTACCTATCGTTGAGACAAGCTAGATTGAGAATCGTGAGAAAAACCGCCACCAATGCCAGTGGGTTTCGTACAAAGGCAATCACTGTACAGGCACAATCGAGGAGCAAAAAGTTACAATACCGCACAATATTGTTCTGACTTTATGACAGATAATCCAATACAATGACTTCAACCTGTGATGTACCGAAGAAACAAATAAAACAGCTGGACCTTGCCATTAAGTCACAAGAACATTTGCAGAACGAAAGCACGTCAAAACAAAGAACAACTTACCAAGAACAAGAGTCAGCAGAATGAAGTAATTCGTGCGATAACTGCATCAGAAGAACAAGAATATTAGTTCTTGATACTGCCACACATAAGAAATATGTGGAGTGACAACAAATAAGATGAACAACCATTGCAAGCGAAAACACTAAGAATGTAACAAACTGAATCAAATTCTAATGTCTTAACAGAATCATCAAGAAGTTGCTCAGTTGATCTATTTGGTTCACACGTATGTCCAAAAACTAATAGTCTCATCATCCTTATCCCTAATTGGAAAATTCGTGGAGACTGCGGTCTATGCTGACATCAAAACACATGCATGGCACTGTCTAAATTAGTTGTTTCATTCTAGACAAGAGTCAAGCCTTGCGGTTGTATAAATAGCTTGATAGTCTTGAACAACACCATCACCAGATTTGATCCAGCAGAGTAAGACTTGGTCCTCCATTACGACTGCCAATGTAATTTCTAGGACTCAAAACAGTAAAAAATTCAAGACCTGTACGTGAATTCTGATCTAAGTACAGTTTCCGACTCGGAGGCCATCAGGGCGAACACGGAGTCATGATTTCTCAACATTGAAGGTGCAGAGGTCAAAACTACGTCAACCTAGATAGCAGACAGTGAAATATCTCCATGGTAGACTGGCTCCTCCATCGAAGGTCTTCAGCACAAATATCATCTGATCCCAACGTATTGACCCGTTTGCGAACTATAACTTACAGTAAAGACTGAGTAAAAACTTAACTCACAGACAGGAGTTACTAATCACATACAATTTGTACATCAATCTCAAAACACAAACTACATTCAGGTCCATGGTACAATGTTATCTACATGATGAACTTCTTAAAGACCCCTCTCTACGGGAGATTTGTCCTGCTCTCACTAGCTCGGCTAAGGCGGATGATCAGCGTGGCAGCGTCATGATATACCTCAGACCAAATTTTCCATGCAGGATTCTCTACCAGGGTGAAAGAAGAGCATAGATCGCACAATAAGTTAGTAGAATTTCTAATATCTTAGAAAGTCGCACAATCCATGAAATACTGAAAATCTCACTAAAATTTCACATCTATAGTAGGCACTTGTTTGCAAAGAGAGCTTCCTAAAAGACCGCTCTCCGTTTCAATTTCTACCTCAGTTTTCGAGCGCAGTAAAAAGCGGATCTTCGTAGCAGAGGGATTTCATACTCGAATCTAATGAGTTAAAATATAGAAGACGATCAACCATGCAGAAGAACTTACTAGTACATGTTGCACTTGAATCGCCCGTCCCATTTCGATTGCGACTTGGGAACGGTAAATTTGGCGAAAAACTCTGGCACAGGACGAGGCGGTTGCGACCACTCGACCTCCTTCAACGCATCCACGAGCTCATCTAACGTCACATTGCTCCAGTCCATCGCTCACTTTCTTTCCCCTCCAGCACAATCCGCCTCACAGACACACCGAATCTAAGCTCTAATCCTCCAAACCAGGCCAATCAGACACCAAAAATGGTCCCCGGCGTTCCAACTTCTGAGCAGAACCCTAACGCAGCATGAAACCCTAGCGTACCCCGATCTACCTCAATACTCAACAGCAGTGCTCAAAGTTCGGCTCGCCTCAATCGGAAACGCGCAGTGCAGACGTACGGGGCGGCCGATGGGACGTCACACCGACGACGTGCGCGGCACGTACAGATTCGCGATGCAACGGAGGAGGCAGGGGAAGGAGAAACTGCGCAATACAAAGATCGCTGACGAGGAATAGAAACCTCTGCTTTGCGTAGTCAATGTGGTTTGACTTGGCATGCAAGGCAACGCTCTCTTCCTTTTTCTCATTCTCTTTTTGTCCATCAAACAAACAAATTGTTAGTGTTTAAACCCTATGTGTTTGATATGTTACCCCTATGTGAGTCATTTCTTGTTAACAAACTAGTTGGAAAATTGGTAATGTAGAATGTTAATGTGTAAATTTGTATTTCGTGACCACACCAAATAGATGGCAACAAGTATTATGACTATTTAAAAGTACTTGTTTGTTGATGAATTGAACTTGTATCGGTTGTTTGAACTTGGATGTAGAGTATATAGCCATAAGATTTATGTGTGTAAGATCTTCCTTGCATCTTAACCTCAAAGAATTAAATCAAAGAGTAGCAACCTTCAAATCCCCTCAAAACTAGTAAGGTAATGTATTCATTTTAGATTTTCAACATGTGATCTTAAAAATGTGTAAAAACAAGATGTTGTGGATTTGAAGATGAGATTGTCTTTTTCAAATCCATACCCTTGTCTCACTTGTCAAATCCATACAATCATAAACTAGGATCATTTTGAAATGTGATTTTAGATGTAGGTAAGAGCATGTCGTCGAAAAATAAAAAGTTGAAGAAATGATAATGATACGTAGTTCTACTACAAGCCAGCTGGGCTTAATGAGAAAGATTTGCACTTTAAAATTCGAGAATTGGACCTCGACTCTACATATATTTTTGCACACAATTTGTTCAAATAACCAAACCTACACCAAATTATTGTTTAAACTACCAAAACTAGACTCTTCATCTAGGATTCCCAAAATACCGAAGAGCTACTTTTACTTTAAAGATCTTTTGGGGTCAACTCAAGGTGGAACCTATGTGTATACGAGATCTTTTGAGAGTAACTTGAAGGTAAGACATAATATCTTTAGTATGATAGTTATTTATTCAAGAGCAAAAGCAATTTGAGTTTTGATTTACAAGAGATTGAGTACTAGAATGTTATCTCGTTTAAAATACACTCTAATCTATATTGTACATAACCTTGTCTTTTCAATGGGAGATCCATTCGCAAGAAAGGTCGTCAATGTAATATGAAGCCAAGACCTTGTAAGTCAAAACAATATTTTGTTAAAAATGTATGAATGTTATTTGGTTCACTAAAGTAATACGAGACTTCAATGAGAAGAAATTGAGATTAATAACTGATTTGAATTGAATATGGTCATGTACAAGGGTGCTCGGATACTAACTAGTAATATAAAGATGTCAAAGGATAAATAGTATGATTGACAAGAGCTTGTTAAACATTATAGTCACCTCTCATTATTTATCGTAAAGAAAAGTGCCAACCAAACTAGTTTAATCATATATATTGTCTTCTAAACTTGTGAAGTTCAAAAAATGAATAAAATAAACAAGATGTTGTAAAGCACTAGTATAAGAAGCTTTGTGATTTGTTTCAAATTTTTACTATATAGATTGAGGCATCGAGTGATTTTATAAGAACTACAAAATTAAAGATATACCAGGTAGCAGACTTTGACCATGTATTACGACTTCATACATTTGAGGGACACTTTATGTGGAGAGTGAAGCCATACTTGGGGCGCAAGGTAGGTAAAAATTTGCTCAATGTGATTGGTTCATTTATTGTCCTCAAGACACAAACGAAGCTCCATTGGAAAATATGTTGTAGGATGAAGTTACCTACCGTTCATCCATTTATCTTATAAGTAGTGGAGCTCCACAAAGTTATTGAGGAGGCTTGCAATGGGCCCAGATACACAAAAATCTATCCAAAGTGATTTTGGCCTGACCTTCTCATGACTATGATCCAAAGATTCATGTCTCACCCTTATTGCATATGATCCAAACTTTTGATGGTGGGCACTTCAACGGGTTACCTATGGAATGCCAACACGCAAAGGTGATTGGTTCATACAATGACATCAAAAGGGCCCATAAAAAATCCTTTCCCTAGTTTAGTCTAGAGGTCTGTAAAAATAAACCACTCACCCAAATGAAGATCTATAAATTACATTTGATAGCAAACTCTTTAGACTTTCTTAAAAAAATTTGTAGTTTAGGCGTAGCAAGACTTCAAAGTTTCCGAAAAACTCAAAAATAAAACCTCAATTCCGTTAAAATGGCACTATGCCATGTGGCATTTTGTCACACCAAATCTTACATATGTGCTCACATGGAATGGTGTATACTGTAATATCACAATTTTTTTGATAATATCACTCCTCTATATACACTGTCACTCATTTTCCATAATATCACCTTAAAATTCTGTAATATCACATGGTTTTTGAACTGCGGTTTAGAAAGTTTAGGTGTGTCATTTTAGCGGCATAACACCATTTTAACGGAATTGGGGATATAAGCATTCTAACTATCAAGAGGTGAACATATATGATATAGTGAAAACCAAACAAGGATAAAATACCTTCACGAGGTTTCAAATTTAAGACAAAAATGAGTTCTAGAATAATTCTTGTATCTCAATTCTCAAACAAAATTTGAAAGAAGAAAAGATTAATTTTAAAATTTGAAGTAGAATCAATAAAAAACGAGAGTTCTTTTGCGAATATCATATTTTCTTTCATAAAGTTCTAAAACATGTTTCAAAACCATAAGTTTGTGCTATGTAGACAAAAGAGATAACTCAGAAAAAGATAGAGTTTTTAGATGTTTGAATATGTTTGTAATCAGGAATAATAAAAAACCAACACATGGGGCCATAAAGTGCTCTCAGAATCCGTAGCTAAACTTGTTAGATAATTCACAAGGTGTTTAACAATGGAGGAATGTTCAAGATTGTTATGTAAACATTATACAAGATTGACATGTAGACAAGACACTGAATTGCCATGATAACCTACGCATTCCAAGCTTCCTACTCTTGCCACGAGCTAATGGAAAGCTACAAGGAAGAAGTGGCTGTTGTTATGTACGAACATTCCTTGGCTTCCATCAATATTGTAAAAATATATGGAGCTTTGACTTTTTCATTTGTTAAAGTCTGGAGCCCCCAAAACTCCTCAAAACTACCCTCTTTCGATGTGAGATGAAGATTTTAAACTTTTGACGTGATCTCAAGTGTGTAATCGTAAGATCGTATACCTAACTTGTTCATGTATGTGTCTATCAAAACCTAGTCTCAGATTCCTTATCAATTGTGAGATCGTAACGTTTACAGTTAGTTTTTTTTTTTTTTTTTTTTTTTTTTTTTTTTTTTTTTTTTTTTTTTTTCCCTTGTTGCAGAATGGGTTTGAAGTTTTTTGTGGGCCCGAAAAACCAATTTCAAGAGCAAATTTGAATTGTGACTCTTCACATTCTGGTTCCTAAATGAGTTAGGAACATGTCCATGTAATTTTTATTTTCATGTGACCCTGTCAAACCTAAAGAAATGCGTGAATTTTCACATGGATGTATGTTGAAATTCAACTTTGAAGGCCCCTCTTTGATGATAAAAATGGCAAGTAAGGGATAATTGGATGAAAGATCCAAACGGTGAGATCGACCTTTGAATTCTTATCTCTAGGTACAAAAAACAAAACTTGGGAAATCTCAAATCTTTGATATATTTTTGAAGGTCCTGCAATTTTATTTATTTTGGGCAGATTTTGAGAATAAACGAGCATATACCGCAACTTGGGCGATTTTGGGCAGGTTTCAAACTTTGAAGTATGAGGAATTGTGGAAGCATGAAATCAATATTCGGAAAGATATAGGAAAACTCCTGAATCTGCAAAGGTTTCAATTTCATACAAGCTAAATATAGTGAACAAGACAGGGGCTGACCAGACTCTTGGGCTCTTTTAGGTTAGAGATTTGAGATACATCTTTACATGTGAAGGTTATGGGAAGAATACTGTAAAGTCATCACATAGTTTCACCTCCCTTCGGTCCATGTGCTTCAACTCTATGTACGATACATCTCAATGTTATGCTGGTTCTTAAAAGTCACAGAAGAGGTCAAAGGTCGAAATAAAACTCCAGAACTTCTTGAACCTAGCTTGGGCTTCGGAAGGCAGTCAAATCTTACAGATGCAAGTATCAGCACGGGGAAACAGCATACAACAGTACGAAGGCAAACAGAATTTAAACTGAACATCTTATGCGATATTTGCAAACACAAAATTATCACTTGACAACTTCTAAAAATATTTTACATCACACCACGCGTTCCATGCACTCAAAACCATACAATACCAATGAATCCAACATTCCATAAGGCTTCTGGTCATGAGAAAAAAAGCTTTTACTCGTGGCAGTCGGACATACAACCAAAGACAAATGAGTGTTATCGTCCGAATACCAAAACTTGACCTAAGGAATCGCTACAAAGAGGTTTGAGTACATTCAAGAATCTCTCGAATGAAAGCCACCAGGAACTAAAGCATCCCTGCCTACAATGAATCAGGAACACCGTCCTGACTTACTTTTTCTTCTTAGCATCTCCAGCGGCCTTGGTCTGCAACCAAAGAACAAGCAAGGTGTCAGAAATTCACAAACCAAAACAACTCAGCGCTACGAATCTGTCGATGGTTGCTATCTGGTGTCAAGATATGCGCTCGTAGCTTAGCACCACTCCATCGAGAAGAAAGATTGCTGATACGATTTAGTCTTGTCATTCAAATTCCAACTTCTTCCAGTTATCATATACGTAACCTATATTGATGCAATCATACCTTCTTCACGCCCCTGATCTTCTTGGCACGGTTTTTGCGCTCCTTGATCTGCTTCCTAGACTTCTCCACCTTGGTTGCTAGTCCATTCTGCAACTCCACCAATTCCCTAAGCTCAATAATGTTCCCAAGCCAAGCTTTTCAAAGCCCAAACCCTTAAACCGCACGGAGCTAGAATCTCACCCTAATAAGCCTGTACTTAGGCTCGTATTTCTTCGCGGAGTCGACAGAGTCGTAGATGAGGCCAAATCCGGTGGACTTGCCACCTCCGAATTGCGTCCTGAAGCCGAACACGAAGATGGTCTGGGGATCGCGGACCTCGTAAAGCTTGGTCAGCTTCTCCTTCAACTCAGCCTGTGCGCGCAATCCGATACTCAGCTCATCGTGACTTCGAACTAATCCCATAAATATACCATACACCCGAAAAAAGCACGATCAACCTAATCCCAAAGATGTACTATACACACCTTTAACCTAATCACAAAATTAAACGAGAAACTAACCTTCGACACATTCGCGCGACCAGGGTGAAGCACATCGATAACCTGCACAACAAGGCCGTCCCATCGTCAATACTAAGAACAACCCTAACCCTAAACTCCAGCGCAAAATTTCGAAACAATAGTCCGTGTGCTTACGAACTGCTTCCTGGCCAACAATCTGTTGGTCATGAACTTCCTAGTGCGCACAGTGCACGCCTTTTCCGCCATGGCTACTTGCGAGCTCCGGCAACGATGAAGAATACAGGTCGCAGGAAAAGAGAAAGAAGGTGAGCCTGGAGTTCCACTTAGCGGCCCCGAAAACCCTAATCATCCATCGTGCAGATGAAAACGATCAGATGATTATCATCCGAGCATCCAGGAGGGCCCAATGCCGCGCGCGGCCAAGGGGTCTCTTTCAGCAGACAGGGAAAGGCAACCTCTTCATCTCGCTTCTTCACCATTTCCATTCCGATTCCACGATGCTGCGACTTTTATCGAACAAAAGCAGCTTCGCGATCCGGAACCCATCGATCTTCTCTTCACTTTGGTACCGCAATGGCCCCCGAACTGCAATTTCGAAGCCACAGCCACAAATCTCAAAGCCTGCAGCCCGATCGTTCGCCAGCAGCACTGACAAAATCCCGTATGAAATCATGCATCCGTTCAAAGGGCACAAGATCACGCCACCGTCTTGCAAAGTGGAAACTTCAGGCAAGGAATATCCGAAGCCTTTCAAAATCCGATTTCCGAGCATTGTGATGAGCTTGGGGTTTCTGCAGGGAAGGAGCTGATGGAGTTTTTCCGAACAATGTTCATGATGCGGCGAATGGAGATAGCGGCAGACGCAATGTACAAGCAGAAGTTCATTCGGGGGTTTTGCCATCTCTACGACGGTCAGGAGGCAGTTTGCGTGGGCATGGAGGCGGCATTGAATGAAAAAGACTGCATTATCACTTCCTACAGGGACCATTGCACTCATTTAGGTCGGGGAGGAACGGTGTACGAGGTTTTCGCGGAGCTCATGGGAAAGAAGGACGGGTGCTCGTTGGGGAAAGGAGGCTCAATGCACATGTACAACAAGAAGGGTGGGTTCTTCGGTGGCAATGGGATTGTAGGAGCGCAAACGGCGTTAGGTGCTGGGCTTGCCTTTGCACAAAAGTACTTGAAGGTCGAAGGTGTTACAATGGCCATGTATGGCGATGGCGCTGCTAACCAGGGGCAGCTCTTCGAGGCCATGAACATCTCTGCGCTTTGGGACTTACCTGTCATCTATGTTTGCGAGAACAACCATTGTAAGTCAGTGAACGAGGGTAAGAATCATCGGTTGTGGTCGTTTACATCGTTCGATAATTGCTGTCTGTCTCGCAGATGGAATGGGCACTGAGGAGTGGCGATCAGCGAAGAGCCCTTGTTACTATAAGCGCGGTGATTATGTCCCAGGAATGCAAGTTCGTTTGACTCCTACACTAGCAATCCATTCAGCAATTAGGCATTGATGATGCTCCCATGCCTTTCTCACTTCATGTTGCGAGGTAATCCTCTCAGTTTGCACCAAGGTCAGTCTCACAATCTCTTGCATACACGTACAGAATAGAAATGGACCACTAGAGTGTGAGAGCAGAAAGAATAAGATGGCTCTTTCGGGAAAGTCTGCATTCTGAGTGTGGCGAGCCGACGGGTCTAAATCAGAGTTTGTAAAGTCTTTATCTGTGTACTGAGCACTTGTAGAAATGACTAACAGTTGGAGGTAACCATTTGCGCTGTTGTTTTGCTGCAGGTGGATGGGATGGACTGCATGGCTGTAAAACAAGCTGTGAAGTTTGCAAAGGAGTATTCATTAAAGAAAGGGCCATTCGTGAGTTTCTGATCTTGCACTATGTTTCATGTAAGTAAACTATGTTCAGAACCTTTCTGAATGAAAAATGTTCATGTGAAGGTGTTGGAATTCGATACATATCGGTATCACGGTCACTCCATGTCGGATCCAGGCAGTACCTACCGAACTCGTGACGAAATCACAGCTGTGCGCCAGGTGTGTGAATACAGCTCATCAGGAAGGGCTCAAATCACTAGTAGAGAATGCAGTTCTCTGATCATTTTGGTAGATCTGGCGCAGTCTGAGTCGTGTTTCCTTGTGCTATTACTATCAATGAATTGCAAGAATGTTAATTTGATTACGATGAAAATGATGATTGTGGAGCATAACAGCCATTTTGCTCAAAATTCAGAAGTGTTCTAGGAGGAGGAATATACAGGTTATTTTAAGGTGGTGTCTCGAATTGTTGATATTTGAGTGTTGATTAGTAGCTCCGAGTCCTAGTATCGGTGTTATGGCTGGGGGCATACATCTATGATATGTCAACAATAAAATAGTTGTTTACACTATTTGCAAAAAATAAACCAATTCATCCTACACGTACCTAAACGTCAAGAAGTGTTAAATGTTGATGTATGACATTTTGTTTAACAAGCTAATACATTGAAGAGTTATAACTTTTTCATCCAGAGCATGACATTTGAAGTGATTTATTGAGTTGAAATCTGAAATCTGCGAATTTATGGCATGCATTGTTTGGGCTTGTCAGATATGGAGCATGTTTAACCATTATAAGCTAATTTTGTTACATCAAATTCAGTTTTTTATGAATCTCTTAGACATATTCATGATCTAAGATAAAGTCCAACAATTTTCTAATTGAAAGCTATAAATCCAAGTAGTTCTGATTGGATTTCCAATGATCTATTCACATTGAAAAAATTGAGACAATACTAAATCCTTCTTTGGTTGGATCCCAATTCAAGGTGATTTTTAGAAGTAAGAATATTCTCCATATCCAAGATATGAGGAAGTTGTGGCATAGATCTTTGAGCGAAGGATTTCTTTTGAACTTTTCTCCTCTGTAAATTATGGGGGCAGTATTCACCAATGTAAGGTTACCATTTGTGCAGAGAAATTATTTTCTTTCGTATCCTCGTTCATGGTTCCCCGTGCATTTTATGATTTATGATAAATACAGGCGATGAGACAGTGTGAATTATAGGATTCGAATTTGATCATATCATGTTTTACGAGGTTGTGTATTATCGGTATGTATCTCTTGGATCTATTTCTATGTAGCGAATTCATGTATGAGATTCACATATCACTCGTGTTTACATCAAAGAAAAGCACAAAACTTGATAAAACCAGAAGAGAGCATGCAAACTTTAATCCGTGACTGAGCATGTCCAGAATTGGTTCTATCAATAGCAGATGAGCAGATACAAATTGGCAAACCCAAAAAACAAGCCTCAGTATCCTCCCTTAAGATCGTTGACCACATCGTAAGGGATGGGCGTCACAGTCTCCAGAGTAGATGAATCCAACACAAAGCCAGGCCTTGGGCCAGCGGGTTGCCGCTTCAAATCTACTTTCTCGCCACGCGCCTTGGCTTCTGCCTTCTTGACGTCGTTGCTCTTCCGGCGCTCGAGGAACTCCTCCCGGCAGCGCGATGGCTGCACGTGCTCGATTCTCACGTGTAGACGCTTCTGGATGATCCTGTTGCCAACCTGCTCAAACGAATCTCATGTAAGCCATCAAACCATCTCTCAAAATACGAACCCAACTGTTCCACAGAAACAAAAAGTCTTCCTCGATTCTCGGAGCGTATACTCAATTCAACCTCTAGGGGTTGAAATGATACGATAGGGCACTTAAGCACTGCACCGTTGATTCCTCATGAGCCATATTACAATCACATTGACAAACCAGGGATGCAAGACACACCTGATAGTTCCGGACGCTAATTAAAATATGTAAGCGAGAGGACAAGAGTAAAGAAGAGGACAATTTTCATGCGTTGCGATTACAGATGTACGAGAAAGAGAGCAACCTACTGACAAATACTCTGCTTTGATACTACGACGCCTACGGTGTTGATTGGAATTCCTTCAGGTGTGAATTACGTGATATCTCCGACTAGGATATCCGGTTTAATTCTGATCAGCAAGATAGTCCTCGTAGCTTGTTAAGGTTGATGAGTTCGAACTTCCTGCAAGTGCGTAACCCTAATGTAACCCTAAAATCGTACCTGCTTGTTCATGACCACACCGACGGCGCGCTTGGTGACATTCCACACGATTCCAGTGCGGCCGTGGTAGAATTTATGCGGCATACCCTTGTGAACGGCACCGTTCACCTTGATGTCCACATACTGTCCGATCTTGAAGTTGCGCAAGTAGACAGTCAAGGGGATGTAACCCTTGTGTCGGAAGGCGCGAGAGAACAAGTCTCTCGTCCGCGAGCGAAGTCCATGACCAGCCGGCATCTTCGCTTGCTGCTGCCTTCCCTTCGCACGTTGGCGTGGCAAAACAAAAGAGACCAACAATCGCTCTGTGAAAGCTCAAAGCCCCGCTCTGGAACAGAGCGATTGCTTATGGCCGTCCGATCAGTGATCTGACGGCGAAGGTTTGCGCCGAGGTTCGGCAATGCTGGCCAATGGAACCCGATCCTGAGACTTAGGGTTTGGAGGAGGCTCGGCAGACCGTAATTCGAATGTCACATTCTTAAGGCAAATCCGAATCAATACCTCATAAGGCAAAGCAAAAAAGTGAAGAGGATCATCAGTGAAGAGCCTCTACTGCATAACAACGTTATGCATAATGCTTAATTCTTGGCACCGTCGAGTTTTGCATAATGCTTAATTCTTAGTATTGTCGAGCTTCAAGAGTACGGAGACATTTGCAGCATTTGTAGCTCGTGAGAACACAACATAGAGTTGGCCATGCGTAAATACATTCTTGGTTAAGTATATACCACTTTTCCGTAATGTTTATCCTTGTGCTTTGTTGATGGTCATTGCAAAAGTCACACGTATGGGTCATTGTTTCTCATGTACAGTTTTTCCAAGACCAAAGCAACATTCACAAATTTGTGGTCTTATTATCATGATAGTATTTGACTTTATGAAGAGTTCTCATTATACCATGAACAATCCCTTTGATTCTCATCACTTTCAATTTAACAAATAATATAGAAAAGTGATACATTTAGAGAATGTGCAAGAATTTGAAAAATGTGCGACTCCAAGAAGCATCATTAGATAGGGCTGAATGTAATCGACTAAATATTATATCACTGTAACAAAGCCCTTTTTGAAGAACCACCCTTCATATCATTCAAAGGCCAAAGTCTCCACACTTATTGAAAGCGATAGCATTCTTTTTCCAAGCCTCATATCGGATCAAATCCCATACAGATTGAACACTCAAGAATCATAAATAAGTCAATCAGAAAACGTTTTTTTTTTACAACGTTCAATCATAAACCCAAATATGAACAAAAGAAAGCCAGTTTCATTGTACATCAAAATTATACAGAACATTCTTCCACCTAGAGTTTGAATCATCGACAACCTCAAATGCTGCACTCACTGGCCTCATTGCAGTAACAATATGCTTCAGCTGCGTTTTTGCTCCCTGCATACCGCAGGTTCTGAAATTAACGATAGTTGTGTGAAGCGGATTCCATCACGGCTTTACGGTGTGGAGTGCATGGAGTGCAATACCGTGGGACAATTCAACTCTTCACCGTTTTTCCAGTCTCACTCATGATGGATCTTGATTCCCGGCCGCCCAGACTAGACTGATGAACCTATTCGAACTGATCAACTTCCGATACGATATCATAGTTTGATGCCAGTCTAGTCTCGAAGTGTGTGTGCATACTCTTGGCGTATGGTGAATGCGCACCGTGCATGTAGCTTGCAGAGATTGTCCTTTGGCGAAGGACTGCCTGGGATGTGCTTTTGGTATACGAAGTGCTTATTCAGCCTCGGTAAAGTTTGTGGAAGAAGCATTGTTGTCAAACCAAGTGCGAGTAAACTTGGTTATTGATGCGGTGATGTGAATCTCTTTGTATTCATTTTACAAGTTGGCCATATCTACAAAATGTTTCCAAAGCAAGTACTGTGCGATTCAGAAGACTTGCAGGTATGCACTCCTGGTTCCTTGCCGGTTCAATTAGTGGTTGTATCAGCCAGGCACTTTAGGAAGATTGCACATTTGAGGGTTGCCTGCTCATGATGTGGCTATGTAGTTCGATTGGGTGGCTGTTTTGGATCATGGAACTGATGTCTTCATTTGGACGGTGAGTGCTACGCTTCTTTGCAAGTCTGGACCGACTTGTCTCGTCCTTTGCATTGGAATCGTATTGCTGCACTCATTTGAAGTTCGAATCCTAGAACGATGAGGCAGAATTGAAATGATATGGTATTTAGGGCTTGAGAATTGCGCAAGATGAAGGTAAGAACGCAGAAGCTTGTCGAAATCATTCACATATGAACGAAATCAGTTCATGAGCATACAATTGGCTAGTTCAAGGCCTTCGCTGCACAGGCCACTACAGAAGGTCTTTCGCTCAAAATTACACACAGAAATTGCCCAAAGAATCGTAACAATTGCAGCACAGAGAATATCAGCTACGTCACTGCACTGTCGTGAACTATCTACAAGCAAAGCTCTCATATCAAGGAAATAAGGTGAATGTGCGTTTAGCGTTGCAGAGAAGCTATCATGGCTGCTGAGAAAGCGCTTCAGAAATCCGTGGAAGACGAGGAACGTTTGAAAGAGGAGCCCAAGAAAGCCTTGAATTGATCTGATGTAATTCCACCCTCTCCTCTCGTCTTCTTTTAGAGAAACCAACGAAAATCCCAATTCCAGCTCCTCCTCCTGTGAACAATATTGTCGATGATGCTCATTTTTCAGGGATGGTGCTACCACCGGTCGAAGCTTTCTATTACAGCTCAATACATTCTACCACTACTCGATCCGTCTCTTATCAGGATCTGCTCTTTTCCAGAAAAATTTCGATTGGTGCTAGATCTGAGTGGCCATGTCATTCCTGATGAAAGTCTGTTGAAGGTCTGTACGAAAGTGCAAGTACTTGTATAACCTTCCGAGCTCGTTTGGTGCACCGATAACGCATTCGTTTGTTGTTTATGTGGATCAAGGTGAATGTGCGTTTCGCTGCGACGCGCGAGGAGGGAGGTGAGAGGAAGCTGCGACGCGCGAAGAGGGAGGACACTGCGACGCGCAGGAGGAGCGAGCATGAGGAGCAGCCAGGTATGGAATACTATTTGCACGCCTTCGATTTCGGGACGGAAATGTTGTGTGAATACATTCAGGCGTTCGATTTTTGGTAATAACGGGTTTAGAATGGGTCTTTTCAACCACTAAAATCGCAGATCGCGGGCGCGCGCTTGTGTACCGTTTGCCCCTGCACGGCTGTGCCGGGCAGGCGTTTCCGAAGGTTTAGGGTCTGCCCGACGGACGCCTACTGACGAGGAATGATGGGAGTCGACGGACGAGGTTGCAGGGTCGACGGACGAGGTTGCAGGGTCGACGGACGAGGTTGCAGGGTCGACGGACGAGTCTCAGATTTCGAAAGCCAACGTGGCGAAAGAGCTTGCTCCTTGCTCACTTTGAGAATTGCAGCTTCGGCTTCAAGGCTGGCGCTGCTTCGAGGCTGGCGTTGCGCGAGTCTCCATTGATTTCACGGAAGGACGACTTGCGAATAAGATTGACGCCCGTAACCCCTGGACTGGGAAAAACATGCTGCAGGTCAGAGCTTGTCGATGCTCTCTCTCTTTCTTCATTCTTGTTGATGAATAATTCCTCCTCTTTTTTATAGCGCTTCTCAATCTAGAACCATTTTGTATGCTTTCCAACCAAAAGCACATACCATAGTATGAGTGGTCTCGCTTAATTGATCGAAATGGGATGCCAGGAGTTTGTGGACCTGAACAACCACGTCTTTGGATCGATTCTCACCAAGAGCGACGCAACATCGGCATTCACACATGTCCAGGCGGGGACTGCGACTCCGTTCACGTGCAAGGAGGTTCCCTCGAGCTTCGTTGAAGCGTATGTTTCTTATGAACGCGGGCTACTTCCCCGATTCAATGCGCGCCCGCCGAGGAAGACAAGGGGTGCAATAGATAAGCTATGCGCCAAATGCCGCGCGAGGATGCGAATGGCGTGCCGCAGATCCGCTTCATTGGGGTGGTGAATCCGGCGAGCCCGGTTGTCGAGACAGGCCGAGCAAGTGCGAGACGCGCTCCTCTCGGCCGCTAAGACATCCCCTCACATCGCCTTGGCGCTCGATGATCGTGGATTCTCCCCTTGATCGTGACACAGCCGCCGCATGGATCCCCGGACTTTGCTCGCGCGCGACATCGCCATGCGCAAGATTGCTGCGAGAGTGGAGGGCGCCCGCCTCGCTTCTATCGAGCTTGGACTCTAATTGCTTTAGCTAAAATTAATCCTCTACCATGGATGTGTTACCTTTAAATGTGAACCCCGTAGCTCCTTCCGTACTCTAATGCGGTTCCTACAATAAGAAATCTCCTTGCGAATATTACAAGCGGTTTCTCGCTTCCCTACAAAGTCCTGCATGCCTATGAACTCGCACTGAAACACACTTCACCAAATCCTCCGACGATATAGCCATGGCCGTGGTAGTCGAGGAGAGACATTGTAACATATGCACGCAAGAATTCTCGCAGAGGCAATAGGAATTGCTCTATACACCTCCCATGTGAACAAGGTCGTCGTTATAAAGTTTCACAAAGCTTTTTATTGTGTTCGTTGCAATTAATCAACGTGGAATACTTCAAGTGCTCCGAGAAAACTTTACACACATTGAACTCGTAGTTCCGGACTTTAGTCGCAGAGGATCTACGACTTGTAGAACACATGCCTAGGAGGAGGTGATCCGCCGAAGTAAGCAACTAGTCAAAACTAGAGTATTGGGTTTGTATCTACCTAGTCGCGCTTGAGGGCATCGTTTCTCTTCGATCCCGTCTTTGATGATAATGACTATCTCCACACCATCACCCCCGCCATCACACCAATTCTTTAACGTTTTACTCCATGCTAGGTATAACATTAGCAAACTTGCTAATATGATCCATAATCGTGTGCAAACATGACTGGTAGTAATGAGTTCGACTAGGTAAATGAGTTCCGAGCACCCTTCATGTCTCCAAGTGTGAATTGTGAGAGTTTCCATACAACACGAAATCTTATAGATATTCATATAACCTTGTGCATTCTCGGACTTGAGCTGTGACATCAAGTGCTCTGGGGCTTCTCCCTACATCGTCAAAATTGGTAGACCATAGCAAAAGCAGTAGTATGAAAATGAAGTACCGTATAAATGTCACGCTCAGCAGCCGAGGCGAAGGTATCTTTAATGAGATCCGCAGCTTCGGTCTCCGAGAGGGGCGTTGTTGACTCCTGAACTCAGAAGTATATCAGGATTTGCAAGAGACTATGACACATAGGAAAGCTGTAGCTCAAGCCATGTGAAGGTTGATGAAAACTGGCCCGCTGTGGTAAGACAAGAGGGCTCGAAGAGAGCTGGCGTATGGAATACTATTTGCACGCCTTATGAGCCTGTGCATGGTCTGTCGCACCGTCCGTCCTCACGAGCCCGTCCGGCGAGCTCTGTCGCCCCCTCCGTCAGTCCGCACAAGTCCGTCCGTTTGGTCAGCCCAACTCAGCTGCCCGAAACTCGTGTGCAAACGGGCCACCTAGGGTCTGGGCCAAGAAAAACAGGGGTTTGCGATTTCGAACCCTAGACCCGAAAAGCCCGAATCCACAGGCGTTTACCCACCTTTCAAGCCAAACGTGCAAATAGTATTCCATAGCCAGGGCCTGTTAGCTTTTTCGCCGCCTTTTCTTTATACATTTTCGGAATATTTCGACTTTTCCCTTCTGCTGGAGGACTTGCGGGGGCCAAAAATGGTCCGAAATTTGCTGCATGCCATCCTATTATAGAAGGAGAAGAATATGCACAAATCTAGAGGGAAAAAGACAGGCTCATTGAGAATACTCTGAGAAGCAATCGCAAGATCCTCCAAACCCACGTTTTGTCCATGCGCCAAGTGTAGTCCACAAACTGCAAGCCGTGTGCATGCGCACATGGTCATCCATCACGCAGTCATGTGAATAATCATCCACAAGAGTGCATTCAAGCATCAGTCCCAAACAGTCACTTTTCTTCACTCATCCATCCTCCACTCTAACTAAGTCATCCATCAGCCATCCATACATGTCACTACATCCCGAACAGGAACTTCGGGACCACTCCGACGTCCTAGAAAATCTTCCCCATTCACACGGACAAACAGACATAGCACCAAACAGACAAACAGGGAAAGAGGAGAGGAAGAACGGAGAGTGATTGATCGCGCGGCGATGGTGCGATTGCGTGCAGACTTGGCCGATCGCCAGCCTCACTCTCAATTCTCCACCCTCCCTCTCAATTCACAGGCCCAGAAAACGGTGACTGCGATGGTGACTTAATTGCGGGGAGCAAAGACCATCCAAAATTGCGGAGGCAAGGACCATCTTCGAGCGGTGGCGAGTTGCAATTTCACGCATCTTTGGATGATCACCGCCGTTTTTCAAATCTCCTCTTCTGCTGTTTGTTGAAGAGGAGCTGACGCTGTTGGAAGTAATTGCTCGAATCTGGTACCTTTTCGAATTTCGGCCTTGTGTTGGATCTTCTTTTCTTTGCGGTTTGGTGTTTTCAAATTGGAAGTGGATGTTTTGAGTCAAGTCGGAATTGCAGTGTGATTTGTGAGGGCTGGCTGTAGCAGTTCATGTGCCGGTGGCACTGGAATTCAACCGGAGTGTTAGATGTCGTTGAATTGGCATGATTGCTGTTCATAAAACATACATTTTGGCTGGAATTTGGATTATGACGTTGCTGCTTTAGCAATCTGAGAATTTTTGCTGTACACGTGAATGATATGTGAATCTCGGGTTGCTCGGGATCGAACTGGGTTTGTTAAGTGATAGGGAGGCTTACATTTCAGGGTATGGTGTTCACTTGGTTTTAGGTTTCTGTTAATTGATGTTAATTATGTTTGTGGATTGCAGGAAGTTTTTGAGTGTGCGGAGCTCGTCAAAGAAATGGCTTTCTGTGCAGTGCATCCAATAGCTTTAGGTTCAGCTTTGCGACCATGTGATAAAAGTGATGCTCTTGTATCAGGTCTGAATAAGGCAAGGGCAGTGAAGCAGCAGCAGGGATTCGGAGAGAGAACCTATTGTATAAAGACATCATCAAATCGCGTCCACAGACGCGGAGAGTCCTCCTCCTGGATATTGCTATGCTCACGAGACGATCGAGGGAGCTGTGATGCAGCCGAACATAGATTCGAGGAGCCATTTAGGGAAGCCATATTCGAGCTGGAAATAATGGTGAGAGAGCCAGCGGAGGTGCTAGGAGGAATGCAGGAACGATTGTCAGCCAAGGACCTAGAGTTAGTGCTGTCGTATTTCGCACAAGAAGGGCGAGATTCCTGGTGCGCTCTGGAAGTCTATGAGTGGATGCAGAAAGAGAATCGTGTTCGAGACGAGACCCAAAAGCTCATGATGTCCATCATGTATGAATGGGTCATGAAACTTGTTGAAGGTGAACGGTCCGTGGAGGAAGTGAAGAGCCTCTTGCAGGTCAGGATCCAACTTCGCTGCCACATTGCAGATATGGTCCTTCCAGAGTTTAGTTCTGACGAAGCTGAGCATTTTTGCAGGATATGTATTGCGTGGGTTTGAAGCCGGAGTTTCACATCATTCAAGCCATCATCTCCTCATATTTTGACAGGGGTAGAAAAGAGGAAGTGCTGTGCTTTGTGAAGAAAATGCTGGAGATTGGGGTGGAGGACGACGCGGAGGATCCTGTGGCGTTCTTACTCTTGAAGATGGTCAGGAAAGGAGAGCAGAAGGAGGCCGTTGAGCTTGTGCGTACCTTGCGGGAATGTGGATTCGAGCTCCGTGTTTCTACTTACAGTGCCGCATTGCTAGCTGCAGTCAAAGAACAGGAGCAGGTGTGTTCATCATTCTCCAAATGGCAGCACTTCGTAACACAATTGTACACATCCTGTCAATCCTGATTGTCAAAAACAGTCACTTTGATGTTGTAGATTCAAAAACACGGGCGATAACAAAATTACGATATGCGTTTCTTTTGGCACTTTCGCATCTGAGACTGTGAATTGCGATATCAATAGAGCTCTGGAGACCACTTTAGGTTCTCGAGTCAAGTATAAATTTCTCATACAAAATTTGAAGGGATAGTAGAGCACTTCATGCAAGTTGAACTTAGAAGATTAGCCAACATAAGCACGAAGCAAGTGTACGAACACATGAATCGGTGTTAGTAGCTGAGGCTAGTAAAGGAAACAAGATCAGAGTTTTTGTTGATAAAGTCTTATGCAACGAAGTGATCACAGTAGCATTCTATCAAGGAAATGCAAGAGCTCTATTTCTGGACGGGTGAGAATTTTGGAGTGCGTTGCAGTTCACCAAGGTCCAGCGGGAGGTGAGGATGCTAGTCCAAAGTGGGGCACTCCAGGCGCTGGAGAAGCACGAAACTGAGGCATTCACAAGATACGAAGATTACCTCCATCGAGAGGCAGAAGAGATTGTGCAGTGGGCAGAGAAGACACGACGTGTTGAGAAACTGCCAGGCCTCTATGAACGACTTCTAGCCATGTATTGCATTGCAGGAAAGGGTGTGGAAGCTGAGCGATGCTTATGGCAAATGAAATTCTCGGGACGGGAGCCACCTGTTGAAATGTATAATACTGTCGTTGGCGTTTGTGGATATGGTAATCATCGAGAAGCTGCCTTTCGCATAATTCGCAGGTAAATTCCATTCCCTCAACTCCGACCCTTCTGAGTAATGTCACTCCGTCTACTGCTCCAGAAACCTTCAAGCATCTTCATGAGTGATAATCTTCTACGGGTCATTTCTTTTGTGTCACCACGACCATAAGACCACCACATAATTTCTCTTTTAAAAAACTCCTGAAACAAATATAATGCCTGTAAATTTCTGAATAATCTGATTAAATTGTTTAATCAGCTTGCAAGTTTAGTATGTTCATAGATTGAAAACAGCGTTGTGTTGAGATAGAGGGAGGGTTGGGGGGTGCAGGATGAAGGATATGGGGCCAATGCCAGTGAAGAAAACGTACACAGTCTTGATCGGAGGCTTCTTGAAAGGAAGACATATCCAAGAGGCATCGGAAGCACTAGAGCTCATGTTGGACGGAGGATTGCGTCCCGATGCTCACGTGATGCTGGCAGTTCTTCGATCGTTACAAACAACAGGATTCGTATCCCAGTATCTTCACTTATGCAAGACCCTGGCGAGATTCGGGATGATTGAGCCCTGCTTACTCTACTTCTACATCGACGCTCTTAATTTGTGCATAATTAGAATGTTATAATCTATACATACGTAGTGTACATTATTATCTCCATATATTATACCCTTTCCGCAACTGGAGGGGCGTATCTCTGTAAATAAGAGTTGTAGATTTTATTGTTAATAGGTTCTGTACAGATTTTGAAACATCAACAAAATGGGTTTTTCGAACTTGGCAATGAATAAAAAGCTTTTGATTAATTCAGTACATACTTTTGCAAGACATCGTGTCGATTATCAGCATCCAATTTTGCTAAACTGGATATTCTAGAAAAGCCCAATGTCATGCCTTCCGGGACGTTTACGTTTTCTTCAGCAATGGGCTCCTTGGTCTTCTTGGGCTTCTTTGCAGTAGTAGCTGGAAAAGTGATCTCAGTGACGAGCTCTAAGCCACTATCAACAGTGATGAGGTTTTGATGTCCGACCTTCACTGGTACATGCTCATCTTTGGTCACTTCTTCCATGGCTTCGCGCACTTCTCCTGCCAGCTTCTTCCCTTGCTTCTTCTCTGACAAATCGTCTGACACCAGATGAACCTGCAAAATGTGCTTGGAATGTTATTACGAGACATTGCTTGTGGTATCACTATTGTAATTGCTCTAATGTGAGAATCACCCATGAGTAGTAAGAAAATAGGGTTGAGCAAGGTATGCACCTTGGCAAGAGACAAGTCTGCTCCCCTTTCGATTAACATTCGAATAAGTAAATCAAAATTCTCTGGGCTTGGTCGGTAGTGTCCACTGTGAGCCTCCATCAGCTGATTAACAGGAAGCCACCAACAGTCAGCCACTAACTTAAAGCATCATTATCTATTATTGCCAAACGCCACATGCTAACATTCAACATCCATATTCAAAACGAGTCTCTACAGTTCACGGTATTACTTGATGAGCCGATTACAGGAAGATGGTTTAGTAGGGTTTGCCTTTAGAGAAACTTTGCTCGATACAAACAAATTAAGCACATTTCAATCACTTTGTCAAGCTCCAAGCTGACCATGCTCTTAGTGTTGATAACTACTGAAAGGTTCATATTGCAGCAATGCTGTAAGTTCCTGCACTTGATCTCTTTATTTAACATGTAGATTATCACTCAGTCCATTATACACTCTTACAAAAGAAAGAAATGTAACCTGCAAGACTCCCTTGTGAATGGAAAGCCGACCAGCAGCGATCGTAGCACCTCCAGCCAAAAAGCTTGAGTGCTGAAAGACACCTCTTTCTTTCTGTATGATAGAAGCGAAATACCTTTCTATCAGAAATCATCATTGGTAATATCTATTAAAAAGTGGGAGCATATTCATTGATATTATCATTCCAACTTGAGATCCTCACCACAACAAAATGCATCTTGCTTTCTTTTATCAAGTTGTGAAGACTCAAAAGACCGTTCATGCGTATGACGGAAGTGGGAACAGAGGCTATTTAACCGTTGAAAAAGCAGGCTGTTCCGTTTTACATATCAGTTCTCAAATGAAATAAACCTTTTTTTTTTGTTTTTTTTTTGTTTCAAGTACTACTGCAACTGCCCTGGAGTACGAAGATACATCTTAGTCACAAAAACAAGGGGTATGGTAGTGTAATGGATCGCGGAATGTATATGTACCTTGCCAACGTAAAGTCTACCATAAGGACTCATGACAAAGATCCAACGTTCGTCAAGATTGTCGGAGTTGCCAGTGTGCACTAGCTCCCCAGTCTGCTCATAAAATAACTTGCCATTGTAAATCTCGACTTGGAAGTGCTTCCTTTGTTCCTGCACGAAAAATCGAAACATCAATACTACGATATCAAATCAATGATATATCCACCTCAAATCTGCATAAAGCTCCTCAATCCATTTTAATGTATAATTACTGCTTAGTTGAGCATTACTACTTTGTCACTGTCCTCGAAGCTTCCCTACCAGTACTACTATTACAGAAGGAGATTTATCATTTTCAATCTCCGAACAAGAATCAGCAGTGCTAAAGTCATAAACAGAACCACAAGAAGTTGACCCGAAATGTAGGAAAAGAGAATTACAGGACTTAAGTAATTGATCATCTGCTGTGAAAGTGTAACTCTGGAACACTTGGGCAACTCAACGAACCTGCCATCTCCAACATCCAACCTGCCAAACACAAGCACTATAAAATCCGACTGATTCAACTCACTACACAAGAAATAAAGCAAAAACGAATAGTACCAGTAAAAGAATGGTTGGTGCGTGTCAAGCTGAAGCCAATGAGTATAATAAGGGCGCAAGTTGTGTCCATATCTGTGTCTTGCATCCACCTGCACACAACATCTCATTCAATCAAGCTGTCGATCAAGACCTAAAGCAAACAGACAGAGAGAAAGATATAATAGGAGAGTCTCACAGCTTCGAGCCAATGTTGAAGAGCAAGCTTGAGCGCCTTGTTATCTTGCGACAATCCTTTTCCAACCTGCAGGCCAAATCCAGAGAGACTTTTCAGCCAATGTAAGCTTTTCAAAACTTCGAAGAGAGAAACAGTAATTACTCTCACCTTTGCAGCCTTTCGATTCAAACGTTTCCAGTTGTCAGAAGCTCGCCATGATTCAGAATGTGCATAATACAGCTGCGTGTACTCCTGGAGAACCACCGACTCCACGAGGTTCCACCTGCCTCAATCGCTTACACTAATCACCATGGAGAATCACTACAACAGACAGACAGACAAACAAACCCTACGAGATGGGTACATACCAGCCAAATGACTTGGCCATAATGGCGGCATCCGCGAGCTTGCGTCGAGCTCGGTATCCTCGATACCGCTTCTGAATGACGACCGCAGCCGCATGCTCCCTACTCTCCACAGCCATCGCTTACATCCACCTAACGTACTCTTTCGACCTCTATTTCAACACCTGCTTCGAGCTCACTATCACAAGCTGCCTGTTACAACAATCGGACAAGCGAGACAATGTCAAAGTTTGATTAGTCTGCTCCGAGAAAGACGTGTGATGCTTCAGCTGTTGTTGTGTGCGCTCTGGATTCTCAATGAATGAGGGGTTTAGATTAGATTACTGGCCTTGCATACTGGAGTGGACGAGTGGACTGACAAGATGCAGCTGCAGATTCCTTGGTAATTCTTCTTCTGGGTATGGTTTTCCTACAGTGAAAGGGATTTGGAATCCGGTGGGGTTGCGTTAAGTGGAAGTTGCTGGGGTGGGCACGCTAATGGTTGGCCCGTGGTTTCGGTTCCGTTGCCAAGTCAACGTCGGCGCGGGCCGATTCGTTCCATAGCTCACACTTGGTATTTTCTAATCGTGTGCTTGGAGTGTGGTGACTGGGTGAGTCCAGCTTTACTCACCGCACTCTAAGTTTGGTGCTTTCATTCGAGGGGTGATCGCACACATGTTTGGTATGAACACTATAGATTTTTGCGGCTTTGCGCAGTTTTTGTGTTTCGTGGGTGTTCACCACCATAGTCCACTCAACTAGGGTGGGGTCTTTGGCGATTTGGCAGGACATCCCCAAGCTGGGACTTTCTAACGTCTTTGCCTCCCTGCCTTTTAAACCCTGCCCAACCATATAAAAATTTGGGAGTAAATTTGCTCCCTATTTTTTAATTGTTGAAGTCACCCATGATACCATGATAAGGTCCTCCGAGGGTAACATGGGGTCTTCAATCCCATGTCGGAACTCAAAATTTCAAAAAAAAGTAGTTGAAGGCCTCAAAAAATGAAAAAGTAAATAAAATTGTCGTTTTTTGGCTAGGCAGGGAGTATGGGCGGGCAGGCGCTGGGGTAAGTCCCAGCTTGAGGGATGTCCTGACCACGCTTTGGACCTTGTTGTCTGGGCACCTCAAAGCCCTTTGGAGGGATACTATGTCAAGTATCTTAAAGGCGCTAGTAACTAGCTAGAAACTAGCGTAGTTATAGAGTCCACCCTCGAAATGGGGAAGTAATATTGCTCCAATTTCCCCTTGTCCGATCGCCATTGTGTTATTAGCATTACGAACGGACACTTCATTCACGCAAACCTCTTAGAATGGGACCGGAGTTTCTAACTTTCTATCTCTCTCATCTGGGTGTGCACTACATTCGACAATGAGATTACAACTATTGAATTTTGGGTGGGCAAGAACTACTGTATCTTCTACTAGATTTTGCTAGTAAATAATTAGTCATGTCAAAAAACAAAAATCTTCAGCCGATAAAAACAACAAATAAATAAATCAAATTTTCATGTGTTAAAATTTCATCCTTCCTTAAGGGTTCGTGTTTAATAATCTTTTACTCTTGTAAATTTAGGTAGAAAAAATAAAGTAGAAAAATGGCGTGATGAGATCTATATGTGAATTTATTTTTAATTCATCTTCATCCCAGCCCGGCCCGGCCCGTGATTGGAGGCGATGTGAATGCCAAACTAGGGTTTAGGGGTCGTCGAAGCTATGTGCGCTCTGATCGCTTCATCGAAATCGTTTTCTCAATCATTTACCGATTTGTGCCATTTTGCTTGATTCTATCACCGACGGCGATGGTGATGGCACCCCTAATTCACTAAGGATCGCCTTTCACTGCGACCGACTGGAGCTAATGCGTGGAGCTTAATTTTATTTTTGGCAGCCTTGGTTCTCGAACAATCATGGTAAGCTCGTTATCACCACAAGCGATCCATCTTACTTTCGATTTTTTCACAGTTTCCATCACGCGTCAATTCCTCTCTTTGGATCGTCATAAGCTTCTTTCTTTTAGGTGATCGATCGATCGCATTGTGTCCGCTGAAAATGACTTGTATTGGAATCGTTATAGCGCGAGGGACACTGTTGACAGTGCCTGAAGTTAGTTTAAGCATCGGAGTGATCCGTTATTTTTGTTTCCGAGTCCAGTCGTAATTAATCGCAGCATCTGTTCACTTTAGTCTCCGTATCATCCTCCTCTCTTATTGTATCCCATAAAAACCGTTCAGACAAGCATGATTCGAGAGCAAACATGGTTTGTGCTTCTTTCCGAAGTGGATTTCGAGGTTCATTTACTTGTGTTGCTTTTGCTTTGGAGCGACCCTCGATTGTTTCGATTGCTTTTCTCTGATAGTGTCCTCTTATGTTGAATCAGAAGGGAACTCTATCGGAAATGGAGAACGGTTCCAATATGGAACTCATGTCCGGGACGAAGAAGAAGAAAGAGAAGAAACCGTCCCAGAAGGCGAGTTGCCCTCTCATTTGGGATTATTATACAGAATCTGTTGTTCGTGAATATTTACTTTTGTGAGAATATGTGTCCTGCAGGAACTTGAGCTGCAGGTAAAATTAAGCAAAAACATGCAGCGAAAGCTGCGCAGGTTGCAGGAAGAGGAGGAGAAGAAGAAACTACGGGTTCAAGTGATGGAGACCTTAGAGTATCCTGTCTCTTCCGTGCTTGTTTTTGTTGATGATCAAATTTGTATGCCCTAGTTCAAATTGTTAGCACTCCTTAACTTAATCATCTGTAGAAAGCACAAGCTGGCGGATGACAAATTCGACCTGCTACATTCCTCCGCCACACGTGGGCAGGTCTGAATACTACTTCCTCTTTTTTTTTTTCCAATGAATCGGTAATTTGCCGAAGGTAATGGATTTGATAATTGCGTGTTCTGTGCAGGAAGAGACAATGAAAGAGAAACTCCAGCGGGCTATGAACTATAAGCGAGCGGGACTTCCAGTTCCTTCCGACGTACCTCTGTTTCGAGAAAGGCCAAACGGCCAACCCGAACTCAACCAGGACCCTATGGAAGAAGAAGAGCCGGAGCTAGTGAGAGCAGCTACTAAAGCTCAAGCTCGTCCAGTTTTAGAACCAAGTAGAGTTGCTCCGACTCAAGTGAGAGTTTCTACAGGCGAGGAATTAGTAGACGATGACAGGCCCGCGAAAACCAAAAGCTTGAAGAGGAAAAAGTTCACCGTTGGATTGGATCCAGATACCGAAGAAAATGACAAGCCAGAAAGTGAGATAAAGAGAAAGAAGAGCGATGAAACTCCTGATATTGAGGATGGTGCAGCGTCTTGTGTGACTACCGCACCTTTAGAAGACGTTCCCAAGAATAAGAAGAAGAAAAAGAAGAGGAAAAAGAAAGAGGTTGCTCCAGTCGAAGATGTAGACGAAGCTTCGAGTCCTGTTATTGACGTAGAAATGGCAGCGGTTGAGCCTGAAGACGTCCTGCCAAGTTTAAGACCTCAAGATATGTACTTGAAAGAAGCGCTGGACACACAAGCTGTGAAAGTGGACTTGAAACTTCGGAAAGTAGTGGTCCCCATAAGTCGACCAGAAGATGTCGTGAAGGGACGGGAGAATCTGCCCATAGTTATGATGGAGCAGGAAATCATCGAGGCCATTAGTGAGAACGATGTGGTGATCGTGTGTGGTGAAACAGGTTGCGGCAAAACGACACAGGTCCCTCAGGTCAGTCACCATACTTGGATCAATCACATAAGTAAGATTGTTTCCTATTCAAACCTGCCAATACATCGAACTTAGGAGCTGTGAATGGTGTTCACGATGAGATTTCGTACAATTGCGTTATTGAAGTGTTGTGTTTTCTTTTCAGTTTTTGTTTGAGGCTGGATTTGGTTCGAGTCTCTGTCCGGAGAAGTCTGGAGTAATAGGAGTCACTCAACCACGGCGAGTTGCTGTACTCGCAACAGCGAAACGTGTTGCATACGAGATGAACGTTGCTTTGGGTCAAGAAGTTGGGTTTCAAGTGCGTCATGATCGGAAAATTGGAACCAAGAGTTCCATTAAGTTCATGACTGACGGAATTCTTCTTCGAGAAGTTCAGGTACGTTTCTGGTAAAGCAATTCACTGATGAATGTTCAGCAGGTTTGTCTTAGTATCAGAGTTCTCATCGGTTTGCTTCTGTAAAGTTTTTGTTAAACATGTCCAGGTTTGCAGGGCTTTCTTTTGTTTTTGCAACTTTTTCACTGAACATTTCATTTTTGGTACAGGCTGATTTTCTTCTCAAAAAGTATTCGATAGTAGTTCTGGATGAGGCTCATGAACGGAGCCTGAATACCGATATTCTTATTGGCATGCTCTCTCGCATTTTGCCATTGCGAAAGGTACGTTGCATGTTTTGTTCTATAGGTTGTGAACACGGTTTTCTCAAAATTTTCGAATAATACTCTCCTTGTCTCGTTTTCTTAGTCAAGTGTTCAAAGTGGCTCTGACCTTGAGTTATGAGTCGCTAGATTGGTGTCTTGTACGATCTGGGATGAGTAGGAGTATTGAATGCACTTTCGACCGCTTAAGGGCTTGAAACAATGTGGTGCACTTCGTGTCACTTTGCATGATCATGTCCTCGGTCCTTATTTGTGCAGATAACAAACTATAGACATTTCTCTACCAGCTCCATCGAAGTCTTGCTGGATGTTGGTCGTTCTTGTCTTGACATGAAACCACATGGGTCATCCTAGATAGCCTTGGTCATTTATTAGTTCTGCAATTTACGGGTAGGGTTATTCCAGTTGTCGACAATTAAGTACTTGTCCTCTGTTTTCGGGACATGTTGCAACGTAGGCTAATTTTTAATGAGGAGTAATGGCATGCAGAAATTGTATGAAGACCACTGTAAGCAACGTAAATTGACCGGCGGCACGGATGCTTCAGAAGCCCCTGTGATGCCACTGAAGTTAGTGATCATGAGCGCAACTCTTCGTGTGGAAGATTTTACATCCAACCGCAGAATGTTTTCACTCCCTCCTCCAGTTATCCAAGTCCCTGCTCGACAGTTTCCAGTTACTGTGCATTTTAGTGCAAAGACGGAGCTTCTGGATTACGTTGGCCGTGCACAGAAGAAGGTTTGTGCAATTCATCGGAAGCTTCCTCCCGGCGGCATTCTTGTGTTTCTTACAGGGCAGAGGGAGGTGGAATATTTGTGTCGTAAACTAAGAAGAGCATTCAAGAACAAGAAAGAGCAACCGAAGGTAAATCTCTTTTGTCTTTGTTCGTTGTTCGTGTTATGATTCTTGTTCACCTAGGCTTTTCGTATCGTATTTTAAGGCATTCTGAAGGTATCATTTGGCAATTATTTTTCCTTTTAGAAGTGAAACATGAAGTTTCTACTAGGACCAACAGTTTGAAGTATGTATTTAGACTGCCTTTGATTTCACCCAATCGTTTTTGGAATTCATTCCAGAGCGTGTTGTCCATCAATCAATTTGTGTTGTGTAGGGACCAGAGTCAGATGCCGAAAAGCCTGCTGATGGAACAGATGTCCAAGGGATGACCATGGAGTCGATAAGTAACGCAATGGATGGCCATCTAACCAAGGGCGGAGGTAGGACTTTTTCAAATAAAGTAGATTCATCCTGAATGCTTCTTTGATTGAGTTGTCTTCTACTCGTTGGTTCTTTACTGCTCTGAACGTTTGTGATTATTAAACAGTCCATGTACTCGGCTGTTCAGGTGGCGATAGTAGTGGACTTGGTGGCATTGCTGAAGTTGATGAGAATGAAGGCGAAGAGAATTTCTCAGAGAGTGACGATGAAGATTTTGAAGGTGATGAGGATAGCATAAGTGACAGCGATGAGGACGAGGTTGTGAATCTTCAGTCGTCAGTAGACGCCGTGGAAGAAACCAAAAGTGCAGACGAAACCATGAAAGACGCTTCAGGAGATTCTACTTTGAAAGAGAAGGTAGATCAAAGCACTGATCCTGGCCCCCTTTATGTACTGCCACTTTATGCGATGCTCCCAGCAGCTGCACAACTGCGAGTGTTTGCCCAAGTCCCCGAAGGTGCTCGCCTTGTTGTCGTTGCCACCAACGTTGCCGAGACTTCCATTACCATCCCCGGAATCCGGTGAGCCCCATAACCCGTCCTCCTTAAACCCTAATTCCTAAGCCCTTTCGTGAATCCTGAAAATTGATGATCTCTGGTTGTGTACTCGAATGAGAATGAAGACGATAGCAATAAATCCTATTATGATTCAATAACGTGTGTTTACTGAAAATTGATGATATATGGCTGTGTTTTGAAATGATCAAGAAGATGACAGTATACTTGTGTCCAATGGAATGTGGGTACAGGTATGTGGTTGACACTGGTCGGTCGAAAGAAAGAGACTTCGATCGAGCTAATGGAGTGTCAAAGTACGAGGTTCGCTGGATTAGCAAAGCTTCAGCGAATCAACGTGCTGGTCGAGCTGGACGTACAGGTCCAGGGCACTGCTACCGACTATATTCATCCGCAGTTTTCAATAACATCTTTCCGAAATTTTCGCCTCCAGAGATGAGCACTGCGCCTATTGAAGGAGTTGTGCTTGTAATGAAGCGCATGGGCATCACAAAGGTCAATATCCTGCTTCAAACGCTTGTAGTAGATTCGATCTGAAGGAGATCGAGGCTTTTACTCATGGGTTTTGAATGTTTGTTCAGGTTGTGAACTTCCCATTTCCAACTCCGCCAGAGAGGCAAGCCTTATTAGAAGCGGAGAAATGCTTGCGAGCTCTCTCTGCTCTTGACACCGACACAGGAACTTTGACTCCGATTGGAAAAGCCATGGCAGTGTATCCTATCAGTCCCCGGCATGCACGAATGATTTTAGCTGCACTTCATGCATCTCAAGGGATGGATGGAAAAGGCCATATCGTGCTTGCGTTTGCTGTTGCAGCAGCGGCTGCTTTGAGTCTCGAGAATCCTTTTCTTCGAGAGTCAGGTACAAATTCTTAATACTTTTAGTAGAAAAAGGAATGCTATGATCCACAAGGGTGCTCACTGATCCCATCTTACTGATCCAGGCGTTGAAGCGGAGGATGCACCAGAAGTTACGGGTAAGAACGGAAAACACCAGCCTGAAAAGGAATCAAGTAAAGATGAGTTAACAGCAGAAGAGAAGAAGAAGAGGAAGCAGAGGCGAGCGGAAGCAGGGAGGGCTCATGGAAAATACCGCAACAGCCACAGCGATGCGCTCAGTGTTGTTAATGCACTATGGGCTTATGAGAAGGCTGAGAATCAAGAGCAGTTTTGTGAGCTCAACTATATCCACGCCAAGACTATGCAAGAGATGTCTAAACTTCGTCAGCAATTGTCTCAGCTAGTACTGCAGTATAGTCAAGATGCCGGTGAACAGTATGGCACTAGTCTGTCAAAGGAGTATCTCTTGGAGTGTGAACGAGCTTGGCACCGTAAGGACCAGGTGAAGTTGAACATCAACCAAGAAATGGTGCTTCAGCAGGCCATTTGCGCAGGTAGAGCTCTTTCTCTCTTCACTGCTCATACACCTGTCTTACTTTTATCATCCATTTCAAAACCTGATTGACATTGTTTTGCAGGTTGGGCTGATAGAGTGGCTCATCGACTCAGCGCACGAGAACGAGCTATGATTGTAGAAGAGGAAGGAAAACGGAAAGCTATCAGGTAACATGCCTTTAGCCCTAAAGACTTGGCAGTTTTGCTTTTTGGCAGGTTTGCATCAACTTTGAACGTTTCGATTTTACAATGGTAAACATCCAACGGTTATAATTTAGCATGGCACTTGTAGTAGTAGTCAGCTTCAAGATCCTAAGGTTGGAAGTACTAAAAAATTGTAAAAATCTGATTCATATCTCCATTGTACAAAGGGGTTAAAAATCACAGTTTTTGGTTTTTGGAGCTCCAAAAATACAAGGACTTATGGGTCAAGGTACTGGAAAAGTTTCATCACTTTTTTGACTCACTTTGGACGCGTCCACTTGTGCAGGTATCAAGCATGTGCAGTGGAAGAAACGGTATTTCTCCACCCAGCATCAGCACTAGCCAGGGAGGCACCCGAGTTTGTAGTCTACAACGAGATCATTTCAACAGGGAAACCATACATGTGGGGAGTGACAGGAGTGCAAGCGAATTGGTTAGTATCACATGCAGCTCCACTGTGCACATTCTCAAAGCCAGTAGCTGATCCACCACCATGGTACGACGCCGAGGCAGACGCAGTAATGTGCTGGGTGCTACCTACCTTCGGGCCTCTTCGGTGGGAGCTTCCTCCTCATGCAGTACCTCTAAAGAACAGCAAAGCTCGAGCTGCAGTCTTCGCTGCTGCCCTACTGGAGGGCAAAGTGGTACCTGCCTTCCGTTCCTTGCTCCCTTACCTTGCAGCTGACCCGGCCATCATTCTTAAGCCAGAGTCTCATGGCCAAGTCCGGGTAGGAGAGCTTCTTCATAAGCTCAGTGCTGTCGATACAAGACAGAAATTGGCTACCGCGTGGCAACGCGACCCTTCGTATCTGTATCCAGAGATTCTCGCTTGGGTGCAGAGCAAGGAACAGGAGAAGTTTAAGAAAGTTTGGGGACAAGCTCAGCAAGAAGCCACCATGGATAGGGCTGCTCTTCCGAATAAGAAAGCTAAGAAGAAGAAAACATAGCTTTTTCTATCAAATTCTTGCCAGTCTGGATCTTCAATCAAGCTGACAGCATCTTTTGGAGCAAAAGACTACTTCAAAGGCCTGACGTGACGCCCTTTTTATTGAACGAACTCATGGTGCTGTGATGGGCATTGACAGATGTTGATGGGCAGGATGGTACCATTGTTTTTACAGGGATATTCCTTTTCTGTCAGAAATGTCTGATTCAGGTGCTCAGGTCTCTATCAATTGCTGCAGTAAAAGTGATGACTTTGCTGCAAGCTGATCAATTTTGTTTCTCATTTAGTGAGCGAGATATTAATTACAAGTCCTTTCAGGTCGTTGCTAGGACAACTTCATTTGAGTTTATGGTATTTTACTGGTAGTGCCAACAGTGCACTACGTGTATCGTGATTTGGAAGAGAGATCAACTCATACTGTGCGCTGTCACAAATTTTTCAGTGCACTGAGGTGGCTTTTCAGCAGGACTTAACGGTGACATTGAACTGGAATTACTTATTTACTCTTTCTCATATCAGATATAATGCAGTGTATAAGCTCTTATTGGTATTAAGAACGAATTTGCAACCTTTGCAAATTTCATATAATCATCAATGAAGTGTACGCCCATCTTTGCATGCAAGGCCACCATAGAGACTAATTTTGTGTAAAGGTACGTAATTTGGTGGCTCACCTAATCCAAATTGTAAATGAGACTTTAGAATATATCAAATTAATTGCTACTGTCTACAAGAATTTCAGAACGTGCCCGAATAAGACTTTGACTCTTAATAACTTTTACGTTCAATGTCCAAATCATTTGTTCTCTAGTACATTTAAATCTTCTTACATTTCCTTTCAAAAATATGAGAAAAGAATCATTTATAAGAATTAATTGCATCAACGAAAGTCATCATTATAGGTGCCTCTACCTTACTATGCATTTGAATGATTCGTTTGCCTCTACACATTTGTTCACTTGCTTTTACAAATTATATCATGGGGCAGACTGCAGCAAAGGCTGTAACGAAAGCAATTCACGGGTGGGTGGGGTCAGGCCTTCATCCCAGCCCGGCCCGGCCCGTGATTGGAGGCGATGTGAATGCCAAACTAGGGTTTAGGGGGCGTCGAAACTAAGTGCGCTCTGATCGCTTCATCGAAAGCATTTTCTCAATCATTTACCGATTTGTGCCATTTAGCTTGATTCTATCACCGACGACGATGGTGATGGCACCCCTAATTCACTGAGGATCGCCTTTCACTGCGACCGACTGGAGCTAATGCGTGGAGCTTTAATTTTATTTTTGGCAGCCTTGGTTCTCAAACAATCATGGTAAGCTTGTTATCACCACAAGCGATCCATCTTACTTTCGCTTTTTTCACAGTTTCCTTCACGAGTCCATTCCTCTCTTTGGATCGTCATAAGCTTCTTTCTTTTAGGTGATCGATCGATCGCATTGTGTCCGCTGAAAATGACTTGTATCGGAATTGTTATAGCGCGAGGGACACTGTTGATAGTGCCTGAAGTTAGTTTAAGCATCGGAGTGATCCGTTATTTTTGTTTCCGAGTCCAGTCGTAATTAATCGCAGCATCTGTTCACTTTAGTCTCCGTATCATCCTCCTCTCTTACTATATCCCATAAAATCCGTTCAGACAAGCATGTTTACTTTGAATTGATGAATTATTTGCAAGGCGATTCGAGTTCCTATTTCAGGTGTTGATATATAGAGATTCTAGAATCCGAATATCTTGCCCTTATCTGATGCTTTAGTGTTCTAATTCTTCTAATGTTTGACATGGTTTTAGAGTTTGTCTGTGGTTATGAGATATCGCAGTCAAGCTTTTGATTATGGGAGAAATGTGTTGGCTGACGAAACTCAATTTGTTGTTTCTTGTCTTGCAGGCTAACACTTTGAGACCGTACTTGACATGTATTCGCAATACTCTTACAGCAGCTATGTGCCTTCAGGTTTGTTGTTTGACTATTTTCAAGCTCAGGCTTGTGTCTAATATCAATGGAGTGCTTTGTCTTCCTTGGTATAGGAAGTCTAGAATCTCATGTCTGATTCTTGCTCTGTAGATTTCATCAGAGAGCTCTGAGCCGCTTGGAAAATAATAGGCAGTGCGTACATGCTTTAGTTCGATCAGAGAGCCACCAGCATTTACTGCATGAAACTCGTCGTAGAACTTTGAATGTTATATTTATTGCTCTGAAACTCTTCCTTGCCCTTCATCTGCAGAATTTTCCTTGTCAAGAAGTGGAAAGGCACAACAAACCTGAAGTTGAATTCAAGTAAGATTCTTTCGAACAACTAGCACTTAGTAGATGAGCAAGCAGTAATTAATTCCTTCGGAGATTTTCTTTCTGATGGATGGCTATAAGATGTCTCGTGTTCCTCTGATGTATACTCATGTTAAGCTCTGCGTGATCACAGGACAAGCAAAGAGCTTCTTCTGAACCCTGTGAGTGTCTACTCAGCTTTCTTTTCTACGTGATGTCTTTATTTTGCTATTGGTTCGATGGAGAGTGGTAGGAGTGTTAAGAAATGAGATAAGCGAGTGCTGAAGAATGTGGATGATTCACAATACTCTAGAACCTCTTAGGATTACCTCCCTGAAGACGAAGTAAGTGTGGTACTAATCTCAGTACTGCACTGAGTTTACCAATCTCATGGCTGTGCCGTTGTAGTTATGTACTTATAAAATGTTTGAGCCCTTTCTTGTTGTGCAGATTCTTATATGCAGAAATGAGGCTGAAAAGTGCTTAATAGAAGCATCTATAAACTCGCTACGAATCAGTATTAAGGTTTCTGCCTTTTCTTTTGATGTTCCCTTAGCGCTTACCATGTTTCGTATTTTTGCTGTTACTGCTTCTTGTTTTATCTTCAAATGCTGAAGAACACATTCTCATTGTCCTAGGTGAAGCAAGCTGATGAGTTGGAGAACATTCTTGCCAAAAAGTTCCTGCGTTTTCTATCGATGAGGGCGGAATCGTTTCAAGTTCTCCGACGAAAACCTGTCCTGGTGATACTCCATTCTATTTTGAGAATCTCTTGATCATGGACACCGTATGTACAATTGTGGCATTTGACGAAAAAGAATTAATTGATAAGTAATGTAGGTAATGTATGTAATAATCAATGGTGACATGTTCTCAAGAGCACCACTTTTATGTTGAATGATTATGTGTGTTACAGGGCTATGATATCAGCTTCTTAATTACAAACTTCCATTGTGAAGATATGTTCAAGCATAAACTTATTGATTTCGTGGTGAACTTCATGGAGGTATGTGCAAAAGCCCGTCGTTTTTTCTCGTTTCTTCCATGGAGATTGCATCAAGTGCAAGGAATCCTGCTAACATCAACATCAGATTCTTATCTTTGGGATGGTTTACTTAGTAATGTAATGTGTTCGTTTTGCAGGATATTGACAAGGAGATTAGTGAACTCAAATTGTCTGTGAACACGCGAGGCCGATTGGTAGCCACAGAGTTTTTAAGGCAATTCACGTAGACTGACATTCCAATTTTGTTAGCACAGGGCGTTGCCACTTCACCCATGCTGTTCCTAGTCATATTATTACCTTACTTTTCGAAGGAAACAGAACATGGTGCAGGCAGCTTCAAGCGATGTTTAATATTCTTAAGTAAGATCATTCTCAATACGATCAGCTTCGTCACTTTTTAGAACCTCCAAGGGCTGACTATGAGGTGTCTATTTGTACGACTTTGTAAAGATCATGTAATTTAGGCCTCGAATAATATGTCAGCCTCTTGCCATTACACTCCTTTCTGGTTCTTCCGTGCTTGTTATGCTTCTCCTTTTTGACCCGAACTGGTATATCTACAATCATGTTAATTAAGGTTGAGCAGCCCAAAATGGCGCAGTGCCGAAAATGGAGCCCTAGTAATCTTCACTGTCACGTACATAATAGGGCGTCACTTTAGGGCACCATTTTAGGAACACCTATCTTTCCATCTTTAGAAATTCATTACTTACTGTAGAAGAGTCGAAAAATGATGATTCCACTGGCTCTAGTTTTCTACTAATTTTCCACATGCACAAAAATTGCTTGCACTGGCAACATTCCTCTAGATTTTCTGTGCTGAAAATTGCGCCATTATAGGACACCTTACCATACACACAGGTCACTGTTACCTTCACTCTTCAATCAATTATGTTTGGTACTCTTCATCTCATTATAGATAACTTCTCATACTGGCACTTGGTACAGAGATCAGTGTGTCGAATGCAGATGCGTCTCAAAATTGAAAGAGGTACAAGCACCGGATTTTACTAAAAGATAAGGTGGCATTTATATAATATTGCGAATATGTACGTCCTTATTATCTTCTTGTATAATTTATTTTACTGTCACTTGTCTGCAAGGTTGCTTACTTCTTCAGGTACGGTTTAGTTTACACAAGCTGGCCCATCAGTCCGTGCAGAAGCTGATTTAACAACAATTTTTGGAACCCAGAATTCAACAATTGGTGAGATCTCGCCATGTGTTTTACGGTACACAGAATGTGAGACCACACTGACTTATGAGCCTGATTTTCAACACCTGTAGTAGAAATGTAAGCTAGGACATAGGATCACTAGACTGTTCAGGTGAGCTTTTCTTTGACATGTGCTTGATACGGTAGTTGCGTAGAATGTGAGTGGGAGAGAAAAAAATTGGATGTTTGACCTGAAGAGTCACATTACAGTTGTAGAGGCCTTGTTTTCGTTAGCATTGTTGATGAGAGAGCAAATGCTTAGAACGGAAAGAAGTAAGATAATTTATTGATTTTTATTTTTATGTGTAACAAAATTTTGATGTTCTTTTAGTCTCAAATGAGTGTCATGTTTGCTTTCCAAATGTTGTCTTGAGATAAGAGTCTTTGAAGTGTTGTCCATGCTTGCCTTTGTGGCATAGAAAACTATTTGGAAGAAGATGCTCCTTTTATGTAAGAGAGCTTAATATAATACGAAGGAGTGTTTAGTCATGGACCCTCCATGTCAGAATTTTTATTTATGTACTCCCGATGTTTATGGGTTTTCTTGATGGCCTACAAGTTATAGATTTATTGCATTTTTTGGTTGGCACTAATGAAAAAGACCCTCTACTGTATCCTATATAGTAGCCTCTTTGAAGAGATGTTAGAGATCTAACATTACATGGTTGCTCTCTTCCTTCATCATGTAATTTCACGTTATTCTCTTTTCAAGAGTCAATACAAATTAAGGATTAGGAACTTGAAAATTTTAACTTTTGAATACATTTTTTTATTGTTAAATTTTTGCACAGATCCAAAAAGTGAAGAATTGATGAGCAATTCTCCAAGTCTTTGCATCCGTGCATGTTTCCAACCCTTGTGGTAGTAAATAAATTTGATGAAGGTCATAGGAGCAGAAATCCATCCAAAGGACTTTGGCATGGGCATACTTAACCTAGTTGCCTACATGGAAACAAATGTGAGCAAAATGTTTGGGTTGACAATCATCAAAGTTCCCTTTCACACGAAGTAAACTATGTTGCTTGGACAAGGCCAAATTTTGCATCAACTTTGAACATTTTAATTTTATAATTGGAGCACATCCTAATTGTTCAAATTTGGCATGGTACCTCTAATAGTAGTCATGTTCAAGGTCTTACGATTGAATGTACTAAAAAAACCAAAAGAAAAATTTTCATACCCTTATATAGAGTAGTAAATCATGAACTTGGGTTCTAGAGCTTCCAAAAACCTAATGATTCTTAGGGGTTATAAATTCCCAATTTTGATTTGGGCTGATAGACAATATAGCAAACAACTCTACTTTACTACAAAAACACATGCGACAAACAACCCGCAGTGCTGGTTACAGGACGTAATCACCTAGTAATGCACGTTTTCCCCGTGCCAGGCGATTACACAAATTTCATCGTACATTCATCCATTTTCCACGTACATTCATCCATTTTCCACTTTCACTCACGTTTCGGTGTGTGTTCAACCTATGGTTTTTACCTCATAAAATCACCAACAACGAGGGCAATGCAAGAAATGATCCCTCTCCTCGTTAGACTCTACATTCCTCGGTGGATAATTTTTGTCCCACATTACCCTCGTCGTAGGTGATTGCCCTATACATCATAATAGATCACTTATCTACAGAACTCCAATAATTCGCAATAGTCAAGTGGAATAATTCCCACATTGAACATATCTTAAACTACACTGAATAGGTAGATTAGTGTTAGAATAGAATACCGCATTAGAATAGAAATATCCTGCAAAAACGCAAGACTAGCGCGCCCAGAAAACACTGTAATCAACTAAAGCGGTGTGTACAGTAGCTTGACTAACCAGACCTGACTGTGCAGCTCGCGCGTGATGAGGCTCACCCAGCCAGCAAAAACGGTGCCGCCACGTTGAAGGCCGCTGCCGACCAAACACACATCGCCACTCTCACGGCGCCATTACACTCCGACTGGCTCAATCCAGCTGACTGATCCCCCCATCGCTGGCTCAATCTCTCCCTCCATGGCTTTCTCATGTCATCATGAACTCCTCATGTGGCCTGTCCGCAACCCCAATTTAGAACCTTTTCTGGTCTTGATACACTTGCCACTTGTCTCACATCCACTCTTGCAGTGCCCCTCCATAGCCACGGCATAGTCACCACCCTGCTTATATACCTTTCTCTTCGATCATCACATACACCTCACTCTCTTGGTTGCCCCCCCCCCCTCCCACAATCTTATTTTTTTCCATTTCTGCATTAGTTTGCATTCACGTACTGGTGAGTGTTCACTCGAACTTGCTTTCTAAGTCGCTTTCGCTCGAAAGACTTTCTGTTGGGTGTTACTGCGATCGAGGAGGATCTTGCGAATACAGTCGGTATCTGTCCGCAGCTACTGTGGCTGTTAGGTTTCTTCTTCTGCTTCTGTTTTCAGCTTTTTGATGTCGAGACAATGTGGGTGCAGTCTTTTTGCGTGTTGGAGGACCGAGGATTGTAAGCATGGCGGAAAGTAATACCACAGCGAATGGAGCTGGGAAGCCAGCTTACGTGACGAAAGAAGACCTGGTGGAGTTTCTCAGGAGTGGCTGCACGCCCAAGTCTAATTGGAGGTCAGTGAATGAACGAATTCATCTTTGGTCATACGAGTACTGGTTTTAGTATACAATGGAAGTTAGCAAAGATGGATCAAGGTAGCAATGGAACTGCTAAGTATTGATATGGATTAGAACACAATGAATGCAGGATTGGTGTGGAGAATGAGAAGTTCGGGTTTGAGTTGGACACGGTGAAGCCCATGAGCCCCGATCAAATCAAGGAGCTCATGGAGAAAATGGCGGCACGGTTTGAGTATAAAAAGATGAACAAAGACGACATCACTGCTGGATTGAAGAAGGTGCATTCACTGCAATCACTTAATAAGATTACTACAATCTTAGGTTTATAGAGCTACTTCGAATCATTCCAAGAGCATTGATTGATTGAAAGTGAGTTGATTGATTGCAGGATGGTCACAGCATTACTCTGGAGCCTGGAGGTCAGTTTGAGCTCAGTGGAGCACCGATGAAAGATCTTCATGCTGTCAAGAACGAGCTCGAAACTCACTTAAAGCAGGTAAAGACTCAATATACCTCATTTTCATAAATCATGTGGATCTCAAACCACACTTAATTTTTTCTCTCGAAAGTGAAAAGATTGCACATTGCACAATACTCTTTCATTGTGATATCCACCAGTATCTTGACGGGAAGCATCAAGTACTATAACATTGATTAACAGTAAATCAACGCATATGTTTTCATTCATGAGCTTTTATCTAATAATTTGTTTTTCATGTTAAATTATTGAAGAGAAGTGCGGGTATTTGGATTGCAGGTGAACGCAGTTGGTAAGGAGCTGGGACTGGGATTTGCCGGCATGGGATATGACCCCAAGTGGTCCGTGGAACAACGACCAGCCGTTGACAAGGTAAATCATCTTCTTTCATATTCATCAATTAATCATGCATCTTTATATCTTATAATACATCTGTGATAGCATGTGAGAATCAAAATGCTTCGATCTTTGCTTTCTCGTTCAAGTTTATCTGTAATTCTTGCAGAAAAATTCAAGCTAACGGCTTGAATCTATTTCATGGATCAACCTCATTACTGTTTCATTGCATGGAAAATGCTTAAATTAGTGTATGGTTGCTGCAGGATGGTAGATTTGAAGCTGCTATCGAGTATTTAGAAGACATCGGTGACGACAATCTGGAAGTTTTGTACCAAACGTGCACTGCTCAGGTGAGACTGTCTACTTCTCACCTCAAAATCAGCGTGAAGTTGATAGCTTTTCCTTAAGCAAAATGGCAATTCTTCAACTGACTTACGGAAGTCACACTATAATAGATTACTTTTAGTTGATCCCTTTTCTAATTAGCACATTCGTTTATATTCTTACTTGTACATGAGTAAGCGTGCATTCCGTCTAGTACCAGCTTTTGATACACATCAAAAATAGGTTTGTTGTATTGCTTTTTAGATCTAGTTTCATGGGTTTTTGGGTTCTTTTATGATAACTGTTGATTTATGAAACAGGTGAACTTGGATTTCGATACGGAGCAGGACATGATTAACAAGTTCCGGGTGGGGTTGTCCCTGCAACCGGTGAGAGACCGATCGAACTTCCCTTTTTCTCGAATCATTTTTTTAACATCGTATTTCGAGAATAACTCCCATATTGTTTTCGACAGGTTGCCACTGCATTGTTTGCAAATTCCCCTTTCACAAATGGTAAACCCAATGGTTTCTTGAGCTACAGAAGGTTAGCCACACTCTCTTATACCAAATCAGTAGCCACATCATGTTCAAAATGATAGAAAATTATCTAGCAAATTTTGAAATGCTGAAATTCTAGCAATGGCCTGATGTTTAGATCAAACTATCCAAGTTAAATTACAAGCGATTCATAGTTTAAAAAAGAAAATTATCTTATGGGCATTCTCTATGATTCTTTAGAAGATCAATTTTGAGGCGATTAATGAACATGATATTCGTCGAATGCTGATTTGGAATTGGTCTATGGCAGTGATACTTGGTTACAATTTGACGACAAGCGGACAGGAGAGTTACCATGGGTATTCGACGACGACTTTGGGTAAGTAATAAACATCATACACATAAAAATCAACATTTTCTTAATGAGAAATCATGTGCAGGAGATTAAATCAAAACTGCTGTTTTTCAGGTTCGAGAAGTATGCAGATTATGCTATAAACACGCCCATGATGATGGTTTACCGCAACAATAAGTGGAACAGTGTCACTGGTCAATCATTCAAGGTAAAACGTCTTACTCCAAATTCCATTATTCATTTGAGTGATCAATTGTAAAACAATGCTCGATTGATCAGAAGTGTTTCATTATTAGCACTCGGAGGCTTGATTTTGATAAAGAAGGACATTGCACAGGATTTCATGGAAGGGAATTTGAAAGGCTTTGAGGGAGAGAAGCCCACCATGGAGGATTGGATGAATCATTTGGGAAACCTTTACCCCGAGGTAAATTCCTAACTCATATTGTCTTGTTTCCATTTTCCTATACTTTAGGCAATATTTTGATCATTATATTTAATTGCAATTTGTTGGAACAAGTGTGTTTTTGCATATGTTTTCTTTGCAATTTGTTGGAAATAAGCGTGTTTTTGCATATGTTTTCTTTTTAAATTTTGTAAGGAAATTTGATGTATTTGGTTTTGTGGTTGTATAGGTGAGGTTGAAGAAATATCTGGAGATGCGAGGAGCAGATTGTGGGCCAAGAGCATTCATCATGGCTCTTGCTGCTTTTTGGGTGTGTGCCTTAATATCACATTCTACTTTTGTATTCTATTTAAGCTTGTCTAGAATATTGATGCATTTAAAATTAGCCTCTTATGTTTGGAAATGTTTTGTGTGTGTAGGTTGGATTGTTGTACGATGAAGAAGCATTGAAAGGTGCATTAGAAATCACCAAAACTTGGACCAATGACGATCGTGAGATGTTACGCCGTGAGGTACGATTCTAATAATTATTTCCCATTCTCTAATAAGTCTTTTATATAAAGAATTTTTTTTGTACTAGATATTTTTTCAAACAATGGAGCCGAACAACATGACCTTACTTCTCTGTATTATGATATGAGTAGGCTCCAAAGAAAGCGCTCAAAGTTCCATTCAAAGGAGGTTCGTTGCAGGATGTAGCTAAAGAGGCTGTCAAGCTTTCGAAGGTAATATAAAATCATCCATATACCTCATTTACAAAGTACTACTAATTTCACCTAAAGCATTCCTTTTTTAAATGCTGATTCAAATGATTCAAATGATTCATGGTGGGGTGAGCAGGAAGGATTGATTAGAAGAGGCTACAAGGAAGAGGCCTTCTTGGCTCCAATTGAGGAGGTTGCCTTTTCAGGTACTAGCAACCTTGAATTCTTTTTTTATCTTAGTCAAAGAAGGAATGTATCTAGTTGTGACCATGTACTTAAATTAGAATATCTGGAATTTAGTGTGAACCGTAAGAGCAAGATTTAATGATAGCCTGATTCACTGTTTGGTGGTGAATGTAGGTGTAACTCTGGCGGAGCTCATGCTGAAGCTTTACAATGAGAAGTGGAACAAGAAGATTGATCCCATTTTCGAGGAATTGAAAGTGTAGAGAAGAATTTATGCTCTGATGTGTGGATAAAATTCGATTGTGAAGCAAGACATGATGTACAAACTGTTTATTTTAATACAAAAATGACTTCAATGTCAATATCTTGTTGGGCAACAAGAACATGAACATGAGTTTGTTTGTTCGGCATGATTTAAGGTCTGAGCACTTAAAGGTAGGCACGCTTATAAGTGTGCATGTCAGAATATTGCTTTGATGAAGATGTGATCACTCTACAATTATTCTTAATATACCTTGTGTGTACATAAAGGAGGGAGTTTGATTTTAGGTTAACCTTATACAAAAATGATTTCAATGTTGGGATCTTGTTGTTGTATGGTGGAAACACCTAAACTTGTGCATTTAAGAAGGTATGCCTACTTCCAATGAGATTTAGAAGATGACTTTTTTTATAGCTTTTGGCAAACTAAAAAATGTGAACCCAATTAGAATTAAATTTTTACTTCATATGAATATGTTTTGAATACCTAGACTCCTATTTGTATGCATAGACCCCTCCTAAAAGCGTGCAGAAGGACAACTCACCTTTTGGCGGCTAGTGCCAATCAATACTCCCTTTAGTTCAATTTGTTTTAAAAGTAGATTCTAATGTGCATTGTTGTGAATGCATTTATTTAGAGGGATTGCTATTGGGGAGGCATACGAGTATGGGTGTTTCTACCATACCTCATTCAACATGACATGACTTTGTTCGGAGTTGATTTCGTTTGTGTACATTTGAATTGAAAACACTTCTACATAAAATGCAAGCAAGTGTACTTTTACTTGTGTTCTTATTAAGGCTCGTAGGAGGTAAGATTGAATCCATGGCACTTCTCAGATTCTTTCAGAAATGAAATGGTCTTTCCTCAATGATAAACCGTCACATCCTGATAGTGGAGTTTCATGCCAGAGTTAGCTGAAAGAACTACAATTAGAGTGAAATGAGTATAGATGATCATTTTAATGTGGATGACTACTTGGTCATCTTCAGTCGCTCCTCGCAAAAAGCTCAAGAATAAGACTTGTATAGTTGGATTGCCCTCTGCACTAAATGACATCAGCATTGTGCAATTCACATTTTCTGGCACTCTTTTTCCCTACCGACATCGCAGTAACGCATGTCGGTAAATTGATTCTAATGAGCGAGTGGATGTTAGCAATGCATTGCTCAAAAGGCAGCACCCAGTATGCTACGAGCACCGACACTACATGTCCGCTGAACTTCATCCATGAGGCTGATTTTGAGTGATTGACAGAATCAGTTCAGGAAACCGTAAACGCGGAAAAGCGAAATCGAACAAAAAAAGGGTTTCCTTAAACGTTCTCAAGATTTGCTTGGAACCCTAGAATGGCCGCAATCATTCGATCGCCGAATGCTTGATCGATCGGCAAAGGATCGTTCTTCGTTCATGGGGCAAAAACTCAAATAGTGTTATAAGCTCATGATCGTTCCTCCTCTCAAGATTTGCTTGGAACCCTAGAATGAAGGCAATCATTCGATCGCCGAATGCTTGATCGATCGGCAAAGGATCGTTCTTCGTTCATGGGGCAAAAACTCAAATAGTGTTATAAGCTCATAATCGTTCCTCCTAAATGGATTAACAAGTTTCCATCGTAAGGAACATACCGTGTTAAGGTTGTTAGGGGTGAAAGCGAGCATGACATTCACGTTTGAGTCCTGCAACGGCAGCAATGAAAAGCTTTCATCTGCTATTAAACAAACCGCAAAAAACATATCTCCAGGGAAAAGCAGATATTGCCTGCAGTCTGCCTGCCTGCCTGCCTGCCTGCCTGCCTGCCTGACGGCGCTCAGTGACATGATATGATCCTGGCTGGCATCTGCTCACCATGTAGATGCAGAGATAACGTAGAATCATTCCACGGAGGCCCTTTTCTAGGAATATCATCAATGCCATCATTTAATATCCCTCGTTTGAACCCAACGGCTTGCTCTCCTGTTTCACCACCCAATTCATTCTTTGACTTCTACTCCACTTTCAATCATCAATGCCGTATCATCCGAAGGCATATCCCCCAACATCATCACGCTCAAAACTTAAACAATGCTTGAAGTGATTAAACAATTTAGTGCTGTTATGTACTCACTATTCGAAGTGATTGCAGACTCGGTTTGAAAAGTCTCATCCTTGAAAGAACGAGTTACATTCAACAGCTAGATATTGGAACGAGATGTATGCTTGAGGGGAAATCTGACTCTCCAGTAAAGGCGTAAGCTAATGATGCACCTGTGTGAATAAAATTACAGTGCCTGTGTCACAAGGCAGGAAAAGTGTTCGTGTTGTTGTGTAGGTGAACCACCCCCATTTTTGGTTTTGTATTTCAGTATACACTACGACTGATGCTAGAAATTGCCAAAAAAACAACAAACAACTCTGTACAGACGTCGGCGGCGGTGAGGTTATTGTTGGCTGTTGGAGGAGTGGTGATGAAGCGAAAACGACTTTCGTCTCGAGGAGCTCATAGATCCTGAGCTTCCAGTAAAGAAATCACCAATAGCAACCTCCAAATCCTCGACTGTATACTTGATATACTTGTCTGGATGCCTGCCAGTCTCAATATGTTGTCCATATCGACCCAGAAACGCTCGGTACGCGGGCAGCACTTTGTCGGCAATGAAGATACGCAGCTCGTCACGCAACCCGGGGTCGAGCACGACCCACTGCGACTGCACGCGGTGCACCTCATCAAAGGTAGTATTGAAATTCTTGAACCTGTCTTTGATCGCTTGACGGGAGACCCCGCTTTTGTTGTGGTTATGGAGACCCTCTTCGCGGAACAGGACAACTACCTTGCTCCAGGCGTTTCGCTGGTAGCTCCCCGCGTACTGCCGCACCATACCAGCCTGTTTCCTGACCCAAGTGTCGCCGAGGACGGCTCGAAGCTCGCTGCCTTTCACTTTTTGCACCACGTAGTGGATGTTGTTCATGAGGAAAAGGACTGAGAGCGCTGGGTCTCGGTACATCTTCGCTTTGCCTTCGAGATTCGATTGCAGCACCTGCGCCACGCGGCTGATTTGGGTGGCGAGCGGAGAGTCCTCGTGGGAATGTGATTCGTCCTCGTACACGAGCTTGAGGGTGTCCGTGTAATCGCACGCGAGCTTGCTGTAGTTCATCACGTAGCGCGTGAGCGGGTGCACTGATCCTCCCATGACGGGCACGCGCGAGCTGTCGCGTTGAATGGCGCTCTCGAATTCTGTGAATATTCCCCGGGCTGCTTCCGCGAGGTGCGTGAGCACGCTGTGCGCTTCGGTTCGGACGCTCGTGCCGGAAGTCCCGGAGAAGATGATCTCGAGCTCTGGGATTAACTCCCGGAGCGTGTCGTACATGTCGAGTACCTTGAAGAGCTTCTCGGGTTGTCGACGGGAGATTGCGATTGCTTCCCCGAAGCTTAGGAGTTGCATCATCTCTGCTTTTGCGAAGTCGTTGAAGCATATGTCTGCTAGTGGCGGTGCGAATACCTGCAAGATCCCCACACGAAGCATCGTCAGGTACCGACACTGCACTACCCAAAAACAGAAAGTGGGATACGAAACTTGATCCTGCTTCCTATTACAATGGCCGACAGAAGTATATTGCTTGGGCTGCAATCGGCTCTTTAGGACAGTAGCGTCTGCTCTTTAAACAATTTTCTACTGCCACTCGATAGTTCTACACCTTCGAGTGACTGCATGAAGTAATAACCGAAGTACCTTACGAAGTATCCAGTGAGGCTAATAGCAAGATCCCAATTGAAGCACACCCAACCTATGCTTGGGGTAACGCAATCCGAGTCAAGATCATCCGTTTCGGCAAACTAACTCCACCGGCATTTCAGAACCCCAAGAAGAAGTGGCGCTACTCGGATTCGATAACCCCAAGAACGTAGGAAACCGTTCAAATTGGCAAAATTGAATTGATACCACAGTACTCTACTGCGAATTTGGTTGACAATGACAAGCCCTGTGATTGCACATTTTGAGAATCTAGACGTTCTAAGTGTCAAGTAGAAATGCTGGTTCGTCAACTTCGAAGCGACGAAATTTGAAACGAGAAGCACGAGTTGAGAAGGCTCGATGTGCTCAAAGTTATACGGATGTTGTGTTTACGGGTTTCAAAATTGCCGACGGAAGGTAAGGGAGCAAGGAATTACCTGGTCACAGAGCTGTTTCTCGCTGGCGAACAACACCGACACGCCGATTTTCATAGCCTGGTTCCACTTTTTGATCCGCTCCTCTTGAGACTCCCACGGCAGCTTCTGGACCTCATCTATGCTCAACCGCTCCACGCCGAGGGCTTCCAAGCTGCGCTCCAAGACGATTTTCCGGGAGCTGATGTACACCTGCACGCACTCCTTCTTGAACCCGCCGGCAATCAAGCGCGTCACAATGCCAAGCACATCCTCAGCCGCATGCACAGGAAGTAGCGGCACCGCGCGGCTCTGTGTCCGCTCCAATTTCCTCGGGGTCGCCAAATGAATATCTTCGTCCTCCTCCTCATCATCCTCCTCCTCCTCCTCATCAACCACTCCTTCCTCGTGGTGAAACGAATCGATCAAAACATCCGGGGGCACAAACCCATTGTAACGTTCCAACACATGACGAAGCTCCTGCAGGAAGTGATACACAAACTAAGAAACTTTTGTAACCCTTTCAAAAATCGACACAATAATACGGGGATTGAGCCATTATAGTACCTCTTCGAGCCGCTCCATAGCGAGCTGCAGGAGGTGCTGAGCTTCTTCTAGAAGCTTGGGGTCACGGTTATGGATTTTCATGCTCTCAAGCTCGGTGAGAACCTCATCGACAGCATCGAGGTAAGTCCGAGAATCATCGTCGCTACTCTCGAAGATCCAGCGGCTGGGGGCAGCACCACCCTCACTGCCGTAGCCCATATCCCAGTGGACGATCACGCGCTCCGCATTCTCGAGCGCGGAATTCATGACGCGCCGCTCGAAATCCTCTTCGTGGGAGGTCGAGGGATCAGAGGAGGATCGCCGCTCGTCGTTCATGTTCTGGAATCGGTGATCAAACTTAGACAGTACCGAGATCATGTCGTCCGTCATGGCGTCCGAGGTACCCAGCGCCTTGATGATGTGCTGCGCCGTCATGAGCACCCGAGCCTCCCCGTCGAGAACCGCCATTGGAGACGACGTCGAGGAAGACGACGACGATGTCTCCTTGGACGGCTTCTTCAACCTGGACGGCCTAATGCTACCCCGCATCCGCTCTCTTCTTCAACGGTCACCTCACCACCCCAAATTCTTCGCTTTCTGCGCATTGGCACCACAACCGAGATCTCGCTCTGCACAGCACGAACGCCCACAAAACCTACGCATCCCAACTCCCTCGCCTCAAACCCCAAACCTCAAAAAGCGCTCAAAAACCTCCATCCTCCCTGGAATTGGCGGTGATGATACTACAATGCAACTCAAACCTTCCGCTTTTAGTGATATTGTGGCCAAAGGTGGTGATGTTCGTGGTCTCGAGAAGCAGCGGGGAAGGGCAAAACGAGAGAAAGGGAACCGGAATGGTCTGGTGGTGAAGAAGACGATGCTGGAAAAGTCTTCTTCTGGAGTTCTGCTTCTAGTTCTAGCTCGCGGCCCTACCGTGTGAACAGGGATTTAACTCAACCTGGAAAGGGGAGCCAGAATGGGAATTGGGTTGACTGGGTAACGGGCACGTTTGCCTTGACTCGGTGGATCCTTGTTTACCATATCTTGAGACTCCCTATTGAACTATCATTCTATGCCATTGTATGCCATTGTCAAACAATTTGTCTCCATTTTCCACTGCTGCGTCACACTTTTCTGCGTCAACAAATCCCATTTAAATGCTTTCAGAACCAAAACTATAGTTCCGCGATTTTTCAGCCAAAATTTCAATATTTGTTCCGGAATTGTTGCACTATGACAAAAAGTCGTACGTCAAAGAGGTAGAGTAAAGCTTAGTACTTCTCTCAAGGCGGTGTTCTATGCTCTTTTTTGTATTGATGCTCTATGATAGTTTTAAAATTTGAACATGAGGAAATATTTCCTTACACCTATTGGTTTTAACTTGAAGCTTTTTTTCGAAGTGACATGAAATATAGATGAGACTTGGATATGCAGAATGAGAAATTTGGGATCCCCTTTTTTAGAGAATCTTTCCACCTTGCATAATGATGACAACATGATTTTTAAATATTTTGCTTTGTACTGTGGGTTCTAAAATAAAATAAAATAAAATAAAATAAAATAAATATATTAAAAAAATAAAATAAAATATGGCAACAGTCTCTACATGAGATTTCAAGGTATAACTCTACCTCTCATTAGGAAACTCAAACCATGGATGGAACCAACTGCCAATGAGGAACACCTAATTGTAAATTGCATAAGTAAATTGTACCCAATAAAACAATATATATCACCGACGTCCATTAGACATATCATGTGTTTCATGAATGTAGAAACACCAAAAAAAAGAAAATGCTCTTTCTTAAAAATTGCCATCCATTTTTTACAAAGAATGAAACTTTCTTATGTATGCTTCAAAATGAACAACATAAGAAGCAAGCAAATACAGGAAAGAAAAGTTCTACAAGTTCAACTTGCAAGCACGCCTAACTTGAATATGAAAAAAGTAACATGAAGAGATCTTGAAAGGGGATGTAGGTGATAGTTCCGTGTATCATGATCATACACAAGGCAGACTTGCATAGATACATATCATATACAACTAGAATGTTCACACATGAGATACTTTCAACAAAAAATCACCACCCTGCCATCCTAGGTCACAAGCTACCATACTCTCATATGTCAAAGGCCTCTTTTTTCATCAAACAACCTGAAATCGAGGAATGCTATGGTGTAAATCAGGAAAGTATCTACCAAGATAACAATGAAGTCAAGGTCCACTTGGAGGTGATGTAGGGCTCGAGGAGACGGTTTAGATGTCTAAATTCCCTGATTTCCTGGAACGCGTAACCAAGTGGGGGGTACGTACTACTACTCTGATGGCTGGCTTATGATGTCAATCCCTGCCAAGTGTGGAATGAGTATGTGGATCAGCTTCAAAAGTAAACACAAGAAAACACTCTTTCAGTATTGCCGCGTGTGCTAATATCATAAACAAACGCGTGCGAATACCCATGCGGGTATCATAAACAAATCCTTTCTGGTGTTGTAATATCATCAACAAAACCGGGGACACCGTCATGTATACATGAGACACATGGAAGTTAAACTTAGGGTGGTGGGGGATGTAGGCATTTAGCATGAGCGGTGATGATGATGATGATGAAGGTTGGTAACCCATCATCACAGTTTCATTGAGGTTATGGTGGCCTGTAGATATCTTTCTCTCCCTAAATTAGTGGGAACCCCACAAGTCTAGGAAATTCACTGTGTCAGTGATCTGGGGGGAGCTGCCATTTTGGGCCATTGCCACTCATTGATGAGAAATCCTTGATGGCAGAAGATTGATGAGAAATGCGCCATGTGCACAATTGAGGGCATAGATTTTCTCATTGAAAGGACAGGGATGGGATGGCATTCAATGCAATTTGAATCATCTCGGCTCCTGCAGGGTGATATTATCATAACCCTAGCAAAGAGATCATACAGCTTGCTCCCATTCCCCTCTGCCAGACTGATCACTGCAGAGTCCTCCAGCACCAGCCTGTTTTGTTTGAATCTACTGAGTTGGGAGTTACTGCCTGGTGGTTGGTGATTTGGTGTCAAGTAAAAAAAAATCTCCTGTGAAGGATAATTAAGAAGTTTTCTAATGCTTATCCACCGCCTCAAAGTCCCAACGACTACAGCAGCACGCGTCATATCTCATCGATCAATTTCAAGCAGGCAACGAAGTTCATTTCTGGCAGATTCATCCAAGTTCCGAGTTTTGGTGTTTCCCTGAAGCACAAGACGTTATAAGGACTGAGATTGAATCGAGGAGTTAGCAGAGTTTTGTAAAAGAAAAAAACGATTCTTGTAGAAAATTCGAGATCCGGCTCAGTCTTTTTAACGTACCGAAGACAGTATACTGACTTCCTCTGATGGTCGGTATTCCGCCTGCACATGCCAACTGTGCTGGAGGAACGACCGGTCAAGAAACCACAGTCAAAGAATCCGAGATCAGTCTTCGTACTGTAGTAGCCCTGCACGGAAGAAAGGAAGCCCAGACGCAAATCTGAAAGACTTGTGCCTGCTGAACAAGGACGCACAGAAAAATGGAAGAGCAAGGACCCTGAGAAAAGGAAGAACAAGGACACAGAGAAAAGTGGAAGAGCAGCTCTGCTTGAGACAGATCTAATTAGCTATAGCAGTGAAAAGCATACAGAAGCATGATGATATAAATCTGCACAATGGAAGTCCTTCTGAACCTAAACCTGTACAAATATGCAGGGAGAAATCGATACCGGAGACTCGGCAAATGTTCATATCCAAATATGACGAACCGCAGTGACGATTAGTATCTTTGAACTGTTCGTAACAGACAGTCATTCCTACTATTGAGAAAAATCCTACACAGTACTTCATTACAGCTAAAAAAATGCAAGGTACCAACTTCTGGTAACGTTCACGACCAGGAAGTAATACGAGTAGCCTTCCGAATCGTGAAAATTAAGAAGCAAACTATTTAGGCCCAGTAAAGAAATCCCCGATGGCAGACTCAAGATCTTCCACTTGGTACTTGATGTACTTCTCTGGGTGCCTCCCTGTCTCAATGAAGTATCTATAACGCCCAACAAGGCCGCGATATGCTGGGATCAGCTTCTCCACAATGAAAATCCTCAACTCGTCACGCAATTCATCACCATACACAACCCATTGCGATTGAACGCGATGGGCTTCATCGAAGGCAGCGTTGAAATTCTTCAACCTGTCCTTGAGAGTGTTACGCGAAACAGTACTACTCATGCCTTGGCCCTGGATTCCTTCATCCTTTAAGAAAGCAAGAATCTTGCTCCACGCGGCCCTCTGGTAGTTTGTAGCATGCTGTCGGAGCATACTGGTGTGTTTCTTCACCCAATCATCCCCTATCAATGCCCTAACCTGCGAGTCTTTCACCTTCTGGACCATGTAATATACATTGTTCAACAAGAATAAGCTGCTCAACGCAGGATCCCTGTGAACTTTCGATTTCGTTTCTAAGTTGTTCTGCAATACGTGCATTAACCAGTTGATCTGCACAGCCAACGGTGAAAGCTCCTCTCTGTCTCCTCTGTCATCGTCTCCATACTCTGGCAACTCAGGATCGTCCCCTAACAGCTTCGGAACCTCCTTCTTCTTCTCGAATAGCTGTTTCAATGTGTCGGTATAATCACACAGCAGCTTGATGTAATTCATCACATACCGATTAAGAGGGTGCACAGCTCCTCCTGGAACAGGTGTCCTTGAAGCATCCCTCTGAATGGCGTTCTCAAACTCGCAGAAGGTTCCTCTTGCTGCTTCTCCTAAACGCATAAGGATTCCTTCCGCCTCTGACCGAACGCTTGCGCCACATGCTCCAGCAAATAAAACATCCAATTCTGGAAGCACGTCTCGTAGTGTTTCGTACATGTCAAGCACCTTGAATAGCTTCTCAGGTGATCGTCGAATTATAGCTATGGCTTCTCCAAAGCTCAGCAATTGCATCATAGCCCCTTTACCGATATCGTTGAAGATATTTTCACTTAGAGGTGGTGAAAAGACCTGTGTTCGCACGATCACGAGTTAATCCCCAAATGGTAGCAATCGAAGTATGCAACATAAGGAATTAGGGCATTACCTCATCACAAAGTTGCTTTTCGCTGGTGAACAAAACCTTCACTCCCACGTTCATAGCCTGGTTCCATTTCTTAATTCTATCCTCCTGAACCTCCCATTGCATCTTCTGCACTTCATCGATGGTCACTCGTTCCACACCTAGCTCATACAAGCTTTCTTCCAGAACAAGCTTCCGTTTCTTCACATACAAATCCACGCACTCCCTTTTGAAATCACTGCATCGAATCAAACGCTTGGCAATGTCGGTAAGATCGGCAGCCACCTGCTGAGGGACCAGATCAACCGCAGTTTCAATCTTATCCACAGGCTGGGCAACAGGAACATCCTCATCTTCATCGTCCTCATCCTCCACATCACTTCCTGACTCCTCCGGATCCACAACATCGTTCACAGGAGTACGAAAATAACCAGCAGCCAGGGAGTCCAACAACCAATCCGGGTCCACTTTCTCACTATAAACCTCCAACATATGTCGAAACTCCTCAATTAATCTCTGAAGAGCAGTCTGATGTAGATTTTGAGCGCGCTCCAATGTGCCAGGATCGCGGTTAATCCCTCGCATCGAATCCAACAAATTAACGATCTCATCCACAGCATCCAAGAACTGCACGGAGTCGTCCTCGGAGCCCTCGAAGATCCACTTCTGTCTTGCTTGAATGTCTGAGTATTTCGACCATTGAACAACAACATTCTCAGCTGCATCCAAGGCGAAGTTGTTCGCCCGTGCGTGACTGGCATTTCTAACACTCGATCGGGTGCTGCGAGGAGGCGGATAAGGCTCTTCCACATCCGATTCCTGGGAGCTTGACGGCTCAGGGTTGAAATCCTCCTTCGAATTCATGGAAGAAAACCGGTGATCAAACTTGGATAAAATGTGTAACATGTCATCGGTCATCGCCGTGTCGGTCGTCCCGAGCGATTTAACTATGTGCTGCGCTGTTGCCAGCACCCGCGCCTCTCCATCCGGAGCTTCCATAATTGCGCTCGGTCCTCGTCCACCGACAGCAAAAACCTAACAAGATCCAGAGAGAAACCTAAATCGCAGACCTAACCGGGCCATTCTAGTAACCTAATCGGGAATCATCAGCAAATGTGGCATGCGCAATAGAGCCATCAGTGGATCGAGACGCGGAGTGAGTGAGTAGGGGCTCACGCGGAATCTGGCTGGCTGGCGGGCTGGGGGACTAACGTACTGTCTGTGCAGCTACTGGAATTCAGAGTTGAAAAAGGGCTACTGTGGTTCCGGGAAAGTGTGGTTCCAAATTTGGGGCGTTCGGGGTAAGTGTGGAACTGTTTGGGATGGCCATGCCCGGCCTCGAGGTGCCGCTCCGGCCATGGCCGACGATGGACACGGCGAAGGGACCGCAAAGCACCGGGAGAGCATGCGCGGGCGTCGCGAGGGGAAGAATAGATGAAGATCCTACATCCTGATTGAGGCCCGGATGCTACCCTGACACTACCTGGGTAACCGCGTCTTCAATGATTGGTAGTCTCACTTTTCCTACACTTCAGTGCCACCCTGTAGCTTCCATGCCTATGTCTGATCTGCCATAGTTGCAAAGATGGTTCAAATTTCAGTATGGTAAATTTGTAGTGAAGTTAGGCGGTGCAGTAATTCTGTGTGCAAGGTCATTGTTAATAGAAGATTGGCCCGATTGGAATCGTCCTCTTTGGAATGTTCCAGAATTAGTTATGCATTTTTGAAGTTGGGCTTGTAGGTGTTCTTAAATTGGTGTAATCTAGAATGTTTAGAAAGAGTACATTAGTAATCAGCTTTCAAAGCAGACATGTACATCCTAGAGACTTCATCCTAGTGGGACATGTCTAGTGCTACCTTGGTAAAGATGGTCCACACGATTATGAAGAAGAGCAGGGTACACATATCAGTTGAGGTACAAACTACATAATTTTCATTCCCTGAAGTAACTTATATTCAAAAGCATCGATGGTGGTTGGTTCTCTTAAGTGACTATGCGTTCAATAGTCAAGACTCTGAAGTAAAAGAGCCAATACGAACTAGTAACAATATACATACTAGATTCTACACCAATTTGAATGACTTGAAACACATCGGTCAGAATTCCCAAGCTGGAAGCAGACAACAAAACGGGGTTGGAGACCAAAAAGCAACTAGGGTTGTTGCATGAGTATACGTCATTGTTATCTCTAATCGCGAACTCAAAATTTGAGAAACATTATAAATTTGGAATACCTGACAGTAAATCCACTGATATTTGAATGGAAAAATATTGTGAGGATACAAAATGCTTCGTATGTCCTTGTAATAATTGGTAATTTTGAACTGAAAAACGGAATCGGACACTAATATAATGTTGATCTGCGCTAATTGATCATGTCTATCCTGCTTTTTCTGTGCAAGTTCCAAGTGCTCACAGTTTTCTGGAGCCCTTCGGTTGTTACAAGCCTTACTCCTTCAACTCCTCGTTTAAGCACTGTACCTAACTGCACATTCCGACCAAGGTGTGTCAGTATACAAAGGACCATGTTAGCTCTTCCATCAAACAAATCACGAGAATATCAACATCACAATCTTTGATGATGAACACTGTTAGCAAGAATTCTAGTGCTGAATTTTGTTAAGACAACACTATTTCCCCATGAAAAAGAAAAATTTTCAAAACTCTGTGCAGAACCACAATGCATTGAACAATGTTGCAATGGTGCTGAGATGTTTCATCACTTTCTTTGTTCTTTTCCAGTGCTATTTTAACGATATACAATGTACAAGATGATATTATACATCTGAGAAGTGGTTTGAGAATGTGATGAATTCACGCAGCCATGAATAGCAACCCCAAATGAACAAGTGTGAACTCACTTCTTCTCTTTCCTGCTGGCTGAATTTTTGCAGCACGTAAGCAGCTGGAGCCATACTACCTATTGGCCTCCCAACACCTACACAAATGCCAATTTGTAACAAGTGGTTAACTAAATGGTATATAGCCGCAGAGCTTCCAGAGCATGAACGTAAGAGTGAAACAGCAAAACGAAAAGTCTTGCATACCAAATCGCAATCGAGGAAAGTCTTGTTTCCCTCCGAAGTGCTCTATCAAGCTTCTCATCCTGCACACAAAACCGTATTAATAGTGAATATAAATTCACCTTAGGAGTCAAAATCGATGCTCACTCATACATATGTAACTATGTCGGAACATGTTATAAAAGCCGAAGCAAGCATCCTCAACAATGGCATGAAACTGTACCCGTTGTGACCGCCATGGCCTCCCTTCGGCAGCATACGTAGCACAGCAAACTCAAGATCCAGGTCATCGTAAATCTACCACAAGCAATAACATGGCACATAAGAAAAAGCACTTCCAACCTAGAAAATTATACGCGACGAAGAGCAATGCGCAAGAGTAATGCCATACCGCGAGCACACGTTCACGTGGTATCTTGTAGTAAGTAGAAATTGGTCCAATCTGATCAGAGAATTATAAACAATGTCAATGATCATGTTGAGTTATCAAACTTCGTGTATGAACAAATGCCGTTGGCTCGTTCAAATAAATGACCGATTATCGACTATAACACTTACAATCAGTTTTCTAATAGAAAGAGTAGCTCAGAATATCTTACAGATTCTCCACTCAAATTCATATACGTCTGAGGTTTAGCAAGAAGAACTGGTGTAGATCCGATATATCCTGCAATAATCAATTTCAACTGTACATAAGCTTGCTAACTGATCAATATATCGAAGTGCAGTTGGAGGAAACCAGTCATATTTGAGAAATTTCAATACTCCAAGCAGGAAAACTACACAGAAATAGCATAAACCGCAAATTGTCAATCATTTACATATTCCGAAGCAAAAATGGACTCAGCAAAAACACGTACCCTTTCCTAGAAGTGCTTTGTGTTGAATAGTTCGTAGCGGAATACCCTCTGCTTCCGCAATAGCATCAATCATTTCAAACCCTATCTATACAGAACCACCGAGCGTGAGGTCAGACAAACCTAAATTCCAATTAAGCTAACGTCGTCAAGAGCATCGGTTCTTACAAACCCTATCTAATCTAATGAGCAATTGAATGGAGCGTACATTGTGGCGAGTGCCTTCGAATTTGGAGCCGGGGTTTCCCAACCCAACAATGAGCCACGGCAAATTGCGACCGGAGGTGGAAGTAGCAGAGGTGGAAGAAGCGCGAATGGAGAGAGAAGCGGGACTGCTACGCGGGCGGGGAGGGAGGACGTGCACGAGCGTCGGAGACGAAGTGGGAGGAGTGCACAATCTGTGCAACCGCATCCATGGCTGCCTCTGCATCTGCAATTGCTGTTGCATCATCATCATCGTGAAACAATTCGTCGATCACGACTCACAAATTGTTGACGATTATGCTTCGAAGCTCAATACGGATTCTAGAGCTCAGGTGCCATAAATTAGGTCAAGGCAGCCATGACTGCCATTGTCGAAGCTCACTGAGGATGCTAGACAATTTTCAAGCTTTCACTTTTTAAATGAAACTTTGAAGTAAGTAATTGTGCCATTATATTAATACCAAATGTTCACATCATCTACAATGAGTCTAACATAAGATCGTACAATTCGAATCTTCATATCTTCAAACTATTTACTTAAATGAAACTTAATGATAGTTCATAATTGAAGAAATTCACAAGCCTTCCAAAAAGTTAAGTTACTAATTTTTAGAAAATAATGAGAAATGAGAAATTTTTACTAATATTACTATACATGTGATCACTCAAAATTTGCACAATCCAATGCTCAAACTTTGCACTATCCTATGATGAGATCACATATAGAGGAGAAGAAGCAGAGAAACTCTAACCTATTTAGTGGCCGGCTTGAATAGTGTTCGTTCGACCTAGCCTTGGATGTATGCCCGGAGGTCATCATCGGAGACTACTAAGTCCTCTCGGGGTGAACACTATGCTAGTTCCTAGCTAGCCACTAATGGCTTGCAGATACCACAGATGGTATCCCCACAAAGGGCCACACATGGAGAACAATTCACACCATGGAAGAAAATACAATCAACTTTTACTTACTTGGTCCATTCTAAGTCCCCTACAATTTTTCATGTCATACTCAAATTGCTAAATATACCTTCTTAAGCTAATGAATAGGTGTAAATGTTATAGAGGTGATATGGTGATTAGCTTATATTTGTGTAATTTTTGAGAAATGGAAGTAACTTTTGACATCTAAAATTAATAATATTCTTAGAATGCCAAGAGTCACTTACATTTCTTCAACTCAAAATCTAGAAAAAACTTTAAGAAATCCCAATCTCACAAAAATACCTTTCTACATTACCATCATTGAGTGCATTATGATAGTAATTAGGGCCGCTCTACACAAGGGGCCAAGCCATTGATGGGGCCAATTCATAGCCAAATCCTCTCTTGTGATTGGTTGTATTCTTGCAATTATATTATAATGGGTAAGGGACAAGTTATGACACGGCCTTTGCTCCAAAAGTTGGGAGATACAAGAATGGAAGGCCAATTCATGTATTATTATTTTCCTAAAATACTTTGATGTGAACAAATCAAAAGCATGGAATGTAGCTAATATTACGAATTGGCCCCATGGTCTTGTTTTTCCTTTTAGAAATCGGCCCAATGGCTTTACATATGGGGAAATTGGCCCCCACTTTATTGATTGTTTAATGAGTTCTCCAAGTGACCCATGGAGCCAACTGGGCTCAAAATGTAAGTGAATTAGCTTGGAGATTTGTTGGCCTTGACTCCCCATGTAAAGCGTCCCTTAGCTACCTTCATTTTAAGTGGCTTCTTGCCCTTGAACAATCCAGGCAGGCTTTCTTGATGGCGATGATGAATCAGTATCATGATACCATTTCCCACTCAGAAATCTAAAAACAGTTTGAAGTTGCCGCTAGAGTATCGACGACCAGGCGCTGAGTCAGTACCATATATTTTGTGACTTCGAGCTCCAATAACTTTAAATGACATCGCAAGAGTTCGCTTATAGAAATCTTCCATTACTCGGATGATATCTTGAAAGGTGTCCAAGAATCTTGATGGTCCGGCGTTTGGTCTCTACCATATACTTCGGAAGCTACGACTAGGTACAGCGGAGGTACAGGATCGCATAATCAGTACCTTGGAAACTTATCTGTAAAGCTTGTTTCATGATTGATTGAAATGGCATCATGAATGAGTTATATAAGATATGCTGAGAGCTCGCAGTTTCAGCCAAACCAGCTCTTTCAGTTCTGCTTTCTGGGTTGTTTCCTTTTCTGACAAGGTAACATTTTGTGATGAAGAGTTTAGATGTCAAGTTTCATGAAGCTTGAAATGCTCTGTCTGAAGAATCTCCTTTCCCTGAGCTTGGTTGTTAAAAGGTTAGCAAAGATGCATGCTTGCTGACCATGGTCTTTGATATTGCAGATTGTGATTGAGAACCATGGCGAAGAAGGCGCTGTTAGTGGGTGTCAATTACGTCGGTGCCAGTGGCATCAACCCGCTCAATGGCTGCTGCAACGATGCAAGACGATTGAGTGACGTCTTGATCAATTACTATGGGTTTGAAGAGACGGATATCGTTATCCTCGTGGACGACCCCGCTGATGGCGAACTTCCTACTCATGATAACATCAACAAGTACCTCGACAATCTCATTGAGGGTGCTGAGAGTGGAGACACACTGGTGTTCAGTTTCTCTGGCCATGGCTGAATGTTGCAGATGACGATTTTCGCGAAAAGGTGAACAAGATACCGGCAGGGGTGAACTTCACGGCGATTGTTGATTCGTGCAACAGCGGTGGACTTATCGACGAAATGGTCGAGCAGATCGGTGGGGCTGAGGAGAAGTACGAAGAGGAGTTGAGAGAAAGTGAAGGATCGAATTCAAAGGGACTGACGAGGGACATGCTGATCAGCTCACTGAACAGTGACGAGCGCATTACCGACCCTGTGGATGACAGCAACTTCAGCAGACTGCTGTATGATCTCTACGGAGACGGATCCAGTCTCACTTTCAAAAGCAAGTTTGATCAAGATAATTACTCGAGAGCTGAGCGCAACGGCGACCACGTGGGCATCTTGATCAGTGCATGCGAATCGTGGGAGACCTCTACAGATACGGCGGACGGGGGTGCGTTCACAATGGCGATCGATTCGGTCCTTGCGGGACTCCAAGACTCAGGGCAGAGTGCGCCGACGAATCGGGAGTTGGTCATGGCGCTGCGCGAACACATTGACTCTGGGACACAGCATCCTTGCCTCTACTGCAGCGACTCAAACGTCGATGCCTTGTTTATCGGCGAGTTTGTTTGAAGCTCGATCCCGGCATCGAGGCCTTCATTACAGCTGCTTTGTCTCATGTGTATGACATGTGCATGTATAACACATGCAAGTTCTTTCACCGCTAAGTTGAGAAGATACTTAGTGCAAGTAAGACTTAGTCACGCCATGAAAGTATCCATGTACCAAACTGAAAAGGGACTAATGCAATGAGACGAAGACCTCTTTCTACTTTTGATGCAAGTGATCCAGCTTCTTGATGGATGATGGGGATATGACATAGAATTAGGTGCTTAATTGGTTTTATCTCACAGCTGGTCAGTGCAAATCATCTTTGTTCCTGATTCGCTACATCGATAACATCAGCAGTTCCTCATTCCGAATCAACCCATGAACCCATGATATGATAAGTTCTGCCTTCGTTCGATCCTTTCACATGTAGAATCCGGGTCGTGGTGAAGAGTTGTTCAGGAATGCTGCCTCGACCCTCTCGGAATTCAAAGTGCATGAACTTACCGTCCTCGACTTGCATGCCGATGATGATGTCGACACGGTCGCTCGCTTGGCCAGGGCCGCGGAGACATGAGCGTTCCTCAAAGTGGTGAACCATGGCGTCCCCTGCAGCTCATCCACAACATCATGGCGCACATGCAAGACTTTTTCGCCACTTCCATCGAGGAGAAGCTGCGCGTGGCCGATAGTCCGACATGGCCCGATATTATCAGGGTTATCTGCCCGGCAAACACCCATGATGCTGGACGGAGCGCCTCCTCTACACACGCCAGAAAGAGCCCTTCCGAGAGTTCACAAATCGGGTGTGACCTCAATCTTGACGTCCATGGCCAATCAGATGTTTCACAAAATGTTCCCTGAATCCTGAATTTGAGCGTGTTTACTCAAGTTGAATAATCCGCCATCGGAAACGATTCCATGATGAAGATATTGCTGTATAGGTGGTCCAAATATTGAGTACCTCCGTGAGATCGTACACTACCTCAGATATCTCTTCACGATTCAAACGCCGAGAATCGGCTTCATCAATTTCCACGCGCTTCTGATTTGGCTTAGTATATATGTATCGTCAAGCACTGAGGAAGTGTTTGTGCTCGATGCGAGTGATCAATAGAGTGGTTCTTGTACCCGTGCTGTGGGTTGTTTACATACAGTATTCTGCCTCTGTTCAGTGGTTCACTTTCTTCTTACTTCTCTTACCCTGAGTCCTACATATGATACTCTATCGTATTAAATGTGATTTGCTTCCTGGGTGGTTTTCTTTTTCAATTTCGGCGTTGGCATAGCAGTGTCTACTCTCTTCTCATGGTGGCAGATTGTCATAGCAACAGATGAGCTTTTTAATCATGTCAATACACTAGGGGACATGCTTGCCTTGTTGTATTCGATTCTGAAATTTTCAATTTTCTGTGCAGGCTATTTCATATCTATCTTACAAGTACCCACGCCTTGTGTCCTATTACTAACTAGTGTTTCTGTTTCATATCTATCTTACAAGTACCCACGCCTTGTGTCCTATTACTAACTAGTGTTTGCAGTGAGTACATGCTACTGGTGAGTGAAGAAGCTATTATGTACCTCTGGGTGAAAAAGCTTAGTGCTACATTGTTGACACCGTTTTGGTTTTGAGCATTCTTCCTTATTTTGTTGTTGACCGGCCGCTTCAATATAGGAGTAATATAAAATATATGGAGAGATGGTTGAGTACAATATTCTGTAGAGCAAAGGTGGTTGAGAGTATGACATTAAAGTGCACCACATGTTTGTTGTAAAATAAAAAGAGATATTATTTGAAATAAGTGATGATATAGAATAAGCCGTTTTGTAGGTATACAATTGCAAGCTTAGGTGTCACTTTGAATACTACCAATTTATTTGTTTGACATAGTTGTGACGGTCAATCTCTACACACCATCATTCTCATGTAAGATTCTAAAGGCACATCATGTCAATGAAGCAAATAATAAACAAAACCTTTTATACTTTCAAACAAGGTATATAATCAAAACCTTTTATACTTGATACTTTTGTTTATTACTGGTTGCTTCATTGAAGCCCTACTTGTTTCAGTTTTATCAAGGATCTACTTGTCCTTAAAGTTGAAGAGCTACACTTGAATAAAACCTAACTTTCCAATTTCACTCACTTTATTTTCCTCCTCTATCAAGGTTTTGAGTGCCAAAGGAGAGAGCTTACTCTAAAGCTTTGAATTAGTCATCTTGCAAGTGTGCACATGCTCGAAGTTTTAGGAAATCCGAAGCTCAAGAGTATCAAAAACAACACCCAACTTCTCGATTCAACTCATATTTTTGGTCTTTGAAGCTTTGGAGCTTTAAACAAAGTCTTTGAATTAGTCATTGGAAGGTTTATAAGTGGTTTGAGGTGGAAGTCTGAACAAGGTGTAAGCTTCCAACTCAAATTATTAAGCTTTCAAAGTTTGCCATCGATTATTGTCCCATTGAGCCTATAGTGATCGTTTGAGATTTGCTTCAAGTTTGGAGTGTGTGGGAGAGCTAGGGTTTTGAGGCACATTAGATTCCTCCTGCATGAAAGAGACGTTTGATGTATACGTCTTTAAATTCTTGCAAAAGACTTAAGGTAGGGCTGAAAGATTGAAGAAGCTATTCCAGTTCATGTAGTGCAATTGGCATTTCCAAACTCAATGGCTGCTACAATGATGTTAACTAGGTGACTAAGTAACCTTTTGATGAATTATTATAGGCTCAATGGGACAATAATCAATATTATTGTGGACAATTCTACTTATGGACCACGCCAGAGGTCGCAGACAAATCGGCAATTGATCAAAGTAGTGCACGGAAAGATCGAAGGGGAGTATGAGGCATAACATCCTTCAACTGCCTCTACTGCAACAACACAAACGTTGATGCCCTGTTTGTTGGCAAGTTTGTTTGAAGCTCGATCCAGGCATCGAAGCCTTCATTACAGCTGCTTTGTCTCAAGCACATGCAAGTACTATCACTGCTAACTTGAGAAGATACTTAGTGCAAGTAAGACTTAATCACCCCATGAAAGTATTCATGTACCAAACTGAAAAGGGTATGTAACTAATGCAATGAGACGATGACCGCTTTCTACTTTTCATGCAAGTGATCAAGCTTCTTGATGGATAATGGTGATATTACGTAGAATTAGGCACCTGCGAAATTGGTGTTCTCTCTCGGGTGGTCATGCATTGCAAATCAGCTTTGTTCCTGTTTCGCAACATCGAGAACATCAGCAGTTCCTCATTCCGAATCAACCCATGAACCCAAGACATGGTAAGTTCTGCCTTCGTTCGATCCTTTCACATGTAGAATCCGGCTCGTGGTGAAGAGTTGTTCAGGAATGCTGCCTCGACCCTCTCGGAATTCAAAGTGCATGAACTTACCGTCCTCGTCTTGCATGCCGATGATGAGTTCGACACGGTCGCTCGCTTGGCCTGGGCCGCGGAGACACAAGCGTTCTTCAAAGTGGTGAACCATGGCGTCCCCTGCAGCTCATCCAGATTGAAGGTCATGGCGCACATGCAAGACTTTTTCGCCACTTCCATCGAGGGGAAGCCGCACGTGAAGTCCGACATGCGCAAATATTCTCACGGCTACACGCTAGACGATGGCAAGCACCCATGCTGGACGGAGCGCCTCATCTTCACGTTCCTGAAAGAGGCCTTTTAAACTGGGCGTGAGTCCATGGCCAAATCAGATACTCAGCAAAATGTTGCCAGTTTCCTGGATTTGAACGAATCTTCAGGTGAATAACGCGCCATCATAATCGGTGTCACTATGAAGATCTTGCGATGTACATAGGTGCTCCAAATATTGAGCTCCTCCGTGAGTTTGCACACCACATCGGATTCCTCTACGTGATTCAAAGGCCGAGATGCAGCTTCATCTTTTCCAGGCTATGAAGCTTAGCGCACTGTCACAAAGTTTAATGGCTATGGCGTCGTGCAGGCAGGATATATTACAGTGCTTGGAGCACATAAACGGCTTGAGCTCGTAAAATTATAGGGTAGCTCAATGGTGTAAAATTATGTCGGCGATGCAGTAAAATTGGAGGAAATTGTGGACGTGTCCTGAAATTCAACTGGCTCCGACGTTTGTCGATACATGTATACGAGCAACGGGAAAAGGACTACAGTAGCCGAAGATACGCAAATTATTGTACCGTACACTATCAAAATCAGCCGACTAAAGATGTCAACGCTCGGCGTCCCTTTCCCTAAAGTGGAAGGCGAGCTTAATACAGTATGTAAACCCTGATCTTGCCTCCGTCGACATTGCAGTGTCCGCTTTCTGCCGGTTCAGCGTCAATGTTCCCTCGTCCCTCTCCGCTTTTGCCTTAGCATAACCCTTCCTCGCGCATTTAGGAGGCGCGTGTGCGCGATGGGCGTGATCGAAAGAGTGGTTATTCAACCTGTGTTGTGGGTTGTTTGCATTATCCTGCCTCTGTTCAGTGGTTCTCTTTCTTTGTACCCTTCTTTCCCTGCTATTGGTGCTCTACCTCTTGACTGGGAATTGTTTTTTTCGCCGATTCAACATGTATTGCTTACTATCCTCCTAGGATTGGATTGTTTCACAAAAAAGAGAGAGGTATTCAATAATATTCGTGTTAATAATCTAGGTTACACGCTCGTGAAGTTGTTTCTGATGCTGGCATACTCCATTCTGACTCCTTATCTTTATAGCTTAGCGAGGCCTTATATGTTGGTCGCTCCTCAATGCTCAATCTGGTTACTACGGCTTTTGCTCTGCACTCTCATCACACTGCTGAACCAGTCGGTGATCTTTGTGTTCAAGAACCGCCGGTCATGTCAGGTGCTTTTACTGGTTGCTTCTGTGTTGATAGGGATACTCGGATCTTCGAGAACCAATGTCTTTCAAGCCATTCCTCTAGTCGTTGGATTCATTCTTGCTATTCCGGATTTCGACCTTCAACCTGGTTTAGAGTTCAAGTTACGATTCACAAGATTCGTCACTCGCAATATGGACGAGGAATCGGTACAAAAGTTGCTAGACTCGAAGCATTGTAAGATGATGTGCTGCAACGAGATGATGCCTTCACTGGCTGATTTGGATTCCCCAGTGTTCTCATGTTTTGTGAAGCGTGAGGATCAGCAGATTTGTGATTTGAAAGTGAACGCTAGATATGAGATAGGGTTGGGGTCTGTTACAACGTCGTGCAACGAGCATGAGATCGATGTCGTGGTTTCAACTCCTCGTTGTGGAACCAAGAAAATGACGATGAGGAACACAGCGCTGTCAAGATACAATCTTCACAAGTCTGCTGAGTTCTGGAGGGACAATCCAAGGCTAGGAATTCTGAATTATGGTGTTATAAAGATTGGGGATGATGGTGGTGCCAATGTGGAGAGGTCCTGCATCAGCACTCAAGAATGGATCAGGTGTTGTGGCATAGAGGGGTTAATATTTATGACATTTGGTGACTATGACCAAGATGTCTGACAAATCACCTTGTATTGTTCCTGAACATGACTTGGAACAATCATGAGTGGCTTGTTAAATTTGTTAGGCTATTAGCTCGACAAATCACCTTGTATTGTTCCTGAACATGACTTGGAACAATCATGAGTGGCTTGTTAAATTTGTTAGGCTATTAGCTCGATCTACAGGTGTAAAGGATATAGAAAAGATATTTATTACACTTTGTTAGTTGACTTTTGGAATTATTGATTAAACAATATGACCATGGGCGTACTCATATTGTCCGGAGTGACTAGGAGCAAATGATGAAAAATGATCATTGGTGAACATTTTATAACCATGTTTTGACGGTTCGTATTCAGACACATGTTATTATGTACAGTCATAACATGTGATATGTGACCACAAATTTTCATAATTTTGACTGTAAGAGGATTACTAATGATTATATTTTCAGTCATTTATTCTTAGTTGCTCCAAACAAAATGCCTATATGATCATAAAACCTTAGATCTCTTGTTGTGCATATTCTACATACCATCATCACCATCATTCTGGCGTGAGATTTGTACGTCATGTCGAAAGTGCATTCGCACCACATCAGTAGCCAGCGGACAGACGGCTCCAAAAACATCTGTAAAATTTAACCAACTCATGTCTCGATGTGAATATCTCTACATCATTCGGCAGGTGCTTCATATTCTGGAGCTTTGTCGGAGAGTGAGGTCGAGAAATACGCCGCCAGTATGCACATCATCACTGTTCAGTGTTCACATAACATCGGTGGCACCCGACATGCCATCCTCACAGGAATTCTGCTGAAGCGAAGGGGGAGGCGGGGTATCATTCCTTGGGTTCGAGATGAAACACCGCCTTATTTCGGAGGCTGGGCGTCCCTTCCTTCCCAGCAGAAGACGAGCTGCTGTAACGATCCCGACACTCACCGTCAGCATTCATTCATTTCTTGCCATTCTTTACTTTGGCGTCCTCGAACTTTTCATCTCGTCACCGCCTGCACTGTTCAGGTTCCTCTTCGTAGGGTCTTGATGCATGGTTAGTACTGGCAGAGTATTTGTGCAGAATGGTAGTGATCGATAGAGTGGTTATTGTTCCCGTAACTCATCGGCACCAGCATCACGTACCGTAACGATCCCTAACGATCCCTAACGCTCCGGAACTGTAAAGCCCCCATCTCAGTGCATCAGTTTCTCATTAGAGCAATCCACTGCTACTTGATCTGAGATTGGCCTTTCCTCCGCATTGATTGAGCTCGCTATCGATCGTCGCCATGCCGACGACCTACGAGTGCACAGAAGTTGTGGCAGGCTCTCCGGAGCTTCTGTTTCATGCTGCGAAGGACGGACCGAACTGGGTGCCCAAGGTGGCTCCCCATGTTGTTTCTACTATGTTGTTTCAACCATGGCATGTAGTGTAGTTTCATTCAGTACATGTTGCCTCAATGTCGAAAGGACTCATGTTACACTTTAAACACTTTGTACTTGTTTCATTGATCATAACTGGGTTTGTGGTAAAATTAATCTTGTGTCTAAGAGCCTAGACAAAGCCACTTCTTTCAGCAGACACCGACTAAAGATTAAAATCTTGTATTCTTGTATTTATCGGACTTTGCCCATGGGTGTGAATCACAAAATTGAAACATGCCTAAAAATTCACAAAGGCCAAGCCATTGATGAGACCAATTCATGGCAAAATCTTCTCATGTGATTGGTCCATTGCTTGAAATTGGCTTGAGGAGTCGGCACCAATTTTAGGAAATTATATTATAATGTGTGGGGGACAAGTTAGGATATGACTCTTGCTCCAAAAATTGGAAGTTACAAGAATAGAAGTCCAAATTTAGGCATTGGGCAGTTCCTTGATTTCATTACAAATTGTTATCTCACTAAAGTATTATACTGCAAGCAAATCAAGTGCATGAAATATACGTACTATTACAAATTTGGCCTCATGGCCTCGTGAATTGACCCCATAGCCCAGTACTAAGAAGTTTGTTTACTTGAGTAATCTTCAAATTGGAATCTCATTGGCATTAGTAAGTCCCTCAGTAGTTCATTTGCACATCGGCAATGGAATTGACAACAAGCGCACAAGATTGGAACCATCGATGATTGTTGAAAGTATTTACTCCTGTAACATCAAAGTAGATTGTACTCATTGTAGTAGCTGAGCTCTAGAATTACAATGAGCAATAAATTTATATTCAACGAGCAAACGTGGCCGGCTATTCCACATCCATCGAATTCTTTAACATCAAAGAATATGTCTTTCTTCATAATGGGAACATTCAATGAATCTAAAAAAATACAATTTAGCTCAAGTTGAGTTGAATGTACCCACAACTCGTGTACTTCACTAAAATTGGACAAAACAACCAATTGTCGGCGTTTTCAAATGGCCATATCTTACTCAAAGTTTGTCCGAATTAGACATATGAGGTGTATTGACATTTAATCTTTCTATAAATATCGAAAAACACCTCATATGCTCAATTTGGACAAAATTTGAGTAAAATGTGGACCATTTGAAAATGCCAACAATTGGTTGTTTTGTTCAGTTTCAGTGAGGTACCCAGTTAGTGAAGCACATTTAGCTGGACTCAAACTCAACTTTAATTGCCAAAAAATATCTAGCCATGATTCCTCTTGTGGTTGAATCATCCTCACTCTTCTGGATTTTGACCTTGAGCCTGACGTGAAGTTTAAGATACGATTCACGAGGTCTGCCACTTGAGTAACATGGACAGGCCACCAACAATCTCTACATTTACTTTCCAATATTCTCATATTCATATATCAAGGATCATTTTTCTACAATAAAAAAATTAATTTTTTTTTTTAAAATTAAAAAAAATAAAACAAAAAATTGGTCAGTCCACCCCCCCTGTTTTCTTGAGATGCACAATACCTTGTTTTATCAACCAAAATTACAACAAAAAGGTACTTTCTAAACTAATGCGAGGATTGCTAAGAATTTTATATAGTTCAAATGACTCTGAGATTTCAGATAGTAATAGGTTACCCTATATACAACATTGCAATTTCAAAAAAGACCTCATTTTTGACATTGTACAAAGTTGTAATGCTTGCTCAAAGTGAGTTATCTCAGAAAAGTCTAAGTGCCCGGTAGCAATCAATTACATAAATCTTTCAATTTGTACATAAGAAAAAATTTGATAACTTTACTAAATCTTTCATGCTAGTATAATACTCCCTATGTCCCATAATGTTAAATTAGTAAGTTTTCTTAATTCTACCTCTAGAGATAAATTTGAGATAACAGAGAAATCCGCACATCAAGTTGCAAATTGGGCACGAAGTTGAACTCGGGACCAAACTCAGAAAACCATCAAAGTCATGCATTTTTGACTTTAGTCCCCAGTTCTAAAAATTTGGTGTTCAGTTCGAGGTTTGGTCCCAGTCCGACGAGAACTGGGTGTTTTGGTCCCTCGTCTGTCCTACTTAGCGGATGTCTCTAACAATCCGTCATTATTGTACAGAGGGTGTACAAGATTTGAATTGTTCATATCATTTTCAAAAGGAGTTTAAAACTCTCACAATGAATTGATACTTTGGAGTAAAGTTCAAGCTTCCTTTCCGATTGGACCTTGGGAGGTATTAAAGAACATTTCAATAAATTCTTTTAGGGGGGCCTCCAAGGGGCAATGGTTCGTGGTAGCTACCAAGGAAGCACCCTAAAATCTGTGGAGACCCCCTGAGGCCCTTTTAGATGACTTTGAATTCAGAAATGGGGTTTGCGGCCCCAAATTACCCTTAGAGCATACTCCTTGGCAACTTAAAGCAATACATTGAAAACTAGGAGGCTCCTTCATTCCTCCTTCACCCTCCTTGGTAGCTGCTACGAACGCTTACCCGGTAACTACCACGAACCATTGCGGTGTACCATACGTTTACTTCGTTGCTTATGGTGAAGGTGTTCCATTTTCTATGGAGAGCTTGCTAATACAAAAGTAACCACGCGATAATGGAGGACCAAGTGCAGCGTCACGGCTGACGCTTGCTTGCTCATGCCAATCGAAGCGGCAGGTGAACCCAGCATTACCCACAATTCCCAGTTCTCGAGATCAATTTGTGCACATCTTCCACACGATTTCGAAGGCTAGGGTCAATTCGATCCGCAATGGCAGCAGAGACAGCGTCCCAATTCTTCGCCGTCGATCGGCAGCACTCACTGCAGAAGTTCGTTCTCCCGGAGTCGCTTCGTCTAGATACCGCCTTCGACAGCTTCGCCGCCGAGGATGAATTCCCCGTCCTCGACTTGCAGGCCGATGATGATGTCGACACGGTCGCTCGCTTGGCCTGCGCCGCCGAGACATGGGGGTTCTTCAAAGTGAGGAACCATGGCGTCCCCCTGCAGCTCATTCAGAAGGTCATGGCGCACATGCAAGAGTTTTTCGCTAACCCCATCGAGGAGAAGATGCGAGTGAAGTCCGACATGCCCCGAAATTATCAGGGCTATACGCCCGGCACCATGATTGTGGACGTCGATGGTAAGTACCCATGCTGGACGGAGCGCCTCTTCTTCTCACGAAAGAAAGAGGAATTTCTAAACATGGCAAATCGGGTGTGGCCACAAGACGCCCAGGACCAAATCAGGTGATTCACGAACTGATGCCTGTTATCTAACTTTGAGTGAGTAATTACTCTAGGTGAATATTTATACCTTATCAGAGATCTCACGATGACGATCTTGCTCCGATCATTGAGTGCACGAGAGGCCTGTACACCATATCGGTGATTTGAATCCGAATTCATCCCCTTTCAGGCTCTTCAGAATTGCTCAGTATTGAGTGTTTAGGGTGGCTATGGCGCATGCAGGCAGGATCTATTACAATACTTGGAGCACATGGACGCATTGAGCTCGCGACTTATCAAGCTTCTGGGCCAAAGGTTAGGAGTGGAATCGGCGTCCCAGCAGTACGGGGAGTATCATGACAGTAGCACCGGAAACTTGATCGGCGCGCATTACCCTCCATGTCCACGACCCGACCTGGTCCGCGGCCTCCGGGCTCACACCGACCCCCACTCGCTTTCGATTTTGTATCAGGAGTACCCGGGGCTGCAGTTGCTGAAAGACGGCAAGTGGCTGGCTGTCAAGCCCGAGGCCGGCGCGTTCGTCGTCAACATTGGTGACATGCTGCAGGTAAACGATTCGTCCTGTCAATGCTTCTACTAGATTCCTATTCGTGGTTGATTTTCGTATGCTTCGGGTCGCTAGTGAGCTTGGCACTTACTTGGGATGAGTGCAGATATGGAGTAATGGAAGATACAAGAGTGTGCAGCACCGAGTGGCACTGAATACCTCCACCGCGCGATTCTCGCTCATTTTCTTCAAGAATCCTAGAGACCATGCCGTCATCTCCGCCCCCGCTGAGATTGTCGATGACGAGCATCCTCGCAAGTACAAAGACGTGTCGTGGAGGGAGTATGTAATGTTGGTCGCCACCGGGAAAGCGAAGGCGGGCCATCTCATTGACAAGATTACAATCCAGTAAACTTAACATCAAAGAAGCAACAATGCAGACTTCAATTTCTGTACGTCAGTGTAATTAAATACAGCCTGAGTTAGAGGATACCATATATCACTTCTGAAACATATCTAGATCTCTATGAATACAAAACCCTAATCAGTTTACGGGTGACTGTTTTATGAACAATGCTCTATGAATACAACCTCGGACCCAACGTTTCTCAAGTCCCAAGTGTACACTGTAGCTCCATGGTTTATGATTTCATCGGTAATGCAGTAAGACTCGAGGAGATTGTCGGCTTGTACCGCTCAAGAAGTCTTCGGTTAATCATTGAAGGAAACAAAAACTACAGTGAAATGCAGAGTACGACCGTGATGCACAGTATCTAGGTCAGTTGACTAAAATGTCTCGGCGTCCATATCTTCAAAGAGGACGACGTGCTAATGTAAGCCCACAGGTAGCATTTTGTTCTTGAGCCCATAGCTTGCCTCCGCTTACTCGGCAATGTCCTACTGCCGGTTGAGCATCGTTCTTACGCCCATCGCTTAGATTCTTCGACCATTTGTGCGCGATGGGACTGATCGATAGAGTGGTTAGGCAGCCTGCGCTTAGTTTCTTCAAGCATTTGTGCGCGATGGCACTGATTGATAGAGTGGCTAAGCAGCCTGTGCTGTGGGTCGTGCGCATCTCCCTAGTTCTGTTATTTGGTTTTCTTGCTTCCTACCATAATGTATTTGCTTACCCTGCTATAGCTGATCTGACTCCCGATATCTCGTCGATTTTTTTGTTAACTGTGACAGTCTTTCATAGTCTTCTCATCTTTTACGCGGCTGTCGCATGTATATGTCGTGTCAGTCATCCTGAAGGAGATTTGATAACACTAACTGACTTGATCACCCCGTTGTCTATGTGTCTGGTGTCATCCGCTTTCTTTTGCTTGAATCAATGGATTGCACACGGTGGTCTCCTAAGTCTCTTTGGAAGGGACAATCTGGTTACTAAGGATTCAACTGTGCACTCTTCTGAGTCGTTGATCACGCGACAAGTGCGCTGGTGTTCTGGAGGTCCGACATCCCAAGGCTACGGTGAAGTGAAGTCGCATTGCATCAGCACTGAAGAATTGATCAAGTACGAAGGCTCGGAGGAGTTTACACTTGTTGTAACATCTAATTAGCACGACTAGAATGTATGGCAAGTGACCTAGTATCGGACCTGAATGATTCTGAATGTGACTTAGAACTTTTTTTAGTTGATACTTTGTTGAAAACAGTGCGTGCTGCAGAAGCATTAATGGTGAACCATTTCTTGGACATGGATGAATTTCGGAATGAGCTCTAGATTTCCGGATACAGTCACGTACTGTACATGCTGTAAATAAAATGCTCTGATTTTACAGCGACCTAGCCATGTGCCAATTTCTCTACCCTTTACATACATAGGGAGGATTTGGGCTCTATGTCCGAGATATGATACCCTGATCAGTTTGAGGTCGGAGTTATCTCGCCGCGTTTGTCTGCACCGACAAAACCCCAAAATCCCAAACCCTGTTACTACCATATAGTGTTAGTGGACTTCAATCGATAATATATTGACTGATTCAAGACAAAATGAGATAAAATATAGTTATATCACAAACCTTGTTACTACCATTTAGTGATAGTGGACCTCAAAAGGCTTTGTCTGCAAGCAAATTCTGATAGCGCCATCACACCTGGCAGTCAGATATATAGAACGTGTGCAATATCCTCTCATGGATCCAGCCTCCTTACGAGATTGTTGCTGCTTTGAGGAAACTCTATCACTTGAGCTTTTCTTGCACTCGTTTGTACGGGTTCAATTCAGGGTGCTGTCCAGTGCTGTCTATCTCTGCGGTCTCATGATTGTACTAGCGATCGTCTTGTCACTTTCTTGTGACGAACCGGAATTTACTAGGCCTACTGCCATTCATCGAACACGATCCGCTGCCCATCAAGCAGCGATGATAGAGGAGCGGAAGCAGAGAAGTAGGTTGAAGATCCGAAAACAGCGAATTAGGTCAAAGTCTTGGAACAACGAGTGGCTTGACAGATGGAAGGAGCTTCACACATCGGAGGAGATTCCGAGCAGTCCCTCCCCGCTGGTAGTGGTCGCCAGATTCAGCGAATCATTTCATAAAGATTTCCGCCGCTTGCCCAGGAATGACCAGTACCGGCTCGAGAGGCAGGAGGGGAAGAGGATAGGAGGGTGGTTCCTGGTGGTGAATCCGGTAACCCAAATGGCAGCAATGCAACGTTACCAATCGCAGGATGCATCATGCGGCTATTTTCTGATCGAAAGCGACGATGATGTGTCGGACGCACTAGAACCTGCACTACAACAGGCCGTGCCGTGCCTGGAGATGTACAGGCGCGCAAAGCAGTGCGTGGACCCGAGATTGAGGTTCCGGAGGATGCGGAAGAACGACATGTGGTACGACGCCGCAACGGCACTGTATGCGAGTTACCTGCTCTTCCACGAGCAGACCTTCCGACCGGAGCCGCAACCATGCCCAGAGTGGAAGTGCCGCACGTGGAGCAAGCGCGATGTGAGGGCTGTGGTGAAGTTGCAGGCGCTTTGGCGGGGGTGGTACCTCCGGCAGCGCGTGCTCTTCTCTTCACACACCAACATCGGCCGCCGCTTACTCGAGCAATAGTGGCAACGTCTCCAAGATCGGTCTGTTAAACCTTAAGCGTCCCCCAGTGCCCCTCAGGCTCGCTCAGAAAGTTTCGATCACAGTTTTGTTAGAAGTATAAGTAGAATACTTTATCTTATTAGTATTTAGTGTATAAACAATAAAGTAATTACAGATTAACTTAGAGTGAAAAGGTGTGTTAGTCTCGTTACAAGTAAAGACAACATCTTTTCAACTATTCATAAGGATGTAATCTTCTTCTCTAAATAATTAATATAAGAAATGTGTATTCTAATTTCATGTTAAAAAGAGTAAGTCTTTTATGGTATCAGAGCTAGGTCAAATGATCTACTAATGAATAAGAATTTAAACATTTCTTCATTTTTACAGAATGTGCTTTGAAAGCACAATCACTTCCAAGATTGAGACAAGTGTACCATTTATTAATAGTTTTGCACAAGTCTTGATAATCAATCAAGGTGATCAAATATCTATGACACCACAATCACCCTTGAATTTAACAAGCATCTTCAATTAAATTGAATATCATTATTATAATAATCTTGGACACACAAGAGCTATTTTGAGAATCGAACAACTTTTTATCATGATAACAAGAAAATTATAGATCATATGATTAACATATTGATTATATATTTAATATAATCTAGTTTAATCAAATTCAAAATTATCATCAATTTATAGTAATAACACTTAAATGGCTCAAGCACAACAATACAAAATTCCGAATACCAAAGATTATCCAAAATTTGATGTAAATTTTGATTTGGCGTAAATTTTGGCGTAAATTTTGGCGTAAATTTTGATTTGGTAGTATAAATGTTGATTAGTAATATAAAAATAAAGTTGAAAAATTAAATAACCTATTACACTTTACAAAATTTCAAGTTACACGCCCAAATTTATATATTGTTCATTACCTTCCACAAAATGCTCAAATTAACCTCTCCTTAGTTCTAACAACCTCATGTTAATGTGTTTATGTCATTTAAATATTTAAAATTGTCAAATTTCACTTTGTGTGATTTAGTAGTAGTGCAAGTCCTTCAAAGGACTTTTTAAGGACATTTAATTCCTTGGAGATGTGTAGAAGTGTGAAAAGAGTTTTATTTGTCATTATAGTCATGTAAAGAGAGGATTTGGAGGGAAGAGACAATGGAGGAGAGAAGGTGAGGATGAGTGTTGAGAGAGAATCTTGGAAAGTAGTGGAGGGAAATTTTAAAAGAGGAGAAGAGGTGGGGGGAGAAAGTGGTGGGAACCCACTTGAGTGCATCGGGTACATGTACACTTGAGTGCATTCTCATTGTACATGTCCACTTAAAGCCATATTATCTTGGACCAATGTTCATTTTACATAACTCAAGTAAGCATACTTGACGAAAATGCACATATGGGGGTCCTTGATGGAACATTCTTTCAAAGAATTGTTGCTTATTCATTCAAAATAGTATTTTAGTCATCCATAATGGACTTGTTACATTTACATTTTAGTTCTTAATATCTTTAAAACTTAACATAGTTATGTTTATATTGTATTCTGTCATAATAATTATTATGACTAAAAAAAATGCACTGTAATTTCTTCATATATTCAAGCGTCAAGATTCTCCAAAAAAAAGGAGTTGTCGCATCTAATAATAAATATTTTAAGCTTTATTATGAAACTATTTTATATTTATTTTTCATTTCTATTTCTTTATCATTGTTTGAGTTTTTCCTTATTTTTAATCTTTTGGCTATTTTCTTCCCTAATGGATGTGTGAAAGACTAGTTCAAAATTGGAGAAAAATAACTTGTGGCTGCTGCTAGGTGTAAGGCACGGATTGGAGATATGGAAAATAAGGAGATTGAGTTTTACTGTTACTTGTCGTTGCTAGTTTTACTCAACCAAGTTTATATACCTTGAGTGTAAATCATCTGGCATGTTTGGGATGTGTGATGTCTTTCCATTCGTTTAATAGATTTATTTGCCCAGTATGTAAATTCCATGTGCAGGTATAGAGTATGTGGGACTTACACATTTACGTCTCGTTTTGAATTGTGATATTTACATGCTGACATCAAAGACGTTTACGGTTAAAAATTAGAGAATTTGGACCCGACACTCACCGCAAATCTAATACCAAAAGTATTTGGATCAAAAATAGAAAGTTGTTTTATTTCATCTTAAGATCATGTTTATGTAAACAATATTCATTAAAAACTATTTTTGGTTTCCCATAATTGGCTTGCAATGGTAAAACATGCCTAATATTTGAAAACCCAAAACCAAAAGCTGCCTTCTCTCAAATGCATGTCAATAATTCATACTTAATTGTATACCTTTGCAATTTTTACCACACAAACTAGAACTGATTTGGGACTCAACCCAAGTGATTTCATCCAAAACAAAGTTTGGATGGACGAGTTATGGCTCTTCAAAGTTTCTGCTCTCCAACCAAAATGTAGAAAAACGACGTTGGGGACGTTTAGGGGTCAAGGACCCAACCCAAGTGATTTTGTCAAGAAAGTAACGCAGAGGAAGAATCTATGGCTCTTCAAAGTTTTGTCCCTTCATCCAAAATGTTGTTTTTTCACATCAAGGATGTGTATGGGTTAAGAGCAACAATACTTTTAGTTTATTCTAATTTTAAGTATTTGCTTTTACTTCAGCAATATTCAAGTGGTATATTTACCCACATAAACCTTCTTAGAAGTCCATTTTCTAAGAACACTAAGAGATAAGATTAACTATACTTTATTTTATTTTAAAAATACATTTTTGCTTTTACTTCACCAAATTCATTCGGTTTATTAACCCTTAAACGCCCAAGGGGGGATAAAGCTCTTAACAGTTGGTAATGACGTTAATTTTTTCAAAATTGCGTAAAAAGAAATAAAAGATGAAAAATGAAAAATTCAACCGTAGGATCTTCTTTGGAGCATGGCAATGAGTATGACAGCCAAGTTGCATGTCATTTGGAGCTATGGATTTCAAGATCCATGCAAAAAAGGGGTGAAGATCACATCACCAAACTTTCATGCAAAATCTCTTTCGTGCACTCTCACAAATTGAGGATCATGGTTTTTACTATTTCCCCAAGGAGGCAGTACAGTAAACCCGCCGAGGAGTTGGGCAAAAAAAACGGCGGATAAAAACCGATGGGATGAAAGCGGGGTTGTGCACGAAAGACGGAGCCTCACATCCAGAATGTCGAAAAACGACATTGTGGGCGCTTAAGGTTGAGTATAGGAACATCATCACAAATACAATACAAAATTCATTTGGATGAAGAATCTTCCAACTACAAAGTTGTTGGATTTCATCTAAAGCTCTTATCTACATAAAAACAATTTATGATAAACTAATTTGGGACCTTCTTCATATGTACTTGATTTATCAGTCCTAATTCCTTAACCCTTAAACGCTCAAGGTGACCCGAGGGGTCACCTTCCAACAGAATCTTCTCTGTAGCTCTCACTGTACTTAACTTTTCACTTATATTTTGATGTCAAACTGGTCACCTTCTTGTGATGCATTCAAAAAGTGAAATTTTACAATTCAAATCACAATTTGTATGAGTGATTTTGTGCTTTGAAAAGATTGTGGTAGCGAGGTTGGGGTTGTACATAACCTTGTAGGAGGTTGCAAGCTCATCATTGATTGGTGCATTCATGATGCCCTTGTTTGAAAAGTGCACTATTCATGATGCCCAAGTATAAAAGATGCGGTGATCCAATTTTGGGCTGCCCGTTTCACACCCCATGGGCGTTTAAGGGTTAATATACAAATAAGATTTGCTTTGTATTTAATCCAAGTACTTCAGTCCTCAATTGACTCTAGATGAAGAAACATTGGCTCTTCTAAGTTTCAACTTGTCTTCCAATATGTTGTTTTTTAACATTCATCATGTTTAGGGGGTTCTAAAACCATGTGTACTTTAAGTTTTTTTAATGTGGAAACATCATTACAAATGTACCAAAATTACCAAAATTTATCCAACTATTAAACTTCAACAACAAACTTATTGAGTTTCATCCTTAATTCAAACTTGGCTAAGAGAGTTATATGAAAAAAGAAATGTGATACATATTATGGTTCAGTTTAAGCCAACAATGGTAAAAAATGCCCCATGTTCGACAAAACAAAATCTCCTTGGGGAATCATGCATGCAAATATTTCATACAATCTTGGTTAGACCTAAGATTTCAACCACTTAACCTAAAGTCAATTTGACCCAACTTGACAAATTTTGTCAAAAAGGAATATTGGATGAAGAAAAATTGGCTCTTTGAAGTTTCATCCTTTCACTCAAAGTGTCTAGTTCTGACATCAAGTACACTTAGGGGTTAAATTACTTGTCTAAGTTGCATCGTAATTTTATCAAAGTTTATGAGATTTTAAAATATCTCCTTTTAAAGGATTAAGTCTAATATTGATACACATTATGTTTTTAAAAACCTCTAAGCTTTCATGTCATTGAAGCAATAGCTTTTGTTGTTCATACTAACAATCATGTATGTTTGTACATTTGAATGAATGTCTCTTTGAAAATTGATACATTACTATGTCAAATGGAATCTATACTAGTGTAAAGTATTTAATTCTTTTTAAAGATTTTCATTAAAATACAAATACTTCTACTTATATACTATGTGATATGAATGAATTAAATAAATCTTATTTAAGTATAGGTTCTTGCAATTATGATTCAACACAAATATGAAAATTCATATACTTTCAAGGTTTGGACAGTTATAATAAGATAAATATGTTCTCACTCTTTCATACATGGATGTACAAAATGAGTAACTCAATTCTACCTACACATTGTAGATCTAACAAACAATTCAAGTAGAACACTAATATATAGACCGAGTGGAACAAATACTCTTGGATTTTTTAGTATGAAAAAAAGATCATATCCATAGTGAATTTTTCAAAAAAACATTATGTAATCACTTTCAAGACTACTTGAAATTGCTAATGAATATAAATCTTGGTATCAGATCAAAAGTCTAAATATTTATCTTTAATTTGTTTTTTTTTCAACCGATAACGTTTAATTATTCGATCAAGGTTTGACTTTATCATTGTTATATTCAAAATACTTGCATTGTGACTTTCTTCACTTGATTTTGATCCCAATGAACCATCATATTCAAGGTTCATTGATGCTCTAGTATCAAAATCAAGAGTTGTAGTATCATATTGTTTATCTGAAGTATTACAAATGCGATCTAACAAATCCACAATATCTAAAGCTTCAAAATTCTCTTTCTATTTCACTTCATCAATTCCGATATCATTGTCATTCAATTTTTCATTGTTAAAGGTTACTTGTGGTGGTTGACCTTCATATATTTTAAGGTTGTCTTCTTTTCGTTGTGCACTTTCTACATTCTTAAAAAACGGATATTCTTTTATAACAGTACAATCATATCTATTTTGTTGCCTTTCATTGTAATTGAATCTATTTAAACTTACATGCCTATGTTTAGATGGATGATATGATATGAGAAGAGATTTTATTATTAACGTTGAACATTATGATCTTACAAATGGTGCACATCCAACAGTTGCGCTTTATTTTGGTACCTATGATAATAATTATATCTAAGTTCCCTAATTAAAATTACCCAAAATTATATATTTGTTTCATACCTCTATTTGGGACAAGTAGAAATATGCAATTTTGGGTTTCTAAAGGACACGTCACATGGGAAGGGAAGCCTTACATGGGACCAAAGGAGAGCAAAACTTTTCTCAACGTCATTGGTCCATTCTTTGAATTCCAAGAAGTGAACTAATCAAGTTAAGAGAATTTCTTGGCCCCCTTAAACCCATGTAGAGCAACAGACATGGACCTTTTCACAAGTTGAGCTCCAGTTTTGTTTTGAGGGGTTTACTGAAACGTCGTAGCCTTGTAGGGTTAGGATCAGAGTTATGACTTCGTCGCCTAAGAGTACTGAGTGGTGTGAGGTTGTTGATATAGTAAAGGTTCAAGAAGCGAGGCTCAAGAACACCCTATGTCAAAGAAAGAATCGAGAGTTGGAGAGGATTTGTCGTGAGGCATCGCAGTCGTTAGCAGCATCAGTTCATAACGCACAGTGCCTTTGCGGCCTCATATTGCATAGGGCGGCTACAGCCATGCCAAAAGAGTAGCATATTGTCTTTCAGAAGAAACGGCGACGAGGGTCTAAGAGTATCAGAGGGTCTTTATCCAAAAGTTGATCGAGCACCCAGTTCTTGAAAATTTTTCTCAAGTAGTATGTGACGGACTTGCTGAGGCCTCGTCAGGGCTCAAATACGGGATTGGGAAGGATAGGCTTCTTGCAAGAAACATGATTGAAGCAGCAGTAATATCAATTGGCGATGATAGGTGCATGCGCGCCGCTGCTACCTGTGTTGGAATGAACAAGCGTATTGTTTGACGCGCAATAGAAAGGCGATCTTTATTGAATGACCAAAGCGACGGAGAGGTTTGGGCTAATATTTATAGGCGCAAGCGGAAAGATGCCTTAGAGGAATGCGTGGTGGATCGAGTGATTTCTTGGTGGACATACGAAACCCGTGTCTCCCCATACAAGAAGGACGTCAGAAATAAAGGACTGGCTACAAGACAAAAAAAATTCATCCTACACATTGGCTGGAAGAGAGCGAGGTAAGCCTTCAGACCACAATGATGTGTTTCCTTCAGATTCCAGTTGGTCTGGTATTGATCCTATGGGTGGCCTCTGTTGTTCGTTTAAGAAACATTGATAAGTCTTGTACGATGAGTGTTGTCTGTTTAAGAGTCATCAAGAAATTCAGGGATTAGAGGTTCATGCTTACTCTTGATGTTTCCTTAACTACCTTCCTGATCAGATTAAATCCTTTTAGATCTCTATCAAATTCTATATTCCCCATCTGAGTCGGGGATTGGAACTATAAGAACATTGGAGAACTGTAGAAGTATTCAAGAGTTTACGATCTAGGGTTCAGAACACCTGAAAACAGACTCCGGATTGTTACATGTTCTTTTGCCTTAGAAGTGAGTTACGTATGGATTATTGCATCCGGGTGTTCATTTTCCTTTGATAGATAGGGTCCACACAATCGGATCCGGATTGATGAGATGGTCTATGAGAAGTCATGGAGTCCTTTGATGATGTAATGTAGTAACGAACTTAAGGAACTAAGGAATGGTATGGAGTCTTGAAAACAGACTTAAGGAACTAGTGAATGGTATGGAGTCCTGAAAACAGACATTGCAACTCTATGAGAACTCCTACTTCTGAAAAATTGAATTGTATGTTCTGTGGTCTAAGCTGTCAACATCGTTGTCTGTGCAGCTGGATTTCTACACCAAATTCCGAGCGGCTAACAGAGATATCTCTATATCCTATGGGGCCTTCAAGCAATTGAAACCAATTTTTGTCAAGGGCCTTACAGATTTTAACACTTATTGCTGCAGATATCATCAAGAAATGCAGGAGATAACTGTCGGTTTTATGAACATGCGAGCAAACAAGGTTCACTTTGAGGCAGGGGAGACCAGGTGCGGATGTGGCTGTGCAAGTCTGTGCACAAATTTTGGATCTTTGACAACAAGGGAAGGTCTCGTATCCACCAAATGGCTCAACACAGGTACACAACATTGCTTACTTTAATGTCATTGTACATCCGGCTCGTTTCATTCTTTGTATTGTACTGGACATTAAATACTGGAGAGAAATAAACAATCAGTACTATCAACCGAGGCTCTATAGTTATGCATCGAATTCTGTGCTCTTGTCTATATTGATTTAGATTCTTGGTCTGTTGTGAAACTGCAGGTACAAACGGAGCGGCAAACTTTGGGAGTGTTGGATCAGACTAAATTAGTCTACTCAACTTAGCATAACAATTTTAGATTATACTGGACAGTCGCATCGTTAGACCAATAGACACTTGAACTGTTCAGATTCCTTAGATAAAACTCTCCTTCTTCTGTAATACAATATATAATATAATTCATCAACACTGTAAATGGATCTCTCTGTCGATCCTCTTATGTTGTTTACATAACTCTAACATGGTATCAGAGCGATATAGCATTGTATCATTTAACTAAGAATGATGTGCTTCGCTTCGGTTCCTCCTGGGGAGTGCTCCAGCGAAGACATCTTTGATCTACTCATTCTCGATGATAATCGTGAGGAAGTTGAAACCGAGCTGCGATTAATGAATCTTTTAGTTAATCTGAGTTTCGAAATTTCCGATCAACTACTCGAAGCTGAGACTTCATCTATTCCACAATCATTCAACGTGGACTCTGTTGAACGTGCCTTAGCGACTCTCGAATCTCAGTGATATCATAACAATGGCAAACGCTGGATCAAGTGTCACAAACAGAGCTTACTTGATTCCATTCCTCAGTGCAGATAATTATGCAACTTGGAGTATGAAACTTCAACTATTACTGATACGCTCTGAAATATGGGGCGTTGTGGATGGTAGTGATGTAGCTCCTGCTGCAAGTGATGTAGCAGGCCTAACAGCCTGGAATCTACGAGATGCCAAAGCTCGATCGGAGCTCTTGCTACATTGCAGTGAGAAGCAACTCATTTCTTTACGCTCTCTCACAACCTCGAAGCTGGTTGGGATCATTTGAAACAACTTTATGAGAAATCTAATAAAGCATCGCAAGATAATCTGCACAAGCAACTTTGTCGGTTAACTATGTCTGACTCCGATGATGCCCTCAATTTCCTGGAAACATGGCAATCGCTCCTTCATGAAGCAGAAATTGCTGGATGCACCTTTTCTGAAGATCAGAAAGTTAACTTGCTTCTTGGTGCCTTACCAGACTCCTGGAGTGCTTTTATAACCACGCAGGGTGGTATCGACAACCTGACATTTCCGAACTTACTGTCTAACATTCTTCAACAAAACTCAATTAATCATTCAAAGTCTGAGATGTCAAAATCTAGCGCTTTTTATATTAAGGGCAAGTTCATTAAGCCATCTTCATCTAAATTCTCTCCAACTGGCCACTTTCCATCTGGTCAATTTCCTAGAACCAACAAGCCAAATTTACGATCCCAACCCACTGGCAAGCCTTGGTTGGGTCAGAAAATATCTGATCGTAACAACACCTCATTTTCCCGCATGACTATTATTTGTCATTATTGCGGAATTCAAGGACATAAAGCACCCGAGTGCCGTAAGAAGAAACTTGACCAAGCTAAGACTCGCCATGGTTCATCTAATAATGCCCTTACTGCTGATACACCAGCTTATCTATTCTCTGCTGTATCAGAAATTCCTGATCAGACTTCATCCTCGTACCTCGACTCAGGAGCGAGTCAGCATATGTCTCCCGAAAAAGAATTTTTTCGAGATTATCAACTTCTTGAAAACCCTCGACTTATTCTATTGGGCGACAATCGTTCCCATAATGCCATCGGCATTGGTTCCATACTTTTAAAAGTACCAACAGGGCAAAGTCTTCTTATTTCTGATGTTCTATATGTCCCTGGTCTTACCAAAAACTTACTCTCCGTGAGTCAAATAACAAATACTGGATATACAATTATCACATTCACTCAGACTCAATGTATTATCAAGACCAAGTCACCCGATTCCAATCAGCAAATGATTTTTCAGATTCCCAAAGAAGGCACTTTATTTTCGTTAGGCATTGCTATTCCACCTTCAGAGACAAATTATGTCTCTACAACCTTATCTCTATCTGACTCGGATACACTCAAGTGGCACTATCGATTGGGCCACCTTAATATGAATTATATTTCTCTCATCCAACATCACAATATGGTAAATGGACTCCCTCCATTAAAATCCAAACTCCTCTCTGTGAGGGTTGTATGTTTAGTAAACAGAGTCAACTCTCTTACCAAAAATCTCCTTCTACACGAGCCATTGTAACATTGGCTCTGATTCACACAGATTTGTGTGGCCCAATGAGCACACTCTCAATTGGTGGCGCTCTTTACTTTCTCTTAATCATTGACGATTACTCTCGTTTTACTCATGTATATTTCTTACAAAACAAGTCTTTTACTTTTTCTCACTTTCAAACTTATAAAGCATTAGTTGAAAACCAACATGCCAACTACAAAATTCTTATTCTTCGCTCCGATAATGGGGTGAATTTATATCCAATGAATTTATAAAATTTTGTCAATTTACTACACCTTATCATCGTGCTCAAAATGGGGTCTCTGAACGAAAGAATCGCACTTTAGTAGAAGCTGCTCGGAGCATGCTTCAAATTGCTCACTTAAGCAAAAAAAATTGGGCTAAAGCAGTGGCTACTGCTTGTTATTTACAAAATCGATCTTATACAAACTCCCTGCCAAATACGACTCCATATGAACTTTGGACAGGGTTTCGACCAGATCTTTTTGATCTACGAATTTTTGGGTGTCCAGAAATCTTCCTCTTTGTGACCGAGAGCTTGATCCCTTGAACCAGAATACAATGTCGTGGAAACGTTTCGAGATGGTCCCTGCAAATTCTAAGACGCATAAAGGCGATCCAAAGCAAGTAATTCGATTGGAGTATAAGGTTACAATTCCGAGAGAATTTCTACTCTATGTTGCTCCAAAGATCAAGCAGTTCGTATGGCATGAGTTCGTTGCACGCTGGCAAGATACGCAGTACAAGCAGTCACTCCAAGATCTAAAAAAAGGGGAGATTCTCAGTCTAATTGACTTCGCAGAGAACTATAGTTTCAAAGGACAGTCAGAAATTCAATCGCAGCACTGGTTCAGCTTCTAGTGTACGATATTGGTTCACATCACTTACCAAGTCAATGACGGTTATGACCTAGCTCAAGACACGGAGGCGAAGAGGCTTTATACCCAGTATCACTATTACATTAGTGACGACCGGTGTCACGATTCCCTCTATGTGCAACATTGCCTGATGTTTCATTGGGCTGACTTGGTTGTTGCAGATAACATCCCAACTCGGCATCTAGTTTGGAGTGATGGCTGTGCAAGCCAATACAAGGGAGCCAAAGCTTGGTTTTTTGTTTCCAAGTAAGTCCCTTTTCATGTCCATCTCGATGACGGTTTCGGTCACTTTTCTCGTGTCCATCTCGGTGATTGTTTTGGTTGCTTGAATTTTATTTCTTGCTTGAATTTTATTTCTTGCTCTCGGTGTATGTTGCGGTTGCTTGCTTTGGTGTTTTGGTTGCTTTGCTTGTTGTCTCGTGACTGTTTGCTTGCTTTGCTTACTATCTCGGTGACTGTTTGCTTCTTGTGCTTGCTTTGCTTGCCCTCTCGGTTCCTCGGTGACCGCTTTGGTTGCTTTGTTTGGTTATACAGGTTGTTATCATTTTATTTTAATATTTTATAAATTAAACAAATTCATGTGCAGTACATCGGTTTGCTCTCGGTAGGTTTTTCTCTCGGTAATAGGTGGTAGTTGAACAGTTCTCAATCTCTTGGAAAGCCTTGGCTTCAAATATTGCTCTTGGTGGTTTTGTCTTAGGTGCTTTGTCTTAGGTATTTCGGTTGCTTTGCTTGCTGTTTTGGTGTTTTGTCTTAGGTATTTTGGTTTCTTTGCTTGCTGTCTTGGTGACTGTTTGCTTGTTGTGCTTGCTTTGCTTGTTGTCTCGAATCCTCGGTGACTGTTTTTGTTGCTTTGTTTGGTTACACTGATTGTTATCATTTTATTTTGATGTTTTATAAATTGAAGAAATTCATGTGCAGACAGTGCAATACATCGCTTCGATTTTAAATCTACTGATGGAGATGAATTTCTCGATGCAGGTATCCCAGTTTGACAGTGTCATAATAGTTACCCAAAGGTTGCATGATGGACTGGAACTTCTAGGGTACGGGGCATGGAAAGGGCCCCCACGACGGCGCTGGGGCATGTGTGAAGCAGGCGCTTCGTAGAGAGCAAGTAAAGGAAGATTTTGTGAAGCTTCAAGATGCTGCTGATGTAGTCAGTTATTAAAAAGTACAGATGAATCTTGAGCATGCAACACACCCACATGCTAGACGTCATGTTTCGAGACATTTCCATTTAATAGGCCTTACTGACGTTCCCCGTGATAAACCCCTAGCATGTCGGACAATCCCCGGAAGTAGATCCAGACACTCAATTAGGTCAGTTTCGCATACAAACAATGTCCTCCTGGAGTGCAGGGACTTTAGTTGCTTCTGCCCTACATGTGCGAGACAAGGCTCTGGACTGTGTTTAAGCGTTGCACATGCATGTTCATGGGACTTGGTGATGTTGCAGCCTGTGTCTAGCAACGACGCGGTGTAGGAGAGTGAGGAACCTGATCCAGATTGGATCGTAGAGAAAGGAGACAATATTTTAGCTTCCGAGTGCCAAGTTGGAGATCATTTTGCGATTGTGGCTGACCCGGAGAACTTGGACAATGACGGTGCTCAGTTTTATGTACTGCAATGTACTAAGTCAATGCACGTGTATTATGGATTGTCTACACCAGATGCTTGGGACACCAGCGACGAGATTCTGGAGGGTTACTATTGTTGCCAACGAGGAAGACGACCAAATTCGTATGTCTTCTTGCGAGAATTTGGAGCTGCTCGTGTCTATTCCCACCTAGTTTGTGCCACCAAGTTCTCCATGACACAAACACCACACAAGAAAAAAGGTAAGGAAACTGTTTTCCAGCTGAGTGACTTCACTTTGACACACATTCAAGAAGTTCTACAGAGACGACGTGCTAAAGAGGATCGGATGGCAGAAGAACATGAACATGATGATTCGGATAACAGCAGCGACTTTGGGAGCGCTTCTGACGAATCAGATAATGAAGGAGAGTAGTTGGTGGAAGATTCAGTTTCAGACATACCGTCAAAGATGCATGCGATCAGCTCATCTTGGAAGTTTTTCTCTTTTTGATTTTGCTCTTAGGTCGTGGTTTGCTCTCGGTGAGTTTTTATCTTGGTAATAGGAATAGGTGGCCGTGGACAAATCTCAGATCTCAGATCTCAGATCGTAGATTGAACAGTTCTCAGATCTCTCGGGAAGCCTTGGCTTTAAATATTGCTCTCAGAAATTCTGTCTTAGGTGTTTTGTTTCAGGTGTGATTAGAGTTGTGTTGCTTGATTAGTTCCTATGCTTGATTAGGTCTACATCTCAATGCTAACTCACTCATTGTGTTAATAATATTGTTGAGCCTCACAAAGAGTTGTGAGTTGTGACAGAAAAACATAGTCTAAACTAGCATTGAAACACGCTTCAAATTTGCATATTGACCATTGCTGTCCAAAGTGTCTCTTGCAAAACCTAAACCTACTCCCGATCAAGTGGTGAAGATGGAAATTCAGGAGGAGAGCAAGTTCGCCTATGCAAGACGTGAGATACAAACACCAAACTACATTCAAGTGTACGAGACTCTAAGATTCATGTTTTCAAACAACCTCCTTCTCAAATTCAACTGATGCCCATCATTCGGTGAAAATAGTCATTGTTTTCATCACACCCAACCTTTGGTGAAGACAATCATCAAATTAACATAGTTTGGAACTAATATCCTTTCAAAACGCACAAACAAAAATCCTATCAAAATAACTAATCTCTAAACTTGGCAGCGACAGTCAAGTGGCATTGATTGGTCCGGGTGGTTCCTATCTGCAACTTCTTCCCCACAAATGTCGAAGGTGCGTCAGACCTCTTCTCCCTACTCGTGCATACCGGCTCGGTTGATAACGGCGCCTCCACTAAGATTTCCATAAGCGGTCGCTCCATTGTAGTGAAAGTAACATAAAAGGAGAGAGAAGCATCATAATAATTTATTAAAAGATGAGTGATACACAAGCTATAGACTCTTCAATGTAGCTAGTACTGAGAAGGTGTGTCTATAAGTATTCTGTAACGTTGCGACTCTAACTATAACTTATGACTGATCAGCTGATATGTCTGATGACTAGACTAATGTCGTAACATCCATAAGCCGAGTGTCTGTAAGCGGTCGCTCCATAAGCCGAGTTTGGTTCAAGGTTTCTACGTCAACCGGCAAGCGGCCTCGCTTCTTGGCCAACGGCGCTGCTGGCTTTGCAGATTGGGTTTCTACAACAGCTACCATAGGCTCATCCTCAGCTAAAGTCCTTACAACTCGGCGACTAAATTTTCTCTGAGGTTGAGAAGCTAGAGGGTCAATTCTATCCGGAGATTCCGCTGCTTCATCGATGGGCGTTTGTTTCTGCAGACTCTCCTTTGGTGACTCCTTATTGACTTCTAACCGTGTCTTTACATGTGCATCGTTGCCGACCATTGTCCGCACGCCCCCCTGCGAGAAAACATCCTCGTTGCACCAATGCACAAGCCCCGCACTATCTTCATTGTCACTATCTTCACGGTCTTCTACGACAAGCGCAGCTGAAAAGAGCGATGGACGCACACTGGACTTCTGTTGCAAATGAACCCATCCTGCGATCTTCTTTGAGCACAAGGGGCATCTTCCACCCCAGAGATGCACTTAAAACAAAAAGTATCATGGCCACATGCCTGCATACATGTTTATCTGCATACATGTTTATTAGGTAAGTCTAGGCAAAAATAATTCCATAGACCATAAGTAGAATGTCGCTCATGAAGTTGTTTTTATGACAAAAATGCAAAAGTTAGAGACTTACCATGAGAGACACTGAAGGTGGTTTGCTTTTGCGCATGCTGAGTCCTCAAGCTCTACATCAAAATTACGGACGCAAAGCCTCTACTCATGCCCGATTAGTTTGTAATCCATTACGAGCCTCATCTAAAACCTCTGTGCAAATTCATACTAACAGGGATAAAACATTTGGGCAACTATAAAATGGAAAAGACGCTTATTAACAAAGATCAGCCTGATGCCGCAAAACTTCTAACAATGATCAGGAGACAATATTTGTTCATTTTGAATCAACACAATGAGCAACGTATTAAATTAAAAAACTAAAAATCAACCATCAAAACTACAAATACCTCATCGAAGCTAAAGAAATTCTAAAACAAACCATTGCACGTGACCAAGAAAACCCCGAGGGCGATCCACATACCCACAAGCCAACCATCGGACTCAATCATTTATTCTAGAATTCAAACAGACTAAAAAACAGCAGAAGAACACCAATAGCATCTATGATCAAAACCAGCTAAAATAAATGACAACAAGGAATTTTTGTAAACTCAAATGACAAAGAAGACCAAGAACAAAGAGTTCAAATGCTCACCTACGGTTCTCGACTTTCTTCCTTGATCGTCTTCTGTGTCTTTGACCTTGACGTCATAAGTCACGTCGCCAATGGCCTTCCGGATGCAGATACCAATCGAGATAATGTTGTCTGCGGAAAACTCTTCCCTACAGTCTTGAAAGGAGCAAAGTGAACTTGTACTTGCATGTTGAGCTAAACAGAATCCATGATAGGTGTGTCCACAACCTAAGGGGACAAAGTTGTTGCAACTAAACCAATACCCACAAACAGGACAGGCGTTGATGATGTGAACTTCAGACTGGGGTTTTTTTGGATTATTTCCAAGCGGTCTTGGAAAGAAAGCCAATCTTGTCCCCTCGCTCATCTTTTTGGACTTGTCTTGCATGCCGATGAGTAGGCGTTCAAGACCAAAAACCTACTCTGGACATTCTCTTGTCTCTCCAAGCTCTTGCACAAACGCGTTTCAACCAATCGCAAATCCTCCCGACACCCACCAACTATTGTCGTGCAGTGAGCGATTGATTTCGCCGCAAGGGCTATCAACAGTGAGAGGTCTTCAAGGGACGAGCTTCCTTCACTACTCCCTCCCTTACTATTAAACTCCGTATCTTGAACCTTGGATTGAAGGAGTGTATGTTGGCCGTTCAAGTTTGCCAACTCCCGCTCCTCATCTTCTAACATTACAACCCTTTCTCATAACATAATCTTGGCCCTTCTCGACTGACTCTCTTATCCTTGCCCTCAACTAATCGCTCTTCCAGCTCCACTCGACACTCGGCTAACAACCTCTCGGTGCTCTCAATGACTCCGGGTATGGCGTCTAGGTCATTTGGCACTCAACGAGGAGCAGCATCGAACTGCTTTACTCTATGGGTTTTTAGCTTTGGACTGACCACCTTCTTCCCCATCACACACCTGTTCTCAACCTCTTCTTTTGAGGGTAAGCTTTACTACAGTCGGCAACGACACTTCCTTTCAAACCCCCGCCTGTAGCCGTTTCTTGCCGAACACTTGGACTCCTCCAAGACCTTCATCAGCCTTTCCACTACTTAGTTTCTTCGATTCTCTCAACTGCTTTCGATACCTCTGCCTTTTTACAGCAAATTCAGCCCAATTAACAGACTGACTTTGTTGCATAATGAGACCCCTTGCAAATTGCTAGGTAATCTCTTTGTTAGGCATATGAGTTTCATCATACACTTTTGTCCATAGACTGTAGATAGCAGCGGCCTCTTCCAAAGTGTTGTGCTTAGAATACTTCCAGCCCGAATTGGAAGCCTTTGGCCCAAAATATTGAGATACTAACGACTCTGGAACTTCGTCTCGAATCTCGTCGACTATCACACCAAAGGAGGGGAGAATAGAACTAAATTTAACGAGAAGAGGATCGACGCTCAAGGACTTCGCAGCAATTTCCAAATCCTCCATCTATAAAACAATGACAACAAGGAGAAACATCTTAGAATACACATTGTTGCAGCAAATGAAGCAACAAGAAATACACATTGAAGGCAACAATTGAGGGCAGAAGCAGCAACGTGCAAGCAACAAGATGATTACCTTAACAAGAAGAGTCTGACAGCTCCGCACGGAGAATGGAAGTAAGTGCGAAGTACAAGTCGAAGCTGGAAAGATGAGGGAAAAGAACGCGAAAAGATTTTTTGTATCCAAAAAGGGCGGGGCGAATTTGGGTTGGTGCCGGAGATGAACGAGCAGACAAGATGACGCGGGAAGGGGATGTTGTGTCCCGCCACGATGGAGTCCGTTAACGGACCAAGTGATGTCGGGGCGTGGTCTGTACTCGCCGGGAACATACTTTGTTCCGGAGGTACTGAGTGTCCGGGATGGGGTACCCCAAGCGGAACCGTACCCCCAACCACAGCTCAAATCGTCGGAGGATCCGCAGCTTTGCCCACAAGTGGAGCAGGAAGTGTAGTGGATTAGGAGGAAAGGGATGTTTTAGGTCTTCTCATAATAGATAATTGCCTCGACAATAGTCTAATTTGCCATATACAAAGTTGTGCAACATCAAAGACAGCTTGGGATGAATTGTTAAAGCTTTTTGAATCCCAAGATCCAATTACAAAGATGTATATTCTAGATACTATTTCATCAATTAAAATGAAAGAAGGAGAACAATTGATGAAGCATATTCAAAAATTTAGAACATTGCTTCAACAATTAAATGCATGGGAGCACCTATGGGTGACGAAGAGGCTATTCTCAATTTGATGCGAAGCCTACCTACAAGTCATTGAATAGTGATTCGTTCACTTAGAAAACAACCAAATCTGACTTTGTAAACTTTAATAACTGAATTGCTTCAAGAAGAGAAAATTATAAAGGATTTAGAACCTCCTACCACCCATACAAGTGCCTTGTATGCGTGAAAACGGAATTATAAATTTATATAAATATAAAACTAATTTATATAAAACTAAATATTAATAAATATGGTTTGCCCACAAAACTAAATTTGTTCCTATTATAAATAGAGCTAGTACAAGTAGCTCTTCAAAACCAAATTTTAATTTTCAAAATGCTAAAAAGGGCAAACCAATTTGCTTTATTTCCAAACGAGACAATCATTCAACAAAAGATTGTCGGTATCTTCAACGGTCCCATGAATTAGGATTAAACAAGAAACATCAATCTAATATAGCCCAATAATCAGGTACTAAAACGTATACAAAATTATATATTGTAGCTGGTACGATTGTCACGGAAAATGATCAATCATGGTATATTGATACGCACGCTACCCAACACATGTGTTTTGACATAGATGCCTTTGCAAATTTGATAGAATGGGAACGAGGTCATGTTGTCTATTTAGGCGACAATACAACCCATGATATTATTGGTCAAGGAAATGTCACCATCTGATTTTGACAGCGGAATAGTAAAAGAAATTTTACAAGTCCTTTATATTCCCGGATTAAAGAAAAATCTATTTTTGGTTCAACAACTTGATAAAGCTGGAGGTGAAGTAAAACTTAAATCTGGCCAATGTATACTTCAGGACCATGAAAATCAAATTATTGCAGAATGTAGCCTTGAAGGCAATCTATATAATTCAGGTACTACCTTCAAGAGAACAAGTAATGATGGAATGACGCTTGTTACATCTACTAACAACAAAGCTCAACTATGGCATTTACGCTTAGGTCATATAAATGCATCTCGAATGAAAATCATTCAACAAAATTCACATGGAGTAGACTCATTCACTGAGCATAATCTACCACTATGTAAGACATGTCTTCGCGGTAAGCAACACCGTGAAAAATTTCCCAAAATAACCACAAGAGCTAATGATCTCTTAGAGATCATACATAGTGACCTTTGTGACCCTCTTCAAACGGCAACCCATTCTGATGCCAAATATTTCCTCACATTTATTGACGACAAAAGTCGATATACATATGTTTATATATTAAAATATAAAGATGAAGTTTTCACTAAATTTAAAATTTATAAGAATGAAGTTGAAAATCAACTCAATAAGAGAATTAAGATTATTCGCTCTGATAATGGAGGTGAATATCGCTCCCAAGAGTTTGATGAATTTTGCCATGAGAATGGCATCAAACAATAATTTACTGTTGCAGATACACCCCAACAAAATGGGGTTAGTGAACGCAAAAATAGAACTTTTGTGGGAGCAGCCTTAGCAATGCTCTCCCATAGTGTTTTGGGGGCGAAGCCATTATTACAACCAACTACCTTCAAAATCGTTCTCTTACAAAGGCGTTGGATAACCAAACTCCAATTGAGGTATGGAGTGGTAAACGACCTAACTCAATACACTTAAAAGTGTTTGGTTGTATAGAACATGTTCTAATACATAAAGATCATCGAAAGAAGTTAGATTCACATTCCATAGAGTGTATATTTCTTGGATATGATGATCACGCTAAAGCATTTCGAATGATGTCTAGATATGATAAAAGAATTATTATCTGTAGAGATGTGGTATTTGATGAACATAAGTTTATTACGAAATGACAATATTTTATCTGCCCAAGAGGAATCAATAGTAGATTTTGATTCTACTTTAATGCGGCAAATCACACGCTCTATGACTAGAGCTATGTCTTCTAATCAACCACAAACCACAACAATAATTAACCCAATTCATCGTCAAGAACAGATTCCAAAAAATTCTGATTCAAATACTCAAGGACAAGAAACTCCATCTATACAACCTTCTACCTTTAATTTAAGTGATGAATCTTCAAATCTTTTTTCAAATGAAAGAAATTCTCTACAAACATCTCCTATCAAATCAAAGAATAAAAACAAACCACAAAGTCCTCAATCAAATCGACCGCGCCGCCAAATTTAACCTCCGTCACGGCTTATCGAAACTATTGAAGGTCGTGAGTCTCATTGCTTAAGGGATAATGATAGAAGAGCATTAGTGACCACCACATATATAGAGCCACAAACAATGAAACAAGCTCTTTCAAATTCAGAGGCTTCGGAGTCGTCAAAAGCCATTCAATCCGAGCTAAGATTTCACGAGGAAAATCAAACTTGGACTTTGGTTCCTCTACCTTCACATAGAAAACCTATTTCTAACAAGTGGATCTTCAAAATAAAAGCAAACGCCGATGGTACTATTAATAAATTTAAAGCAAGACTTGTAGCCCGAGGCTTTATCCAAATACAAGGAGTGGATTATAATGAAACTTAATACCGGTAGTTAAGATTACCTCCATTCAGGTTTTTTTTGCAATTGTGGCCCAACAAGATCTTGAAGTCCATCAAATGGACGTCATGACGGCATTTTAAATGGCTTTCTTGAAGAAGAAATATATATAGAAATTCCTGAAGGTTTGATACTACCTTCTCATCTTGAAAATAATTCTATTGTTTGCAAAATAAATAAATCCTTTACGGATTAAAGCAATCTCCAAGAGCGTCGTATCAACGCCTTGATATATATTTACGCAACATTGGCTTTCATCAAAGTGAAGCCCACAATAATATATACATCAAACGCAAAAATCAAGACATCATCATATTGGCTATTTTACCTATTTATGTTGATGATTGTATTTTGGCTAGCAACTCTCTCAATTTGATTCATTTGTTTAAAAGACTTATGCAACAAGAGTTTAAAATGAGTGATGGCGGTGAACTCCATTACAACCTTGGTCTTTAAATACAACGTCAACGACATATAAAAACATTGGTATTACATCAAAGTCAATACCTTTCAAATGTATTATTTTGCTTCTCTATGAACACTTGTAAAGGCATCAAGACCCCTTTAGAAAGTGGCTTCAAATTATCTAAAAATTAAAGTCCTCAAACACTAGAAGACATGACTGTTATGAAAGACGTTCCCTATTCCAACTTAGTTGGCTCCCTTATGCATGCTATTGTACACACTCGTCCAGATTTGGCATCTACTATAAGTAGCCTTGCTCAATAGCTCTCTAACCCAGGAATATTGCATTGGAAATCTTGTTAACAAACCATGCGATACATTTAACAAACTCTTGATCAAGGCATCCTTTACCACCATAGCAAAAATGGCCACATCCTATACGGCTACTCTGATGCCGATTGGGCCGGGATCAAGATACACGACGGTCTATAAGGGGATACTGCTTTATTTTGGCTAATGGCGTTATCTCTTGGTCTAGTAAAAAGCAGAAATCCGTTGCTTCATCTAGCACGGAGTTTGAGTAAATGGCCCTCTCTAAAGCTGTTGCCAAAGCTATATGGCTTTGTAGACTTCTTACAGACTTAGGATGTCCTCAACTTGAACCTACAATAATTTATGTGGATAACCAGAGTGCAATTTATTTTAGTGAAAATCCTCGGTTTCACTCTCGCACTAAACACATTGCAATTCATTATCACTTTACTCGAGAAGCTATTCAAGCCAAAGATATGCAATTGAAGTATATTTCTACTCATGATATGGTAGTTGATATATTCACTAAAAGCCTTTCACAAGCCAAACATTACCAATGTCTGACACAACTTGGAATGACAGCTATTAAAGACCAAAATTTTCAAACTAAGATTCCTTCTATTCCAACATCTTATCATGCACTCATGACAAGAACTCACATATCTAATAAGTATATTCAACAAATGACAGTACAACAAAACTATTTACAACAACAACTATATAGAGAATCCTATTACTTAAAATATCATCTCTATCATTTAATGAATTAACTCCTTGATTCCCTCAAGAATCGCAGAGCGCTCGATTTCAACCTACCTAATCTCTTGTTTCATTGATCGGCACCATGTAGGGTTGGTTGAGGAGGCTGGGTGACGTTCGATCATGCTGCCACACCTGCATGAAGATTCCCGTTCCAGGGCGTTAAAGAGTTAAATTTGTTCAAGGACTGTGGAATCGATTCTGTATCCTTGCTCCATTTTGTGTTATTGGGGCATCCTCAATGGACACGGAATACACTCCCTCTAAACCAAATTCTATCTTTTGACTGATCTAAAATTAGAAATTAAAATTATCATCATTAGAAGCGCATGTAAATAAACGTGAGGTATTTCTCAAGAAAAAAAATTGTGAAATTGGGACGTAGGTGAAATCCCTTATTGAAAACATCACATTTTCAAAATTTAGAGGGAGTGCACCAAATCTTGCTTAAAAATGGGAAGATCCTCACACGCTCCCTCTAAATTTTAGAAATATAGAGGGAATAAAGGGGGGTCACCTAATAAGCAAGATTTGGTGCACTCTCTCTAAATTTTGAAAATGTGGTATTTTCAATAAGGAATTTCACCTACGCCCCAATTTCACAAAAAAAAATTCTTGAGAAATATTTCACGTTTATTTACATGCGCTTCTAATGATGATAATTTTAATTTCTAATTTTAAATCAGTCAAAAGATAGAATTTGCTTTAGAGGGAGCTTATTCAGTGTCCATTGAGGATGCTCTTAGGAATTACTGATTAGATACATAATTCCCTGCATGTTTGTAGTTTACGAGATGTTTCACCTGCACATTTGCATCATCTTTGGAAATTATATATGAGAATCTGACAGAGGCTTATAATGGTTAACCCCTAAAGATCCTTGGGTGTTTTTTGGAGCTTGAAACCTCAAAACTCCAATTCTCTACCTCTATGCACTTCAAGGGGTGCAAAACACATTTTTAATTCTTTTTTTTAACTTCCAACCGTAAGATCTTGTACCTAAGCCAATTTTCAATATCTCATTTAAAAATTGACCGTTGGATGTTTACCATTTGAGAGATCATAACATCCAAAGTTTGTTTACGAAGTTTTTTTAGGCATTGTTGAGATTTTTTTTGACACTTTTGGAGGCTGCCCTTGTAAAATTGGTACTCTTTGTGACTAAGGGCCCTTTGGAACTTAGGTAGTGATTTGGTCATGAACATATTTCCAAAAAAAAATCTCAAAAAAATATTAAATTTAAACTGCCCCAGTTCGGCTCGCAAACCAAGAATTGTCGTAGAAGACTCAAAATTTGGAATTTGACTTTGCAAATTTTACCACATACACTTTGCATTATAGGGAGCACCCATTAAAAAATTTAGGCAAAAATATTACTTTTAACCTATTCATCTAGGCTGCCCAAAATAGCAAAAGCCCGATTTGGTCCTCTTGGATCTTTAGGGGTTAACAGACAACATTAACCCCTTCGCAGTTCAGTCTATTTTCAACAAAAAAAAACACGTGTTCAAAAAAAAGATGAAAGTGAATGTAAGATATTTAAATTTCAACTGTACACTCTTGTGTTCCCTCCTCCTCAAAAAACATCAAGATTTGAGTCAAACACATGTCTCATAATAATACCAAGATTTGATATTAATGAGTAATCCAGACCTTCCAAAACATATTCAACTATATCAATAAGTAATATAGACCAAAAGAATAAAAAAGAAAAAATCAATCATTTTTAGCATATCATGATGTTTTCCTTAGACAAGGGAGTAGTATACTAATTGTAGGTCATGTCGACTAACTATTGAGTCATGAAATCGTGTAGATTGCAAGATGATAACATAGTAGTACTTAAACATGTCTCAAGATTTTGTCATTTTCACTTTAGAGTAAAGATTCTACAATGAACAAATCCAATGAAGAAATTTTCAACTAGGAAGTTGCTTAGCTTCATCTCGTAAACCCCCTTGTACCAAGAACATTCATAATAAAATGATGACCTCAATAATATCTTCACAATGGTGTAAATTGCCAAATATTAGAAAGGTGAATTTGTCCAAAACTATGTTGCTTGCAAAAGACCTATGCCTCATCTTTGAAACACCTTCTATTGAGTTTACATTCTACCACTAAGTTTAGATTTTAATTTGCAATTATTCTAAATAATAGAATTAAAACCCAACTATGGATTAAGGAGATATAGTTCCTCAATAATCACCCATTTCCCCACCTTATTTATTGTATAAACATCATTTATTGCTAAAATGAGACCATAAGTATTTGGATCAAAATTCTTTGAGCGAGAAAGTTGCTGGAATTTATTTTAACAAACAATAGCCCAATCCACATGTTGAAGAATGATGACCATTCTAGACGAAGCAGATTTGGCATTTCGATTATAAGGACGAGACTTTAGAAAAGCCAAACAAGGTATCTAGAAGGATGGTTGTCTCTTGCAGATCTTTAGTCAGTGTTGTCATGCTGGGCGTGTTGAGGTGATTTGGCGGGCATACCGGGTGGACGAGTTGTTGGAGGTGAGCGGGTGTGTTTGCTCTCCTAGATTGTAGGAGACATGTAATTTTGTGGGAAAAACATATTGCAGTAAAAAACCACGTAGGATGTGACGTGTCAATCCACCGTAGCGTTGGGGGGGGGGGCAAGGGGGACACACGTGGTGTCCAAGCGGGTGCCAAAAATGTAGGTCAGGTATCCTTGGGGGCAGGCCAGATTCCTTGACAGGGGTGGGTTCTCAGATGGACAAAGCGGGTTCCCCAGCAGTTCGGCAAGTGCGGGGAGCGGGTGCGGCTAGGCGGGTGTCTCGGAGGAGAGGGAAAGAGAGGAGAGGAGAAGAGAGTGCACAAGCTCTTCTTCTCTTCCCTTCTCCATGTGCTTCGATTTGTTTTAAATTAACAAGGGCCATCGATTTAGCAAGTGTAAACCCAAACCTTCTCCCACCATATCTAGGAAATCAAAATCTCGCTTTTTGTGAGAAAATGTTTGGATTTGCCCACTCCAAAAATATCCCGCCCTTCTTTAAAGAAAGAGAAGGGCGAGGGAGATGAGGAAAGTCTCGGCAAGCCTCTTGCCAAGGCTCTTGAGAGGATAAGGGCGAGTGCCATGGTAAACAGTGGGTCCCCCAGAGTTGGGCAGGTTCCTCGTGAAAGAGTGATTTCCTAGGTAGTATGCTTTCATAGGCAGGGCGTGTGCTCCAAGCATGATAGGTTCTCATGGAAGGGCGGATTCCCAGAGCGGGTTCTCCATGGAGTAGGTGGAGAAGGGGGGAGGGGGAGATCCAAAGAGAGGGGGATCCAAATCCTCTCACTTTCATTTTCCCTCTTATTCAAATTTTGGTTACTACATCCCAATCTCCCCCCTTATTCAAAATTTCAGCTACCACACTCGATTTCCCCCTCTTATTCAAATCCCCCTCTAATGTGATTGGTATGTGTGTTTGTATAGTCATGCAAGCAATGGCTCCCTCTCTCCCTCGAATTGACCTTCAATTACTTTAACCGGTTTGAGATTCCATCACCTTTCCTTAGCCCCTCATGTTATGTTGAATGAATTGCTCGTCCATTTTGTAGTGTGATTTTAGATTCGAGTGATGAGATATCATCGCCACCTCGATCTATTTTTCAGGTTCGGCAATATTTGGATTTGGATATCAGCGCGGTAGAGACTCACTGTTTCCTAAGAACATTTTGTATGGAATGATTTGGATATTACTTCTATTACTCTTTGTAGGTCACCACTCTTTATTGCGTCTTCTTTATGAACTATTTGTTTTTCCGTTGGATTTGTTCATCTTATAGAGATCTAAGTGCGTAGTGAATTGTTTACACACGCGACCCAAATGTTCTAGCAGAGCATTTTCTATATAATACTTCGCACAAACTTGTCACATGGGTATTTATAGGAGATTAAAGTATTGGATCATTCTTGTTGTTTATGTTTGCCAATCCTTGAGTTGAAATGGTATTAAACATTCACTTCATGATATTATCCTTCATATATCATCATTTGCATTGAATGATGTCAACTCTTGTAAGACCTTATTCTTCATTAAATAATATCAATCGGCCATTATGTGTTGTTCCCATGGTTATGGGCTCCGTTTATGTAAATTTTCTGGCCAAATGAAAATTCCAATAATATTCTTAAACGTGTAAGCTTTGAATAATTAGTACGATTATCTCTCCTGCAAAATTGGACATATAACCCCCTCTCCTCCAAGGAGCCTTTGTTGTGATTTCAAAAACCAAACACATGAAAAATTATGACGTCAACCTAATTGTATTTAGTGTGTACAAGATTTGGAATATTCCATAATATGTGAATGTATTTAATTGATCGCCTTAATTTTCTACTTCAAAATACTTTAAACACATCTAATCAATAAACTATAATCACTGATCCACGGACTTAGGACTCATTAGTTTTAGAAAGTAACTTAAATTATTACTTTTTGATCAATAATTTTTGGTCATAGGGTACATTTCTTTTTATATTTCTAAGAAATTTTTGAATAAAAATTCCTCACCGATCTATGCTTGCATACGTGTATTCCCCGTCATTCAATGTTGTGCATTGTAGTTACATGTTTTCTAGAGTTCGACAAGGCTCTTCATTTTTTTTGTCACTTATAATTTGTGGTTTATATTTTCTGACGTGGAAAACTAAGAGTTATGTTGTAGTCATTTCTTGCTGAGAAATGCCATTGCCTTTCTTTTTTCCCCACTATATGGCTCCTCTATTTTGTTCCGTATCTAATCTATGTGGATCGCTCATATCATTTTGTAGTCATCGTATTGTAGAGGAAATTTTTGTTTTGTTATCCACATTCAACAATGCTATTTCAGTGGTAAATTTCTAAATATTATAATTTGCCAGGGTAGAATGAAACAGATCATTCTTCATTACTATAAAGTAACTAAAGCACTATTTTCAAATAAGGCAATAGAATTGCTGACATGGCAATACAATTCTTCAAAATACCATTATTCTTATCCAATAGGGCCAACAAATGTCAAATTTGGGCCTTGTGATAAACTTCATCAGTCTTTCAATATAGACCACAAGGTTCAAATAAGACCTATTCATTAATGTGAAATCAGAGTTTACAACAATTATTGTAGGTTGAATGGTCATAAATTAGTGCGTGCGACCTAATCATACCCTAACTCTCAATGTGCCACATATTATGGTCTGTAACATCTAGCAGGCTCTCTTTTTCTTGTACCATTTGTTAGGGTTTGGATCTCTCTCCCTCCTCCTCTTATCTTAGGCTCTCTTTTGATTACCTTACACTCATTGATTTGATTTAAAGTAATTGGCTCATAGTAGTTTGAGAAAATGACAAATATTACTAATTCGACATGCATTTTTCTATTTTCATTCATGAGTTGAAGTCTTGTGATGCCATTTTTGAGTAAGAATTGTAGAAAAGCATGGTTGTGAAGGTACATCTATTTCCTCTCTTTTCTTTTTTCATTTTCTGTTTGTAAGCGAGGTAGGAGTTGAAACAAGCGGTGATTCTAAACCCTGATTATAAACCCTAGGCGAATGTTTTTAGCTACCTAAGACTTAAAACAGAGATGATAGAATACACACAAGCCAATGATAAAACTTCACAAATATATTTTGTAATCAGTTTTCAAGGATTGTACCTCTCCATTCTTGTAAACCCTAATGTTGTCGGCGGTGCCATACTAGGGCTTCAAATTTAGGATTTTGAACTTAATACTATAGTACAACTTAGAAATGACTTGCAAAAATTAATATGACTAAAGAATGACTTGTAGGAAACTAAAGTATTACTAGTAAAAATTCATGATGCACATATTTCCTACTTGTCTGTGTTGTGTTTCTAAATTGCTTTGTGTGATTAATTTATAGGTGTGCAAGGGTGCTTTATTTTATTCTACGTATGACGAGGTCCAAGGTAGCACCATGCTACATGAGTAGCATTTTCAGCAGCAAGCATAAGTTTTATTTCAAAGATATTCGTGGCAAATACTAAATAGTCATAGTATAGGCATGTTAGTTATTTTGTAGTCACGGTTCAATCACGTGTACATAATGACACATTTTTGACAATGTTATGACTTATGTATTAATTTCAGTAATAAATTATGAATTTAACCTATGAATGACTTCAACGCAATCATTGTATGACTTGCATATGAATGACTTTGAATTAATTGCAGTCAACTAACGACTAGGCGACAAGTCGCTAGTGAAAAGTGCTATGGTCATAATATAGTTATTCTTAGTGGAGTTCTGGCCAACTCAAGTGGGCCACATCATTAGTCACGACTGCGTCGTTGTCATAAGTTACCAGTGACGACTCTTTTAGTAGTTATACACTAGTCATAGTATAAACACAAAAAACTAGCGACATTAGCATTCCCCTTTCCACATAAAATTTGGACCAACCAAATTTTGCTACCTTAGCACTCACGACTACCGGATAGAATCTTAATTCAGTCAGAGTAAGTGTTACATTCACAATCCCTTATTTCCTTGTTACATACTTACATTTATAACCCCTTATTTCCTTGTTACATCTATAACCCCTTACTTCCTTGTTACATTCGCCTAGTTTTGTCGCTAGTTAATTTATAATGTTCTAAGTACATTTGCAACAAACTCGCTAAAGAGATAAGACTGACAAAGGTCGTTTTTCTTTTCCTTTTCCAACGGACTAACTATGAAACCCGCCATCTAAATGCACTAGAGATAGCGGCCTGCTATGGCTACCCATCCACCTTCTACTTAAACGCGTCATTTACTTCAAGTCAACTGAACTTTCGGGAGATTTCATGCAGCCTACTTGTCACATCCCTTTCCAAAGGATGCCCGAACACCGTGGTGAGCCGAGAGGACCCCGTTGTGACGTCCCGGGCTTGGCAAGAGACAAGGTGAAGTGACCAAGGGGAGTCCCGAGCAAACAGCACGCAATGGCGTCGTGCTTGGGACGAATTGGGTAGTGTGCCTTACATGGTTGGAAACCTTGTTTGAGCACGCACCCACGGGTCCAAAGAACGCGCGATTTGGAGTTGTGAGTCATGAGATATGACTCTCCAAAGTTGGAGCGCGTTCCGGGACACTCCGGGACTCGGGAGTGTTGGCTTTCGGGACTCAAAATGTCATCCTTCTTGGATGGCGGCATGTTGCATGTCTTTGGAAAGCTCTAGACAAGAGCTTTCCAAAATGCTAAGGCTCGTGAGGAGCAAAGCAATGCTTTGGGAGATATGGCTCTCCAAAGCATCGGGACTTCGGGACTCCGGGACTGCTGCCTCCCGGGACTCCCGAATGTTCAGAGGAGCATAGCTCCCACATGGAAGCTCCGATTGGGACAAGTGAGGAGTCCATCGACATCTACTCAAAGAGTAGATGTTGAAAATGTGCTCGAACGTCCCATTTGGATAACTGAGCTACAAGTTAGCCCGAGAAAAAGATACGGCCCGTTTTTGAGACAAAGGCAAAAACGGGTGGTCTTCCAAAACAAAAGTGTGTCACGGAAGGCCCCTCAACACAAGAGGGGGGGAGGGGGGCCTACCGAAGACTCCAGAGAGTACTATGAGGAGCGGTGGTCTCCCTCCTCACTTGCACATGGTGCCTTGAGGAGCCGGGGTGGCTCCAAGGGGTGAGGCTTGGGATGGGGCCTCACTCCCGCACCTTGTGGAAAGTAGAGAGTGCTTTGGAGCCTCTCTAAACATGGGGTTGGGAAGTGTCACTCTCCAAGTTAGTCCCCGTGATAAGTAGTGCCGGTTCCCGGGGAGTGACCGGGAATGGCTCAAGAAGGTGAGGCATGGAAAGGAAGCCTCACTCCTACATCTTGGGCATTGTGGGATGCTCTTGAGCATCCCGCAACATTGGGTTGGAAAGAGTCCCGCTCCAAACTAGTCCCCGGGAAAACTAGTGCCGGATTCCGGGAGGATTTCCGGCAAAGTCCCGAATGGGGTGAGAAACAAGAGTGGAAGGGGACTAGTGGGGAGTTGGACAATATGCAAGGGCGGTTAGCTCCGGGGGTGATTAGTAGCACCCTTGGGAGCTTGGACATGTGTGGAAGGCCGCCCCGTGCCACCAAGTGGCATGCCCATGTGTTTTGTGGGAGTTCCGGTTTACGGGTTCCGGGTAATGAGTTGGGGGAGTCAAGGTGGGTTGGACACCTTGACTAGAAATGGTGCTAACATTGTGTGTGGGGCACATGCAAGTGTTAGCAAAGTCGTGGCCGGTTGCTACCAACTAAGTGAGCCGGGATTCCACTACCAAGTAAGGCTCACTAAGCAAAAAAAGTGTGTTGGAGTAATTAGGGTTGCGACACTTGGTATCAGAGCAGGCTACGTAGCGAGATCCAATCAAGAGTAGGATGGCATGAGAGGTCGGAAGCTCGTGATGTGGCCCGAAGACACGTAGTTAAGCCTTTGTGGCCGGGGATGCCCCTCATGAGGAGTCTTCTTAAAGTCCATCGGAGGAGCCGGTGGAAATAAAAGGGGACCAAGGGGACCAAAGAGAAGTTGCTACTTGTGAGGAGGACACTCACCATGAGGAGGAAGAAAATCCTCTAAGTCCCGTTCCCGGGAAACACGGCCACAAGCGGTTTAGGCACGAGAGGAAATGTTCCATGAGCTTGTCAAAACTCGTCATGTCTTGCAACAAGAGATCGAGGAGCTCAAGGGGAAGGCATCAAGTCTTTTTTTCCCGCATGTTGTGCAAGACCAACTTGCCCTCTTCCTTCACGGAATTGGGCAAGGCAAAAAGGTCAAGGACTTCATTGTGGAACTTGAGCTCTACTTTGAGGCTCAAAGGGCTTGTGAAGAGGACAAGATCACTATTCTTGTGACCTTCTTGAAAGAACATGTGCATATGTGGTGGACTCGTTTCCGGGATGAGAACGCGGGAGTGGTGAGCAACTTGACTTGGACCGGTTTCAAGGGGATCCTAAGTGATCGATTCACCCCGGAGTACCAAGAGATTCGGGATGGCATGGCCCTTGTGCAATTGAAGCAAACGGGCACTCTTCATGCCTATATTAAGGATTTCAATGCACATTTGAATGTGCTCCCGAAGTTAGATGAATTGGCCAAATAGGTCATTTTCTTCAATGGACTCTAAGGTTGGGTGGAGCGGGCATTATTCAAGATGCCGAGATTGCCGGAGACTTGTGCCGAGTTGCTCAAGTTGGCAAAATCGATTGGTGATGATGAAGGTCACCAAAAGGCCTCTAAAGAGAGGGCCTCAACCGGAAAGCAAGGCAAATTACTATCCAAGAGCCAACATAAGAAAAATGGTTGGCAAAAGCTTTAGGGTGGTGAGAGTAGGCCTTCCAAGGATGGGAAGGACAAGTTTGCCAAGGACAAGCCCAAAAGTGGGGACAAGTCCATAATAAAAAGAGACAAGTTACATTACTTGTTTGAATTGTGGTGAAGAGGGCCACATGGCAATGCATTGCTCCTAACCAAAGGGGCAACCGACTCCTTCATAAGTCCCGAAGCATCGAAGAGGATGGACTTGCATTTGAGTAAGCAAGCTCATTCAAGTGAGGTTTGCAAAAAAGGCAAGCTCCACGAAACATGCCTTGTAGCTATGGAAGTGGAGTTGGAGTGTCAAAACTTCACCTTTGTGGAAAATTTCATTAGAAGTGAGATGGATGGGATTGATCTCATCTTATGTAAGACTTCCTTTGATACCGATGAGGTAAAGATAATGAAGCGGCGATTGAGAGTGATTGCCAACCCCGAAGGCAGGGAGATTGAATTAGAGTTCACCAAGGCTCTCAACGTGTTAGGGAGTAGGATCAACTTGGTGAACTTGGAGGAGTTAGAGGAAAACCGGTTCTTGATAATGCTAAGAACCGATTTGGGAGTTGAAGGGAACAAGCCCACTTCTAACTCCACACCTCCTAAGTGGATTTGGGAGGTCATCTAAGGCTTTGGTGATGCCTTTTGGGTTGTGCAACGCCCCATCAATGTTCACAACCCTCATGAATACGGTATTCCATCAAGAGATGGATGCGCTTGTCATTGTTACATTCATGACATATTGGTGATCTCCAAAACGGCGGAAGTGCATGCATAGCACCTTGCAATTGTGCTCAAAAAAAAAAAAAAAAAAAAAAAAAAAAAAAAAAAAAAAAAACTTAGGGACAATAAGTTACATGCAAATGGGGAGAAGAGTGAGTTTGGCTTGCTAGAGATGGAGATCTTGGGACACATTATGAAGGGGCAAAGTGACAAACCGAACCACAAGAAGGTGAAAGCAATCAAGAAGGGGAGCCAACCCACTTCACAAAGGGAAGTGAGGTCATTGCTTGGGTTGGCCTATTATTATGGGAGGTTCATAAAGAACTTCTCCAAGATTGTTAAGCCCATATCCGGTTTGCTTAAGAAAAACTTGGCCTTGGATGGGACCGATTCATGTGTGCAAGCATTTGAAAAAACTCAATGAGAAGCTCTCCTCCCCGCCGGTATTGAAGTTCCCGGAGTTTGATAAGCCTTTTGAGGTGCACACCGATGGAAGTGACTTTGCCATCGGGGAAGTGCTTATGCAAGAAGGAAGGCCAATTGCATTTGAGAGCAAGAAATTAGATGGCACTCAAATCAATTGGCCAAAGCATGAAAAGAAGATGTTTGCCGTGGTGTATTGTTTGAAGACATGGCAACATTACTTTGGTCTCCACAAGACCAAGGTATTCACCAATAATGTTTCATTGAAGTACTTTGAAACATAAGCCAAAGTTACACCCAAGCAATTGGGTGACATGTTACCTTAGTGCTCATAAATGTGGAGTTGATTCACAAGCCGGGCCGAGTGAATGGGCGCCGGATGCACTAGGTTGGAAGGTGAACATAAGTCAAATACCACGCAAGTCTTGAGAGTGATGTATGCGGGAGAAGGTGATTTGACAAAACGGATAAGGGAGGCCTATATGAAAGACCCCGAGGCTCAAAAGTTCTTAAGTGAACTTAGGTGTGGCAAGAAGCCCAAAGGTATCCGGCTTCATCAATCTATGATCAAGTTAAAGCAAAATAGGGTGTGTGTTTAAAAGGGCATGTGGAGGTTGAGTGTGCTCAAGGAGGAGCATGACAACCGCTTGGCTGGGCATAAGGGGAAGAAGTCCACCATATGTTTGGTTTCAAAGAGGGTCTATTGGCCCGAAATCAAGGAAGACATTGCCCATTATGTGAAGACTTGTATCACTTGAATGTGAAGCCAACCGGGCGCCACATCAAAAGCACGTGGGTTTGTTACGGCCTTTGCCTATCCGGGATGGTCCATGGGAGTGTGTTTCCATGGATTTCATTACAAGCCTTCCGGAGTCACGAGGAAGTGACGCCATCTTTGTGGTGGTGGATAGGTTTTGTAAGTTGGCAAGGAAGGAGCCAACAAAAGGGATGGCGACCGCCTTTGACAAGGTGGTGCTCCTTTTTCAGTGTTTGGTGTCGGCACCATGGGTTGCCGAAGACCAAAGTGATCGAAGTGATTACTTGGGTTTGGCGGTTGGTAGCCATAATGCATTGAGGCATGGTGCTATGAGTCAATCGCCACCCAAGGTGGCTTATGTGTGAAGCCACTTATGCCTAACAACCTAGCTTTTGAATGGATTGCAATTAGAAGATGGGACAAAGCCAAGGTGCAAAAGACTTGGTAGCTATGAGATAGCAACTTATTGAAAAGGACCAAGAAAAACCTCGACAAGGCCCGAAGAGGTATGTGAAACAAGTTAACAAAGGGCGGCGCCATGAGGAGTATGAGGAAGGCTAAAAGGTGTGGTAGAATGTGAAGAACTTCACCTTACCGGATGGCTTGACTCCCATATCCATGGCAAAGTATGTGAGTCCATTTGTCATTGCAAAACGGTTGTTTGAGGATGTGTATAAGTTGGACTTACCACCGGAGACCATGATTCATCCCACCTTCCATGTGTCATTACTCAAGCCATATCACAAAGATAAGGTGAGGCCGGAACGCAAGTAAGTGTTGCGGCCTCTTCCCGAACTTCTTGGTGATTACTTGGAGTTTGGAGTAAAAGGCATTATGAATTGCCGGATCACCAAGAAAAAGGGCAAAGAATACTTGGTGAAGAGGCGGGGGTACCATGAGAAGGAAACAACATGGGTTGAGGCCAAGTACATGGCCAATGCAAAGGAGATGGTGGAAAGGTATGAAAGCCAACGGAGATCCAAGACACCGAGAAAGCATTGATGAGGACATCAACCTTTGAAGTGGGGGTGAATTACCACACTTGTGTACACTTGGCCAAAGTTTTGTGTAGCATTTGGTGCAAATGGTGCAAATGACACATGTTGTAATACTTGGTTGACAATTAAGTTGCTGGCAAGTTCCTTGATTGCATGTTGGAAGTGAGATGAGTCCTAATCTCATTTTGGATTGCTAGGTTGGTTAGAAGAGGTTGAAGGATACGCGAAGCCAATACTTGGAATCTTTGCAAAACAGGGGACCTTGGCTTGGGAGTTGTGAGTGGGTGAACCCCACGACTGGAAGCTTAGGACTTGCTCGGGCGGGAGCAAGGTAGTGGCACGGGCTCATAAAAGTGCCATTTGCGGGTTGACCATCGTCAACGCATGGCTTGATCACCCATGTCTCGGTAGAGTGAAGCAAAGGCTAGGTCGGGCGGGACTTAGCATTACCCCTAGGCGAGCAAAGTTCACCACTTGAGAGCCTAAGTGTTTGAAAAGAGGGCTTGGTGTTGCAACCAAGAAAGTGTTGGTTAGCCTTGAATTCAATCCTAAGTCATGTGAGTATGATGGGCTAGTTGAGCCTAACTTGGGGCCATTGGGGGCCTTCCAAGTGAGTCCCAAAGTGGATAGGTCTAGTTTATGTGGGTCCTTCCAAGCAAAGTCCTTGGGTGGAAAGGACCTTAGACCTATCGGGTGCCACCTTTGAGACTTAGCCATTTTCCAAGTAAAAGGATGCTTGGAGCATTGCGGGGCTAGCTACCCTGGAACGCAATGCAAGTGCCAAGGAGGCGGCTACCTCAAGAACTTGGTACTGCCGACAAGAGAGATTGTCGATGAGGGCATCGACGCTGTTTGGTGGGGGTTTCCAAAGGATGCCCGAACACCGTGGTGAGCCGAGAGGACCCCGTTGTGACGTCCCGGGCTTGGCAAGAGACAAGGTGAAGTGACCAAGGGGAGTCCCGAGCAAACAGCACGCAATGGCGTCGTGCTTGGGACGAATTGGGTAGTGTGCCTTACATGGTTGGAAACCTTGTTTGAGCACGCACCCACGGGTCCAAAGAACGCGCGATTTGGAGTTGTGAGTCATGAGATATGACTCTCCAAAGTTGGAGCGCGTTCCGGGACACTCCGGGACTCGGGAGTGTTGGCTTTCGGGACTCAAAATGTCATCCTTCTTGGATGGCGGCATGTTGCATGTCTTTGGAAAGCTCTAGACAAGAGCTTTCCAAAATGCTAAGGCTCGTGAGGAGCAAAGCAATGCTTTGGGAGATATGGCTCTCCAAAGCATCGGGACTTCGGGACTCCGGGACTGCTGCCTCCCGGGACTCCCGAATGTTCAGAGGAGCATAGCTCCCACATGGAAGCTCCGATTGGGACAAGTGAGGAGTCCATCGACATCTACTCAAAGAGTAGATGTTGAAAATGTGCTCGAACGTCCCATTTGGATAACTGAGCTACAAGTTAGCCCGAGAAAAAGATACGGCCCGTTTTTGAGACAAAGGCAAAAACGGGTGGTCTTCCAAAACAAAAGTGTGTCACGGAAGGCCCCTCAACACAAGAGGGGGGGAGGGGGGCCTACCGAAGACTCCAGAGAGTACTATGAGGAGCGGTGGTCTCCTCCTCACTCACTCACATGGTGCCTTGAGGAGCCGGGGTGGCTCCAAGGGGTGAGCTTGGGATGGGGCCTCACTCCCGCACCTTGTGGAAAGTAGAGAGTGCTTTGGAGCCTCTCTAAACATGGGGTTGGGAAGTGTCACTCTCCAAGTTAGTCCCCGATAAGTAGTGCGGTTCCCGGGAGTGACCGGGAATGGCTCGAAAGGTGAGGCGTGGAAAGGAAGCCTCACTCCTACATCTTGGCATTGTTGTGATGCTCTTGAGCATCCCGCAACATTGGGTTGGAAAGAGTCCCGCTCCAAACTAGTCCCGGGAAAACTAGTGCCGGATTAAAGGAGGATTTCCGCAAAGTCCCGAATGGGGTGAGAAACAAGAGTGGAAGGGGACTAGTGGGGAGTTGGACAATATGCAAGGGCGGTTAGCTCCGGGGTGATTAGTAGCACCCTTGGGAGCTTGGGCATGTGTGGAAGGCCGCCCCGTGCCACCAAGTGGCATGCCCATGTGTTTTGTGGGAGTTCGGTTTACGGGTTCCGGGTAATGAGTTGAGTCGAGTGGGTTGGACACCTTGACTAGAAATGGTGCTAACATTGTGTGTGGGGCACATGCAAGTGTTAGCAAAGTCGTGGCCGGTTGCTACCAACTAAGTGAGCCGGGATTCCACTACCAAGTAAGGCTCACTAAGCAAAAAAAGTGTGTTGGAGTAATTAGGGTTGCGGCACTACTAAAAAAACCCAAAACTTTTGATCTTCAAGCACTTTTGACTTTTGTCATGGTGTGGTAGAAGAAAAAGTATAACAAGGTCATTTAGCTACACTAAAAATTATATTTAGTGTTGCCAACACTAAATACGAACAACAACACCAATTGTCAACAAGGGTAGAATTGTAGCAACTCTAATCGTCAATTCCAACACCAATTGTGAACAATAGTAAGAATTAAAGAATTGAAAAATGAAGAAGTTGACATTTAGTGTTAGATTTTGGTTTGGTGTTAGCCAACTTGCAACTTTGGTGACTAAAAGGAGGGTCGCCATTAAGATATGGTGGCCCCCCAATACACTATTGTCTACAAGTTGACTATAAAAGGGAGGTTGCCATTAAGAAGGGGTGGCCCCCCAATACACTAATTGTCCACAAGTTGACTAATAGTGTTGGAGCATGATGGTGGGTACTACACTAATTGTCATCCAACACTAAATATAATTATTAGTGTAGTCTGTTGAGAAAGGATGTTGCTTTATAAAGAGTGCTACATTTAACAACCCCTTTTCCTTGGCTACATTTAGTAGAGTGCTACATTGCAAAAAACTGTATACAATGTTTGACTTTTTCACCCACACTTGGTTTGAAGAGTATTATCAAAATTTAAGATAGAATGCGGGGATTATTTATGTTTTCATGATATTCGCTCTTGATATCTGTGAAAAGCAATTGATCCCCTTGGTCACAGCTCTTGATACATAGTGTAAAGTGCCTCTAAGAAATCCCAAAAAATGGTCAGAAGCCCGAGGGTCAAGCACCCGGTCTGACACCAGAATTTTCCTGATTATTCAAAGAACCTACATTCCTTGTGATAGGCAGAGCCTACATGCAGGTCGACGTGTCAACCGACAGACGCGGCCAAGGGCTTGTGGATAGCAGCGATCATGCAGGCAGCTTTTCCGTAAACCTCAAGTCCTCAGATGATGTAGATCTGAGGACTTCAAGAAGCGGAACTGTCCTGTACATCAAATTGGGTCTCAACAATTCACTGCCAAGCGTTTTCAATGAGTGCTACAACGAAAGCATCGATTCTCATGGTTCAAACGCTCACTTCCACAGGGACTCCCCTCATGCCTGTCCAATCTCGAAAAGCATCACGGCCGACAGATAGACCCCTCCACCAATTCATTTGAAAAACTCACCGAACTCCTAATCATGATAAGGCTAAATTACAGTAAGAAACAATTCCGTGTGTACAATTCTCATTCGTGGACACTATCCACGCCCGACACTTGCGGAGTGTGAAAAAAGCAGGAGTGAGATATTATCCTGCCACTCGCACGGTTTCTTATCTAAGAGGGCAAGAGTGGAAAGTACCGGGACCACTCTGGGAGCAATGGCAGCCACAACATTGCGTCCACCTCTCATATGCTTCCTTTGGATTCACCTGCCCTCTTGGCTGAACTGCACTACACTCAACTATCTATCAACGGCGCAGATTTGGAGACCCACTTGATCACTCTTGGTCTCCTTGTGAGCTTCTTGATTGCAAGTCGCTCCAGCAGCTTCGTCTTGGCATGGATTGGCAGATCTCCCAGCAGCAGCAGCAGCAGTTGCAATCGTGAGCTATGGCAGCGCTCGTGTCCAGGGAGGTCGTTTACCGGGCGGCATCGCCCATCCTGCGCCGGAAGCTGAAATGCATCACTGTGGACGTGACGGGCACTCTGATCGCGTACAAGGGCGTGCTCGGGGACTACTATTGTATGGCGGCCAAAGCTATGAACTTGCCCTGCCCTGACTACACGCGTATGCACGAGGGTTTCAAGGTCGCGTACACGGACATGACCTCCAAGTACCCTTGCTTCGGCCAAGGCGCCCGCATGCCCAACGTCGAGTGGTGGCGAGTGTGCGTCCGTAACTCCTTCCGCGAGGTAGACTTGTCGGAAACTAAAAAATTTCCTTTTCTCGAATGTTGTCAGGGTGCTTTGTAAGCAGTTCATCACTGATTCTTCCAGTCTCCGAGGGTAGAGCTAGCCGATCCTAGCTCCATTTTATGAGACTGATTCAACAATCTGAGATGGAGCCACGAGCACTGGCTGAAAGAATAACGGATTATCAATCCAGCATCAGGAGCGGTGATGGTTGTTGAAATCGTGGGCATGGTTTTATTTCAGGCTGGCTATGACTACGAGGAGAAGACGTTCGATCAACTGTTTCAGAGAATCTACGCCATGTTCGGGTCCGCAGCGCCGTACCTCATTTATTCAGACGCGCAGCCCTTTTTGCGATGGGCGCGGCAGCAGGGATTGATTGTGGGCGTGGTGAGCAACGCCGAGTATCGTTATCGGGACGTCATCTTACCCCAGTTGGGCCTTCATCAGGTCAGTAATCACCGTCCAACTCATCTTGATCGTTCACTAATGCCCCTTCTTCTAAAGATAACCTCGATTGGAATCGACGGAGGTGTGTATCCTCTCGGCATGCTACCCTGGAGAGGAACTGTCAGAGGTGTCTGTGCTCTTGGCATGGTATTCTCGATAGGAACTGACAGAGCTGTGTTCAGGGCTCGGAGTACGACTTCGGCGTATTCTCAGGAATCGAGGGCGTGGAGAAGCCAGACCCACGGATCTTCGAGCTGGCGCTTCAGAAAGCAGGCGGCATAGCTCCCGAGCAAGCGCTTCACATCGGAGACAACCTTGGGAAGGATTACTTGCCCGCTCGAAACATGGGCATGCACGCATTGCTGCTGGACAGATTCCAAACGAAAGAGCATCGAGCTGCGCGAGCTGCCGGCGTGCCCGTGTTCCCCGACCTCTCATACGCACAGAAGACCATCATGGCCTTACAATCCGAGCAGGCCGAAGCGGGAACCGCATACTAATTTTTCCGACAGGGTTATCATCTCAACTGATCCCTTTATACGTTACCTTGTATCATATTACAGTATCAACCAATTTTGGACCACAATCCTTGCTACAGTAGATACCTTTCCTCCGGTTTAGTTTTGTGCTCAATTCGTACAAATGCCGCTGGATATAAATGAGTTTCAGTAATCCGTTTTTTATCATAGCGCTTTGCTTAGTTGTATATGTCGAGAGTACGGGTCAGTCGAGATGTTGTAAAATTAAGAATGGAAAGAGTGGATTCATTTTCAGACCTGCCTTTTTTGCTTGAAGGTACTTGTGAACTAACGTATTATGTATATCTGGCTGGGCTTTGCATCGAATTGTTTACTTGTGTTAAGTCTGTCTATCAGTGAAGATATCGTTTTGTTTCAAAGATGGGGACTTTGTTTTTACTGAATGTCAGGTCCCACTTTGTCTCACACAAAATGAATCTTGTTATTGCGTTTGTAGAAAATTAAATTTCATGGTACTGAGGTGGCCAGAAATTTTGAATATTCTTCAATCATGATTAAGCTTTTCTTTGAAATTGAGAAGTATCGTAATAATTAGCATTACGAACGGACACTTCATTGTAATCACTGTTGAATACTGTAATGTGAACACCTCGATGCCGAATGCAAATTGCAAAATGTACTCCTTTTTAATGCAAAATTATGCATTTATCCATGGCCAAGTTTATGAAGTTAGAAGTATTCGCGAAGTGAAAGAGTATAATACAACCACTTCTCCTGCGATGCTTTTAACAAGGACTACGATAATCTGCCATATTACACATTCCACTCTGATAGCGTTCACATCATTTGAGTTCTATGATTTGAAAGTATCTGAAATACTGCCAGTAGCCTCGTTAGAGTAGCAAAGATTTAACCAGAAAATTCATACACACATAGTTTACAGCTTCAGAAAGAACAAAAAAAATAAATCAAGAATTCAAGCCTCAGAAATCCACAAGAAGCACAAAGCCGATTTCACCCTTGACTTTGTAGGCTGTATTTTGTAAATTAAAGATGTCCAATCTTCAAACACTTACAGCATATGCAAATATAAACTCCTCCGAGCCACAATACTCGATCCATTCCTCGGTGCTGATGCAATGCGTCTTCACATCACCATGGTTCAAAATCCCTAGCCTCGCATTGTCCTCCAAAACCCTGCAGACTTGTGAAGATTATACCTTGACAAAGCTGTGTTCCGCATCGTCATTCTCCTGATCCCACAACGAGGAGTTGAAACCACGACATCGATCTCATACTCGTTGCTCGACGTTGTAACAGACCCCAACCCTATCTCATATCTAGGGTTCACTGTTAAATCACAAATCTGCCAATCCTCACGCTCCACAAAACATGAGAACACCGGGTAATCCAAATCAGCCAGTGAAGGCATCATCTCGTTGCAGCACAGCATCTTACAATGCTTCGAGTCCAGCAACTTCTGTACCGATTCCTCGTCCATATGATGAGTGACGAATCTTGTGAACCGTAACTTGAACTCTAAACCAGGTTGAAGGTCGAAATCGGGGAAAGTGAGGATGAATCCTACGACAAGGGGAATCATGGCTAGAAACCTAGTGGCATTTGAGGGTCCAAGTAACCCTATGAAAAGGGAAGCAATCAGTGAAAGCAACTGACATGAGCGGCGATTTTCGAACGCAATGATCATCGACTGAGTCAGCAGTTTAATGAGAGTGCAGATTAAAATCAGGGGTAACCAGATCAACCATTGAGAACAAACGACATGATAAAAACAGAAGCAGGGTATAATAGCCAAACGTCAAAGCCCAAACGATGCAAACGATTGTAAAAAAAAGAAATATCAGAAATCCATACGTAAAAAAAATCACGAAGCTTAGAGGGTAATCACGCTGTAACGCCTCAAGAATATATATGGTAGCCAGCCACCAGCACAACCTGCCGAAGAATGTCCAGAAGATGAGACATGGAATCGATACGATGAAACCCATACAACCACATGTAGCAGGGTCCGTAGGCAGAGAAGGGTATGTAGAGAGAGAACCACTGAACAGTGGCAAGGTTATGTACACAACCCACAGCACAGGTTGGACAACCACCTTATCAATCACTCCCATCCTGCACAAATTCTTCTACAGTACGGTGCTCGAGGGTACTGAGCTACATGCGGAATCGAAGGAAGGACGGTGAACTGGCAGTAAGGGGACACTGCAACACAAGTGACGGCAAGCGGGAAGACGAGAGTGCTCCCTAGAAAATAAGGGTTTGTTGCACCAGCATGTCGTCCGCTTCGAAGGAAGAGACGCCGAGCGTTGAGGTCCTTAGTCGGCTGTGTACATCACGGTACCAAAGAACTGTATAAATTCAGCTTCGTTTTGTTTCCATTGATAGTATACCGACAACCTCTTGGGCCGAAAAGATCGGAGCCAGTTTAATTACAGCAGATGTCTACGATCTCCTCCAATTCAACGGCATTACCGACACAATCGTGCACCCTTGAGCTTCCTACTTGTTACATGATCACCTGTAGCATGGAACTTTGGGTCCCAACTCCCAAGTTACATTTTGAGAGCATTGACTTGATGATCATAGCGAGTCACCCGCATACACCATAGTTAGGGTTTTGTATTCAAAGGGATCTCACCAGAAATTACATTCCTATGAGTGTTCCACAAGTAGCTTGCACTATCCTCTGCCTCAGGGCTAAGGCTGTAACTTCACTGAGGAACAGAGAGTAGAATATGCACGCCTGCATTGTCAGATTTGGATCTACTAGATCTTGTCAATGCGATGCCCCCCTTCGTCGTCCCGCTATTCATCAACATTGTATATTCCTTCCACGACACAGCTTTGTACTTGCGAGACAATCTCTGCAGAGGCGGAGATGACGGCATGGTCTCTGGGATTCTTGAAGAAAATGAGCGAGAATCACGAGGTGGTGGTATTCGGTGCCGCACACTCTTGTATCGCCCATTGCTCCATATCTGCGCGCATCCCGAGAGTGTGTCAGGTGACCACATCGAGACAAGACGGATTGCTTGCCTTCACCAAGTCACGATGTTGAAATCGAATGCGCCGGCCTCAGGCTTGACATCGAACCACCTGCCGTCTTTCAGCAACTGCAGCCTCGGGTACTCCTGGTACAACATCGCCAGCGGGTGGGAGTCGGTGCGAGTCCAGAGGCCGCTGGCCAGGTCGGACGTTGACATGGAGGGTAATGCGCGGCGATCAAGTTTTCGCTGCTGCTGTCATGAAGCTCTCCGTACTGCTGGGACGCCGATTCCACTCCTAACCCTCGGCCCAGAAGCTTGATAAGTCGCGAGCTCAATGCGTCCATGTGCTCCAAGTATTGTAATAGATCCTGCCTGCATGCGCCATAGCCACCCAAAACACTCAATACTGAGCAATTCTGAAGAGCCTGAAAGGAGATGATGTAGGATTCAAATCACTGATATGGTGTACAGACCTCTCGTGCACTCAATGATCGGAGCAAGATCGTCATCGTGAGATCTCTGAATAGGTAAAAATATTCACCTAGAGTACTTACTCGATAACAAGCATCAATTCGTGGATCACCTGATTTGGTCATGGGCGTCTTGTGGCCACACCCTTTTTGCCGTTTCTAGAAAGACCTCTTTCTGGCGTGAGAAGAAGAGGCGCTCCGTTCAGCATGGGTGCTTACTATCGACGTCCACAATCATGGTGCCGGGCGTATAGCCCTGATAATTACGGGGCATGTCGGATTTCACGCGCATCTTCTCCTCGATGGGGGTGGCGAAATACTCTTGCATGTACGCCATGACCTTCTGGATGAGCTGCAGGGGGACGCCGATTCCACCTCTAAGCCTTGGCTCAGAAGCTTGATAAGCAGCGAGCTCGATGCATCCATGTGCTCCAAGTACTGTACTTTATCCTGGCTGGAGTCGCCGCACCCATCAAATCGATCAATACTGAGGGTTTGGAAGGTGATGAAGTCGGCCAACGACGGATTTGAATCAATGATGTGGTGCACAAACCACCTGTGTATTCAATTGGAGCACGTAGAAAGCAAGATTTCCTTATTGAGAGCCTGAGTGATATCGACTTCAGAAACACCAGGAAACTGGCAATAGTTCGTGGAATACCTGATGTGGTCACCCAAAGTGGCTAGTTTGTGGGGTGGAGACTTCTCCAAGAAAGTGTGAATTTATGGCATGCATTTTAGTGAATGCAACTTTTGTTTTTGAGTTTTCAAGCATGGGGCATGTTTTACCTTTGCAAACAATTATGTGAATTCTAATTTGGTTGTTCAGGACATTTTGTGCATAAAACACTCAATTAAGCAATTGTGCACTTGTATGTATAAAAGTGCACTTCTGTAAGTAGTCTTCAATGTGCACTTTAAAACCCAAATATATGGTTTGGAGAATGGGTTCTTTGGTAAAAAATTCCACTAGTTAAAATTTAAAAACCATATAGTTTTTGTACAATGATACATGTAAGATAATAAATAGTTTTACCCAATGTCCTCAAGAATCATTTGTAATATTTGTCACTTAATAATATGGTGAAGCCCTACTTGCAACAAGAGACATAATACACGGAAAATAATAAACATGATACATTTGTAAGCATACATAGTACCCGGAAAATAATAAACATGATACATTTGTAAGCATACATAGTACCCGGAAAATAATAAACATGATACATTTGTAAGCATACATAGTACCCGGACAATAATAAACATGATACATTTGTAAGTATATTTGTAGATATAAATATTGGAATTTTCCCAATCCTTTTAATCATTTCTCACTCTACGTCTACCACTATACCTTCACCGGATAAATTTAACTCGTTCATACATGAACACTTCATATCAATTACCATACAAACCACGGTCAATGTACTATGATAATAACCTACTCCTTGGTATTTAAGGCTGCCTGTAAGCGTTCGTCGTCAATAGCTTCCGTTTGCATGGCTATATATTCTAGAATGTGTGCCTTTGTGGATTGAGGAATACGAACTCTCTTCTCTACCTGCACTCCGTGTACAATGCGCTTCTCCGACGGTTGAACGACATTCTCCGATACGGGTTGTTCGTCAAACCATGAAAAGATACACGCCTCCTTCGGTACCCAACTGTGCCTCTCACCAGATGGCTCCCACAACGAATCCATGCAATTTACATAGCGTTGTCTGTTGGACCCCGTTTCTTCAACGACCCCTTCTCTCATAATGGGGCAATACCAACATACTTTAATCTTTAACCTCCATGAGTTTTTCCCTCTTTCAATCACCTTTCCTAGGTAAAAGGGTATGTCCGCTTCTACCTCATCTCGAACAACACTCGATTGCAACAAATTGATCGAGATTAATGTCCGTTTCGGGATTAAATGTTGGAAACGGATCGTTGCTACCTCCTTCTTGGTCTCGTACTGAGATTTCTTCGTAGACGCAATGTCGACTAGTTCGTCGTGCAGTATGCACTCCTTGATTTGATGGTCTCTCCCTTCGTGGTCCAAAGTATCCACGAGCCTCTGCACTCGGGAGCATGCCCACAATCGATCAACAACGGTTATCTCGCGAGTTTCAAAGAATAGTATTCTCTCTCGGTATCGAAGAGAAGCACCCTCAGGTTGGGCGTTGGACTCATAGGATGGCCAAAACGGTGATGACTCGTGATCGGCGTTGCGGTCCTTTCTTGAAACTCGCTAAATATTGTTTCAACCTCTCGTGCCTCATGTTTTGCATCACGGTTGACTTCCACGTGTTGCAATCTTTGAATACACCTATCCTTGTACGCAATAAAATCGTCTAACGCCTTGAGCTCCCGCTCATCCGCCGCATATCTGATCAACAAAATCCGGTCGTTCGACCCTATTTGGGATGGATCTCAAAGTTTGATCCCTCTCCCGGTCCCAAGCATCCTTGCAATAGTGCTTATGTTGGACCCTGACCTTACAAGCACCCTCGCGATTGCTAGAATAGAATCTCATGTGGTGTGGAAATGTAATGCCAATCAATGAATCCGATCCCGTCAATAGGTGCGGAGTTACGAACTTCTTCCAATCCCATACATTCTTTAATAGTCGTGACGCTTACAAATGCCTCGGTGGGGGCGTTCCTCGTTCAATGAGAGTAAACATTTCCTTTAAAGAGTTCACGCCCCGACCTCTTCAAGGTGTTTGAGATACAACTAAACCGTTGATCGATATCTTCGTGCGTATGACCCACGATGAGGAAGGATAGTTCCACTTCCTGAAAAAATCCCAATCCAACCAAAGTTGCACACATTGCGAACATATAAATATTTTTGTTCTCGCGTGTGCAGTTGTCCGCTTGAATGCGTAATGTTGGTGGCAAGAATCCCTTCCTCCGTAATACGTCCCCTATCACATGTAATAATGTGCTCACGACTTGGTTGCTATCATGCTTGTGGTGAGCTCCGAACCACACATCACAGTACAATCCAATCCCATGCACCAACGCCCCGCATAGATGGGTCTTCACGAACCGGTTCTCGATATTCTTCACGGTCTGACGTATTCGGGGTACCATGGTTGTATTCTGATCCATGCCATCTACTATGATACACATGTACATTTCAGGGTTGATATAACAAGACCTCTTGAATATCCAATAATGTCTACGTTCCTCCATTTGATTGAGCAAATGTAACATGAACACCTCTTTAATCCTTATCTTGGCATCCGCATTGGTTGTCCCTTCCATGGCACATTTGTACTCCCAACAATGATAACATTTTGAGAACCTAGAGAATGGGGGTACTTGAACATGAGGATACCTTAGGCGCCACATCCTCCAAAATGAGCTCATGGATATGGTTTCGCCATTGCAAATTCTCTTCACCTCCTCGTTCACGTAATTGAATACATCAGATTTTACTGTGTTCATAGGGAGAAGAATAAGCGGCACGACTTCGTTGTCACTCTTGCGTCGAATGGATCGGTGGGGTTGAGGACAACCGGCTTCATCCACGAAGCACTTAAAGCATGCCTCGGCAGCAGACATTCTAGTACTCTCTCTAACTGGATCTGAAAGGGTATTTCCGTGAACAGCTGTCACCCTACCATATATCAAACAATCTTTTTTCAAGTCCTTGAAACGCCGTTGTGAATATCCGACCGCTACAGCGTAGCATGCATTGCAAACCTCTTTGCCGTCCAACTTTGTCACAAACTTATCTCTACGATTTCCATCGGTTTGTGTATAGAATGAAACCAACATCTGCCTCACCCATGTACTCCGGATTGAATACTTAGACCCCCATGCATTATACCGCACGTCCAAGATGTACCTTGCCGGAATATCTGTTAAACAATTTCTCTTGCATCCACCTTTTGCTATTGCATCTTGTACGCTTATCAATGTAACTTTTGCTTTTGCACCATCGGCCGGTCTTCTTTCCCTTGCGACTCGCCTTGTCCGATTCTGCATAGAATAACGTCGGCGCGTTTGTCTTACAAATGCCAGCCCATCTACATGTGGTAGATCTCGGATGTTGTTAGAAGGAGGCTGGGAAAATGGTGAATTTTCATGTACGGGATTTGAAGCTTGACTACTTCTTCGTGATGTCTCATTGGAGCTTGGTGTGTGAAACTCCTCATGGAAATCAAATATTGGAGTCATCATCGGTACATGCGGCATTTGAGATCCCTCTTCACCTCGTGCGTGTAGAATATTGGAATCCAAAGCCACTACACGTACCAAAGAGCGGTCCCAACGAATCGTTAGTCCCCTAGACAATCCTAATCGTTCTCCAACTACATCTCCTGTCCAGTGTAATTCATCATCTACTTGAGTGACACGTCATCGCCACCTCGTAGGGAAACAATCTCATTCCGTTCAATTCCATGCCACTTTTGAATGCATTGTCCATTAGCGCCATGCCCACCACCGCTCCCGTACTAGAAAGCAATTCGACCCTACTATTTTGTTGAGATATACATATCTCATCTAATCCATCATGTAGTTGTCTCGCTCGAGCCGCCCGCAGTAATCGTGAACCTATTGAACTATTGAACAAGATATCACCTCCTGGGATGTCTCCGATTGGGACATGAGTTTCTATTGTATTGTTTTCCATCATAGTTGCTATCGCTTGACTATCAACCTGATATTCAGAAAATAGTAATAAAAGGGTAAGAATCGGTCAACGTGGTAGTATATAAATTATGTAACAAGCTTCATTTTGGACAAACTACCAAGTGTTCACCTTCTGCTACAATTCGAGTTTTATTGTACATATATTAGATTTTATGTTACCTGGTCACGTGTAGTGAGCACTAGTGATTTATTTTTTTATTTGAACTTCTAAGATAGAAAATTTAATTTGAAGATCCATTAGATTTATATAATTGTCACAATGTATGGACATTAGAAACATATGAATGTACTTATTTCTACGGACTATTAGAGTATAACAAAATCACGTCTATCCCACTACCAGATGTTGAATTTCGTACAAAGGTTTTATAATTATATGTCAAAACCTATACTATTGGTTCTCCCAAACCCCTAAACGACCAAATGGAAGTTCGACACCACATCTTGTAGTAAAAAAATATACTATAATTATGTGTTTTTTTTAGCATATTGAAAAATTTGTGCAAACTTTGGAGGTTTAAACATTTTAGGTTTAAATGTTGTCAAATCATGTTTTATTTTTTTGTGAATCTAATATGTTCTACAAAGAAAATCTAAATGGAAAAAAAGGAAGTTTGTATTACATTTTGGAATAGAAAAAACCAAAACCACAAAACATTAAGATCTCTATGTTTCATTTGTAAGCGGCTACCATCCTCCTATAACCCTATTTGGTTTACTTAAAGCCTCGTCCTCATACGGAAATACCGGATTCACTTGGTCCGGTATTGTTCATCATACTTCAACTATTTATAGTTTTTGAATTTAAAAGCATCATTAATCCAATAAACTATCCAATGATAGATATATACTTATACTTCCAAGTATGAAGATTAATTATTTTAAAGATTGTCAATTAGAGCTCATTGAAGAAAATTATAATTTTAAGCGATTCGATGAAATCCACGGTAAATAAGATACGTCCTAAAAGCCATTAGATTGGGAGTAGAAGGTAATTCGACCTCAATTTCAAGTATAAGTATCTAGAGGCGTGGTATCGGGATTCAACACTTTGTGTAGTATGACAATATCACCAATCAATCTTCGTGCCAAAATATTTGGTCTTCTCTTTCTTTCAAAATCTATACAATCATAAGAAACACATTGGTGTCAATATGTAACACATGATGAAAACAACCTAAAATCTAGGAAATTGGGGGAAAAAAGAGATAAAAGCTCAACAACATGCTCGTTAACTATCGTGCTAATGTAACATGTGACTTGTTGACACGACTATGAACACTTTAAAGACAAAACTTGTGAGAGTCTAGCGTACTTTGAATGACATTCAATTGCCTGTCTCATGAGACAACACATGCTGGATATGGTGGTTTCACAATCAGACAAGCATTTGTGACCATCAACAGCACCAAGTTTTTAAACTGATGTTTTCACCACTTAAAGTATGCTAATTTGATTACGTTCTACTTTCCTTTACTCTTAATTTCAATTGCGATTTGATCCGCTCACGCGACATTTTTGTTTTTCTTTTAGTAACACCGATATTGAGTCGCAAGTGGTTCTAAGTGGCCATGATTGAGCTTAACTGCTTCGTGCTAGTGATGGTCTTACATCGTTTTTATGGGTACATTCACCATGTAGAGTTTACGTTGTTTAGGATCAAATGTTGGAATGTTCACTTCTGTGTTGCTAACTATATTGCTTCCCTTAACTTCATGCAGGCAATTCAAATTTTATCATGGTTGGCCTAGTACAAGCCTAAGACCTTGGTCAAACATAAGTAATTCAACTTCAAAGGCCCTTCTTTTATGATAAAAATGGCATGTGAATAATAATTGGATGAAAGATCCAAAACGGTGAGATCATGCCTTAAAACCTTATGTCCAAGTACCAAAAACAAAACTTGGAAAAAGTTAAATTTCCGTAGTTTGGTGAATTTTGAAGTTCCTGCGATCTTATATATTTTGGGTAGATAAACAAAGATAAACCATAGTATGGGCGCTTTTGGGCAAATTCCAAATAGTATTTTAAAGCTTTGTAGTTCGAGTATACTTCTTAAGTTTTTTATTGTGCTCTTTGTAGCGGCATCCATATCAACTAGGACGTTCATGCGACGCACACATCGGAGTTTCAAATCCACTATTTTCCCAAATTCTTTTTGCCATATATGTGTATTCCTAGCTATTACTATTTTTTCTATCTGACCTTAACTGACAAGGCTATACAATTTTTTTTGTAAGAGTAATAGAGAATTATCAGAAGGGTGATGGTCTGGTTGGGGTACCCAAAAAGGTTGTCCCATGAACAATTGCACTCTATGTTGGTGTGACAAACATATCCATTTTTAAACTGTAATACAATAAGACTTCATTAGATGTAGTTTTAGTTGTCTATACTTATAATGTATCAAGAAAAAAAATTAAAAATGAAAAAAAATATTTTGAAGTAATTTTATTTGATTTTTTAGTTGAAAAAGTAAGTCATGTCCCAATAACCTAAAATCCATAGAATCAAGCAAATGGAATATCAACCATTTTTATTTTAATATACTTTTTGAATATGACCTACATCTTCTTGTATAGAATAAAAAATAATTTATTTAATAATAAAAAAATAAATTCATTGTGCACTACAATGCCTACAAATCCCCAAATTCAACACTTTTTCCCTCATCTATGAATGGATCCAAAAAAAATAAAAAATCTAAAAGAAAATCTATAGGCATATATACTTTGATTTCAGTGAGGTGCATGATATTTTATTTTCTATTTTAGGCTCTTTTTACTTGATTAAAATGACTAAATTAGACAAACTTTGGAGGCTTTCAATAAAAATAACCTAATTAGTGTGTCCAAAAAGTGATACCCCAAGCTTACCATTGCCCAGAATTAACAACAGAGGCAGAATATCAGCTGCGTGTTCTTGATTCTAGTATTGCTTAAGTGAGTCGGACGAAGTGAAGATAATCAAAGATTAGAGTCCTTTTTCTAGGTGTTGACTTGTAGCTTGATGCTCACAACCATGCCTAAAACCATTCCTGACTTGTAGCTCGGTGGTCAGTACACAAACTTCGTTCTTGTGCACATTCGTTCGGGTTACAGGAGATTAGCACCTTTTCAATCAATGTGTGCCTCTTCCCTGAAGACTCGGCATTTCTTGAGCGGCGCTGCCTGGGGGTGCGTACGCACGGGGTACGAGATCTGCAGCGCGTTCCTCAGTGTCCCGCCACGAGTCGCTCAGTGTCGCTCAGTGTCCAGCCATGAGTCCCCAGTCGTAACGTTGCAGAGATACCTGTTTTGCAGCTTTGAAACGTAGACATTCACAAGGTTTCGAAGTCTCGGTGACTTCAGAGCCGGCATACGTGCAGCAGAGTCAGCACAGGAGTCATCACAACGACGGCAGGAAGAATCAGCCAATCGTGCTCGGTCACGAAAACTCGAAACTCCAGAGGCCAAGGCGCAACGGCTGCAACAACAAGGGGAATACGTAGCCAAAGTGAGAGCCGCAGAGTCGCCCGAGGATCGAGCACACAGTCGCACCAAAGAAGCGACCTACAAAGCCGCCGTCAGAGCCCCAAAGTCATTGAGGAGCGAGCTCAAAGGTCGCGCGAACAAGCCGCATACATTGCCGAGCTCGAGAAACGCCCGAGGAAAGAGAACAATGGCTCCGACAACAATTGGGGGATTCACCCTCACACTCTAGCGTTCGAATCGGGAGTCTCCAAAGACAATATTGTGATCTTTCGTCTGAGATTTTCGTATCGCGGGTCAGCGAGCTTTGTCCCGCCAGAGTTACTCGGTGTTCCACTACAAGTTCGGATACGAGTGCCGATACGAGTGCCGATACGAGTCCTCAAATAAGCGTCCCGACGCGAGATTTGCACGTGAGTTGCCTTTCTTTCTAAACCCTAATCACATCCCCTCTTCCCCTAATCTTTCCCTCCGCCTCCCTCCTTACACCCCGTGCGTACGCACCCCCCCCCCCAGGCCGCGCCGAATAAAAAATTAAAAAAAAAAAAAAAAAAAAAAAAAAAAGAAAGAAAGAAAGAAAGAAAGAAGAAAAAGAAAAGATAGTTACAAGATGTCTGAACGACGAATTACGAGCCTTGAATTGAACAAGTTAGCAAGTACGCTGTGGGTGCATGATATCGAAATACAAAATGTCAAAATCTCTGTATTATTTCATGCGTGGCGTTGGTGGCCATATTTCGACGAAACTTTTGATGATGTGATGAAATTTCAATATCTCTTTTTCTAAAGAAAATATACTGTAATGTTTATCTCATTATGTCTTCTAGACAAATCAAGTAACCTGATGTTTCTTCAGTTCATGGTTTAGGTCACAAGGAAGTTCAGGTTATTGGATAACGGAGTTATAATCTTGCCATTACGTTCTTTGTTTGTGATTTAGTTGATCAGTTGATCAGAAAATTTCAAGATTGCATGTGCACTTGCGGCATGAATAAAGTATTTCAGTAAATAGTCGAAGAGAGATATAGTCGGAGATAAATTATTGCAGGATGCTCTTGTGCACGGGACGAAACAGAACATTCCAATTTCAGTAGCTTTGAATAGAGCTTTAGTCTTCAACACTGAACCCCCATTTTTCAAACACAATGGTGTGGTATCATTTTAATTATCGTCGTGGCCTACATATGTTTATGAGTTGATAATGAGTAGGCGTTATAGTGGTCCTTCCGTGTCTTCCTTTCTGCAAATCACTCTCCGTTAAAAATTAATGTAGAGAACCAATTATGGTGAGTTTTCAAATATAGTCTTCTTTCTCATACTCTTGTTGCGGTGACTTGTTTTCTTCTAGCAGCATTGCGCAAGCTCAATTACTTGTGTTTGGGGCATTTCACTCATGAGTTGCAAGCTGCATCCCAACTAGCTGCAAAAAGACTGGTAAGTTTGTGTTCCACTCCTCGGTCAATTCCTACGTAAGAGAAATGTGAGACTTTGCACGTAAGTAGCAATAAGAGCAGACCATTATAAGTTAACCATAATAAGTTGATAAGTTTAAGTGCAGTTTGTAGCACTGTCCCGCTTGATGCCCTGATTCTCATGGTTGAAGCTATCTGGGAGGAATCTCTCAAATATGGCGACTTTAATGAGGGAAAATTTTTCCAAGGCTTGCAAGATTTCTTAACCCCTAACTTTTCTTAAAACCCGAAACGGGTTTTGGAGGTTTCCGCAGGAGAAAAAATCAGCCAACTTTGATCAATATAATCTCACAAATGAGGAAGAATGAACGGTTCAAATTTGGTATGTGAGAAGAATGTCAAGTGAAATTTGAGATCTTACGGTTGAATTTTTGAATATTGCTTAGATTGAGATTTTTTGAGCTTAATCTAAAGGAAGGTCAAATTTTGTGACTTACACCGTTTTGCAACAAGGAAATTTAGGGGTTAAACAAAGCAAGAATGGGCAACAATCACTTCAATCCTGAAAAATTAAACCATGCTCTATATTACTCCACCCTCTACCTTGTTGAGGTTAGCACTACTATGTCTTGATATCTCAGATCATACCGAGTAGCATCTATAGCTTCTTTGCAGATACTTTTACACCTAGTTTTTTAGGGTTCGTAGTTTGTCTCTATAGAAGAGTTCAACGGAGGGGGTGGTGGAGTTTCAATTTTTTTATATGATGATTATCTTGTCAAGGCATGGCTTTATAAATACTATTATAAACTCCTAAATTTAACATTCACATTTGTGTGTGATATTGATTTTTGAGGAAGTATTTGAGTGTCAATTTATCCTTCATTCATAATGTATTAGAATTTAAACATGATCATTTGAAGGCTCTATAAAATAGTATTTTTCAGATTCCCTAAATATTTTATGAGTTTCCAATAATCTAATTCACATTGATAAAATTGATACTTTTTGCTTTATTTCGGTAGGATGGATATTGCTCTCATAAGAATTTTGAACCACATCAAGCTTGCTTACTTAACGGTTAGGCTTTCTTCCCAAGCACTTACTTATCGAAGACATCATGTAAGATACCATATCTTGACAAGATGTATGATAGTTACAAGAATTCGTATTTGTTATAAGCCCAATGTAATGACAAGTAATACTTATGATTTATTACAATATTGCATCTCCTAGTACATGCTTCAGTAGCTAAAAAAAGTGCCATGTATGGCATCGTATTTGAGCGTGATAAAGTTTATATATTGAAATTACTCTAAAATGAAAGGTATTAGTCGTAGAATATTCAATGTTTTCCTGAATTTGAATAAAATTTTATATGGTTTAGGATAAAATAAGTGATAGTATAAATTGTCTTCTAGTAACCATTAACATTTTGCAAAACATTGGTGACCATGTTATCAACTCTGATATGATGTTCATAATTTTATGAAACCCGACATTTCAACCGGCATAGATATTTTATACAAAGAACATTTTACGATATGAATTTTAAGAAAGCACAAAAGAGCTAGAGGTTTTTTTTTTAATACTCGTATTTACAATTCTATATGTATTGTGTGATTCAAGTCAGGTTTCTTGTTGGAGACATCATGGCACCAACGCTTCCAATCGACAAGGTCTGGGAGCAGTACGGATGGTGGATCGCAGTGGACGCGGAATCAAGGCCAATATTATGGCTCACAGAACATCCATTTCAAATCGGGAAGCGCACATCGGCATTGGGGAAGCCCTTCGCCGAACTTCGGGCAATTAATCTCCGACCAGGCGATATGATCTATGCAATTTGCGTACCGGGGGTTGGTCAGAGGCCCGACAAAGACTTCCCTTTCAAAAAGTTGCTTCTCGCACCTATTCCTACAGATCTTCTTCAAAATCCAGGGCGATTGAATAACATAACCTCGTTGCAGACGTTTTGGCTCAACACAGATCTTGCGGTGCGTACTGCTAGACATGAGCATGTGTCGGCATGTTTAGCGTTATCTGAAGAGGATGATGGCACGAGCTAGAAGATTTATGCGTGCTCATATCTCGTATGAGGCATTACAATGGTCGGAGCCGGAACGTGCAAGAGTTGAACATGCAAGTTTACTGGCTGATCCAGAGGAGACCGAACCTATTTATCGTGCGTTAGCAAGGCCGACACAATTGGATTGGCGGCCATCCACTACATTGCGAGCATCGAATGTTCGTACATCAACAATTGGTCGTCCATCTAAGCGGCCACGACATGACGAAGGCAACATAGCTTCGCGTTCGCTCGACGACCATCGCGTGGCGCGGGCCTGGACATCACAGAGACAGAGCATTGCCAATGCATGGCGAGGCCGTGGATCGATAGTCGACCAATCATTACCCATCGTAGATCATCAACATCTCTAAATGGATGTTCCCGTGACTTTGTCACCGTAGATGATGAGTTGTGCGACATTTCCGACCACCCATCGGGGAATCGGAGGAAGAGGCGGAACATCTCAATATCCTGCTCCACTTCTAAGATTCTCAAAGCGCCCGCCCTACAAAAGAAGAAGTTGCGAGAGGTTCAATATGGGGCGACATTGTATTCAAGGCACACATTGACCGCATTATCGAAGTGGAGAATCCGGAGACAAACCATCGAATTTTGTCGCAGAAGAGGGTATCAGAGATATATACCTTCTTACGAGATCCTCAAAATAGGATTGGAGTGAGTAAATTGGTACTTCGTCCTATCAAGTACCTTGTGGATATCGTTACCGACACTGGTATGGTTGAACGTGAAGGAGTCGATTTCCGGTTAATGGAGCAAAATGAGAGTTTGAACGGATGTTTTTAAGCAATGGAGATGCTTCTGTAGACGGTACTATGGGCTCTCAGTTATCTTGGCTTCAAGACCATATCATTTGGGAGCCTGTGGATGGGCAACACGTTGTAGCTGCTTGCAAGTATGCGAAGGAGCAGTGGATGAGCGGCAAGATCACTCATTCCGAGTTTCAGAAGACGTTTGAGCAACGGGAAGCTACCTTTGTTGTGTATGATAATCCACGACTTTACATTAACAAGTCGGTATGCTCAACAATGCGGAGTGGCAAAGAAAACAACTATCCACCATGAGTGAGGATTTGGTCAAGCTCAAGCGATATGGAATCTGTATGGTAGGCCTGATAACTCAGTTCGTTCAGATGATGAACGCAGGGCTATTGCATTGGTGAGCGCAGCAAGTGCCGTGCGGAAAATGCCCTACGGAGGTGACAACAAGATTACGACGTCGAGCTTGGGGAAGAACATGGAAGACCTAACTAAGCATGCCTGGAATCCCAACGATGAATGCTTTGAAGTTGTCCTTCAAGTTACCAAGGACTACAAGAACGGCTTTTTGTTTTACAGCAAGGATGAGGAGAAGAGGTGGAAGGCGTTGGCACTAAAGAAGAGTCTAGACCCAAATGTAGATGTACGACCAAGGCGGAAGCGGATGACCGGACATTGGTTGAGGCCGTTGGGTAGAGTTCCAAGTTCATACTATCTAGAGGTTGCAAAAGCCTGTTTAGCTAAGCCAGTTGGCGAGGATGGACGAAGACCTCGTCAAGCTTTTTATTTCAACGGCGTCAAAGAGCAGAATCCAAGGACTCGTACCATTGCTGGTGTATGTGAGCGCATTATGAGACGAGAAGCGGTGATAAATACCATCCGTTGGTTGATGGTAGACAACAAGGAATCTTTCCCAAATTCCATGGAAGATTTCTTTCGTATATCTGTACGGAAGTATTTACCAGGAGGCAAGGAACAACTTGACAAATTTGCCGAGTTGTTGGATAGCAAAACAAGAACCAAATGGAGTACACCGCAGCGAGAGAAAGTGTCGAAGCTGAAAGACATATGCGACCTCATCCCTCCTTTCATCAAGGTACATTATGAAGTTGTTGCAGCAGGAGGGCAAGGCCACAATGCACCATCTCTACGTAGAGGAGTTGCAAACAGGGCCAATTGGGAGTGGCAGTTGCACGTTCAAAGGCCAGACCAAAGCAATGGAGAGGAACCAATTTTGATTCGATCTAGAAGAGGATTATTCGGTTCAGAGTATGCAGAGTTGACACAGCCGTATTTGTGGATTATTGATTGTCGGCGTGGCGGTGGAAGACATGGCAATGGTCATTGGGAAGATGAACAATTCACTAGAGTATTTGCACAGCTGGCGTTATGGATGACGTACCGTCGAACGATGGAATGTCATTTTCCTGTTACCACCGGCCGTGTTCGCCACCGATGAATTGATTACGAAGCTCAAGCTTCCGGAGGGTTGCTCTCATCGACGTGGATGTTGGGCATTTGGTCAGACCTCGGTTAATCATCCTCTAAATTTTACAAATGGAGGGCGCTTACAGCAGGCAGTTGAACCAATAGGTGATATCATTATTTGTCTGCAACACCCAATTGGAGCATCTGCTGGGCCAAACTTTGTTACTAGGCGCCGCCGACTTCCTCTTTTATTTGACGATAACCGTGGTGAAGCACAAGAGCTTTCTATTGTTGATGCTCTCGAGAGATCTCCATCCGAGTTATCAAGACTTGTGGATTCGTACTTGCCTCGAGGTTGGGGTTTGGTAGCATGTAGCATGTCAACTGCGATTCCGACTATCTTGCATTCGAATTTCCAGGGATCCGATATCATTGTCATTGACAATTGTAACGAGAGACTTTCGTTCTTGTACAATGAGTTGTCCAACAATTTCCACGGCCAGTTGTTGATGTCTGACGACATAGGTGGAACGGATAGTGCTCCTGGTGATGTGCATGCTACCGAAGATGCGATTCCATTATCGAGGGATGGTGACGATGATGTGGATTTCTACACTCAGTTCAATGAGAGATTGCCACGTGAATATGGGACGGACAAATCCACACCTGACAGTCGTTCACCCGACACGCAGCAAAGCAGTGAAGCAGAAGAAGGAGAAGATGAGGAGGAAGATGGACAGGAAGATGAAGACGAAGACGAAGATGAAGGTGAAGAGGAGGGAGCACCTATGAGAGATGTGGTTACTCCAACGTCGCCGCCGCATGTGGAAGTTTGTGTAGAGGAGACACCCATGGAGATGGCGGATGATACTCGTACAGTGAACGTTCATTCAGAGACACCAGTGGAGGGAATGAACATATCTATTTCTCAATGGCCGGAATCAGATGGATATGCTACTGATTCTCTCAGATTTTTCTCGGTTGTGAGTAGAAGTAGGCAACCATTGGTGCCTACTCAATCACAGTCTGGATTTGGGACACAAAGAAGTACAGAAGATACTGGAGGAAGTATTGGACCAATATTGCCATCTGTTACAAGACATAGCGAATCGGGGGACGTTGCTGAATTTAGGAGGACCTTCACTACACCGATGACATTTAGAGATGGCTTCTATTATGATGCGGATGGCGTAAGGCGCACGCGCATGGCGACCCTGGTAGCTTTAGATATGAAACAAATCAACATCAATCGGTCTTGCGAGATACTCCGGTGCGGAGGATGTGTTGGTTTAAATGGTCAATACACCATAGAATACGCTACGGAGTCGCATCACCATAATATGATGGAGACTTTGTAGTCATACCATAACTTAGCATATATGATGTTTAGGTGACTAGTATAGTGTGATTGATATGTTTGCTTTTGAAATGGTATGTTTTATTATAGTATGTGATATTGAATTATATTATATATATATATATATATATATATATATATATATATATATATATATAATAAATATAGAGTTTTATACCTTATACTTTATCATTGTATTTGGGGTTTTATCATTACATCTCTTAGAAATTGTATTTGTAGAACGACATTATAAAGTCATTACATGAAACAAAATGTATAGGATTAGGTTCTTGTAAGTATATGGTCAATGTCATTCTCAGAAATGGAATAAGAATGAAATATTGTAATATATATATATATATATATATATATATATATATATATATATATATATATATATATATATATATATATATATGCACAATTTCAAGGAAATAGTGAAAAGTATTCACCTACGTAGACATCAACAAACCAATATTTAATGAAATTATTACAAAAATATAGCAAAAAAAAATATTGGAATTTTGTTTTATTAGTTAAAAAAAAACAAAAAATTGCTCCAAATCTTATTGTTATTGAGCGCCAATTAGCGCACTTGGCCAAGTGCACAATTGCTTAATTGAGTGTTATAAGTGTGATTTTGAGATGAATTTCACTTGGAGTTCACTTGGAAAATTCGTGATTTGAGTTGTTTTAAGTACAGAACTTGGAACAATGTTTCTATACTCAAAAAATTGAAAGAGACATGATTTTCGAGAAGTCGTTTCTCTTTCATCTACAGTTGAATTCAACTTTGTTTGTTAGGTTGGATTCTGATTTGAGTTTAATTTTTTTTGGTAGAAGCTTAATTCTATCCATGTCGATGTGAGGAAGTTATGCACTCATTTTTGTGCAAGAAGTCTAGTTTTAGACTTTTTTTTCTATAGTAAAATTTGGAGTAGTTTTTACCAATGCACAAAAAATCCTTCTCATGGTTATTTTTATGGTTCAAGGGTGTTATTGAGATGAAGGTAAAACGAATTCTTAGTTGGTAATATGTTCAATGCAATAAATCTAGTAATTACATCTTTACTTCGAAGTTAAAATGATGAAATGTTGTGATTTTATTTTAGTATTCATACATCATGGTTTAGGGTACTATAAGACCTTATGACTCAAAATCAGACCCACATGACCTACAAAGCTATACTTAGTCTACTACAAGAATATACAGTTTAGATCTCCTTAACCCTTGAACGCATCGATTGTAAAAAAAGGACATTTTCATAGTGTTCACTCTGAGAAGGGTTAGTAGTCATGCCATTGGTGTGATGACCTCTGGGCGTACATCCAATGATAGGTCAAACAAACACTCTATTCACGCCGACCTCTAAATAAGTTGAGGTTCCTCTTCTTCTTCTAAGAACTAATCACCGTAACGGAGAAGTAAGTAACTCCGAGAAGAAGAGCTGATAAAAGCGCTTGCAAATCTGAACATTCTGAACTTGAAGGGAAGAATAATCGGGTAGAGTTTTACAGGCTTCATCGGGGCTAGCGTGTGCGTGCACGGGTGGAAAACCATATCTTTGCAGAGCCCTGAATGCGACAAAGCGCACTGAACACTGTTTTGTCAGGGTTGTTTCTAGATTAACCCTTAAAGGCGCATGTCAGCCCCTCAGGCTGTTTTCCAACAAAATCTTGCATGTAGCTCTTTTGATTCTCAATTTTTCTCTTAGTTTTATATATCAACTTTGTCACCTTTTGTGATGCATCCACAAAGTGAAATCCTACAATTCAAATCGCAATTTGTATGAGCGATTTGTGCTTTGAAAAGATTGTGGTAGGTTATGCTGAGATTGCAGAAAACCTTGTAGGAGGTTGCAAACTCATCATTGATTGGTTCATTCATGCTGCCCAAGCTCAAAAAGTGCACTATTCATGTTGCCCAAGTCCAAAAGATGCTGAGAACCGAATTTTGGGCTGCCCATTTGAGGAGTGGAAGGACCTTTAAGGGTTAAGGGTGGATCCCTGTATTTCACTCCTACGAGCGTTTTTCGGAGAGCCCATCAGCCAATGGGATTTTTTCCTCAAAACTTATGGAATTCTCCATTTGGACCCCCCGGTGACCATTTTTGATGATTTTGAATTCAAATTTGAGGTCTGCGACCCCAAATTACCCTTGGAAGCCTACTCCTTGGCACTTGCAGCTATACATCAAAAAATTAGGGGGCTCATTACCCATCCCCTCCCTGAGCTCCGAAAAACGCTCGTACCACTAAATTACAGTGATCCGTTAAGGGTGGCCATGCCCTAACGTTGACAAAAAGCACCATCTCATAAGAGAATGCCATCCTAAACCAGGCCCAAGCATCCCATTACAGATCTCAGCAGCTTCGTGGAATCAATCAACGCGGTGCCAGTACTTGTACGACTTCAGCATAATTGAGTTATATATCTTTCCAGGCTGGGGCTCAAATTCAACACTCTAGTTTCAAGTCAGCTGGAGCTCTAATTCAACACTGTGATATCCTGAAAGTCAAACGTAAATACATCTATATATCAATCATTGTGGTTAAAACTCAATATTATTTGTAGTGTAGTGGGAAATGACATTCATTTGAATATAAAATCGTCCCATTCCAATGATCAATGTGACCCATATCTTTAACCCCTATTGCTCCTTGTGTTTTTGGAAGCTTGAAACCTTACAACTGCAATTTTCTACCTCCATGCACTCTGGGGTGTGAACTAAATGTTTGTACATTTTGAAACTTCTAATCGTAAGGTCTAGTATCTAAGCCTATTTTTGGTTGTTGGTCCAAAAACCATAGACCATAGAATGTTTATCTTTTGCAAGATCGATAAATTTAGAGTTTGTGCCAAAAAAATTTGGGCATCGCTAGGGAGGCATCATCTCCATGGTGCAAAGAGGGACTTGGAGATTGTTACTCCAAACATTTTGGTTATAATTTTTTCCATGTAGATAACTGAATTGGATACACTCATACATTAATCTAGAGACTCATTATGCCTTTTGGGCCTTCATTTACTAGAAGAAGGTCCAAAAACAACAATGTAGTTATTCTCTAAACATCCCTAGTGTCGAGAAAAACGACATTTTGGGTGAAGGGCATGAACTTTGAAGAGCCATAATCTCTTCATTTGGGCTTTGTTTCAAACAAAATCACATGGGTTAGGTCACAAATCAAGTCTAGTTCGTGTAGTAAAAAGTGCATACTCATACAATAAAGTATGACTAAATGGCATGCATTTTAGTAAGTGGAGCTTTTGTTTTTGGGTTTTCAAACAGTTGGCATGTTTTATCATTGCAAGCCAGTTATGTGAAATCAAAAAAGGTACCACAAGCCTTGGTTTGATGGTTAGGGCTCATGGCCCTTAATGAGGAGGTTGAGGATTCTATTTCCCATGCCGGCGTGGTGCTCGATAGTCCACGGAACTACGGTGGGGAGTTCTTGGACCTCGTTGTATAGGTACCTCAAAGCCCTAGGAGGATAGGTCGATCGAACACTCTATTTACGCCGGTCTCTAAATAGGTTGGAGTTTATCTTCTTGTGACATCAAAAGTAGTCATTCATGAAGTTTTTTTCACATATGTGTGTCTTTAGATGCACTCCAACAACTTTGTAGTCAAAAGATTTTTGATCCCGATAACTTTGGTAATTGGATACGCAATGATGTTTCAACAATGAAAGAAATGAAGAAATGGATAATTTTTTAGTAGCTATGTTTTCTTCATCCACCATTAGATTTTGACTTTATTTTTTTGGAATGATGACACATTTAACTACTTCTGAACTCAAAGGAGTCCAGAAGTAAGGGAACGGGGGATCTTTGGGCAGTAGCTTGTCTTTGTCATCTATGTCACTTTTTACAAAAAGGAGTTTTTGGTTAATCCCCAAGGACGTTTAGGAGTTGAAGATGCATCACTTTGTTATAAATGGTGTAAGAAAAAATTGAATGGTAATCAAGTGCCTACATGAGATTGTTTTGATTATATTCAAAATACAAATTACAAAAAGATATATTTATATTGCCTTGGTGGACTTAAAGACTAAGATTTCCATTTCGAAGTTCAAAATTGGGATTTGGTTTTGCAAATTTTATCACATTTACATAGTATGTATTGCCACAATCACATCAAATTATATCAAAATACTAAATGAGACCCTTCATCTAAGTTGCCCAAAACGAAAAAAAGTTGTTTTGGTTGTTAAGGATCACTAGAGGTCAACATCACACTTAACAAATAACAAAATGTACACAAAACGAGACAGGAAAGACGAGCTAGAGTACAAATTTCCCTCCTTTGATCAAATGTATTTTTCATGTGATTGGTTAAAGATTGATTGGTTAAAGAACATTAAAAAGAAAAAATATCTCTTGATTAAAAGAGAAAAGAAAAAAGGAAAAAGAAAAAGAAATCCCACTGATGCTTACAACCGTTAATTTCACCTTTCCAATAATAATGCAAGTGACCCACACTTTTCACATGAGAAAATTCTGGCATTTTCCGCGGATTACAGAAGACTGTGGTCCGTGGAAACAACTGGAAATGTCGAAGCAACTGGGAAGAAGGAAAAGCAAATGGCCTAATAATAAGTCGACGCTCTCACCGTTGAACTTGCACCGTGTTGACGTGCCCCCATTGGCCACGGCCGTCACGCACGTACGCCCTCCCGCCCTCCCTTCGTCCATGCCCAACGCGTCCCTTCACCGTTCCGGCAGCACCTTCATGCGTACCTACTCATTTACCGTGTCCCTCACTCCCAGTATATATACACAGCATTCCCACATCATCCCCAACACTACCAGCTCAACTAAGTTACCACACTCTCAGCATCGGAGTAGTCATCTGTGTATCGCCACCAGCAACCCTGCAGCGGGATCTAGCTTGACTACAGGTTTCAGCTCCGGTTCAGAGCTAGTTTCGATCCAGAGCTTGAGATGGCGATGAAGCAGGTTTCAGTGGTGGCTCTCTTGGTGGCGATGCTGGCTATGTCTAGCTGTGTGAGTGCTGCGAGGCCGATGCCTTCACCCATGCCGGCCCCTGAAGGGCCTTCGAGTTACGCACCCGAATTGGCTCCCGAATACGCACCGGAGATGGCTCCCATGTATGCACCAGAGATGGCACCAGAGATGGCTCCTATGTATGCACCAGAGATGGCTCCTGTGTACTCTCCAGAGATGTCGCCCAGCTACGGACCCAGCGCAGGTGCTCCGGCTCCTATGTCCGGCGCTTAGATCTTATCCTTTGTAAGATTATCATAGGAATGAGTATTTGTAAACTTCGCGGACTAGATGAACTACATTTTTTCGCTGTTGAGCGTGTATAGATTATGCTTCTCCATTGATCCGAGTTAATAAAACTGGATAGGAGACTGCCTCACAATCGAGGCGGACTTCCTTTTGAGCTTACATCTGTGTCAGATCTACTCCTCTCTTCGTAGTCTGTATTGTTGATGTGTGTACTGGGTAGTGGTGATCCACCTCAATGTGAAGTGTAATTGTGAGCATTGGCAACTAAGTTGCGTTAAATCTAGGTGCTTGTTCAAGTGAATGTCGACTTCAGTGGTCAAATGCGGATATGAACTACAATTGCAAGTTGCAATCAATCTGACAATCCTTGCCGGCCGGTTGGATCTAGTCGCCATTTGCTACCAACAGACCTGGATCTTTGGGAACCTGAAGGAAGTGTGCGCCCAGTTGCAGCTCAAACATGCACTCTGAAGCCGATACCACAACTGTCAAGATCTTTTCACTTTCATCCAAAAGACCCTGTTTATAAGTACATTATTGTAGCCCAAACAGCTCACTGTTGCAATGTGCTAACTGAGAGCTAGATTATGACAGCCTGTGAGCTAGATCAATAACAACAGTTGCAGGTGCTTTTTGGTGAATACTTCTAATATTGTACTGGTAACAAAAGAAGAGAGTTTAAGTAGTAATGAATAATGCATTTTCTCTTCGGTATCAGAAGTAACAGATTCTGTAAAAGGTGAAATCAAGTCACCTGATTGTGGTTCAAAGTAAAGTAAATTTTTACTTTGGTTTCATGATTGTAAGAAAACGAAAAAAGAAGTACACTTTGACCTAATTGTAAAAATTAAACACACCATCAATGTGCCATACCTTTAAGGAAATAGCACTGAGATGCTTTCTCACACCTGGCACTTCTTTCACCAGTGAAGCAAGTTGACACCCTGGCGAACGATGTAGGTTTTACACCGAGCTGCAGATTCGTGGTCCCACGAAATCGACATGGTGCTCACAGTATTCCTCGATGTTTCGAGAACAATTTCTCAAAAGGTACACTGCTCAGAAATGGCGCAAATTTCAGTTCAGAATATTCTGGAGCTATCATTTTGTGCATTTGGAGAGTGAGTGGGAAAGACTAAATCAAGTGGTATCACCAGATTTGGACTCTACAATTTTTTAGGAATTTTTGAAGGTGAACTCATTGAAGTTTCTATGATGGTGCCCTGAAATGACACCCCAAAATCTTCATGACTAATACAAGGCCTTTTGAGCCATTTTTAGTAGTGTGTCGATTTCAAGTAGTCCATCTTAGTTCTAGCATTTTGGTTCTGTACTCTCTTGCTCATTGATTCAACATAGTCGTAAATAGGGTTAGCGTTGGGTTGTGATAATCCAAATGGAATCTGTGAGTCTTTAACATGTTGGTTCTTTATCACTTTAAGGCACCTTAATATGTTTACGAGACTTTTGTCTTGTGCGCTTTCCATCAAATAAAAACTCATTCCTTAGCAAGTTTAGAGTTACATGAAGATATTGCATGTTTACACTTGTTACATTGATTACATTCAACACACACAATAATTATATTCATAAATCATTCAACTCAGCAACACAATTTAAACCTAGCTGAATTTACAATCAATTGTTTGAACCTCTCGGCTAAAACAATCTTATTGTCGCTTGTACATGCTCTGGCTTGAGCATGTGCTTCTCCGAAATCGGCAGTTCAATAAGGATTGCAAATGAAGACGTTGTATAAGCTCAACGTTACTGCTGATGGTAAAGCATGTGATAATAATATTATTTCTATATAATGCTAGGTCATGGTAGGTCACAAGGAATCGTTCCAACTTGTCCGTTTTAAAAGCCGTACCCAATTCCCGAATTAGGAGCAATGAACTTCCTCGAGCCCGCCATGCACGCACTCGCTCCACTACGCCCAGCGCGCTTCAGTTGTACCCCAGCCTCGGACTCGACCGTTCACATCAATCAACTGCTATAAATCGATCCGATACCAAAGTGTCTTCACAGCAATCTTTGAAGTAACCCATACTCGCCTCCCTACCATCGATCAAGCCATCTTCTAGCTCTCAAAGTCCGGGTAACTTCATTTGACCAGTGGATTCTCAGCAAAGCTAGCTCCTTCCACCCACTGTGTTATTTACAGGTCTCAGCAACTCGTCCACTTGAACCGATCGTTTCCAGGAGCGATCGAGATGGCGATGAAGCAATTTTCAGTGGCGGCTTTGCTGGTGGTGCTGGCAATACTGGCCATGTCTGTACACGATGTGAGCGCTGCGAGGCCGTTTCCTGCACCTTTACCGTCCCCTCAAGGACCCAGCAGCTATGCACCAGAACTGGCTCCCAGCTACGCTCCCGAAGTAGCTCCTGTGTACGCTCCAGAGATGGCTCCTGCGTATGCACCAGAGATGTCTCCCACCTACGCGCCTGAGGTGTCTCCTCCCGCTTACACTCCCAGCTATGACGTTGGGCCTTCTCCAGCTTCTTACGCCCCTGCTCCTTCCACCGGCGCTTAGATCTTGTCAATTGTACATGAAATTAGTGTAGGAACTGGTTCGTATATTGACGAGGAAGTATTATGTACTTAGCGGAGTAGCATGTAATCTTTTTGACATTAAGTATGTATAGGCATTCTTTCCATTCAGTAAAATCTGCTTCTTTACGGACGCGCGTCATTCTGAGTGTTCCTTTCGATTTGTGTGAGAATGCTGCCTGCGGATCATGGATCAATCTTGGTTCCTTGGAATGGGTTCCAGTTCGAAGAAAGAGTTGCAATGGACAGATACAAGCCCGTGAATCTAAGTGTATACCGTGCATGGTGGTGAATCGATATGTGAACCTATATTCGTTCCAGGTTGTTGGCCATATACATCGTTGTTCTTTCCCTACGAAGTAAGGAATCTGTTCAACTTCTGAGCAATAGAAATGACGATCCGATGTCTGTTAAGCTCCCAACCACTCTACTTTTCCATGTCCGAACAGAGGTTGCTCTCTTACACAACCTCTTTGGATTCCCTTTTTAATGTGCAAGGTCCACTTTGAAAACGCGCGAAACTTTTCGGTGCTTGAGAGCAATTTGCAGATGCGAAATTGCAGGATAGAAGTCGGTTTTAGTTTTCTTTTGTGGTCTAGAAGCTATAGATGGTGTTCTTGCATGGGAGTAGAAAAATGAACTGAGTGATAAACTGTACCCTGAAATTAGTTGAAAGACACCTTTCTGCACTGTGGTTCAGTCTCAGTATCAAATCCACCTTCATAGCAAAATATATCATCCCCTTAATGATCATGATTAAAAAAGGCAAATTTTGCAACCGACAAGCTGTACTGAATAATATTTTACACTCCAGTCCCGGTAGGATTTTGAACGTGAGGCACAAGTGAATCACCTTAATTTATGTACACATTGATTAATTCAACAATACATTAATGAATCATAGTGTAGTCCTCCAAGGTTTAACATGTATGAGTCTTTTCTAATTTACATGATTATAATCTATTATCAGCAAGCCAGTTGATCGCAATCTCTATACAAAGCAAAGTTGCCCAATTATTGAATACTACTGGGAGGGAAGAAAATTGAACTGGGACTATTTTGAGATTGTTTCGTTATCAAAAACGGCTGTCTAAATGCAGCAAAGTCGGTTGTAATGAAATCTCCTCAATCTCGAAGCTGTATTCGCTACTTAATAATATTATGCCCGAATTAGGAGTAAGTACAGTACTCCTTTTGACCCCGTGTTCGCCCGACGGTCAAACTCATACCACCGCTCTCGAGTCTCGACTCGACCGTTCAATCGGCACAGTCCCATCCCAATTGATATAAATGAGCTTACTCACACTCAGTTTCTAACGTGCTCAAAGCAATACATCTGTTTGGTCCTCAATTTGAAGCACAGTAGCATTCTGATCAGCGGGCCATCGATCTCGATCCGATTGCAGTTGTCGAAATCGCTGCAAAACTCAGTCAGGAGTGAGTACAGGCACCGAGATGGCGATGAAGCAAGTTACGGTGGTGGCGTTGTTGGTGGTGATGCTGGCTATGTCTGCGCGCGATGTGAGTGCCGCTAGGCCGATGCCTTCGCCCATGCCGGCTCCTGAAGGGCCATCTAGCTACGCGCCCGAAATGGCTCCCGTGTACGAACCGGAGATGGCTCCCATGTATGCACCAGAGATGGCTCCTGTGTACGCTCCAGAGATGACTCCCAGCTCCGGACCCAGCTATGACGTTGGGCCTTCTCCGGCCTCGGACGCTCCGGCACCTTCGTCCGGTGCCTAGATCTTGTACATCAATGTAAAGAGATTAGTGTAGAAACTGGTTCTTCGGTTGATGAGAAGGTATTTGTGAGCTCCGCGCTTTAGAGTACAAAGTTTTCGCGATGCGACTAGAGGTTTTATCAATCATTATTGAGCTTATAAATCTTGACAAGAGCCCTGAGTGCTGCCGGACATGTTTTGCACCACCACTGAGTGGGTGCCATTCACATTTCATTTTGTGTCTGCTTCATGCATGTATTACTCCAATTTATTGAAGGAGAGGTTTCTGGAAACTGCCAATTCTCAGTAGCCGGAGAAGTTAAGAGGTAGATGAAATTGGCCAGTGAATGGCCAAGGGTTGCTTGACTGAATGTGCTCTGTAGCTCTCAATGCACTCAACTTTTCACTTATATTTTGATGTCAAACTGGTCACCTTCTTATGATGCATTCAAAGAGTGAAATTTTACAATTCAAATTACAATTTGTATGAGTGACTTTGTGCTCTGAAAGGATTGTGATAGGTAGATTGAAATTGTACATAACTTTGTAGGAGGTTGTAAGCTCATCATTGATTTGTTCATTCATGATGCCCAAGTTCAAAAACTGCCCTATTCATGATGCTCAAGTCCAGAAGATCTTGTGATGGAATTTTGGGCTGCTCTTCGACCCCATGGGCGTTTATGGGTTAACACTAGTGTAGATGAATTCGTGTGCAACTATGTTGAACACAAAATATAGAAAGTAAGAGATGTGTCAGATAGGGATCCAATATGTATTGTTGAACATTTTGATTGTCCTGAAGTTAAACTTGGCACTTGAGTTACTACAATTTGTACCAAATACATAATTGAGGCTATTGACTTCCAAAGACTTCAAATTGCCACTCGAGGGAGGTTGGTTTTCAGTGAGAATATAAACTTAAACTCTCATCAATAGGACAACAATGATTTTGATTTTCCCATTTTCTCGATCCTAGTTTTCAACCCCAAACCACGCATTTTTTATTTTACAGAGAAGTGATAAAAGCTTGGATTAGCTCAGTGACCATGTTTAAAAAAGTGCCCAAAAGTACTCACTCTCAACAAAATTGAATGTTGTTTTCATGTAATCTTTAGTAATTAACTATTTTGCCCGTGTGGCGTTGCTACACCCACTTTGCTTAAGTATGCTTATCCCCCACTTCCTGCTACTGTAGAATATATATATATATATATATATATATATATATATATATATATATATATATATATATATATATATATATATATATATATATATATATATAAACCAAGATTCTACGCTTGTATTTTTGGTATTCCTTCTAGAACTCTTATGACGAGACTCTTGCACAATCATGTTCTTCTTGTTTTTAAGTTGGACCTAAAATTAGGTCATTTCTCAAAATCACTGCTAATTTTTTGGAGCCTTTAATATTAGAAATCTAATATGTGAGAATTAATTGGCCCGATCTACGATTTGATTGTTGTCCGCACCCCCACTAGAAAACCCACTTTCAATGATGTTTCATGCACCTTGGCAATTGGACCGGCAATCTCTGAAATCATACTATCATAAACAAACTATGTGCCTTAACTATATAGGTTTGTATGTGATGTTCTTAGTACGTGTTGAATGCAACAAAATATGAAAATATTACATCAATGAATGAGAAATTAGCTATGGCTATTTGACTATGGGTCTATCTAAACCTTACTGTTAGTAACCAATTCTACCTTTAAGCCTTTGACAATTTTATTACCATACTAAATGAATTTTCAAATTTAGAGGTGCAGAGTTGCTCCGGTTTTGTTGTAGAAAGTTCATAAATTACATTGGTTAGGGTAAACTACATGAATAAATCCTAAAGTCGAAAGCCCTCAAAGCTGCCAAAAACCCTAGAAAGTGGCCTTTTTTACAAAAAGGTGCATATTTTCACGTTGTGATGCATTGTGGGGGAAATAATGCCTGGAGAGTTTGAGTACCTTCCTTGTGAAGGTACACACATCCCAAATGATAGAATCAAATATCTTACCGTTTGTGAGATTTGATGTTAAAGTTGGAAATGATGTTATCTTTTGTTGCAAAATGAATTCAAAGTGATTATTGAGAAAAAAATGTAAATTTGACTTGAGGCTCTTCACATTCTTGTTCCTAGGTGGCATAGAAATATGTGGGCTCAATTCTCACCCTCATATGACCAACAAATCCCACAAGAAATGCTCAATTTTTCACATAGAAGTATGCATCTGGACTTAATATGACAATGAAGAGAGCAATAGATCTGACACAGATGTAGGCTAAAAAAAGTCCGCCTCGATTGTGAAGCACACACTTCTTGTAGTCCTAGTACAATATTAGAAATAATCACCGAACCGCACCTGCAACTGTTCATTCAAGGCTATCAATGACCGACCTCACAGTGTGCACATTGCAACAATGAGCTGTTTGGGCCACAATAATGTACTTATAAACAGAATCATTAGGATGGACAGTGAAGAGCTTTTGACAAGTGTGGTATGGGCTATAGGATGCATGTTTGCGCTGGAACATGGTGCTTGCTTCAGGTTGACTAGGACCCGATTCTGTTGGTAGTAAGTGGTGACAAATTTCCTCCCTTCGACAAGGATTAATAAATTGATACCAATTTGCTAGTGTGGTAAAGATTTACATTTGGCTAATGAAAACGACACACTTGAACAAGCTACTAGTTTCAGGGTTGCCAACGCTCACGAATACACTTCACATTGAGGTGAATTTACATTGGAAAGTAGACACATCGACAATGTAAACATAGAAGAGAGCAGTAGATCTTGCACAAATGTAGGCTCGAAAAAAGTCCGCCTCGATTGTGAGGCAGACTCATATCCAGATTTATTACCTCGGATCAATGGAGAAACAATATCTATACACGCCTCAACGGCGAAAAAATGTAGTTAATCTAGTCCGCGAAGTTTACAAATACTCATTCCTGTAATAATCTTACAATGGACAAGATCTAGGCGCCGGACATAGGAGCCGGAGCACCCGCGCTGGGTCCGTAGCTGGGCGACATCTCTGGAGAGTACACAGGAGCCATCTCTGGTGCATACATAGGAGCCATCTCCGGTGCCATCTCTGGCGCATACATGGGAGCCATCTCCGGTGCGTATTCGGAAGCCAATTCGGGTGCGTAACTCGAAGGCCCTTCAGGAGCCGGCATGGGTGAAGGCATCGGCCTCGCAGCACTCACACAGCTAGACATAGCCAGCATCACCACCAAGAGAGCCACTACTGAAACCTGCTTCATCGCCATCTCAAGCTCTGGATCGAAACTGGCTCTAAACCGGAGCTGAAACCTGTAGTCAAGCTAGATCCCGCTGCAGAATTGCTGATGGAGATTTAAGGAAGCCTGTATCGGTGCTGTGAGAGTGTGGTGATTGAGCTGGTTGTGATGGGAATGATGCGGGATTGCTGAGTTATGTACTGGGAGTGGGGGAGTGAGGGACACGGTTGATGAGTAGGTACGCGTGAAGGTGCTGCGGGAACGGTGAAGGGACGCGTTGGGCATGGACGGAGGGAGGGAGGGAAGGAGAGCGTGCGTGACGGCCGTGGCCAATGGGGGCACGTCAACACGGTGCAGGTTCAACGGTCAGAGCGTCGACTTATTATTAGGCTCTTTGCTTTTCCTTCTTCCCAGTTGTTTCCAGTCTTTTGGAATGGCCGGGAAAATGCCAAAGTAATTTTCATGCCAAGTGTGTGGGTCTCGTGTGAACGTGCATTATTGTTGAAAAGTGTAATTAACAGTTGTAAACATTTTTATTTTTTAATTATTATTATTTTTATTTTTTTTTTTAATTTATTTTTTTCCTTAAATTTTCTAAGAAAAAAATCAATGTTATATCAATTGAGAAATACATTTGAACCAAATTAGGGACATCTACACTCTAGTCCTCCTTCTTGAATATATGTTGTTCATTGTTAAGGGGTAAATGTGGTGTTAAATCCTGAATTTCCTTAAAACATGAAATGGGTATTGGAGGTTCATGCAGGAGAAAAAACCATCCAACTTTGACCATTATAATCTCACAAATGAAGAATTGAAGAATTGAACAGAAAAAGTCATCCCACTTTGACCATTATAATCTCACGAATGAAGAATTGAACAATTGAACAATTCTAGTACGTGAGAGGAAATGAAGAATTTCAAGTTAAATTTGGGATCCTATGGTTGGATTTTTAAATAAAGCTTAGATTAAGATGTTTTGGGCTTAAAAAAGGTCAAATTTTGTGACTTGGGCGGTTTTGCAACAAGTACATTTATGGGTTAAAGATTTGGGTCCTAGTGATCATTGGAATGGGATGTTTTTACAGTCAATACAATTTTTCACCACACTGATGAGAATATATATAGTGTCAACAACTATATAAAGATATATAGATGAATTTACGTATGACTTTCGATCAACAATATACAACTTTTGTTCACAAAAGTGTTTCTCTCTCTCTCTTAGTTGCTTGATAATTAATATAAACATTATAAGCACAAATTTGTAGCAAATCTTAATATTATAGTGTAGGAAGACTGAATATCTATATGTATAATAGATTTGGGTTATCGATCCGGCGATCCTTCCTACCCACCTACGTACCAACCTACCAACATACGAACCTACCTACCTACCTTCTCTTTAGTTTTTTGGATTATGTATTATTATTTTTTTCATTTTTTTATTTTTTTAAATTTTTTTTAAGAACAAAAAAAAAACAAAAAAAAACAACACGGGCACACATAAAAATAACAAACATAACACTGTTCGAGAAAACGGTAGACACTGGATACTTTTTTAGCTTCTCCGTCGAGAGGATGGGGACCTTACTAGTATGGTAATAATACGGTAGATTGGACCGGCGGTTAGGATGGACGAATGTCGACTTTCGTTCCTAAAAGTGACGGACCTTTTTGGACCTTTTTTCTAGATGAATGTGTAGTGGATGTATTCATGTGCGGAACATTGTTTCCTTACTCCTAATTCTCCCAAGCCTTAACCCCTAAACGTCCCAGACTAGTTTTAGCCAAAAATCACATTTTCAAAAAAAGTGTCATAGATGAAAATGGATATAAGCTAGTTAGATATCAATCGTACAAACTTGTAATAGACTTGTTGTAGGTCATGTGGACCAAAAGTTGAGTCATGAGGCCTTATAGATCGCAAGATCATAACATATTAGTGCGCAAAACAAGCTGCAAAGTTTCATCATTTTCACTTTAGAGTGGAAAATCTGTACCAACAAAGCTACTCCAATGAAAAAATCTCCAACTAGAAAGTTGTTCATCTTCATCTCAATAGTACCCCTCTACAAAAAAAAAATCATCAAAATAATTACTTGGCTCAATGGTGAAATCTACCAAAAAATTTACAAAGGGAAAATAGTCCAAAACTAGTCCCTATGCACTCAAATCTACACCTTATCTACGAAACATCTTTGATTTGGTCAAGATTTGTACTACTAGGAGTAGACTGTAATTAGAATCCATCCAAAAAAATAAAGTTGAAATCTAAAGATGGATGAAAAAGATGTAGTTGTTCAAAAAACATCCATTTTTCACTTTTTTCATTGTGGAAACATCATTGAAATGTAATAGCAAAAGTATTTGGATCAAAAATCTTCCAAATAGAAAATTGTTAGATTTCATCTAAAGACCATTTTCATGTAAAAAAATTCATCAAAAACTATTTTCGGTTTCACATAATTGGCTTGTAATGATAAAACATGCCTAATATCTGAAAACCCAAAACCAAAAACTGCCTCCACTAAAATGCATGCCATTAATTCGTAGTTGATTGTATGGCTCTGAAAGTTTTATAATACACACTAGACTTGATTTGGAACCCAACCCAAGTGATTCCATCCAAACCGGAGTTTGGATGAAGGCGTTATGGCTCTTCAAAGTTTCTGCCCTCCATCCAAAATGTAGAAAAACGACATTGGGGACGGGTTAAAAGAAGGCCTTAAAACAACCCTCTTTCATCGCAAGGTGGAAATTGTTTAATTCTCGGAGATTTTTGTGTATGTGACTATAGCATCTAGTACTTAACTTGTATTATACATGTATGCGTACGTCAAATTTGAGATACAAATTCTTTCCCAATAGTGAGATCCTAATATTCAAAGTTGAAAAAAAATAAAAATAAAATAAATTACTAGGTTTGAAGTCTTTTCTAAGCTTTGCAAAATAGGTTTGAAGTCTTTTCTAAGCTTTGCAAAATAGGTTTGAAGTCTTTTTTAAGCTAAAAAACCAATTGTAAGAGTGAACTTGAATTGAGGCTCTTCAAATCCTTGTTCCTAAGTAAGTTACAAATATCTCTGTACATTTTTTACCCTTCTAGGACCTATAAAACCCATAGAAGTGCTTAATTTCTCACATGGAGGTATGCTGAAATTCAAATACAAAGGCTAATCTTTGACAATTAAAGTAGAAGATGAAGAATTAATCCAAGCGGTGGAATTATGCCTCGGAACCTACATTACAAGCACAAAAAACAAAACTTGAAAAAGTAACATCTCAATTTTTGGTAAATTTTTGAAGTTACTGCTATGTAATTGATTTTGGGCAGATTTCAAGAATAAATAAGCATATTTTTGAGTTTGGGCAGTTTTGGGCAGATTTCAAAGAATGTTTTCAAACTTTGACCTTGAATATCTCTTTAAGTATGAGGAATCTTGAAGCATGAAATGACTTTTCGAAAAGGTGCGGGAAAACTTCATACCATCTATATTTAGTAATTGAGGGCGTGACCAGAGTCAAAACGGACACTTTATATCCTCTTGGAGCATTAGAGGCTAAATAATCGGAGTTATAATCAATCAGTGATAGAATAGGGCTCCAAAGTGGAGCAAGTCCAAAATGGTGCACCATTTTAGAGACGCTTATATGTCCAACTTTAAAATTTCAAAAGTAGTTGTAGAAAAGTTCAAATACAGTACTTCCACTTGCTCTATAGATCCATTAATTTTCCCCATGCACAAAGATTATGAGCACTATTAACTTCCCTATACATTTCATGTGGTGAAAATTGAGCCACTATTGAGCACCTTAGGATATATAGTGAACCGTACAAGTTTCTATATACATTAACAAGGTGAAATTTATGATGGTATAATATAATTGGATCATGTTTCAACAACGGACCGACATAGTTGAACACCATGGGGATTCTCTAATGTTCCTTTTTGAACGGTTTGGATTTTGCGAGAAGATCCGTGAATGATTTTCTTGTGAGTTGATATTTTCTTCTCAAAGCTTGGAGATAATCAAACGAGGCTAAATGTCCTTGATATTGAAATTCAACATTCTAGATGAAGGACATAAATCTCAAGAGTAATAACTCCGTGTTTGACGAAATCTCTTGGGTTGGGTCTCAAATCAACTCTAATTTTGTGTAGTAAGAATTGCATATTGTATAGACTAACCATGAAAGTTTATAGATTGCAATGTAAATGTAATAAACTCTATTGCTATTGCAATGCACTTCACGGTTTCCAAATTCATTGGATCATTTTTAAGTACAAGGCAAATCTTCAAAGCTAGTTGAGAAATTGCCCTCAGATTAGAATTCGTAAGCAATTTATAGCCCAATGTACAAACTTACGGGCCTCATGGTGGCGGAGGGTCTCATATACATTATGATACTCTACAAACTTATAAGTCTCATGGTAGCGGCGTGTTATTTGCTTGTATGCGTACCTAATGTCAACCAAGCTCGCGTCGGCATTCACACCCAACACGTAGTACAAGGTGCCTACTACAGGTACTTCGCACCTATTGTAAGCGCCAAAAGCTTTTGGTTTCAATGACGCCTTTGTCACATGTTTGCTAACTTTAGTTTGTGCCAACACTTCATTCTTCAAGGTGGAGTCATATTCGGCTTTTTTTCCGGTATTGGAAAGAATGTGATAAGCATGTTGAGCCTCTAAGAACCTATGAGTCTCATGCTGGCGGAGGGTTGCAAACGCATTCTTTTCCTCTATGAACTTATCATTCTCATGGTAGCAAGCACACACTTTGCTCTTGCAAAGATCAAATGCTTTTAGTTTTCTCAAAAATGTCACCCTTGTCATATGTTTGCCAACTACTTGTGCGGACCTACCACACGAAAATAATGGGAGCAAATGTGGCGGAGCCGATTATTGGAGAGCCTCCATCACACTCAAATTGTTGAAAAATCCTCTACAATGTTTAAAAGCTATAAGCTTAGAAGCTCCTCTAAGCACAAGCTTCTTTATGTGCCAAACTACTATCAATTCTTATATGAACCCTAGGCCGCCTCACTCACACGTTTTTTTGTGTATGTAACTCTCTCTCTCTCAACAAAATGTACATTAATTGTAGCTACTAATGGATTAAAAGCAAGAGAGGGTTGTGTTTATATAGGCAGGTATGGTGTATAGCATCTACTGAGATGTGCCAAAAAGAGCCTCGGTAGTTAGTTATTAAGCCTTGAAAGCTCACTCTTTTGATTGATTGTATCATATTTTAAATCTTGAGCCAAATCAAATATATGAATATATGAATGTATATAAATATGTCGTTGTGATATAGTATTTGTATTCCTAGTAGTTTGAGATGAAATTGTAATGTGATGGGCAAATTTGTGAGATTTGGACTTTTTGGATAATATCTAAGTATTATCCTTGTTGTTTATAGTATATTACAATTGGGATCCAAGTAAACATTGGTTCAAAAATCGGGCATTTTCAATAAAAACTACACCAATAACTTCACAAATAGAATAGTGGTCGAAGTAGATGACCATGCAAGAATACTTGATATTGGCAAGTTACACCCATGGTAGGTGTAAGTAACTAGTATGGATGCCTTCGTTGACGTCATGGCTAGTCTACTTAGGTACAATTTTACTAGTACTTGTCTCTCAACACTATAATAGATTACGTTTCTGTGGAATTCCATTCTTTGTGAGTCAATGAGAGAGCCTGTAGCCCCTGTAAAAGCCGAAATTTATCAAAAATATCAAAAAAAGGTGGCAAAAAAGTTGACGGACATATCATATATATACCGCATGAAGAGTTTTAAAGATTTTGAAGGGTTTCGGTAAGTGGTATTTTATTGTTATTAAGAGTTTAATAGACCCTAATAACATAACAAGGAGTCGAAGGGACAAGTAACATGGGGAGATGAAGGGATTATGTGAGGGGAAGTAGAAACGAATGGTGGAAACTAAGAAGGGGAGTTGGAGGATGAGGAATCGGGAACAAATGAAAACTTCCCTTATTGGTTTTCATCATTCGTTCCATGTTCCCATCAATCATTCCTAGTTCCCATTCTTAGTTCTCATCCTCCGTTTTTAATTCCTTTTCTTTGTTCCCCATTCCTAGATCCCCTCTAATGCTCCCTTCCTTTCAATTCCTTTTCTTTGTTCCCATTTTCATGTTTCATATTCATTGTCCTTTTGCCTCCATGTTATATTATTAATATTCAATAAACTCTTAATAACAATCAAATGCCACTTATAGAAACTCTTCAAAATCTTTAAAACTCTTCATACCTTATATACATGACCAAATAATGATGACCATGAGTCCATGACTATATAACCATGCATCGCCAAGGACGGACAGACATACAGACAAATCATAAATCGTGCTCTTATTATATATATATATATATATATATATATATATATATATATATATATATATATATATCTTATTTATTTGTTCTTATTTTATTTTATTTTTATTTTATTTATTTATTTTAATTGATTCAACTTGTAATAGCAAATTCTCTTTTGCATCACCTAACTCCAAAAGGTCCAAGTGTGTTATTTAACCTTTAAAACCAAAAATTGCGATTTTTGACCACTTTGTGCAAGTTGAGGACTTGAGGTATAATTCAATTTTTTTTTTTTTTTAATATTTGGTAATTCCAACTGTAAGATCTTCAAAATGACTACTTGCACTAAGACCATCTTAAATTTCAACCGTTGGATCTTTACCATTTGTGAGATCATTATAATCAAAGTTGATGTGCCAATTTTTTTTGCAAACTTTGAAGCTTGCTCTTGTGAACTTTGAAGGCTGCCCTCGGTAGAATTGGTAAGAGCTTGAACATGAATTTCTTATAATTTGGGTGGTCATATCATCATAAACATATTTTCAAAAAAATAATCCATAAAAGACGAAATTTAAAGCTACCCGTATTGCTCTACTTTTGGCTTCAAAACTGAGATTTGAGTTTGTAATCAATAACAATATTTGTAATCAATAACAATATCAAATATTCTTGTAGGTTTTATTAAGACTCCCCTTTTGCATAGCTCAAGGTTACGTTTACGTGAGGTGTTATGTAGTAATAATTTACCCATATCTCCTTATGTATAGATGGTACAAGAATTCTATGTTTTCCAATTTCATTAAGTCAACTTCTACACAACTATATATTGGTGATTGATGTCCAACTATAGTTCTAGTTATCATTGGGTTCAACAACTATTTAATAGTCCCCATATGTGCATTTTGTCTCAATTCAACTAATATGGCCTTCAACTACAACTTGTTACCATTTTCAACAATTGATACTATAAATATAAGGTTCCTTAGTACCAAAAGATTTGGCTTCACAAACTTTGGTTCAAACAATATAAGTTTTAACATTACAAGTTCCACAATTGGAACTTGTCTATCTCAGCACCTCCATATTACATTTTCTATTATGATTTAAAATCAAACAAAACCATGGTAATTTCATTGAAATTACTTTTAATGGCTAATGCTTGAAAGACCAAGTAATTGATTTCGCTATGTAAAATTTTGCCTAAGTTGTTGGACAATGTTCTCTTTGTAAAGTTGTTTTTGCCTCTTACAAGTGATTCTCATTCAACGATCCAATATATACTACTACATGCAATGAAGAGGATTTAAATTTAATTGTGAGATGAAAAGGATGATTTGCTATTGTAAGTTATGTTTGGATTTGACAAAATTTGTTGGGTTGGATCTCAAATCAATTTTATTTTCTGTGATAAAAATACAACTCTGTATAAGATGGTATGGAATATTTGCATAAATTTTAGAAAGAGAAGCTCATGTAGTTGGACTTGTACAACATAGAGTATGTTTTGTTGTTACAAACCCATTGTTTGAGTCAATATTTTTTTTTTCATGATTTACTTCAGTCCTAGTGATCTTAGAGTGAAGTTCAACAATCTTTTGATTGAATTATTTTTTATTTGAGTAAATTTTGTATTGATTCGAATGCAGTGATATTTTGAACCTCGAAATAAAACCAAAAATTAAAAAAACAAACTTACACATTATCCTTGAGAAATTATATATCATATATCTTTAGTTGAGTTTAAAAATTATTTGTTGGGTAAGATTCCAATTCAAGTGTAGAAGACATCGTAGCTCAATCCAAGTTGCAAAGAAGTAAAAGTAGTCTAATTTGGGACTCTTTTTCTTTGTGAAATTTGGTTTAGTGTTCACTATTTTAAGGTCACCATTGGAGCCAATAAACTCTTGTCATAATTTTTCAAGTAATTGAGGTTTTTTTGAATCAACGCTTGAAAATTCTGTAGTTGGAGGTTGTTTGATTGCAATGATTTTGTGAATAGGGATTCCACTTCAAATTAATAATGATGAAATATCGAAATTCTTAGTTATAATTTTTTTATAGTATATATTCTACTAAAAATATAGTAGGATCTTAAGTTGTAAAAGCAAATATTAAAAAGTAAAATTCTATCTTGATTCAAATGATCATTATCTTTTTGTAGGTTTTACGGTAAGATACTTTATATTGATCACGCACGAGAACAAACAATCTACGTAATTTATTCGAGTTTTGGAGAATATTCATCATATTAAAAAATAGCATCCTTGCCAAATTTTAAATTGATGTTTCATTCTCAATTCAATCTATACAACTCTTAAATGTTAAAATGCTCACAAGAGATTCTAATATTACTTTCACTTTTAACGTGATTCATAAAACTCTTGGTTTTTGATGATATTGAAAGTATCAATCATCAAAGGATACTAAAAAATTATCATGAAATATCCAATATTATAAGCAATCAAAACAATGCTAATATTGAAAACTAGAATCAAGCATTAGGTAATCAAACATGCTACCTTAAGATAGAACTAAGCAAGAGATGGCAACTTAGTATATGAGTTTACTTTCATATACTGAAATTAAAAATGAATGCCATCTACTAAGTGTAGTTTATATAGATTCAATTAAGATTATGGGTTTCTTTTGCAAAATCCGTGAACGTTTGCAAAATCACATTATTTACTTAAAGGCAAACCTTATCATTGAGTTTCGATTCCTGTCCTAAAAAGAGAAAAATTCAAAAATGGAAGCTCAACTTTATATGATAGAGAATTTTACCCAACAATAGTTGAACATCACTTAAAAGATATTACAATCATAAAGCTCATCTTGAAGTTTCTACTTTAGATTATTTAACTTTTAACCATCTCTATTAGAAAGACTTACTCTCGACCAAATATAAAAAAATATTAGCATTGCAACACAAGATTTACTTCAATTATGGTAAATGAATCTAATCTCTATAAGTATTTGGGTCGACTTATGATTCATAATGAATTTTTATCTCTATTTTAATTTATTTTTTAAATTATGATGTATCTTGTCTAAAGGCTTTGCACTCATATTGCATTCAAGGAGGATTTTGATAGTGAAAAGAGTATGTTCTAAACAAGTGATGCATGTAGATTGTACCCTCTATGGGAAAGTTTTTGATGCTTAAATATCACACAGGCAAAAGAACAAGTCACCACATGTTAAAATTTAGAAGAAGTCCTTTTTAGTGTAATATTCAAAGCAGGTGACATTATTGGTCAAAATTGGTCAATTTTGACACGATATTGTACTTAGACTAACTTTGTTTTAGTCTCAATACCTTAATTTGTGTCACTATGCACCTCAATCTAGCTACTTGGCATTTATGGCATGCATCATTAAGAACTTATGATATATTATATATTGTGCCACTATCAACAACAGATTGAGCTTATTTTTGTTGAATTTATTTTAGGTTACACTAATAAAATAATGACTTCATATAAAGTTGCTAATAGCATTGATATCATGCAGTTGTATCGTATCATTTTAACTTTGTCTTGGTCTTATCAGGCAGCTCCATACGAACAATCGCCTTCAACCACTTTGTCTAATGCATCGTCTACAACTAATGCTACTGCTAGTGATGATGAACAAGAGTTTCTTCCTGCAAAAACTTTGAGTGGTTTTAATTCTCGAACTTCAATGTATAGCCGAGATTATAATATTGTTGCACCAATTATTGATGTAAATAATGATCAGGAGTTGCTTGGAAGCAATCGTAGCCCAAGAAAGAATTCCCAAATACCTATGCCTCTTAGTCTAAGCTTTGACATTTCAAAAGAGGGGATTTCTCAACGTCGTCTTAGAAGTATCAGCCCTCGAAATTCTGGTGGAAACATTGGTCTTTTAGAAGATGGAGTGCCAAGGTATTGCCTTAGTAATTGCGGCTCACATGTTGCAAATAGCAATGCTACCACAGTTGAAAAATTGCCTTCCTATAGTTCAAGAAATCCTAACCTTAATTTTATTAACCATAGTAATATTATTCCAAATGATAACTTATCTCGATACTCTACAATTAGTTCAAAGGCAATAAGTGAAAGAAAACCAAGTGAAGACTTTCATATAAATTCGGTGAGTAATTATAATACCAATGATTTTAACAATGACAATAAAATCCCCGAAAAAATGATTCATTTATATAGTCCCAGTAATTCAAATCACAATTTTTCTCCTAGGCGTGTAAGTAATTCAAATATCAACAATGGCATACCAAGTGGAGACTCTCATGAAACTTCCGTGAGTAGTTATGATATGTACAATTTCAATGATGACAACAACATTCTCGAAAAGATGATTCATTCAAGTCGTGTTAGAAATTCAAGTTCTGTATATTATGATGCCGCTAGTTGCTCTCAAGATACAGACATGCATATACATAGTCAAAATAATGATAGTACAAAATCTTCTGATGTTAATGGTGGTACTTTATATGAGAATTTATCTCCTAGGCGTGTAAGTAATTCAAATAACAACAATGGTATACCACGTAGAGACTCTCATGAAAGTTTGGTGAGTATTTATGATATCAATAAATCTAATAATGACAATAACATCTCGGAAAGAATGATTCATTCAAATCGTGTCAGTAATTCAAGTGCTCTATATTGCGATGGCGGTAATGGGTCTCAAAATACAAATATGCATAGACATAGTCAAAACAATGGAGGTACACAATTCTTTGATGTTGATGGTGGTACTTCAAGTAAAAATTTATCGGCTCCTGGGCGCGCAAGTAATTCAAATATCAACAATGGCATACTAGGTGGAGACTCTCATGAGAATTTGTTGAGTAATTATAATATCAATACTTTTAATGATCACAATAACATCTCTGAAAGAATAATTCATTCAAATCGTGTCGATAATTCAAGTACTCAATATTCTAATGGCGCTAGTGGCGTTCAAAATACATACATGGATATATATAGTCAAAACAATGGAGGTGCACAATCCTTTGATGTTAATAGTGGTACTTTAGATGAGAATTTATCTCCTAAGGATGTGAATAATTTGAATATCAGCAGTGTCGTACCAAGCACGGCATTGCCTCCCATTTGCATGAGTAATTCTAATACTTGCAACGATGTTCCGGATATCAAAGTGCGTGTGTATCGCGTGAGCAACTCTAATGCTTCTTCTCAAGATATCAACAATGATATTCCAATTGAAAAAGTCCTTGAAAATTTAACAAATAATGTCAATATATCTTATTCTAATAATAAAAATGGTACTCTAAGTACGGACATGCCTCAAGCGCCCCAAGGAAATTCCAATGTTCTTTCTACAAATACCACCCCTCTTGAAGATATGCTCATGTATGAAGGAAACAAGATAACCGTTCAATCTCCAATTGTTGCTAGAAATACATCAAATGAGAATACATTTGGATATCGTCAAAGACCAAATGTTGTTAGTAATAGCTCAAATGAGAATACAGTGACCACCCTTCAATCTCCAAATGTTGTTAGTAATAGCTCAAATGAGAATACAGTGACCACCCTTCAATCTCCAAATGATCCTAGTAATAGCTCAAATGAGAATACAGTGACTACCCTTCAATCTCCAAATGTTGCTAGTAATAGCTCAAATGAGAATACAGTGACCACCCTTCAATCTCCAAATGTTCCTAGTAATAGCTCAAATGAGAATACATTTGGATATCGTCAAAAAGGTTTGGAAACCACCCTTCAATCTCCAAATGTTGCTAGTAATAACTCAAATGAGAAAGGTTTGGAAACCACCCTTCAATCTCCAAATGTTGCTAGTAATAACTCAAATGAGAATACATATGGATATCGTCAAAAAGGTTTGGAAACCACCCCTCAATCTCCAAATGTTGCTAGTAATAACTCAAATGAGAATACATTTGGATATTGTCAAAGCTATTCACAGACCACCTTTCAATCTCCAAATGACCAAAACTCAACACACTTGAATTCCACATCCGGCCAAGATACTACTACTTTATTTGATTCTACCACTTCTACCTCCAAGTTCTCTGAAACGGATAGAGTTGATACTCAAGATATACGCAGTATGGGTCCTACTAGCATTGTTAGCCCCTCAATACCAAGTGTTGAACAAGCCCGCTTCCCTTTGCTCATACCACCCCCAAGTAGAAGCCAAGAAATCACTCAGTGTGTAAATGCAAATTGTACTACACACCAATGTTGTATAAAAGTAGTGTGTGTTTGTGATGCTAAACATTCCGAACCAATGTTATCAAATACCCTAAATTCTTCACAGCAAGATTCTTCTTGGCAAAGATACAATGAACAACCAATGGTTTCAAGGTCAAAAGATTATCTAGATCATCGCAGAGTTAGTAACCCAGTACCGTTGGGGTTCACTAAAGAATCGACTACACAATTTAGAAATTCTATATCAGTACCATCAAGTGAGACAAGTTCTGCTCGACCCGTTCATATAAGTTCAGCATCTTCAAGTAAGCAAAAGCTAAGGCCTATTAGTCACGGAGAAGTAAGTGATAATTATGATCTTGCATATCACCAAATAGTAACATATTTTTTCTATGCATTTCTATAGTATATTAACTTAATCATATTAAAAATCTAGTTATTTTTATGAATACTTGATAATGTGCAACATACATCGTTTTCTTTTCAGTTGTACCAAAATTTACATAATATGGATCATTTTCAAAGTTACATCACTAATGGGCTTGCGAAGGTGTATACACAAAATTTATAAGTGAATATAATGTAAAGGGATCTTCTAATGTCTATGACTTAAAGACTGGTGGATGTATGAGTGTGTTAATGTAAGGTTATTTCATATTTTCAATTGGATAGCGTGATGCTGCTATTTACAGATTGTTTCGAGATTGGTATGGCCATATGGTCTTAGATTTGAATAACATGGTTAACTTCTCATCTAATTAAGAAAACATAGAGGATGGTACTATGTATACATGGTTAGGGACATCGCATATATAAATTTCTCACTACTTATGACTTATGTGTAACTTTCTTGATTGTTATTATCTTGTCCCAAACTTCCCTTCTCTAATTATCATACATAATGTTGCCTACCAAAGAGTAAAGTGACAATCTAAGTAAAGTCTATGCTAGTGATATTTGACATTATAAAACTAATTATATTGGATGACCACTAGTGTAGTAGTATGTTCCATTGATAAGAATTTCAGAGAATGATTGTATTTTATGTAATGGACTTCTTGCAAGGACTTCTATTCTAAGAGACAAGACAAGAACAAGAACTGTTCTCAAGGTCTTACTGAACTCCAAAAACAAGAGATTCGTGAAGCCTTTGACTTGTTTGACAACGATGGCTCCGGTATGCATATTAGATCATCTCTTTATGTTATATTATTAATGACCTTAAGATTTATCCCTTACAATTTTTGTATTGTGTAGGGAAAATTGATGCAAGTGAACTAAAAGTGGCCATGAGGTAAATCAATTGGTATTCGATTTAACACTTCCACATTGTAATGTTCTTATTTTTATTTTTTTGTCTCTCAAAAAAATTACCAAGGCATTTCAAGTTGATAAGTTTTAATTAAAAATCACTTCACAATATTGTGTAGAAACGTTTCTCATATCAAATTGTTTCCGTGCTTGGTAGGGCCCTTGGATTCGAACCCAAAAAAGAGGTTGTCTCCTTGTATCGCAATTTGGTTCCTAGCTAGTTGAAACATTGAGTACCTATCAACTTTCTATTCCAATCCTATATTCTTGTTGAATCTTGGCTTTTGATATGATATCATGAAACAGTTAAATAATTGCTTATTCCTAAATCATGTTGTCAGTTTTTCTTCTTTAATCACTTTTTGCTAATTATATTTTTGGCTATGTTAGGAAATCAAGAAAATAATGGCTGATTTGGATATTGATGGAAATGGCACAATCGGATTTGAGGAATTCTTAAAAATAGTGACCAAAAAAATGGGTGAACGGGATGTTAGCGACGAAATCATGAAAGCTTTTACTTTATTTGACATTGACAAAACGGTGAGCATTTTGGATGATAGCACTATTATAAGACTATGATAGCACCTTCTATATACTCAAAATAAGGTTGCAAGTCTTCAAACATGAACAACTAATATATTGATCATTGTAATTTTTATTAAAATATGAAAGTTTTTACTTAGAAACATATACTTAAAATGATCAAACAATCTAATGTCCAAATATAACTTCAAAAAGCTTATTGATTTCTTTGACTTTCAGTTAGCGTGACAGAATACATTTTCAATCTTCTAGAAGTATCTCCAAAGTATTGCATATAATCCCTTCAAATGCAAATCATGAGATAATAACACATGGAGATTTTATATATAAAAACTAAAAATTAAGTTAGGAAGGTTATTGAAATAGTCTTAAAGTTAATCATATTCAATAAAACCATTATCTTTGCAAAACAAATGAAGTTTCTTTAACATACAAGTAAAATATTCATGACAGGGAAAAATCTCATTCAAGAACTTGAAGAGAGTTGCGAATGAGATTGGTGAAAACATACCAGACAATGAGTTGCAAGAAATGATTAGTGAAGCGGACCGTGACGGTACGTTCCACAAAGTATATATATAAGTTTGTTTCCTTTTGTACAAAGTTTATTACAAACTACACTCCATAAACTTGCCATATTTGTGCTTGAGTAAGCTTTTCTTGATCAAAAACGTCCCACGTGAATATTTTCAAATTTCTTGAGGAGTGTTTATTTCCTTGTATATAAACATGCATTCAGTCAGAAATTTGAACCTTATTTGTACCTAACTCCTACACGCCTTAGCCCGTTTTTAGCCTAAAAGACATTCAAAAAAGTGTCATAGATGAAAATGAAGGTAAGCTAGTTAGATCTCAACCGTACAAACTTGTAATAGACTTGTTGAAGGTCATGGAGATCAAGATTTATGTCATGAGGCCTCATAGATTGCGAGTTCGTAACGTAGAGGTACTCAAAACAAGCTACAAAATTTCATTTTCACTTTGGAGTGGAAATTCTATCAACAAGGCCACTCCGTGAAAAAATCTTAAACTATAAAGTTGTTCACCTACATCTCAATGTTACCCTTGTACCAAAAAAAATCATCAAAATATTTTCTAGGATTAAATTATAGCCTTGCTATAGTGAAAATTGCCAAAAACTTAACAAAGGAAAAATAGTCCGGAAGTAGAGCCTCTGCACTCAACTCTATATCTTATCTAGAAAACATCTTCAACCCTTCATGATTTCTTCTACTAAGTCTAGACTCTAAATGGGATCCATCCCAAAACATAAAGTCAAAATCTAATGGTGGATGGAGGAGATATAGCTCTTCAAAAAGCATTCATTTTTTCACTTTTTTCATTGTGAAAACATCATCGCAAATTTATTACTAAAAGTATTTGGATCAAAAAATCTTCCAAATCAACAGTTGTTATATTTCATCTGAAGATTAAGATCATGAAAAAAAATTATCTTAACTATCTCCACTCTTACAAAATTGGCTTGCAGTGGTCAAACATGCCTAATACTTAAAAACCCAAAATCAAGAGTTGCCTTCACTAGAATGCATACCATCAAATCATGCTTTATTTATGGGTTTGCAATACTTACCACACAAACTAGACATGATTTGAGACCCCACCCAGGTAATTTCATTCAAATTAGATTTTGAATGAAGAAGTTATGACTCTTCAAAGTTTAAGCTCCTTATTCAGGATGTAGAAAAACGACATTGGGGACATTTAGGGACTGAAGAAACTATTCTTAGTCAATATGTCACATTTCATAGCTTCTAAATTTTTGAGAAGTTAGTAACATCTTATGAAGGATACTTCCACAATAATTTAAATGAAACTTGAATAAAGTAGAAAACATCTATAGAGGCCATATCTCTTAAATTGCCACTTTTTGACACTATTTGCAGTCTCAATTAATTGCTAGCATTCATAGGTGTTAATCATTATTTATATATATATATATATATATATATATATATATATATATATATATATATAAAATATGTGAAAGGTTATGTCACCCTTAACTCAAGTATGATTTGTAATAAGAAAACCATTGAAATATATGATGTGCTTAAAAATATTTCCTTGAAGTTATGGTCAAAAAGTCTCAAATTGCACTTAAATATGACTATATTGGGGATATCCATGAGATATAATTTTCTTTATCACTTTGTTTATCTTGAACAAAAGGAATACCTCACACAAATTTGAAAAGAATTAAATATCTCACCTCTTTAAATTTCTATCATTTGTCTAGTTTAATTTTATTATTGCAAAGCTTGCCGGTGAACAAGTTTGATAACCTTCATTGTTATCATTGCTTGTGTATAGGTGATGGTAAGATAAATGAGGAGGAGTTTTATAGGATTATGAAGAAATCAGGTTCCTTTGATGTATGCCAGTAGTTGTCTACTTTTGGACTAGGAGTAGTCTAGAAGTAACACATTGGGAGCTTTCCCCATGACTTTGTTAACACAAAAGTGAACCAAATTAAAAATTAAAATTGGATGATATCACAAGAATATGAAGATACTCAAATTTCCCAAAGTTATTTTCAATTAGCATAGTTACAACTACACAGTATTGAAAAAACTGAACTCTTTTCTAGTCCGGATTTCGTGAATGAGTCCCGATTTAGTTCAATGTGACGTAAGTTAAACAACTTTAAATTCTTAGACAACATCCACCATCATACACGTCACAATAACACAAAATGTAAGAAAAAGACTAAGTTTTACTCTTGCCATTTGTGTAGACAGCTTATTTTTCATACTGATATCTCAAAACAAGGAAAGAAAAACTACTAATTATATGTCAAGCATCTCCATAAATAACTCCTCTATACTTTACCAAGTATCATATCATTTATATATTGATATCTAAAATCAAGCAAAGAATAACTACTTCATAATTCCAAACATAATTTGAACACATTACGTCAAGTTCATACCATACCTACGTGGTTAGCCCAACAAATATTACGTAGTTTTTTGAGGTGCCAATTTTTTTGAAAATTGTCTATTGTTAGAAAGGTTAATCTTGGTAATCAAAAATCTCGGAATTTTGACCAAAGTAAGTGTGATGAACTCAAAAACTCAAAATTAACCAAATATTCAGCACTACTGTGCGAGAAATGCACGTACAAAACTTCTCAAATTATAACTTTATTGAGAAAGTCTGTAATGATTTAGGACTTGTATAGTATTTACTTTTAACATTAAAACATTATATTGAACCATAACTTATTTCCTATAAACATGAGTTCAAGAGTGAAACAAACCTTTCAATACATTGGTTTTCTTGAAAGAAAAGAGGTATATGGAGATCATATTATTGTTGTCATTCACTTGGCCCCTAAGCATCCCTTGGGTCCAAAACTAAGCCAAAAAATGCATATACTTTGAGGAGTTGTATCTCCTATATCAAGTGTTGGATTTCAATTTTATTTTTTGAGTTGGAATCTAATTCAAGTCTAACTCTTGTTGTGAAAATCTTAATGTCATCCAATATGTTTTAAAGACACGGCATGGCTTTTAGTGCAAGAGCTTTAGATTTGGACTATTCTTTCCTTGTAAGATATGAGGCAGTATTCACCATTGCAAGGCTATTACTTGTTGGTAAGGTTTTTTATTGGGATTGGTCCGTTGATAGTGTTTCCACTCTAAAGTGAAATTCTGAACTTTCATGATCATTTTTTAGTACAAATACATTATGATCTCGCAATCTAAAAAGCCTTATGTATTCAAATTTGACACACATGACCTATACTAAGTGTACTACAAGATCGTATGGTTGAAACCTAAATAACCTACTTTTATTCTCTTGCATGAAGCTTTCAAAAAACTATGTCTCTTGACCAAAACATGGCAAGGACGATTAGGGGTTACAGTTCAAAGAACTATTCACTTCATTGGATATATGTGCAATTCTTCCACATGCTTCTCTTTTACAATCAATTGGTGAAAATGAAATGCTATTGATCAAAATTTGAGGTTTATTCTCTTGCTTTCACTAACAAGACAACCTAACAAATCTATTGTCATAACAAAATAATTGTCGTAACCAATCTATTGTCATGACAATTCTATCATCTTTGTTGAAACCATACACCTTATTGCTCTATGATTCTAGAATCGCGTGCTCCAATTAACCCTTAAACGCCCAAGGTGACCTGAGGGGTCACCTTTCAACAGAATCTTCTCTGAAGCTCTCACTGTACTCAACTTTTCACTTATATTTTGATGTCAAACTGGTCACCTTCTTGTGATGCATTCAAAAAGTGAAATTTTAGAATTCAAATCACAATTTGTATGAGTGATTTTGTGCTTTGAAAGGATTGTGGTAGCGAGGTTGGGGTGGTACATAACCTTGTAGGAGGTTGCAAGCTCATCATTGATTGGTGCATTCATGATGCCCTTGTTCAAAAAGTGCACTATTCATGATGCCCAAGTCCAAAAGATATTGTGATCCAATTTTGGGCTGCCCGTTTCACACCCCATGGGCGTTTAAGGGTTAAACCCCTAATCACATACTCCAATTAAACCCCTAAAAGAGAAGCCCTACATACGGCCATATATAAAATCCAAGAACAACTTCTTTTTAATTTGATTTTGAGAAATTCAACCGTTGGATCTTGTATAACTGTCTAATTAGTCTACCCACAAATTTTTATCGAGTTTCATCGTACATTGATCTTGAGATATATTGCGTCAAAGTTTCAGTTTGTGCAAAAACACCCAAGTATTCCGCTTAGCTACAAAGCATGCCAAACAGAGCCCCATTTGGGTCACATACCAAAAAGTCTCCTCATTATTAGCAAGCGCAATAAAAAGCAACAACACTCGTGACGGGACGGGTGGCAGAGATTGCCATTCCAGTCCTCTGTCAATGGAATTTCTCAACAATGTACTGCAGTTGTCGAATATAATAAAGTACCGCAAAAACAACACAATTGGATGAGAGGCTCCATTACCATTACAAGATCATGATATCCATCAATGCTGGTTACGCACTATGATATCCACATCCCCTTCACCTCCCCGGGATTTCCTTTTCCGCCGCTTCTTCTCTGCGAATCTTGTCAGCCGGCCACATGCTATCTCCAGGCTTGCTGGTGCCATCGATGCATAGCATACTCGAAAGAACCCCGGCTCTGCGTAATGGCACGCTTGACCTGATTCATCACAAAGAAAATCATTCAGCTCCAAACAAATCATGGTACAACATAATTACCTTTTAAGAATTTGAACCATCATAAAGATGAGGAGTATAACATACTAAGTTCGCCACTACTCAGTAACCAGATTCACAAAAGGGAACCAACATAGAACAGATCCTACGAAAGCTTTGGTTCATATGATGTAAGATGAGGTACAATTTCGGTTAATTCATTTGTTGTAATAGTGAATTATGTGCTATTGAGCAAAACGAACTCCTCGGCACATGATATAACAGCAAGTGGCAATCAATAAACAGAACGATAAACATCAAGCAACAGCTTGTCTTGGCTTTTATTACGTGCATCATAATTGACTACATCATACATTCAGAAGTGACGTAGGAGCAATACCTGGTGTAAGGACGATACGAGATTCATCGAGAATCTCCTTCCAGAGACGATCTTCTGCCTCGAAAGTGGGCTGCAACACAGGTCAGGTCACTTGTAAGAAAGAAGCTAACAGCAATAGCAAACATTGTTACTCTAATCGAAAAATCATTTTCTGCAGTAAACGTTACTTACCTCGGTCAGTAGATTTCTCAGGTCAAGCCAGCAGAACATCGCTGCACATGCAGGCATGTACCGGAGACCTGCTGCTTCAAAAGACTTCGTCAAAAGCTCATAAGACTTCTTCAACCGCCTGCAATACCATTTTCACACTTCGTAAACTGATACTAGTACTATTCTGCAACGAATACTAGTCCGCAACATCGAAACCAGACAAACACCGACCTGTTATTCTCCTCCACGTAAGTATCGACAAAATGTTCATCTTCCAACATGATCGCTAGTGCATGTTGAGTGTCGTTCGAAACTGCGGCGAACATGCCCATATTTTGCCAAAACTGCATTTCATCACACCGTAAATGTCAAACATTGATTTTCCGCAGACAGATTCAGTATCCCATACTCATTCTTTTTAGAGAAAGAATAGCTCACCTCGAGGAGATCCTTGTTCTTTGTGTGGAGGCAACCGACACGGAAACCGTTCATGCCGAAGTCTTTGCTCATACCGTAGGCAGTGTGGACAAGCTCAGCAACGATTTCAGCAGAGAGGAGACCTTCCGCGACCGCGTTCTTCGCAACTTTCTCCATGCTCACAAACTCGTCCACCGAGGGCCTAGACCAACCACGTTTTTTGAGTTGAGAAGTCTGAACAACAAGCTACTCTGTCAGATGAAACTGTACATTCCGTAAGTGTGTATGATACGAGCAAAGGGAAACAAGTGTTAAGGACAAGCTAGTACTAACCCAAATTTGGAATTTGCATAAATCTCGTCAGAGAGCACATGAAGACCTCGTTTGACAGCCCACAGAAGCAGCTCCTGCTCGTATAACACACACGCCTAAAGTGAGATTGAGGCATTCCGCAACAGCAAAACTGACCAAGAACGAAGATCCATGTCTCTGTGTTACATGTTCGTCATGTAAATGTTCGAACAAGCCATTTGTGGAATCTTTCGATTGAGCACTCCATTGAATTTAATGATTCCCATACGAGTTTAGCACATTACCTTGAGGGTTGCCTCGGGGTAAAGAGTACCCAGCGGGTTGCCAGGATTTGTGACGAGGAGCATCCGAGCATGAATGCCTTTCGCTTCGGCAACCCGCACAGCCTCCTCCATCTCTTGAAAAGTTGGAATGTAAGTGCGAGTATCAGTCGGCTGAACTGGAATTGGAATCACCTCGTTCTGCAACATCACATCTCCTTTGAGTTTAGAGCTCAGCAGCAGCAATCACATCATAAATTTGATTGCAGAGCAACTCACCCGAATGGACATATCATTGTCGAAAGCAGGAAAGTAAGGCGCTGGTATCAAGCATCCATCGCCAGGATTACATATTGCAAAGAAAAACAGGTCCAGCACACTGCACTTGCATAACAAAACCCCCCAAATCCATTCAACACCCAAACTCAGAGCTTGAAATATGAACACACAAATGTACCGACAACCATCAACCATGCCCTAAGATATTCGTACCGCTTCTGTAGGCTAGGCAAACTTAAAAAGTGAATTCATACTCTCCTCATAAAAGACGTTGGGGATACATTTATTATCATAAACTTGATATTGATTACTGAAATATTTGTTTGCTGATGCGAAACTTGCTCAAAGAACTTGATTGGTGAGAGGAGGTATGCTTACGCAGTAACGCCACTAGAGATGCAGATATGGCTCGGATCCACCTACAAAGAATGAAGCAGCAGCATATGATTCCATGCTTTCAGAATATACTCTAATATACTCTCTGATCTACTTTCACATACTCTCATATACATAAACTTTCAGCATATGCTTAAAACGTTGGAGAGGGGGTACCTCAACGCCCATGAATGTCCTCTGCATCATACGAGAAATGGCGTTCCGTAATCGCTCACCTCCTCGAAAATTGCCATACAAACCAACTGTGGCTGGAATCTCCCTACAATTCCTGATGATGGAACCAAGAATTCAGATTCAATCAGTGCAAAATTCTCTTAACAGCAATGCGTGGAATAGTGGCAAGGAAGTATTACCGAATCTTATCATGGACGAGATCGAACGACAAAACGCTTTCAGCAGTAGCCATCTGCGAAAAAACAACACCGTTAGTACCGTCGAAAATTGAGATTCAAACTGACCTCAGGAAGGGGGTTAGCGCAATACCACAAAGTAGCCATCGGGGTTAGTGAGGCTCCACGGATTCTTCTTCGCATCGTTGACAGCTCTGATGTAGGGAGAGAAAGGGGCGAGAGCGCGTTTGCCTCGGTTCGAAAGATTGGTTCGAACACCACCGGGCTTGCTATTGTTATTGTTGCCCTCCCCGTTCTTGATAGATTCGCCATTCATCGGCATGGTTGCAATCTCACATGTCTAAGCCCAAAACCCTTCGTAACCCTCACGCGCATAGAGCCAAAGCTCCCCGCAGATTGGCAGAAAGAACGGACACTCCAAAATGCGCTTTCGCAAATTCCCGTTCCTATAACCCTCTCAAAAGGAATCTGACGAAAACGAAGGAACACCGCAAAACAAAAGAGGAGTCGGTTACTTCGATGACTCTGGAAAGAGAATTGGAGAAACGCCACAGAATTCTCGCCAAGCAATGTATACATCCAAGTGGGGAATGCGATTAAAACGGTGGCACGTGATTCGGGCTTACCGAGCTTCTTCAGAATGTATTCTTGTTAGAGATTCTCTACCGATGTTCGCGTTTTAAGGGGGGGCTTCGGGAGATTAAAAAACTAACAGAATCTCATACAGTAGCACTGGCAGAGGATTTCATTCCCCAACGCTAAGGCCTACCTCAGGATGAGGGCCATATCCACGGCTACGGACTACAAGAACGCGGGCTTCCATGACCGTGAATTGGCCTTATATGCTCGAGAGCTGATGCTGCAACCCTATCATTCGTTTGATTCCTTCTTAGCAGGTGGATGCTTTGTTTACCTTGAAATTTATTCAAATCAAAGCTATAGTCTAGTATTCGATCAGCATTGTGCATTTTACGGCAATCGTTTGATTCATTCGTAGCAGGTGTGGGCTTCGTTCCTTTGCGATTTTAGTAAAATTGTAGTCTAGTAGCCGATCAATATCGTGCATAATGTCATCCTCACATAGTTCGATATGATTTAGAATTTCTTCCGAGCAATTTATATTTCTAGCACCGTGACAAGTGATGGGGTGCAGTTGGGTGCTGTGATCGATTTTGCGGTCTACGTTGAGCTCGCCTAAGTAATGGTACGACCATCTCGTGTTTATGAACGGAACTGATTGATTTTTGCAAAGAGGTTGTGAATTCAATTGCCCAGAAGCACCTAGTGACTTTTGTTTCGATGCTCTCTGGAAAATTTGGTGGTTGATGATCTTGAGAGCCAGGCGTGTAACTGTGTGCACCGGAGCTGAATTACTTTACTGCAGCTCCTTGTTCATCAAACACCGACAACTTCATCTGCATTTTAGGGTTAGGGTTTTTGTTCTGAAACAATCATGTTGGTTTGTTCATGTTGTTTGCAGTCAGATTGCAAGAGTTAAGAGATGGGGGATCAAGGAGTACGCGGAACTGTGACTCCTCTTTCGGAGGCTATCTCCGTTCAACAAGCCGAAAATGTGGCCAAAAAAGTGGCGGAGGCCATAGACTCTCAAGTGCAACAGCTTCAAACGCTCCAAGGCTTCGATGACGACAATCGATCGTTAACCAAGCTTCTTCTTGAGCTTCCAGATCGCGTATCTTACAACATCATGGTAAGTTTCCATCGAGATGGCTGCTCTACCGGATTCGATGAAGAATAATGTGAACTGACTTTGAGTGCTGTGGCAGGTGCCATTTGGAAAGGCAGCATTCATGCCAGGACGTTTGATTCACACGAATGAGCTCCTGGTACGGAATCTGAGTACCAACTATCACTTGCTCCGTTCATTTCATCTTCTAGTGCTGAAGCTCTAGAATTCGCAATCTTCGAAATGACGAATTCGGTAGTGATCGGGCGGGGTTATTGCATGTGAGTATAAAAGTGAGTGTGCATGATAGCTCAGGTTCTGCTGGGAGAGGGCTACTACGCTGAAAGATCTGCAAAGCAAGCAGCTGAAATCTTGACGAGGCGTAGCAACTTCCTGCAGTCCAAAATCGATGCGGTAAAAGAGCACATCAGGGACCTCGAAGCTGAGGCCTCCTTCGCGAGGGAAACGGCTGTTGAAGCTGCGGTATGAGCTCGTGTCCTTCCTTCTATTTAGAAACAACAGCTTTTTGGATTACTTTGCAGAATGTAACAATGAATCGGTTGCTTGCAGAGTGGAGTTGTGGAGATCAGGGAAGACTACACGGAAAAACCCTCTTCGGAGATAACAAACACCATCGACGACAGGGCAACTACCGCAAACATGCAGGGTACTAATCGTTGACATCTTTTTGCAATAGTGCCTCTTAATGGTGTCGCTGAAAGTTAAGAGATTCTTGCAGATGACAGTGATGATGAGCATGCTCGAATCATGGCTCGTCTTGCCGAATTAGAGTTGGCTGAGGAAGCTGCTGGGGACGAGGAAGACGAAGAAGAAGAAGTCAACGACGACGATGCCGGAGAAACACTGGGTGATTTTCGGACAGCGCTGAGAAGATCGCGCCATGACGACGACTCGGATGAGCCTGAAGACGAGGGAGATGACGAAGAGGATGAAGGTGAAGATAGCGAGGAGATAGATGAAGATGATAGCACAGCAGGAAACACTTTTCTCAACAGAATGTCGGAGGTTGGAAGACAGGGATTTCAGAGCAGTATTCGGCAGAGTCAAGGACAGGGATTTCAGAGCAGTATTCTGCAGAGTCAAGAACAGGGATTCCAGAGCAGTATTATTTTGCCGAGTCAAGCTCCAGCCAGGTCAAGCCAGATGCCCAATGTTGGTGAACAAAGACGGGTTACGTTCTCCGAAGTGGAAAACGTCGCAAAACCATCCACCTCTGAAGCACTTCCTCCGAGCGATATCAAAGCATCCCCTGCACAGAGACGGGTATGAAGCTTACTTGCGGACTCTCTCTCTAAGCTTCAGAAATCAAGCATCTGACAGTCTTTTCTTCATGCAAATCAGCTAGTACATATGCATTCATTTGAACATGCATCAAAAAGGCCCAAGAACGTGGTTCAGTGAACCCATGTGTTTGCATAGGTCTTACAGGTCATCTACACTGTTGATGTTTCTCATTTCAGGCTTTTACTGGGAGTGTAATGGAACGGAACACCGAACATCTGGCTCCTGCATCACCACCTGCAGTGGTAAGTGCCTCATCTTCATCTCGTTGATAATATTCCGGGGAAGATGATGCCAGTACGAAGTGTTGATGGTGGGACAATCTTTGTAATTCAGGCTCCAGAAGCTCCTCCAAGTCGCCCCGTCTCGAAGTTCAAGCAGCGGAAGGGCTAAGATCGTATGCGACAGCTTCTTGATAAGAAGTTCTAGATCAATTCTGGACCTAAAGCAGTGACTTCAGCACAATTTTGCTCTGCTTGCACTCATTCCTTCGTCTGTAAGCGTTGCAAGTGTTCCACCTTGTTGCTGTTGATTCTGATGCACGAGTACAGTATATGAACATGCTATGAAGTACATGACAAAGCAGTAACTTTTTCTGAAGTGATTAGGCGCCTTCAATTTAGTCAATTTAGTCACGGATGCAAAGCTCCCGGTAGTATTACTATGAACGGTTGCAGCTCCCATTTCTTTCAGAACCAGGAATTTTAACGTGGTGCTCCGTACTCGAAAGTAGATGAAGTTAGAAATGGTAAAGTGCAGTTGGCAGCTCTGAATGCATATTTTCAAGGAATTAAGGAATTATGCATACAACACATAAGTATGCAACAATATTGCTCCTATTGGTCATGGTTTTACCACCTAAGTTAATGCTACTACCAATCGTATATGCAGTTCTCAGTTTCTCCCACGCTCTTGGAAATTTCTCTACTGGGCCATATGCACTCTTCGTACACCACAACCGTATGTATAATCAACTCAAGCTACTCTCTAATCTATCTTTTATTTTCTTGAAATATTTTCTATTTAACCCTTTAACGCTGAGCTGGCCTTGTTTGGGTCGGTTCACTTAACCTTTAATGCTGAGTTGGCCTTGTTTGGGTCGATTCGCGTGCTCTAACTCAATTTCTGGAAAATCCATTACGATCAAACCTTTAACTTAAAGGTACTCTGAACGGATTTGCTTCAATGGTCTCCAACAATCATATCATACTTTGGAGTTGTTTAACTCTTGGAATCGTAAAGAATGACGTTTGGAGGCCATGAGCCCTAACCACCAAGCTGAGTTTTCACTACCAATGTATGGCAAGCTTAAACTTTATAGTGTTTTCAGTCATCTATTGGATATTTATGCAAATAATCTTAACACTTGAAGTCTTCACTTGAATTTTAATTCTTAGAGGTTGGATCAAGTAGAAGCAATCAATTTTTATCGAAATGAGGTTGAAGAACAAAATTGGGAGCAATTCCGTTCGTGCAAGAATCGACCATAGGCGTTAACCCCTCACCGCCCAGACCGTGAAAGCGTCAAGAAGACGCTGTTGGCAGCAGCTACAGTGAATCCAACATTACAGGCAATCGCTGACACCTCGCATAACTTCACCGTTGAAAACCATCGTTGGTCCACACCTGTAGCGTTTGTGCCAGGATTTATGGAGATCTACTGAGTGGATCAGTATATTATAGTGATTGATCATGGTCGATATTGCAAAAAACTTCGATCATTTTGAGGTTCAGTAATCTTTGGATTAGTCTCATGTGTGGAGGAAAGTTTGAATTCTGAAATGCATCTGTGGGTGCCGAGATGCATGGATAAGGAATCGATTGAAAAAAATTTCAGTCTTGTACAGGTTGAAACTCGGTCTTCACTGATCACTTGGTTGCTTTGATCATATGCGCCGTGGGGTCTGTTCACCGGGGTAACCGGGTCGTACCAAGAGAGTTTATGGCCTACAGCCGGTGATACCGATGTCCCAACGACATGACATTTCGAACATCCATGGAAACCGACCAACCCAAAAACCTCGCAATTTGCCTCCGACACAAATAGCGCCAATTCCTCGTCCCTGGATGCTGAGGCCAGCGGTGATTTCTTGGAGGTGCAGGCAATTGCAGTAGGAAATCCTCCCGCAAGCAATTCACGATCCGCTGGGCAGTAAATTTGGAGGCTCCCTCTTGTAGCGCCCAATTGAACAGATTGTCCTGCACTTCAACCACCTCCTCCGCAGTTGCACGTCCAATCTCAAGCGTTGTCGTCATTGCTCAAGAATCCTTGCGTGACACGAGAAATTTGATTGAAAGTAGTGCGCCTTGAACCGCTGCGGCGCAAAGTACTCCGCCGAAATGCAAGATTGATGTTGCGCACAGCCTCCACTCTTGTTTGTGACCTCCACTCCTCTCTCCACTCGTTCTTCTCATCACTCTTGACAAAAAGACCGGACAATTCATGCATGTGGCGCGCAACAGTGCAGTCCGTTGTAGCTGCACAATTAAAAAACCCTAAACCACGATCGCGGTCGTCCTCGCCTCTTCTGCGTGCCTTCAGCAGTTCAGCTGGGATCTGAGGCACTAACGGCCTACCCCCGGCTATAGCCGGTAACTTTCCGGACACTCTGGGCAACGACCATGTCCTCGTTTCTGCACCTCATCTTTATTCGCTCAAAATAGTGTACGGAATATTTCATTTTGATAAACAACGGCCTGACAGCAGGTGCTACTGTGACCAGGATTTTTATTCCTCTGTGGTCACTCTCACAAAGAATCATCTGATGGAGATCTACCGAGTTTTCCAATTCTGAACGGACTGAATATGTCTGCTTGGGCGGTGAGGGGTTAAAGGGTTAACCTTTAAGGATCAAGATGTGACAAGTGGTTTTTGCTATGTCGGCATCTTGGATGATGGTGTTAAAATTATTATTTTTGCGTAAGATTTCTACAAGTTGTTCTCTATATTAGAGGGTGTGTGCAAGAATGCTCAAAGTCAAAGTCCAAATTATGAATCTTTTAACACAAAATCTAGTTCTCAACCCCAGTTCAGGGAGGTTTAAAATTAGGCTTTTTTTTTTAAAAAAAAAATTTAAGAATTTCATAACCACATCACTACTTGAGTTCTAAAGTTCCACAAGTCAAAATGTTTACCAAATTTACAAGAGCAGCCTCCAAATTTTACAAGAGCGAGCTTTATAATAAGCTTTGCAAAAAAACTTTTGCATCAACTTCGATTGTTACGATCTCGCAAATGATAAAGATGCAATGGTTGAAATTTAAAATGGTGTTAGTAAACGTTGTTATTGTGGATGATCTTGTGGTTGGAAATACCAAAAAATTAAAGAATATTGAATTATACCTCAAAAGATCGGGGTTTTTGGTTAGAGGTTTTAAAACATTCTTGGTCCTTTAAGGGTTTAACTAGATTCATATGAAGAGGGGGAGAATCTACAACATTTAATTAAGACCACATACAGATGAATGATCCCCTTCTTGACCGTTTGGAGATGTGGCCCAACTCTTTGTGAGCCCATATGGTTGGTCCCCTTGTTTAGTTTCTTGCCAGTGTGGTCTTATTACTTGAATAAATCATATGAAATAAAGAGTGCTAGGAAGAAGCCTTCTAAAAGATTTTCTTCTCTTCTTAACACTTTTTCTATTTGGGGGTTTTGCATGAAGTGAGAAGGAAATTTGATATGCTATTTAAGAAAGTATGTCTTTTTGTACTAAATGACATGATATTTCTTAAGTTTCAATCAAAAACCTCCAACGAAGACTTCTCTCCCTACATTAATAGTCACTGTCTATTGCCCATATGAAGAGGTTGATGGACAAATGCCCAACTTGGTACGCTTAAGAGTAAAGAGCTATCTCCCAAAATCTCATTAACGTCCCTAGAATGCGGGCCGCGAAGCACGCCTGAAAATGTGGAGAAGAGGGGGTATGGGAGGGATTCAAGTGGAGGGGTCTTGGAGGCAGGGGTCTTGAGGGCGAGGAGTATTAGGGGAGCGGATTTACCCCATATCGTTTGTAGCTGCATCCTCCCTCGGAGAAAGTACAAGAGGGTCGCCGGGGTTGTACTTGAAAAATAAAATTTTAATATCAAGTGCACTCATGGGGTCCATGTGGCATCCCCTTACGGGACTCATGTCGCATGAACGGCTCAACATTAATTAATTAATGCAAAATTAAGTGAAGGTCACTATGCAACAACATCTCAAGCTAAGTGCTTCTTTCTCATGAGAAGCCACTTTTAGTAAGATTTGGCATAGGTACTTACAAGCACATAGGCTAAAACTACACAAAAACTTATTAGAATCTTTTCATTTGTCTTGCATCCTATTTTGCAAACGTCGCCTTATGAAGTGAAGAGGCACACGTAAAAGCCTTTGTATACTCTTTTTGGGAAAATTTTGACCATTCATGCTAGCAACAAAGGAAGTCCTTGAGCTTACTTTGGACAACACTGACATAAGTTTCCCTTTCACCATCAATGCCAACATGGCTATGAAGAGTCACTTCCTACTTGCCCCATGTAAAAAGAGGTGTGAAGTAATGCCCAATCAAATGATTGTAAAGAAAAGAACTAGTGGCTACTTCCCCTTGTGTGAAAATTCCTTCATTAGCCTGAATGCCCAATGCCCATTGTTTGGTCATCGTACACTTTCAAGGGTTGCACATTAAAAACTATCACACTTCTTGAAAGGTAATCACATTGTTCTTTGTGAAAAATGAGTTTTCAAATTCAAAAAGTAATTATAAATTTATTTTGTGTAATATTCTAATTAATGTTAATTTCTTTTTTTATTTTTGGACACTATTGAAAACTTTCCAACTTGAAATACCAACAATATTGTGCTGCGTGTCTATTGGTCTTTCTACACATTGTAATTTGAACATATTTCGATACCATATCGAAAAATATTAGTTGCATTGAGTTTCAAAACCTCAATTTTTATAAAAAAACATTCTTATTGAAATTACAACTCGTTAAACATGTTCATAAAACTTGAGCATACTTAATAAAGGGACATTTTAACACAACTAATTTCTCCAAATTCATTGGGCTTTTTGGAATTCTTCAAATTCTTCCACTGAAAAATGCAATAATAACATTTTATCCCATTTCGCAATATGACCTACACAAGGTAGGAGTCATAAGAAAGCAACCAAAATTCATATGAGAAAGTTTCATGGTGGAGTTACCAAGGGACAAAATTTTAGAACACATGCATAGAAGAGTAGAAAGTAAGAGACATGTTTTTTAAAGTTTTCTCTGATTGGATGTAAGTTTTTTTAACAATAATTGTAAGGTTTCCTTAACCCCTAGCTTTCCTTTAAAACCGAAACGGGTTTTGGAGGTTCTCACAGGAGTAAAACTCAGCCAACTTTGACCATCGTAATCTCACAAATGAGGAAGAATGAACGGTTCAAATTCGATATGTGAGAATGATGTCAAGTGAATTTTGAGATCTCAGTGTTGATTTTTTAAAATAATGCTTAGATTGAGATTTTTTTAGCTTAATCTAAAGGAAGGTCAAATTTTGCGACTTAAACCGTTTTGCAACAAGGAAATTTAGGGGTTAAATGATCCACACTCCCATCCTGACTTGAGAGCATTGGGTTTTGCCTCTTCAATGTGAAATGTTCCACCGTGTAATTGGGCATACCAAACAATTTCACATATAACCAATCGGTAGAGTATTTCAAATCTGCTCAAAGAAAATCTCCCCACCAAGTAGCCAAGCTACTTAGGTTTATGATTGTATTTCTCTCTCAATTGATATTATACTTTGATTGATTAAAAAATATTAAAATATTAACAAAATTAAATGTTAGTTTCTTCATTGGTTATAGGTGAACCCACATATCGGTTGAGTGTATTAGTAACATTTTGGCTTCAAATTTCTTTTTTTATTAATTTTGTTTTTTTTAAATTGGAGATATGTTTTCAATTACACTCCTACTCAAATTTTCAAGAAAAATCTATGTTCAAGCTCTTACCAAAATTTACAAGAGCAAGGTTCAATATTGGCAAATAACTTGACAAATCAACTTTGATTGTTATGATATCATAGTTGGTAAAGATTCAATTGAGATTTGACATGGTGTTAGTGCAAGTAGTGAAATGAATATATTACGGTTGGAAATACACAAAAAAAATAAATTTAAAAAAAAAAAAAAAAATATCAATCATACCTCAACCTGCACAAAGTGGCCAAAACTTGCAGTTTATTTGTTTTGAAGGTTAAAAACTACGCTTGGCCTTCAGGAGTTAACCCTTAAAAGTCCCATGGGGATAGTATGTAGGTTGTCGTATAATTAGGATTTGCTACCAACAAGAAACTCTAAACTGGAATCGTAATAGCTCACTAGACCCGCATTAGATCAAATGTCAACTTTCTTCTTTGAACTCAAACCCATTAAAGGTGTGCATTCACTCCAAATATAACCAAAATACACCGTATTCTACTGGTCGCCACGGCACGCTCAGACCTTTAAGGGTTAAGGTCTAAGCGAGGCAAATTCAGTGCAAAAATAACCATGTTCCAGCTTCGTGGATGTCAAAGGGTTAACCAGTAGAAATACACTACATTCATGAGTAAACCACAGGCCCATATCATGCACGAGTGAGCGAAAGTAGTGAATGGGCAATGCAAACAATTAAAACTCCCACCAATGTATCATGTTCCAAGCCAGTATGCAAAGTCCATTGTACTTCTGCATTACAAACCAAACTGCACTACCATGCAAACCCATACAGAACTTCCATTCCATAATACGAATCGAAACACGAATGCACACAAAAACGTTCTTTCAGTGACAGATCACAAGTTGCCACTATCGAAAGCAACACGATAGTAAAATATTCAAGCGTTTCCAAAAAAAAGACGTAAGTAGTTTATATCCCTATTTGAGCAATTTCTGGAGGCTCACTCCTTCTCAACAGTGGGTATACTAGTCAATGTATAAGAGCAACCTCCCCACTTCACAAGTTTCCTACTGGAAGTTGTAACAGTACAAGAATATATCATCGTGAGTTCAGTTATTTTACTCACATAAGACCATCTCCGAAATCAGAACATATTCAAGGATGCGGCACAACGATTATTGTCGAAGCGCCTGCTCTCCCTACTGAAGAAATACAAACGGAAAACTAAGATATTGTGCAGAAATAAGAAGGCAATTCTCACACGCCACCATCATCGAAAATCGAGAAACTGCCGTCATCATGGTCTCAGAATTGGACGTGGTATTAAGAACATCAACAATCCGCATGAATCTACTAAAGAGTCTCAGCCGACCTGCCACTACAAGAAATCAATCATCTGGTACAATGTGTTCCAGTCTTATTGAATTGGCCAGTATTCAAATGGTCACAGGGTTAATGCAACCCTCGACTGTAAATGAAGAATGATCAGTTTCCTGGCGACATGGCCGGAGCGGTGTAGGGAGACTCCGAGTAGGGAGCCATGGCGGGGCCGTCGTAATACAAGGGCGCCATGGCAGGACCGCGCATGTAAGGAGCAGGAGCGGGTCCAGCGGTGGACATCTCCCACTGGAAGCAGCCCTGGTAGCAGTAGGATTCGTTCGTGGCCGGGTCGATCAGGCGCATGAGCGTGTAGTAGACGAACGGTTGAAGCGCACTGGGGGGGTTCGCCGTTTCGTTCGTGAGCGCCGAGCGGAGGGACATCTGGCACGCAGACGTAATGGGCTCCTCGTAGAGCGTGTTCGAGAACCCGTACCACTCACAGTCAATTGGCATGCCGTTCACCGTCAACGCCGGCACTGGGCCATATCGCACCGAGGGCTCGTCTGCGAAATTGGCTGGTCGCGGCAACCCATCCTCCAGCGACGCTGCAACGCCCACCACAATGCAGGTGCACACCAACAACGCCAACGCCACTCTCGCCATCCTGAATCCTACGATCGAGCACTCCTCAGTCCCGCTGATCGATCCCGCGGCCTCGACTACGACCTAGCCTTCATGCAAAGGCGGTCTGGCCCTGAGATCTGGAAATGAGAGTGGCTTTGAGAGCAGCGCGATATGGACTAGGTATGCAGCGAGAGCCGCGGTTTGCCAGGCAGCAGCAACTATTTCGCGCGGCGGTGTTTGATCTCGGCGCCGAATGCGTCGCTAATATGACAAAGCACATTCATGTGCGCTTTACATAGAAATAGAGGACTCTGTTGGGGGATGAATCCTTCCCTTTCAGAAACTACATTTCCTTCTTTTTATTGGGGGATGAATCCTTCCCTTTCAGAAACTACAGTTCCTTCTTTTTATTGGGGGAAGAAGCCTTCCCTTTCAGAAACTACATTTCCTTCCATTAATAGCATATTCAATGTACATCTCAATCAGAAGTAAACAGTGTTGGTTAAAAAGTCGAAGCCTTGTTTTCGTTAACTTTAAGTGTTGAATATGTTCCGCAAGAGTGATGGTTTGCGGCATGGTACTGCGCACATGAAATACTGGAAAATGCGGACTGTAGCTTGACGATATAGTACCGGTAGGCGAGTCAACTTGCAGACCGTGTTGGAGTAATTTTAACCCTTAAACGCCCAAGCAAGCCCGAGGGGCATGATTCCAACAGAATCTTCCCTGTAGCTCTCACTGTACTCAACATTTCACTCATATTTTGATGTCAAACTGGTCACCTTCTTCTAATGCATTCAAAAAGTGAAATTTCACAATTCAAATCACAATTTGTATGAATGATTTTGTGCTTTGAAAGGATTGTGGTAGGTAGGTTGGGGTGGTACATAACCTTGTAAGAGGTTGCAAGCTCATCATTGATTGGCCTATTCATGATGCCCAAGTTCAAAAAGTGCACTATTCATGATGCCCAAGTCCAAAAGATGCTGTGATCCAATTTTGGGCTGCCCGTTTCAGACCCCATGGGCGTTTAAGGGTTAAACTTCTCCGAGGCTTGTATCCAACTTGATCTGGCCGAGTGGTCGGCGCTGGATCACTCGAATTCAGAATGGATTGAGAACAGTTCGGAATAATCTAAATAAACTTCAATCATCTGAGACTTCGAGAGTTGTTACTACTATTATACTCCGGAGTATTTTTTATTATATTTACCAATCAATGTATGAGATTTGTTACGTACTAGAGAGCGGGCAGGAGCTGCCTGTTTTGCCGTGCAAGCGGCTATAGGGCGAGCCCGGCAGGGCGAGACTTGTGGCCGCGCGCGCGGCAGATCAGGCAGCTCCTGCCCGCTCTCAAGCGTTAATAGCGGGGCTATTTTATTCGTAAACATTCAATTCAATTCAAGAATTTTCATGCAATTCATTCTGACCGATTCTCCCGGCAGAATCAGCACCCTCGTCGAATTCGAAAAAATGGTTGCAGATTATGTCACCTAACAGTGACGTGAAAACAGCAGAATATGGCAGCCCTGCTATTAACTTGTCGCGCACCTCTCCTTGAGGAGTGCCCGCAACACCAAGGGCCCAAGGGGGACACCGGAGTGACGCCCGGGCCTTGGGGTGCCAAGGTGAAGGGAACCTAAGTGGGCCTAGTGTGGGAGAGGACCCCGGGCATTGGAGACGCCTCTCACCCACGGAGACTAGGAGCCACGAGGGAATGGACATGAGATTGTGGAAGCTCATGTTGCCACGATTCCGGGATGCTAAGGAGCACCTCATTTGGAGGTGTGAGCTAAAAGTTATGGGAGTTGGAAGATTGTGGGACTAAAGGGAGTGCTGTCCAGGGACAGTGCTGGACTGGGAAGCTGGCCCGGGACTCCCGAATCTTCAGAGGGGCATAACTCCCTCAATACTTGTCGGAATGAGGCAAGTAAGGTGTCTATCGGCATCTACTTGACGAGTAGATGTCGATAGAGTGGTCGCTCGTCGCGTTTGGATGCGGGACGAGGTAGATACGAGCCCTGGAAGGTTCGGGAAGTCTCCCGGGGCCTTCCAGCGGCTAAGGCATTGGGAGATTGGGTGGTCTTCCAAAACTAAGAGGTGTGAGGGTCCAGCCCTTCACCTAGGGCCAGGGGCTGCCGAATCCCACAGAGTATACTATGGGGAGGGCTGGTCTCCTCCCCACTCCCATGGTGCCTTGGTGGTGACCAAGGTGGGAGTCCCAGTGGTGTGGCTAGTGTTGGGGCCTCACCATGGGGACTCCCAAGCCAAGGTGAGTCCCAATGGGTGGAGCTAGTGTTGGGGCTCCACCATGGGGACTCAAAGTGCAAAATGAGGCACGGTGGGTGGAGCTAGTGTTGGGGCTTCACCACGGTGGCTCATAAGGACAAGGTGAGTCCCGGTGGGGGAGCTAGTGTTGGGGCTTCACCACGGGGGACTCATATAGGCAAAATGAGGACCATGAGTGCTACCGATGTGGGGTGGTGTCTCACCACCGGCGTTGTGATTACTTGGTGGCCTTGGGGTCACCATGGTGGACATGGGCGGTGGTGAGGAGACACCACCAAGTGCGGTTAGGCCGCGTGGTATGGGAGTGCCACCAAGTTGGGCCTTGGACATAAGTGGAAGTCCGCACCTAACCATTGGCTACCTACGAAGGGGTTGAGTCCCGGTTGCATGAGTAGGAGGGATTGATAACCAAGCGGTGAGCTTGGTGGTTGGTATGGGGAGCTAACTTTGTGCATGTGGGGATGTGCGAGTTAGCGCTCGTGACACTTGCTACTGATTGGGAAAAAGTTGGTGTAAGCTAAGGTGAGCTAGCAAGGGGTTGCGACACTTGGTATCGAGAGCGGGCTTTTAGTACCCAAGTGCAAAGTTGTGAGGGAGCAATGGGCAAGAAGAAGACCATTGAGGGTGATGAGCCCGGAGCTTCTAAGCGGCCACGCACGAGGGGGAACAAAGACCCCGATCCTACAAGTGAGGCTCATTCTCATGACTCCAATGAGCAAGTTCGCCACTAGTGAGGGCAATGAGCAAATGGAATTGTCACTTCAAGAGGAGCCCTTGGGTGAAGAGGAGCGCTCTAGGTCGAGACGCCTAGAGTCTTCCCAAGGGTGGAAAGACAAGATCCTCAATTGGCTTTCCAAATGAGAATGCTTGAGTTCATGGACTCCGTGAATCAAGAGCTCAAGCGTGGGAAGGAAGAAAGGGATCGCCAAGAGAGGTTGATTGAACACCTCATGATGCAAGGGTCCCGACCTTCATCTTCCACCAAAAAGTTGGCTAAGGTAAACATGCCAAACACCTTCTCGGGGACTTGGTAAGGCAAGGAAGGTGAAGGAATTTCTTCTTGAGATGGATAACTACTATGATGTCCAAAAGCCGGATGAGGAGGACAAGGTTTCCATTGCGGTGACATTTCTCAAGGATCATGCTCTTCAATGGTGGACAAGCAAAAAGGAGCAAGAGCCGGAGTTGGTGGCAAACTTGACTTGGGGTGGCTTCAAAGACTTGTTGAGTGAACGCTTCACACCGTAGTATCGGGAGTTGAGGGAAGGCATGAACTTGGTGCAAATGAGGCACACCGGGTCTCTCAAGGCCTATGTGCGTGACTTCAATGCCCAAATGAATGCCACACCCAAGATGGATGAGTTCTCTAAGAAGTGCATCTTCTTGGGTGGGCTTCAAAAGTGGGTGGTGGATGCCTTGTTCAAGTTCCCAAAACTTCCCGAGGATGTGGCGGGCATCATCAAGATTGTTGAAAGGATTGAGGCTGATGGACCCGAGAGGAAGTCAAGTGGCCCCTCTCAACAAAGTGGATCAAATAGGAATGCGGCTCGAGGCAAAGAGCGCAAGAAGTTTGGCTTTGGCAACAAACACAAGGGACAAGTGGATGGTGGAGCCTCTAACAAAAAGGAACACCAAGGGGGAAAGCCATCGAAAGGGGGAGACAAAGGTGATGACACCAAGGCCAAGAGGTGCCATGGTTGTGGCAAGATTGACCACTTCATTGCGGAGTGCCCCGACAAGAAGGTGAGTACCATTGCAAGTCTTGCTTGTGTTGAAGACCGCATACTAGAAGGAGGTTTTGTGGCCAAGGCAAGTAGCCTCAAGCCAAGGCCGGGCCTCTTGTTTCTTGAGGCCCAAGTGAAGGACAAAGATGTCTCATGTTTGGTTGATACGAGGGCAACGCACTCCTTCATGAGTCCCAAACTAGCAAGGGAGTTGGGCTTGCCACTGCAAAAGGCAAGCAAGCCCATCAATGTGCGTTTTGCAAAGGGCGAACCGCACAAGACGGAGGAAGTGGCGTTGCAAGTAACCTTGAAGTGTGGGACATTAGAGTTTGTTGAGAATTTCACATTATGTGAGATGGATGAGGTAGACCTCATCTTAGGGGATACCTTCTTTGAGGCGCACACAGTGGATGTGAGGCGCAAGCCAAAGACGGTTAGTGGTGCGCCGTGATGGCAAGGAGTTAGTGTTGAAGTTAACTCGTGGCCCTTCAATAGCGGGGGGCAAATTAAACTTGGTCTCTTTAGACCAAATGTTGGAACATCAATTTGTGGTGATGGCTTGTGAAGAGCAACTTGGGCATGAGGGGAAGGGGGTGCAACAACCACTTCCCAAAGAAATTCAAGAGGTGTTGGCCAAGTACAAGGATGTGCTTACCAATGAGTTACCCAAAGAGCTACCCCCAAGAAGAGAAGTGGATCACAAGATCGAGGTGCTACCTGGAGCTGAGCCACCTTCTAAGGCACCTTATCGGTTGAACCAAAAAGAGTTGATGGAGCTAAAGAAGCAACTAAACGACTTGTTGGAAAGGGGTTATGTGAGACCAAGCAAGTCACCATATGGTGCACCGGTCCTCTTTGTGGACAAGAAGGATGGCAAGCTTAGGATGTGCATTGATTATAGGGCCTTGAATAAGGTGACCATCAAGAACAACTACCCTTTGCCTCGAATTGATGATCTCTTTGATAGGTTGGCGGGAGCTAAGTACTTTAGTCGCATAGACTTGAAGTTGGGTTACTACCAAATCCGCATTGCGGATGCGGATGTAGAAAAGACCGCGTGCCGCACAAGGTATGGGTCTTATGAGTTCCTTGTGATGCCCTTTGGGTTGTGCAATGCACCCTCAACATTCACAACCCTTATGAACACCATCTTTCGAGAGGAAATGGATGACTTTGTGATTGTCTACATCGATGACATCTTGGTGTTTTCCAAGACGGCCGAGGAACATGCAAGGCACCTTGAGGCAGTACTCATGAAGCTTAGAGACAACAAGCTTTATGCTAATGGGGAAAAGAGTGAGTTTGCACAACTTGAGATGGAGTTCTTGGGCCATGTGGTTACCGGAGATGGAATCAAGACGGATATGAAGAAGGTGAAGGCAATTCAAGAGTGGAAGCGGCCTTCTACACAAAAGGGACTTAGGTCATTCCTTAGCCTAGTAAACTACTATCGTCGCTTCATACGCAACTTCTCTAAGATTGCCAAGCCTTTGTCCGACTTGTTGAAAAAAGGGGTGAACCAAGTATGGGATGAATTTTGCTACCAAGCCTTTGAGGAACTCAAGAACAAGTTGTCATCTCCACCAGTGTTGAAGTTCCCTGAGTTTGATAAGCCCTTTGAGGTCCACACAGATGCAAGTGACTTTGCCATTGGAGGCGTCTTGATGCAAGATGGTAGGCCAATTGCCTATGAGAGCAAGAAGTTGGATGGGTGTCAAAGGAGATGGCCAACTCACGAGAAGGAGCTCTTTGCGGTGGTGCATTGTTTGAAGACATGGCAACATTACTTGGGGTTGCACAAGACTAAGGTCTACACCGATAATGTGTCTTTGAAGTATTTTGAGACACAAGCACAAATGAGTGCCAAACAATTGAGGTGGCATGATACTTTGGCGCTCATGAATGTAGACTTGATCCACAAACCGGGCCGTGACAATGTGGTGCCGGATGCGCTAAGTAGAAAGGAAGAGTTTCATGCCATGAGCACCACCCAAGTCTTGCGGCTCATGTATAAGGGTGAAGGCAATTGGGAACGGCGGATAAGAGAGGGGTACATGAAGGACTCCGAGGCACAACAAATGCTTGGTGATCTTAGGAAGGGCAAGAAGCTCAAGGAGATCAAGTTGGTGAATGGATTGCTCAAGTATAAGCAAAGTAGGGTGTATGTTCCTCTAGGCAAGCTTAGATTGTTGGTTTTGAAGGAGGAACATGATAGTCCCATAGCCGGCCATAGGGGAGAAAAGGCTACCATTGCAACGGTGTCAAGGAGGTACTATTGGCCGGGGATGAAAGATGACATAACCCACTTTGTGAAGACTTGTGTGAAGTGCCAACTTAACCGGGCTTCATATCAAAAGCAAGCGGGCTTGTTGCACCCATTGCCAATTCCGCCGGGTCCTTGGCATAGTGTGTCTATGGACTTCACCACAAGCCTTCCCGAGTCGCAAGGGTATGATGCCATCTTAGTGATGGTGGATCGGTTTAGCAAGTTGGCTCATATGGTGCCAACTAGAGGAACTGCAACTGCGCTTGACCGCCAAGATCTTTCTCGATGCATGGTGGAAGCATCACGGGTTGCCAAGAGTGATTGTGTCAGATCGAGACCCAAAGTTCACAAGTGCATTTTGGAGACACTTCTTTAGGAAGGTGGGAACCAAGTTGACATTTAGCACTGCCTTTCATCCCCAAATAGATGGGCAAACTGAAAGGGTGAATGGGGTCTTGAACCAATACTTGAGGAACTTTGTGAGTGCGGACCAACGTGATTGGGTAGACTATGTGGGGTTGGCGGAGTTCGATTACAATGCGGCCACACACTCGGCGACTAAGGAGTCACCTTTCAAAGTGGCCTATGGAGTGGAGCCACTCCAACCTGCGACTTAGCTCTCGAGGGGGCACATTCAACACCGTAGTTCAACCAAGATGGTGAAGACTTGGCCAAGAAGCGGGAGCATATGTTGGAAAAAACCAAGTTGTTGTTGGAGAAGGCAAGAAGGCGCTATGAGAAGCAAGTCAATGCCGGAAGACGTGAAGTGGAGTATGAGGTGGGACAAAAGGTGTTGTTGAATGTGAAGAACTTCACCATGCCCGAAGGCCTCACTCCAAAGTTCATGTCCAAGTTTGCGGGTCCGTTTCCCATTGTGGAACGGGTGTTCAAAGATGTGTATAAGTTGGAGCTACCACCCGAGATCAAAGTGCATCCAACATTCCATGTTTCATTGTTAAAGCCATTCAAGGAGGATACCTTGTGGCCGGATCTCAAGCAAGTGATTCGGCCACCACCGGGTTGGTTGGACAACATTTGGAATATGAGGTAGAGGCCATCCTCAAGAGTAGGAACCTCAAAAACAAGAGCAAGGAATACCTTGTGAAGTGGCGAGGATACCACGAGAAAGAAGCAACGTGGGTGGCGGCAAAGGACATGGTGAATGCTAAGGAGGTGGTGGAGAACTTTGAGAAGAATAGGAGCTCCAACAAGAAGCAACGTAGGCATTGATGAGGACATCAATCTCCGTAGTGGGGGAGGATGACTTGTAGCTTGGGCGTAGATCCACAACACTTGTACTTGTTCTTTGGATTTGGCAATAAAGTTTGGCTTTGGTGTGTGCAAAGAGAAGAGTATGAGATGGAGTCCTAGTCTTGTACTTGTGCTAAGTTGGTGGAAGAGGGGAATAGAGATGTGAAACCGAGTTGGGAAGGCCGAGTAATGGGGACCAAAGCTAGGAGAAAGAGTGGATAAAACCATGAAGTCCCTTGGCCTTGGGCTTGTCCGGGCGGGGACAAGGTAATGGCGCGTGCTCATAAAAGCGCCACTCCCACAAACTAGTGCAAGCTAGTGCATGGGAGTCATGAACCCATGCCTCGAAAGAGATAGTGGGATCCGAGTTGGGCGGAACTTGGCATTACCCCGTGCGATCGAGTCGTGGTGTAAAAGCCATCTTGGGTTTGCAACCAAGACAACTTGGTGGAAGCATTGAGGTCCACCTAGTAGTCAAGGAAGAAGTGTTAGGCTAGTGGAGCCTAACTTGGAGAGCCAAGGTAAGGGCAATCCAAGAGGGTCTCAAAGTAGGTGGGTCTAGAGTAGTTTAGTTGCCTTGGAAGAAGTCCAGGGTTCTAAACGGACCACCTAGTGACGACACCTTTGAGACTTTGCCAAAGTTTGAGAGTGCATTGTGGGGGTCGCGCCCGGTGAAACACAATGTTTGCACCAATGGGGATGGCAACCCAAGAGTTGGTGTGACCGACTACAAGTATAGTCGATGAGGGCATCGACTCCATTAGGTGGGGGTGAGTGTCGCGCACCTCTCCTTGAGGAGTGCCCGCAACACCAAGGGCCCAAGGGGGACACCGGAGTGACGCCCGGGCCTTGGGGTGCCAAGGTGAAGGGAACCTAAGTGGGCCTAGTGTGGGAGAGGACCCCGGGCATTGGAGACGCCTCTCACCCACGGAGACTAGGAGCCACGAGGGAATGGACATGAGATTGTGGAAGCTCATGTTGCCACGATTCCGGGATGCTAAGGAGCACCTCATTTGGAGGTGTGAGCTAAAAGTTATGGGAGTTGGAAGATTGTGGGACTAAAGGGAGTGCTGTCCAGGGACAGTGCTGGACTGGGAAGCTGGCCCGGGACTCCCGAATCTTCAGAGGGGCATAACTCCCTCAATACTTGTCGGAATGAGGCAAGTAAGGTGTCTATCGGCATCTACTTGACGAGTAGATGTCGATAGAGTGGTCGCTCGTCGCGTTTGGATGCGGGACGAGGTAGATACGAGCCCTGGAAGGTTCGGGAAGTCTCCCGGGCCTTCCAGCGGCTAAGGCATTGGGAGATTGGGTGGTCTTCCAAAACTAAGAGGTGTGAGGGTCCAGCCCTTCACCTAGGGCCAGGGGCTGCCGAATCCCACAGAGTATACTATGGGGAGGGCTGGTCTCCTCCCCACTCCCATGGTGCCTTGGTGGTGACCAAGGTGGGAGTCCCAGTGGTGTGGCTAGTGTTGGGGCCTCACCATGGGGACTCCCAAGCCAAGGTGAGTCCCAATGGGTGGAGCTAGTGTTGGGGCTCCACCATGGGGACTCAAAGTGCAAAATGAGGCACGGTGGGTGGAGCTAGTGTTGGGGCTTCACCACGGTGGCTCATAAGGACAAGGTGAGTCCCGGTGGGGAGCTAGTGTTGGGGCTTCACCACGGGGGACTCATATAGGCAAAATGAGGACCATGAGTGCTACCGATGTGGGGTGGTGTCTCACCACCGGCGTTGTGATTACTTGGTGGCCTTGGGGTCACCATGGTGGACATGGGCGGTGGTGAGGAGACACCACCAAGTGCGGTTAGGCCGCGTGGTATGGGAGTGCCACCAAGTTGGGCCTTGGACATAAGTGGAAGTCCGCACCTAACCATTGGCTACCTACGAAGGGGTTGAGTCCCGGTTGCATGAGTAGGAGGGATTGATAACCAAGCGGTGAGCTTGGTGGTTGGTATGGGGAGCTAACTTTGTGCATGTGGGGGATGTGCAGAGTTAGCGCTCGTGACACTTGCTACAGTTGGGAAAAAGTTGGTGTAAGCTAAGGTGAGCTAGCAAGGGTTGCGACATAACTAGTCATGTGACTGTAGCTGATCTGGTATAGTATGTAACTGTAGCGAGCTGTGCGCTACAACTCAGCAAGGGAATGATAAATTATGGGCCCCATTACTAAAGGACGCTTTACATGGGGAGTCAAGGTCAATGAATCTCCAAGCTAATCCATTCATATTTTGAGCCTAATTGGCTTTATGGGCCACTTGGAGAACACATTAAACAATTATTAAAGTGAGGGCCAGTTCCCCATGTGTGAAGCCCTTGGGGCCAATTTCTAGAAGGAAATACAAGGCCATGGGGCCAATTCATATACTTAGCGTCCCCATGCTTGAGATTGTTTGTTTGCAGTTAAATATTTTAGTGAAATCACAAGAGGGGATTTCGTAATTACAAGAGGGGATTTCGTAATGAATTGGCCTCATCAATGGCTTGGCCCCTCGTGTAAAGCGGCCCTTAATCTTAATTCTTAGGAGCCTTAGGGTCCCATTACACTATGGACTATGAAGATTGACCACGGCCCTCTAAAATTTGTGATTGGAGAGTAAAGTCCTCTTGGTCCCACTCGGCTCTACACCACCCTAAATATAGGAAAATGATCACTAACTTCGAGGTTCCCAAAAACCACTAAAATCAACAAAATGGATAATGTACCGTGGTTCAACGGGTTTTTTGTTAAGTCGAGGCAAAATGCTCGATTCAACGGAAATCGAGGGAGCCGTTAGTATGAAAATCAGCCTTGACAAAAAAAATAAAAAATAAAAAAATAAATGAATAATCCTGATTTTTTTGACGTTACTGTAGACCGATGGAATAGATATATTTTACATAGCTTTTTAAGATCGTTAGACTGTAGAAAAAAGAATAAAGATAAAGTTTTCTCCAATTTTCTCTCTCACTTATACTTTTTTGAATATATACACTCTTTTTTTGAATATATGGTGTTTTTTACTAGTTTCTGCCATTTTTTTTGCAATTTATACATCAACGGAGAGCTATGGTGCAGATGGGGAAATTATAAATTCTATGGAACAAAACTCGTCTCAAAATTTAGAGTGGGTAAATTTTCAATGCCTCCGAACCATGAGCCTGCTGAAATACCTTCATTGCAATTTTAGCATGCTCTAAATCTTTATTTTTCTCATTCTAGTAGATGACTCTCCATCTCTTCACCTCTTTATGAAAGACTCCCTCATAGTGAGAGAAAGTTAGAGGAGATTGAAACCCAAATCCCGTATAGTCAATTTTGAAGAATGAAGGAGATTTTAGAGGTGAAGCAAGAAGAACGAAATGCATCCAAATCGGCTTCTTAAAAGAAGAAACGTACATCTAAGTAGGAACCTCTCACCAAGAAAACAACAACTAGCATTATAGATCTTAAAGACATGCGTGATGAGGAAGATATGAAAACAAAGTGAAGAGATTTTATAAGCAGTTCACCCAGTTGAAAGAAAAGTCATAGAATTGGGCCGGTAGAAAGTGGGACTCCTAACCTAGCCCTTCCAAGCAAGGAATTCCAAAACCCTACAACAATAACAGTCCAAGCAACAGACTCCAAAACCCTTGAATTAAACATACAATCTCACACAATCACCAAGAACACAAGCATTGCAATAAAAATCACAAACAATGCAAGGAGAAAGATTACAATCGGCGTCCTACCGACTGTTGTACTCTTCGCGACTAAAATAGTCGTTAATCATTCGTCTTGCTGCTCTTGGAACGAGCTAGGACTCTATGAAAAGCTCGCTAGAAGATGCATCTGAATACAGAAGCTCGTCTTCTAATTCCACCTAAATCTTGAGATATGACGTGCCAAAGTTGTCTCTTCTAACTATCCTCCACAGTAGTCATATTGCTATTAAAGTTGTCGTCATTCCTCTCTCACTGATCGATTGGAGATGAGCCTGGACTTTTTACAAAGCTAGCTTGAAGGCACACCTTTTCAGCAAATCTTGCTTCAAGAATCGTCTCCTAGTAGTAGCAATTCTCCTTCATAGTCAGCAGTTTTAAGTCGCGTCGTTTGCTTCAAGCCGTTGAACACTCCTCACAACAATCGTCATATCTCCCTCCTTGTCGCTCCTATAACTACAAGCTTAAGCTCGTTCAAGAGCCAGATTTGCTGAACACTCTTTTCAGACACTCTCTTCTTCTAAACGGCACTCTCGGATCTACCTCTATTTGAAAGCCATAACTCTCCAAAGTCAGCAGCCAACTTTTAAGGTTGAAACTCCAACTCACCTATCTTCTACCCTAACCTGCCCACACTCACACCCACATACAACAATTTCACACATCCTACTTGCATGTTCTCTATAAGTTACATTAGGAAAGTCAATTCTCTATAGACACAACCTAGAAAACATCTAAGCTCACACACGCACATACACTTGAAAGAAGAAGAAAAAAAACTCTCTAACCTTAGCAAAAAGGAGAGAGACAAATTCGAAGAAATAAACATAAAGAAAACATGAGAGAGGGGAAACCTACGAGAGAGAAGCTTTCCTCCTTCACTTCTTTTCTTACTTATAGCTTCCTCATTTTCTAATCTCTACTCACATCTATCATTCAATTTCTAACTCTTCTACATCTTAATATCTAACACTCTCTATTATTAACAATTTCATCGCAAATTTGCACACTCAATAACAATGATGCATCTAGATTATTACAATCACGATTTAGCCAACTTATGTCATCATTTGTTGTTTAGCTTCTCGAATCCTCAACTTACTACACTAAACATACAACAAACATTTCAATTATCCTGACTATATGTATTTTGCATATAAAAATCTCATAATGTGTGTCATTCGGAAGGCTCACAGGTTTTTGAGTAAAGATTTTGATTACTTTAAGGGTACTGAAGGATGAGGAGTTTGCAATGGCAGCAAATAAACAAGATATGCAATTTATTAATATTTTTTAAAATGCAGAGTACATTTTTGCAAAATAAATTTAGCAAATAAGAACTTTAAGGTTGGATGTGGTTGTATGTGGGCCGTATGATGAGGCTGTAGTACACATTGGCCTCAGCCTACCAGCCCCCTGCTCTCCATCCTTTTAAAACGTAAGCGGCCGAAGGCGAAAGCACTTTGGATTTTGTAACCTCCACCTCCTCACGCGCAAGAGTTTATATTTCTACGTGTGTGAATCACAAAGTTTTCCCACTCACCATATACCAACCACCTCCAAAAGTTTATTGTGTTCAAACATCTTCGGAACAATTCTTGTACTCAAGCTATAGTTCCTTTCTATTTTGAAATTTTGACAACTTGCACTTTGTCTAATTTAATGCTTGTTTTTTACTATTTTTTCTCTTTCTTTTATGTGCACAGTAAGTATGAATTAGTGAGTCAATTTACAACTAGGAATGGTGAGTTAAATTCGAGGATTTAACCGTTATTGAATATTTTGCAAGGAAAAATATAACAATGTTATAGCAGAATACAGAAATAACAAGATTGCAAACGAAATTTCCGATACAGATCTAAAACAAAGATGTAGGTCTTTTGTTGAAATGTGTGACCCAAAATCCAAACGTGCAAGTGCGCACAACCAAATTCCAGCAACTGCCCAAAATTGAGAAGAAATTTCATATTGAATGATGTTCACGAGACCAAATTTTAAGCCATGTATTATAAAAGTCTAATACGTTTTTTAAAATAAAATCCTTGTAATTCACTTTCAAATATATGTAGATGCAACATGACTCCATCTTTTGAAAATCGACTCTTGTAAATCGTCGATACATTGCACATTTATCGGAACTTACTAATTTAGATTAGGTGATTTTGTATGATTAGAATCCTTACTTGTATTTTTTTCACTATTTTTATTAAAAAAAATTAGCTTGAGAGTGATTAAAAAAGTATTAAACATGTGGATGAATGATATATACAAATAGACTGATAGATGAATTCTAGTATTAATACTTGGATTTTGTTTGTAAATTAAATAAAATGGTAGAGCCCAAGGGTTTAAGATTTGGCGACCTAGGAGGAACTAAAGGATAAACTTTTAAGATTTAAGAACGTCTTCAAAATATTTTTTTAACGGAAATAAGCTAAAATTAAGCGAATCAAAGATGAAGAAGGGACAACCGTCTGAATGTAAACTTGTTCGTTGTGAGACTAGATTAAAGCAACAACGTGTTGCAATACATTAACCAACAAGTCAAATGGCCGTTGTACAAACATTGGGTTTTTGTGCCAATTGTGAGGGTGACGGTAACCGATGTGATGAGTCTTTGGTTGATTCTAATACTTTTCTTTTATTAGATTTTCACAGATGGGGATCTTCATTCAGTTTGGGCGCGGACCCTTTACGGTGCGCTATGCTCCATCTTCGCTCAATTTTTACTCTCTGTATAGGAAGAGTCACCAAGATTTGATTTAAAGCCGTGGAATGACAATTCAACGGCTATCCTATCACATGTATATATATCTCATTTAATTCGCATGGCACGAATGACGGACGACGTGTGCTTGAGAGAGGCGAGAGTTTCCGTTTGCTTGAGGGGTGCAAGAATTCCCGTGTGCTTGGAGGAGATGGGACGCGTCGTGTGCTTGCAAGTGGATAGAATGCGACGTATGCTTGCAGGGAAGCGAAAAGCGCCGCGTGCTTGCGGGAGCAGAAGTTTCCGTGTGCTTGTAGGGATTGGGATGTGCCGTGTGCTTTGCTAGAGGGTGGAATGCGTCGTGTGCTTGCAAATAGATAGAATGCGTTGTAGGCTTGCAGGGAAGCGAAATGCGCGGCGTTCTTGTGGCAGCGGAAGTTTCCGTGTGCTTGTAGGGATTGAGATGCGCCGTATGCTTGCAGGAGTGTAGGACGCGTCGTGTGCTCGCAAGTGGTTAGAATGCGTTGTGTGCTTGCAGAGAAGCGAAAAGCGCGGCGTGCATACGGCAACGGAAGTTTCCGTATGCTTGTATGAATTGGGATGCGCCGTATGCTTGCATGAGGGTGGGATGCGTCGTGTGCTTGCAAGTGAATAGAATGCGTTGTGTGCTTGCAGGGAAGCGAAAAGCGCCGCGTGCTTGCGGAAGCGGAAGTTTCCGTGTGCTTGTAGGGATTGAGATGCGCCGTGCGCTTGCAGAAGTGTGGGACGCGTCGCGTGCTCGCAAGTGGTTAGGATGCGTTGTGTGCTTGGAGGGAAGCGAAAAGCGTCGCGTGCTTCCGGAAGCAGAAGTTTCCATGTGCTTGTAGAGATTGGGATGCGCCGTGTGCTTGAAGGGGTGGGACGCGTCGTGTGCTTGCAAATGGATAGAATGCGTTGTGTGCTTGCAGGGAAGCGAAAGGCGCGGTGTGCTTGCGGGAGCGGAAGTTTTCGTGTGCTTGTAGGCATTATGATGCGCCGTGTGCTTGGAGGAAGTGGGATGCGTCTTGTGCTTGCAAGTGGATAAAATGCGTTGTGTACTTGCAGAGAAGCAGAAGGCGCAGCGTGCTTGGAGGAGCGGAAGTTTCCGTGTGCTTGTAGGGATTGGGATGCGCCGTGTGCTTGGAGGAAGTGGGATGCGTCTTGTGATTGCAAGTGGATAAAATGCGTTGTGTACTTGCAGAGAAGCAGAAGGTGCAGCGTGCTTGGGGGAGCGGAAGTTTCCGTGTGCTTGTAGGGATTGGGATGCGCCGTGTGCTTGCAGGAGGGTGGGACGCGATGTGTGCTTCGAGGGAGGCGAGAGGCGCCATGTGCTTGCAGGAGCGAGATGCGCCGTGCGCTTGCGGAGAAGCGGGAGACATTGTATGCTTGAGGGAGGCGGGAGGTTGTTGTGTGTTTGAGAGTTGGAGGAGAATGTCTCCATCTCACTACATACCGATATTGTTAAAAGAAGAAATCTTTGAAGGTTCTTGAGGGATCCTCGTGCGTAGCTCGCCAAACATAGTCACATGTCCGAACTGTCCACTAGCGGCCTTGAGATCGCGAGAAATGGCCATGCAAGATAAGAGAAAGTTAGAGTAAGTAGGCGTGCTGTGGGCACACTTGTTATTAAGCATTATACATCAGTTTGTTTGGATATTGAATTGACCTTAGGTCGGTTAGAGTTGAATGTGTGCTGGCTTTGTGCTTTGAGTGCAGAATTTTAAAGATTGGAATGCTAAAAGTTGTATTGTAGTGATTTGATTTCGTGTTTTCTAGATATTTTTTAATGTGTTTTATTTCAATTGTTTCCATAAAAGATCAGTTTGCTTCTAGTCGTCTTTTGAGGGCAATTGGGGCTTCTTTATCTCACGTATAATAAATCTTGGCTCTTAATTCGTTGCTGGTCCTATAGACTTGATTGACATTTAATTAAATTTGAATGTTTTTGTTTTTTTTGGCTTAATGTGAGCCTTTTGGCTCTTATATACTGCTAAATTTGCGTGCTTGCAAGAGAATTTGAGTTTGTTTGGAGGTTTAAACTTTTGGGCTTATTCAATTGCTCGTACACGTGCATTCATGGAAATTGGGTGATCTGTTGCTGGAAGGCTAAATGTTAGCATCCACCTCACGGACTTTTTTGTGGCAATTTTCCTGCAACCAGAATTTATATAGACTATGTAGTGGTAACTAATTATTTAATCTTAATTCATTTGAAGCGAAACTTCTAATATTTGACCCATACTCTATTTTTTATTCAGTATTTTTTATTAATCATCCATTTAAATCAGGGGTCTTCTAATTTTATTTTAAATAAGAGATATTGAGTTTGTTTTACTTGGTTTAGAAGTTATCCTAAATAATGCACCATGTGCAAGCCTTCAAAATGACTCTATAACATTGATTTCCTTAACTTTACAAATTTGCAATTAATGTTATAAAAAAACTTTTAAAAACTTCAATTCTTATTACTTAAATAGTTTGATTATTTAAGTTACTATAATTTCTAATGCTAGTATCCATTTGGATTTAATTTCTCATATTAACTGTTCAATCTTAATATTTGGTTACATACTCACTTTAATCAAATTTTCGATACTAATTCTACAATTTTAGTATATAGTTATTTAGTTATTTTAATTAAATTTCTCATATTGATTTTATAGTCATTTTTTATTCCTACTAGATAGTTAGTAATCATGCGAAGTTAATTGCCCATACTAATTTTGTGTTGCACTACTTAGCTCGTACTGATTTACTAACTGCGGTATTTAGTCGAAAGTCATTTTTCATTGTTCCGCTTATACTAATTTTTAATTCTACTAATTGAGCAGCGCCCAGACTATACGTGGCGTACGTTATTCTAAATTGTATAATATTATCTTGCAACAAAATTCCTTTAATTTAAAGGGGCGACTTCCTTTTAGATTCAGGTATCGTGGTCTTAAATTTTAAGGATAAAAGAAAAACAACTTTTCTCAGCTTAGCATCTAAATGTCAAGTTTTAATTTTTCTTAGGCTAAATAGTATTTTTCTCAGGCTATATATTATATTTCTCTTTAATGTGACCAGTAATGACAATTTCAGACAGCCTTCTTGTTATCTTGTTTTCTCGACAGCATCTTTGGCAACCGCATAGAAGCAACATATAGCCACTTACTGGTTGCTCCATTGCTCCATCACTGAACTTGGACAACCTCCGATGAACAATTGAAGCAGTAGATCAAGTAGTCAAATATAACAGCGTGGAGTTAAATGCTGAAGCGTTGAATCCGCCGATAAAATAGTCTATGAAGTAGTTTCAATTTGAATGTTGCAAAGAAGTTGAAGTGTTCGAATAAGTAGTGAATGCAGCAGCTCCAAGTTGAATGTCGAAGAGAAGTTAAAGCACTCGATGTAGCGGTGTATACAACAACTTTAAGCTTAATGCTGAAAAGGAGTTTGAACTGCAGATAAAAAATTGTATGCAGCATTTGAAAAATAAAATGGAATCGGTGAAAAGTTGTGTTTAGAGAAGTACCGTCTTCACGCCCTCGTGACACACAAGCATGCGAAGACAATAGTTAAGTGCGAAGGTAAAACCATGTGAACCGCCAAAACGGTCCGCACTTGCGGAAAGCTATTCCCGCTTAGTTTTTGACCTCGTTCAGACTATTTTTCTCCCTTATCCCGGGCAATTTAATTAAATCTGTTGTTTTCCGTTAAGTTGATAATCCTAAGCAATTAGTTAATTAAGCTTTCTGACTTTGCTTTGTTTTGTCTTATTCTACTATTTTTGCTTAGCGCCATCCTAATTATGTTGAGATTTTGATACAATATATTATTTGCTTAATTATTCGTTGCTCGTTTGCGCGCTACTAAAGCTCTAAAGTTTGTAAATTTGAATCCCCTATTATCCTTTAAGCCACCTTTGCCTAGGTTAGTCCTAGTTGAAAGGATGATCTCTACTTGATAGGTTCGGTCCGATAATTGAACCACTAAGCTTTTGAAATCCAAGCTAAAAACCTAGATTCCAACTCTCTGTTACCGGCCTCCAATGCAAATTTGAATCTCTCCTCACAGTCATGTTCGACCGGAGACGTTTTAAAACTGGTGACCGCTCTTGCACTTGCTTCACTTTCGAACTGACCCTCTTGCTCTTGCTTCATTCTCGAACTGACGTTCTTGCTCTTGCTTCTCATTCGAAAATTTTCGGAACAAACAAAGTCAGTAGTAGCTTAGTCGCTTTTGCTTCTCAGTCGAAGATTTTCAAAAAAAAACAGAGTCAGTACTAGCTCAGTCGCTCTTGCTTATCAGTCAAAGATTTTTGGAACAAACAGACTCAGTACTAGAATTACAAGTTCATTGACACCATCTACTTTCTTATGCAAGAATGGAAGAGATTGTGAATCTGAAAGAGGATTTGGAATTTAAAGATCAAATAATCAATGTCCTCACGGTCATCAATGGTGCCCAAGAAGAGGAGCTTTGGCAACTAAATGAACTTCTTCATATCCATGAGGTTAGTTAATCCACTATTCAATCTCGTTTTGCTTTTGGGAGTATTGCTATGTTACTTAATGAATGTTAATATTACCTTTCCTTCTTAATGTACTTTTTAAAAAATCATGTAAATCCCAAAAATTAAACTCAAAGTTCTTGGAAAAGTCAACATGGATGGATGGGATACATTTTTGAGGCATAAATTCATGAAAGTAAAATCTTTCAACAAATGGAAGACAAAATTGCAAGAGAGAGTGGAAAATTCAAAAATCAAACCTCCCCTCAAACATGAGAATGGAAAGGTAAATTAAGAAAAACATACACTCATTTAACGATCAAGCTTATTATCATTGTTTATTTCATTTTGTAACGTAGTGTAATTTATTTTTATTGTTTGCTTATGTGTAGTATGTGATTGAATATCATCATCCTTACTTGTTGTATCTAAGCAATGCTTTTGGGCACGATATTGCTAAAGCAATTGGGGATTCATATGTGGAGATGAAGGTGTTTAATGCTTCAGGCCGGTTCCCGATTACGTTAGCCTGAAACACAGTCTAAGATTGCCAAGCTACTCTTCCACAAGTTGTCGATCATTTCCTGGAGACTCTGAAAGAATACAAAATCAAGGTGGAAGAGTACACGGAGAGGCTTGAAGCGCGACAAGCTGTCTTTTCAACAAGTCTAAGCTTGTTGTTATATGAGCAAAGACAAAAAAGAAATCACATATCTGCCAAGGAGGCTGTAGCGACAGAGGGTCAAATCGAGACTGTTGTCTTTATAAAGAGATTGTGGACGATCGTAAAAGCCTTCGGTAGAAATCTTTATTGGAAAAAAAAAAAAAGCGTTGTCAAGCTAACTTCCTACCGATTCTAAGCTTCATGTTATAAAAACAACGACGAGGCAGAAATTGCACATCTGTCAAGGAGGTTCCACCGGCTTGGGGCAAAAGGTGCGAATTAGGATTGTCGTCTTAGGAAGGACATTGCTGACAATAAGAGAAGGCCTTGGCAGAAATCTTTCTTAAAGAAGAAACGTCGTGAAGTTGGCTTTCAATAAGCCTAAACTTGTTGTCGTAGAAGCAACGATGAGGAAGAAATCGGAGATCTCCAAAGGAGGTTTTACCGGCTTGCGAGAGACCTTAGGCTTGCAAGACGTACGTTAAAGGGAGAGGTTGTGTCATTCTATTGTTTTCCTTCTACATTGGCCATTAGTGTATTATTATTATTTAGTATTTTGAAATTCTAGAGAAATTTATTTTGCAATGAAAGTGATGAATAGTTGTGATGTATGTGGTTGAATGGAAGATGATTAGGCTGTTGTAGTGGTTGAGTGGCTTAAGGGTTGGACAGTGTGATGGTAAAGCGCAAGAGCGCTCCTCTAAATTCAGCGGTCAAGGTTGTGTAGGTTGTTTGAAGAGGAAAAATTCCTATGATTGCAGGCAAGACGCGGAAGCGCTGTCCGATCCTACCTAGAAAGCCCTAATTAAAGTTGGGGATGTCTTAATGCATTGGAATTGGATTTAAGTCATAGGGGGTGATGGTAGCTTACATGCAGATGGAGTATGGGGTGTTGGTGAGTTTGAGCGACCCTTAAACTCCTTAAAAAGGTGCTGAAGTGATTTCATCTCTTCGTTATAGAAATCTTTGGAGTGAAAAATTATTCATTCCTTCCCCTTTTTATACACCAAATACATATACAGGAATTGGAGCAGTTCTAAGTGCTAAATCCTTGAATGCTTGATGTTGGAATAAGAGATATTGATAGATTGTTTAGCTATGGTTTGATTGAAAAAGTTCCATTGCTTGGAAGGCAAATTTTACCATCTACCTCACGAACTCTTTGGTGAACAAAACCGCGTGAACGGAATTTGCACTTATAAGCCATAGATGAGCACTTGTTTTTCAATACTCTTACCTACATGGCGATGATAGTCACCAGTTGGCAGACTCGCAATATGTTGTAACAAAGTTGGTGCCGCAATCAATTTGGTTGCAAGTATGGGTTTTTTTGTTGTAGAATCAAGCGATTACAAATAAAGGTTACAGAGAATGTTAAGTGTCTGAGAGTAGAGTGTCCGTTCTAACCACCAGCAATTAACATACCTTATTTTTAATTTTGGATGGCTTTAAAAATCTCATAATTTCTATGAGAAGGAACTAGGGCTTCAAGTCGTAGTGAGTGTATATTTTGGTTTAAAAGATAGGGTGTACATTTACGCTCACAACTGACCGAAGTCACTATATAGGATTTTCTAATCCAACACATGTAAGACGTTATGCATTGTGAAAAAAACATTGCCAAGTATATCATAAAGACCAAATTTGGAGAGGACACTTTTGAAGTACACCTCGATATAAAAGAAGCGGTGGTACGCAAATATTTATGGTCGGTACGAGGAAAGAAACTCGACAGCGTCATATTACCTCGCTCATCATACGATCTTTCAAAAGAAGAGCGACAAGTTTTTGTAGAGGAAGTCCGTCCTTTCCGGCCCCATTTATTACGTGGGGCAGCTAAAGAAGCTTCTCAGCATCATCAGGCACGTGGGGCAGCTAAAGAAGCTTGTCAGCATCATCAGGAAAATCAAATGCCTAAAATGACATGACTACCATGTCCTTCTTCAGTAAGTGTTGTCACTATGTCTGTGCACTACAATAGCCAAGGAACTCTGGACGGCAATAATAATTTTGAGCTCAGTATTTCGGCACATATGCGATAAATCTATTGTTCCCAAAGCGATAGAAGATATTAAATGATAAGTGATCACCACATTATGCATGTTGGAGAAGGAGTTCTAGTTATCAGACTTTTGCATTATGACACACTTGGTTATCCACCTTGTAGAGGAAGTTGAAATTGAATATCATTTTCACAACTTCCTCATCATTCAAAATTGTCTTTCCAACTTCCTCATCATCCAAAATCTTATTCCCAACTTCCTCATCATTCGCGGTGATGGGCTCGGATGTTCCTAAGTTCCTCATCATCCGCGGTGATGGGCTCCGATGTTCCTAAGTTCCTCATCATTTGCGGTGATGGGCTCCGATGTTCTTTGCTTAGTCATGATTCATTCAGGTAATCATCGTACAAACAGGCAACCACTTTTCAAAAACTCCATCTTGTCTCCCTCTCACATAGCACTCATCACTTTTAGATTACATCGTGAATCAGTTTATGCAAATTGTTCCAAAGACACTCTAACGATTCGGCCAGTGCATGTTACACGGTTTATGTTACTGGAGTACAATATCATCTTATAGCAGCCTTTGACATGCATCTAGTAGTATGCAGCAATAATATTAGAAAATAAAGTTCCAATATGGACACTAAGCTTGCCACAACTTCCAGTAGAAGCGCTCCTCTTGCATGCATTTCAATCATCATAATCATATCATGTGGTGATTGATCGTTCAAGTGTCCATCCAGCGAACGCCGTGATTGAGCGGAGGAAAAAGGTCCACAAATGCATGATTGATAAATTGGGTGCGCCTCTTTGACACGAATCATGCAAATTAGTTCCCTGCGATTCGTATTTTGTGCAGATTCCTGAGGATGTCGAAGTTGCAATATGAGGATGCGATATAGCCACTCATAGTGTTAGCGTTCATCATGGGAGTGGCATTGCGGTCCACAACGATCATTCCAACCGCCGGGATTTCAAGTCACAAGGTAAGGAAGCTAGCAAGGCCTACTCTTGAAGGATTCGAAGAATGTCAGTTTAATGCGCATTGCGCAGGTGGGGGGTCACAGTGCCAGTATCGTGGAACAGCAGGGACTGGAATCGGTGGACTGCGAGGTTTGTGCTGCAGTATACATAGGCGATGGTAATGGCAACCTCTCATTCTCGCATTTGCCCAAGCTGTTGAGAGTGATTGAGAATCTGGCGATGAGAGACGGTGGCAATGTTGTGTGCGTGGGCGTGGACTTCCCCGACATCATGTGCCGGATGGTGCACGACGCCCTCGGCCCCGATGCCAATTGCTGGCCGTTCTCGCAGATGCCAAAGCTCGAAACTCCGATACTGAAACTAGACCCTCAAGAAACCTCGGCTTGAATCATGTTGAGCCCATCTCAGAAGCACCTTGCAAGTTGTAAGGAACCCTCAGTTTTGAGCTCGTGTATACAGGCACTTTGGAATGTTGACAATCTCACTGCTTTGATTTCCAATGCGACCCAGCATTGTGAAGTTCTCGGGGAAAGGAAAACAAATTTCAAAGGAAGTAATTGGCGATCTCTAACTAGTCATGAGCTCGATCTGTCAACGTCTAGTGTATAATACAGAGTACTTAACATTCTGTTGTTGTTATAGACTTCCACTTTTTGCTGAGGATGTTAGAGACTGAAAAGTATGTTCAAAAATGATCATATGATTTGTAGACTCAGCATATCGGCTTTGGTGTATAGATTAGTATATTTGATACTTAGGGTTTTTTTCGAGTAAGTGATTTTCAGTACTTTTGGGTTGTGCGGGTGAAATTGTGGCCAGATGAGGTGCAACCACATGGTAGTGGGGAAGACGAGTCGGTATCTTCAAAACGCAACCGAGAACTCAGGCCGCTTTCATTCGCAACAGATGCACATTGTGGACTTAGGCGCCACAGACTCACCTCCAAAGCCGACCAACATTCGGCCGACACTCGTTACAGGTTTCAGCGCAAACCATCTCTCCACAGGCTTGCTCTTGCTGCGCTCCATCGCCAAAGCAGCACAACGAATCTCTCCGTGGTGGTGTGGGCAATGGAAGAGTTTCGTGGACAAGATCAAGAGCATTTACATTGCATAATGAAGGTACAAAGATCACCACCCAAACAGTCCTCACATTTCCATTTCCACTCATCACACATCCCCTCTCTTTCAGAAGATGAGAGAGACCTGGGGCCAGGACGTGGAATTGCGAACATTTAAATTCTGGCAGTACCCAAAGTGGATGCGGATCAAGCGAACGCGAGCAGCTTTCGACGAAACTGGAAATGGGGAGTACGCATGGAAGTGGTGATGATTCACACCATCCTGCGCGAGCGAGGGTTGGTGCTCTGGGTGGACGTAGGCGACAGGTTCAAAACATCCCTCTCGCTCACTAGCACGTTATCATGGATCTCAGAGCACGGATTCGCATCCCGTGCGAGCAGCGGGACCGTCTTGCAATGGACTCACGAGGGGACACTGCGCTACCTGGGAGTGTCGACCTCGGATCCAATGGTGAACGGACAAAACTGTGATGGCTCTGCGGTGGGGTTTAGTATGGGAAAGTATGTGGAGCTGGCGAGGCCGTGGTACGAGTGCGCTGTGACGCGCCAGTGCATTGCGCCCGAGGGATCGAATCGTAGTAATCACCGACAGGATTAGGCCGCGCTCACTATGTTGGCGGCGTTGAGTGGGAATGCTTGTGGTGGAGTGGCGGAAGGTGTGGGCCGGCACATGGATTACGACTTGGGTGATGCTGTGGGCGCCACGCCAACGTCTTGCTACCACGATCCTCGTCGCTAGTGTTGCGAGCTCGTCGCTATTGATTCAAGTCTCAATGATCCCATCACGCTTTGATCATTTTAGTAAGATTGCTACACTAAAAAGCGATACTTTCATTGAGATTCCTGTCTGGCCAAATTCTTGATAGAGCTTTTTGAGTTTGTCAGTTTTGGAATTGAAGTGAAGTCATTCCATACGTTCATCAGTATACCATAGTAAGATTCAACGGCGCTCATGTAGGAAAGAGTCTGTTGACTCCTTTTCGACCTAAGAATGGTGCAAACAAATAGAATAGCACAATTCTGGGACTGCATTTGAAGCGTCAATTATACTAGGCATATAAAGCCTACGTTTTTGCGTTGAGTAATAAAGTGTGTCTAAATTTATACTCAAAATGACTTGGAATGACTTTTGGAAGGGTTGGTAGTTTGTAAATATTTTGCAATTGTTTTTTTATTGAAAATATTTTGTAAGAATGTTGTCTTGTATGAAAATCGCATGACATAGGCATCAATAAGTCAATGAAAAGGCATACATCAAGCGTAGGTCAATCGAATAATTTATTCAATAGGCATGTATATTTTGTTCTCTTTATTCATATTTCTAATATTGTTGTTTTTAAATTCTTAGTACTTTTCAAAGTTCATTGTTCACTACGTGGTCTTCATCCTTGAAAGTATGTATTTTTTTAATTTCACACATGAGTTTACCAACTTTAACACAAGATTTGAAATAAAGCACCTCATTTGAGTACTTGGAAAATCTCTATTACCTTTTTTGATAAATAGAATGTCCATAATGAGTTTATAATATCTCCATGAATGTGATCTTTAAAGCAATAATGTGTGCATGAGTATCGTCCAATTTCCCCTTGTCCGGTGGCCATCGGGATATTAGCATTACGAACGGACACTTCATTCACGCCGGCCCCTTAGAAAGGGACCGGAGTTTCTATCTATCTATCTGCATGAGTATCTACATGTGCAAATGTACATTATGAAACTCATGTTATAAATTCTTAGAATCAAAATGAAGAACATGTAATGATAGAAAGAGATGTATGAACTTTTGCATATTTCTCTAGCTATTGCTTTATCCTATCAAAATAGTAAATAAAATGAAATTGTAATGAAGTAGAGCATCCACATACAAGTTATTTGGTTGGAAGTCTAAACTTTCACTTGTGCAAGGGGTAAATTTAACTAATAACTATACATTATAGACAATGTAGACTTTGTACCTTTCTTTCTTTCTTTCTCACACATCTATTTTTCATCCAAGCAAAAAATTTGAGACAAAGACTTCTGAGCATACTACCATATAGAAATGCTTACTATGTATGATGCAAATATTAAATTACTATGGAGTTAATATAGCTTCTTGAAAGCCCAAAATCTAATTTTTTCTATGAAAAACAAGTTAAATCCATCCTCTCAATGTAGCATCTATTCATTTGGTGCTCTTTTTTGTATATTGTCGAGAATAGAGATGTTGATATGAGCTTTCATTTCTATTTTTTTATTATTTTTATTTTTACCAAATGATGGGTCTGTGTCCATTGTGCTTGGTTTCCCGTCCCATGTCCCCCTTTCCTCATGCTTAGTTCCCCACCATTTCTTTCCTTATTTCCGTGTTTCCTATGTTCGATTCTTTTCTTTGTGCTCTCATATCCCCCAACTATAATTATTCATTTTCATCCTTTATTCCCCCCATCTCGTCCCAAGTTCCCTCATTCCCTTTTTTCCCCATTCCCTCTTTTTTAATTTTTCTTCTCATGTTCTTCATTCCTTGTCCCCTTGTTTTCCTCCTATATTAATTAGTTCCGATTGACTCTTAATAAGATTCAAATACCACTTATCAAAACTCTTCATGTCATGTAAGCATTACCATTGGCTTGTCATATAGAATATATAAGTTTTTTAGGTGGCATTCATCAACACTTCCTTCAATGTCCTTACACATTCATGCAACCCTTGCTAAGCCAAAATCTGTTAACCTATGTATGTCAATACAAACCTACATTGATTATTGTTGTCCAAGTCTACCTTACATTGTAATATTTTGATACTTCTCATTTGCAAACTCATCAAACATAGATTGTTGACATATAAAACATGAGAGATGCACCTTAAATCAATCTCTACTATTTTTTAGTCAAACTCAAAATTTCAGAACCACATTAAGGCTCTCATACCAACACTTGAAGTTCAAAATCTCCTCTTGCCGGTTGTGGTCAACATCAAGACTTTTGTGGTCACAGCTTGAGATCTTGTTAAATACACCAAACTTTCTAAACGGTCAAATCAATGATATAAACATATGAAGTGACTTAATTTCAAATCGTTGGAAATTTGAAATTTGAATTCTCCCAGGGATATCTTGAATCTTGTACAATAAGGCTATGAGAGAGCTTCTGACTTAAAAGCGCTTGAGCGTTAAAAAAGTTACATCATCGTGATCAAACGGTCTTCTCGCCATATATTATGAAACGGTCATATTTGATGAATCGGCCAAAAATCGTCTAAATTTATGAAACGGTCTTGTTTGATAAACGGTCCAATGGTCGCGAGTGCTATCGTCAACGTGTACTTGGCATAAAGCAAAAATGCAAGTCCAAGAGGTATTCCAATGAAAAACCAACAAGTCTAAAAAATAGACTATGACAGCCATAAGAAACTATATAACTAATTATGATGAATTGCTAAATGTTATTAATTAACACTTGGTTCCTATTTCAAATCTTAAGATTTTAAACCCATAACACTCTTGGTGCAAAATTGTTTAACTTGACTAAAGTAGTCCTTCTATCAGAATCTCAAATCAAGCATTATTTAGAAAACCCGACCGTGTGGGATATTGAAGTTAACTTGAAATTTGACTCACATGTCAAAATTGAACTATAAATGTTTCTTTATTTGTAATATTATAATGGTTGAATCTAAATAATTTGTTTTTGTGACATAATTTTGAAAAGCCATTCTGGTGTGCTTAGATCTTCAAGGCTTTAAAACATTTGATAATTTGCATCAATGAAATAAAAACGTAGTCTTAAATAACTTAATAGTATACTCCAAACAAATCCTCGTCAAAATCAACACTTATACTCTTTTACACAATTTAGGTGACTATTTTCAATCATGGTTGCTATTATACGAGAGGATTCTTATATTTGTGTCAAAAAATTTCCAACATACCTACATTTCTTGTATCTTTCACGTTTTAGAATTTTTTATTATTATGGATATTTGTAAGTATAAAATATCATATTCAAGTATGTATGTTTTGAGGCATAAGAGCATCATGTTGAGGTCTACTCTAATTCCTATGCATTTCAAAAGCATCCGGATAGGGTAGTCCATCTCCACCAACATTCCGTATGGCTAAGAATTGAAAAAACAAGGGCTTAAAATTGTCCAAAGCATAACTCAAAAATAGTAAGTAATATCATGGGTCCACCAAATGAAGTCTCCTTTTTCACTATGCGCTTGATGAGAAGATAAGAACAAATCACATATACATCAAATCACAAACAAGAGAAGTCAACAACTTAAGGTTGTGGTAATTTTTCTCTCCAATTTGATTGAATACTCAAAAGTGGAGAAAACTGTTCATTCCTACGTGGATAAACCTATCTTGTCTCCACCTGCTTGGATGGAGAAGGTTGATGCGGACAAGGAATTTGTTGATGGGATCCTCTGATTCAATGCGTATCTAAATTTGAAAGTACAAGGATTTCCTTGTACTCTGATAACCATGTTCTCGGCTCTAATTTATTTGCAAACTCCATGAAGTAGTTGTAGTTGAACCTGTCTTGTCTCTGCACTTGTTTGGATGGCGAAGGTTGACGCGGATAAGGAATTTTTGGACGAGACCCTCTGATTCAATACATATCTAAATTTGAAAGTACGAGGATTTCTTCCTACTCTGATAACTATGTTCTCAGTTCGAATTCATTTGCAAACTCCATGAAGTAGTTGTGAAAATCTACACGTACATTTACTTTAGTGAAGTCGAATCTTCATGTACATCCACTTTAGAGTTGGTGTACATGTTCATGGACAAGTTACATACTTCGAAGCAACGGACAATGATGAAACATGCCAAAATGGTAAGAAAGAATGGGGGTGGTGGATAAAGCAATGATACGGAGGAGGTAAAGGAGGATAACATTCCATAGGATAGAAACGGAAGGAAGTTACCGAAAGCGTCGGTACTGAGGTAGGTTTAGGTTCCCTTCCTCCTTGGAATTCAAAGCGAGGCCCGCCCCCGCCTCTCCCTCCCTCCGCTATAAACCATAACAACTCCGCCCCTCTTCATTCATTACGTTGATATCGTTGACGTCGTTGTCGCGTGTTGCAAACGGAGCTTTCTTCTCCTCGTTAGGACCCTCTCATTCCATGCTCTCATTAGATCCATCGATGGACACTATCAGCCACTCTCCCACTTGATTGATCAACATATCCATTCCTTGTTCCCCCCTCCTTTCAATCGATCCTGCAGTAAGTCCGCTCCATTTCGTGCTGTCTCCTGGACCCATCCACCGCTTCCGAGAGCCCTGGGGTTTTGAAGGTGAGTACAATTGGCGATGGTTTAGGAGTTTTGAAATATGGACTTGTTTTAGGGTTGAATTAGCGAGTTGTTGTTTTAATTTTCACTACATAACAGTACCCTAATCTCGAGTAAGAAGCTCTCTATTTCGTTGCCATGGTTTAATTTTTCGAAATTGAGTAGTGGATACAGAATTTTACCCTGAAATGGATCGATGAGTATCGGTGTAGTTGATTTTATTTCCAGTATCAGATCAAGTTCTAAGTCTGAATTGCAAGAGGAGTAGTTACTTTCAGTTTTGAGATAGAGTGGAGTCAGCCTTGAGATTGAGTTAAGTAAGTAATTTGAGGGGAATATTTTTGTTCGATTTTTGTAGAGCGCGTAAATTTTGTGTATGCGACAGGGTTTAAGAGCTGAGGTATTTTAGTCATTAGTCACTTGGGGTGGTATTTGACATTTCTTGATGGTTGTTGTCTCTGTGGTTTCGATTCAGAGGAAGTTTGATGGACACTCAAGCTGTGAATTGGGGTGCGCTGGATGCCTTGGTTCTAGACTACTTAGTTCAAGAGCAGCTGCTTGAGGTTTCAGATGATAAACGGCCCTCTGGCCTCAATGGCACGCGCGAAGTTATTGGTCTCGTACGCTCGCTCATTGAAGCAGGATATATACCAGAATCCTTGCAGCTTCTTAATCAACATGCTCACAAGGTGTTGGAAGACCAACGCCTCCTTTTCCGACTTTACAAGCAGGTCTGTGTTTTCCTACCGTTCAAATCTGGCCAATTTGGTAATGTGGAGGTAATAAAACAGTAGATTGTGGAGCCATTATCATCGGTTTAGCTTGTAAGAGAAGGATCATTCATGTTCTTGTCTCTTTACTACGGTTGGCCACTATCTGGTTTGTTCAATTTAAGAAACGATTTTGCATTCTCAGTCTACACGCATGCTCGCCGATCACGAATTGATCAAAGAATTACTTTGTACGCAGCATTTTATCGAGTTGTTACGAGCTGGAGGTCCAAGTGCACAGATGAAGGCCATTGAGTGCTCACGCACTGAACTTGGTCCATGCGCTATGAATGCCTACCCTGTACGTTCTTTTCAGCTCCTTTTTCATTATTTCTTTACGAGCTTTTAAAATTTCTTCAGGACTTCGTAGTCATTGGTATCAGACTGTGGTAGATGTGTCATGGACACTCATGCTATGTTTGAAGTTTGAGCGAGTGTTTAATGTTCAGAAGTATGACGAGAACCAATTCTGGCATTTGTTCGCAGGAGGCATACGAGGAGTTTAAGCGTGTACTGTTGGCGCTCATGTATGACAAAGATGATGAGGATTCACCTATTGCTGAAGAGGTACTGCTGTCTCATTTCTGCTAGAGCTCGATTATTACTACTTTTAATATGCCTTGCGGCACATCACTTCCTGTTATGAAAGTTCTGTCTAATAGTAATCGATTGTGGGGATGGTGCGCTGTGTAGTAGTGGTCAGAAGTCAGGAGGATTGAGCTGGCTGCAACAATTGCATCTACTCTCACAGCCCAGAGGCAGGCTTATGATCCTTTACTCTCGTCGACAATCCGCTACTTGATCAGGTTCGTGACGTTGTGAAGTTCGATCTCTTAGTCGTATGAAATTTCAAACGTGCCAGATTAAAGAGCTTCTGATCATCTCACTTTTCAAGATACCTTTGGAGTAGCATGTAGTCACCGTACTTTCTGGGTTCAACTTGCAGTATTCACAATGGTTATTGTCAACGACAACTTCTGCCGTCCCCAATCGCTGAACTCTGCTCCAATTTGCTCTTGAAAGATCGTGATCCTCCAGCTACACCGCAGGAGAGCTTGCTGGAAGCTCCAAAGTTTAAGGAGGTATTAACGTCTTGGACAGATATGTCTTTTCTTAGCCGTAGTTGTCAGTTTCCTATTGCCGGACACTAAATACTGCCCGTCCGTGGGGAATTCTGCAATTATATTTTATTGGGTACAATGTATTGCATGTGCATCCTTATTGCGCTTTAGGCATATGCATCCTTAATGTACTTCAGGCATATGCATCCTAAGATTCAAATACCATTGTGTTGGTGCAATTTCTGAAGGCAGTTGCGTGGAACGTTGCTTGTGATAGAATGACGTACAAGATTTAGCGCAAGCATTGGAGCTTGCCAGGCAGGGAGCAGTGGACAGTTTGCGTTTCACCGGTGGTGATCTTCCAGCTGCTTTCAAGGTTGGTATTGTACATACGGTTACCCGCAGTGTCTGTTGTATTTCAAATTAACTTCTGCCTAGAAATCTTTCTATGGTAGCTGCTATGGCTGTTCCATGTACTTACTCACTTTATTACCAGTTGTTCTTGCGCCTGTCTGATGTAGACCTAGTTTGTAGATGGTAGAGATGTGAGTTAATCATTCAGATTATTATGTTCACCATTTTTCATTGTCTCTTGTGCATCGTAGAACGAGTTGAGCCGATTGAGGGTGAACGTTGCTGCACTGGACGAACTTGTACGAGAGTATTGCATGTACAGAGGACTTATTGAAGGAGGTGCTAGCTTTACGCAAGGTGCAAACCGTAATTCAAACGATGCTGTAGTAGCGCAGTTAAGTGATGTTCTTGCAGCTGGCGTGGTCAATGGTTTCAAGGCTGTCGGGGCCAGAGGGCAAACAGTTGAACCAGCTCCTCCCGATACGGAACAGGTGGCTGCTAGTATCTTCAATAGTGCGGCTTCAGATTGTCAACCAGAGCCGGTGGTGGAGGATGTCAGTGCTTTGACCGGTTTGCAAGATGATATGAACTTCTCTTTTCCCAAAGAAGTACCAGATGCCCCACATGATGCGATTATGGACGATACTGCTGTACTCATTAGCGAAGGTACAAATAACCTGCATCTGTTTAGTAACAATCGGTTTACTTCTCCTTCCTTAGGTCATAGACCAGGTATCGTTCATGATATTATCGTCCGACCTTTCGGTGCAGGTGAGACGTGGAGTTATATGTAGGTTCGGGAGTTGTGTGAGTTTTCTGTTTGACATAATGCTCGTGCTCTATTTCTATCTCATATTGTCGTCTTGAAGCTAACATCTGGTGTTCTTTTTATGGCAGTGGCTGGTCAATCTCCATCTCAAGATTCTTGCAGTATGGTAGCACCTGAAGAGAATCAGCATTCTGGTATTTGTAGTACTAGTGGATCAACCCACGTTAACGACTGTTTAGCATCTTCCGTCGTTGATAGCAGCAAAGATCGCAGGCGTCGTAGATGGAGAGGAAGAAGACCGCCTATACAAGCTAAAGAGTATGTAGAGAGCTTGCGGGGCTCTTCCTCTGACTGTACCGGAACCAACAAAGGTGCTGAAACGAATGATACAGAAGCTTCTGCGGATACAAAGATGGTACTATATCCCAATGTGCATTCGATACTCTTGTTTCAGTAGGAAGTAGAAGAACCGAATCTGTCAACACACATGGTGGTCATCTGAGATAGATTTTGTTTTTACAGGAACATGAGGATGACGTTTTTGAGATGTATACGAGGGCCTTAGAAATTCGGCAGTTGGCAAGCGAGGGGAAGACCCAGGCAGTAGTTTTGGAAGTGTGCAAATTGAATCCTGACTTCTTTGAGCACAATCCTCAATTACTCTTTCAGCTCAAGCAGGTATACTTGTTTTCCCTTACGATATATATGTTACGGTATGAGGTGGAACTCATCCTTCGCGCATGAAGTATGTAGTACTCACTTCGGATAGGACCCTAGTTAATTTCATTTTTGGGACATTGATCTTTCATCTTTTTGTGTAGAAGTACATGATGGTGATACTTGTTCCCGTTACTCGCTTAAGCAGTATCTCGTTTATTTCTGCTTACCACGATATATTGTCAACGCAGGTTGAGTTCCTCAAGCTGGTTGAAGGAGGAGACTATTTTGGAGCAGTGAGTGTTGCTCGGGCTGACTTAGGCCCTCTTGCTGCAAGGTTTCCTGACCTTCTTAGGCCACTCAAGGAGACACTTCTTGCCCTTGCTCGGCCAAGAAGTGAACCTGCTCTTAAGCAGACTCCTCCGTCTGTATTAGCAGCTGCCCTTCAGGTACGCCAATATCTTTTTCATATTCGCAAGTATGTATTCATGCAGGCTCTCGGGCTGTGTTGTGTCTACCAATTCTTTATTTGTTCCTAAGAGTCTTGGCAGTTATAGTCACAAGGCCTATGGGCGCTTAGCTTAGTATTGTTGTGCTTGGTGCTCTTGTCATTCACATAAGTATTTCGCAAGGCAATGCAAGTTTTGTGTGTATGTTATCGTAAGGAATTATTGATCAACATGGTATTTTATCTTACTATTGTGTCACAGGTGGCTCTAGGAGCAAGTTTGGGCATATCAGAACCGCAGTTGATGAAGATGATGAGAGCTACTCTGTTCACTCACACACAATGGTTTAAGGTTCAGATGTGTACTGATCGTTTTGCGGACTTGCTGAGCATCAACGCGCTCAAGGAACCAGATGCAGTGGCGGAGACGTCTGAACCTCCTGTGGAGGACTCAAAGGCGGTCGGAGGATCAGCTTCTTGTACATCAACTAGTGAGATCAGTGGGAGCCAACTCCCTGACGTTCCAAGGGATGGACCTGTTTTTGACGATGGCTCTATATTGACATTAATGGTATAGTCTCTTAGTACTCACTCCTACAGAAGTTCAAGCAGAATCGAAACTTTTCTTTTCAACTAGTTTTGTAACCTCTTAAATGGTAAGATCCTTCGAGTTTTGCAGCATATTTTACCTCCTTGCATTCATAAAGGCTCTTATATGCTGTGCAGGAATTTCTCGCGTTATCAAGAAGAGCTGCTATTGAGTTGCTTGAGCAGTACGATGGCAGTGTGGACAACGTGTTTGCACATTTGTTGAGGTGGTAATTGTCCCTGTGGGCATGACACATTAAATAGGATCTCTGTCTACGTCCTCAGCTACTGTTCCTTCTCTTGTAGTAGAAATCAACTTGTGTTACGCATGTGAAGGTTCAAAGCATCACATGAAAGCAATTTCACAACACATTTAAGTGTACAAAGAGTGGATACTATAAGAACTTCGTTATTCCTCCATTTCGGGAATCTATTCGAGCACTTCTCAATCATGACCCGAAATGAACAGATAAAAAGTATCCATGTTTTTCTGTTGTTGGTTAGATTCAAATTTCGATGCAAGAGTCCACATCGATTTGATATACACCGAAAAACCCTAGAGCACGTCATACAAAGCAACGACCAAGCTCAAACCCTTACAGGTAACAATTTTCGGAAGGACGTAAGTTTCTATGTGCATCACTTACTAAACATACCTCGAAAGCAAAGTCCTCAAAAAGTCCCTAAGCAGATTACTATCCCTAATCCTGTTCAAAATCTGCGTGCACAGCTACATAGGCCATGAGAGATTCTCATCGTACAAAGAGAGGGAATGCAATTAGACAGGGATGAGTGTAGCATTTGACATCAAAGTGTGATGATCCAATGATCTAGTGCGGAAAGAGATGACCAAAATTACGAAACACAAAAACGAAGAAGAAGAAGGCTCCAGCAGAACTCATGAGTTTCTTCTCTCGAAGCTTTCGTGCTACCGCCTCTGGAAACTCCCACAAGCTGGCACAGAAGCCGCACTCTGGCTGATCGTCTTCTCCCCACACCCACCCACCCAACGCCATCCCACCGATGCTTGCCTCACTGCCCTCGTTCTTCTCATACCTTATTTCAACTGCAACTAAACACCACTAGACCACAAAAAATCTAATATCAGTGCACTCCCTACCGCATGAATGAAGCAACTGGACCATAGATTGATTGAAGTGACATTCTGGAACATAAGGCTCAGAGTCCCTCTTGAGATGCAGCGAAAACGTTCCCTACATTGGATCCAAGCTTCATCACTGCTAGTACATTTTAGAATAACAAAGCCTCAACAGAACCGCTCATGAATCATAAGAAAAGATTCAAAAAACATAGATTGATCATGATAAGATTACGAAGCTTAGAGTCCCTCCTTATAATGAGGAGTTTTGTTGCTGCGAAAGGCGGTTCCCCAACATTGAAACCAAGCTTCAACAACACTAGTACAATTTAGAGTAAAAGAGCCTGTTCATGAATGATAGGAAAAGATTGAAACTCGAATAGGAGAAAAGCTTCTAAATGACAAGCCTACTCGGTCGTGTTCAGTGATACTTCTTCATTACACTCCACCTTAATGTTATCAATCCCTGTACAATGAAAGTCTGCTGTCGCTGACTACAGAAAACATTCAAATTACGACAGTGATGAGGTCAAATGGTGAATTCGGGTGCAGGATTCAATCTCAAGGAAGAGCATAAACAGCACCGCTCATGAATGATAGGGAAAGAAAGAAAGGTCTACATGACAAGCCTACTCGAACGCCTCTTCAGTGAAGTTTAACCTAGTTCATATCACCCTCTGTATACTGAAATTCTATTGTAGTTGACTCCAGCCACATTCAGTTATGACAGTGATGAGGTTAGATAGCAATAGTATTTTCGGGTGCAGGCTCAATTTCATAGGAGCGCAACGGAAAGTACCTGAAATTACATGACCTCATGCTGAAGAGCTTCAGATTGAGGTACTTGCTCAAACCCCATGACCCGGTGGGGCTGTGCACATAGAAATGAACAGTTGTAACTCCTTCGCGCCTCTTGAAGGCACATATTACACCTCTTGATCAATACGCATTCGATGAAACCCTAACGATGTTATCGATCACACTTTAGTCTCCCAGGAGTAGCCTTTGTAGAACGGCTGGCCGTAATATTTGAAGGGTAGAGGCAAAGTGGGAGCCGGTGGATTGTAGCGAGCCACCATGTCGGGATACCGCTGCCATATCTCCGAATCCGCTTCAAAGAATGCACTACCGTCCTCCAAATTCAGCCTTCTGTTACCTGATAGTTTCGTTCCTGAATGAGGAATGATGGCCTTCATAGCTGCAGACAACCATGTCCACAGTGTGGCACCCAAATTCTCCATGACAGTTCGTCTCCAAAGCATGGAATGTGGAGACTTGGCAAGACTGGGGATGAATATGGCTCAAAAAACTTTTTGAAGTTTACCCAATAATTTCTTATCTCGTTGAGATGAGTTTTAGATGAAAATGGTCAAAACGTACATGGGGACTTGCCAAATTCCTTGATATGAGTGAACCGATACATGAAAAAGTGATCGTACCATGCACCACCAGGATGACACATCTACATGCCACGTCAAGCAATAGCAACCCAAAGTTCCTAGCTGGCAAGCAGGGGTCCGCTCTAACTCTGACTCGCTCCAACGACGGCGATGGTGAAGGCTCACAGACAGTTGCAGCTCATTTTCAAGCTTCTCAATTAGGTCATTAGTCGCCCGATCGCAATTCGTACTGTTCCCAATCATGTCCCCGTGATCACTGGCTATTCCACTTTTCTCAGCAGTTTCCATTGTGCATCCAGTTTGAAAAACCGTGACGAAATCCCTCTATCAGCGCGAATTGGAGATTCTCCAGAAGATGCTGGCACGGAATTGAAGCAAGCGTTTCCATTTGATTCTGATTTTCAGAACGCTTGAAAATGTGAAAGGTCCTTGGGGTTCTGAAGTCGAGGCGTTCTTGCCGTTTCTTTACGTTTCCGAATCGGTTTTTTCTTCCGGGGGTTTTAAGAGGTGTCTACTATCGCAATGGCAGGCGCTTATGCGACTCTTGCCTCTGATGCTACTGGCACTGTCCCGGTACGTGCATGTTTTTCTTGCAGAAATTTTTCAGAGTAGGTTCCTGCTCTGCGGAGGTTTAAGATTGTTACAGTAAAACTTAAAAGGGCATTCGAATGTGTGTTCGGATTTCTTGTGGTAACATACCTCAATGGTTTATAACTTGCTCAACACTCTTGTTGTACAGGCTGCTGCTGGAGCTGATCACGTCGTTCGTTTCCAAGGTGAGCGACCTCCTTACTTTGTTTATGGCGTTTTATCTGTGAGGGTATTTGTTTTAAGACTGATGGCAACACAGAGTCAAATTGTAAGTGGAGTTTGAGTTCCAGAATGATTTTGTTGGATAAGTATTTGCTATGAAAATGCCAGAACCGTGTCAAGCACTTTCTCATCAGAAACTTAGGGTTCAGCTATGTTCGAAATGCTTCACGATATTCCTCCATCTGTATGGAAACTTGTTGCCGTTCTGGTCGTGGATACTAACTACTGAGTACTTGTGATAGTCGGCCTTAATATGGCTGGTGGATTCAGCATTGACGTGATGCTGTCAAACTGCCATCGATCATGCTTCTTTTTTTTTCTTCTTTTTTGATTGTTTTTTGTTTTATGACCAGTGATGTGGGGGTCGTGGTATTTGTGCAAGTCGTGTCCAGTTACAGACTTTTGACTCCGATCAAGTCCTAAGTGGTCGATTTCTAATCAAAAATCTAAGGCGCTCCTACAGAGGCCGTAAAATATGTCATTGAAAGTATGAATTGTTGATAGTCTATATGGTTCCTTTCATATGGTAGAGCCACTAAGTTGAGACAGGGGTATGGAGTAGCTTTATAAACATGGATGTATGGTTTCAAAGCCGGCATGATGATGATGAAGGGAGGGCTTGACATTAATTGTGAGACCGTAGTTTATAGTGTGTCTCGCGTCGGGTACCCTTGATAGGGTAGTTGATGCTTCTGGTCATGGGGTCCTGGGTCATGCAGATTCAAACCTGCAAACATTTCCTCCAGCACATGACATACGAGGAAAGATGACAAGTTCATTCCGGCCTCCTCATGATGCGGATGGTATGCACTTGTCTATGAATTACCTTCTAATCCGGCATGGCTGGATGGTTCCTCTGAATTCTAATCTAAACGATGGCATTCACAATGTCAAGTTGTCTCTTGAAGTTTGTTGGTTTGAGGCTTTGTCTGTTCGAGAATCGATTGAAGGTCTTAAGTGTGATTACTACACCATCTCCTTCTGACAAAACTGGTTATGACCAGACACTTACCAGCTTTGCTGCTGTGTGTTCACAGAATCGTTTTCTCAACCAGGACCTGGCGCCCAAGGGGGCGGTGGGCAAGGAGCTCCTTCTCAACCGTGGCAGGGCTATTTCAACATTCTATCATACCGACCTTACTTTGATGTCGACACTATGGACGTGACTAATCGGATCAAAGACTCGTTGGTTGTGAACGCCGACTTCATCGAAAAGACCAGTCATAATCCTGACATGTAAGTCACGGTAATTAGCGAGCTTGCAGACATGGACCTTAACCAAGCGTTTGAATGAATGAGTTGATGCGCTTAACATGGAAAATACTGTATTTAAGCACGTAATAGCTTCAGTCTCTAGGTGTGGTTTTATCAAGTTCTTTCAGTTGAGTTTTGACACAAGTAGTTCAGCAACGCTGTGGGTTCTGTATACTTATTTAATTATCTCACTCAAGCGTGTGGCCTTGGCTGGTGCAGGTATGGTCCCTTTTGGATTTGTTCAACTCTGATATTCGTAACAGCATCATTAGGAAACTTCGCTGCCTTTCTGTCGTACAAATCGAAGACTGCTACAGGTCACTGGCATTATGATATCAACCTGATGTCCAGAGCTGCTCTCTTATTCTATGGATATGTGGGCTTGGTACCTCTAGCCCTGTATTTTCTTCTGAAGTACTTGGGGGTGGTATCTGGACTCATCCAGCTTTGGTGTTTATATGGCTATTCACTGTTCGTTTTTATCCCAGCCTCGGTAAGTCAACTCCCTCATCTTGAACATGCAAGTAATGGCGGAATTCGTTCATGTTAACCTTTCTGGAGGTGGCTGATGTTCCTTGGCTGTTTGCAGTTCTTATCTGTGCTGCCCTGGGAGATAGTGAGGTGGTTGGTCGTGGGCGCAGCAAGCTTCATGTCAGCAATTTTCGTGGGTGGCAACATCCGGACACAGATCAAATCTGCAAGTGAGCGATGGTTGGCAATTGTGATGAGCACTGTGGTACTGCATCTAGCTCTGGGTTTGGTACTGAAGCTCTACTTCTTCACGTACTTTTCTCAAGAGGCGATCAAGATCAAACTCTAGCGTGCTCTATCCGTCTCTTTGTGTATATTAGTGTAGTTAAAAGGTTATTGCAGCCCTCTTTTTTGTATAAGCTGTAGAAAGCCATTGATTTTGCCACAAGTGCGTGAACTTGCTGATTTTGCTACTTCAGGTTTCTCAAGACATGTCAAGCATCGGTTGCTCATTTCGAGCTTTATCGTTTTAGTGAGAGATTGTCGTGTACTCTTGGCCTTTTGACTTTGAAATTCAGCTGGCAGTTGACTTCATGGTGGCTGTTGGTGATCTGGTGCATCTTTGAGCTTCTGTTGTGATTGGTACATGCAACTGGCTGGCCACTGTCAGCAGACCCTTTGATTTGCATCCAGTAGTGTGCATTTTCTTCATGGCTGATGCAGGAGTGCTTTCTGATATTCTTGTAAGGGGACCGTGCTCATTGTTTATTTGATTTTGCATAATCCGTTTTATGTACTCGATGATGTAGGTCTGTATGTCTAAATTTGAGTATGTTTTATATCATACATATACATATTATTAACTATATTGTAGTTTTTTATTGTAGTTTTTTAATGAGGAGGTCGTGGGTTCCATTCCCTATGCCGGCATGGTGCTCACCACTATAGTCCACCTAACTATTGTGGGGGTCTTTGGACCTTGTTGTATGGGTACCTCAGAGTCCTTTGGGGGGATACTATGTCAAGTATCCTCAAGGCATTAGTAACTAGGCTAAAAACTAGCGTAGTTATAGTGTCCACCCTCGAGAGGGGGAAGTAGTATTGTTCCGAATTCCCCTTGTCCAGTGGCCATCGGGATATTAGCATTACGAACGGACACTTCATTCACGCCGGCCCGGAGTTTCTATCTATCTATCCATCTAGTTTTTTATAATCCAGAACAGAGTAAAATACATGATACAGAAGGTCAAAATATAATAATGAAGTATTCACACAAAGTTACATTGATATCAAACATATTAACTAATTAATTAGATAGGGTAGGACATTTACTACAAATGTCCTAATTAGATAGGAGAGGATAGGTCATTCCCTATAAATGTGTGCGGCTTTTGCACAATAGAATAAATGAGACTTTGCAACATTTCTATGTGTAAGTGCAATAAGTAAGAATGTGGTAAGACTCTTGCAACATTCTCTTTAGAATAATTTGAAAAAGTAATGTAGGAAAAAACTAGGTGATTTTGCCTTTGATATTTAGCCACCTTATTTTCTTTGTGTAGTTATTGTGGTTCAATACTTTTCAAACATAGAGTTGGTTGATTTGATTTCTTAAACGTATAGAAGATTAAATTGATCTTGAGTAGATCAAATGGATCTTGATCAGGTATATAATAGACTTGATTTAATCTTGCCCAAACATCTCGAAGGTTGGATCGAGTTTGTTCAAACAAATTGTGGTTTTTCCCAAACATCTAGGAGGTTGAGTCAATCTTGTCAAACCGTTTGGTAGGTAAATTTAATCATGCCCAAACGTATAGTAGGATAATTAAGTAATATTCTCAACAACAACTTTTAGATCACAATAAGGAAGAAAAATTCTCTCTCCTAAAAAAAGAAAGTTAATAGGATATTTCAAATTATTTATTAAATAAGGTTATCATCTTATCATTTACCAAAATTACAATTTATATTTAATCATCACTTTATTAAAACTCAATTTCCCGTCCGCCCATTAAGTTGATGATCAATAGACCCTACTAACTAGTCGAATAGTCTTGCGCTCTCATGAAGAACTCCTCCTTATACCAATTTACCTCATAAAAGTACGTAATTACAACGTACAATAGCATATACGGTAACAAAGATCGTGGAGAAGCGAATTATGGATGATAAATAGTACATCAACCTTTTTCCATCCAAGTCGCACAAGCTTCGTTCCCCTCATTCCTTCGACATTGGTTTTCCTCTCGACCTCCGTCGGTAGAGGTGCGATTCATAGCTTCGATCGCCATTGCAAAAACGTAATATACTGCTGATCCATACTGTCAAGACTCCTCAATACGTAGTGCGATTCTTGAAGCAGATTAGAAAATAGGACTTAGAGTTGGGAGGAACTCGCGGATGGACCTGACAGTGACTTTCCTGTGACTTCCCCCGCAGACATTCTCGACAGTGAGTTTCGCCCCGCCTTTGTATCTGGATTGTGAAATGAGTTGATCTGGAAGTGGGAAAAGGAGATTAAATTAGGTTAATTGGCAATGTAGCACTACGATATTTTACAGTGATGTTACTTGAGCGGGAAATAAGTATTAACTGAGCGAGCGCAACCAGTTTTGGGAGTGTTGTGTCCTCAATAAGAGTATTTCGTAAATGTCGAGAGCCTCTAGAGTGGCTGTGCACGGTCTGGGAATCGAGAATGTAGTTGGTGGAATATAGGGTTTCGGATCAAGTGCTTTTCGAGCAGGTGTAGTTGACCTTCGATCTTTGCAATTTGCAATTCAGAGTTTTGGAATACGACTGTTTGAGGAAGTGTCTTCGCTGGAGCATAAGGATAGATTTCGTTGCAGGTCCATTTTACAGTAGTCATATTGTTCTTAAGAGCAGATATGCGAGCGCTATTTGGTGACGGAGTGTGGGATTTTGTGGTTGAGCAGCTTTTGACAAGGTCCTGGTGGCAGAGTGAATCCTGGAGCCATGTCCGCGCTTACTCCCAGACCAGGAGCTCCTTCCACGTCGTTGCAGCGACTGCACCATGTTGAAAAGGTTTTGAAATTCTTCGTTTGTGCCTGTTTTTACGTCTCTTGCTTAAGTTCGTGTGCATCAGTAATCGACTAAGTTTTGAATTTCACTAGCCCTAAAAATTTGCTCTTCTTTTTGTCACAGAAAATTGTGCACACAGTGACGCTTGCTGGGGGCGTGATGGAAGAGTTGGCTAAGGGAGGCGGGCCTCGATCGGAGGTTGTCTCAGCTCAATGTCAAGAGTTTATGCAAGCAGTGAAGGTTAGCCTCTTTTTGCTCTCTTAATATGATGCACTAGTGAAATTCTTGTGTAGATTTATATGAGTCTAGGGTTTAGGGTTCATGTTTGCAGCGTGGTTTATTCTCTGACATGGTTCATTACCTTCTCCTACAGCCTCCTTGCAGTTTTTCGTGCCCTTGTAGGAGTATTCCTTTCCATGCTGAGTAAAAAAAATTTCTTGTGGTGAAATCAGGAAATTCAAACGACTTTGCGCGATGAGATCAAGAGCATGTGCGAGTACCGGCCATATGAGAATTCTGATTACCCTGCTAGGATAAGTTCAGAGATCAGTGTGAAGAAACTAGAGTGTGCTATCAGCCAAATTGCAGCTATGCAAGAGACTGTTGCACAGTACGAGGCAGCCAAACCTGTGTAGGAATGCTTTCAACGTTGCCCTTCAGAAGTTCTCGCATTCGAGAAAGCTAGTTTGTTCTCTGGGCTTAAGTTAGGAACATGCTTTGGATTCTCAACCTTCATCTGGACTGGATCGTCTCAGATTCTTCACAGCAAGGTACATATAATGAAGAGAGGTTGGTCTGTGCACATAATATCTATCGCACTATGCATTACAGTGACAGCGGCTATTTGGTTGTTTGATCACTAGCATGATGTTCACCCTAAGAGGGGTTAGGAGTTCACATCAAAATTTATAAAACATGTAAGAAATCCAGATCTAGGTATAAAAAAAATTTAAAAAGATGGAGGTTTTTGGTGATGTTGAAACTATGGGATATGCAATCAATATGCAAGTTCTTTGCTTCCTAGTTGTTCATTCTATACAAGATTTGTAGCATGTCCTTCGTTCCCTCGTTCCAGTTCCCCGTCTTCTATTATGGTTCCTCATTCTCTAATTTTTTTCTTAATGGTTCCCTACCTCCAAACTCCCGTTCATGGTTCCCATCTTTTGTTCCCACTTCCCCGTCCCCCAACTTTCATCATTCATTCCTAGTTCTCATCATTATTTCCTAGTTCTTGTTATTTATTCCTAGTTCCTATCCTTTGTTCCTGGTTCCTTATTCCCCTCCGATGTTCCCTTGATCCCCGTTTCAATATCTCCTCCTTTGCTCTCATTTTTCATTTTCTACATTCTTTCTGTCCCTTTGCCTCCTTAATATATTCTTAAGATCTAATAACCTCTTAATAACAATCAAATACTACTTATGGAAACTCTTCAAACTCTTTAGAACTCTTCATATCATGTATACGTGACCAAATGATGACCATGACCATTACCATGCATCGCCAGGGACGGACATACAAAACCCTGATTGTGTTTGGCCTCTAAATAGGTTGAAGTTTCTCTTCTTCTTCTTTACCAAGAACTTGCACATCTTCGATTTCAACAAATTAGATTGGATGGTGTTGGAAATCCGGATGGGTTTTACTTCCAAAATTCACAACTTATTCAAGAAATAAATAAATTAAAATTCTAATCCATTTCCTACTTATTTTGCACAACTTCCAAAATTGATTCCCTCCGCAACTCCTCAGTGAGCTTTGCCAATTAGAAAGTTGACCTCTTGCAGTCCACTTGCAATAATTGAACACTTTGTAAATCATGTGCTCATTCGGTGCACTTTCGTTCCTGACCCCCAACCGCTTGCAAACTACCACGTTTCAGCTTCGAAATTAGCGTCGTCAGACGAAATAGAGTGACCGAAGCATTTCCCCAAACAGGAAAAGCAATGTTCACATGGCCGACCGGGGGCAACAGAGCAGCCATCGCCCGCCCGCGCGGCCACCCGCCCGTCGGCCCGGCCTCCATCGCCACCGTCGTTACTCCAACACACGACACTGAGTCATCCACTGACGCTTGTTCATTGACAAAACATGTGCTGCATCTGCTCTACTATGCCTTATTGACTCTTGTTTCCCTTCTCCACCCCTTTCCTCGTTGCTCACAATTCCCCCCACCAAGGCTATGACGCTGGTTCGAAAACGTATTGCGATTCCTGAAGCAGTTTAGTATATAGGGCTTGGAAGAGAGTGCGTGTTTGGTTTTGAGTTTTTAATTTTTTTGGAGCGTGGAGCTGGAGAAACTCGGGAAGGAAGGGGGATGTCGTGGGCGGGACCTGACAACTTTCCTGCCACTTCCCTCGCTGACAATCTCGACAGTGAGTTTCGCCCCCCGCCCTTTTTTTTGAATTGGGTATTGAAGTGATGAAAGCGAGTTCAAATTAGGTGAAGTGACAATGTAGCACTGAGACAATGTTCGGGATGAGTGATGATGGTATTAATCGAGCATTTTCTTTTGTGAGAAGCATTTATTGAACGAGCGCACCCAATTAGGGTACGCTATGAATGTTGAGAGAGGTTGTGCGGACTAAATTCACGGACTGGGAATTGAGAACTAATAGTTGGAAAATAGGGTTTCCGCAAACGAGCAAGTGTAAAGCTATTCCGTTGTTGACCTCTATTATATGCATTTTGCATTTCGGAAGGTGATTATGCCGACTGCTTCAGGAAGTGGCTGTCTGAAGTAGAGGGTTGGATTGCGTTGTAGGTTATCTTCACTTTAGCCATATTGTTCGGACTGTAGAAGGGCTTAGGTCGAGTGACGCGGTGGTTTGGCAGTTTGTTACCGAGTGTTGATGAGATTCTGGTGTGTTTAGATGCACTCATTTACCGAAGCGGCGTATTATCATTGTGGCGCTCTTTCATGTGTCATGCCCTATGTTCATACTAGTGTGGATGAAAACTTGCAGAGAAGTTGTTAGTGATTTTGCGGGATGGAAGGAAAATAATTGGTATACTCCGATCTTTTGATCAATTCGGTACGTATTACACCTAGTCTGTTGTGGGTTGAAATTTCATCTTCGAAGCAGAGTTCTGACGTGCAATCATTTCTATAACAGTTTTTGAGCTATCGTGTGCCATCAACTTCGGCTGGAAGTACATAATGAATTGATCGATATCTTGTGGAAACAGCTAATGTAGTGTTGGAGGGAGCACTTGAAAGGATAACGGTCGGAGAGTTGTACTGCGATCTTCCGTTGGGTCTTTACATCATTCGTGGAGAAAATGTTGTTCTCATCGGTGAATTGGTAAGCTTTGCTCTTAATGTCTTCATATCCTTTTTACGTCAACCGTTTTTGCCTTGAATTTCGACTTTTACTGGTTGCCTATCTTGGCCGTGGTCATTCTTTTTGTATTGACTGACTAATTTAGGGATCAAGACTGAGAACCAGAAACGTCATCTTACCGCTTGTTTTACTTTTCTGTTTGATCACTGCAGGATCCTGACAGGGAGGAGTTGCCATCCTTTATGGTGCTCGTCACCCCTGCTGAAATCAAGCAGGTAAGCATCAATATGCAGTTCACCAAACAGTTATGATGGAAAATTTATGTAGGTCATGTGTTTTGGAAGTTGTTGGGATTGCTTAAACGGTAGGTACTACTTCGTGATCGCTTGAGGTATTGGTCTTGTACCTGTCGGTATGTCATAACTAGGTTCCATAACCTTCTGAGAATTTGTTTATGTTGTTACCATGGCTGAGAACGTTTCGCTTTTGCAGGCACAGAAAGAAGAGAAAGAACAATCAGAGCTGAAGGGTACAATGAGGAAGCGAATGGAGTTTTTGGATCTTGAGTGAGCGTTGAAATACTTGACCCTAGTTTTCCACCAGTGCCAATTTCTGTAGTCCCACAAAGCAAACAAAGGGGGGGGGGAACACGCCCCGCCAGTGTGGCGAGTTTAAAGTGTCATACTGGCCCGCACATTTTATCGCGGATCTGCGTTCCTGGTGGTGGTATTCACCACTACAAATTTACCCTCTAGGGTGCCCCCATCCTTATTCTAGTTTTCTTCTTCTGTTCGTCTAGTTCTGGACGACTTGGATGTTATCCATGCTCTTGTCAGGGTTTCTTCTGCCCACTATCAGTGAATATCTAATTTGTCAGCTTCAGTACCTCTTGTGTTGCTATAAGCTTTCTGCGTTTTTGGCCTTTTCTCATACACTTATGTCTTTTCTGTGTCTCTTTGGGCCTGTTGTCTCTTACGAGAACCCATGCATGAATGTAGGATCACTTCCTTCGCTTTATGAAGTTCGTTTCGACGCTGTTTTGGACCTTCGCACTAACTGATCGCTTTCTTCTTTGAATTGGTCGGTGGCTACTAAGTGCAAGTTCATCATCATGTGTACGCAGTTTGTGAATATCCTCTTCAAATGGTACTAACAGGTACGTGATGAAGTAGCATTGATGCTGGGGTCCATCCTGTTATGCTGAGACTCAGAATCTCTATATGGAATAGCTTATACTTTTCTGCTTGCAATAAAGATTTCTAATTGGTGTGGAAGTTTGAATTTAAGGGAGCCACAATTGTGACGTGATTATATACAAGATTGCTACACTTTTATACCTTGTCTGCCATCTAGACTTTGATTGTGAATACGGTACTTGAGTTTCGTTACAAGTACTTGTTTTGGCCTTGAAGACTTATTTAAACATGACAGATCCTCCAGAAGTTCTTGCATCAAGTCTTCGTATATCATCTTGTCGAGTTCTTCCATGACTTCAGCCAGTTCAATCCATCTGGAACTCTGAGATTGCAGGTCTCTCCGCAGCACGTTCTGCACTGTTGTGCTGATACTTCCTGAAGCTGGGGAGGGGCAAATTTGCAGGTAGTTCCAGACTCTTTGTACCAGCGCTTGCCCCTGGCGCTCGTGTTCGTGCATCGACAGAGTCAGGTTCATTCCTAGCTGTGCATATCTTCGTAACTCAATCTCTTGTTTCAAGAACTCTTCTACGAAGTCAGAGAGAATGCGGTGCTGAACAAGTTTCATCTTGTTTCTGCGCTCAGACAACCTCTCGAAAGAAACTCTCCCGACGTCTGTAGGTAATCTGTGTGGTGTCCGGCTAACAATGTGCAGCCTTGCTTTCAGGAGATCCTTGTCCACCCAATCTCCGTTAGTGATGCCTGAGTCGACCACAAGATCACGTACTAACTTGCGTTCCTCCTCTCGATTCTCCAAAACCCTCCCCCGGCATCTGAACACCGACACATCATTGTCGTGCGGAAATTCAAAGTCTGGTTTCTTCTGAGTTGCGCGATCGTGGTCTTTCAGAGCCCAGCTCAGCAACAAATCGTTTCGCTCTGCAGCTGCTTTTGATGCCCTTGCAAGTTCTTGAAGAGTACGCGCTCCCCACTCATTCCAGCGGTGGGCACACTCCAACGCCTGCAATGCATCTGCTCACACGGAAGACAAGCATCGTATGAGCTTTATTGATCTGCACTGAGCTTGTTCACTCTGGAAATTATGGCGTTCTTTGTAATAAGAGTTGGGCTTCTGTACTTGGATCCGCAGATCATCTATGCTGTTACATCACTGGGAGAGTTACTCTTGCTGAATTAACTGTAACTTATAGACGTCAATGAGTCATTTCTAGACGAATTGTCTTTGGAGCTTATGGTCACTTAAAGAGGAGACGCACTAGAGTTTGTAGCAGACCTTGAAGGATGACAGCGGTTCTGCTTGCCGGTACAAGGGAGCGGCACTCTTGATCAAGGTGGCTATTCAGCGTCGCGTTACTTGAGATAGGTCGCTCGCGTCTAAGCTGATCAGTCGCTGTACTATCCCCATTGCATTCTAAGTTCTTCTGGAGCTCAGACTTCTTTCCTCGGAAGTAATAACTTGTTGGAGCCTGCGTACTGATACTTTCTCAGATTGGTAACTTTCAAGGAAATGAATGAAGGTATCACAGCAGAAGAGGAGCTTGACAAGGTTAGTCTTACCTCTGAGCACCTGTTCCTGTACTTTTGTTCATTTCTGGGAGCTCCTCTCGTGCGTTCGTTAGTGTTCCGGCTGCAAGTCAAAGCCTGATCATTGCTCTTGAGAATCACGATGGGCTCTGGAGGTTTCGCATTCAGGAAGTGTCGTTTTCTGTAACCGAGCTTTGCATCAAGGGCTCGTTGGGCTTTCACTTCCTCCATGAGACTGTTGCAGTTGAAGTGTCGTAACGTCATGGAGGCTGGCCTTGTGATGGAAGTAGATTCGTCGTCGTAAGAATGCTGCCGATTTCGGGTTTGGAAAAACGTACTGCTGCATTCTGCTTCGATGGGAGTCACTTCAGATTGAGCCTTGCATTTAGTCCTTCGTCTTGTAATTGGAAGAGCCTCGCACCCTATTCTCGTAGTGTTTCCCGTCGTTTCTATCCTCTTTCTGAATCTTCTGTTATCATTTTGTAACTGTTCCGGTTGTCAGTCACTGGCTGTCCTCGGAACTTTCAGGTTCTTATCCAACGAAAAGTTTCTATTTTAGTACAAAAAATCTCGTTTTATCCAGTTCAGACTATCTTAAAAACTTTACAAATACCAGATTGGCCTTTGCAAAATTCATTTGAATGTCGGCGCTTTCTAGGAATTGACACTATATCTCACAAGAAGGCGAGCGTACCCGATTTCACTGGTGCTTGGAGCCGATTTGGAATTTTCAGATTCGTATTCCTGGCGCCCCACTTTCCTGTTTGAAGAATTAGCGCTCATGTTGCGAAAGAGCTTCACAACGATCTCGCTCTCCGGTTCTCGGTCGAGGATCCTCATCTCGCTTCTGCTTCTCAGAGTCCGGTTCCTAACTCTAGGAAATGCCTGACACTCCGAAGTGACGAAGCCCTCCCGGTGCTGTTTAGGTGGGATTTGACGGTCTCGTTCTTTTGCATGAGGAATCTCCTCGTGTTTCTTTCGGTTGAAACGCATCCATCCCTTGACTTCCGAAGTCTGGAAATACTGCTTGGCAGTTTTCCTGAGGTTCGGAAACTGCAGCTGCTCTAACTGTTCCACTACGTCGTAGTACAGCCCCTCCATTCTATTTCTCTTGCTATGGCTCATCTTTACTGCTTCAATTCTCCTGATCAACCTCTGCGAAACCCTAACATGCGACCAATTTCAAGCAATATCGACCTTCGAAGCCTGGAAGCAGTTGGCTGCTCTATGCAACCATCACAAGTCACAGTCAACAAGGTGAACAAGTAGTCTAAGCTTGCAACAAGCAAATGGAGAGAGGAGATGAAAGGTGAACCGTGGATCATACCAGAGGAAGCTTCAGCATATTGACGCGGATGTTGTAGAGCTTCTAGGAGAACCTATTCTACTCAATCAGTCTGTTACTTTCATTCCTTTGGTGCTGCGGCAGCTATTCTATCACTTCAGGAATGAAAAACGCACACTTGTTTTGCAGGTGAAACAGTGCGACTACTCATTCTCGAGATATTTCACTTCCATGAAGATTCTTCGGAGATCAGTTCATGAACAATTCGCTGTTGCTATCAATTCAACACTCTCATGCACTCGGTTTCTGGACGTGGCTATACCACCTCCTCTACGTCTCTCTCAGGTACTGACGCCCATCTCTTCTATAATTGTACTCCTTAACGGATCAAACTTGCAGTTGCTTTCCATTGACCCTGATTTACCTCTCAGTTTACCCATGCTCCAGAATTTCGCATAAAGAAGCGTCTATCAGTGTCAGCATGATTTATAGTTTGGCTCCTTCGGTGATGAAGCTATGAAAGCTACGTCCTATCTAGACTTTAACGTGTAGAAGCACGACAGTTTCTTGAGGTGCCATGATTTACGCAGTGTCATGTCGAGTTGCCATTATTTGCGGCCTGGCAATGGGGAATGCGTGGAGCGTATGTACACAAGTACCTGCAGTCCTCAAGGTTCTTGTTGGATGAGAGTATCCTTAGCTTTAAGGATCTTATACTAGCCCTATTAAGAGTCTGTTTCTCATATGTACTGAATTGCTGACTATTAGCTTAGACATGATTGAATTTGCCCACTCAAGAGCTGATTTAGTTATCTTTGTACTGTACATGTCATGATCATGTTCAATAGAAAGAGAAGTGGAAGTTAAAGCTTACCCACTGATAATTTTCAGACTCTTCTGGTATTAGGTGAACAATTCGCAAAGTTGGATCGATGTGTTGTATTATTGACCTTGCTTGACTTCCATCTTATTGTGCGATATGAGCCTGATTTTTCATACCCTAATTGAACAGGGTACCTCTCACTTTATACCAGAACATGCCTGCATGATTTCTAGAAGCGAATGATGAGATTCCATTCAGGAAAACAGGAAGCATGAGGAAGACATGAGTTGATTTTATTTTTTCATACTTTTTAGAGCTGAGGGCTCATAGAAGTCTACGACGGAGGTCATGATGCAATTGCCATACAAAAAAGGGATCCAATCGTCCACAGCACATGAACAGTCCATCAACGTTTTTGGTGATTGGACAGGCCATGCTTATGACATGCACTTCCCGTATGTTCCATGTCATGGCCTACATTCCTACGCATGGTCTGCCTGAGCTTGCATTGTCACTCTTAGATTTGTCTGCGTAATCAGATTGTCCATATATATCTCTCTTCATATGAAGGCAAGAAATGCAAAGAGTTGTGCATGAAGTCAATACCATGCTTATGTTACATTAGTTATAGTAACCTTTCTTATTTCAGTGCAGAAGTCAATACCATGCTTATGTTACATTAGTTATAGTAACCTTTCTTATTTCACTGCAGATTGTGTAAAGATTACGCAATATTTTTTTTTACTACATGAGTAGTTGTTCGCTTGATTTGAAAAAAAAAAAGACTTTTTCCTAAAAGAATTACCGACGAGGTTGGTGAATAATCACAATTCCAAGATTCACGAAAGCATCAACAAGTACGCAACTCTACATACAACTAGTCTATTAGTTTTTTTGTAAATCATGTCCTAAATGAGGGTCTTCCAAGACCCCCCCATAAGAAAAAAACACCAAATTCTTAGTAGACTAAATAGGTATATTAATGTTTTATGAAGATTAGTGTTAGATGCAGTAGTTACCCAAAACATTAATTTTCAATTGGAATTACAAATAGTGTTCCTACAGGATTTCCAAGGTTACACCTTGATCTAGTAAATAATGTTCAACTTGAAGCTTATGCTTATTTGCTTGAAGCCATGTTCTTTCACGTTTCAAGTTTAAGTAAACCAACTTGCTTGCTTTGCACTGTACTGCTCTTATGCACCTTCTCCCTTCTTCGTTGTCTAATTTGATGCTCCAAAACCCTAATTGGCACACCAAGGCTGTCGACAACAACAAGTATGCCTTTGATTTTCATCGGAATTAGGGTTTTAATATCTTCTCCACACTGTTACAGATGAGATATTGTGAAATAATATGCTCTAGTTCTTTAGGTTGATCGAAATAGATGTTGAACTAAATCACTTATGAAAATTCTTGCTTTTAATTTCTCATTCCAAGATCCATAATATTTACTATCTAACACTAAATGCGGTCATGTCCATACTCAAAGTTACCAAACGGTCCAAATAGTGGTAGCAAGAGTCGACAATTAGTGTTTTAACATTATGAAGACGATTGACATTTAGCGTTTCCGTTGGCTATTACTAACTCCAACACCAATCTACCTTTTTATTGTAGTGGTGGGATGATTAAAACGTTCTACCTATTCTTGATGATATGTCAAAAAATAGCTTAGTACATGATATGGCAAATATTGTAGTAGCTTATATACAATCACAGCTAGAGGCATTGTATATTGTCTGAGCCCATACATACGCACACTAAAATTGCACCACAAGGTATTGATATTAATACTTATATTTGATAAAAAGTGGATATATTTTCTACTTTCTTTACATTTATTTATCTATTCTTTTATTATTGAATGGTTATTGAATGGATTTGCAACAAGTGATAGGAGATTTCAAAAAAATAAAACATAAAAAAAAAATTTAAAAAATATAAAGAAATATAAAGAAATATAAAGAAATTAAAAAATTAAAAAAAAAAAAATTTAAAAAAAAAAAAAAAAAAAAAAAAAATCTTGGGTGGTCACCACGTCTACGTATTCAAAATTTTCGGTCAACACATTCGTACATAGAGCAGCCAAACCCTAACGCTAAAACCCTGCGTACTGTGCCTCGATTGTGAGGCAGGCAGGCAGCTCGGATCGAAAGCCGCGCAGGCATTCCGATCCCAATCGACTTCGCAATCTATCGCAATGGCAGCGCCCGGTGCCTCGAGTAGCGAGGAACCGGCGGTAGCACCGTTGCGTCTTCCATCGCCGGAGGAGATTCGAGCCCAAGACATCTTCAACAATTGCGCTGTCCGCACCGCCGTCAGTGGCGTCATGGGTACTCTTCTTACTCCCGATCTCTGCAAACCCACTTCTCAAAGTTCTCAGTTTACAGCTCTTTTAACAAGACTGTGATTATGCAAGAATTTAGGTCAGAGATTTTACATTCTTGACGAGTGCTGCAATTCTTTGAGCAGTAATTCAGTCGCTATTATTTTTGAAGGTTTTTTTGAATACATGGATCTTTAGACCCAGATTGCATTTCTTTGAAATGACTGCGACGATAGTAGAAGTGAGGGTTTTGCATATCTTGGTTACAAGTTCTACATTCACCATGATTTCCACAAGAATTTACTATCGGGGAATTAGTAATTGAGTCGCTAGTCCTTTTGAAGGGTTCATCGATTACATAGCGTTTTAGGGTTTTGTGACTTCTGGTTTACAAGACGTCGATCGTCGAGAAGCCTGGATAATAAGTAATAAGGTCTTGAACTCTACATTTCGATGAGTCCTGCAAGAATTCGTGATCACTGGAGCAGTAACTCAGTGAGATCGTATTCCCTTCAGTCAAGGTGTTGTGAATTCTTCCTGGTCTGGGGTTTACAAGACGCGGAAGAGTTTGAATAGTTGATGTCTGGGTATTTACGGTAGTGTACTGTGTGAGGAGATCGTAATATGAAATCTTTTATCGCAGGTGGTGGAATGGGAATCTTCATGGGAATGTTGTTTGGTGCTCTTGAGACTCCCGTCCATGCCGAGACCATGACAGCCAAACAGAACTTCCTTCACGCAGCTCGAACTATGAGTACAAAGAGTGTGCAGATGGCCAAGACTTTTTCTGTCATGGGCGCCATCTTCGCAGGAACTGAATGTGTCTTCGAAAAGGTAACATGCTTCCCTTCCTTTCATTCAATTCTGACAGACTACCCGTTAACATCTTCATCATATTGTCTCTTCAGTGTAAATTATCTCACTGTTCGTTGGCTCTGTGAACATTTTCATTCTCTTTGTACTTGTTACCAGCTTCTCAATATGTGCTTTTCTGAGCCTGATAGTGATTTCTTGTGCAGATGAGGGCAAAACACGACACGACAAATACTGTACTAGCTGGCTGTGCAACAGGAGGAAGCATGTCAGCAAGAGGTTCGTTGTGTCCTCTGTTTTCTAGTACCACTTTTAAGAATCTGGGTGGCATAACATTATTTTGTTCCATTATTTTGCGATGTTTGCAGCTTCTGATGGAATCTATTTGGCTTGTTGGTGCAGCTGGTCCGCAGGCAGCTTGTATTGGCTGTGCAGGCTTTGCGACATTCTCTGTTGTTATTGAGAAGATTTTTGATAGGCATAATTAGTCATTTTATTATTGGACGGGTTTACTGAAAGCTCGGACATCAAATTTTGACTCTCTCGAAAGAGTGTATATTAATTTTCTTTCTACCCCCGTAGTCAGTCCATAGAGAACAAATTTATTTTTCAAGTTCACAGGTAGTTTGTAGTTGCGAATGTATTACATCCAGTTCTCCAAATCAAAGCACGTCAAATCAAATCGTACTGGGTTCGAGTCTTATCATTGCCCAGTTGTTTTCATTCAACAGTAGTACTACTTACTTAGTCACAAGGTTAACCTTACAATGATGAAACTAAGGAGTTGTTGATGAATGAATCTGTAAGTAAAATGATCTCTGTTCCGTGCAGTGTTTCTTTACGTTGGTGGTACAAAGTCCCTCGTGGAAAAGTAAAGAAATAATATCAAATGTCAAAATATTACCGACAGATTGAGCAGATTGGGCTTCACTTGTATTTCTTTATGCAATACGTCGAACTTTCGGCAGTGAGAAGAACATTCTAGGTGTGTTCGAGATGTATGCTTTCATCACGTCTTTGTATACCCTAATCTGAAGCACCTTTCAAAACAGTGCAACAAAACTATAGAGGGATCTCCCTCATCTGCAATTCAATTTGCTGTGATTTGCTAATCAGGCTGTGGTGAGAGGAAAGCTCTGTTATGACCTCACGTTCAAACTCCTTCGTTACAAGCATTTGGCACATTAAGCAGGTTCGGTACTTCTACATGCGGTAATATTGAACACTCGACAGATGCCCGATGAAAACGGTCTAGATTTTTAAGCTCGCCTATCAAAACTGAGTTCTTTCGCTGTCAACAACGTCCGTAACCTACATTGTACATCAGATGAACAATCCTCTTTATCTACTGCAGCACATACGGTAGTGTTTGTTCCTTTTAGTAAGCAGGTGGGTGAAGGTTCTAGAGGCTCCCTCGTAAGATAGTATGTACACTTCCGCTATATTCCCATCTCCGAATATTTGCATCAAGCAATAGAACCACATAGTGGAGTAGCAGGGCAGGGCACAACTGCAGCATTTTCCTCAACGTGAGACCAAGTTCGCATGCCTGCCAAGCCAGTTGTAACACCCGGTGTCGTGCGGACAAACTGAAGCGCACACTGTGCATCCGTTGGATTCTTCCCCAGTTCCAGAAATGAGGTTCGAGTCTCCTCTGGCAGTCCCTTGCAAAGACTTGCCTGCAAACAAACAAAAAACATAAAAAAAACATTTAGTCATGCTCTGCTTGCAGTTACCATGATAAACCAACAATGTCATGTATTTTAAGCTTACCTGCATAAGTGAAGCAGAGGCTACAACTGAGACACCGAGTTGCTGAGCAGCACTCAACAGAGACATACGTTTCCCTTTCACAACTTGCGAATTGATGGTTGCTGCATCTTGTATATTAAGGTTGTAGGGGAGTTGAATGACCCTGAAGTGATGATCTTCGCCACCTGCACTCAGCTTCTTATAATCAATCAAAACAGTGCATTGCAAGCGTACGAAAGGGAATTTCGAAAGGGAAAGAGCATACCAGCTTCTCGGGCAGCAGAAACTAATTCCTCAAGAGAGAGATGACCACGCTTCTCTGGAGCAACGCGAAAGCCATTCCATGTAGCAGTGCCGTAGATGCTCAACTTCCCCTCTGCACATGCCTCCTCCAAAGCTCCAAAAGCTTCCCGGATACGAGCATGAAATGTCTCGCGTGGAATCTCGGACAATTGCGTCTCTGGATTGTGAACGTAGTACACGTCCACGGTCTCTAGTCCCAGATTCTGCCTGCTCCTATCCAGCTATAGATCGAACACCATGTGGAAATCCACTTTTATTGACCAACACATGCAATGATTCTGGTGATATGATATGTGGTCATTGCACAAGTGGTTGTTTTGCAAGGATGAAATAAAGATATGATGACAATGCTGGTAAGGATCGGAGAATATTAGGTCTACCTGGTTTTTGAGGTATGCAGGGGTCATGCAATGGCATCCAGCAACAAAATCTTGCCACGTAAAGATACCAGGCTTCACGTAATTGTCTTGAATCCATCTTCGAGGATCTGCGGGGCTCTCAGTGCCGAACGTGAGATATCCTCCTTTGGTGCATACAACTACTTGCTCCCTTGTGATGAATCCTAATCTGATTCCTTCAGCGACAGCCCGCCCTACTGCATCCTCACTCCTTGTACCTCGGTAGTTCACTGCACTGTAGCCATGGAAACCATTCACTCTTCAGCCAAGAGGTCGCAGAGCCAACATGATCAATAACCTTTTTAAAGCCAAATTTCTAATAGCATATCTGTCAATGGAATTATATGTCTATGCATGCTTGACTTGAGTGAGAGGTTGAAGGTGACATACGTGTCGAGGACATTGATCCCGACAGCGAGTGCTTTGGTCATGGCTTCCACATACTCGGAGTCAGCAGCGTCTGTTTCAGGTCCCAAGTACGTGCCGACTCCCAAAGACGAGACGGTCAGGTCTCCAGCAGCTTCAGTGTGAGTGGGCAGCAGTCGGAAATGACCCTTTCCTGGAGCATCCTCATCATGTCGAACATCAACCTAATTTCTAGGGTTTGTTGTTCGAGAAATCAGCAATAACACAAATTGCGATACATAATCCACCATCCCCATAGACCACCAAAACAACACAGAATCCCTCATTCGCAGTAACAAACACATTATTTAAATGACGCCATTTTTCCCGTCCATGCTCCTCTGACGATTCAATTGCAATTCTATTTTCCCACAATTATATGTCGGAGATTCTGTTGTGATCATAACCTAAACTAGCATTTATATGAGTTTCTCAGTATGATCAATAAAAGCATGGAAATAGGGGTTTGATTGATATCCAGATCAATCGCGAGGAGGAGAGTCGATTTGCCACATCTTAGGTGGTCAAAAAGAATTTCAGTGAGCATGGGACATGGGGATAGGGGGGGAACCGGAAATTGAACATAAAGTTAAAGATTATGAGAGTTGGAAGTTGTGTGACATTGAATGTCGATCAAAATTACGAAGGAATGAGCAATTGCATTGCAGGGCATACCACATCGAGAAGCGAGTTTTTGTGCATATTGAGCGGTGCCGGCAGCGTCCGCTCGTCCTGGCACTAGCGATGCCATGCCTCGCAACATTACTGCAGCACAATGTGGATTGATGAGAGGAAGTGAAATTCGCAAGTGACGATCGGGGGATTGCATGCAGAGCTTTTCAGTCTCTGAGTAAGCACCCCTTTCACCACGGCTTTAACCCATTACCGTGTCATGCTAACCTGGGTTAGTCTTTTACCACATGTCACATATGACCTTTGCTATTGCCAACCACAACCTTCCATTCTAGCAGAGTCCAAGTTGCATCGAAGTCATTGACAACATTCCAGATGACAACTTCATCTGTAATAGTTCGTGTGTCATTCCAAGAGAAACATGTGACAGAAGTAAGATTGGCTGCATAATTTTGATGCCAAATCCATGTGTACTATTCAATTATGGTAAGGGCATTTCAAATTTAGTAGCTGCACTTTCTCTGCATATTATCATCAAACAACTACCACCTTCCCTTCACTATTCTTGGTACCCAACTGCCATTATAACAATGGTCAAGGTTATCGACCTAGTAGTTAGGATTCACAACCTCCTAACAACAGTATGAATGAATTGTGGAAAGTACCATTTCACATTTACTTAAAATGTTCATTCCAAGATGATGAAAACAACAAGAATGTAGATCTTAAGGGCTCCAATATCATTCTTTAAAAATGGACCTTTCTTAGGACTTCTATCATTCTTGATTTTGGTACAAAACTGAACATCTGTGATACGTGATACAATCATACTAAGGCAAACAATACTGTCTTCTCTGATACTAAATACAAGAATAAGCAGAAGACCATCTCTATCTTCATTCGGCTGCTGCTAGTGAGCGTCCATTGGCTTGAGTACTTATTCAGCAAAAAACAAGGCGAGCTCTTCACAAGCACGCCCTGAAAGAATCCGGTTACCCTCATAAAAATACAGGTTTTATTCTTGCGAGAATCCAAAGCTAGAGCGGCATCTTGAACTCTGCAAAATCATGCTCCTCGTGCCTCGACATTCTGCAGAGAATGATGAATGAACGTCCACGACGAATCTGGTTGTTTATGAGACGATCGAGCGACTCATCAGTCCAATGATACAATTTTATATGGAGCTTGGGCTTGTGATGATCGATGGCTCGCTCGAATGGCAATGAAAATTTGCGTGATTTAAATTGTACTCTCTGATGACTCCACTGACTCCAATCCTGGTTCAGAGTCCGATCTCCGCTTGCTCAATGTGGCTCGCTGCATCAGTCGGACCAGTGACTGCACCACTTCCGACATCGGTGGTCGAAACTCCGGCTCCGGCTGCACAAAACAAACCATCAATGCAAATTATTCCCCAACACATGAATTCATCAATACATGGAGTTTGCCATGCCATAGAGATGTCAGCCAAACCTGGACGCAGAGAGCAACGATGTCAGCCAAGCGAGAGAGCGACTTGGCAGGGTATTTGCCCTTGAGCGCTGGATCCACCATCCTCGCAAGCGCGTCTATGTCGTGTAGCTGCGGAGTTGCCCACCGCACCAACGACTGCTCTGACCTTGGTCTTGAGCTGCAACAGCGGTCAATCATTTCAGTAAGCTAGTTTCATGAGCGTGACTAGTTGCAGAGTTTGTTGCATGAGATTATATATACAGAGCAGTGTTCATTTGTGGAGATAAGCTAAACCAGTACCTGTCCAGAGGTTTGCGACCCGTGAGAAGCTCAAGCATTACGACACCGAAACTATACACGTCGCTCTTCACTGTGTACGTTCCAGACATGGCGTATTCTGGAGCACTGTAACCAAAAGAACCCAGCATCTGTGCAGACACCTGCCAGGCCCGGACACAAACCTCACATTGGTTAGTAGGCCGGTTCATCCTACGAAATGATGCAAAACGAACGGTACACTAAAAAGATGGAAAGATGGTGGATTTCAAAGTGGAATATGTGCCGAGGGAAAAAATCACAGAGCCAATGAATTGCTCGAAGGACAAACCTCTCGTTCAGAGCCCGAAGGTGAAAGAGCAGCAAGTCCACAGTCGGAGACATGGGGATTGAGCTCATCATCCAACAAGACGTTCGCAGATTTGAAGCTCCGGTGCACCACGGGAGGCGAACACACTTCATGCATGTACCTGATTCGATCGGAAACGAATCACAGAAGTAGTAAACACCGTTAGATTTCCACGATTAGCTAGGAAGTTAGAAAGCCACTGTCGAAGAGCGAGAGAGAGAGCTTACTCGAGGGCTCGGGCGGATCCCAGTGCGATTTTGATGCGCACATTCCAAGTGAGTCCCTTAAAATTCTCGCCAGAGTAATGAAGCAACTCATGCAGGTTGCCACGGCCAACGTATTGATACACAAGCAGGCGCTGGTCATGTTCCACACAATACCCGACAAGCTCCACAGCATTGGCGTGCTGCAAACGGGCCAGTCCTTGGACAACGCCCAGAAACTCGTCCTCATTCTCCACGCGAGAGGCGTTGAAGGTGTCGATCTTCTTCACCGCCAGCACTTGGCCGTTGGCGAACTCCGCTCGGTACACACGCCCCATGCTGCCCTCCCCGATGAGATTCTCCTGGGAGAAACTGTTGGTGGCTGCTTGCAGATCCGCCACTGAGAATGGCGTCACTGCTATGCTGCTCTTGGCCACTGTTGCTGCCGCCTTGCTTGTTGATGAAGCCGCTTTTGGGTTTATTGCTGCCATCACGCCCTTGAATGAGGGTGGTGCTTTTAGTGTCTTTACTTGCGGGATTGCCTCCGCTTTGGATTCGTCCATCGCTCCATTCTCATGAGAACCTGCACTTGATCCTTTTACACTTTTACTCTTTCATCCTTGAAGTGATCGATTGCATGTGTACTCTGATGGCTAAAAAGCAAATTTCAATTGCAAATCTGGTAATGAAACGAACCTGTTTCAGAAAACCTCTGACTTATGGCTGATTCTGCAAACAAAGTGAAAATCATTGTTAGTTTGGAGTTCTTGGACATGGGTCATCTTGACATGGAATCATGCAAGGTGAATTCAATAATGTCAAATCTAACCCATTCAATTACTCAATCTTGTCATTTGATTGCTCAAATGCCACAAGGATGGAATGGTGAGCACCTTTGACAGGGCTGAGAGGGAACGGTTGCATGTTGCGGCTGCTATGATGAGCCTCGGGATCGCCCTCCACCGACTTTGCAATCGGACGTTTTCGTTTGAGGACACAGAAGAAGACGAAGGCAGAGAATAAAATAAGCAAGAGACCACCCCCCGCGGCCGCCACTGCAATGATGTTGGTTTTCGTGAACCAGTCTCTGATACTGGACGATCCTCCTCCTCCTCCTGATGATGACGTTGATGATGGGGTCTTCGTTGCGGGAGACCCCCCTGGAGTGGTTGGCGTAGTCGGCGTCGAGGATGAGCCTTCCAGTTGGTTTCCTCCATACCTTCATATCAAACGCAGAACATTCAAGAACGGAACTAGTCACCCTTTTGCTGCCCTCAGATCATCACCATTAATCTCAACACCATATTCAATGAATTGAGAAATTTGCCACTGTTAGGGAGTATGGTTCATGAGGCTAAGATTCAAAATCTTCATATCTCACGAACTATAGTTCACGTACATTTTATCGTGGTGAAATTCTGCCCCCAGAGTTCCATAGTTCTAACATTATCCCAGTTCCTTGAAATCACAATAGCCAATCCCTTCCGTTTGCTCCTTACTTTGTTCACTTCCTAGAGTTGAATCCACACTGTCTCTGAAATAAGCAGCAGGTTTAGATTCAATGGAATTTTTTTCTATAACAGAGCTCTCTCTTTATGTTGATTTGCGAGATCGAAGCTTCGTAGAACACTAATCATCAATTCGTTGCATGAATGGAGTGAGTCTTAGTCTTTACTTGAAGGTGCTGGGGCTGAACCCGGCGGGGATGGAACCTGTGAACTGGTTGTTCTCGATGTTCCTGTTGCATGCGAGCCATCAATTCAACATCAACTTAAACTGAAAATGAAGCAATATTCAGAGGCCTGGTACTTAATAAACATCATCAGACACACCAACAATAGAAGAAAAATTGTCTGCAACGACTTGTCCATAATGATTCGAAATATCGTATTCAAGTACTTTCGCATCTTCATGGAAAGCTGAATTTCGTTGTTGGAGGCACCGCATGATTGGAATAAGATTGTTCAAGTCATTGTGGACAAGTCGTTCCAGCCAGTTTTTCTTCTAGTGTGATCTGATTAAAGAATAGACTGAAATGCAAACTGGGAATTGAGTTGCAAACCTAAGAAACCCAAGGTGAGTGGAATGACTTACACTGTCTGCAAGTTTGTGAGCTGAGACAAAGATGTGGGGAGTGGACCACTGAACTGATTGTTTTGCAGATATCTGTGCGCACCATCCGGTACATTAAATTTTGTCATTTCGACATGTTTTTTAAGTCATTGTGAACAAGATTTTCATACCCCATTTTCTTTTTTCTGACATTGGAAATAAGAACGAGGATGCTAGCTTACAGTGTTTGGAGGTTCACCATAGCCTTGACGGTGTCAGGAAGAGTTCCTGTGAGCTGGTTGAAGGAGAGATCGCTATCACAAATCAAAATACAAACAAACACTTTTGAGTACGGAGCGATCAATTATTTGAGGAGATCGAAGTTGCTCCCTTTCGAAAACTGAGAAGACCTCATGTTTGAATTCAATGCAAGCAACTTCCTTTACATGAACTCATGATCTGTAAGTATCATACCTCTGGATCTCTGTCCTCCCTACTCCTTAACAACCTTCCAATCGTACTATCCTCTGATGAGTATTCTAAAGTCTAAGGTCAACTTTAAGGTCAACTTTTTATTCATGGAGAGGGTGAGCATTCTAAATCATGATGATGTACTAGAAACATAATAACATCATAAAAATCTCTACCGACACCGACACTATGTCCTCTACACTCAAATTTTTATGATAAACTCTTCACTGACATGTGAAGATAATCTTCAAACTTGAACCATAGTCATAGAATGTGACCAAGGGAGTCTGGAAAGTAAGAGGTGAGACTCACAGTGTGACGAGGTTGACAAGTGCTGTGAACATTTGGGAGTTTATGTTGCCAGTCAGTTGGTTGTTGCTTAAGTTTCTGCAAAGAATCAAAGCATTCCAGATATTTCAAAGATCAAAATTCAAGAAAGAAAAGAGAATGCATTTTAGATACATATTGTATGATTGCATTAGATGATCCAAACACATTCTCTCCATATTAAAACCCTGTTCTTAGCATAGTTTAAGAATATTCTTGATTTCAACAAAGTTTGAAATCAAGAATTATCTTAAATCATACTAAAAACAGGTTCATTACACGGAGAGGATGCACATGGCCAAGGTCAGGATCGCCATCTATTAGAAGTGCTAATAGTACAGGCTGAGGATTAGGGTTTTGAGAGTCTTACATTGTTTGCGCAGAGGTCAGTCTCTCCAGTTGTGGCAGGCTACCAGTAAAGAGATTATTGTTCATAGTTCTGCGAGTAAGGTAACCACAGAAATGAGAATGAAAACACAAAACACGAATAAATAACTTGGTTATGGAAAGCCAGTGACTTACAATTCAGTGACGGTAAGAGGAAGTTGCTGTGGCATTTCTCCAGTAATGTTGTTATTACTTATATCACTGCATAGACAAACACAGTCAGTCTCATTTCTGCATATACCGATCTGGGGTAAAGCATCTAAAAGGTCTGAATGAGATTAGTGAGAAGAGTACTTACACTACTTGAAGGCGTTCCAAATTTGAAAGAACCCACCCTTGCATCTTCCCGTTTAACATCAAACCTGGTATCCTTCTGCACGAATAGAATTCAGCACAAAGCATCAAAAGCATGCTGAAATTCACCACATACATATGCTGACGCCTTCGAACTATGCACATTACCTACGAAAACAGAAAGGCACCTAAATATTGCCATCTTTTCATATTGAAAAAACTCAAGAGGAATGTTTCTTTCACTTACATGGATGTGATATAATTCTCTGGGGAGCATGTAATACCAAGCCACGCCTCCGCACATGGATCGCCATTATTTCTCATCCACCCAGTGAGTCTTGGATTTTGATTGAAGTCACTATACATAGTATTCAATGCATTTACTGTGCACAAACCATCATCAGCCCCAAATTCCCACTTCCCACTCCAAAAACATGACTCCATCCCAAAACATCCAAGACTAAAAACCTAAAACCAACATTCCTTACCATTCGCACATCCCACAAAAAACAGAATATTCTCATAATAATGCCACTTTCTGAAGCACCACTAAACAACTTCAAACTCAAAACGAAGAATGAAACGAAACCAGTTATTTTTTCCATCTACAGAAACAGCATTCTCAGTACACTTCGAACTACAAATAAAACAGCTCGACGTTCTTCTTACTGAGCCATTATCGATCAAAGCTCGACACATTATCGAATTCATAGCAGTGTCGGTGGGGGCAAGTACCTTCACTGGGAATGGAGATTGCATTCACGGAGCTAACCAGCAGCAAGAACAAAACGACGAAACCCGTTTTCGTCGTCATAGTTCCCGATCTTCCACTCACATTGGCGACAATCTGCTCACAAACTCAAAAACAGTCTGATCCAGTCCGATACCGCAACAATCTGCTCAGGAATCAATCAAAGAGCAGATGATTTCGAAGCTCGAGCTGGAGCTAGCAACCTGATCGAGATGGCACCATAGAATACAAGAGAGCGAGCAACCGTCACTTCACGGCGCACAAATACATGGAAGAAATTATTGAGCGGTCCCGGCACTTTTTGGCATTCTTCAGCCGACGGTGCAATTCATTGTTAGATGATTGACTTGAATTTGCTTGCAGGGCGGACTGAGTCTCTCTCAATTGGAGGGACCAGGAGCAGGAGTTGAATTATTGATAGTGGGTGATCAATCATTTCTATATATGATATGTCAAATAACAATATTTAATCCTTCTGCTTATGTTAAAAAGCGTTAAACTTGCTGGCACCTCTTGTTTCGTGTCATGAATTAGCCGTTCTACAGTAATATGCCGTTTTGCTTTGGAATCTTGTTTCGTTAAATACTCCGTGGCTGTTGGAGTGAATTTATTATGTGGGTGAGAAATGATTTTAAATGTGGATTCGGTGGTCGGTTTTAGGAAACTTGAGATGTATCCGTTTTATCGAGCTGGATTTGTAATTTCACTGTTTGCAATTGCAACGAGTAGTATTTGAATTGTAATAGTGGAGTATGTCGAAGTGGATGTTTGACTATATGGTTTGACTCATTCGTAGAAAATCAAACACGTACTCAAAAAAAAGTGTCGTGAATGGAAACAAAGGTAAGTCATCAACCGTATAATCTTGTGGTAGACATGTTGTACATCGTGTGGCTCAAATTTTGAGTCATGAGGCCTCATGGATTGCAAGATTATAACATATTAGTACTCAAAAAACATCACGAAATCTCAACATTTTCACTTTGAAGTAAAAATGCTACCAATAGACATATTGCAATGAAAAAACCATCTACTACCTTTATCTCAATAACACCCTTGAAGAGAACAAAATCTATGAGAAAAGTTTCTTTTGCGCAAATAATGGGCTTCCCATGGTGAAAAGTGCCAAAACATTTACAGTGGAATAATAGTGCAAAACTCAACCCTTTGCACTCAAATCTATGCCATATCTTCAATGCATCTACAATTTTGTTAAGGTTTCTATCACATGAACTAGACTCAAATTGGAACCCATCCTAGAAGAACAATCCAAAGGTGGATGAAGGAGATATAGCTCCTCAAAAATCAACTGTTTTTCACTTTTTTCATTGTAGAAATATCATTGCAAATCCAATACCAAAATCTTAATTGGATCAAAAATCTTTTAGCTAGAAACTTCTAGCCTTCATCTTAAGATCATGATTCCATAATAAAAACTCGTAAAAATATCTTTCTGATTTTCCATAATTGCCTTACAATGGTAAAACATTCCCCATGTTTGAAAACCCAAAAACAAGATAGTTACCTTTACTAAAATGCATGCCATTTATTCATACTTCATAGAATGGATGTGAAAGTTTTACCATACGGACTAAGTGATTTCTCAAGTGATCTCATCCAAATCATACTCGAGTTGAAGAAATTATGACTCTTCAAAGTCACTGCCCTTCATCCACAATGTTGTTTTTCGACATTCGGTAGGTTTAGGGGTTAAGATTGGTTGATGCTACGGTTGAGAAACCTGTTGGTCTCTGGAAAATTAGAGCCCAAGATATAGTTAATTGAGAAAAGGGTAGATGTGTCAAAAAAGACTTTTTTTTTTTCTTTTTTTCTTTTTTTTCTTTTTTTTTTCTTTTTTTTTTTTCTTTTTTTTTTCTTTTTTTTTCCTCCTCTTCCCTTCAAATAAGGCTTGATCAAATCAGAGACCCATAGAACTTACAATGAAGTGAATTCAAGTCCACTAAATAATTAGGTTAGGGAATTTTTCTCCCATACTCTCAAATCGATTGCTAAATGCGTGTTTTGGAACCTATAATCACTAGTAGAAACTAGTGTCAATAATTACATAGAACCATTTTGTTTTTTCTTGAAAAACTTTGGGTCCTTCAATCAACCATTACAATTGTTAATTTTCATCAAATTATAACTCATTCATTACTAGTGTAAGTTGGCCCACCATACTGATAAATATATAAGAAGTACTGATAGTCCTCTTAATTGATTTGAGGGTACAAAGTTGTAGAGAAAAATAAGCAATTCTATATCAAAATAGACACCAGTACAAACACGATCTTCTACTAGTAAATCTTGACAAATGAATTAGTCAAAAAATTTCTTCATGCCAATTCTACTCTATGCGTAAACATCAAGATCTAATTTTTCAATAAACATTATTTAAAAAAAAGAAAATTAAAACTTTTATTTTCATGTAGAAGTTAGATTTCAATAGAGTAGGTATAAAGATTAAAATTATGTCATATGAGTTAATGATAATAGGTAGCTTAACTCAATGGAGCAACTCGAACCTCTTCACAATCCTCCATACTTGATTCCAATTGACTTAATAGGAATTACCTCTCAATTTTTTTTCCATGTGTAACTTTAAGCACTATAGCCTAGTGAAAATAGTTTTGTCTACCTCATATAAGAAGGATTGCGCACCTCGGAATTGATTAACCTAACAACTTGCAATAGGTGTAGAAAGTCATCTCCACTGAATTTCCCCATCTACGTACAATCCTATAAGAGGTAAGAAGATGCTCACTACAGGATACGATAGAAGAAGCGAGCAAAATTGAAGTAGCATCGTAAAAGAGAGGTTGTAGTTTTTTTGAAGTAAATGATACTTGGTTCCTACAACAAAGTAGCTAGCTTACATTTAATTCTTGTAGCAGCATACAATTGCTATGACAATATGCCAAGATAGCTTCACTCTATCTTTGACACTATTCCACATGCTCTTTGAAATCCATATGTTATCAATTTTAATTCCATGGAGATTTTTCAAAGTTTTGACCAATATGTCTTTGTAGTCAAAATGCACGTGTGAAGAATAGAATGTAGTTGAAACTCTTGAAACTATCACGTAGATTAACAATGTTGTTAACTTGCATAAGTAAAGACAATAAATAATTTAGAATTGGAATCCAAGAAGTAATAAAGATTAAAAGCAACTTGGACTGATTTGATCAAGTATGGCAAGCTCATTTGGATAAGCATTGTAAAGAAGATCACGGCTATCTCAGAACTGCATATAATTGACTTGCTTAAGGCTTTTGACTTAATATAGACTAGACAAAATAAAATGTAAGCTAACTCTTAAACCTCTAAGAGAGCCCTAAAGGCTATTTCTTGAACTTCCGCACACATGCCTTCTAATACCGGGTCCATGCTTTCAACTGCTCGATTTCTTTGAACATACAAACTCACTTCAGACCTCAAGGAAAGTTACTAGAAAGAAAAGCAGGGCACTGTAGCTTTGTCATTTATAGCAAGTTTGTCACATTGGACAAGTTCTATTAATCACCCTTGGATTGATCTGATCATAAGGCCAAGATTTAAAGTCGTCAAGTTTTGCGCTTCGAGTTGCCAAATTTATTTGTTGATGATGTCCTCGCTAAGCCTCAACGAGGATATTTGATTAGAGGGCTAGTCAGATCCTAGAATAGCCTTGGCGGCCTTAAAATAGCCATGGTAGCATCTTTGTCCTTCAACTCTCCAATACACCAAAAATAACATTTTCACTTTGAATAAAAAGATGAATATCAAAATATAAACATGGAGAATAACAAGGTTAAGCTAAAATTAAGCCATTACTACCACAAAACTTCTCAACTTCATGAAAAACTTTAAGAATTGCAATGATATGGTGCTAGTGCACTATAAAAAAAGAGTTGGATAAGATAATTTTGGATGAGTATGTCTCAATCAAAACATATATCAATTCATCACTATCTCCAATTTCCTAAAAAGCCACATACTTTGTAACAGAATATGTTCAAATTATGCATGTATACTATGTCATATTATCCTTCAATGCATTTGCAGTCACTTTGAACATTTCTTTCTTTTTTACTTACATCAATTCATGAAGAATGCTTGTAAATAGATTTTAGTGATACTTTTGTGAAATGTAGATTGTAGGCACAAGGAACTCACTTACAAACCCAGTCAATACCATAAAAAAAATGAACCTTGCATCACATCCAACTAACAACAATGAGGGGAGCTATGAGAATTCATTGAGTTATTCCAGACAAGTTCAAATGAGCAGTTTATTTACTAGTAAGGAGTTAATTTGATACACTAATAGAAATTGGTATCTTTTAGAGATTTTGTACTATAAGAAGGTGTCATTTGGTGTTGGATAAGTCTTACATGTGTCATTCCATGTATTGGAGATGTTGTCAACGTCTCATCTAGGAATGACTTAATAATCACTAGTAGAAATTCCGTCAAAAATGTTGTCTAGAATAAAATGTCCGAAATGACAAAAGAAAAATCATGTCTCAAATGACACAAACCTATGCCATTATAAGAACAATCATGTCTACAATGACCGAATTTTATGTCATTCTAGACTTAAATCTCTTATGTCATTTGCGACTAGTTATTTCAAACAACATTTTTGGACGCTATTTCTATTAGTGAATGAGTCAACTACAATTGGTTAAACTATTAAAGTTGTAGTGAACAAGTAGTACAAGACACCAATTTCTATAAATGAGAGGCAATAAGAAAATTGAACTAAATATAGTAGGAAATTTGCATATCTTCTAGATGAATATTTGATAAGGAAGATTAGGCAACTAAATCAATTTAGTTCTGGAATGCCCCAACTCTCACAAGACTTTAGAAATTTAGAGAAGTGTTTTAAAAGACAAGATGTGACTCTGATTTCCAAATGACCTTGTTTGTGACAAGGTGTTACATTATTTAATGTCCACAGTGACAACGTTTGTGACACATGGGCTGCTGCTACAGTTAGATCATAGGTTGACACAAATGACATGATGTTGGTAATGACATGACGTAAATGACTCAAAGCTTTGTTGTCATTTGAGACACTTTTTGTGCACCCTTTGACATTGTCTCGTCATTTCTGCTCTCATTATTTTGCCAGTTTCTACTAATGCCTTCTTTGTGGTTTCCTATGGATGTTAGATTGGAGAGGGCTAGCAGATGCCAAATTTTTGCACCCACCTTAGCTTTTTTAGTATGGCCATAATTACTCACCCTGCATGTTTCTGCCCACAAGCATACAAGAGCTTAGGTGGGCTTGGTTCAAATTTTACACTCCAGAAATAAACCTAGTAAAAACACTTACATGCATAGTTACCAGATAAAGTAGAATCTTTTATACTTGTGTCAAGAATCTTCCACATATATAAAATTTTCTACCTATTTCTATTATTTTGAAATGGTTTAGATTATGGTTATATTGGAGTACAAAAAACTATTTTTTTATTTTTTTATTTTGAGGCATATGTGCATATCTAAAATTCGAAAGTACACGAATATTCTCATACTCTAGTTAAGATGCTTGGGATCAGAGGGTTGGTTGTGTATGCAAAAATCTAGATTAGAGTGTTATTTACTACAAAATAACATTTAAGATTTTTTCTTAAACATCATGACCTTATGCCAATTTTACATATTATTGCTTTCTTGATATATCTTCTTCTTCCAAGTCCTCAAACTTTGAAATTGATTCATGTTAACAAAATTGTCTTATTCAATATATGCTATTCATATATATATATATATATATATATATATATACACACACTTTGAACTAAAAAATACTATCATACATTAATAAGTTCTCCATCATCACGATATTAGTAGAATACTTTCGATAAAATCATCGAACAATAAAATAAATAATTTCATAGTACAAACAATGATCATTTTACTTTATTTCTTATCATCATCACTTCATCATCATTATTTTTACTACAATTTGAGGAAAAATAGTAGTAAAATAAGAACAAATTTGTTGCCCCTAAGTTTGATAGCAACTTTAGTTCCATTTTGCCAAATAATCCTGTAATCCCGAGGAAGAATACTCAACACTTGCTTAAAAAAAAAAAAAAAAAAAAAAAAAAAAAAAAACTTTTACACTCTATATATGTAAAGCTATTTTTTTTAAATAATAAATTCTTGTCCTCTAAAAAATAATTTTCCCATTTTTGTTTCGGAAACATAGTATGTCGGACGTGTTATCACCCTACGGTACCCTCAATCCTTACAAAGCTTCAAAGCCAAACGAGAAGAGGCAAAAAAGAAGTTTCTTTCGGCATGTATCACCATACGAATTTATACAAACCCTTTACCTCGAGAAAAGAAAGGTACAAGCGTGAAGCGTCCTACGAAAAGAGCTCAAAGACGGTGGACGGTTATGGAATATGCAACATCTCTCACTTATTGCAAAAGTGGGTTATGGGAACTTGAGCAGCACAATCCTTGTGCGAAAATTGCAAGAGCCCGGGCCCGGGAGCAAAAGCCCCCCCCCCCCCCCCAAATAATGGAGGCTCTCCCCAATGATGGGCATCCCCATGCCCTTTTTGCATCCCCATGTCTTGGCATGGAGTGCAGCTGTGTGTGCATTTGATGATGGGAACATTCCTATTGCAACCAATGGATGCTATGCTTGTACCCATTTTACCCTTTTTTTTATCATTGCATTTTTTTTCATTGTAATTGGAGCTTTCCTTTTGGATGGGACATTCCATTGTCAGCCCTAACATATTTGTTTATGATATCTAGTTCCACCTCTGTGCTCTAGTACCATATCATCGCATTGGCTTACTTGGTTGGTCTATATGAGTAAATGTGGGTCATAGGTGAATGATGTTGCGCATATGTTACTTTTCTTTAGAAATGGTTTTCTCACTTTAGAGAGCTCAAGATATGGGAGGCTTTTGTGGACACCACCACCAAGATTACATGATGGTTTCACATTGCTACTTTCATTCACCATTGAGGTACTTTTGGACATTTACTGAAAGAGTAGAACACCTCACATGCCCAATTTGGACCAAATTTGAGTAAGTTGTGACCATTTGAAAATACCGACCATTGGTTGTTTTGTCGAGTTTCAATCTGTAGGTACATTTTCCCAAAATCGAGCCAAACAGTATTTTCCCAAAGTCATTGAATTTTCCCATTACAACGAAATATGTGTTACCTTCATTTACTTAGACAGATTTGATGGACAATAGCTGCCTACCACTGTCTTATGTAGGAAGGTTTGAGCTTATTCTTCAATGGCTTAGCCCACCACCTCCACTAAGCACCTTCTTTTGAACTTGGTTGAAACCATACTCCGAGCTCATTTCCACATCTCTAAACTCTACTCCTCCATATATATTTTAGAATTCTTTTTTAGATTCTCCAAGCATGTGATGCTATGGACCATATGAATTGATTGTATGGTTTTCTATTTTATTTTTTTTAAAAGAAAAGGATAAAGAGATTGAATGTAAAGTGGCTAAAACTCACATGGCACCACAAACCACCTTCCTAGGCCAATCCAATCAAAAGGTACAGTATAGTTTTCAATTTTGGATTTCAATTTCCTCATGGTGTATATTTAAGATTGCGTGGTTTGAGGATTTCACTTTCAAAACCCAGAACTAATTCCGTCCTGATCCAAATTCAGTGTTTTCACTTGATTCAATCTCCTACATACTTTGCACATTTTCCAAAAATGATCCACTCTCTAGAATCTAAAATGGGATATATGAAATTCCTCCACAACAGGGTTGTCTTATTAGACAAAATTCCTATTCATTTGTCAAACACAATTTAGATGAGGTGTAAATTTAAGACGTTTTCAATGTATCAAATGTACATCTCATCTAAATTTTGTTTGACAAATGAATAGGAATTTTGTCTGATAAGACAACACTGCTCCACAAAGACATGAAATTTGTTGTACTGAGTTCGCCGAAATGCTGCTGGTAGTCCACGACCTTGTCCAAGATGGGATTGCTTTCCTACAAGGACATGTCCGCTCGCTTGCTAAGGTAGGAGTGGTGAAAACTGTCTGAATTTCAGCTTTGCATACTTGGAACAATGGTGTAAAATTTTAATTATTTTTCGATGGTCTGCAAAGCTATTGCAAATCCATCCCAAAAAAAAAAACATTTTTTGAGTAATCCTATAATTTCCTATGAATTTTTGAATCTCAAGTCTTAGGAGTCCCACTACCCGAACATAGAGTGCTGGCTTTTTTGCAAGGCTGTATTCGGAAAACTGTGGATTGAATGTCCCAAAATGAATTAAAATAGGTTTAGGAACTGATATAGGAGTTGTCTAAAACCGTTCAGCATGCATGGTGGGAGCTAAAAACAGTGGATGGTTCCCAAAACCTGTCAGTTTACCATGAACGGACGGTTCTACAGCCCCTACCCATAAACCTACTGTGCGGTTTTTGGGGCTGGACGGTTTTCACGACTCCTACCTTACCACATCCTCAGACTGTAGGACAACACATTCAATTGAAACTTTGAGAATCAGCAACCGACCTCCACAATCTACATACAGTCATTGTAAGGGAAAGTGATAGAAGATAACCGTGTTTCATTTTTCTTAGCCTTCAAGTCAAGTCATGTGTGCATCAATGGTGGCTAATCTAGGAGCGATGAGTTAACCCTTAAAACTTAAACGCCCATTGGGTCTGAAACAGGGCAGCCCAAAATTGGATCACAACATCTTTTGGACTTGGGCATCATGAGTAGTGTACTTTTTCAACTTGGGCATCATGAATGAACCAATCAATGATGGGCTTGCAACCTCCTACAAGTTTATGTACAACCAGTGTTGTCTTATCAGACAAAATTCTTATTCATTTGTCAAACAAAATTTAGATGAGATGTACATTTGATACATTGAAAACGTCTTAGATGTACACCTCATTTAAATTGTGTTTGACAAATGAATAGGAACTTTGTCTAATAAGACTTGACCATGTGTACAACCCAACCTACCTACCACAATCCTTTCAAAGCACAAAATCACTCATACAAATTGTGCTTTGATTTGTAAAATTTCACTCTTTGAATGCATCATAAGAAGGTGACCAGTTTGACATCAAAATATAAGTGAAAAGTTGAATATAGTGAGAGCTACAGAGAAGATTTTGTTGGACAAGCCCCTCGAGCATACTTGGGCGTTTAAGGGTTAAGGTAGGAGAGGAGAAGGTAAAAACTTTAAGCTTGTATCCCTCAAAAATAACTCTTATTTTTTTATTATTATTTATTTAATTTTATTTTTTGGAAAATGACTCTTTCAGGGAGGTTAGGATTTTTTTTTTTTTTTTTTTTATATGACCACACACATGAGAAATTGGGTCAAAAGTGGGTGAGGCTACATTGTTTCATGAAATCTTGCGATTGGAGTTCTAAGATATTGGTGAGAATAGAGAGAATGGTGGGTGATATTCCAAGTAATAAGTATTGTGATACGTAACATGGCATTAGGAATAGTGCTTTTTTTTAAAAATTTATGAAATTGAGAATTTATTCCCAACATGCTTTATAGAAAAATCTAGAACTTACTCTGAGTTGCCTTGAATGTGGTGCGATATCATGGGAGTGGGTGGTATCACAAAGGGTGGTATCACAAAGGGAGAAGGGTTGAGATTCTCTAGGTCATAGTGAGATATCATAGTTGTGAAGAAGGTACATTCCAAAGGTTGGAGGGATGGGATTGCAAGACTAACGATCCGAAGAACACGAATACTCTTTAGTGATACAAATTTACATAATTGCAAGTCAGATCCATGCTAGCTAAGAGAGTAACAATAGAAAGGGGAAGCATTACTCAGAGATAAGTGATATCATAAAGGTCCGTGTAGGTGAGATATCTCAAATCTAGTCACAAAACAACTAAAATCCATCTAGTACTATACTAGATACTTTGATATCTTTCCACCACGATGACAAATTCTCATGGAGAATGAACTTCCCACAACTACTTGCAACTTTTTTCTAGTTTATGGAGTTTGATGTCACTTGGTAGATACAATCACGAACTTGTAAAAAGTTTCAGAGCTCAGCACGTACCGAGGTGATTATGAGATTCACTGCTACGATCACAATTTATTTTTATTAAAACTTCCAGTGAATGTGCAGTGAGAGGCTGATACTTCCAGTAAGTTGGTTCATCCAACCGCCTTGAGTTCAGAAAAGTAGCTTGCTAACAATGCTGACAAAGTTTGGGTATCATATGGATGATCATTACTAGCTTGGAAATGCCAGAACGAGCTGGCTTATGAGTACTGACTGTCACCATATTCGGTTAGAATGGTCAATTTGGATATTTCTTGACAAGGCAACGATCGGGCAGATCCGGCAGGTGTTATGAAATTGTCAAATTACCAATTGTCAATGCTGAAAGTACTGAATTATCTCCAACTCGAAACCTAGATGTTAACTAAGTATCACATGAGTACACCGAAGTATCACAAGTGTGTAAACAAAAATCACATGTAGGAAAGAGGATAATGGGTAGTTGCCTTCTAGAAGCCAAGATGAAAAGTAGTTGTATGTAAGACACAAGAGACACTTAAAATGGCACTATGTTATATACCATTTTGTCAAACCAAAACTTGCATTTGTGTGCCTACACAATAATTTATTCTATAATATCACAATTTTCCTATAAGATCATTATGATATATTATGGCGATATTCGTTATATTGAGACGATTTGGAGTCTCATTTCATCCGGGGATAAAGAAAAACTGTTCTACATGTTCAATATTGAATCTTTTTTATAATTTGAGGCTTTTACATATAAATACACATGAATACCTCTAGTGCCCAAAAGTTGCATTCAAGTTTTATCCCCGGCTTGGGATAAATCCAACAGACCTAAAGTATGCTCAAAGTCTCAAAGTGCACATATTGTCTCAATGTAACGAATATGGCCATTATTGTATATATCATCATTCATATTCTCAAATGTCACGTGGATTTTGGATAGATGAGCATACCACTTTAGCGTAATAATGCCATAATTTTAGCGGAATTGGGGTTCAAGCCGAAGTTGATGCGAAGGAAGGAGCTGAAGAATAGATCTCAAATGAGGACATTTAGAAAAATTCCATATAATGAGACCTCATTTTACATTCATGGTTCAAGTTATTTCTCAAGCATTGATGTGAACTCAACTCAGCTCAACTTCTCATTCTAATGGTATTTGACCCTATTCATTGAATAGGGTCAAGTACGATTCTGTATACGTTGAATTGGGTCATGTACGATTCTGTATATATACGTCTCAAATTGTGATTGAAATTCCACCTTTGATATTCTAGGATCCAGATTCAGAAACAAACATTTCAGAATAAAATCCAACCGTACAAATTGTTGTGACAAGTTGAGAATGATAGCCTAATCTCGTCTGTAGGTTCGAGCAGATGTTATGATGTTGGCTCCTCCAGTCAGGAGCCATGCACAGGATCAGATACCACCCCAGGGACAGTGGACATTTGGCTAGTTTCTAGAATTGGAAAAGATGCCGCGGTGACATTTGCAACAGGATAGTATCGATGGCGTATCGATAATATTGACCTTGCACTGTTCGCTAGTCAATGGGGTCAGCTAGCAGGTCGACCTGCCTGCTGCCAAATAATGCATGGGGAGCCAAAAGTCTTTGTATCTTTTCAGAACGCATTTGAGTCTCTTTACAGCTTCCATCATGTTGCACGTCGTACGTCGCACCTTGCATGCTTCCTTGCTTGCTTGCTTGCTTCCTACCTCCACATTTTTACATAATTGACTCCGTCGCCATTAAGAAGCATCATCTTCTACACCACTGGAAGCTAGCTAGCTGCATGCGGTGACTTACTTCTTTTAGTCTCAATCTTGCTACAGTCTGGCATCTCCCTCCGTGGACTCTAAGCTTGCGCTTTTTCCTTGCATGCAAATTTTCAACCCCACCCCCGTCGTCGTCATCGATACTTCATGAGCTACGCCCACACTCTAATCAAGTTCTTCATGCCGACCTGGTGCTTTGATCGGCATTATTGCTAATGAACTCGAGGACCTCATTCCGTCGGGAACAAGTTACAGTCCTTAGAAGCATCCAGGTGCTGAGATTGACATTAATGATTGGAACTGGACAGTCTACAACAATCCTTCGATGAAGACAAGTTCGAAATACTGTTCACAGCGTACCTGTAATAAGAGGAATCTCTAGATGAGTAACTGCAGATGTGTAAACCTGCGATCAAACGGCTAAGTACAGTTTAGAAAACCTGAGCTTGTAATCGCTAAAACAGCAAGCTGAAGCTCCAGCTGATTCGGAAGCAAAGGCGGGGCTTGAGTGACTCGCAGGAATGTTTCAGAGAAATCTACAGCGGTGATATACTTTCTACAGCTTGCTGTTGCTAAGATAGAGTGCGAGAGGCAGTAGGTGCTAAGATTGACATCAGTAGTAATCACTGCCCAGTGATGATAATACGATTAAAGAATTATGCGCAAGATTGTGTGCAATTGTGTGCTCTTAAACAATTCCTCGATGATAACACGTTACTTAGGAGTCCATGTTAAGGCGAATCGTAATCTAGATAATGTATGACTGTAATCTGTATAGGTATAATAATCTGCAATCAAAGTGCTCAGTACATTCTAGACCTAGCCACCGGTAGCTGAAGCTCCAGTCGACTCGGATGCAAAGGCGAGGCTTGAGTAGGTTTCAGTGTATGGCTTAGATTCAAGAGAAATTGCTCCGGCAATCTAAGCCGTTCGTAGTTTGTAGAGCTTGGAGTTGGTTGCGAGGAGGCGGTAGTACGAACAGCAGCGATGGGGGATCAGGCAACTAACTCTGGCCGAAGTTAGACGTGCCATCTTCGAACTGCATGGGTCTGACACAAAACAGAGCACTGCATCAAATCCTGCGCAAATCTCAGCAAACGAAAGCCACTCCTCGAAACGAGCGTCACTGAAAGTAGTCCCAATCATTATACGGCTCTGCCATGGCCAGTACTGGTCTGGCCATGGCCGATTCAAAATGCAGTTGATCAGCAAAATGGCGGTGTCCGAGCGCATTGTAACGAACTACTACAACTCACTAACTCCTGCAAACGTTTTGACTTCCCTCCCTCTTGTGTCAGATCGTCATCTAACATTTTCTTGTCGTCATAAGTACTAACAAGTTATATCCATAACCCGAAGCTAGCTCCATGTTCTGACTGTCGCAGCCTTCACCTGCTCACTAATGGCATCATGACGTGATTCAGGTGCTCTGAAGGCAGATACCGGTAATCATGAGCCACTGCCTTATTAAATGCTGCCGAAGAGGAATCGAGATTTTATCCATAGACTGCTCGAGCGGTAGATGATCGCTCTCATTTAAAGCAGTACCTCGACCGTGAGGACTTTGGAAATCGCGTGCACTTATGGGGTCGATTAGACATCCGCAGGTTTACGTGGGGCTTTTTGTCAGCGTTGATTGGAATTTGTGCCATGAAACCTCATTTTAGTACTCTCTATTTGAGCAAACTGATCCTAAATTGTCGGCCACTCTCCTGGAGCTTATGCAGAAGATTGTAAACCATGTTGAGAATGCATACATGGTAGAACAGAGTGTATACATGCACAGAGCGGAAGCGATTCGTAGAAAAGAAAGAATGAATAATATCAATAAAACGTTGATGAAGCTACAAGGCTCATGAATGTACAATTCTACCCTCTCTATCTACAGCCGAAAAATTTCTAATGCCATATACATCACTAATTCTGATCATGAAAATCCCACAACACCATCCTCGGGCTCGGCATCTCGTATTCATGAAGCCGAACGGCGCTGGCGTTTCCACCAGGGAGATTGTTGTTAGCCGGAGGTCCGACGATAGCGTTGTTAGGATTGATCAGACTCGGAGAGTATTGAGCATTGATGAGAGTACTGTAAGCTCCATGGAGAGGTAGTGAATTGCACTCAAGATACGAGCTTAAGGCAGCGGTGTTCGGTGACATCAACGGCCCAGTGAAGCTCCGGTTATTGAAGCTGAAGTTATTGCTAGTAGACTGATCTTGCTGGTTATTGAAGCAGCCGAGGTTAATCCTGATATCTAACTTGGAATTTGAAACTTCACTCTCGAGCGAGCGATTCAGGAACTGATCGTCAAGCGGGGGTCGACTAGATGAAAACCAGCGAGTGAGGGCATCGATACCTGTCGGTTTTGGCAAAGGCTCCACGATCTGCTGAGGTGCCGGGAGATATGATTCAATAGCGGTCAAGTCCTGCTCAGGAATGTTGGTCATGGGGTACCTGGAATGTAACTCGACGTCGTTCGAGAGCGCCTCCTCGGTGCTACTACTGTCGTCCATACTATGCGAGTTACCCGAGTTGTTTTTGTGATTGTGAACGTAGATTGTGGAATCCATGAAGTGAGATACCGGTGGTCCGATCATGTTGTTGTTCTTGCCGCATTCGGCTCGAACGGCTTTGCTAATCAGACTGTCGCGGAAGCATCGACGTGCTGCCTCCTCAGCAACCTGCAGAATGATTGTACTGTATTAAGTGCACAGTTTATATTAAAAAATTGGTGGTGGAGGCGAAGATAACGACATAAGCAGGTACCTGGGATTCTGTTCCAGAGCACTGCGCCATCGTGCCAGCCAAGTCGCGCAGAAAATCAGCAATGGGCTTGTGCGTCACGGGATCAATGCCCATGTCACACAGCTTTTTCTTCAGTCGTGTATTCCAATGATTCTTGATGTCATTATCGGTGCGGCCGGGCATTTGCGTGGCGATAAGGGACCATCTGCAGTAGAGTGGGCCACTTCAATGAGTTTTGAACAGCCAGTCACTAAGTTAGCCGTAACCTACAGTTGCTGATTCAGACTTACCTGCTTCCATGAACTGCATGGAGCTGCACTATGAGATCCTCTTCTTCCGGTGTGAAGCTCCCGTGTCGTATATCAGGTCGCAAGTAATTAGTCCACCGCAAACGACAGCTCTTGCCACATCTCTGTAGACCTGCAGGCACACAAATTCACGTATTAAGCTTTCGTAACTGCCAACCTCACACTGTTCAAAAGTTACTCATTACCGATTCTTGCTTGTACCTGCTTTCTTTCCCACGCTACGCCAGTGCCCAGTCCCGTAAGTCTCCACATACTTCCGGAGCTTCTCATCTTCCTCGGCTGTCCACGCTCCTTTCCGAACGTCTTCGACCCCGTTACTCTTCGACACTGATCTCGTCATCGTTGACCTTGAGATAGAACAGAACCTGTCAACCTTGAACCTTGAACCTGTTTGCAAACCCCACCTTACTATCACTGCATGCAACGTCGAAGCAGCTAAGATCTTGATTCTAGAATCGCGCAGAATAAAGAGCTGTGAAGGCGCTGTGAAACGATGGCTACTTCCATGCAATCAGAGGGTATATGAAGTATTACAATACATATTTTACTAAGAAGCTGTTTATCCACTACACACAGACACGTACTTTGGGTACCCGAAAGTGGAGATGCACCTGCGTGGGCGGCCGACTGCAAAGGCAGGCGGACAAGACTAAGATCTATCGAAATCAAGAATTGAATACTGCAGAATCTGCTACTACTGCTGTAGGTAGTGTCGGAAACTCGAGTTGCTCAGGAAGAAGACGGCGCCATAGCAGCAGCAGTTTGTTGAATGAGCAGAAGCTGTAAGTTAGTAGCAAGCTAAGGTCCAAGACAAATCACCGGACTGCCTGCTCTGTTTGACTTGGAGTGAGTGAGCGAACGAGCTAGCAGGCTGCAGGGAACGATGTGGGTAGAGCTGGTAGAATTGAGGAGAGAAGACCAAGCTAGGTGTGCTTGCTTGGATGGCTTGGCTGGCTGCTTGGGGTTGCAGTGTACCCCACCCAACCACCCAGGGCTGAGTGAGGTCAGCTTTGGGCCCGGGCCTGCCCGGAAATAGCAAGTCACGGCGCCTGCAGACCTGCTTGCCACGCCACGTGAGCCTTGGCTCCACCCCTACCTCAGCGACCGTCAAAGTGACGCGGGCCAACCCATGCCCATGAAAACAACGTGAGAATCAACTTCCGCCTCCGGTTGATTGTTTTCCCGACTCCGTTTTTCACTTCGATGCCGCTGGCTGTGTCGTCGTCGATCTCGGTACTAGCATTTGCATCCGACCATGCTTAACTCGTCAGAGATCTTGTTGCAGCTAAAAGCAAATCCTAATAGAGTCGTGGAAGTCCATTTCTAGAAACATGAAGACTTTGTAAGTCTTGTTGCAATGGAAAGGTTGTCCACTAAGTATTGTTTATACATACCGCCAAATTCATCAATATCATTCGTGATAATAATGCTCATCAATTCTCTGAAAATGACGTGTTTGTAATGACATAGAAGTACCTATTATTATACTGATTATCATACCTATCACTTTCCCTCAAAGCTTTTCTATATAACAGTTGATCAATATTCAATCATAATACAATAAAAGATCGCTTAGATGAACATGTTCTTTGGTTTTCTTGAATCATATTTATAAGTTACATAATACTCAAATACTTAACCTGGTTAAGAGGTGATTTTACAAAGGTCCTTCAACAACAAAAAAAAAAAAAAAAAAAAAAAAAAAAAAAAAAAAAAAAAAAAAAAATTGTGAATGAAAGTTTTATTCTATTCTCTCATGAATATCATGCGAGGGTCGAAACTCCACCACTCACATGTTCCAGGATGAAAGTGGCTTTTCCTCAATAAAACTTACCTCCTTCGCATTTTACAAACAAACAGAAGTTCACTCATTCAAGTGGTAGGGAAAGAAAAGCTGCTCAGGTGCAACAGGGAAATCGAGGTTCCACATAGCTCTGCCCGTGCTATGCTATGGTGGGTTCCGGCCAGAACAGAAGTTGGCCAATGTGGCCAGGCACTCATGCCGTCCAAAAGACCTTTCATTGACTAGGTCCATTGGATAAAATTCCAAAAGCAATGGCTAGATTGACATATGCTACAAAACAACAACGCCATTGCACGTCAGTCACTTCAGTAAAACAAGCTCCGTGAGTCCAACACATTCCCGCATGATTTGTTTTTTTTTTAAATTCTTTTCAAGTAGAAGCTCCGACTGTGGTGTCAAACAAGTAATACGTTGAACATGGAACCTTGCACTGTTCATGGCAACTGGTGCCCTGCCAAATTGCATATGTACAAAGCCCTTCGAGAAGGCTTCTTCTTGGAAGATGTAGTTTTATTTTATTTTGTTTTGTTCCAATCTATTCCACGTTGGATAGTCTAGTGATAGGTTGTCCAGAGATGCATTTCACGAGACTCATACCTAGAGTTGTGTTTGAGGTGAGAACTTGCAACGTAACACACTTTCCAGTTTCGGGCCTGTTCATTTGACGGGCGCTCTTGCTCCAGAGAGGGGATTACAGCATAATGCCCTCTACGATTCTCACCTTATTGAGAAAAAAAACCCAGGCAACATAAGAAGTTTGCAAAGAAATTGTACGATGCCGGCTCTAGAGAGGGGCAGCCGAAACTGAAAAGTGTGTTACGCAGTAGGAGTACCCTCTCGTTGGGGGCTCCTGCTATACAAAACTCATTCTTGTTTTGACCCTTAAACCATCGCAGTCTATGTTCACCTTGAGATTAACTTTTCAAGAAGGTGTCATAGGTGAATATGAAAGTAAGCTAATTAGAAGAGTGGAAATCTCCAACTCATGCACCGACTCCAATCAAAGAACAACCTCATAAACACTCCCTAAACGAAAACTAATCATAAAATTTATTTTTTATTTTCTTTTAGCTTGAATATTAGTCTTGCACTAGTAAAGAATGCCTCAACATATGATAAGGAAAAAAGGTTCATATCTAGACCTTTTGTACTAAAAGGAATGCTATATCTTTGTCACATCTTAGATTGAGAAAGGATTCTTCCAGCACAATGATTTTAAGTTAGTGTGAAGCCAAATGGGACCAAAAGCATTTCACTCTCCAATCACAAATTTTAGAAGGCTATGATCAAGCTTCATGGTACATAGTGTAAAGCGACCCTAATGACAACGCTAATGAAGAAACGTGCGATTGTGGATCCAAATGTATCCTATAAGAGCATGGAAGTCCATAAGCTTAAGGGCCAGTTTACACTACACTGGAGAAGTTCACCGGTCAAGAAATTAAGGAGAAATCTTAGATGTGATCGACTGAAATTGAGGCTCTCGAAATGTGATTAGCTGAAAATGGAGTTCTTGACAACCACTCATCTTCTCCACAGTAGTGTGAACCGACCCTTAAGGTCTATTCGCACCTGGCCTTTGCAAAGAGTGTGCATAAAAATTTAACACCTCCACAATTTGGGGAGAAATGCCTTCTTCTGAGGAAAGGTGTCATCAATGAGGTTTGGGAAGGTGTAATCAATAGTGAGGGGATAATGTAATGGCCCCTCAAGTGGGACAATACATAAAACCACTCTTAAGTGAGGAAAATTTGAGAATCTTTCCAATATTGGTGCTCCCTTAAGTATTGCCTACTATTGCTCAAATCTCTTTTGTCCTCCTAAATGTTAACTAATACCTTACTCTTTTAAAGTGTGCCATGTGGACATCCATGTAGGATTGGTAACTACTAAAGAATGTAGGTGGGAACACACACTTTCTAATAAAGATACGACCCCCTCCTAAGACCTCCTTTAAGGCCAGGCAGTGTTGTCTTATCAGACAAAATTCCTATTCATTTGTCAAACAAAATTTAGATGAGATGTACATTTGCTACATTCAAAATGTCTAAAATGTACACCTCATTTAAATTATGTTTGACAAATGAATAGGAACTTTGTTTAATAAGACAACCCTGAGGCCAGGTGCAAACAGGCCTTTAGTATTATAATACTTATCTTTGTACATAAATTCTCTACTTTATTGAATGAGTCTCCTGAAACTGAAGTTAAGTTTCTTTGAGGGCGCCCTTATTGAACATGAGTCGGCAATCTCTGCACATTTTTGTGCTGCCCATTAGGACGTTGTGTGACGTCAATTAAGTCTACACTGATGATGTTAATTAGTATTGTGTTTTTTTGAGATTTGAAAATGCTATCACTATTTTACTCCTAACATAATTTTACTTTTTACCAAGAGTATTGATGCCTATAGTATTTTCAAAATCTAACGCAATTCAATAGTTCGGGTCTACCATGTAAGTAAGGGTTACAATTTATAGAATTATACTATAGAGATTGGGTTCTTTTGAAAAATTCTACACAATATTTACAATATAACTTCTGAAAATTGAGAAAACTGTAGTCTAACATTGGTTGAAATCAATTCCTAAGATTCCTAAGACACAGATCTTAGCTCCTAAACGTCCCAACCTATTTTTAGCTATAACACATATCTTTTAAAAAAGTGTGATAAATGAAAATGAGAATAAGCTACTAACAGCTTTACCATACGAACTTGTAACAGTCTTGTTGTAGATCATATAGACCATAATTTGAGTCAGGAAGCCTCATGGATTGGGAGATCATAATGTATTAGTACTAAAAACAAACTGCAAAATTTTGTTATTTTTACTTCGGTGTGGAAATTCTACCAACAAACTAATCGCAATGAAAAAATCACATACTAGAAAATTGTTCACCTTCATCTCAAAACTCCCTTGCACCAAACAAATTCATCAAAAATAATTATCGGCTCATAGAGTAGCCTTGCAATGGTAAAACTACCAACAAATTTAGAATCAAAAAGTAGTCCAAAACTAGACCCTTTGCACTCAATTTTATGCCTTATCCTCAAAAACATTTTCTACGTAATCAAGGTTTCCACCACTAGGACTAAACTCTAATAGGAATCCACCCTAAGAGATAAAATTGAAATCTAAGAGAGATTGAAGGAGATACTCCTCAAATTTCATCCATTTCGTCTAGCACTTTCTTCTTTGTAGAAACATCATTGCAAATCCAATATCAGAGTTAATTGCATCAACAATATTCCACTAGAAAGTTGTTGGGATTCATTATAAGATCATCCTTGTGTAAAAAAATAATCATGAAAAACCAATTTTGATTTCACATCTTTAATTGGCTTGCAATGATCAAACAGTCTTATGTCTCTCATCTCGAAAAAAAAAGCTGATTTCACTAAAATGCACGCCATTAATTCATAGTTCATCATGTGAATTTACAAATTTTACCACACAAACTAAACTTGGTTCAAGACTCAACCGAAGTGATTTCGTCAAAAACAAAGCTTGGAACGAAAAATCTACGCCTCATCAAATTTTCTACCTTCTCAAATTTTCTTTAAAAGCGACGATGGGGTTTAAAAAAGTGTTCTAGAGCACCTTGGTGGAGTTGTCAACCCAATGACAATTGGCATTAAATCTACATGAGAGGATATGTTTTTCAATCATTCTCTACTTTGGTATTAAATTTCCACTGAATTGACCCCAAAAGTTAAACATCATGCTACTTGAGTGAGATGACAAAATTGGAAATATTTCCAAGGATTTCTAAGATGTGGGGTAGGTTTGGTAACAACCCCTTCAAAATGAAACTCTTTAGTTGGTGTGCCATTTATAGATTCAATGACGTCATAGATCTCTTTTCAATTACTATGTTAGTTGGATGGGACCAGTCAGTCTAAGGTAAGTTCCATGGGCTGAAATGGGCAAAGGTAAAAAAAATTCTTTAGCAGCCCGTAAAAGTATTATGAAGCAACCAATAAGTTAGAGCCCACTTTGGAGCCTTGTCATGAATTTGTACAAAAAAAAATCCAAATAGTTTCCTAATATCGGTTTTTGTAGAGCCTCAAATGCCATGTTAACCCCTGAAGATCTTTGATACAAAATTGTCTAAATTATCATAAAGAACCTTCTTCTACTTCAGGTCTAAAGAAACTCAATCTAAGAATTAATTAGAATATCCAACCGTAGGATCTTGAAGTTAACTTGACCCTTTACTCGAATGTCAAATTTGAATTGTTAATTTTTTCTTTGATTTTGAGATTATAATGGTCAAAGTTGGCTGAATTCTTTTCCTGCGGAAATCTCAAGAAGCTTATTCTTGGATCTTTAGGGGTTAAAAGGATGGTATTTTCAAGGCAACCTATGACCTACAAAAAAAAGAATGCGTCTATTCAATGACGGTGCAGTGTGTACTTTGTTTTTAAAAAAAATCCAAAAAGTATTCCACGATGTCAAATTTTGTAGAGCCTCAAATGCCATAAAAAGATGGTTTTTTCAAGGCAACTTATAACCTTCGAAAATTAGTATACGTTTATTCAATATTTTACCTCACCACTTCTAAAAATGTAGCCATGTTGTGTGTACTTTGTTTAACCCCCTAAAGATCCATGATGTTTTGGGAGCTTGAAATCCCAACACTGACCACTATGTACTAATGGGGGTACGTCCAATATTTTTGGAAATTTTTGATAATTTCAACCATAGGGTCTTGAAGTAGACTACCATCGGTAGCAGTGTGAAACTTTTCAATCGTTGGAGCATCACTAGATGTGAGATCATAACATTTGAAGTTGATTGTTAAATTAAAGCCGAATCGGTGGCCGTGGTCATTTAGGGGTTAAGTATGAGGAATCAACACAAGCCCCTTGTATTAGAGATGAGAGATAGAAACTCCGGTCCCTTTCTAAGGGGCCGTCATAAATGAAGTGTTCATTCGTAATGCTAATGTCCCAATGGCCACCGGACAAGGGGAAATTGGAACAAATGAATACTACTTCCCCCTCTTCAGAGTGGACACTCAAACTACGCTAGTTTCTAGCCTAGTTACTAATGCCTTGAAGATACTTGACATAGTATCCCCCAAAGGGCCCCTTGTATTGGACATCTATATACAGCAAACCTCGACCCCTCTATATGGTACCAAGATTGGGTACCATATATTGGTATGAATATGTTTATCACTTCTCGGACATTATTGGACTTTTGTGCGTATTCACGTGGAGGTACACGCTTGCAAAACGTTTGGCCCTCAAGCATGGGCTATGTACAACACACACTTTGCAATGAATCTTTTTCCTTTTGATTTTAGCTACCAAAACACCCAAAAGCAAGTGAAATTCTAGTTTTGTACGATAGTGAAGTACAGTTGACTGTTTTATTGTGGAGGGTTGACCAGGTGGGGGAGGGAGGAGTAGATAAGGTCAGATGGTTGACATGTTCCATTTTCTACCCTCCAAGGTCAGCTTTGACATTACTCTCATTTCCAAAGTCTCACTCTCTTGAAAGGTTTTAAGGAAAGTTACGGTCGAAGTACCCATAACCACCAACATAAGAAAATTCGCCCATTTGTAGCTGGCCTATTTATAGTGGGTAATTTTTTGGGGTGATAAGATAGTTTTTAGGAAGGTTTGTAATTTTTTTATATTTTTCTGTAAAACACATGAATTAATACAAATTTTGAAACAGTAAATTGCTGCAGGACCCGTAATCAACTTGTAGGATATGCAAAAGCCACCTTAACTGGTACGAATTTCCATTCATGATTCGACCCACAACCACCAGCTTTTTTATTGTTTTGATTGGTCAATTTGAATTGAGTGTTCTGACAATGCTAGTTCAGGCTAGGTGCGGTTATGGGTTGACCTATAGGTTGATACTGGGGTTGCTGGTAATTTTAGGTACTTCTACCTTAGTGGTTAAAACCCGAAACAGGTTTTGGAGGTTCCTGCAGGAGAAAAACTTAGTCAACTTTGATCATTATAATCTCACAAATGAGGAAGAATGAACGGTTCAAATTTGGTAATTATGTGAGAAGAATGTCAAGTGAACTTTGAGATCTTACGGTTGAATTTTTAAAATTGTGCTTAGATTAAGATTCTTTGAGCTTAATCTAAAGGAAGGTCAAATTTTGTGACTTAGACCGTTTTGCAACAAGGAAATTCAGGGGTTAATGATTTTTGAGAATTATTTATATCAGATTCCATTACTTGAATGACAAACCATGAAGAAGTTGAAGGTACAAATTATGTAAATTTCAAGAGCTCAAGCCCCCAAACATGTCCAAGTGATAAGAGGTCCGTATCACATTCATGTTATCATAAGGCACCACAAGCCTTGGCTTGGTGGTTAGGGCTTAGGCCCCCAATGAGGAGGTCGTGGGTTCTATTCCCCATGCCGGCGCGGTGCTCACCACTATAGTCCACCCAACTATTGTGGGGGGTCTTTGGACCTTGTTGTATGGGTACCTCAAAGCCCTTTGGGGGGATACTATGTCAAGTATCTTCAAGGCAATTGTAACTAGGCTAGAAACTAGCGTAGTTATAGTGTCCACCCTCGAGAGGGGGAAGTAGTATTGTTCGAATTTCCCCTTGTCCGGTGGCCATCGGGATATTAGCATTACGAACGGACACTTCATTCACGCCGGCCCCTTTGAAAGGGACCGGAGTTTCTATCTATCTATCTATCATGTTATCATATAAACTTCTATGTGAAACTAGTGTTTGTTTACGCCCTTGTCGCATAGCTCTATTAATTGTCATTGAGTGACGATTGTGTCGGCCTCTTACATAGGTCGGAGTTTCTCTTCTTCTTCTACATGACACTCTAGAATCAAATTATCAACTTTGAATATTATTACATACAACACAACAATTGAAGGGCTTGAATTCCCCCATGTCTTACATTCCATATATAGTGTATCAATCTCTCCCAAAAGGGGTGAGTAGTCTTGTACCAGAGTCCTCTTGTCCGGTGGGCATTAGGACAGTGGCTTGACGAACAGACACTCTAATCACGCCGGTCTTGAAAAAGGACCGGAGTTTTTATCTATCTATCTATTTCAATCTCTCAAGTTTATGAGATTTTATATGAAAATGAATGTGACAAGGATTTACAAACAAAACCCAGTGCCTTTACAGTTGCAAGGCTCCAAGAAATACGAAAAAGAAAAAAAACAAGGAAAAGAGCATACTGTATGTTCTCATGGTGCGTCTGAAAAGAGGGTTCTCCATCAGCGTTGCCGATTTCCATGTTGAGGCCAAATGGATGGGGCCCTGCCAGGAGTGTATGATTTGGTGTTTTCCCGGAATCCCGAGGCGAGGCGGCCTATGTGGAGATCATGCGTGGATGGAAAAGACAAAGACGAAGGAGGCCCCTCCCCACCTCATTTCATTTGCGAGGGTACCGTGCATGGAAAGTTGTGTGCTAAACCATGTTTGTCTTTTATGCCGCACTATTGATTCCACACGGTGGTGTGTAACGATGGATGTTATACACGCGACAATTGGACACTTGATGTACACTAGACAAGCTCTCTTGAATGTACATGATTGGTGGTCTTGTCTACCTTCTCAAAGGAGACAATTAGGATAGTACAACTTACCCAATCCTCGAAACTCGGACATAGAGAGCTATTATAGCTAACTTACTAATAGGGCTTTCATTCTTTTTTGCTCTTATGATTGATGTCCATGTCGATTTCGATAACTTTATGATGCATGCACCATATGATTCTTGAGAGACTCGTTGAGAACGCCACATGGATTAACTCCTAAATTTCCTTGTGTTTTTGAAAGAAATAATTCAAAAGTTACTGAAACCTATGAAGATTGTTTTAGTCATTTTTGGAAGCTTCCCTTGTAGAATTGGTAAACTTCTGCCTTAGGTCACTTTGGAGTTCGAGTATTAATTTAGTTATGGACATACTTTTTTTTTTAAATAATTAAAAAAGGTTAAATATAAACTGCTCCATCTTGGATCGCATCACGAGAATTGCCCGAGAAGATTCAGAAGTTCGTATTTGACTCTACAATTTGTTGAACACACACCTTGTAGTGTAGGGAACACCCAATAAGAATCTAAGTCAAAATGTTAAATTTAATTCAAAAACCTAGGATGCCCAAAATAGCAAAAGATTGTTTCAATCTTGAAGAATAGTTAGGGATTAAGTATACGCAAAAAAATTCCCCCTAATTAAACACAAAATTCTCTCATAGATGAACCATTGCCTCATATGTGTGCTAAAATATGAAGGCCCTTGAGCTCCTACCCTTGGAGCTGTATTTTAATTTAAGCATGTAATTGAGGCAAAACTCTACCCTTTTACACAAGGAATGAGGAACATGAAAATGGGAGCAAAGAAGTAGTAAATTGGAGATCAAGGGAACATGAGATGGAAACAAAGGATGGGAATTGGGAATAGAGGATAGGAACTAGAAACAAATTATGGGAACCAATAAGGACATTTCGGGGACGGGGAACTGGCAACAAAGATATGGGAACCAAGATACAAAAACCGAGAATCTGGAACGGGAGTTTGGAGATGAGGAACTATGAAGATGGTAACAGAGAATGGAGAATTGAGCACAAAAGACGGGGAACCAAAAACACAAGAACAATGAACATGCTATAAATCTCAAAAAGCAAGGGGGACCATAAACGAGGGAACCCGGTACATGGGATAATGTTTAAAGAGCACCAAGTAAAGAGCTCCCGCATCTGGGACGAGGGGGTCCTTACTCACAAATTACTCAATTTGTTTAGTTTTGTGTGTCCAGAGGACACGGATACATACTAAGGTAGACAGACCCAAAACCGACAGGCAACCAATAACCGATCAAGCCCAATTCCTAGATTTCGAAAGAACAGATGTACCTCATTTATATATTTGAGCATGTGTTCGGCTTTAGGTTCCAAGCAACTTTTCACTTTAAACAATTATAACTATTTGAATAATACAAATAAAATCACAAAACTTTTTGCATTCAACAAGAACCTTATGTTTGCACACATGAAAAATTCTAAAAAATATATATACCTTAATATCATGTGCTAAAATCCTTAAGTTGTCGGTTATAGGGCCTCTACCTTAGTCTCTAAGAAAAGCTTGCCAGCATAACATTACGGAATGATAGATGATAAATGGACCCACGCAGAATCCTTCCATCTACCCTATTTAATCATCCACAGAGGCAATCAATCAGCACCCGCAGTGCAATATCTTCAATATTCACCAACATTTCATAGATTCGACTTCCAGATCTATGAAAAGAGTTCGACGAGGAAAAAAGTGTGGGAGAGCAAGAGTGAGAAGGCAGAGGGGCAATCAGCCCAGCATCGCGAGAGGATCGACCGTCGCGTCTGGAAAATCAACCCATCAATCGGCGGATTCATAGCTGCCAAGAGAGAGAGGGAGGGAGGGGGGGAGGGCGACGATCATGGCGCTCTCACTGCGGCAGAAACAGCTCGGTAATGCCTCTTTTCTAGCAGATCTGCTACCTTGCTATTCGATTGCATATCTTTCACCTTCACAGAATCACTATAATCAATTGCTTGCATCTGAACTCAAGTCGCAGAAACCATCTTCAAACATTTTGAACCATTAAAGTCCTTTTAGGGTTTCCCGAACATGTGCGCTATCACCGACCCAGCATCTCAATCTGAAGGATCAGTATCTTCATTTTGGATTCTGGATTCCCTTGCCAAGGTCTTGTGATATAAGGGGTGATTTAAGATTCGTTTTTATGGTGTGTGGACAACTATTCATAGTGTTTAACATTCTTGTAAAGTACTAGAATGATTTGTGAGGAACATTGTGAACCATCTGGTGAAATGAATAATTATATCACAATTTGTGTCTACTTTCGAGTTTGATGTCACGGAGGCATTCCAGCTCCATTTAAAAGTTAATATCTTTATTTTAGATTTTGAGCTTGATCTGCTGGTAGAGTGATGCCAGTTCAGTTCCGGAGGTTTAGGGTTTAGTGTATTACCAGCGAAGAAGAGGTTCTCTTTCATTTGTGACGTGATGGATACCGTGTCATTGTGCGTGGTAAGCGACTCATAACATTCAGCATTCCTGTGAAAAAACTAGAATGATTACATTCCAGTACCTCAGATGTTGAACCATCGCGATTTGTGACTACTTCCGATTTTAGAGAGACAGTCCAGCTACATTTCATTAATGTGAGATTCATCACAGTCTTCAATGATTTGCTAAGAACATTTTGAACCACCTAGTCGATCATTGCATTATATCACAGTTTTGTGTTTACTCTCAAGTTTGATCATAGGGAGACGGTCCAAGCTCTTGGAGGTTTGATCTCTTATTCTTCAATTGTGCAAAGAATTGTGGGGGCTGAAGTTGTGGTGCCATGTGTGACAGATGCTGTGGTTCGGATGCTGAATCTGAACCATCCAGTGCTAAGTGGGGGAACAGCAGATGAAGAAGTATACAAAGTGCTAATCTACGACAACTTCTGTCGCGACATTCTATCACCGCTGATTCGTGTCAACGACTTACGAAAGCACGGCATTACACTATACTTAGGGTTAGACAAGGAGCGTCAGAACGTGTCTGATGTACCAGCCATATACTTCGTGCAACCCTCCCAGAGCAACGTGCAGCGAATCATCCTGGATGCGTCTCGGGGCATGTACGAGGCATTCCATCTCAACTTCTCGTCGTCCCTGCCCCGCCCGCTGCTGGAGGAGCTCGCCACGGGTACACTCAAAACAGAGAGCTTGCAGAGAATCGCTAAGGTTTATGACCAGTATCTTGAGTTTGTGACGCTTGAAAATGGAATGTTCTCTCTTGCCCAGCCACTCTCGTACGTGCAACTCAATGACCCTGCTGCTCAAGACCACGACATCGAAGCTGTCGTTGACAGCATTGCTAATGGCCTGTTCTCTGTTGTTGCCACTTTGGGTGTTGTCCCTGTTATCCGCTGCGCCAGGTGCTCCATCTTGCCTTTTATCAATGTGGTGGCTCACAGTTGTAAATTTTGCTCGAAGATGGTGGTGTAGTCATGCTTACATGCTCTTCTTTTTCATGGATTCTAACTTAGGGGATTAGAGCCGCTTGACCAGTATAAGCTTGCTGTCGAGGGTATGTTCATGCATATTATTGTTATAGTTGGTTATGTAGGATACTGTACAAGATTCAGTGTTTATGACAGTAGTTATTTACACGGTAGATCATACGAAAGTGAGAACTGTATAACCAGAATCGTTTTCATTGTTGTCATCAGTGAATTTTCTTACACTCAAAATAACTAGATGGTTTGAAACTTCATTGTGGAACTTGAATCAATGTGTCTGAAGCTTTCATGTAAGAGGTATATAGCTAGCCTTCAGGAACCTGGTGCTTGTTAGATTTGGGATGCTGTTTACTATAGCTGCAGGATGTTGGTGTATTTTTGACATTTGATTGCTTTGGGTGGCAGGGGTGGGCCTGCAGAGATGGTGGCAGGTGCTCTTGACTCACGGATACGGCAGCATCTGGTATCTCGGAACAACTTGTTCACCGAGGCAGGGCACATGGGGACTTCGTTTCAACGACCTGTTCTGTGTTTATTCGATCGGAATTTCGAATTATCAGTGGCTGTCCAACACGTATGGAGTTACCGTCCACTTGTACATGATGTCTTGAACATGAAGTTGAATCGTGTCAACGTTCAAGGAGAAGGCGCCATGCTAGGCTTGAAGGGAAAGAGTGCTGGAAAAGCGTATGAACTTGATGATGGGGATTCGTTTTGGGTTGCAAATGGGAACGCTGTTTTTCCCCAAGTAGCCCAGGAAGTTGAAGTCCAATTGAGCAGGTCAGCTCTCACCTAAACACCAACTTGTGCGTAACGAGAATTATCAGTTTTTTGCACTGGTACCTTTTCTGGAGTAACTTGGGTTTCTTCATCTTCTCTTTAACGGATACTGATTCTCTTGTATTCAGGTATAAGCAAGACATAGAGGAAGTGAACAAGAAGACGGGGGGAAACGCGGAAGACTTCGACGAAAACGAACTGATGGGAAACACGAAGCACTTGATGAACGCAGTAAACTCGTTACCAGAGCTCACAGAGCGGAAGCGGATGATAGACAAGCATACCAACATAGCGACCGCTCTACTAGGGGAGATTAAGACTCGTTCTCTGGACACCTTCTGCTCAATCGAGGATGAGATGCTGTCAAAAGGTAGCGTGGACAAGGCGCTTATTGCACATCTGAAAGGCAAAGGCAGCAAAGAAGATAAACTACGATTAGCAGTGGTGTATCTACTCGCGGTCGAAGCCACACCTCCAGCAGAGGTCGAAGCCGTCGAAGCTGCTCTTCGAGAGTGCGAAGTCGATCCTTCAGCTTTTCTTTACGTAAAGAGGATCAAGTCCCTGAATGTATCACTCTCTTCTGCTCAAGCTGCGAGCAGGAGTAACCTGGGTGTATGGGGCGGTCAATTCTACGAACAGGCTTTGAGTTCCATCACCGCAGGGGTTAAGAATCTGCTTTCAGGTGGTCGTCAAGCGGCTCTTATCCGCGTCGTTGAAGCTCTGATGGAGGCCAAACCGTCCCCTGAAACTGACCCCTATCTAACGTTCGACCCTCGAGCTCCGAAGGGATCAACGAGTGTTACGAAAGGACCCTTCAGAGAGTCCATTGTTTTTATGATCGGAGGAGGGAACTACTTGGAGTATGGCAGTCTGCAGGAGTTCGCAGCACGGCAACAACCTCCCAGGAACATCATTTATGGAACCACCGAGATCCTCTCAGGGAAAGATTTCATTGAACAACTTGCCGTTTTGGGTAGAAAGATGGGCGTCGGTGGCTCCTCGACCACTGCTTCCACTTCCTAGTGCATGTGAATATTCATAGTTTCTCCCCGATCCCCCCTTCTTATTTTTGTTAGTATCTTCTCTTCAGTAGGAGAACGTCTGTAAGTCTACAATTGCAGGTAGGGTTTCATGGCATATAGGAGGAAATTGTAATGACTTGGGGTACATAATTAGAGAACATCAGCTTTTACACCAAAAATATATTCCTCTGCCCTCTCCATTTTCCCAGATTGTAGATATCGCTTTGGCATTCAAGTCAGCTTTATCGAAAATTAGCCTCAGGTGGGCTCAACAGAGTATTTCGCACATGAATTGAACCAATAAGAGAACTGTTTCATATGAGTAGTACCTCGACAGCAACTATGTAACTTGCTTCATGTTACTTCCGCTTACTCTCTATTTCTTGATTTCGAAGTTTCACTCCTCAATTGTGATGCTTTCGACATCATTGAATTCTCAACCTCCAGATCAGGATTGGCTCAGTAGCTAAATTGGCTCAGAAACGCTAACGTACAGAGAACTCGATCTTACACGTCAAAGGTACAAGTGGGGCAGTATGTTAACCTTACTATCTGCCGACTGGAGCTGGAAGTTGCAGCATCGCGCCTGCCTGACGTGAAAGATCTTTTCCTACGCGTAATGGCTCCTGCGCTCTCATCATCATATCGATCAGTACTTTAAATACAGAAAGGGGATCGATACCGCACGCTTATCAGAGAGGTCTCTGAGCATGCAGCCAGCCTGCAGACGCGGTGTCTTGTGCGTAGCAAAAGGGTTGCAGACCGCGTTGACATCATGCAAAGCAGCAGGTTACTTTGCAGGAAGATGAGGCGACGGCGTGACAGTCAGGAATCCTGACTCCGAAGCGTTCGAAGGATTTATTGATGGTTGAGGTCTGCATGGCCGGGTGCATGATTCAAGCATTAAATGCTGGGATCATTTATTATGGTTTAGCTCGTGAGCGATCGTTCCGGTACCATTAATCCGATCCCTTCATGCACGGCATCAATGTGTCTTTGCTCGATGCAGCTGCGGCCGGAGTGCGTGCGGTGAGTGCTCCTTCAATCCTCAGAGTCTACACGTGACAAGCTGCGAGGGCGGTTTATAAACAAACCTGTTTAAGATGCGAGTGACGTTGGTTATGACGTTGGAAAGATTGAATGATCCCGTAGAGATATGTTGATTTGCCTAAGGTAACGTGCATAATAAATGGACAAATCTTGTTCTAGGAAGCTCATTGTGGAGTGGAGAAGGGAACATATTGGTAGCATTGGTAGCATTTCCACTTCATAGTGAAAATGTTGAGATTTTGTGATGTTTTTTGAGTATTAATATGTTATGATCTTGCAATCTATGAGATTTCATAACTCAAAATTTGACCCACTCCATGTACAATATGTTTATTACAAGATTGTGTGGTTGAGGTTTAAAAACTTATATTTGTTTCCATTAATGACACTTCTTTTGAGAATGTGTTATTTCTGCTATAAATGAGCCAAACTATTTTAGAGTGGAGAGTATTTTGGATCATTTTATATAAAAACCAAGTTTCCAACTCAAAATATGTCTTTTTTCCAAGCATCTCAAATGATCAATTTAACATAAAAAAGCTAGTTTTATAAAGTTTGGTTAAGATGTATGAAACTAATACTTAAATGTTGAATCTCTTCCCGCTATTGTTGTGGTAAGAGTGTATCATTAAGTTGGAGATGCATATTAGAGAAATAGGGATAAAAGTGCCAAAACCATATGTGGTCATTTGTTAGAACCATTTGGTTATAGGTTAATAGTTTTGTTATCTTTGGATTGGCCACTGGTAAAAATACTTGTATAAGTAGTCTAGTAAAAGTTGTGCTGGTGTTGGAGGTATTAACATTTAAATATAAACGGTTCTGTTCACAAATTTTGTTAGCGAAAAATAGGCTAAAATCTTGTTGTACCACAGAAATAGGTCTTTTACTCTTTTGCAAAGAAGCATAAATTATTTCACTAATTTTGGACTATATCATGGTTAGCGGTATACACAGAATATGCGATATCTGTTTTAGAGATCTTTTACATACAATTTTTTTGTATTTCTAAAAATTTTAAAATCTTCTGATGATGGATATTTACAAGTACAAAAAATAGTTTGTAAGTACCTATAAATTTAGCTAGGAGTACGTAGTCCGAATTTAGAGAATAAGGAAATATTCTTGTACTTCGGTAACCTCCAGTCTAATAAGTTTTGCGATAGTACACTAAAAATCATATTTAATGTTGAATGACAATTGGTATACTTACTACGATCATGTTCGAACACTATTAGTTAGCTTGTGGACAATTAATGTATTGAGGGCCATCATTCTTAAAAGCAACCTCTTTTTTACCCGCCAAAGTTGCAAATTGGATAATCAAGATAATTTCTTCAACTTCTTAAGGGTTTGTATATCCTCCTCTTCCAAAGATTTGTTTATATTTCTTCTTCAAGCGTTTCCTTCATTTTCTAAACTTCCATGGGGCTTGCTTCTCTCTAGAGCTTGCTTATTTTATTTAAGAGTTACAATTGAGAGGTTTTGTAATTAATAAGTAAATTTGCAATAAAATTGATGCTTCAAAATTAAAATAGAATTTCACAATAGCAAAGTAATTGAGAATGAGACTTATCACATTCCTTCTCATAATTTAACAATAAAGCCCAAACAAAGATTATGAAAGTGATGGAGGAAAGACAAGCTTTTATAAATTTGGACATAATGACGAAGGATGCTACTATCGTGCAGATCAACTGACAAGTCTGTTTTGTGATCATTTGAAGATTCATATCCAAATATTTTTGTGAGCCCTAATCCCAGTTGCCCGGTTTTAAGGTCACAAGTTGGGTCGAGATGGTGGGGTCTGAATCCTAAGTAGTAGCGCCCAAGAATCTGACTCCAATTTCATTCAATCAATCAAGAATCAATTTCATTCAATCAATCAAGAATCAATTTCCTTCAATCAAGAAAATAAAGACCATTCATGAATGAACTCACCACAATCATCACCACATCAAACAAAGAACCACATGTTTTTTGGCAATTAAGTTTGCCATTTCCAAGATAATGTTATGCCTAGATTCAAGATACTACAAATCTACATCGCATAAAAGAAAAACACACAAGGAAAAAATATAACAAGAAAGGAGGAAAGATCTCCTCCTTAAAAGTCACTGTCGTCACCAAGAGGCCTCCTTGGTAGAATAGTGATTTCTCCCTCGTCCTCGCTCCAATGAGAGTGAGCCTTGGCCTCGTTGGAAAGGAGACTCGACGACGCCCAGATCTCTAAGTCACGCCTCCCACTTTGAAATCGCGAGATCTCGTCCTTCAAAGTCGGCCCTCCAACTCGCTGTCGCAAGAGGGTCTCTCCTTGGTAGAATCACGATTTCTCCCTCGTCCTCGCTTCAATGAGGCGCGCGCCTAGTCTTGTTGGAAAGGAGACTCGACGACGCCTCCAGATCTCTCTGTCACGCCTCCCAATTCTTTGTAAATCGTGAGATCTTGTCCTTCAAAGTCGACTCTCCAACCGCCGCCTCCTACATCACAAAACTCACGCCAAATCTCTCAAATCTTCAACAACAACATTCCAACAACAATCAATCACCAAACTAAACTTAGATTGAACATTTTTTTCTCTACACCTCCTTCCTAACTTTTTTTTTTCTCTCTCACCCACACACACCTAAAAACTAGCTGTGACGGCCTTCTCCCCCAACTCTCCCTCCTCCCCTGGGGATCTGGGAGGTTGAAGAAAAAGCCTTCATCCGTCCAATCGGGCGGATTTCATCCGTCCAATGGACGGACTTTCATCCCTGGTTTTTTTCTAACTAATTGCGCAAAGAAAGCGCACCACACTTCATACTAGGGATTTTTAGAAAGTAAAGGCGAAATGGGGAACCCGCCTACTTATGAATACATAATTCTTTAAAACATACTAAAAACTCGCCATTTAATATATTGGCGTTTATCAAAAATACTAATTTGGTATAAATTAGAAGCAAAGAACGGCCTTGCGCTAAAACCCCTATGAGACCACGGGTATTCCGTGAATCCACGAAATGAGCTAAAACGACTAATTAAACCATGGAAACTTGATAATTACGCGTTAAACTTTGCGGGGAATGTATTCCCGCTAAAGTGAACCGTTTCGCGGGTTCACAATTTTTGAATATTTAGAGAATATATTGAAGGAAGAAGGGATCACTGCTCATAATAACATCTGTCTTGTGTCATCGCTCACAACAACGAAGATTACTTAATTACTATCAGAAAAATCCATACGGATCTGTATGATCTATCGTATGGGTTTTTCCATTTGGTTCGGTCATATTGGTAATTATGCAATTTTTTATTTCTTATTTTATAACAAATGGAATTTTCCATGGACTTTTAACTATTGATTTTGATATTTTTATTAAATGAATTGTGTTTTTTTACAGAGACAAAAGGTGAGTATGGGTATTTACTTGCCAGGAGTGAAACTATTTACCATCCCATTTATTGGTGATGTCATGTTATGCAAATCAAATGAACTGTGGCATTTTACTAAGACAATAGGTGACAGTGGACAATTTGATATTGCCTTACATCAGAAATCATTATTTTTTAGATGATATTTCATACCAAAAGGTAAAATTCAAGACGATATTATAAACAAGCTGGTGCTTTCATGCTTTGATAGTTGTAACATTTAGTACTAGAAGTATTGTTAGTAACCAGATCTTTTCACAATTTCTGGACATATAAGTCGTGGAAAAAGACCACTTTTTATATTACTCGGCCTATCAAAATCATTAATATTTTGACATTGTTTTCTAATTTGTTGGATATTAGGGTTAAAATTATATTCCAATCATGACTTTCATCGTAATAGTTTCAAGCCATTTCTAATTTAAGTTCAAACAAATTAACCATAAGATTTATAAATCTCTTTTTAGATTTGAAATATTTTTTATATACATTTGAACGGTTGTTTCGATTCTTAGTTGGTATATAACACATCACATAACAAATTCATTCAATAACAAACGATATCAAATAATAATATTTGGATAAGTTTTATAAATAGTTGATAGGGGATAAAATCATAAGGACTATATACTTCTGAAATTGGGTATGAAAATTTGAAGTTCAGTTTGTACACATGACTCCAGATGAACAGCTTCTAAACAGAATTCAATAAGCCGAAAACTAGAGTAATAGTCTTTCACTCTGAATATACCCTATTTTCATATAATATCTAATATAAATTAAAATTGTTTTATTTTCTTATTGGAGCACGTCATAGTCTTAGCTTTCTCATACTCCTATTAGACAGCCAAGTACATACTTTTCTATGATCTAATAATATGTACTATAAATGTATTTTCTTGACTCATGCTGATTGAGGATTCTACTGAAAACTGATTTGGAGAAATTATCGCTAAGTTTCTGGTTTTTAATTGTTCAAAGAGCTGCACGGTTGTTAACTTTTCTCGACTCGTATGTCTTCTACTGCGTGCTCTCAGTGGAAATTGAGAGGAGGACATGGTGCTTTTTTTGCATAAGTCACATCTTGAACGAATATACGTGGTTTACGAAGACTAGATCGGGGATTGTCTTCAGGCGGATAGAATACTTCCAGCCATGGATTTTTGAGCTGCTCGTTAATTCGGTGAAGCTAAGGACTGTTTTTCTTGGTGGACTCTTCTCCAGTTTAGTTCGAGTAGTTTAAGGTTACGTTAGAAGTATAAGTTTCAGGTTACGCCAAGTTACAAGTCAGATTTAGTTTTGTATCATGTTTCATACTTTTTTTTGGCTCTGTTTTCTTGACATTCGAAGGCTAGACTGCTCAGCTGGAAATTTAAAAGAATAACACTTATATAATTTATGCTTGCAAGAAATCCTTACTCGTATGAAACTTTTGCTCGTATGGAACTCTATTGACGATTATTTATAAAGTTTTCTGACGATGAATGTTGCTAATTATGCAAAGGAACTCTTGCGTACGGAACTCTATTGAGGATTCTGTAGAAAGTATTTTGGAGATGGATGTGACTAATTCAAGTTAGAAATGATGTATATGTAGTCAAAGTTCTTTTTTAATGAAGTCAAAGTCAAAGAAAGATATGAACAAATATCCTTGTCAGTGGAAATATAATAGCACATTTTTCAATAAGGCATTTCCATTAATATGCCACTTTCGGAAGACGGCGAATGAAGTCTCAATCTCCTCCATAAGTAGCAGGGAGGTTTGTGTTCGTAACCAAGTTTTTTGTTTTATGTAAATCGTTGATATGTTTTGTGCTTGAAGTGGATGTTTGCTTGTTAGAAGGGAGAGTATGGCAAGGAGAGTTAGGAGAGTGGTTCTGGTTGATGAAATCATGGAAGGTATGAAGGATGTACCATTTGAACGGAAAGTATTAAATCATTATGGAAACTATGACTCTGAGAAAATAGTAGAGTTTAAGTACCTCCATTGTAACTTGATTGATAGACATGGTTTGAAAAAAAATTCAAATTTACTTCTAAACTCTTAGAAGATTTGGCAATATTAATTATCTTATATGATGATTTTATCTACCATACCAAATCTAGAGACTCTAAAGAAGATAAAATTTTAATCAAAAAAACTAATTATTCATGAGCTCAACAATTTATAAATGTCCATAATGTAGTTCTTTTGCTATAATATGACAAATTATTCTTTAGCAATTTTAAAGAGATCGAAATTTAGAAGATGATTGTCAACCATCTACGATTGCTTCATAAAAGTTTCCAAACTTAACAGTTTGATGAAATTTTAGTGGAGAACGTTTATGAGACACACTTTGTCAACAATGTAGACAATAGTAGACTATTGGGCTTTAAGGGCGACTCTACCGTAAAATATGCGGATGTTGCCGCTAACAACAGTTTCTATAATTTGATTCTGCGAATCACTGAGGGACAGCGATCAACGATAAATGTGCCTATATTTTTTTTTACAAATTCTAATCGCATTAATCCGGTTCGAGGTATCGATAATTATATCCGTGATGTTTGTTATCGAACAATCCCAAAGGTTGAATAAACACCACCTTATTTCCAAATTACTTTCTGGAACCTCGTGCATACGAGCCAAACCTACATCAGTATACTAAACTGATGTGATCTAAAAAAAAAAATTCATGCAATAATAACAGCCCTAGACTAAGAGCCACTTTGATAAAGAAATATTGTCCTGAAATTCTTGTCTCCATGTTGCATAGATCTGTGTCAACTTGCTGACACATATGCCACTTCCAAGATGACATATGCATGGACTAGGAGATGGGAAGCCAAAACAGTAAAAATGATTAGATTTAATGCTTGACAAAATGTCCCTGGAGCAGATGGAACATGGTTTAATAAGTTGAAAAACCCTAGAAAGAGGTTCTTTCCCCAATAGGCAGCAGATGTCATCGAAGATGTTGATTGGAAAGAGGACATTGATAATATATAATTTGCTAGAAAATCTATTACTAAGTGTAGTTTGGCTTTGGGAATTGATGAACTTGCCATGTTCAACAATTTTTTTCTCACTTATGAGAAATTGTTGCAAAATTTGAGTAACACTTCCGTGGTTTGGAAGTACAACCACTTCCAATGGCACCTTGTGTTTACCACTTATGTTCTTTCTATTCGATAAAGATTTTTTGCAACTCTTCTCTAATTTTGTACTTCTTGTGAATTTTCTATTATATTTATATACTTATCACTTTTTTCAATTATATTCTCATTGCAAATTTTTTTTACAATTCTAAAGATTATATTATTTCTCTTCAAGCCTACTTGTGGACATGTATATTTCAAAATCTAACACTAAATGTCAACTTTATTTTTCAATTTTTTAATTCTTACTACTGTTCACAATTGATGTAGGAATTGGCAATTAGAGTTGCTACAATTCTACCTTTGTTGACAATTGGTGTTGTTGTTTGTGCTTAGTGTCACCAACACTAAATATAATGTTTTAGTAAAGTGGGTGATTATTTACATTTGTTTAGGAATTTATTAAACTTAAATAACGTGTGAAATTTGTAACTCTCGAATGGTAGGTCTCATGTGTTGGAATATTTTGGTAGCATAGAAATAAATTGCCTCTTTCCAACCAATTATGTCCACATTTGACCGTAAACAAACAAGGAATGTGCAATTCCTAAAGAAATTGTGGAGCTAATGACAATAGGTCATGTCCACTGATTGGTAAGTAAATGTCAAAAAATCATTACTTATTGAACATTATAGTTTTTAACATAAAATAACAATGCAAGTTATTTTTAAACCCTAAGTATCCATAACCACTAAAGGTTAGCCGCCTCAAAACAATAAAAAATCCTCAAAATTACCCTCTTTTGATGCAAGATGCAAATTTTTGAGTTTTAACAAGCTTTGAAGTACGTAATGAAGGATCTAGTATCTAACTTGTACATGAACATGTACACCAAATCTTAGGTTCAAAATCCTTACCATTTGTGAGATCGTAACGTTCAAAGTAGAAAAGAAAATTCTTTTCCATGTTGTAGAATGGCAAAGTAAAATTTTGCCTGGGGCCAATAGGACAATTCTTAAAAGGAAATTTGAGATGAGGCTCTTCAAATTCTTGTTCTTAGGTAAGTAAGGAATATGCCTATGTGATTTTTGCCCTCATAGGACCTATAAAACTTGGAAAAATGCTTGATCTTTCACATGGTTAAAATTCTAATAGAAAGGCCCAATTTCAACAATTAAAATTGTAAAAGGTTATTGGATTAAAATACTTATGAGACATTTAAGCATGTTTCTTCTATGATGACCTTATCTAGGGCATAAACTTGACACCCTACGCAAAATCTAAGGGAACACCCTATGCTATATTTTTTCCAAAATGACATCCAAATTCAATTTTTGGGTGTCCCCATTTTGAGGTACTTACTAGTTTCACCATCCAGTAAGTCCAAGACACATCGATGTCAACCTCATCTGTGTAAGCGGAACGTACGACAATGCAAGGCATGAGCTCTACATCATCATTCCTCTTGTTAGCAAGCCTGTATGAAGTTATCAAGAACTCTATGAAGAACTCATGACCATGCGAACGGTGAATAGTTTGCTTCTGTAGCACGTATAAGGCTAGTGTGTGCGAATATAGCTCCCTTTTTTTCTTTGCCCGTTGGTTGTTGGGCTTACATGCTTACAAATCAGGCAAAAATGTTGTGTAGAGCACCGTAGATGTAATTGACGCACTACTTGTACATGCTGCTGTTATTCGTGCATATAAATCGTATGGCATTCTCTGCATTTACTGAGTGATTAAGTCTGCCTTGTCAGGGGTTGTCTTGACTCACAAAAGCCTTTGTTGTCTTTACCCCATGCAATTCCACTTAAAATTTTAGTATTTAAAAATAATCACAAATTTAAGTAACACATGCTATAGTTCTTAAAATCACTTTCATGTATCATATCATTTCTTAAAAGATTCAATTTGGAATTCAGAGTATACATGATTTGAATTAGCAATCATTTACTAGTAGAAGAATTATCCGACTTGTCTATAGTGCCTCAACTAGTTGAAACCAATCGCAATGGACATTTAGTCTTTAAGAATTTCATGGCACACTGATTGCAATGGAGAGTTTTTTCTTAAGAATCTCATAGCACACAACTTAATTCAAACTTGTTGATAATCAAAGTTGCTATGATAATTTTTGCAATTGCAACTTTCATTTGTGCCTCCAAATTCTAAAATACCAAACTAGACTATAAACTAGACTTGATACAATTCCAAATGACGAATTCTCTCTGACAAGAAGGTGAAACACCGTGCAATAAATCAGTCATGCACTCATGCAAGAGTATGTTTCAAGATAGACAAATTGAAAGATTGAACCAAGCTTGGGGACCAAATCATAGAATTTGTCAAAGCACATCTTAAACATATCTCAGCTTCAATATCAAACTGTATGAATGACATACTTTTCTTCCCCTCGAAAATAGCTCATAGACTTTGAAGCCACAAACAAGCACTATTGAATAAAACAGACTAAAATCTTTCCGTACAACAATGATTTTTCAACAAGATGCTTGGCTAATGTTCACTGTACGGATATGAGTACTTTCTGAACAATTGAGCATGTGTCTCATCATGCAATTTCGTTTGCAATTTCGTATGCAACCTCCATCGTTCTAAATCTCAGCCTGCAATGTCCATAGCCGGGCTCCGAACCATGAATTTTCAATCGAGGTTAGCGATGGCGAGCATGAAGCTATGGATACCGATCATGCTACTGATATCGTTCGGTTCATCGCAAGCACACGATGAGTGGAATGAGCTCATCACCGACTTGGCCGAGCTCGATGGCCCCACATTCCGAGACCGAGTTGCCTATCCGCTGGTGGAGCTCAGTGCGAACGCGTATCGGTACCCGAACGTCATCGATGTGCCAGGATGGATTCCATCGTCCAAAGTGGCTCCGGTTGCTCCTGCCGAGGGTGGCATGCACGCCCTAGTTTACGAGGTATGGCAGAAATTACCCTACTACGCTCTTCAAATCCAATCTTCATGTGTATAGTGCCTCGTAATCACCATATCGATCACTAGTATAGAAGGCCCATCAAATTTGCAATTATTAAGCTATTCAATCGAGTGATCTTTTGTTGAAACGAGGTCATGGCAAAACCCTACAAATGTCCTGTTCTTTCCATTCCTTACATGCTCCATACATGTAGAGCCTCGTGCATTTTTAGCTCGTTCCGAATCACTATACTTGACTGTTATTGTTTCTCCCATTTTGAGATTGCACGAATAACCAATCAATTCACGAGGTAACTAAGCTAAACCCTACACTGGGTATCATAAATTCCTGTTCATTACAAAGAAATTCTACATAGAGCCTCGTAATCTCACATCTATATTAAGCTCGTTCTGACAGAAGGCTCGTGGTTCCAATGAGAAATAATTTATATTTGAGTTGAATATTGTTGAAATTGCATAAGCATTCAAGCCACAGTAAGATACTAGGCTGATATGTTAGCTCTCCTCTTGAGATTGTTGATAAGCTACGCACGGATAGTGTTTTCCTAAGCTGAGATTGGTGTGTGCAGGAAGAGAATGGTGGTGCCGATGGGCGCGTTGTGATAGCGTTCCGGGGCACTCAAATCGGGCCAACTGTAGATTGTGATGCTGATCTGTGCGCCGATGGGTTTCTGTGGGTTGTCCCGGGCGGTGATGGCTGCGCACCAAGCGCTGACAAGTGCTCTCGCTTTGACAATGCCACCCTAGACTACTTTTCTCAAGCTGTCGACTACACTTTGAAGGTAATACCAGAAGCATGCTCACCATTCCAAGTGCTCAATATCATTTTTATGCACACCACTTTGACTACTCAATGTTTGCATGTTTATCATTTTTGTGCTTGAAAACATTAGTATGTTAACCACTCTTAGTGCTCATTTTCATTAGTATGTCCACCATTTTGAGTGCTCACTGTTGTTAGTATGTCAAGTATTTTGATTATCTATTGTCGCTGTATTGATGTGCATTCCCGTGGCTGTTGTTCAGGTACTAAGAGCTTATCCGTCTGCTTCCCTTTTGTTTACAGGTATGTTCTCTTATCACTTGCTAGCTCTATTCATTGATTTCCCCTTTGCTGCAGTAACTACACTTGCCTTCGATGGGTGCAAGTTTAGGCTACTTCAAGGAAGAGATATGCATACGTAAGTTTTTAGGGTAACTTTGAACAGAAAGCATTCGAATGAATGTGAGTGATATTCAACTTCAAAATGAACTGGCAGGACATAGTTTGGGAGGAGGTCTGGCAATCTTAGCTTCGGCAGCCGTGTCTACGTACCCGCCATTTCCTGTCATAGCTTTCGGGTATGCCCTTCTCTCCTTCTCATGCACCTATCTTCCTATGAAAAACTCTCGCACTATTTTGCCGGTGACATTATTTTGATGGGGAGGTCTGTTCGATGTTTCAGTTCAGCAGGAACTAAGACTGCACTTAAAGTACGAGAACTGCATCTCAACAAAGAGCACCTGAAGAGGATCGTCACCATTGCAGATCAGTAAGTATTGCATCACCTCCTTTTATTTACACAGATTGCTGACCTCCTTCTATCAAGTAATGCGATGTGTCAAGAGCACTGACATGGGTCGACATGGCTTGAAAACAGGTGGGATGAAATTATGAGAACGACATGGGATGAGCAGGTTGGTAGGGTGTGCCTGTACGAGGCAGAAATGACCGATGCTTGCAAGAAGTGCTTCGACTCACCTACTTGCGTACTCGACGGTGCTTGCTCTTCTAGCCGAAGGAGAAGGATCGAAACAGTTTCCGATGCTAATGATTGCATCCTCTGCTTCTTGAAAACTCACTATCTGGCTAATCTAATCGAAACTGTACAGAAAGGAGAAAGACCTGCTTGCGAGCTTCTGGCTTAGTAATCTTTTGAGCTTGTATCAGTTGAGTCGATGCAGTGCAGGTAAAGTTTGACAGTGACAAGCTCACATCGCAGTTCTCTTTGTGCTTAATCACTCCATTTGTAAATTTCTTACCCTGGTCATCTTTAAGATCCTCAAGGGTATGAGTACTCTTATGACGTTCTTGTGACCTTAAGTGGGGCCTTGTAACTTTTGCTCATATTATCAAAAATATCAATGTATTCTACTCCAAACGGAGTGGTTATGTATAAGCACGCTTTGATTTTTTGTGGTTTCTCAACTACAATGACTCAAGTATTGAACCTTGATGACTCCTGCATACATAATCTCAATGAAGCACTCTTCTGTGCAGTAAAGTCATTACATAAACATGAATTGTCCTGAGGAATGGGAACCTTAGGAATGAGATCGATCAGGTGGCATTGGCCCAAGCTTTCCAGAGACTTTTGAGCCCCTGTTTGCTTTTCTGCACAACGTGTTTCAAGTGGATGCTAGCGATGCGTCGCTCAACGTTGTCCTCCTCGATCTGCAACAACCGAAGCTCTTCGTCATCGAGTCCTGCCGTTTGCTGGCACTCCCACAGCAGCCGACGAGCCATGCGGCGAGCGTACTGCCAGCAGTTCTGGTCGCGCAAGGAGTACTGCGGGCTGAAGTCTACGAGAATGGCCTCAATCTGCCGCAGCCGCCCGATGTCTCTGCCGAAGCACCGAATGGTGAAGAGACAGTTGCGACTCTCGTCGTAGTGCTCGTCCACTGTCACTCTTATGCCGGCCTGCTCTGGCGGGTGCCCTGTCTTCTCCGCTCTGATGAATAAGCTGGTTGAAGGCTCTGTGCCGTAGCTCAGCTCGAGTACTAAGTAGTCGTGGTTGATGATCGATGGCTTGGCTATGGCGTCCTTAGGTGCATCCACAAAAGATAAACCTGATCATCCGCCCCATATCATTTTAGTGATTGCCATACGTTCTTCCATTCTTCTAGAAACAGCTAGAGCCTCTGTCCATTCACTTTGAATGATCGATATGCATTCTTTCTTTCGTGTTACAAAAACCTTCGTACATCGACGATCAGCACGTAAGATCACCGTCTACTGTACGTCCCTCACTAACCTATCTCATACTGCATGCAGTATCCATTAGCCAACGATGATAAAGAATCATGAGTTTCTGAATTCAACATGGAGTTGGCTACTTGAAGCATGCGAGAAAGCTCGATATTTCATACATGGTTACTGGGTCTGAAGCATAGACATATTGACTAATTGAAGTAACATAGCTTTAATATAAACACTACATACTTAAAAAGCTGGACGAGTTTCTACGCTGCCTTGAACTCTAGATGAATGTTTCTAATTGTTGCCATGAATTACGTCAACACAACTTCGGTGGTAAAAATTCTCTGCAGACGACCTTCGTTTTGAGACTATTACGAGAACATTTGGCAGTAGCAGTATATTTCATAGACAAATGTGATAGATCTGCGAAGCTCATGATTGTGCTTCGAAGGAGCTGCTCAAGGTTACAAAAGTTTGCACATTCTGAGAGAGAATCGTATGAAGCGATTGAGACCCTTACTACATACATACAACAGCAGCATATGATACAGTCAAGACCTTGTCGAATAAAAAGTTCGACATGTTGTGTGTGGATCGAAACTGAGCAGGGATATGTACCTGATTGACAGTAGTGTATGTTGCGCAGAACTGTGGGCTGATTGCAAATCTCTTCGTACTTGGAAGCTCCCAGCGATTCTTCCACCTGATTGCACACGACGCCCTCAATGAGATGCCTGGAGCTGTAATTGTATCCTGCTACCACCGACACTCCGGCCATGTCGAAAATGTCCAACCCCTTTCGTGCAAGCGAGCGGCAGATTCCATCTCTGGCCGACTTCCCCGATCGCCTGTGCCACTCCAAAGCCATCCCTTCTCTTCCCACCAATTCTATTCATCTAGAGCCATCTCCAATCCTCTCACTGCAAGTCCAGTAAGTTCGGTTCTTCATAGTCTCACAAAACAATGAGTCTGTGTACTCTGGGACTTATCTGTTGGTACGAGATTCCACAGTTGAAGATTCATCACCATGATAGACGAGTATATTGATTACTTACTGCAAGGACTTGACTATTTGATTGTTGAACATTCTTCCGAATGAAAAAGGGACCGAGGATTATTCTCTCGAGAGGATGGCTTGACCCAGCAACTGCAAGTGGGGAGGCTCAACATTCAATGACTTGTTATCCTTTTCACGAGATCTTGCCATTGACGAAATCAATACAGCTGCTCTTTGTGAGTCTTTTGATCAGCAATTCTCTCGAAACAGGGACAGCCCTAACCAGGAATTTTTGACCCATATATGTCCCAGCCTTTTCTAGTAATTTTTAAAAAATAAATGAATTATATAAACATTTAATTTAAAGAAATCGTAAAATCTTGGAATAGACTTAGTGTAATTCACGTGAGTAAAATATTGAGTCATCTAACCTCATAAATTGTGAGGTTATAACATGCTTGTACTCAAGTAAGATCACAAAATTTTATCATTTTCATCCCAGAAATGAAAATATTACGGATAGGGTTATTGCAATGAAAAAATCACTAACTAGAAAGTTATTTGGCTCTAACTAGAGTTGGTTTTGTATATCAATCCAATGGCGGATAGTGACTAGCAATAAAACCTGCCCCACCAAATAAAAAGAAAACTTTGCCCACCCCATTTGGCATCAATTTTAATCACTTTCAATTTAAAATTTTGAATTTGGTAGTTTTTGGGTTATTTTTGGATTTAATATTATTTCTTGGGTATTTCTTGGGTATCAATAGATAAATTGATTCCACTTCTTCTCTCTCATCATATAGTATCCGTGCCTTAACCCCTAACTTTCCTTAAAAGCCGAAACGGTCTTTTGATGTTTTGGGCAGCCTTAATTTTGTAGTAAAAATGAATATTTTTGAGATATTTTTTGGAATTGTGTGAGTTACATTGCAAAGCAGGTGCGTCAAAAATTGCAAAGTCAAATTCCAATTTTTGAGTCTTCTAGGACGATTCTTGGGTTGCGTGCCGAGATGGGGCAGCTTAAATAAGTAACTTTTTTGAATTTTTTTTTTTGAAACATGTTCATTACTAAATCACTAGTCAAATTTCAAAGTGACTCAGGTCAAAAAGTTTACCAATTTTACAAGGGCAGCCTCCAAAAATTTCAAAACTAATCTTCGCAATGCCCAAAAAAACTTGGGAGACAAACTTTGAATGTTATAATCTCTCAAATGGTAAACATCCAACGGTCAATTTTTTGAACAGTAATCAAGCATATTCTTAGGTACAAGATCTTACGGTTGGAAGTCTTAAAAAAGGAGAAGAAATTGGTCCACACCCCCACAAGTGCTTAAAGGTAGAGAATCGCAATTTTGAGTTTTCAAGCTGCCAAAAAACACCAAGGGAATGTAGGGGTTAAACTACACATGCAAGCATAAAATATGAATCAAACTATTGGAAATTTAATATAGATAATTGTGGAAATGTAGAGAAAAATAAATTCTTGTGTAAACACACTAAAAAGTTCTATATAATTATAAGACATTTACTTCTAACCCCTGAACGTCCCTAGTGTCGAAAAACGACATTTTGGAGGAAGGGTAGAAACTTTGAAGAACCATAACTTCTTTATCTTGACTTTGTTTCGGACAAAAGTTCTTGGTAGGGTCACAATTTTAGTCTAGTTTGTGTGGTAAAATTTGCAAACCCATGTAGTAAAGTTTGAATAAATGGCATGCATTTTAGTGAAGGCAAATATTGTTTTTGGGTTTTCAAACATTTGGCATGTTTGACCATTGCAAATCAATTATGTGAGATGTAGATTAATTTTTCATGAATTTTTTCAACATACTTGTAATCTTCACATGCATGCCATCAACTTTGTAGTTGGAAGATTTTTAATCAGGATAAGTTTGATAATGGATTTGCAATGATGTTTCTACAATGAAAAAAGTGAAAAAATGAATGATTTTTGAGGAGCTATTAACTATGATTTTCCAAAATCATGAGTGTTTGGAGGACTTAAACACCAACTTTTTGCAATGGTGGTTAATTTTGATGTTCATTGAATCAACTAAATCTTGTACAACTGAATCACACTACACTTTGATTACTTTCTCTCTCAAATTTGCCCAAATGAATGCCCAAGTATTAGAATTTCTTTCCAAAATATCAACTCTAGTTTGTGTGGTTTCACATAAAGTTTTTTATTGTCAAAGAACGCCCTTTGTATTTGCATTTTAACATACCTCCATGTGAATAATCAAGCATTTTCATAGGTGGTATAGTTCTGATAAGGGTAAAATGTATACAAACGTAATTGTAACTCGCTTCGGAACAAGGATTTGAAGAGCTTCAAGAAAAAAAAAAAAAAAAAAAAAAAAAAAAAAAAAAAAAAAAACTTGTTTTTCAAATTTAAACATTACGATCTCACAATTGGTGAGGAATTTGAATATAAGATGTCACACACACATACATGTACAAGTTAGGTACTAGATCGTAGACTCAAAACCTTCTCAAAAGTTAAAAAGTTTACATCTTGCAATGACCGAGGGCTGCTTTGAAACTAACTGAATGATCTCATTGAGACTATTTGAGAGGAATAAGAATATTCCTGATGTAAACCTTAGTTGAAAAAGTCACCTAACACTTTTGAATAGAAGAATAGTTTCTAGAACGAGGTCGCCACGTACGTGTCCGTTCAGCACCCAAGTGGCACACAGGAAGACTGCCCCGCTCGTTATTACGTGTAGGCAACAATAAGATCGTGATACTTCCGTATATAAACTCCTCTTCTCGCACAACACGCTGTTGCTGACGCTTATTTGAAAACCCTCATCTCCGATTCGTCAATTGAACAGTTAAAAGGTTGAGGCTCTTCCTAACTTTGCCCTTCAATCCTCAACAAATTCGAGTCAAGCACTTTTTCGGTACCTCAAAACGTATATAAGCTCACGTCGTAGGCTGTTATCGATCGGGAATTGAATTGGGGTTTTGTCAAATTCCCGTTTCGCGGAGTACAATTCTTTCTAAGGATTTTAGGGTTTCAAGGTTGCAGTGAGGGTTTTTGTGTTGACGCTTCTCCCTGATTGTTGTACAGGATCATGGCGATGGGGCGCGCGGTTTTGGTGCTCATTGTGCTCGTGTGCATGTCGGGGGCGGTCGTTGATTCTGTAGTGTTGGGAGGGCCAAGGCCGATTGGAGACTTCGCTAATGACTTGGAAATCAACCAGTTGGCGAATTTTGCCGTGTCTCAGTACAAAGCTCGTCTGGTACAGTACAGTGCACTCTGGCTTTTGTTACTTTTTTTTCTCTTTCAGAGGTGATTCATATGTCTTTGTGGTATGCAGAACTCAATTACCGACATTTCATTCTCGAAGTTGTTGTCAGCGAAGGAGCAAGTGGTGCAAGGAACCATGTACTATCTGACTATCGAGGTTCTGGAAGGTGGAGTTCCGAAGCAGTATGATGCGAAGGTGTGGGTGAAGCCATGGGAGGATTTCAAGGAGCTTGAGTCTTTTGTGCCATCTTCTCCTTCACATTACGATCCTGCAGTCGACCTTGCTGCTACATCTGGTGCGTAACCTGCTGCATAAATCAGACAGGTCGGAAGCTTATTTACTGGAAGCTTACGCCATCTTTGCCCTGTTCATGAACGAGGTAGTAGATCCAGGTTCTATTGTGCATCTTCAACGGGACTTTTAACTGCTGAAGATTAAGTTGTGGTAAACAGGGCCCTGCATTTTATGTATGAAAAATAATCCAATTTGAGTGGTCTTATTCTCTGTACTTTGTTAGGAAGCATTATTCTTTTTGTTATCACTGATCCCAGGATACGAAGTATTGATAATACGGCATCGTTTGAAAGCACGATCTATATCCTTCGATCCTGCGATCTATATTCCCAGATCTTTCTGAATAGTCGATGCTGAATTAGTGCCAACTTCGGTGGTGCAGGAGACCTTCACGAGAAGGAGCAGATCAAGACATGAATCGTTTAAAGAGGTTCGCATCCTTGAAAAACTCAACCTGGTTTTGATGCTTGCCTTTGCGTTTGTGTCGGGGCTGACTCGGAATTCCTGCCGTACTTTCTGCTCTTCATGCATGCGTGATGGTTGAGCATATTCGAATTCGTGTGATGGTGTTGTTGCAGGTATATGTTCAGGTGATACATTTGAGTTTACGGCAGTAGGAAACTTCGTGCCGATCGGGGACTTCATGCGAGTTTCTGACTTCTTTTCTGAAATTTTGAGCCGTGCAAGTACGAATTGTTTGCAAGTTCCGAAGACTTGATTTAGCTTATTGTAAATAGAACTTATGATCAGGCAGAATGTGGATAATCGCAGATACTCGTCTGCATGTGTGTTTGCCGCGCATGGGATTTGATCATGTTGCTTATCTATAGCGAACTCATCATGTTGCTTAATATTGGCCATCTTGTAGTGTTGCTTCATGTTTGCTTCATGTTCTTGAAACCTCAAAACTGCAATTTTCTACTTCTTCTCGAGAGTGTGAATCAAATTTTCTTACTTTTCAAGACTTACAATGTTAACATCTCATACTATTTTTTATCACTTTTCCAAAAATTGACCGTTGGATATTATCATTTGCAAGACTACAACATCCAAAGTTTGTGCAGAAGTTTTATTGGAATTTTTAAGAATTTTGAAGCTTGCTCTTATAAATTTTGAAAGACACCCTTGTAGAATTGGTAAAATTTTTGACTTTGGGTTTTTGGAACCCAAAGTGATTTGGTTATGAACAAAAATCTAAAAAAAAGAAGAATTTTAAAAAAACTCAAAAACAAAGAGTTATTTTCTACCTTGCATAGGGTGTGAAAACTAGAAATTTGTGTTGAAAAACTCAGAACTGGAATTTAACTATGCAATTTGTAACACACATACCTTAAAGGATAGGAAACACTCAGTAAAAATCATGAGTCAAAAATATCAATTTACCTTAAATCTAGACTGCCTAAAATGGCAAAAGACCATTTTGGTTAATTCTACAAGGAAAATTAGGGGTTAACTTCGTTTATTATCACCTCTCCTACTCTGTTGCTTAGCATTGCCTATCTTATTATCTTAATAGCTAGGGGAATAGCCACCGTTTAATGAAAATAGCAAAAATTGCAACTGTCGTAGGTTAGCCTTCACTAAGGAGGGCCACCATTCAAGCATAGAGTGCTATTTATCTTCCGGGCTTGCTCAAAATTGACCGTTTCTAGGTCTCTAGGCATGCGCAATATACCACTTTGCAAATGTCAAAGATACTATAAAAAACACAAGGGAACTCCCGTGCCTTGAAACACATGCCATAAGGAATGTTGGGAAATGCACAATGGGAATGTGTGCATCGTGAGAATAGGTGGGGTTGTAATTTTATACACCCCTTCTAAATTCAAAAAGCAAAGAATCTACTATTTCCAATGCCAAAATTGTAAGTATAGGTAGTAGTGTTGTAGATGATCAAGGCTTCAAAATTAACCCCTAACTCTCCTTGTTGCAAAACCGTCCAAGTCACAAAACTTGACCTTCTTTTAGATTAAGCTCAAAAAATCTCAATCTAAGCATTATTTAAAAGATTCAACCGTAAGATCTCAAAGTTGATTTGACATTCTTCTCACATACCAAATTTGAACCGTTCATTCTTCCTCATTTGTGAGATTATAATGATAAAAGTTGGCTGAGTTTTTATCCTGCGGGAACCTCCAAAACCCCATTCGGGTTTTAAGGAGAGTTGGGAGTTAAACCCTAAATAGACTTAACCCTAAATAAGCTCTTTAGGAGCTTTTGCTCTTTCAGTGGTTTAGAAACTGCAAATGCGTACCCAACTCAAGTTATTGACCCTTAAAGACCGAAGAAGACTAGAATGGTCCCATTTTGAGTATCATTTGACAACCCTTGGGCCTTAACCCCTGAGCGCCCCCTCCAAAAAGCCCGAAAATCAAGGTGTGCAGACCATGCCCAAGCTTATTGGGTGTCAATTCTGCAGAAATTGATTACTTTCAATTTCACCGTTGAGAAACATGAAGAACAGGGATGCGAAGGTGTGGGAAAAATTGGGATGGATTTCACCGCACGGATCTGGTTTCTATAATGGTCAAACAATGGTTGACTTCTGACTGCCGGAATTCCTGGCGGACACATTTAGTCCGCAGGGGCGCTCAGGGGTTAAGGGGTTACAACCATCATTCTAGTCAAGTGGTTGATGCACAAGTAAAATTGTCGAGACCGTATCAAGCCTTTATTCAGGCAATGGTTTGTGGATGCTACGAAGGAGGCACCCTAGAATTTGTGGGAACCTCCCAAGGTCATCTTTGATAATTTTGAATCTGAATTTGAGGTCTGCGACCCAAAATACTCTTGGTAGCCTAATCGTTGGCGTTTAATGTCTATACATCCAAAAATTATGGGGGCACATTACCCCTCCTCCATCCTCCTCAGTAGCTGCTCGAACGCGTACCCCTATTATTCATCCAATGTTATCGTCGATTAACTTCACTGAAAGTTTTATCTTTAGAGGTCGGTGGAATACATAGGCACCGACCTCTGAAGACTCCAAAGACCATCTGTGTTCCTTTGCTGACCTTGCATGTGTTGCTTTCAATATGTATTAAGAACATGCACTTTCCTTGTTCCCTGGTGCATTTGAAGCTTTTTCTTTATACATTTCATGACGAAATCCGCGATTTTTGTAGCACTCCTGTGTTTTGACAGTACCACTCTGAATCTAGATTAAAAAGAGTGTAAGTCTCGGTTGATTGATGAAAATTACTAAAAATTACTGTTGGAATCTACCTACTAGACAGTAATGAAGAAATTACTTTGTTTCATCAAAAAATCTTCGCCTCCTACATTAGACCTCCCAGTAATGATCGACCCGTCTCTTAAAACAAATCGCCTTATTCTGGCGGTTTTCGTATTTTTACCTTAATGAATATTGTTTGGTGATTACGAAGTGCACTTAGTACATCCTTACAGCAGCGTATGTGTAATGACACTCGGTAGGAGCTCATTGTTAAATACCAGACTCTTACACCCTAAGAGCATCTCCACAAGTAAGCGGGGCCGCACTCGAAACAGAGTTGCGGGCTCCTGTAGCATAATCAATTACCCCACCAAGGGCACTGTTGGCAGCCTCGAGTGGTCAGGGCCTCCATACAAGTAGCGCGGCCCTAGAAAATGGCAGGCCTTTCTCGTGCCATAGTAAGCAACTGTAGCTTGCAACTGTAGCTTTATATGCAACCTTTTTTAGCCTTTTTTTTAGGGTGCACAGAGCCAGCAGCTTTGGGAGACGAAGTGGGGGTTCCAAGAACCTCCCTATTGGCGGGCCAGGCCCCCTTACTGGTGGGGCACTCACAATTACAACCAGCCAAGCCAGCCTACGGCCCCGCCAAAAGGTTCAGATTTTCGAGTGCGGCCCCGCTTACTGGTGGAGATGCTCTAAGTGAAGCGCTTTGCAGGTCTTAGCAAATGGTCAGGAGGTCGCTGCTTATGTATTTCGCCGCAGACTGCCATCTCTTCATTTGACTGCTGATGATGTAATGACTATTTCTGCTCTTGTCAGCGTTACTCCGGCACAACCATTTGTGTCTTTACCAGGTATGTGTCTTTGCCAAATTTTAAGTAGTTTGTTGGTTTCCATCAGCTCTCGTTCTATTTCTTTATATATCATTTACTAGTTTTTTTATCGTGATTTTTGCCACGAAAGAGCTGGTGTTGATGAAGTCTTCGTTGATTGGTACTGTATCCTCGTGGAACACTTGAGACAGCACCTTGGACCTATGACGAGCCGGCGGCCCTAGTTTGAGGATTTACTTGATTTGATATTGAGCATTTTGCACAATAGCTACACCGGTGTGTCACCATGGGGGAATATTCGCCGGTGTAACCCTGGAATGCGCAGCATTCCGGTTTGTTCTTACTATAGGGCCAAAGTTTATTATATATAAAAGTAACTTAGATGTAGAAAGTGAGTGGCAGCTATCTAAACCAAAAAATAAATCAAAATGAATAAATTAATTAATTAATTAAAACAATAAAAAAGAATTATTACTTTTTACGCATAATATCCAATTTATTTATAAGTTTTTTCGAAATATTTATCATTGCAGCATAGATACTAAAATAAAACGCTATTTATATTACATAAATTATTTCAATTTTAGATGAATTATATCTTTTTTTAAATTTATTTAGATATTTTGTTACCTGATTTAGAATAAATTCATACTCAACATATTTATGACTATTATTTTTTTGTTTAAGTTTAAACTAAAAAATGCAATTAACTAAAGGAGTATAAAATATATCGCAAATATAATAGGAAGAATTACTTTATGGGTAATAGGTACTGTAGGTGGTACTCTTGTAAATAGTTTCATAGGTATCTATTTTTTGGGCTCATACTCTAAAATAAGCTCATCTTAGAAAACAAAAATTGTTATTAAATTAAACTCTTAAGAGGAACTGGACTTACATCACGAACCTGAGATAGCAGTTGCGATGCGCAAGTTGACCAGGGAATAAAATCTGCCAACAGAGTCCTGAAGAAGGGTAATATCAAGTCTTAAAGAGGGACGCATGAGGCATGATACTCAACGAGTGACATGGAAACAGACAAAAAATTAGCACGGGCAAATACCGTACCATAATGGCGGGGTCCGGCTGGATATCGTGTTGTGGCACGATACGAGGCAGATTATCATGCCAGGGCACGATATCTACCAGCCCCGCAATGCTTAACGCAGTGGAAGGGTCGCGCCCCTTAGGCTCGGGCTTGCACCCTCGCCTTCACCTTCACCCTCGCCTTCGTGGCAGGGCCCTCACCTTCACCCTTCACCTTCACCCTCGCCTTCGTGGCAGCGCCCTCACAGCCCGGGAGGTCTTCAGGAGGGGGCCTCCTACTTTACGATATGAGAAATTCATCCCTACACTTGTCACTCTAAACCCGTGGCAGGGCCCTCACAGCCCGGGAGGTCTTCAGGAGGGAGCCTCCCACTATACAATATGAGAAATTCATCTCTACACTTGTCACTCTAAACTCGTAACCAAATTCCAGTTGAGCAAATGAATATTGCAGAGTCAGCAGCAAACCACAAAATGAAAAATCACAAGACCCAAACCCAAACCACAAACACAATACATGAAAAATCCGGCAAAAATAACAAAAAGCTGGTCTCCCATCCTTCAGGCGGATGCAGAGAATCTGCCCACCCATCCTTGGTGGCAGTCAGCAATACCCTCTGCGATGCGAATAAGACCTCCGTCAATCAGCGTGGTGGGTCTTAGCAAAAAACAATAAAAATCAAATACAAGCAAGTCGAATCATGGCTTTAGCAGCTGAATCATGGGAAAAACGCTTTATCATGCGCATTTGTTCATCTGCTTGACTAATAAGACCTATTTCTCTTCTCTGCTTCATCAGGTGTACCAAGAGTTGTTTTAAGGACAAGCGCTCTGCCTTCTGTAACTTCCTGTTGCTCTTAAAACTCGAAAAGCCAAAATCCAGGAAGCGAACTGAAGCCTGTTTTTCCCTCATGACCATGATATTATGGAGGGAAATGTCTCCATGAAGCAACCCGCATGCATGAACTGCATCAAGCGCTTCAAGTACTGCTGTCTCCACCTCCTTGGTCACTGCCACTGGAAAATGATCACCACAGAAAAAGAAAATGAATGACTACTCTCCCAAGAGATTGCTGGTGGTGAAAGAGACTGGACCCTCAAAGAAGCAATTTATACAATCCCCATGCTCAGGCTCTCAGAAACCCTCGAGGTAAGAATACAAAAAGAGATACTTCCCATTTCGGAGTTTCGCAAGATATCCTACCATCTCCAAGTTCAGAGCCTTCAAGCAATTTGGTCGCGACATACACAAACCGACTGCAATCTGCGAATCTATGTCCTACTAATTCAGGAACAACCCGCCCCCAAAGCTTTTCCATCTTTGCATAGGCATTGGCCTCCTGCACAAGAGCCTGCACAAGCACAGACAAAACATGGGCCGGACATAATAAGATCCTACACAGGTAAATTATCACGAACTCTACATGCACTTGAATGCCAACATGCTCCACCTTGCAACTACCTTGGACTACCAGCAACTAAAATAGTCTCAGACGAGACCTGTCCAGCTCAGCGTTAGATTAGCTAGAGTAATACTTACTTCCAACACGTGAGCGGAAAATTGCACATGACACAACCTCAACTCACCTCCGCACGTCTCGTGCCTACGTCGGCAAACTTCAATGCAACAGGTTTTCCATATAGTTGGCCAATGTAAACGAATCCACTCCACCCGTTACAACTTAAGATACCCGAACATTTGAAGTTCAGGTTCTCAGCGGAGATATCTTGCAAAGCCAGCTGATTTTCATCTGCACCAATTCTCCCAGACCTGCAAATGCAATTCTCTTCACTTCACAATAGGTTCTCGTATACGTGTCCAATTTCATGGAACAACTTGAATTGCTGGTTGGATAAGTTACCTTCGAACTCCAGAGCCACTGTTATTTGTCCGAGCTCCTCGATAGTCTGGATCTCTGTTTATGTCATCCAAGCTTTCATTGGAAGATTCGGAAGGACCACCTCTAGGCACTATAGGAAATTGGCCATTAACAGTTCGATTACTATACGCCGTGTCATCCCCCACCGCAGTGTTCACCAAATATGACAACGCCGCTAACAAAAGCGGGGGCTCATCGCTCGCCTTAAACCCAGGTGATATTTTGATGCAGCCGGCATTATCCCGTTTAAAGAGATACCAATATTTAGCATCCGTTAAGACACCGTAACCCACCTTAGCCCTGCAACTCAGATCAATAGCAACATGAGAACTACCACGCGTTCCATGCTGTCGGTTCTCCAAACGCAGATCGGTAAACTAAGCTGGTGCAAGAAAATCCCACTGGTAAAGAAGAAGAGAAGAAGATCATCTGATAGTGAGCCAACAAAGAACCAGGACCAAGAAAGCAGTGGAATGCAGTTGGATAGAAAAGGGGATCGTCAACAAGAATTGGTTGATTATTAGAAATTAGTAAGAAAGACGTAAGTAAGTTGACGCTGAATTCTAAGCCCATGTAGCCGAGAGAAATTATTGCCCGGATAATGAAGGGTTTCAAAAGCAGCTTACAAAACCATGTACTCATACAGCTGACAGATACAACGCAAGACTTTTACACAGTGATACTGCGTGATGCCTAAAACTCTGGAGGTGCCACCTTTTCTTGCATTAATTCGAACCTCCATCAGATTCTTGTAACAATGTGAGAATCGATACACCGTATGAAAAAATGGGATAGGGTCAGACTGGACCTTCTTTAATATTTTACTCTGCCCAAACTTCGTGAAGTTTCCACGATTCACCTTTTTCATGTCCAGGCCTCCATTATTGATCTCGACGGGAAAACAAGTCTTACCTCCAACAGTAACAAGATAATCTGCTCTAACAGGAAAACCTACTTTCTTAGCGGCACCGACATCTACATCCATTTCATCATAATCCTCTTTCTTGAGAGAGCCCTCCTTCTTCAGAACAAACAACGGGTTCTTCTTGTTCATAAAATCAATCAATGCACTGAGGATATTACAGACGAAATCTGTTTCGAATCTCTCAAACTTTTGTACGCGCTCAGTGGAACTAGTGAGGAAGAGATTATAGACACGCTTCTTATTGTCTGCGCTCCTTAAATATGCTTCAATATTGTCCTTCACATCCCAATGCTCTACTTTAAGAGGTATCCAGAAGCGATCCTTGATCGAGGTGCTTGGGTGACTGGAAGCCACTGAAGGAATAGCCAGCTCCACGACCTTCTGCACCAGCCACTCGCGCTCTGTACCTAAAAAGTCTGCAGGCACAGCACAAGTTGAAATCGGAGTTGATGTACACGCATCTTCCCACACATCGCCAAACCCAGAAGGATCCCGGCAGGTTCTAAGACGACCCTAGACACAGATCGACCCTTCCAGATGGCGCACAACAAACGAGTAGAACATCAGCTAGACCTAGTTTGCCAACAGAGAACCGGCTGTAGAACCCTTGCGGTCAGTGATATGAACTAACCAGTCCTATACCAACCCCAATCCCATAACCGTGAAATAAGAACTCGCCCAAGAATCCAGCAGCAACCTTGGGGTCTCAAGTGATAGAACTGACCTCGATTTCGCAAGTGTAGTGTAAGAAGTTGTTCTTTCTCGGTCCGAAGCTGCTCTTTCTTGGTCCGAAGCTGCTCTTTCTCGATCCGAAGCTGCTTTTTCTCATCACCGTCACTGCAGTTTCAAATCTCGTCCTCCACTCCGATTATCTTACCCTCCACTGTTTTAATCCGCTCTTCCAATTTTTTGAGCTGCTCCTCCAAATTTTCACCGACATCACCCATACTTCTCCGTAACCCAATTCAGTATGCAACCAACAACGCAGAGCCCGATTGTTAGAACTAGGCTTAGGACTAGGCTTGGGACTAGGGTTACATCTGGGAGGTAGTTAGTGATAGTTGGGCGGCGGCTGGCCTAACCGTCGTCTTTCCCCTGTATAAAGCCAGTGGAGGAGGAGACTCCTTCACTGGACATTTCGTCATTACAGGATTCATGCATTTAGTTCCTACGATTCTTGTGATTCTTGCTTGGTCTGACACCGATCCGAAGGACACGACTCCCCAACCTCCCACAACACGATCTCCCTACCTTACTCTCAGAATACAAGTGCTCATTACGTATCGTGTCAGCATCAAGTAACCTATCCGGCATCGATGCGCCGTCAAATTCTCTATATCAATGTCCACGAGATCGTTTCCCACACGTCAGCAATATATCCTATAGTTCAGGCAGACGACATGAAACAAACCCTAACTCGAACCTCGAGAAGCACCCAGATGTCAGGCCGTAAACAACGCGGGACGTTAAATCCTACCATCGAAGGTGGGCTCTGCGGGCCCATTTACCCGTGGATTTACCCTTGGCATTCACGCTGGCATTTTTTGTGTACCACTCATGAAAAAATTTGGAATTTTGGAATTCATGTTTGGAATCAGAGACCCTGCAGTAATTATCTACATGACACGGTAAATACACCCTCGAACAAGTCCGAAATAGGGGGCAGTTTTTTACTTTTACCCCAGAGTACATGGAATTCACCCTATTTGACCCACCATCTCTATGGCATCATTTGCATGCACCCACAATAACTTTGAATAAAAAGGGAATATGGAATAAAAGGGTAGAGGAGGTGAAACTAACACTTGAATTAGCTGATAAGGACCTCATGAATGTGATGGAAATGCTAAAATATCTACAGGACAAAGGGATTCATGTGCTAAAGAATTCTTGGGCATATTTCAATCTTGCGGGGCTCAAAATGGAGGTGAGTGCACATGTATGGGCAAGAAGGGAGGGAGAGTGGTATTTTCAGTTTTCCTAGGTAACTCATATGATATAAAAAATATGGTGAAAATCTTAGGGCCATGGGAGGAAGGGAACTAGTTTTCCCGAATTACTTAAAATTAATTAGACTTGTTCAAATTGGGGGTGTGTGTAGATCTATAGGATAAAACATGGAGGAAGGTAGTTTTAGCATTCGGATAAGCTAATTAGGACCCTAAAAGAATGATATAACGATCAAAAATAATATTGGAAAATCACAGCTACATTTCACGAATAACTTTAGAATGGTTGAAGTGACTAGAACTATAGGTAGAAAGAACACGAATGCAGTGCATTCGGTGTTTTTGGACAAACCTCCAATACAAAGGAACACAAAATGTAACCACGCCTTTGCGAATGCACGTATGTTTTTCAAATCTTGTCCGATTTCCAATTTTCTTGCGCCTATCTTGCATAATTTTTCATCGCAATGTCACTGGTGTAAGTCTTCACCCCTGAATCGCCATCAATCAATCTCTGCATCGTGATTTTGAGACGTTGTTTTTAAAACTGCCGCAACCTTCCGGGAGCCGTATCTCGTGCAATTCTCAGGCGATTCCAGGATTTCTTGTGCCCATAGTGCGTGTTTTTTCAATACAATTCCACCGGTATATTGCTCGCCCTCTAATTCCTCACCACGCCAATGTTGCATTTTTTGGGGGTTTCGGGTGTTTCCTTGTGCTTAAGGGATTCACTATGGATTGTATTCTCTCAACTGCGATGACAATCAGCGTTCACCACCAATTGTGGTTCATGGTTGATGCCCTCTCTTCGAGTGTTCAATTAATCTTCCTAAATACAGGAATTTTTTTCGCGCCTCCAAGCCGGTATTAGAGAATCCGGGAAGGAACTTTGAACGTAACCGAAGCTATTATCCCGTGCTCAAGCAGTAAAGATTTGATTGAGGGTGCACCACCGTCATCGCTCCTTACGGTGGAATGTCGTCAAGTATCACACCTACGGAGTATGTGATTGATCTTGCGGACCTTTCAATTGAACCTACGGAGCATGGCAGTAGACCTACGGAGTATGGCAATGAAACTACGGAGCACAGAAATTGAACCTACGGAGCATGCCATTGAATTGGTTGTTGTTGCAACGAGAAGGGTCGTTTAAATTCCTTTATGAATCCGCACGCCTACATTGAAAGAAAAAAAAAAAAAATTATTCAATTGAAAACAATGGTTTAGCTTATGAGTCACTACTACACAAAACATGTATTTTCACATTATAAATCAATCCAATCTCTTAGAAAAAGATATCCTCCAAAACTTGTTCCGGGGTTTTGGGGTCCTTGAAAACAATGGTGCCTTCCTTCTATAGCATGTGAATGCAAAAAAAATAAATTCATCCATCCAAATAATATATTTATGTACTCATTAGTACGTATATAGCATCATATGAAAAATTCACATTTGTACATAATAAAAATTACTACTCATGAGATAGCATAGAACCTGCAGAGGTTCGGATTGAACGTACGGAGCAAGGGATTGAACCTACAGTGCGCGAGACATTAGAAATCAACCCAATCTCCAAGAATAAGAAATCCTTAAAAACAATGGTGCCTTCCCCCCACACTTATTTTATTATATTCCACATCACGGATTCTTATATATCTACTCCAAACTTCACTCCATCTATTCTAAAAGTTGACTTCACTAAAATGCAAGCCATTAATTCATACTTCACTGTATGGTTTTGCACATTTTACCACACAAGGTAGACTCGTTTTAAGACTCAGTTTTTCGAAAACAATTCAAACCCTAAATCTAATTTTAGTTATGGAAAGCTACATTTAATCAACGATGTATTACAGATAGGGCATGACATTGAGTACAAAAGGTCTAATTCCAAACTATTTTTTCTCCGTAATCTGTGAGCCTGTTATCACCATCAAAAGACTACAAATCTGAAAACAGACAATTCTATAAATTTTGCATTCCGGGTTGCTGAATGGCATAGGCAATAAGCTTGTAAATCAGGACATCGACCTGTATTAACGAGTTCGATCCTTGTTGATAACTATACTGATTGTGTTACCAATGTTTTACAAAGTAACTGTATAAGACGACAACGACTCAAGTAACAAAAACAAAAAAATCAAGTAAAAGATATACCTAAACTCTAAAAATCTATGTTGGAATGCCAACAATGCAACAGTTCAAACACGGTATTACATATCTAATCATTTCTTCCTTTTGTACACCTTTGAAGATGCATCTCCACCATCTTCCTCATGCATCCTCTTCTTTCATTTGCCAACAACTGCAATAAAATTTTCAAAAAATCATTTTTTTGAACATAATTATCTTAAACAACACTACATAATAGGAGAAGCACTATGCAAAAGAAAAGTCAAGTAAAAGAACGAACAAGAAGTCAAAAAATGCCTTTACTCTCAAAAGAATATTAACAATCATTAGAATTCTTACTCTGTAAAACCTTCTGGTCGATTTGCGCCTCTCTCTTCTTACCCTGGTTCAAAATAAGTTGTCTGCAAGCTAAAGCGACGCCGATAATAGATCATACCTTCGTTTATTTGGTGCGATGCACAACGATTGGCGTTTTTATCGCCATCATCGTTCCAGCTTTAGGAATGAAATGCAGACCATAACCTGGAAGCACAAACTCCCCGCTTTGTTGAGCCTCAATGCCTGCATAGCAAACAATATATCAATTTCTTTATAGAAGAATCACATATTGATTTACAAAGATCTTTGAAACGTTTCATAAGCATTAAAAATCTTACCTTCTTTCAGCCAAAACATGAAGTTGCATTCAACGTCATTTGCATCAACATGAGGAACACACACAAAATTATGAGTTATCCCCATTGTTGTAAAAATTGTATTGCCAAGAAGACCCATATTGCTGACGTGGTCGTGGGTACAAGCGTTTTTAACCGCAGCGCGTTGTACGGGGAACATTTTGGAAACGTACCTGCCATATTACAATTCAAATCAATCTTTAGAAATTTCTAAATCCTATCACATGGACGAAGTTATAGAGCTTACTCATCCAAACGCATAGCTAAAGTAACGCCATAAGTCTTCAATTCGCCCACTATGATGGCTTCCTTTGCACCCTTTGATCGGACATTATGAGAATATCTGCAATAAAAGCCAAAATTTAATGATATTAATAGAACAAAATTAAGCTCTAAACTCTAAACTTCATCGACTAATTTGTAAAATCTCAAACTTTCACACTCTATGTAGATTGTAAACTTAGTCAGCCAATAAAACTCGACCGCGATATGGGTTGGTCCATCCCATCATCACCATCAATTTTTCTCCTCCCATGTTATCTCTACATCTTCAACATATTTTAAACCTCCCCTCTTCACTTCTTTACCGACCAAATGAGCCTTATAACCAAGCTTCCACAGAGCAAGAAGTTCCGCGCTAGGAATGGCATTATGAATCACGATTGCTCCAATCGTATCTTCGTGAACAATCACTGTAGAATATACAAATTCCTCTGACGTTAGCAACTGCTCGTTGTACGCCTCCATTCGAAGTCCTTCTTTCACCTTCAATTCGCGAACGGTATAAACCCTTCTCACTATTGAGCGGATCAAAACTCCACGCTTGCAAAACTTTTGAATCAATAGAAGTTCATGCAATGGAAGCTCGTAACCACAAGTAGCTGCAATATATACATAACACCAATAAATACAATTGACTACCAAGTCCTTTCAATTAAGATTTTTTAAATTTTTTTTAAATTTTTTTTAAATTTTAGAAAATAGAATATTTTCAGAATGAATTACCATGCGCATAATTTTGAGGAATCATTGTGTAGGAGACGAAACTGTTGTCCTCTACTTCTCCTGTAGCTTGAAAGTTGCTCACATGAGTCTTCGACACTCTGTGATATTCCATTCCAATTTCGTCATTGAAGCTCTTGTTGCACAAGCTGCACATCTTCCTCATTTTAAATGAAGCGTCTGTATTCACACAAAAAAAAACACCAAGACATAACAAAATACAATAAGAAAGTTAATTATACAACGATAAACACTAAATTTCTTCTAAAATCAATCCAAAAAACAATCATAAATGTAATCCAAACCCCGCTATGATTTTAAAAATAGAAATATAAAATGTGATCATTTGAAAGAAATTTCGTACCAGCGGAAGAAGAGGCACTGGACATCGTTTGGTAGTGATATTTTATTGCCAACTCGTATACAGCGTGATTTGAATCGCATCCATACTGCTCCAACATTTTCATATGTTTCTTACCAGCAATGTGCGTCTCCAAATGTCCTAGGCTAATGCACTCAATGTCGCACACCCCACACCAAATGTTCTTGCTCTCTATTTTAACGTAGGCACCTAATCAAAACAACATACATGTCAACATGATTTCAACATGCACCTGAAAATTGCACTGCAAGCATATGGTAATTGAAAAGCCAAATCAAAATCAAATGCACTTATGTAACCCCTAATTACGAGAAGAGTACAAGTAGAACTATTTTTCACTTACCGCTAAATCTACACAGCCTTAATTTTAAACAGAATGCCTATATCAAAATACAAAGTTCATTGAGTGAATTTATTTATTCTTGACCAAAACTCACTCTTATAAAATTTTCTAACTTTGCTATTTGTTATTTATGATCTCCTAACTTTTGGAATCTTTTGTCACATAGACGAGATTTTTGAAAAAAAAAAAATTCCTCAAGTTTTCAATAAAATTTCATAATACACTTTGCTAACTTTTCATGTCCCTTGGCTTGTAATTTCAAATTTTTAATTTCTTTTTAAAAACAAAATTATGTAAGATCGAACTTACTATAGAGTTATGGTACGTCACACGTATGAAACCCTATATGCTACAAATAACTCGTCCTACTAGATGTGTACCAAAATGTAGTTTTGAATAACTTTTTTGTAATAAGATTTTAACAAGAAAGACATGAAAAACCAACATAGACCTTTAAAAAAATAAAATGCTAATTGTTTAGAAAGTTCATAATTACAGTGATATCGTTCCCGATTTTTCTCAAAATGCAATGATATATAAGAATTCCAAACTATCATCCACTTTGATCATAGTTGACTTGTAAAAATGAATAGCCAAAAGGCAAAAAGTATTTATAAACAACCCCAAATACAATCTTTTTCATTCAAATTCAAGTTTCATGATTATGGTGAAATCGTCATTGGTTTTTATCAAAACGCAATGATATATAGGAATTCCCAACTATCATGCGCTTCGATCATAGTTGCCTTGTAAATCTGAATAGTCAAAAGACAAAAAATATTTACAAACAACCCCAGAGACAATTTTTTTTTCATTCAAATTCAAGTTTCATGATTAAGCGATATTGTCATTGGTTTTTCTCAACACGCAATGATATATAGGAATTCCCAACTATCATGCGCTTCGATCATAGTTGCTTTGTAAAACTGAATAGCCAAAAGGCAAAAAATATTTACAAACAACACCAATAACAAAATCTCTTTCATACAAAAGTAAAATTTCATAACTATTTTCCAGTCAATCAAAAAGAACAAACAAAGTCGATATATTCAGTTCGAGATTGTAATAATTAGTCAAAACCACAGCCACATGTACACAATCACACACGAACGCTTAAAACAGAAGTTTCAACAACAAGAAAGCAGTGAAAACTTCATAACTTCATACCTCTCATTAAAAGCAAGGCATTCGTGTAAATCCACTGTCGACTGCTTCAACCCTTCATACACAAACACCAATTAGTACTTGCTTCACAATACTTTAATGAGGTAAACTCAAGTAAACTAGAAAATTAAGTAAATCCTCAAAACTAGGGCCGCCGGCTCGTCATAGGTCCAAGGTGCTGTCTCAAGTGTTCCACGAGGATACTGTACCAATCAACGAAGACTTCATCAACACCAGCTCTTTCGTGGCAAAGATCACGATAAAAAAACTAGTAAATGATATATAAAGAAACAGAACAAGAGCTGATGGAAACCAACAAACTACTTAGAATTTGGCAAAGACACATACCTGGTAAAGACATAAATGGCCCTAAAGGCCCAAGGGTTGTCAAAATGACATTCAAAATGGGACCATTATTCTAGTCAACCATGTGTTACAACCATTATTCTAGTCAAGTGGTTGAAGCATGACAACTAGTTTTGAACAATTGGACCAAGAAGATTCAACATTTCACTTATTAGGATGAGACTTTCAGAAATCTGAATATGGTGCCTAGGAAGATGATAGTAGCTTACAGACCATTAATTCGGTCAAAGACTTTTTTGAAATACATTCATTGAAAATGTAGTCTATCTGCTTCTTGAAGTCATTCAATATATAATAAGGTCATGCTTTCTGATTGTCTGTTCCTTCTAATTATTCAAAACACAACAATAGTTATGCCTTTTTACAACAATGTTTATGTATTTCTTGGGTTACATCTTTCCTATGTAACACCAATACATTAACAGAGGACTATTCAACACTAAATTCTAATATTTTGTTTAGGATGTTTTACAAAATGACAAGCCTACCTCTGCTTTCAACTCCTACTTTTTATACTCTAATAGGGTTATTGAAGTGCTTGAAGGGGTGTTCACCTTCTCCCATTTCATAAAATAACCCTATATTCAAGGTGAATACAATATGTAAAAGCTGAATTTACTCATATATAAAATTTTCATCAAAAGTGGGATAAATCCAACTACTTCACTCGAATCAACTCGAATCTTGATAGTTGATATATCATTACCGTATTTACTTACGAATTTCTTCATCTTACGAATGAACAATGAATAAGTAATTTCACATCGATCCATCATCCGTCCATGAGACGACGAGCATCAACAGTTCCGCACCGACGAAAGAATTCCACGTCTGACGAAATCCATTTGTCGTTCCCGCGGAATGGCTTCTTCCCCCTGCTCACATTCAAATATTGCCCGTCTTCCACCCCGCGTTCTCTGTTGCTCCCGCATTGCAAATCGCAGTCTTCTCCGATCCGAATTCCTTACAATTCAATTTTCGCTCGAGCATTTCAGTCATCTTCGAAAAATCTGTGGAATCATCGGGAGGTTGTTGCTGAAACAGAGTATAAGGGGCCGACTACGCCGTGCTTATGGCCTCGGAGCAGCTGGCGAGGGATGTGATCACTCTCAAGGGCTCTGCTGCCATCGTCAGCGAGTTTCTATTGTATGCAGGTGTGCATCATGTTGAATTCTCTTCGTGATTCTATGACGGCAATTTCGCTACTGTTCAGCAGTCTTCTTCTTATAGTCTTCGAACACATCGTATCAAGTAAGTAAATGGCGTCATATCGCATCCTAGCGCAGCTGCACTTATCTTACTCGAGAGCTCTTAGGAAGATCTGTAGCGTGTGGAAGCTTACAGCAGACGCTTCAAGCACTAGTGTGATGCTCTGTCTGGGGTTCAGGCCTCAATAACTGAAATGTCATCATTAGATGTTGGCGTTAAATGAACCCTCTGCTTCGTTCAAGATACTGTGCTTAAAGGGCGTAGGGAATTCTCAAGTTGTGTCCTTGACATTGTTCTGAATTGGTCTGCCAGTGAACAACATTTTATTCGAGCGAGGGATTTACCCCAGCGACCAGTTCGGGCGCGTGAAGAAGTATGGCTTGTCGCTGCTGATGTGTCAGCAGGAGAATGTAAAAGCGTATATAGAAAAATTTATGAAGCAAATAGCCACATGGCTCGAAACAGGCAATCTGGAGCGGGTGGTATTGGTAATTGTTAGTACGTCATCAAAGGAAGTTCTTGAGCGCTGGAACTTCAACTTTGAGAATGACAAAGAGGTTCTTGAGAAAGGGTACGAAAGTTGGCACCTTGATCTGTCTGTACGTCAGAGATTTCCTTCCGCCTTGCATTTATTGACGATGGAGTATTCATGTTGCAGTGTCTCTAGAGAGAAGAGCGACAAGGACATCATGAAAGAGATTCAGGATATCATGCGGCAGGTGACGGGCAGTGTGTCATCTCTTCCCACTATCGATGAAGCTTGCACCTTCGATTTGCTCGCCTACATGTCCATCGACTCTGAGGTACAATTAATTCCTCTAAACGAGCTCCACTTCCACTCGTATCAGAAATGTCGCACTAATAAATTCTTCACTGGACTTTCTTTTGACCTCCCTGTTTATGCGATTGCAGCTTTCGTAGTCGTAGAGAGGCATAGAAATTTGCTGGTGCTCACATTTCACTTCTGTTCGACATTCAGGTGCCAGCAGAGTGGGCGGAGAGTGATGCTCAGCTGATTCACAATCCTCAAGTTGTGAAGTTGAGGACAGTCGATACCATGGTACTCAAGCTTGTCCCTCTTGTACATCTCTCTTTCGTTAGGACTGTCATCGTAAGTGTTTCGGGTTCGGGTGTCATATTGCTCTTCTATCCTAATCTTCTGTCGGTATTTGCAGGTCCATCAAGTGGAAGCAATGGTAGCATACAAGTTCACAGACGAAATTTGAAGTGTAGGCGCTGTAGTTAAGTGAAAGTGTCATTCTGCTCAGAAAGCAATGCCAGGTTTCAGCTCCTTTCATTGGAAAGGATTAAAGGTGTGAGTGTTGAAGTATTTCTACCAGGTGGAGTACTTTTTGAGGCCAAAGCTCTTGGCCCATAAACCATTAGCCGCTGATTGCTTCTTACATCCAGCCAGTAAGCTCTTGGAATGGCAATGTAAATACCACAGCAGTATATTAAGAATTTCTCTGACATCTCCTTGCGTCGGTTAGCAACTGTGTTATACGCAGAGATCCATTGTGACTCAGATGCCTAGTCATGTGCACATGAACTGAAAGGAATAAATCTGAACACGATATCACGTGAGGGAGGCACTAGCGGCATCAAGTGTGCAGTTCGATGGAGAAGGATCTGACCAGATTGGTGAGCTGTCGTTCTAAGCAGACTAGTAACCGAAACACACCTTAGTAGCAGCTTGTGACAGTGTACATCAATAGCAGCTACCTCTCAAAAGAGCAGTACTATCTCCCAGGTCAACTCATATGTCAATCACAGGGTTTACAAACTATTTCTATTGTCCTCTGGCTTCAGATGGCCCGGTTCAGACTGGGACGTCCAGTGGAGGCGGACGAAATTCTCCGGCCTTCCATTGGGTAATGTGGAGGTTTCGTCCGGTGGGGCTTTCACACTCGAAGGACGTCCGGTTTAGGGTTTTGCCACATAGACACATTTCCCTCCAAAAATCCAATGTATCCTTTTGTCCACCGGACAAGATTTGGGGTCACCTTGGGAGGTGACCCCAAATCTTGTCCAATGGACAAACCAAGGTCTTCTTGCCTCCTCCTCCCCTCCTTGCATGCACCACCTTTGCGTCATCATCATAGGGTATTGCCACGTAGGCACCTTTTCCTCCACAATGTAGTGGACAAAATGGTGGACATCCGGTTTTGTCCGCCTCCACCGGACATCCCAGTCTGAACCGGGCCTTAAATCCCTGACTTACCCCTGTCAATATTTGTAACTGTGCATAATATTGCAGGAGAAAGTGCAATCATATCTAAGAATTGTTGAATCACAAGCTGGAGACCTTCGAAAAACCTCCTCAAGTGGATTTTGAAAGTCAACATCGAAAAACCTCCTCAAGTGGATTTTGAAAGTCAACATCGCAAAAATCTACAAAATATATCTTGCACTCTGGTAACCATGCTTTGATTTTGAGTAGGAAGAATCAGTTCAAAATTTAGCTTACTACACCATTACCGTATTTCCTTTTGAACTCCTTCATCCAACGAATGAATAATTTATTTCACTGCGATATATCATACATCCACGAGACGACGATCGTCAACAGTTTCGACGACGACGATACATTCCACGTCCGACGAGACCCATTTATCGTTCCCGCAGAACGGCTTCTTCCCCCTGCTCACATTCAAATATTGCCCGTCTTCCACCGTGCGTCCTCTGTTGCCCCCGCATTGCAGATCGCAGTCTTCTCCGATCCATATTCCTCAAATTTCAAATTTCGCTCGAGCATTTCAGTCATCACCAAACAGTCTGTGGAATCCTCGGGAGCCTGTTGCTGAAACAGAGTAGAAGGGGCCGACTACGCCGTGATTATGGCCTCGGAGAAGCTCGCGAGGGATGTGATCACTCTCAAGGGCTCTGCTGCCATCATCAGCGAGTTTCTATTGTATGCAGGTGTGCATCATGTTAAATTCTCTTCGTGATTCTATGACGGCAATTTCGCTACTATTTAGCACACTTCTTCTTATAGTCTTCGCGTATGTTGTATCAAGTAAGTAAATGGCGTCATATTGCATCCGAGCGCAGCTGCACTTATCTTACTCGAGAGCTCTTCAGAAGATCTGTAGCGTGTAGAAGTTTACAGCAGAAGCTCCAAGCACTGGCATCTTGTGTGATGCTCTGTCTGGGGTTTAGGTCTCAATAATGAGCTATCGCCACTACATTGTAGAGCAGCTTCACTTCTCTAAGAAGCTCTCATGACATCTGCGAAGATTTTTGGTGTGTAGAAGCTTACAACAGAAGCTTCAAGCACTGGCATCTTGTGTGATGCTCTGTCTGGGGTTCACGCCTCAATAACTGAGATGTCATCATTTGATGTTGGCGTCATGAACGCTCTGCTTCGTTTGAGATACTGTGCTTAAACGGCGTAGGGTATTCTCAAGTTTTGCCCTTGACATTGTCCTGAATTGGTCTGCCAGTGAACAACATTTTGTTCCAGCGAGGGATATACCCCAGCGACGAGTTCGTGCGCGTGAAGAAGTACGGCGTGACGCTGCTGTTGTGCCAGCAGGAGAGTGTGAAAGCGTTTATAGAAAATATTACGAAGCAAATAGCCACGTGGCTCGAAACAGGCAATCTGCAGCGGGTAGTATTGGTGATTGCTAGTATGTCATCGAAGGAGGTTCTTGAGCGCTGGAACTTTAACATCGAGAATGACAAAGAGGTTCTTGAGAAAGGGTACGAAAGTTGGCACCTTGATCTATGTGCACGTCAGAAATTTCCCTCAGCCTTGCATTTATTGACGATGGGTTTAGTATGATGCAGTGTCTCTAGAGAGAAGAGCGACAAGGACATCATGAAAGAGATTCAGGCTATTATGCGGCAGGTCACATCCAGTGTGACGTTTCTACCCAATATCGAGGATGCTTGCACCTTCGATTTGCTTGCTTACACGTCCATCGACTCTGAGGTACAATCAATTCCTCTGAACGAGCTCCACTTCCACTCGTATTAGAAATGTCGCACTAATAAATCCTTCACTGGATTTACTTGTGACCTCCCTGTTCAATGAGATTGTAGCTTTCGAAGTATTAGAGAGGCATAGAAATTTGCTGGTGCTCAGATTTCACTTCTGTTCGACGTACAGGTGCCAGCAGAGTGGGCGGAGAGTGATGCCCAGCTGATTCACAATCCTCAAGTTGTGAAATTGAGGACAGTCGATACCATGGTATCTCAGGCTTATCCCTCTTGTACATTTCTCTTTCGTTACGGCTGTCATTGTGGAAGTCACGCGTTTGGGAGTCATATTGCTCTTCTAACGAAATCCTCTGTCGCTATCTGCAGGTGCATCAAGTGGAAGCAATGGTAGCATACAAGTTCACGGGCGAAATTTGAAGTGTAGGTGCTGTAGTTGAGTGGAAGTGTCATTCTGCTCAGGAAGTATTGGCAGTTTTTAGCTCCTTTCATTGAAGTATTTCTACCAGGTGGAGTCCTTTTAGAGGCCAAAGCTCTTGGCCCATAAACCATTAGCCGCTGATTGCTTCTTACATCCAGCCAGTAAGCTCTTGGAATGATAATGTAAATACCACAGCAGTATATTAAGAGTTTCTCTGACATCTCCTTGCGTCGGTTAGCAACTGTGTTATACGCAGGGACCCATTGTGACTCAGATGCCTAGTCATGCGGACATGAACTGAAAGAAATAAATCTGAACACGATATCACGTGAGGGAGACACTAGCGGCATCAAGTGTGCAGTTCGATGGAGAAGGATCTGACCGGATTGGTCAGCTGTCGTTCGAAGCTGACTAGTAATCGCAACACACCTCAGTAGCTGCCTGTAACAGTGAGAGAAGTACTCCGGCTCAGTCCTCCAAGTAGTAAGATTTACCTGTATGTCAATCACAGGGTTTACAAACTATTTTTATTGTCCTCTGGCTTCGGATGACTGAATGCCTGACTTACCCCCTGTCAATATTTGTAACTGTGCGTAATATTACAGGAGAAAATGCAAACACATCTAAAAGAATTGTTGAATCACAAGCTGTATACCTTCTAAAGACCTGCTCGAGTGGATTCTTGAAAGGCAACATCAAAAGTGGCGTTGATACCTGTCGAATTGGTTGTGGCAAGCCCCCATTGCAGATGGAGTTGAAATTTTTGGAAACTGCGATCGTAAAAACTGAAAGAAACAGCGATCGTAAAATCTGAGAAAATATTGTACAGGCCTCGGAACATTTGCCACCGCCCCGATCCATGCTTCCCTCCCTGGCGTCAAGATTCAGCCAGCCGTCGATGAACTCGTCGGCGTCAGTCTCCGCAGTCTGGTGGACAGGATGGCGTTTCATGCGATTTAAGTAGCGGCAATGTAGATCGGCAGGGTGCTGGTCTTTGATCAGAGTCTCGGTGATGAGGAGATCTACAGCCTCGGGGTCCTTCAGGTCCTCACTTCCATCAAGCTTCGCCAATTCAATCTTTTTTTAGTGATTTTGTTGCTTTGGTCAGATTCATATGATAAACACAACATGAGGTAGCAGTTGATATGATGGAAGGCTTTAAGCTTTCACTCAGTTCACTGTATAATATAAAGTGAAGCATATGTTTACTACTTTCCATGTCGTCCAGCATGTATGCCAAAGTACAGATATTAATACTCTCACTTCTCAAATACTTTGGAACTCAACAAACCACATCAATGAGCGAGTAACATTTTGATGTAACTATGAAACAATATGTCTGGACCTTTTGGTTATTTGATGCAATGGTATGGAAATGAATTCAAACACTTGCTTGAACCTCGTGATGTTCAGTGATGATTAGTGTAATCGGATTATTTTCCTGCTGATTAATGGAAGAATCTGGAAGTTGTAATATGTGGATCGTCCTTGAACAAGTCAAGCGGAAAGATGAAGAACGAAGGCACAGAGGTCTTCTTATGATTCGGTTTACAGTGGAAGTAGAATGTGCAGTTCAAACTTTGCTCTCCAAGGTTCGAGTCTGGAATTTCTGGTGGTAAGTGAGCAATTAGAGTCAAAATTACCGTCAAAATGCTACAGTAACAGTGCTCCAGTAACAGTGCTCCAGATGCGGATGCGGGGCCCCGGTGCAAGTGTGCTACAGTTCCCTTAGGCGGGAGGGTGGTGCGAGACTGCCAGGCTCGCGAACTCCATGCTCTTGTGTCGTTGACATGGTTAGATCGTAGAGGACGAGCTCCCTTGCCCTTCAATCTGAGAGCTGCGATCCTTTTCGTGGCGCTTCCAGGCGGAGAGTTTTGGCACGAGACGCTGCAGCGATTTGCACGAGCGCGTCTGTGGCAACTGGGCTTTGTAAGAATTTTGTTCCCTTTTCAATTGTGGTTGTCGTGTGCGCTTGCCGTGGATGTTTTGTTCTGGGTGCTGAACAAGTTTCGATTCTTAGGCCTGAATTTGTAGCGTCGACTGAAGTAAACGACTTGGATTTAGGGTTCAGTATCTTCGAGCTCTCCGTCAAAGTCGGGATAGACCGAAGTTGGTTAGCGTCTAACTATCTTGAGTAGAGGACTGTCACGGAATCGTTGCTGATAGTTTTCACAGCTGCTGGAACTGTTGATAATTTGATTCTCTCTCCAATCGTGGTTGTTTGGACTTGTGGTTGACGTTTTAGTTTTGGGTGCTGAACATGTTTTGAGTCCACGGCATGGTTTCGTATCTTGAATAACTCCGTTTTGGACTTTTCGGTGATGTTAGTATAAACGATTCCCTGTTATAATTTTGATAGAATCTACTTGCTTGGTGAACAAGACCAACCATCTGGTGTTTATCGTCAATCGTTGTTGATAATCTTTCAGCAGTTTGTCCTGCAGAGAATAGACTGTTATCGAAGAAGCTTAGGGTCTGTGGCCATTTCAAAGCCCTACAACGAGTAGTTACCATTCTTGGTTGTGTGTTGTGATGTGAAGCATGCTGTGTTCATGACAGCTGATGGGTACAATCTTGGAACTGAGGTCCATCTTGTCCAACACTGAAAGAGTATGCTTTGATGACTGAGTTTACAGTCGTGCTTGCGCAGGTTGTGTTGCGGGGATCTTCATTTGAGGGTTTCTGGAAGGAGTTCTTTTGGCACCGTATTCGATGGCGGAGAGTTCCTCGATGGCGGAGAGTTCCTCGATGGCAGAGAGTTCGCGATCGAGGGAGCAGTTTGACAATCTGTCCATAACTTCAGGTTCGTTTGATAACCCATACTGTCAATGCATTTCGATTGAATGGGCTGAATGATGTTCATGTTGCATCTCTGGAGAACGGTGGTGATGATGTGCAAGCTTATGATGGCCGTTGCTTCAATTGCGTCGAATGTCTAGTTTCTTTTGGCCTTTTACTGTAGCCGTCGGTGAGAACAACTGTTTCTTGAGCTGCTCGTCGAACTTTGACACTACGCCATAGATAATGACACATCTTTTGTGAAGTTCCACCGTGGAAACAGAAGTGGCAGGATCAACTTACCCAACCTTGATCATCATTACTCAAGATGAAGTGACGCACTTTTGCAGCCTTTCATTTAGGGACGCTGACTTGCTTCAATCGTTAATTCGGAGAATTCGGTGTCTTTCGTACACCCGCATCATGTGCTTGTCTGTGGGGCTGTTTTTGTAACCTTCGATTGTCAGTGTTCAGTATATGGTCTCCGGAGTAGGACAATATTCTTGTATTTTCAAATTCCAGGGATGCATTTATACTGTAATCCCATGTACGTGAAAACTATTGTTTTTTTACTTTCATATATCAGTAATCGATGTATTTCAGGAACATTGAAGGTATGAAGGATGCATGTAAGTGAAATAAGTTTTCCACAAGTATGGAATGTTTCATGTACTCCGGTCACCTGGGTTGAGTATATACATCAATTGAGGTGACTGCCTTGAAATTTCTTGAACTTCTTCCCACTACTGATATCTCTAAGTTTGTATGTGAACTGTGGATTGTCGGTAGCTACAGCAGATCCGGTCTCTTTGTCAAAGGAAGGGAAGACTAGTTGGTTGGTTAGCAGGGCTTAGTGAGGTGTGCAAAAGAACCTTCGAGTGAATCGTTGTTGATATATTCACAGCCGCTGGGTTGTAATTTTTCTGATTCTCGTTCTGATCGTGGTTGTTGTCTGCCCTTTGGGTTTGCAGTTCATGTTTTAGTTTTGGGTGCTGAACAATTTGATTCTGAGGCTTGGAATGTGCCTAGAGTGAGTTAAATGCCTCGCTTCTGGAATTGTTGGCAATATCAGTGTATTTGAGTTTTTTTGTTGAAGTTAGAATAGACAGTAGTTGCTTGGATAACATTGTCGACCATCTTGTGTGGAGGGGTTAATTATCAATAATTTCACACAATTTGTCGTGTAGAGAAAATATTATAGTGCAAGAAGCCGAAGGTTCCATTTATGGTCATTTTGAATTTTCGCATCGAGTGGTTTCCATTCTTATTGTGTTTAACTCAGTATGCTCGTTGAGATTGTGATAATATGCCATAGATAATGATAGCCTCTTTAATGAACTTCTAACTAGTAAACACCATGGGAAGACCAACTTAGTCACCCTAATCTTTAGCAATGTAGATGGGGTTTCCTCAATGATGACGTTTTAAGCACATATATTTGAGGATTTCCTTATGTATATTCAACATCTTTTATGCATGCGAGCATCACATATTGCAGGTATTGGTATTGGTGTTTAAAATGTGGTTTCATGTTCTTGTTGGTTTGGGGACCTTTGGTTATCAATGTTGAATATGTAATGTCATTTTCAATAAACAGTATTCATAATGTTTTTGATTTGTACTAGATAGTGATCTGATTTCTTGTTTGTAACCTTGATTTAATTGAGTTGTATGTAGACCTAGCCTTGTTGATACTTGTTTTTTAGTAAAATATTTTGTTTATATTTAGAAGCTGATCATTTTATAATAAGAATGTTCATGTTTATGTAGATCTTCATTAGATTATAAATGCAAGTGTTAAATATCATCATTTTTATGATATAATTGGTTCACTTGTGCCCATTCCTTTACTTAAACGTAGATTTTGAAATGACACCTACTCGCATTAGAATCCTTTTGACACTTTATTCTCTTTGTTCTTTACTATCTTCATCTTAGTACTCAACCTAAAACTAGATAAATTGCAAATTTGTTACTTATAATTGTAATATAACTCTTACAAGATATTGAGAGAAAATTTGAAAATATTTAAGTCTTTCGCAACAACAATTGCATCAAATTATTTATGTAAGAACCAAGAATCTTATTGTGAATCAATAATACAACCTTTATAGCCTAAGAAACTACTAAATATTGGACTTGTGGAATTCTATGATAGTTTAAGTACTAACCTTTAAATTAGGTGGTCAACCATGATAGTCTAGGTTCTCTATGTCCATGCACAAGATTTTTAGGACCATTGCAACTCATGGGTAGATGGATGTTAGAATCATTTTTCAAGCATTCTACTCAAAGTACAAAATGAATGAAGAATGATATTAACTCTTAAAATGTATCGGATAACACATGTTTTTCATTTGTAGAGTTTCTCATACTTGTTGGTAACATATTTCCTGCTTCATGTAAAGAAAAAAATTTACTTGTTGGTAATATATTTCCAACTTCATGTAATGTGTATATTAATTTTATTATAGCAGTCTTTCTCCTTTTAAATAATCCTTCTACCATGTTTCAAGCTTGGTTTATAAGAATCAATCTGTTACTTGCAGGAATTGACAATGCTCGTGTTATGGAAAAGCTTGATATATATTTCAAGCTTGCACAGAAGTGCATGGAAGAAGTGCAAGGACTATCTTTGCTAAAATTCAACGGTCAACAATGTGGTTATTTGGTTGAGAAACTTGAAGCAACTCTACATTCTGCAAGCTTATTCCTAGAAGGTTCTCAAGTTCATCCATGCGGACCTTATATATCTATGAAGTTTGCAAGACAAGTCAAAAACTTTGAGCTCTTGGTAGCTGCAGCAATACACATTGAAAACTTTGTTGCGGGTTGCTCGAAAGATGCTTGGATGCAATCTGCAATGACATTGGTGAATGCAGCAGAGTATGTTTCATCCTTGGGGTTCAATCTGGAGTTGTGTAAAATTGCTCTTTGCAATGAACAACCAACATCTCAAAACTTAACAATGGATGAAGTTGGCAGAATGAGCAAGAACGAAGTGGAGATTGTGGAGAAGAAAGCCTTGATTGATATGAACACTTTGGTGAAGAAAGTGACATTGGAGTTAACTTCCACAAATCTTGAGGACGAGACATTGGCCAAGTATTTACTTCATCGACTTGCTGGGGTTCAACCTAGGCCAATTGCCACTGATAACAATGTTTTATTTAGATTGTTTGAGTGGGTGGTATCTGGAAATAAGTCCAAGCAGTTGGGAAGAGGTGCATCAGCTACGGTGTACGAAGTGATGTGGCTAGGATCACCAGTTGCGAAGAAGACATTTGATGGACCGGAGAATGAAGAGTTTTTGAAGGAAGTTGAAATTCTTTCACAATTGCATCATCCCAATATTACATCTATGTTTTGTTGTCACATGAACAAGCGAAGTTGCTCCATCATTATGGAGTTGATGGATGGAAATCTCCTTGATTTGATACATCGCCGATTGGAGAGGAACAACGATGGTCCTCCTTTTACTATATTGGAAGGGATAGAGCTTATGTTACAAGTGGGTGAAGGTGTGAATTACTTGCACAATAAAAGAATTGTGCATAGGGATTTGAAGTCTTCAAACATTTTGATCAAAAGTGTGGAGAAACCAAGTTTGGCAGTGGGATATGTGCAAGCAAAAGTGGTGGACTTTGGCCTTTCGAAAACTAAGGAAAAAAGCACAACGTATTCCAACATGACTTACAATACGGGCACTTTCAGATGGATGGCCCCTGAAGTGATCAAGATCATAAGAGGGAATCAAACAAGTTCAAGAGAAAGTGTCAAGATGTTGAAGTATGTCTTTAAAGTGGACATTTATAGCTTTGCAATGGTGTGCTTTGAGATTTTGACTGGAGAAGTACCTTTCAATTCTGAGAGTGTACCAAGAAAAGTGAAAGAGAAGATATTGAAGGGAGAACGCCCAATTATACCTGATCACTGCCCATTGATGTTGAAGACTTTGATTGAGAAATGTTGGAGCCAAGATCCTTCACAGCGTCCAGATATTGGTGATGTTTGCTTGCAACTGAAGTATATCAAGCACTTAATGATGACAAGTAAGTTCTTGAACAACATTTTCTGGAAAGTTGAAATCTATCTTGTTTTTAGATTGAGTTCAATACATTTCTCAGAAATGCAAAGCTATATGTGTTTGGTCTCATTTTACATGTCCCATACTACATTTACACGAGCTTAATATAGTATACTTAGTTATCATCAAGATTTTATAGTAATTGATTGGTGCAAGTTACATTTTGACATGTTTTCATTCATTTCGCTATATCATGATGTCAAAATGTGGTGACATACTCTAGTATATCTTACCATAAGTTTACTTGATTGTTGAAGTTCACAATATGGTAAACTATGCATGACCATGTGTACTTCGACATTTGGATTGAAATGTCAAATGATTTGTTGCTTGTAGGTAAAGTGGATGAAGAGTGCAAATCCCTTCTTAAGATCGAACCTTTTGAAGCGATATATCCAGTTATACGAGAAATTCCGATCGATCAATTCAAAGTGAGAATATATTCTGGTTACCTCAAGGAACTATTATTAGTTCCTAATGGACAAGAGTACATAGATGCACAAAACCTTTTCTACAATTATTCAAAGCTCAAGGAAAGACATCAACACTGTGAAGCCCTACTAGGTGCAGATGATTCCTCATCGGTTGGACATTATGAGGAAGAGCTCAACCATATCAAACACTTGCTATATTGTGAAGAAGAGCTCAAGCATATCAAACACTTGCTATGCTTTATGGACAAAGAATTTGCAGAAATTAACATCATGTATAGAAGCATGGAAATTGGAAGCTATGTCACATGGCGGATGTTATGGGCATTCTTTCCACCAGGAGAAATGGTTATCTATTTTGAAAAGCTTAGTGATAAGCTTGTGTATCAAAGAGTTCTACGAGCTTATTATGATACTACTCACCTATATCCCATATTTTGTATCATGGTGACGATGGAGCAAGAGCCCAAAAATCAAACTTGGAGTACGTATGTGTCTAGTTTGATCAAGCAAGGGAAAAGTAGTTCAAACAAGAACACTCATATAATATCAATTGCTTTATACCCTGGTTCCCGTCTGTTCATTGAATTAGATATTTGCCCCATTCGATTTCAAATTGGAGGTATGCCCGGATCTCCTAGGTTGAGTATGAATCCAGATCAATCTGGTAAGAAGTTGAAAGAAAATGAAGTTTTATTTAAGGTTCATGAAGCCATCAAAAATTTCCTTGTGCACGGAGAAATGAGTAGAGATGAATTGATGAGGTGGACAAACAACTTTGGAGAATGTCTTATTGACAATGGTGAATATAATAAGGTGTATTATGCTCGACTTCAAGATGGCCGTGATGCAGTTATCAAGAGGCTAATATTTATTGGAGGAATACCTACGAATATTCGTCCAGAAGTAGCTCTGTTGTCAAGTTTGAAACATAAGAACATTGTTGAACTCTTAGGATATTGTTTGGATGGAGGAGAGCTAGCACTTGCTTATGAGTATGCTCCTATGGGATGTCTTCGTGATATTCTTCACGGTATGTTTACCTAAACTCAAATCTTGATAAATATAATTTTATGTTGCATTCATACATGTATAATATTTGTTTTGGTCATCAAGTTTGATATTTGAGCCTTTTAATCATTGTAGATAGACTAAGAGTAGTTTCGAATATTGTATGTGATAGAATGTTTACATTAACTTGAGGGGAATTTCAAGTGCTAATAAGGTAGGTTGCTCAAAATTGGAGCTATACAAATAATGGCTCAGTAGGGTGAACTTTAGAGGTAGTACACGGTAGGTTTTTTTCAATGCATACACTTGTGCCCACACCTTTTTCACTTGAGCTTTTGAGTAGTCTAATAAATCTCAAAATAATGAACTTATTTTGCAGGAAAAGAAGGTGCACAAATTGATGAGCAAAAGATAGTTTTGGATTGGACTCAGCGTGTGAAAATAGCAATGGATGTTGCGAAGGGTTTAGACTGCTTACATGAGTCGTTGAATCCTCCCATTATTCATGGACAAATCCGATCCAACAATATTCTCGTTTTCAATTCTTACAGAGCTAAGATCGAGAGTCCGAATTTCTGGGGAACTTTGCAGCATAAGAAGACTCTAATAGAAGATACTGTAATAGGAGATCCACATGGTAAAGGTTATACAGCTCCTGAGTAAGTGCCCAATTAGTGCAAACTGCATTGGTGCGTGGTTTTTAAAATTGACTTAAATCCGGACCTTCACTCTCAACACTACATGTCACATTCAACTAATTCCAGACTTATTTACGCATTTTGGATCGGAGAAAATTTTGGAATTTTTTATATTGTAGAATGACCACTGCACTCATTGAAAATTTACACCGAGGATTTGAGTATCTTCATATTGTCTAGAGATCTCGGATTTACATTTTCGTGTTTAGAGTGTATCTTGTTCTCTTTAGCATGGAGATCCTGATGACTACTGGACTGCTTCCTGTCTAGAAGTAGTTGAATGTGTCATATCTTTGTACTAGTTGCATAGTTGTATACATCTTTTTGCGGATTCAAAAGGTGGACTTAATATATGATTATGAAATACTTACATTTTAAAAGCTTTGTGTATAGGTACTACATATATGATAGTATTTCCACGAAAAGCGATGTGTACAGTTTTGGGATTGTTCTCCTGGAATTAGTTACAGGAATCTTGTCAGGCGATATGATGGCTTCGGAGGGAAGAGACCAATATCTTCCTATTTGGGTTAGTTGCATTTTACTTTGCATGGAATTGATCATAGCTAGGATATAGAATTTCCCCATGTGCGTGAAGAAGGTTTCGAATAATAAATTCGGTTGAGTCGCAAAAACTTGACTTTTTTATATTAGAATTTCAGTCCCTATCTATCTTGTTGGAATTTATGGGATTGTTGGTTTTATTTCAGGTGCGCGAAAGATTAATGATGGATGACATCGACTCAGTACTAGATCCTGCAGTAAAAGCTTCACATTCTAATATAGAAGCAGTGTGGAAATTTGCAGAGATGGCCATGCAATGTGTAGAACCAAAGTCAATATATAGACCTACAATATCAAATATAATACAAGAGCTTCAAGATGTACTGGCCATGCAATTGTAGAGCCAAAAGGTGTATTTGATATCGGTGCTTAATCTGAGGAGGATCGTAAAACCATCCGAACATTCCTTGTACATGGAGAAATTTCCCCAAGTGAATTAAGCAAGTGCATGGACAACTTAGGTGAAGGATTTCTCATTGGCAATAGTGAATATACAAAGGTGTATCGTGCACGACTTCAACATGGCCTTTATGTAGCTATCAAGATGTTGATGCTATCTAGACAACTTCACGCAATCACAGATATTCTTCTAGAAGCAGCTCTTTTGTCAAAATTCAAACATGATAACATGGTTGAACTCTTGGGGTATTGTTTTTATGGAGGAGGGCTAGCACTTGCTTATGAGTATGCTCTTGTGGGATTTCTTTGTGAGATTCTTCACGGTATGTTTATTGAAATTCAAATCTTCATAAATATTTTTTTTTTGTTGCATTCATACATGTATAATATTTGTCTTGGTCATCAAGTTTGATATTTGAACCTTGTAACCATTGTATATAGATTTTAGAAGTTTTGAATATTGCATGTGATAGAATGTTTACACCAACTCGAGAGGAATTTCAAGTGCATGTAAGGTGAATTGCTCAAAATTGGAGCCACAGCAATGATGGCTCACTTCGGTGAACATTTGAGGATCGGAAGTACATGAAGGTATACCAAAGGTTAATTTTTAGTTCACATTAGTAGTGTAGTTTTCCATAACAACATTTAAGCAATTTATTTGATTATTCAAATTCTTCTTTGACTATATCTTCAACTTTTGCAATAATCTCTTTGAAAAGTCTTATCATTTTGATAAATGTGAACTTATTTCGCAGGAGAACGCCGGGGTGCAAAAAGTGGTAACAAAAGATAGTCTTGGATTGGAGACAACGTGCAAAAATAGCATTAGATGTTGCAAAGGGTTGAGATTGCCTACATGAGACGACCAATCCTTCTATTATTCATGGAGAATCTGATCCAACAATGTTCTTGTCTTCAATTCTTTCATAGCTTAGATTCAAAAGCAAGGCAACTTAAAACTACTGTCGCAAAAGATCCATTATATTTTTCCCCGTTGCATCAGACTATACATGGTACTTTTACAACTCTAGAGTAAGTAAACAGTTGCTTTCAAATGCATTGGTGCATGCTTTTTGGGAATGCACTTTAATATGAATTTTTACTCCCGGCACTATGTCATTTCTACCATAAAAATTTTAGTCTTCAAAAATTAGAGTTTGAATGTAATGAGAAATGTTGTTTTTGTACATTATTTTGTAATGAGAAATGTTGCTAATGCAAATAATGTACATTCTTGATATGCACCACAATTATTACATATCAAGAATAAGGGCTAAAGTGGGCAAAGTTTGATGCCCACCATCCACCTGTCACACTCCAAAGGTGTGATTTTATAAAGGATGTGCTACTCAAGGTGTGACAACAAGGGTTAGAGTGTATAGGGAATTAAAGTTGAGACAACTGGGTGATAGTTTGGTTGTGGTACCCAAAAAAGGCTATCCAATGAACGATTGCACTCTATGCTCGTATGTCAAACATACCCATTTTCAAACAGTAATACAGTAAGACTTCATTAGATGTGGTTTTAGTTGTCTATACTTATAATGTATCAAGAAAAAAATTAGAAATTAAAAATAATAATTTGCAGTAATTTTATTTGATTTTTTAGTTGAAAAAGTAAGTTATGTCCCACTAACCTAAAATCCATAGAATCAAGCAAATGGAATATCAACCATTTTTATTTTAATATAATTTTTGAATATGACCTACATCTTCTTGTATAGAATACAAAATTATTTATTTAATTATAAAAATTTTAATTCATTGTGCACTATGATGCCTGCAAATCCCAAAATTCAGCATTTATTCCCTCATCTATGAATGGATCCAAAATAAAAATAAAAATAAAAATAAAATAGAAATCTAAGAGAAAATCTATAGGCATATGTACTTTGATTTCATTGAGGTGCATGATATTTATTTTTCCATTTTAGGGTCTTTTTACTTGATTAAAATGGACAAATTAGACAAACTTTAGAGACTTTCAATAAAAATAACCTAATTAGTGTGTCCAAAAAGTGATACCCCAAGATTGCCATTGCCCATAACCCATAGTTGGTTATTTAGTTGTAATAACCCATAGTTGTAATTCATTAGTAAAGAAAAAGTAAAAATGTACCTTCCAAATCGTCCAAAGTGGCCGAGTAGGATGTCCCAGCCACCTACATTGTTAGAGTAATATAAGCGTATTGTTGAGTATGATATATATTGTATCAATAAAGTAAAATTTTGTTCAATCTAATAACTTATAATGATATAGATAGTTTTAAGTAAATACACAATATGATTCTTGCCACTCAAATGTACTATTATGTGTCTTGTTCATATTGTGGTTTTGACCTATTGTATCATTTTAGGTATACATCGATTCAAAAAAGTGATGTTTATAGTTTTGGAGTGGTACTCCTTGAACTATTTAGTGAACGAAGGTTAGAGGATCCTAAATTGCCTACCAATCGAGAGCCTTCTCTTGTGCTTTGAGATGAGTGTTTTATAATTTAAGATCTCATTTCTTTGAACTTTCTTTGTAAATCTAGATAATTATCATACAGACTTACAATTCTGAAAGACTAATTTTTTTTTTTGGCTAATGCAATACTGCATTTGGTTTGAAAGAATCCCTTGTCACTTCTTAATACCTGTAACTGTTTTTATAGAATGAGAACAATTAATTTTGAATTCAATATCTGTTATTGCGTTAACCATCACAACCAATTATTTCTGCATTGCTTTGATTTTTTTTAGTTTATGAATGGAGGCATGACAATGGTGCGACGACATCACAAAGCCTAAATTTCATTGATCTAATATTGGAATCAACTATTCACGTAGAGCCTCAAAAAAGGTTGTGCTTTTGTCATGTGCTATTGAATAGTTCTATTGTAGTCTTACAAATAATTGATTTTCATAGTAGAGTTTCCATTTTGGTAACAGAATGAAGTTTTAATGCATGAACGTTGTAACTTCTAGTTGGCATATGTTCACTACATTGTATTAAATGGTATTGATTATAACTTGATGTTTTTGTTTTCTGTGAAATGTACTTCAAATCAAAGCTATTATAGTCCTTTGTCTTCATACGGAGGCAGATTTCTGTCCCAATATGTTCATTGTTACATTAACTTATTAAAGTTCCAACAATACCTAAATCATGTTTCATGTTTATTTTATATTTTTTGGTTGATTGTGTTGTGATTGGTGGTCACTTGCTCCAAATGGGATGTTGGCACCGTGTATGCGAAGGTGGTGACCATATTTTCCAAATTAAAATGGATGGTGTTTGGAAAAAGAAGTTGGCCTTCTTGAGACCCCAAATTCTCTCTAATGGTCAAAGCCCTTCAAAAGTTGATAGAATATTTGTTACAATCTTGATCATCTAGTAAACTACATATTAGTCTTTCTTAGTAAATTTTGAATCTTTCCACAACATTTCTTGATTGTGTGAGTATAGGTCTGTTCGCTACTATTTTTAAGATTTTGGGTTTGATTCGGTTCAAGAGATCTTATTATTGTTCTTTAACTAACACACGATGCTATTAATAGAAAAATACACTAATTTTTTTAATTAATTAGTATGATATAGACTATTGTGCTTGGATTAAGAAAGGTCTTGCTTTATGAAAGACTCTTAAAATGAAGGCCATCTTCTACTTTCATTTTGCCATGTAATACATCCACCAACAAAAGTGTGTTGTAGTGTAGGGACTTCTTGAAATTTCTATTGACCTTATTTTGGGGAACTTTGATGCCATTGTTTAGTAAAATGGATGAACATCACATGATACTAAGGTACAATTATCCAATATTCATTGAGCCCTACTGTTTAGCAAGACACACCTCTTCCGGTTTGGTACAAATGATGTAATCTCGAACACTAAAGCATCTCCACCATTGGCACCCTGGCTAGTAGGAATTTGCAAAAAAATGACGAAATAAAAATGACACTAATTTGTTAAGGGCTTTGCAACAAGTATCTCAATTGACAAACAATATTCACTGTCATTTGCATCAAGCTATTACGGCCATCGTGTCATTTTAGACATGAGGTGAAACCATAGTAAGACACTAGGCAAGTAAGGGGAAAATGGATTACCATGCCTTCTATTGAGGATTTCAGAAATCTTTAAATAAGCAGAGTTTTTGAGGTTTGTGGCAAAGTAGGATTTTAGAACTCTTTATACATGCTAAAAACTGAATTTTTTAAGAATTGTGGCAAATTAGGATATTCATAATCTTTATATATGTTGATTTTTGAGGATTGTAGCAAATCTTTATATATGTTGATTTATGAGGATTTTAGCAAATCATCATACATGCTGCTTTTTCGGATTGTAGCAATCTTCATACAAAAATAAGCTTCGTCACAAGTAAGAGCATAACTATTGCTCACTTTCATAAACAAAAGCACGTTCCCTATAAACAGATATAGCTGCATCAATCTAAAGACCTATCCTAGGCCAATAGAAAGAGTCGCTTGAGACCTATCAGTAGAAGGACACAAAAGAAGCATCCCTCACCGGCAAAACCTAAAAAGAAAAGAAAAGAAAAGAAAAGAAAAGAAAAGAAAAGAAAAGAAAAGAAAAGAAAATGGACACTGGATAGCAATGGCAATTATAATAATTCTGCAAAGCAACCTTTATCTTCAAGAGCGAATAATCACAGAGAGAAATAGCGGGGAAGAAAAACAAAAAGAAGACATCCTTCCTGCCATAATCTCTTACAAAGACATCGCTTCTGGTCTAGATAACAGCAACAAAGTTCCGGCTCTCACACACACGTATCTCTTAAAAGACGAGATCCTCTTCTATCGTGCGAAAAGCAACAATACTAGAACCCTTGCCATCCAAACTTAGGGCTATCAAAAGAAAACTTCAAAAAAAACTTATTATCGCCACCTCCAGGAATACAAAACAAATTCAAAGGAAGCCATCGAATTCCACAACAAACAAAGTACAGACAGAAGACAGTCTCGAAGTAGGGAGAAGACAGTCTTGAAGTAGGGATAAGATAGTCTCGGAAGAGGGAGAAGACAATCTGCGAGGAGTGAAGGTCACAAAGGCAGGGAGACAAAGTGTATCTAGGGTAGTTGTAGATGATTGTTTCTATGAGTTGGGTACCTCGGACATCGAGATTTTGTATATGTAAGCCGAGAGAGAGGATATGTACCGTTTTGATAGATTCCTCCCCCGATTTGACTTTTTTTTAATATTATTGACTGGACTGCACCGGTACTTTGAGGAATGTGATTGCAGTGGCCTTTTGAAAAGCCATAAAAAGAAAGGCCAACAAGGCCAATAACTTAAAGATCTTGTCGCAATTGACTTAAACTCTTCTTTCACCGGCATCTCCCATCTTTGCTACAGTACATCTTCATGAACAAAATCAAATTTTGCAACAACTGGCCATTTTTATTAAAAATCATAAGCTTTACAATGGAGGGTATATTTATTTTTTATTTTTTTGAAATGATTAATGTATTATCAATTGAACATTACATTAGTACCATATAAATTAGTCTGCTTGGGGAAACAAGTGCAATTGGGCCTATGTAGTATCTAGAGAATGACGGGAAGGAAGAGGTAGCCTTCAGGTAAAAGAGTCCAAGGGGGGTTGAGGCCTTGAGGGCTATGCCACTCTAGAAAGGAGGGTATTAATGAACAATAAGTACGCTAGAAATTGTAGATTTCTAAAGTAGGAATTAGTATACATGAGATTAACATGCTTAAGGGCGCGCCTTGAGGTGGTCAAGGGCGAGCCTTGAAGAAGAGGATAAAACTTAAAAGTAATATTATTGCCTAAAACTTCTACTAGGTAATCCCTATATTGCAAGGTGTATGTTGTAAATTAGAACATAAAAATTTGACCTAAGATATACCTTAAATATAATTACATCGGTATAGTTTACTCAAAGTAATATTGGATTGAAAGTAAAAATTCATGAAACTTAAATCTAGAAGTACTTTAAGTTCTATTTTAAATTTTAATATTGGCTTGATAGTAAAAGATTACCGAAACTTAAATTAGAAGTACTTCAAGTGCCAATTAATAAGTAATATTGGTAAATCATGTCATGACAAAATGAGGTCAAACTATGGTATATTCACATATATTTTCATAATCGTCCTAAAAGAACTTTGCTATGAACAACCCAACCATTTCTAGTAGTGGCTATTCCCACTGCCTACAGATTTGCCATTTAGTAAATCATAACCAAAGCCATAAAAACAACATATGAATTCTAAAATTACCCATTATCAAAGGACCACATGTCAGAGGTGGTTCTAGTAGTTAACCCCTAAAAATCCAAGAAAGCCGATTCGGTTTTCTGAGATTTCGGGCAGCTCATTTTAAGCATTTAAACTGATATTTTTGCCTAAGATTTTTATTGGGTGCTCCACATGCAGTAATGTGTATGTGGTAAAATTTTCAAAGTCAAATTTTAATTTTATAACCTTCATCTAGAAATTTTAGGTTTCAAGTCCAAATCGGGCAATTTAAAATAATTTTTTTTAATTTTTTTTTTTTAGAAATATGTTCATTACCAAATTACTATTCAAATTCCAATGTGTTCGAAGTCAAAAAGTTTACCAATTTTACAAGGGCAGCCTCCAAAACTTTCAAAAACAATCTTCACAATTTCTAGTAATTTTACAATTTTTTCTTTCAAAAATTGCCAAAATTCGAGATTTTGGATTTTTTCCAAGATTTTTTTTTTCAAAATTCACATTATCATAAATGCACCTTCTCACCGTCGAGATTTTTCTCAAACTAAATATATCATACGTGGTGCTTGTTTTACTATATGGTTGTTTTTAGACCTTCTTTCATAAAATATTTTACATTAAGGTCAAAAAGTGGAATTGGTCTCTAAAATTTTGCATGAGCATAACCAACTTGAATACCTACATGAAAAAAAATGAGGGAAAAATATTTGGAATAACAATCATCAAGTTGCCCTTGGCACCATTTAGACAATGCCTCTCACGCAGTGGCAAAAAAAAAGTGTTGGTCAAACTTTGATTGTTATGATCTCACAAATGAAAAACATCCAACGGTTGAAATTTTGACCAGTCCTTTGTATACAAGTTAGGTACAAGATCTTACGGTTCAAAGTCTAAAACCAGAAAAAAAAGTTTCTCCATTTCCCCATCTCCCAACGAAGGTGAAAAATGGCAGTTTTTGGTTCTGGAGGTCGAGGAAACCCCTGGATTTTTAGGGGTTAAAACCTTTTCACCTCTTGTCCCAAAAGCTCTCATTTTGGACATCAAAATGACATCTTGTCATTTAAGACACAACTTGTGTTACAAACGTCGTCATTATGGACATCAAAGTGACATCCTATCATTTGAGACATTTCTCAGAAATTGTTTTTGGCCCATTCCTACTAGTGCCTCCAACCATTATGCCTAAGATTAAGAAGGAGTTTAACTTTCACTTCAATCTCTATCACTTTAGTTTGAGCTCAAGCATCATAAATCTCCAAACATTCCAAGAAATCGCTCGGACCTTGTTGTTGCAATAGACGAAAAAGGTCTGGTAATGTGGAGATTATGGAGGAGTTGATTGACGAGGGACATGATCACTGTCGTCGGCTATGCTTCTTTCTCATTGTATAAAACACTATAATATGGTACCTTTAAAAAGCATCATGTGTCTACCATTTCCTCAAACAAAATTATATACGCTCGTTTTTTTTTTTAAATTTTTTTTTTAAATTTTTTAATACATAATCCAAAAAACATCAAAAATGGTTGGTAAGTTGGTGGGTAGGAAGAATTGTCGTACTATTTGAAAATCATATTTTTTGCTTTAATGCATATTTTGTATCAAGTAAGGGCAAAAACATGCTACTAGGGTGGGACACTTAGTACGTCACACTCTCCTTTTTCAATGTGTAAACAATCTGGAGGGCCCATTTAGATGTAATCTAAATCCCAAAGTACTAATATTTTTGAGATTGATAATGTCATCACTTATAAACATAATAAATCCATTATCCTTCACCTCTAGAAATATAGAAAACACTTCTAAGTTTGTACTTGACACCTTCTTCCTAGTACACTACTGTCTGCCAGAAGAACACAAAAGTGCAAACTTTAAGGATAGTACAAATTCACACATCAATTATGAAAATACATGTATAAAACCTTCAAATGCACCTTTAGAATGTTGGTAGAATTCTTATGCTCATGGTCATATTTATGCTCGAAGTGTTGAGATTTCTTTTGGATAGAATACAACGGACGTTGCTACCGTGTGAGCGTTGAGCGGTGAGCGGTGAGAGGTGAGCGGTAAGATTTAGAAATTTTAGGGCCGAGTTTGTATTTTTAGTAAAAATAATCTTAAAAATAGTTTTTAAAAATTTTAGAGAATAATTTTTGAATATTCTTAGGAATATTCGAATATTCTTGACTTATTACTGTGGATTTAGTGACCCAAACCCGTTGAAAATAAGGCTTAAATTCCTTGAATTTGGTTAGACTTGACCTACAAAACTCGACATTACATCACAAATCATAAATGTCAAGAGGTTTCTAAGGTAATATTACTAAGTGATTAGTACTCCAAGTTAGACAAATTGGCAAGGTTTGTTGTACATGTAGGTACTGGTATAATAATTTTAATAAGTTGTGAAAAAATATCACATACAGTGTGAAGCATACAATCATAGGACTAACATATAGCGTATGTAGATGAGGAGATTTAAGGCATTCTAATCTGTAGCATGGTCTAGGATTCCTCCCTCCAGAATCTTCTTCACCTTGTTGAAACTAAGAGTGGCCGCGTGGATGAAGAGGTCAGCATCCGGATCAAATATGCAAACCAATACCGTGATGAAGTATAGGTGCTTGCACGGTTGATATGGATCTCTCCGTCATAACGTAGAAATTGTTTTCTTGAACAGTGGGCATGAGCAATCCGGGAATTTACTGATTGAAAGTCTATAAACTGCATCCGAATCCGACTCCAAGTCTACGATACACCCAGAACCAGGCTGCGGGATCATGGTCACCTTCAGAATTCTGGCCTGCATTGAGGTGGCAGACTCAATATTCTTCATGTGCTTTGAAGTCATAGCTGGAATGCGTTTCATGTTCTTCGATCTTCTTGACCTAGGGAACACGTCCGGCTTATCCGGGACATGAATATGCGACAAGTCTCTTGGTGGGGCAGCATTATTGAAAGTGCGGTTCGGAGGAAGCTGTTTATTTTGTGGTAGACGAAAGCCTGCATTCTCTAACGCCTCCATTTCATCATGTGTAAGGTTAGTGCCTATCTTAACAGGCCATATTGAAGGAATTGGGGGTCTTTCATGGCTTTGAGAGAATGGCTCAATCCACTTGCGACGATGACCCTTCACACACCTGTCAATATCATCCGCACAAAAAAAGAACTGATCAATTTTTCTTGGCCCATCTTGAGGGCGCTGCCATACTCCGGTGTAAGTTGGAGCTGCGGTCACCTTCCCCTTCTGAATAATTCGTGAGTCACATCTATTTTTACTCTTTCGGATGATACCCCAACAAGTCTTGGGAGAATTCTCCCTCAAACAGGCAATGTGCCACAGCTTCTCGTCTACTTTAGTCTCCTGAACAGCGGTCACACGTTCAATACTAGGTCCAGCAAAAGTGGATGGTAATGTCGGTGGCTCCTCAAGTTCATCCTCTTCATGGATAGTACTCAGATTTTCAGTACAGGCTCGGGTAACCCTTCTCCCAATTTGAGGACGTGAGTAGCTCACGGTGTCAGGTTTCTGCGTTTCATCATCAGCTCCAATTGGAACATCAGCCTTACGTTTCTTGGAACCGAAAACCTCGGCCCCCTCAAGGTGGGCGTCGCAGGTACAAATCTTTTCAGCTCCTGGATATTCAGAAACTGCCTTTGTGAGGCCTGATGGATCGCCGGTTCTTTGAGCTTTATGGGCAACACGAAGTAATAGTTCTTCAGATGTTGGTCCATTACCACCCTTGTCACCTCCGTTGAAGTCGTGGTAACCCACAACTTGGAGGAAAGCACGAACGTAATCATCAACAGCCGCAACGTACAAGTCCCCACCCTTGTTGCCGGACGCTTGCAACCATTTGTTATGGATAGATTCCGCAAGGTTACATGAAGGCATCTCCGCCAGCTCCTCTGCAGAATATTTATTTTCCTGCAAGGTGCAAAGACTTTTGACTTAGTAACAAAAAAAGTTGATCACGATATCTAGAGCGGGTTAAACTTTCGTCACTGCAAGTCTGATCTAAAAATAGAATATAAAATAAAATAATTGAATAATTGTTAATGTAAAAGTTCAGAAAAGCAGAATATTCTCTAATAAAAAAGTAAATATATTTTACAGATTTACTAGACATCAATGTACGTGTACATAATTGCTACAGTGGTTGTGGACTGACCAATTCCATGAAGCCACCCCACTGCCTATTTCGGAAGTGACAGAATGCAAGCCAGTGTTCGAGGTGACCTAATCCAACTTCAGAGGTGGCTTGCGCCGACGCCCACGACGCTCGGATCGCCCAGTATCTTGTCTCCGCCTCAGCCATGGTGCGTGCATCTTTGTATTGCTTGCAAAGATGTCAATGTTGATCTTGCAGCTCGTGCACGTTCTATTGTTTGGACAGGTGTGTTTCTCTAGGGATTGCGTTCAATGGAAGCAGCAAGTCCGTTCGCGGCCTTCTATGGGCACTTTTGGGTCTCCGGAGCCGTAAATGATCCGCACAGCGTTCCAGTTGGCTTGCGCACTGTCGGCCATGAACCCTTGAAACTGCGGCGCTTCCACTCCGTTCCTGCCCTTGACGTGGTTTAGGTTCTTCTAGAAGACAATTTGACCTTCTCCGTCTTCAGACTGGAAATCACAGCATGCAATAGTTAGAATGCGGCAGATTTTTGAGTCATAAACGTGGCACGCCATGGTGGTCCAGTTCTTGACACGCTTGACATGGTCGAACATCATCCACGCGTGAGACAAGTCGCCTTGGGGCTGCATACAACAAACAAGGTCTACACCGCTATCGGGGCCGACCTCAGACATCTTGAAAATGAAAACTTTGTCACTTTCATCTCTTTGGCCTGGGAAGTGGTTACGTTGGATGTAAGCCCAGTTGCTGAGGCCTCGAAGCTTGGTGATCCCATCAAGAACACCGTATCCGCGCAAGTGCTTAAAAGTGGTAATACGATTCCCGACGCTCGGAGAGTTCAGCTCCTTACACCGATCGAAGATAGGTTCTAGCTCCTGGAGGGTGTCATGGGCCAAGGCCTCGTTGATAAGCTCGGATGTTCACTCGCTATTAATTTTATAAATAGAACTTCGGCAGTAGAGCTGAAGTATAGCCTCGGCAGTAGAGCTAAAGTATAGCCTCGGCAGTTGAGCCAAGAGATTAGTATATAAGGGACTCTTATTCATTGTAAACCTAAGTCTTGGATCAATATATTTCTTTTGTAGTTTTTGCTTGTTTTGACAGCTAGACTCTTACATAATCCAAGACTTCTCTTGATTTTCTGAAGGACTTCATCCTCCCTTGTTTTTTCAAACGACAAAAGTAGGACATTGATTAGATTGAGGAACTTATCCACCCCTCGTGGTAGTGATTGAAGATAGCCACGTAACCGGACGCATTTGAAGGCATTGCAAAGCCTCAAGAGTTGATTGAGAGGTGTTGCTTTTTGAGATGGAGAACGCCCGGATGATCGATGATGAGATCTTGCAGCAGCAAAGAAGCAGCAGCGCAAGGAGAAATTACGGCGGAAGACTATCAACAGAGATCGTGAGGTTGCGCACACACACTTCAAGCTTCTCGCCAAGTCGAGAAGTTGGCTATCGAGCGATTGGTTGCACAACAATCGCGGTGGCCCAGCTGGGCCGGGACAATTCACGAGTTTAGGAGGTCCGTCTTCATCGCGAGATGATGCCGCAATCGATCAAAGAACAATATGGAGGAACTGCCGTCGCATTGCGCAAGCGATTGCCGATATTTCAAAGTTTGACGGAGTCGCAAGGGCTACCCGATATGGAAGGTCGAAGCGGATAACAAGCTTCAATTGATGGAGTCAGACTTGGTACACCTCAAGATCAAGCCGCATACTTGTTTTCGAGGATGGACGCGAAGGCGTAGATGATGGTAGTATCTTTCTACCAAAATCAACGTGGTTGCAATGCGGCGACTTTTATTCAACATCTTGACAGCGTTTACATCGACCCGAATGCAAAGAAATACAGCATTGAATCGGCTTCAAGCAATGAAGCAGGGTAGGGAGTCATTCGCAACATTCTTGCCCAAGTTTGAGAAGGAGCTTGGTGAGAGTCAACTTACCATGGTTCTGGATATGGTGAAGATAGGATATCTTCGCGGCGCTCTCATCTCAGAGATGCAACGCGCGATGATTGGACCTGTGACGTACATCGATTATGGTATGTTTGTCCAAGCTTTGTTGGGGTTGGCTCTCAACTTGATTGCTTGCAATATCGGAAAGGTCGTCGGCTCCGATCGCGACATCAAATCGCGTATGGCGGATGGAAATGAGATGGATTGGATGCCTACGGTCCAAATAAGCAAGCTTCGAGACGTCGACTTTGGAGAAACAACAACGGTGTCGCCAAGAGGGACGCTGCTTTTATGTTTGAAGCGAGGCCACCAAAAATGACTGCTCATCCAAGCAAGTTGAAGGCAATGAGAAGAAGAAGAAAGAGAGCGCGGACAAAACTTCGATAGTGCACGCAGTGAGAAAGAAGAGCAATGTCAAGACAGAGGAGGTCAAAGAGATGGAGAGTTGTGACTACGATGTAGAGTCGGAAAACGAGCGACTTCCGCATAAGACTCGATCGGAGGCGTGGAGGCAGTTGTCAAAGTTGAAGAATCTAGGAGACAAACTTAGACACGGGTGGTATGTATGTTGATGTTTTAATAAACTCAATTATATCTACTCGTGCTTTGTGTGATTCTCGATGCCAATGCTTTGCAATCGTATGCGAGCAATTTGTTCGACGGAGAGGGTTGGATCGTCATCTATTCAACCTAGATCTTTGGAGCAAGTTACGACAATGAAGAAGCGGCCTATGATTTGCCAAATTGCAAATTTTATGGCCGATATTGATGGTATGGAGGAGAAGATTGTTGCCTATGTTATTCCGGGACGGATAGATGATATAATCTTGGGAAAAGGTTGGATGGAGCGACATGATGCAAGTGTTCGACCTGCTAAAGAAGAGGTTTGCATTCAAAACCTTTCAAGATGATTGTGAAGACTCGACCGATTACGTTGGAGCCAATGCAAGAGATCGTGCATCGATAATTCAAACTTTGCGGAGAAGCGGTGAACCAAGTAGAGGTTTTTAGTGCCACTTGGTTGACATCCGGGGCACTACAAATGAAGGTGTATAGGGACCCGCACAACATGCTCCGACCGCTCATGCGATTATTGACGCTTTTAATCGACAAGATGCAAAGTCGTTGCCCCCGCATAGGAAAGGGGTTGATCACGAGATCAATCTTATTGAAGGAAGACTAATGACATCCCCGCCATGCCGTGTCGAGATGTCCAAGGATCAATTATTAATTTTGCGCAAGACCCTTACGGAGTTGTTGGATAATGGATTTATTCGCGTAAGTAATTCACCGCAGCAGCTCGGTCATATTTGTGAAGAAACCTGGCGGAGGATTGCGATTCGTGTTGACTATCGGCGATTGAACGAGATGAGTCGGAAGGACAACTATCCGATTCCGCGCATTGATGAGACGTTAAGATCCATTCTTTGCAGCCAAAAATATATCTCCAAGGTTGATGTAATCTCTGCGTTTCATCGGATACGTGTGAAAGAAGGTGACGAGTGGAAGACGGCGTTCAAAACACGCTTTGGCTTATATGAGTGGTTGGTCACACCGTTTGGACTGACGGGCGCACCTGCAACTTTTCAACGATATATCAATTGGATACTTCGCGACGAATTGGATACATGCTGCTCCGCATATATTGATGACGTGGTGATCTATAGTGATACTCAAAAAGAACATCGTGATGCAGTTCTCAGGATCATCCGTAAGCTTGCTAACGCAGGGCTTCAACTTGATTTTGATAAGAGCGAGTTTGAAGCAGACACTATTAAGTATCTTGGATATTTGGTGAAGACCGGTTGGGGTTTGCAGGCTGATCCGGCAAAACTTGAGGCAATTCGTCAATGGGAGCCGCCAACAAAAATGAAAGGAGTTCGTGGATTTTTAGGTTTCTGCAATTATTATCGACAATTCATAGATGGATATTCTAACATTGCAGAACCTCTTACTCGACTAACGCGGAAAGATCAACCTTTCCATTGGACATCGAAATGTCAACATGCCTTTGATCGATTGAAGGAGGCATTAATTCATGCGCCGGTGCTCGTTAAATGGACTCCAGGTTTGGAAACAACCATTGAATGTGATTCCTCCGGGTTATCTTTGTTGGTGGCACCTTGATGCAAAAGGTGGATGATTTTGGCATGCGGTTGCTTATTTCTCGAAGAAACACACCAAATGAGTCCAATTATCCGATTCATGACAAGGAAATGCTAGCGATTGTACATTGCATCCGCGAGTGGCGTACATTACTTGTTGGCCAACATTTTGAAGTGAGTTGAGATCATCGCAATTTGGCTTATTTTCGAAAGAAGCAACATTTGAGCGAGCGAAGGCAAATGCGTTGGGCCTACGAGTTGAATGATTTTGACTTTGAGATCGCGCACAAGCCTGGCAAGGATCAAGTTCAATCGGATGCACTTTCGCGTCGGGAACAGGATCTTCCCCAACACGCAGATGATGATCGAATCGTTAATCGATATCATCAACTTTTGACGGAGATGATGGCGCTTTGAAGGTTGTCGCTAAATCCGCATGGATCACGGATGGTGATGCGGATTCGAAAAAGAGGCTCCTCGCTCTGAGTCGATAATGACCCGTCCCATATGTCCATTTATTGACGCAGATGATTGCATTATGGGATATTGCCCCCAAAACAAATCATCGTTATTGGAAGATGCGAAAGGCGGTTATGGATGGTGAGCGCCGACTACCTAAAGAATGGGGCTTACCTATCACGATTAGTGAGTGTTACGTAGATTCAGTCATCGATTGCGTTGGCGTGGACGAATATGGATTCCGGCGCACGAACCTCTTCGACGCGTTTGATCCAATCTACTCATGATTCACCACTAGCGGGACATCCAGGTCGTCGTGAGTACGCGCGTGACTTGATTGCACGTGAATATCGTGGCCTGGATTGACACAAGATGTTCGGAGATTTGTGCGGGCGCAACGTGTGTGAAAATCGAAGATTTGGCGGGAAGCGAAGCGAGGTTGCTAAAACCTTTGCCAATTCCGCACGGGATTTGACCGAGCTCTCTATTGATTTTATTACCGGATTGGCACCAAGCAGCGACTGTACAAATATCATGGTTGTGACAGATCGTTTGTCCAAATCTATCATTGCTGTGCCTATGAAGACAATTCGTGCACTTGATGTGGCTCCCAAACTTTTAGAGCAAGTTTTTCAACATCACGGATTGCCTGCAGCAATTGTGTCGGATTGTGGTAGTCAATTTGTTAGTCTGCTTTGGACAGAAGTATGCAGATTGATGAAGATTACGCGTCGGTTGTCAACAGCTTTTCATCCGGAGACAGATGGTGCAACAGAGAGGGCGAATCAAGAGCTTGAAACATATCTTCGTATTTTCACGACATTTGAGCAAGAAGATTGGGCTTTTGAATTGCCGATCGCGATGATGGCGTTGAATAATCGTGTGTCGCAGTCTATAGGTATGTCTGCATTTTTTATGACTCACGGTTATCATCATTCGGTCATGAATATTACTATACCCGAAGAGGCGTTGTCACCGGCGGAAAAAGGACGCAAGCTTGTTGAGCACTGGCGTAATTCAAGTGAACTGGCAACAACGGCAATGGCCATTGCGCAAGAGACTCAAGAACGTCAGTCAAATACACGACGCCGGGTGGCGAGGATTTTCGTCCCGGTGATCGTGTGTGGTTGAAGTTGAAGAACATCAACACGTCCCGGCCAATCAAGAAGCTTGATTGGATTGCTCTTCCTTATCGTGTATTGGAGTGCGTAGGTACACATGCGGTTCGTTTGAATACACCGTCAGGTATTCATGTGAGTTTAGTGAAGAAGGCGGTGAGGATCCGTTGCCTTCCCAACTACCTCATGATAATGAGCCCGGTGTTGTTTTGAGCAATCCCGCTTTCGAGGCATCCACTAGCGAGGACGAGTATGCTGTTGAAAGAGTGTTGCAACATCGACGTCGTGGGCGCGGTTGGCAACTACTTGTAAAGTGGACATGATGGCCGGAGCCTACTTGGGGACCCGGTTTGCCAATTACAAAATGTCATGGCCTTTAGACGATTACGAGCGCTTGTTGCGCGCGTCTGCAATCGATATTCCTTGGGCACATTCTCTTGTATGACACTTGTTAATTCATCAGCACAAGAGGAGGAGGAGGAGGAGGAGGAGGAGGCATTTGTCATGGGCCAAGGCCTCGTTGATAAGCTCGGATGTTCACTCGCTATTAATTTTATAAATAGAACTTCGGCAGTAGAGCTAAAGTATAGCCTCGGCAGTAGAGCTAAAGTATAGCCTCGGCAGTTGAGCCAAGAGATTAGTATATAAGGGACTCTTATTCATTGTAAACCTAAGTCTTGGATCAATATATTTCTTTTGTAGTTTTTGCTTGTTTTGACAGCTAGACTCTTACAGAGGGTGAGCTTGGAGGTTACAAGCTCACCTTCTTTACGGAGAAGTAAGTTTCTGAGTAAGTCCTTGCTTGCCTCCATGACTATTTTGGACGTGGTAGCTTGTGGGTTACGTTCTACGTGCTCCTCTATTAACTCATCAATTATTTTACGTGCACATCTGTAGTCTCCGACCTCGACAGGATGTTCGTGCGTACCGATATGCACACACGCCCGCTCTTGACTCTCCTCTCCGAATACGTAGAATATTTTAGAATGACATATAGCAACACAAATGGGAGGTTCTTTGCAGATCTTACAGACTTGTGTTAAAGAAGGAGGAGGCGCGTGGCCGACAGAGAAGGGGTCCTTGGTAAAGCCCTCAAATTCCACCTCATTCACTTGTGCTCTGCGGTCAGGGCGTAGCAAGAAGCCGCACTTGTCATTGTCGCATTGAAGATGCCCTACACAGTTAGAGTAGCGGAAAGACAAACCGAGGTTGTTACTGATGTTAGTTGTCATTGTCCTGGTCCACAGTCCACACATGACCGTCGTATCTTTGTCCATCCCTTCCATAGATTTGGCTACCTTGACAGCAGTAGTTGGTAGAACGGGAGGGAGAATGTACATGACATCACCGTTGAAAGTGGGAGGCAGGAAATAGACGCTGTGAGTACGAATGGAATGGAAATCAATTTTTTTGAGTATAGTTTTGTTGCGAGACATACTACCTAGTCTACGGAGCGAGGAAAGAATGTTTTTGGGTTTTACGACTTTGGACGCGGGAAGAGAATAGGGGGTGGTTCTGAGACTGTGTTCAGAACCAGATGAGGGGGGAGGCAGATTCGATGATAGTCGATGGGACTGGATGGACGATTTCCTTTCATCGTCGAATGAATCGGAAATATCAATTCGGACTTCGAGTCCCGGTTCAACGTTGACTGGAGCAAGAACTGGAACAACTGTGGAGATAGTAGAAGAACTACGAGGTGAGGAGGACAATGGAGGCGTTCATAACGGACTCTGTCAAGTCGAACAATCGATACTGTCCAGGCCGTAGCTTATACATTTTACAATTACTCTCTAGGTCGAGTGGTTCGACAAGGACGGAGTACTGGACAAGATTAGTGTTTGGATCCAAGACATGTTTCTCTAACCAGAGAGAGGACTCATCAAACCCGAAACGAATTGTTAGTCAAGACGGAGGGACTTCTGCCACTCCATCCACCCCCGGAGGAATGCAAATGGGAGGACTTAAGTCTTCAGACCTAATGGCAATGACGTCTGCAGCGGGAGGTAAGGGAGTGGAGGATGCCATTATAGACGTAGGCAAAGAAGACAACATCAACAAGTGCGCGGAGAAAGAGAGTCTCAGCTGCGTTTGCAGTGTTCAAATACGAGACATTGGTGTACGGTGTTTGCATACGTATTGAATACATATTAGATGTAATTTCTTATAATATAACGTACAGATACCCAATACTTTTAATCGTGAGCATGATGATTTGAAAGCACATTACCTATAATACTTAAATAATCTCAACTGACAAAATTGCATTAAGTACTTACAATTAAAAATATTAAATTCGTTGATAAATTAAGTAGGTGTAGAAGGTAAAGTGACGGCGGCAGTCATTGTCAGAGATTTAGTTGGATAATAGATGCGTTTAGAAGTTAGCTTATTTTGGATTGTCAGACACCGTGATAGCAGGGGTTAGGAAATACACGTTGGCTGTTTAGGGTTTCGTAGCCGCATGGAGGAACTTATATAATGGATTTGAAACTCAAGGTTCGACCTCTTCATTTGCAGCGAGAAGTCTTGGACTCGTTAGGTGGAACGTGACAAAAGTTATCTCATTGCAAGCAGCATGGACGAAACCGCTAGCGGTAGTAAGAGAGGGAAGGAAATAGATCAGAGAAAGAAGAAGCGGAGGGGTGGTACGAAGTTCACTATTTCTAAAGCACAGAGGCGTAGTGCTTTGCGGAAGCGGGATGGGAGAAGCTCAAGCGGCGATGATCGGGAGCCAGACGGGTACAATTTACTGATCGACGATGATGTGCTACCGCCATTTAGGCGGACTATCAAGATGCGCTCGCTCAACCTCGACAGTGTCCCAGAGAGTGTGGGGACGGACGAAGGTGAAGAAGAGGAGGAGGAAGGGCGTAGCAGGCAGTTCAGACGTCTAGCGAGACTCTTTGCGTGGATGGGCATGACGATGGAGGTGTGGACTCTACACATGAGGTAATAAAGTAGTCTATGATACAATTATGTGGATATTTGTAAAGGTCAACACATTCCGGAATATGTATATAGATTAATAACAAAATGGGTTGTCTTCAAGATCAAATAGGATTGGAAAGGGTCACTGATATTGGCGAGAGAGCAGAAGCCTCTTCTCAGCAAGGGACACAAAATGAGGTAGCGGATGGATTTGAGACAAGAGCCAAAGAATTAGAGGAGGTACATGAGAAACCCTACTTCTTGGTTTACTGGGAGGACCTAGGACTAGTTAAGTATACAGTCAACGAGAGTTCATTCTTCAATATGAGGTAATTCTGAGTTTTGACATGATATAGATACATGATATATAAGGACACATGACTGAGTAATATAATTCATAAGTGCAAACATGGTTTTGATAGTGGTTTGAATTATACGTAACATGCGTATTCAAATGTATGAGAGAAGGATGCGAATATAAGGGTTTCTTGGAAAAATATAACGAGAGTCTCATGATCTCTATATGAATGTTAAAGCTAATGAGTATACGTTTGTTTTGTTGTCATACGTATAATTCATATTAATATCGATTGCACTGCCTACGTGCGGTGATAAAAGATACAGTACATTGTATTGATAAATTTATTGCTATTGATGTCCGTCCCGATGGTATCCGCCCGATGTCCGTCCCGATGGTATCCGCCCGATGTCCGTCCCGATGGTATCCGCCCGATGTCCGTCCCGATGGTATCCGCTCAACCCCGATGTCCGTCTCGATGGTACCCGGATCTCACCCCGCTAAAACCGCTGAGCTGGCCACCATTTGTCAGCCCGACCCGCCGAGCTGGCCACGCCGTCGATCCGATTGACTCCTCCGCTGTCTCGACGTAGTCCGCGATGAACTTCGGCCTCGCCATGGCATCGGCAGGTCTCCGTCAAGCGCCGCCCTTGCCAGAACCCTACATTAGACACTACCCGCCGTGTAGGTTGAATCCGCTAAGTTAAGAGCTCGGCATGAATATATTTGTAGAAATTGTCAGATGGCTCACAAAAAGCGTTGCAGAAGAGATTGTCCCACTCAAAATAGAATTGACAATGAAGATGCTGAGACTTGTTTCTTATGGTCTACTTTGTTGTATCTAGAGCACAAAACTTATCATTTCTAGTTTGCCGCCGAGTAGTATGGCTCTGCAGAGTCAATATTTCAGCTTTGTCAGAGAGGTAGCTATATTTAACAATTGGAATTCAGTGGACGTCAACAATCAAGATAAGAACGATGATCTTTCAGGGCCTCCCTTTGCTTCTAAAGTGTGGGTGATTCTTCAATGTCCAGTTAGGGTTGGAGGAACGAGCTGCGTTTGCACAAGTACAGGGAGAAATGGCGAGATTGGGGGAACAAGATGAAGTAACAAATCGGCCAGAAGAAGATAACGTCGAGTTTGATCTACAGAATGTGAGTACGCAATCGTCCGAGTCCATCTGGTTCGCGGAATTTTACACGGAGTATTACAGATCACATAGTTGTCCATCAAAATGAGAGGCAATCAAAACGCGCGCCGAATTGCAAGCTTTTTACTTAAACGGCTTTAAGGTGAGTATGGAATTCCTGAAATGCTTGAAGTTGCGTGTTTGTCGTGGTCACACAAGAGCTTGGAAGTGTTGGATTGCAGTGGTAATTTGTCCATGGTTTTTTCGTGATAATCCTTGTCTTGTTGTACATTGCTGAGGCCGAATGCGAGGTTGGTGATGCGGAGAAAGAGCATGGCAGGGGGATGAAGTCCCTGCCTTTGCCCGCCAGGATCCAGCCTCCGGCATAATCTCACAGCCCAAGCTGGCCACCACCCCGGCGTCATTGCCTTCTGTCTGTATCGGGAAAGATCTGCTTGCTTGATTGATTTTCGTGATAATCCTTGTCTTGCTGTACACTGCTGGGCCGCACTCGAGGTTGGTAATGCAGAGAAAAGCTTGACAGGGGGATGAAGGCCCTGCCTTTGCCCGCGAGGATCCAGCCTCTGGCACCATCGCTCAGCCCGTGCTGGCCACCATCCGGGATCATCGCATTCTCTGAACGTTAGGAAAGATCTGCTTGATCGATGTGTGCCGTGGTGTTTGATTTTTTCGTCCGAAGTGGCCCTTGCCTGCCAGCCTTGCGTCGATGCAAGGCTGGGGGAGCGCTGCCTCATTCACTTTTATTTCTTTGAGATTTTAGATTCATCGCACAATCTTTTAAGACTCCCTCGCCGTGATTTTCGTGATAATCCTTGTCTTGCTGTACACTGCTGGGCCGCATTCGAGGTTGGTGATGCGGAGAAAAGCTTGACAAGGGGATGACAGCCCTGCCTTTGCCCGCGAGGATCCAGCCTCCGGCACAATCTCACAGCCCGTGCTGGCCACCACCCGGCACCCCGGCAGCATCGCCTTTCGTCGGAATCGGGAAAGATCTGCTTGCTTGATTGAATTTCGTGATAATCCGTGTCTTGCTGTACACTGCTGGGCCGCATTTGAGGTTGGTGATGCGGAGAAAAGCTTGGCAGGGGGATGAAGGCCCGGCCTTTGCTTGCAAGGATCCAGCCTCCGGCACAATCTCACAGCCCGTGCTGGCCACCACATCGGCATCATCGCCTTCTCTGAACGTTAGGGAAGATCTGCGCAATTGTGTGAGTCGTGGTGTTTGAATTTTTTGTCCGAAGTGGCCCCTGCCTGCCACCCTTGCGTCGATGCAAGGCTCGGGGAGCACTGCCTCATTCACTTTTTTTTCTTTGAAATGCTAGATTCATCGCAGATTCTTGACTCCCTCGCTGTAATTTTCGTGATAATCCTTGTCTTGTTTTACACTGCTGAGGCCGCATTCGAGGTTGGTGATGCAGAGAAAAAGCATGGCAGGGGGATGAAGGCCCTGCCTTTGCCCGCCAGGATCCAGCCTCCGCACAATCTCACAGCTCGTGCTGGCCACCACCCCCGCGTCATCGCCTTTCGTCTGTATCGGGAAAGATGTGCTTGATTGATGTGTCTTGGTTGTTGTTCATTTCTTGAATGCTGTCGCCCCCTTTGTGGTTGGTGATGCGAAGAAAGAGCATGGCATGGGATGAAGGCCCTGCCTTTGCCCGCGAGGATCCAACCTTTGGCACCATCGCACAGCCCGTGTTGGCCACCATCCGGGATCATCGCATTCTCTGAACGTTAGGAAAGATCTGCTTGATCGATGTGTGCCGTGGTGTTTGATTTTTTCGTCCGAAGTGGCCCTTGCCTGCCAGCCTTGCGTCGATGCAAGGCTGGGGGAGCGTTGCCTCATTCACTTTTTTTTCTTTGAGATTTTAGATTCATCGCACAATCTTGACTCCCTCGCCGTGATTTTCGTAATAATCCTTGTCTTGCTGTACACTGCTGGGCCGCATTCGAGGTTGGTGATGGTGAGAAAAGCTTGGCAAGAGGATTAAGCCCCTGCCTTTGCCCGCGAGGATCAGGCTTCTGGCACCATCTTACAATCCGAGTGTGCCACCATCCTGGCATCATCGTCTTCTCTCTGTGTCGGAGATTATATGCTTGATCGATGTTCTGGTTGTTGTTCACTTTTTGTATACTGTTCTGGCCACCTTCTAGGTTTGTGATGGTTTGAAAGAGCATGGCTTGGGATTAAAGGCCTTCCGTTTGTTAGTTAGAATCCAGACTTCGGCACCATCATGGAGCTCTTTCTGGAACTTCGTGTGCTTGAACTGTGCTTTTAAGTAGATACTTTTGTGAAACAATGGTCGATTGTTATAATTGTATTATTTTTTAAAATTTGAATCTTGTTCTATTATATATATTAATTTGGTAGATGATGGTTAGTGTTCAATGTTGGTGTACGCTTGCTGAAATTTGACATACCTTTGGTTTTGTGTGGTTTTCCAGGATCCGTTGAAGCGGGAGAGAGTTGTTCGTGAAGAGGAATCTGATGCTGACAGCGACTTGTCAACTCTGAGAGATCATGTCATGGCTGTAGTAGAGTCCCCTCGTTTAGTGATACCATTATCTTCGGTTCCCGGAGATGAAGACACTCCTTTGCCTGGGAGTGTCAATGTTGGAATTGTCCATATGCCAACTCATCTTCAAAACAAAGATCCAGATTGGAGTGCAAACGAAATGAGAATGATCCACAAAAGTGATTCCATTGCGATCATTAACAGGTTTCGGTTCAAACCTGTTAAAAAGTCTCGCATGCTAATTCCTTTGTGTCGTCTCGTCTGTTATCCTAAGGTTCGTCGTATATCGGAACAAGACCTGAGGAAGTTGGAGAATGAGTTCAACAAAGGCTATCCGTGAACCGTCAAAACGGTTCACGCTTGTACGAAACTTTATCTACAAGCATTAATCTAATATTTTTATGTTCAAAATCCCCAATTGGGACATTTAGGCTAATTCCTTCGGTTTCCGGAAATTCTATGATAATTGAAGGGATCTTGCCTAAATGGCCCGATAGTGTTTAGTTTATACTAAATTAGCAATATTAAATTGAGTCAAAGTAGTATGACATGTTTTTGATAATGTTTTAGGAATTTATCATTATTCATAATTACCTAGAATCATCCTAATGAATAAGCATAATCAAAGTAATTAGTTAAATGCTGTGGATGAAATGCTGGATAAACAAAGTTTCATCCGGTAAAACCGGATGAAACTCTACCACATCCAAGTATCCAACTAGGGAGAGAGAGAGGAATTAGGGTTCTAGTTTTTTGAGGGATGTATGAGGAGTGGATTGTGTGCGTGCTAGGAGGAGATTTAGAAGTTTTTTGGGTGTGTGTATGTGTTTTTTGGAAAAAACCTTAGGTATTTTTGGCAAGTTTTTTGAGATCTAAGTATTTGGGTGTGTTTTTTGAGAGAGGCGGTTAGCGTGTGTGGAAATGCGTGTAGGTGGAATGGACGAAGGGAGAGGAGTTTGGTAGCCGCTAAATAGGAGCAGCAGAACTTTCAAGGGCGATAGCACACGATCTACAGCGATTCAGGAGCTGAGCTTTGGAGACAACCTAGATCAGGTCGTTCTCTCTCCGAGGACACCTTGCACGCCCAATTTGAAGCAACGAGCTAGGATTTACAGCTGTTGGAAGAAAGAGGAGTTTGGTAGCCGCCTGTAAGAGTCTAGCTGTCAAAACAAGCAAAAACTACAAAAGAAATATATTGATCCAAGACTTAGGTTTACAATGAATAAGAGTCCCTTATATACTAATCTCTTGGCTCAACTGCCGAGGCTATACTTTAGCTCTACTGCCGAGGCTATACTTTAGCTCTACTGCCGAAGTTCTATTTATAAAATTAATAGCGAGTGAACATCCGAGCTTATCAACGAGGCCTTGGCCCATGACAAATGCCTCCTCCTCCTCCTCCTCCTCCTCCTCTTGTGCTGATGAATTAACAAGTGTCATACAAGAGAATGTGCCCAAGGAATATCAGTACCAGACGCGCGCAACAAGCGCTCGTAATCGTCTAAGGCCATGACATTTTGTAATTGGCAAACTGGTTCCCAAGTAGGCTCCGGCCATCATGTCCACTTTACAAGTAGTTGCCAACCGCGCCCACGACGTCGATGTTGCAACACTCTTTCAACAGCATACTCGTCCTCGCTAGTGGATGCCTCGAAAGCGGGATTGCTCAAAACAACACCGGGCTCATTATCATGAGGTAGTTGGGAAGGCAACGGATCCTCAGCTGCCTTCTTCACTAAACTCACATGAATACCTGACGGTGTATTCAAACGAACCGCATGTGTACCTACGCACTCCAATACACGATAAGGAAGAGCAATCCAATCAAGCTTCTTGATTGGCCGGGACGTGTTGATGTTCTTCAACTTCAACCACACACGATCACCGGGACGAAAATCCTCGGCCACCGAGCGTCGTGTATTTGACTGACGTTCTTGAGTCTCTTGCGCAATGGCCATTGCCGTTGTTGCCAGTTCACTTGAATTACGCCAGTGCTCAACAAGCTTGCGTCCTTTTTCCGCCGGTGACAACGCCTCTTCGGGTATAGTAATATTCATGACCGAATGATGATAACCGTGAGTCATAAAAAATGCAGACATACCTATAGACTGCGACACACGATTATTCAACGCCATCATCGCGATCGGCAATTCAAAAGCCCAATCTTCTTGCTCAAATGTCGTGAAAATACGAAGATATGTTTCAAGCTCTTGATTCGCCCTCTCTGTTGCACCATCTGTCTCCGGATGGAAAGCTGTTGACAACCGACGCGTAATCTTCATCAATCTGCATACTTCTGTCCAAAGCAGACTAACAAATTGACTACCACAATCCGACACAATTGCTGCAGGCAATCCGTGATGTTGAAAAACTTGCTCTAAAAGTTTGGGAGCCACATCAAGTGCACGAATTGTCTTCATAGGCACAGTAATGATAGATTTGGACAAACGGTCTGTCACAACCATGATATTTGTACAGTCGCTGCTTGGTGCCAATCCGGTAATAAAATCAATGGAGAGCTCAGTCCAAATCCGTGCACTACTAGAAAACAGGGGGTATTGTGACTGGACCCTTGTGACTAGGAGGTTTTTTTCCGCGAATTTTGGTCATAGTCACAAAAAATGTGACTGTGTCGAAAGTTGTGACAGTATACTATCACATTTGACTCGAGTCACGGATTTCGCAGCAGTCAACGCTTTCCCCATGATCTATACAAATAGTGTGGGCGGTTCTCGAGTTTAATAGTATGATTTCGTCGATTATGCAATTAGTGCAGCACATCGTGTCGTATAGTCTGGGTAGCGTCGTTTTTGGGCAGGGGGGGCCAGAAAATATGGTTATTGGCGTAGGTTGTCGGGCTCGAAATTAGTCTGGCTAGTAGCTATTTAGTGTAGGTGTCTATTAAATAGTACGACTTTTGGGCAAAGAAGTGGATTTTTGGCTTTTTAGTGTGGGTTATTTTCTACAAGCAATTTAGTATGGTCTGGTTGGAGGTTTCTAATTACTGTATGTAGCAATTTAGTATGGTCTGGTTGGGGGATTCTAATTAGTGTAGAATCCTTTTACATCTATTGGGTTTAAGTTTCTTTACTGATAATTAATTCTTGTTTTAAGACTTTGGGTTTTACCTCTAAGTAACTTCTCTTTGATTTTTCTTTACAATTCTTAAATCATATTAACTTCATGTTAACTTCCTTGTGACTTCAATAGTTACTGTATAAAAGTCATGCTAATTGAATCCACTTTTGAACATTTTAGATACTTGTTATTCCTTAGTATTTTACAAATGTAGACACTTTCAAACTTTATCTTAACTTTAGACACAAACTCCAATCTTTTTTAAAATTTTACACCTTGTATATGGAGTATATGAGAAGGCTTATGGAACAACTATGTTTGTTTCTCAATTTGTATTATCTACTAACTCAATGATAATAAAAGTTCAACCAACCCTATAGGTTTCTTACTTCTCATTGGTTCTACTAGTACTAATATATTTCGTGAAACTTTTTACTAATCCTAGCCATCTTTTATTTTTTCATACATTTGGAAGATATATTAAATAAAGAATTTGATTCCCTTCTATTGCATAAATGGTTTAAAATGTACATGAAGTTAAAGATTGTTGTACTTTACCTTTGGCAGTAGAAGCCATAGATGGAACATACTTTGGGATTTGAAAATCAATCGGAGTAGTGGACGACTATCTTATTTTGAATCTCAAAGTTTTTCTATAGAGTGCCAAGCTAAACCCATTAATTGATTTGCAAAATATAATTTAACATAGCTATTTGTACCTTTCCATAATATTATTTTTTGTGAATTTCTAAAGTTATTACAATTTAATTGACATTTTGGCAAGGTATGGGAAAATTGTACGATATGCAAGTCAAAGTAGCGGTCTAAACCTGCACAGTCAAAATTTAGTGATGAAGAGTGTGACCAAAGTCAAATTGACCACAATCTAGTTATTTTTGACTGTAGGGACTAATATAATATAAAATTTTGTAATAATTTCCTCATTAGCGAATCTAATTTTGCGAAGGGGATATATATATTTACATTACATTTCGAGGCAAAAGTACAAAGTTTTTTGCGACTCGTAGTAGTCATTCGCGGAGTCGGACTGGATGCAGTCACATACTTAGTGGTCATCTGAAAAAGTAACTAGATGTAGTCATACTCGCGGGTCCCGTGATCATGTGTCAAAACTTTCTGCCTGCGTGGACAGGGTGTTTGCATGTTCCGGGTCCCCTTTCTCGAAGTCCTCATCTCCCTCTTTTGCTTCTAGAGCGGCCTATACATCGTCAACAGTCATAACCATTGCGTCTGCCATCGTTGGCGGGATGAGTGGCAAGTCCCTCGTGGCCCCCGTTGGGAGTAGGTTTGGATGATCTGCAGCATTTCCGATTTGAAGGGATTGAATTTCGGGCATGGCCATATGTGTGGACGAGGTGACTCGTGTGCTACGTGGATCTTTGCGGAGAACCACCTTCCACCCGACTTGGCTGGTATTATCTCCAAAAAAAACTCGCTGGACTTGAACAGGGAAGGCAAAATAATGAGTTCACTGAATGTGGCATGCACCGATCAAAGTTCACCAGAGTGAATCCGCATTCGTCATGCTTCATAGTCGCCCGTGGACCCGCCATCACTGCCTGCACCCAGTTACAATATAGGATTCGCCCCTACTGACTGACTCCTTTAGTGCGTTGGGGAGACATTGGAGTAGGGGTTGACTCCATCTAGTGCCAACCCTAGTATGATGTTGCGGGCTTCAGCGGCTATGTTTGGGAATGATGTATTTACGTACCTCCATGCCAGAGAATGTGGAACACACTCCATCTTCTCTGGTTGTGCTGGCCTTGATGTGTGCCAAGTGCACATGGTTGCCAACTGTTTGCAGCGGTACAACCTCTGGAGGAGAGTTCTCGAATCTAGCTTCCGGGTCTTCTATACGATCCTCATGAGGAAGGTCGTGGATTATAGGTGCAGGGCCGTGGAAGACATGTGCAGGGTCGTTGATCGCCGCTGCAGGGTCGGCCTCAGGAGGATGGTCCGGATCGTCAGAACAATCCTAAGTAGAGAAACCAGCGATGTTCAATCACAACGAATCCAAGACAGTAACAAATTTTACGAATTGTGACTAGAATCACTCATTATTTTCATAGATATGACAGAGTGTAGTCATGGTATTGAGGAGAATCAAATTCGGCGACTATGAGCAGTGACATATCACAAATATGTGACTGAAACTAGTCATTATTTAACCCTTAAACGTCATATGCTTTCCTGATACCACACCCAAAATCTCTTTTAAAATCCATTTTTAGCATTATTCTATTTTTAATTTGCTTGAGCTCTATTCTAAGAAAGTATAGATCTCTTTAAGGTGCTCAATTTGGGATTCTAAAAATTCCATTTGGTATAATGGAGTGTAAGTTATGAGCAAGATTCTCTCAAAAAAAAACCCAACCCCTCGGGCTGGGTCTGACGTTTAAGGGTTAACAATGATTGGTCAAGCATTCCAAAGCGTTCCTACTTCTCTGAACGGGTACATGTGTACAGGCAAATATTTACTTCCCGACCCTGTATTCTGCAAACAACTCGTCCCCTGGAGCTATATCCCTTAATGCTACTGTAATTACGTAACCATGATGGTGCTGGTTCCAGGGCCCTGAGAGAGGCACAAAATCCCACTGGCAGTTTTGGATTTCCAATCGCCCCCCATTGCTATTTATAAATCCAACAACATTCCCAAGTTCGACATCCTCATTCACGAACATTTCTTCGGTTGCAGCAAGTGCGCGTACCGCCGGAAATGTGGAGAGATACGATGAGCTCTTCGGAATTCTTGTGCATCTAATTTTGGGCCGACAAATGGTAGAAGCTCATCTCCAGCCTTTGCTGCCTCTAAAACAAATAAACCGCATCCCATAAACAAAAATTGTGACACTTTCATTTCTCAGGCTCTACCCCAAAAAATAAATTTGCGAAGCTTTGGAATGGGGCTGCGCCTCCAATGCCCGTACTCTCCTTTCACAATCCTGTTTGACTCATGGTCGGAACTAGCGAGTGATCGGTGGGGTCTTGCTCTACCGAGGAAGGCTCGCAATGCGGCCATGGTTGCTGCCTGTACAAAGGGCCGCCTCGAATCCGACAATTTTAGCAAATATTGGAGCAGAAATGATGTGTACGTGCATGATAGATGGATGCTTACCAAAATAGACTTGGTGAAGTTTGGATCACGGCCAAACTTGCGTAGGTGAATCCAAAGGCTCCATCGAAGAAGAACCTTGCCTCCCATGCACATCCAACACGGATAGGGGTACCTCGTCAATGCCCGCCTGTCGGCAATCTGTTCTTCGATCTCCCACAACCGCGGGTCACGGAGTAATTGTTGAGATGCAACATCTATCGAAAGTGGCTTTGGGCCTTGAGATGTGCTGGATCACAAATACAAATCACATTATCAACAAAATATGACAACATCTAATTTGATCTCATCGACATACAACATGTGACTCTAAACCCCAAAAGTGACTAATTTCAGTCACAAACAGACAACATGTGACTGCATTCAATAAAAATTCCGATCATGAGTAGAGATATTCTCCAATTGCATCAGCTTGAATCCTTGCAGTGGTAGTCCGACTCTAGAAGCCCTTGCATGTTAGAATGGAGGAGAGTGGCTATTGACAGAGGGAGGGAGGTTGGAGACTCTGAATACCTTCGGCGGTAAAGATTGCTGGCTCGGTCAGTGTTGTACGTCCCCTCCACAGATCCGCGCAATACTGTTGATCTGCAAGTGTGAGGGGTGTTATAATAACAAAATTCGTCAGATCAAGTCTAACGTATTGCACAATTCATGATCAGTTTTCCTCACATGTGATCGGCATGCCTCGATCTAAAACGTACCTGCAATTTAGAAGTATGTGGACAACATCCAATAGCTCAAATGGAAAACGATTAGGATATGATTTGGAACTTCAGACTCCAAATTAGGCAATAAATTGGAGACTTGATACTCTATGCGGAAACGGGTGTTCAAATCCACCATCATCATTCGACGCAAAAAGCTAGAAATTCAGTGAATTTAGGCCAATGAGTACCTGTGGCTAGATAGAGTCAACTCGAGTATTTTGTGACTGCATTGAGTGTCATCGAGTATTTGTGACTGTGACAAGTCACGCTGTATGGGCCGCCTCGCGCCATTACTCCAACATTAATGGCAGAGGTGGGACCGGTCTTTTTCTGTCACTGGATGTAGTTATATCGGCCGTAATTAGTGCTGATGGCGGCGGAGTTAAAAGGGGTCTACAACGGCGGTCCAACTTTTGACAGTCATTTCTCCGAGTTGATGTTTATGTGACTGTGACTGTCTAAGGAGGGCGATGGTGGCTATGGCTAAAATTGCGCCCTGGGCTGTAGCTCATTTTTACAAACCCTCTTTCAGGTGCAGCAATGGCGACCACGGAGAATCAATCGGCAATAGCTAGAGCTTGAAGAAACTGAAGTGGCGAAGATTTACTAGGCGGACGCGGTGAACAAGGAAGAGGAGACCAGGATCGAAGGCGCGGAAGGAGAGTCCGAGGGCAGCGCATGAGACGTGGACGACAGAGCAGAAGTCGAAGACAGTGCCGAAGGAGACGAGGATGGCGGCGAAGGAGACGCAGAAGGCGCTGAAGGTGACGAAGGCGCCGAAGGTGATTCGGACAACAGCAACAAAGGAGAGGAGGACGCTAGCGAAGGAGGAGATGGAGGAGACTCGGACGGCAGCGACTACAAGGAGGAGGAGGAGGAGGACTCCAACGACTTCGACTCCAGCGCATTGAATCTTTACAACCAATTCCTCAAAAATCTGCTTTGATCGGGCACAGGTCTATCCTACAATGCATAGTTAAAATTTGAGCTAAAGGTGTGAATGCAGTAAAGCATTTGACGATTTTCATACAAAAGAATTGTAGTGTATTTGAGAGATGGCATTGCAATGTACTCAAATTGCCTTTGCGGTAAGTATCAGGTGTGAGAAAAGTTCAGTGGCACCTTATCGAACGTCCTACTCACCGAAGTTAGGGTTACAGAGTAGCGACAGTAGCTTACAAGCTCGTTTTGTGCGGCACTACTTCACGCAAGATACTACCAGCACGCAGTTGAGACATGGGAGTACTACGACTGTGTGCGTGCGAGCTCGGGAACCGAAGCCTACTTGGATTGAGATGACTCCTATTGCTGGTGAAGCACAGTTCGATGAAGCTCTTGAGTCGGAGAATCTTGACATCATTGACTAGTATTTCCTTAATTTCTCGTTTTCAGTCACTCTTTGAATGGTTTCATAAGCATATCATGAAGAACCCTTCCATACTAGAAGTAGATTGAAATATTCCCTGCAATGATTTGCATAGTGAGGAGCCTGGCTGATTTTTATACTTATTAAAAAGAAGTTAGGGTGGCAAAATTTCAGCTACTCAATGAAACGCTGTAGTCTGTAATTTGATGGATTGCGACGATTTTCAAGAATGCGTATGCTTCTTTATATTTGATTTACGATCACAAGGTGCGTGATTGATGCAACCTGTAGAGGACTTATATGTGGAATCTTTTTTTGTCAAGGATGGCGGCATGGTGTTGAAAATGCATTTACCTGAAGCCGAAGCTAGAAAAGCTGGCTACTGAGTATCATCCTGAGTAAGTGATGATTCATCATTGTAGAGGTTATTATGCCTATGGAATATGAGAGGTAACAACATGTTGTGATTTATGATCAATACAATCGTAATAAACATCAAAAAGATGTAATGTATCAGGTTCTTTTTTCTCAATTGCAAAGTGATTGTCTGCACTAAGATTGTTGCATGTTTTGGTCGTATGTAGGGTTGGTAAACTGTATCTATGATTTCTAAGGAACTTTTTGTATTGATGCAGCATCAAATTTACTTCGTAGATGTAAATACTGTACCAACAACACTTGTTTCTCGTGCTGGAGTGACGGTGGATATCCCAACTCTCTAGTATAGTTCGTTCCTTTCTCTTCAATTTCGTGTGTGACGTAATCATCAAATGCTGCATCTCGTGTACTAATTTGAATATTGAATTGCCTTGTGCCATGGTTCGGGGATATCGATTGATGATTTGCAAAAAACGCCAATAATTCAGGTAAAGAAGAGGTTAACCATATTTTTAAAATTGAGATTATCTTCATAACGAATCCTCTATTTATGTGTCTGTTGCTACGATTGAGGTTTCTGTTTGACTCGCTATGTAGGAGTGAGCTTTAAAAGATGCAGAAATTTTTTTGGTTCCACTTTAATATACAACAACTCATATTCATCCAAAGAAAAGTCGTCATACATTTCTTTGTTCAAAGTCTGGGCATGTTCGCCGCTCACTTTGGAGCTCTACCGCCTAGCAAAGCAGTGCTGGTGGCAACCGCTGCCATAGCCGGACAGGCGACCGCCGACAACGACGGAGAAGACATTCGAACAGAGTAGAATGTAATGAACTCATTCACCTCCATGAACCCTAAACCGACCTTAAACATTAACACTGTTGTCCGTAGTATCAGTCACACTAAACAACATAGTGACTAAAACCAGTCATCAAAATCAATCACAAAATCTAAAATCAGTCACAAAATAGTGACTAAAACTAGTCGTCTAATTCAGTCACTAGAATCACTCACGAAATCTACGACGGGGGACAATTTTGACTTTGTGATCTAGAACGCGACTAGAATTAGTCTTATTTTTGTGAGAGGTTTGTGTCACAATATCTTGGTGGGTGACTATTTTCAGTCTTGCTTTTTGAATTTGTGACTAGAATCAGTCATATACTTTCTGGATTGTATAACTCACAGAAGCCACATTTCGGACCCGCAGCGCTAGACTATTAGACTTCAGGTTAATGGAGAAAAATGTCTACGGACTCCAAGTTTGAATCTGGGTTTTAATGTGTGCAGTGTCTCTGATGGATGCATCTACAGAGTTGGACGACACCCAACTTCCTGTAGAAGGGAAGGAGGTCGTGGAAGATTCCCCGGATGCCCAGTCCAAGAAGAGGCATTGTACAGGTCTTTCTTATCGAGTGTCTAGACGACTTGTACCCATTGTATCACCCACACACGAATTGCACTCCTCCAAAGACTTTGCTAAAGGAGGTGGGGGTGCCTCACATTCTGTGGCCCAAGGCGTTGTTGCAATACAGATCGCGTTCCTCCATCGCGCCACTTTGATGCTACGGGTCTGCAGTTAGGAAGTAACTATATTCCAATTTTTGAGTCTTAGTCATTTTTTAGTATCTGTGACTGTGTTTAGTCATCTAGTAGTCTGTCACATACTGACTATTGGGCGTCGCCGTGCGACCAGATTATAGACTAGTCTTAGTCATAAAACGGACAAGATGTGACAACAATTGATCAGAGGTTGTCAATAGTATGACTACTTACAATCACCGGAATAAAACATGTGACTGCATTCGATTAAGATTCTAGCACAGATGTGACTAAACTTAGTCTCATAATGTACAAGGTGTGACAATAAGTAATCACATCTCATCGACAATATGACTATTATCAGTAACGGAAGTAACAAGATGTGATTGGATTCCATCAGAATTCATCACGTGTATGATTAGACTCAGTCACATACTTCCGGTAATCTGACTAGTACTCATCATAATTATAACTGAACACAACTCCCTACAGTCAGGGACTACTGCGGATATGACTATAAGCTGTCACATACTGCGCCGCCTATAAACTAAAACCTCCAAATGTGACTATATAGGGTCACCAATCGGAACACGGATGACATGTGTGTGTCACAAACATACACGGAATGACTTCGTTCTGTCGGATTTATCCGACTGCTCTTAGTCACAAATATGTGGTTTTTCCGGAAGTGACTCTCGGGTGTGATAAGATCGCGTCACAATTATTTGTGTGACTGAGAGTAGTCACATTTGTGAAAAATGCGACTGAGAACCTCAGCCCATAGCACCAAACCGCTAGTCACAAATAAAAAGTGATTGGTTTTTAATAATGACAACGTTCAGTCAAGTTTTCTCACCCCGAAGTGACAGAGTTCAGTCACATAATCCAAGTGCCAGCGGGCTGCCCAAAACGAGGTCCCTAAAAAGTCAATGGGAACAGCCATTGGGAACGTCCCGTAGTCACATATGCAATGTCCCGAGCGACTCAATGTTCACCACACATCCTAGTCACCTCTGTCACAAACACGTCCAGGCCCAAAAAGGCCATTTATTATGATTTTCAGTCATATTGGCCAGTCACATTACCCCCTGTTTTCTAGTAGTGGTGCCGGAATTGGCAAAGGTTTTAGCAACCCTTGCTTCTGCTCCCGCCAAATCTTCGATTTTCCACACACGTTGCAGTTCCGTACAAATCTCCGAACATCTTGTGTCAATCCAGGCCACGTATATTCACGTGCAATCAAGTCACGCGTACCCTCACGACCTGGATGTCCTGCTAGTGGTGAATCATGAGTAGATTGGATCAAACGCGTCCGAAGAGGTTCGTGCGCCGGAATCCATATTCGTCCACGCCAACGCAATCGATGACCTGAATCTACAGAACACTCACTAATCGTGATAGGTAAGCCCCATTCTTTAGGTAGTCGGCGCTCACCATCCATAACCGCCTTTCGCATCTTCCAATAACGATGATTTGTTTGCAGGGCAATATCCCATAATGCAATCATCTCTGCGTCAATAAATGGACATATGGGACGCGGGGTCATTATCGACTCAGAGCGGCGAGCCTCTTTTTCGAATCGCATCACCATCTCATGATCCATGCGGATTTAGCGACAACCTTCAAAGCGCCATCATCTCCGTCCAAAAGTTGATGATATCGATTCATGATTCGATCATCATCTGCGTGTTGGGAAGATCCTGCATTAACGCGAAAGTGCATCCGATTGAACTTGATCCTTGCCAGGCTTGTGCGCGATCTCAAAGTCAAAATCATTCAACTCGTAGGCCCAACGCATTTGCCTCTCGCTCAAATGTTGCTTCTTCAAAATAAGCCAAATTGCGATGATCTCAACTCACTTCAAAATGTTGGCCAACAAGTAATGTACGCCACTCGCGGATGCAATGTACAATCGCTAGCATTTCCTTGTCATGAATCGGATAATTGGACTCATTTGGATCAAGTTTCTTCGAAATAAGCAACCGCATGCCAAAGTCTGTCCACCTTTTGCATCAAGGTGCCACCAACAAAGATAACCAGGAGAATCACATTCAATGGTTGTTTCCAAACCTGAGTCCATTTAACGAGCACCGGCGCATGAATTAATGCCTCCTTCAATCGATCAAAGGCATGTTGACATTTCGATGTCCAATGGAAAGGTTGATCTTTCCGCGTTAGTCGAGTAAGAGGTTACGCAATGTTAGAATATCCATCTATGAATTGTCGATAATAATTGCAGAAACCTAAAAATCCACGAACTCCTTTCATTTTTGTTGGCGGCTCCCATTGACGAATTGCCTCAAGTTTTGCCGGATCGACCGCAAACCCCAACCGTCTTCACCAAATATCCAAGATATCTTAATAGTGTCTCGCTTCAAACTCGCTCTTATCAAAATCAAGTTGAAGCCTGCGTTAGCAAGCTTACGGATGATCCTTCGAGAATCGCATCACGATGTTCTTTTTGAGTATCACTATAGATCACCACGTCATCAATATATGCGGAGCAAGATGTATCCAATTAAATCGCGAAGTATCCAATTGATATATCGTTGAAAAGTTGCAGGTGCGCCCGTCAGTCCAAACGGTGTGACCAACCACTCATATAAGCCAAAGCGTGTTTTGAACGCCGTCTTCCACTCGTCACCTTCTTTCACACGTATCCGGTGAAAACGCAGAGATTACATCAACCTTGGAGATATATTTGGTCAGCAAAGAATGGATCTTAACGTCTCATCAATGCGCGGAATCGGATAGTCATCCTTCCGACTCATCTCGTTCAATCGCCGATAGTCAACACGTAATCGCAATCCTCCGCCAGGTTTCTTCACAAATATGACCGGAGTGCTGCGGGTGAATTACTTACGCGAATAAATCCATTATCCAACAACTCCGTAAGGGTCTTGCGCAAAATTAATAATTGATCCTTGGACATCCGATCTGGCATGGCGGGGATGTCATTAGTCTTCCTTCAATAAGATTGATCTCGTGATCAACCCCTTTCCTATCTTGGGGGCAACGACTTTGCATCTTGTCGATTAAAAGCGTCAATAATCGCATGAGCGGTCGGGGAGCATGTTGTGCGGGTCCCTATACACCTTACATTGTAGTGCCCTCTGGGATGTCAACCAAGTGGCACTAAAAACCTCTACTTGGTTCACCGCTTCCGCAAAGTTTGAATTATCGATGCACGTATCTCTTGCATTGGCTCCAACGTGTCGGTCGAGTCTTCACAATCATCTTGAAAGGTTTTCGAATGCAAACCTCTTCTTTAGCAAGGTCGAACACTTGCATCATGTCGCTCCATCCAACCTTTTCCCAAGATTATATCATCTATCTGTCCTGGAATAACATAGGCAACAATCTTCTCCTCCATACCATCAATATCGGCCATAAAATTTGCAATTTGGCAAATCATAGGCCGCTTCTTCATTGTCGTAACTTGCTCCAAAGATCTAGGTTGAATAGATGACGATCCAACCCTCTCCGTCGAACAAATTGCTCGCATACGCTTTTCAAAGCATTGGCATCCGTAATCACACAAAGCACGAGTAGATATAATTGAGTTTATTAAAACATCAACATACATACCACCCGTGTCTAAGCTGTCTCCTAGATTCTTCAACTTTGACAACCTGCCTCCACGCCTCCGACTGAGTCTTATGCCGGAAGCTGCTCGTTTTCCGACTCTACATCAGAGTCACAACTCTCCATCTCTTTGACCTCCTCTGTCTTGACATTGCTTTCTTCTTTCTCATCATGCGCGCACTATCGTTTTGTCCGCGCTCTTTCTTTCTTCTTCTTCTCATTGCCTTCAACTTTTGCTTGGATGAATAAATATTTGCACGGTGGCCTCGCTTCAAACATAAAAAACAGCGTCCCTCTTGGCGACACCGTTGTTGTTTCTCCAAAGTCAGACGTCTCCGAAGCTTGCTTATTTGGACTGTAGGCATCCAATCCATCTCATTTCCATCTGGCCATACGCGATTTGATGTCGCGATCGGAGCTGCACGACCCTTCTGATATTGCAAGCAATCAAGTTGAGAGCCAACCCCAACAAAGCTTGGACAAACATACCATAATCGATGTACGTCACAGTCCAATCATCATCGCGTTGCATCTCTCGAGATGAGAGCGCGCGAAAGATATCCTATCTTCACCATATCCAGAACCATGGTAAGTTGACTCTCACCAAGCTCCTTCTCAAACTTGGGCAAGAATGTTGCGAATGACTCCCTACCCTGCTTCATTGCTTGAAGCCGATTCAATGCTCGCGCTGCTGCATTCGGGTCGATGTAAACGCTGTCAAGATGTTGAATAAAAGTCGCCGCATTGCAACCACGTTGATTTTGGTAGAAAGATACTACCATCATCTGCGCCTTCGCGTCCATCCTCGAAAACAAGTATGCGGCTTGATCTTGAGGTGTACCAAGTACAGCTCCATCAATTCGAAGCTTGTTATCTGCTTCGACCTTCCATATCGGGTAGCCCTTGCGACTCCCGTCAAACTTTGAAATATCTGGCAATCGCTTGCGCAATGCGACGGCAGTTCCTCCATATTGTTGCTGCATCGATTGCGGCATCATCTGCGATGAAGACGGACCTCCTAAACTCGTGAATTGTCCAGCCGCTGGAGCCACCTGTGACTGTTGTGCAACCAACTGCTCGATAGCCAACTTCTCAGCTTGCTGAGAAGCTTGAAGTTGTGTGCGCAACCTCACGATCTCCTGTTGATAGTCTTCCGCCGTAATTTCTCCTTGCGCCTGCTGCTGCTGCTGCAAGATCTCATCATCGATCATCTGGGCGTTCTCCATCTCAAAAAGCAACACCTCTCAATCAACTCTTCAGGCTTTGCAATGCCTTCAAATGCGTCCCGGTTCTGTGGCTATCTTCAATCACTACCACGAGGGTGGATAAGTTCCTCAATCTAATCAATGTCCTACTTTTGTCGTTTGAAAAAACAAGGGAGGATGAAGTCCTTCAGAAAATCAAGAGAAGTCTTGGATTATGTAAGAGTCTAGCTGTCAAAACAAGCAAAAACTACAAAAGAAATATATTGATCCAAGACTTAGGTTTACAATGAATAAGAGTCCCTTATATACTAATCTCTTGGCTCAACTGCCGAGGCTATACTTTAGCTCTACTGCCGAGGCTATACTTCAGCTCTACTGCCGAAGTTCTATTTATAAAATTAATAGCGAGTGAACATCCGAGCTTATCAACGAGGCCTTGGCCTACGACACCGCCGAATCGGAGCAGCAGAACTTTCAAGGGCAATAGCGCACGATCTACAGCGATTCAGGAGCTGAGCTTTGGGAACAACATAGATCAAGTCTCCCTCTTTCCAACGACACTTCACACGTTCGATTTGGAGCAACGAGCTAGGAGCTAGAGCCGTTGGAAGGAGGAGGAGTGATGCGGCAGCGTGGGATCACAGAAGAGCTAATCGATCTAGACTTCGTACCACCGCTAGGGAGTTCTTTCCGTCATCCTTGTCAATTTTGTGAGTTAGCTTATTAGGATGAAATTGCTGAAGCGTGTTTGTTGTGTGAAAGAAAGGCAAGGTTAATTGCCGTAACATTCTATGGTGCATGAATTGGTTGAAAGTGTGTGAATAGTTGAATGTTAGTATGACTGCTGATTAGAGTCTCTTGTTGGCATGGGGCAAGGACTTAGCGCGGAAGCGTTGCCCAAATTGCCCCGGCCACTATGGTTGTTTAATTTGCATGTTTGGTTAGAAATTTAGGGTTTTCAACGGGACGCGGAAGCGCTGCTGAATTTTTTCCTAGAAAGCCCTTGTAAACTTGTCAAAACTTTGATTTGAGTTTGGAATATTATAGGATTGTGTATATTAATCTTGTTTAAGTTTATTATCTGAATTGTGGGATTCAATGCATGAAATTGGAATGTGAGCATGTTGCATGGTATTGAATTTTGCATTCACCCTAAGGAAGAGCTTGGTGAGAATTAGAACTGGTAAAAGTCCATTGCTTGGAAGAATTTATTTCCTCACCATTTTCCGCCCCAATTGTGCCTAAGTCCTTGCAAGAGGTATTTGGTGTCACACTATCGGGAAGGCGATCGCCTAATGTACGTTTCTCCCTTCGATAGGAAAGGGACAGAGAAAATGGTTGGTGCCGAAGATGTAGTGTGGACAAATCCTCTGTGGAAAGCTGCAAATGAAGAGTTCGAGACGATGCTGAAGTTTGATCCTGATCTTCAACATCTCAGTGTCAAGTATTATTATGTGTACGAAGGTAACCATCGTGTTACCGCATAGATTCGTCATATTGAAAGGTACCACAAGATGGATCCTTCGTGGTACATCTCAATCGACTGCATTGTTCTCGATGCTCGTGGAGAGAGCAATCTCCTCATAGACGCCATGAACGACATAAATTGGTAAGTAATTGTCACATTCATTCGAATCATTTTCTTTGTATTCTTTCATTACGATATTTCTCATTTCTGATCCCGCTGTTTAGGTCTACCGAACATGACCATGTTGAAGACGGTCTGTGTGCAAAATTGCAACGTATGAGAAAATTTGGAAAATTGAAACTCGAGGACTTCAAGGACCTTATCTCCCCGGAGGATTACAAAATTTGCAAGAACGTCAAAGCAAAAAAAGAAACTTGGTATCCGGTTACACTTGACGTTTTCGTCAAATTCTTGTATGCGGTAGGTTGATTTTCATGTGCTTTATCATAATAATTTGCATTTGGTTCTTCCCACCTTTTTACTGCAATTGATATTTTATACAGAGGAGGTTAGCAAAAGCATCGGATGATGCTGAAGCAAATTACTACGCCACTGTCCCTAAGGAAAAACAAACAAGGCCGGGAGTATGGAGTGCCATGGATCACGCCATCAAATCAGAAATTAAATCGATTCGTGGCAAGAATTTCGACAAGATGGTCGCTGTCGCCCACAACAAACTTGGGAAAGTATTCCCAAAAGAGGACTGGTATACTTCGCTTTCTACTCGAATTCAATATAAGCCTAATCGTCTTTCTGTCCTATATGACAATTGAACTTTGTCAATCTCCTTCATGTGCAGATATACTCTCACTATAGCAAGAACCACAAACTGGATATGACAATTGATCGTTTGCAAACGGTAGCCACCACAAACGTTCACTTCGATTTCAAGGAAAAGTGGCTGCAATGGTGGAACTCATCATCCGAAGTTCGTCGATCTATTCACTTTCCAGAAGACCGTCCAATGAAAGATAAAACATTGCTTGCTTTCCTACATCGCGCATCTCTTTGGGCACAGGTAACTTAGAGCTTTTCAACGTGTTTTCTAAATTATTGTCGTTACGATATTTTAAATTCTAAGAATATTTCTTCTTTTCCAGCTAGAGCAATCCCTTTCAACCGAATTGCAGAAACTCGTGGAGGATGACAATCTCAACATTCAATGGAATGATGATGTCTTAAAACCATCCGCGTACGTCGAGAAGTGGAGGTTGCTTTTATGAGAGAAGGCATTTGGAAACTACCTTTCTCTTAATGCAAGCCCGAGGTTCATCAAAGGCTCCGATCTTCAGAAAATTGATGGTGGCAAAGTTACAATAAAACGTCTTTTATTCCGGTATGCATTTCGATTGTCTTTTCAATGTAACAAAACTTTTGTAAAACATTCAATTCTGTCATTCTAATTTATTCTCTTGAATGTAGGTGCTTGAAACAAGAGCTTGTTGCCAAAAGAACACTAGCTTCTTGGTCCATTCTAGTAGAGTTCAAAGACGTCTCCGTGTCCAACAATCCCTCCACCTTCTTCAGCGGAGACCAACAGAGGCGGTTTACTACAACACAATTACTGACTGGCGGTTGGTTTCTTGAGTGTCAGGATAACTACGTGCATAAAGAGGAGAAGCTTCTTCTTCGAAACCTTGGTACAAGCGCTGCTGGCACCGCACCTATAAAGATTGACAACGATGATGACAATGAGGACTTCTCAAATTTGCCAAGCGCACCTGGCCCACTCTCTTCTCCTTCTTCAGCTCAACCGCTCAAACGTCGGGCCAACAGAAAGCGTCGCAACGCTGTAGCGGAGCCTGTAGTAGATCTTGAAGAAGAATCCGAAGACATCGCTCCCCTCGCAGAAGACATTCTAAGTCCAAAAGAAGCTGATTTGACTCAGACATCAGATGGAGCGACCAACAATGCAGGTAGACTCGGTTGACAATTGACTCAAATTTCTGCAGGCGCTCTTACAAATGCGGGGTCTCCTCCTCATTCTTTCACAGTCGACCACAACTCCGCAAAGAAGTTTGCTTCACTCCCATTTCTTGAACCGAAGCATGTTGGAGACTGCTTGTCTTCTGAGATTACGATCCCTCTCCCAATGTACTTGGAAAAAGGGGATATTGGAGCTTCTGTTCAAAAGGCAGAGCTCTCATGAAACTAAAGACTGGGACACGCAAGTCATGGACATCATCAACCACATCAAAAATATATTATGTTATAAATCTTTTATTACATTTTTTTTCTTTCAGTCTACATTTTTACAACATGTCTAACTTATTGTGAGTTGCACAGATTGGCAAGGACAGGAAGTACCCATGTAAGGAGATGGGCACGAAACACCCGCATCCCGGTATTGATCTTATATACGCAGACATTCCCGAGCACTTACCCGTGCCCGACGTGTCGCCCATCGAAATCCCTTCATGGAACAAGCGAGAGAAAAGCTACTTTGAGAGTGTGTTCTTTTTTGCTTTCTACAACTTGACAGACGACGGTGCGATACTTGTAATGCATCCCAAGGACCGTCGAGTCGAGAAAGCCCTGGATGCCGAGTCGAAGGCGTTTGATTTCCGAATGGTGCAAGATTGGTGGGGATATAATCCCATGCCAAATTGCCAATGGCATCGACGAACCGGTCGAACCCTCACGTGAAAACGGTATGGTCTTCATTCTGCATTCAAATCATCTCTCATGATTATTTACGTCTTTTTAAAATTCTTTCATGGATTGAATTTTGCACACTCATAACTTCCACATTAAGGTCTTTGTTCGAAAGTCTTTCGCCACTAGATTCTCCATTAGGCAGGTTGCCAAAGTGTACGCAGGTGTGCCCATTCTTCCGGACGAGGAAGACCATATTTTCAATTTTGCGAACCAAGACTCCATTCGTAAGAAGGAAGATGGTACTCCGTGGCGTGGCTCGCGAGAGAAGGATCCCTCCTTCATCCAATGTTTTATTGATTCTCTCACAGACGAGCGTGAAATCGTCTTTTGACTAGAGCCCAAGTACAGGTTAGTTGTTGCTAATACCAACTTTTGTAGAGATATTTAGATATTCTTGCGAATTGTTATAATTATCCTAGTATTTTCGATTCGATCCAAGGAGGTTACATAAGGCTTTATAAGTCCTAATTGTGATTTAGTTTTAATTGATTATCACTTTTTACAAGCTAGGAAGTTATGAAAGTAATTTATTACCCATTTGATAATTCATTTTTACTTTTATTTTATTTCCTCAATTACTTTCTCTCATTTATTCAATTTCCTCTTCACTCTTACTATTCCCGATTTGATAATATTTTTATAAAGAATTCCAACTGGGATGATCTTTCCTGATTCGTGAATTTGATTTTTTTCTTCTACTTGGTTCACAAGATAAACGGTTCTCTACTCCCACTCGGCTGTTTTACTCCAGAATTGATTGTGTCGCAATCAGCTACTTTACATTCTTCACCAACTCGGCTTCAATTTGATACCAGGCCCTTGTCAGCATTATAATCCGATTCGTTAACTCTGGTCTCTTCCGCCAATTCGGTCTTTACTTCTCTTTGTCTTCCCTGGTTAATTGTTTCTTCTTCCGATTTGATTTATCTCTGTTACAAACCCTTTCTACTACTCGGAAATTTATTCTTGCAATTCAGTACACTTTACTCAGACTTTTCTCATAACTCACAACTTGCTCTCATGTTTCCAACACCACTCGTACACTTCACTTCTACTTTCAATCATACTACAATGACATTAACAAATTAGCTTCCCACAAATCAACTCGGTATTTTATTTGTTTAACACTCATACTATTCAGAATTTTATTACTCAATCAGATCTTACAATTCGTACTTAATTCACTAATTCATACACATACATAATCTCACACATAATTTCACACACACGATTAGGCAATTCCAATTCATTCATACTCCACATTCAAAACACAGCCGACTCGATCAAGGCTGGGACCACATTCGACACTCAACAAATGGGCCCGGACTTCCTCGTCCTTTCCCTATTTGATCCTCTTCCAATACGGTTACTGCCTGTTCGATTCCTTCCCCCTCGTTTCAGATCTTCCTTCATCCTATTTAGTAATTTCATGAATTTCATCCCTTTCCTATTCGGTAATCCAAATTAACAGTTTTGACTATTCGTTTTATCCTGAACTTACTACTTGACTTCTGAGGTACAAAATTACTAATTGGAAGCTAAAATGTTATAAAATTGAAATTCCAACTAGTCTACATAGCCCCACAACCAATTGTTTGCATCCCTGCAAACACCACACACACAAACTACTTGTTCTTCGTTGCTACGACAATTGCCTTTGCCTGCTGGTTCTCCTCAATCTCCAATTGGCTTCCTCGTGCTGCTACTTTGGCTTCCAACTCGTTCTGGCTCCTCTGAAATGTCTGCACTGGTCCTCTTCTCGTTCCAAACACGACCGATGCATCTCCAATTATCACGTTGTGCGCTCCAGGTAGGAATTGCATCATCGCCATCAACTCCAACATTCGTATACGCTTCGCCGAGTGGTACTGGATCTTAATGAAGATCGCTATATCGGTGCTGAAAGCCGCTCCTACTCGGTAGTCAATCTTTATCTTGAATTCTTGACACCACTCGGCCAACACTGCCGCAAAGATAGCTGCTCGGAAACAAACTGGGTCCTTATGCTTCCGATGTAGCACTGAAAAACGGGTGTAAGCCTCCACACAACTCGTTACCGTATTGTACTTCCCTGGAATCTTTGGCCAATTGTACCAAACTGTATCCAACTCGGCATCACACCTCCACCTGTAACGTCTTGGACAATTGCAGAAGTTCAAGTTTGATGATACCAACATAGGAGGCTCTTCTGATCTTCTGTGGCCATCGAGTCGGTCAGTCAAGGCCAAGTCGCGCTGTGGTGCCCGCGTATCCTCTGCATGGTCCTTCGCAATCCAATTGATAGCCTCCCAACTCGGAAATGGTGCGTTTGACATGTTAGTGAACAAATTGGACCAATTTCCCAGGTACCTTTCGTCAGCAACAGGGCTTGAACGTGCTGGTGGTAGCGTCCATTGCTCCCAATTCGTGAAATCTCCCTCCAAACTCGTTAGCGTGTCGCCCAGTTGAGGTCTTGTAAGTTCCAATTCGGCTTGCACATTCAATGTTGGCATACGTACCACCTGGCTTGCTCCCAACTTGTCTCCTAATCGTCCAACTGTTCGCTGATAGTGCCACAAGTAGGCTGCTGGATGGACATCGACCACTTGATTCCTCACAATTCGTGACTGATTGTTCTTGAGCAACTTGTGCATCCATTGTTGTGCTCCAAATAGTCCTTTCAGCGTTTGCAAGTTGTTCTTCCATATTTCTATTAGCTTCTTGGCCGGATTGCTTGGTTTACTCCAAGTCGTGAATGCCTCCACCACTCCCTCTGTCAACTGTCTGCCTACCAACTCGCGTGGTCGTGCTGCAAGTGCCGCCGCTGTGGTTCTCCTAGTGGCCAGTTCTTCCTCCAATTTGGCATAATAAAGTAATGAACGTGCCCCGTAATCACCAATTAGGATATATGCTGTTGCCGGTTGTACCACCACCAAATCGCCTCTACCCACGATTTCGGTCAACAGATTAAGAGCTCTTAGCGCTGCAGCCTTCTCCCAGAGTTTAGAAAACTCCTGCCTTGACAAAAACTCCCGTAGTGTAACTCCTGTTTGCGTGAAGAAGATTTGTCTGTCCCACAAGTAGGCCTGCTCCAAACTCGTGGCTGGTGGCAAATACTTCCACAACTCCTCCAACTTGGCTAAATCGACGCCCTTGCTTTTGTCGGTCTCCGAATGCACAGCCAATTGTAATTCTGCCTTTGGCTCCTCCGGCTTGGGGCTGCTTTCCTTCTCTCCATCCACCTGTGTTGCTTCAAGTCTGCCCCACAACCGAAGTTGTTCGACCTCCTTTGTCAATTCGGTAATTCGTCTCTTCTGCTCCTCACCTACTCGTCTTTCGGCCTCCCATTTGGATCTGGTCTCCTTCAATTCGGCATTCAGCTTATCAAAGTTGGTCTTCAATATCCCATTTGTTGTCTTGAGCTGCTCCAAATCCTTGGTCAAGTTTGCATTGCTAATCTCCAATTCGTATCGTATGCCCAAGTCCTCCTCCATAACTGCATTGGCTTCATCCAATTTGGCTTGCAACTGAGCGTTCTGCCTCTTCACTTCCTCCAATTCGGCTGTCAATTGCTCATCTTGCATCTCTTTAGCAATTCGGGCCAGCCTTTCTCCCATATTTTCTTTAGTCTGAGCTGAATCCGAGCTTGAAGGTCTGGTGCTTGGTGTTGCTTCCGAATCGGTCTTTGGCTGCTGCAAAACTGGTCGTTGAGCAGGGCAATTCTTCTTGATCAACTCGGATAAGTACTGTGCTCCCACCAACTCGTCTGATGTACCACGTTTAGCCTCTAAAATTGATCTGTGCAGCTTCCTCGCTAGTGGCAAAGCCCAATTGATAACTTTGCCTGCTCGAATCGCCATCACTGCCGCTATCTCCGATTTGGTGAAGCTTTCTGACTTGGACTCCAACAACAAATACTCCTGTATGAAACTCACCCACTGCTGGTACTCGGGCTTCAAATCGCTCTTCCTCCAATTCATGCTTCCTCCGATTTGATTTGCTTCGTTTTCTTGAAAGCAGTCCAATAGTTCGTTCTCCTTCAATTCGGGAATAGAGCTGTATGAGACTCCCGAACTTGGCAACTGCAATGCTTCAGCAATTTTGGCTGCTGTGATCTCAATCCAAGCTCCCCTTACCATGCTCTTCCTTTCAGCAGCCTGGTAGCCGATCAAGAAGTCTTCTACTAGTGCTCGGTCTGCCGTTGGTAAAACTCCGATTTGCTTGATGAACTGCTGCAACTTGGCATTCTCTCCCCATCTAACTTGCTCACTACTCACCAACTCGTCCCAGCAACTACGCTTTAGTCCACTCGGTCGATACTCCACCTCTGGCACCACCAGTGGATTGCTGATTTGCTCTCCCAACCTCGGTTTCTTTTCCGCTGGCTCCCTGTCTATCACCATCACACTTTCGCCCTCGTGCTGTTGCTCCAATTCGTTTGTTGCTTCCATTTTCTTTTTACCTGCAAACAGACCTCACCCTCACACAACTCGGCAATGCTTCCTTTCAAAGTCGCTCGTCTTGCCTCTGCACTTCTTGCCTAATTGTGTTGCTCCCCTCTGCTTGCCTGGACTTGGAATTTGCTCTTTAACTCTACTGAGATTTTCGACACGACTCGAACAAAAACCCTAATTGGACGCTACCGCTCTTGTTGCTCTGTTCACTTTCCTCCGATTCGCTACTCTCACCAAATCACTCAGCTGGACTCCTACACTCGGCAATCAACTTCACAATACTCGCTCCTTCCTCTATTCGGCTCACCCTTTAATTCCAATTCGTTTGATCACACTCGTAATTCGCTCTCCCTACTCAACTCGTCTCACTCTTCTGTTTTGATACAACTCGTTTCTTTTTCTCACGATTTGATGGACTCCCTTCTTGCAGACTCAAGCACTCGTCTTCGAATCACTTTCCCGAGTTGGCACGTTTCTCACTCCTCGATCACCTCAACCAGCCTTCTTGCCTTTTTCCAATCTGGTTGTTACAGATTCAATTGCTTCAGCCGCCAACTCGCACGCTCATCATTTCCAAATCGCATTTTTGAGTCCTTATAATGATTACAGAGTCTTTTATCCGAGTTGGTTTTTATTCCACTTGATTTGCCACTTCTTGTTGCTTTTTTACTCATTACTTCTCAAGTAGATTTTTTAAATTTTCTTTTACCACTCGGCAATAACCCCCTTACTTTTCTCTCTATCTCACATAAACATTCTTATTATTTATTTATTAATATATAATACAACTACTCTATACTAATTGCTAATTTATTATTTACTACTTGTATTATTACTCCAAATTGTTTATTTTTCGCTCATTTTCTCTCTTATTTTCTTTCATTCCCCTCTACCCCCTCTCTTGTAAGTGGTGTCCACAACACTACATAAAATATGGCTTAAGCCTATAACCATTAATTCGAGTGGGTAATAATTTACCTTCAAAATCTTGCAATTGTATTGACCCATTAGGATTGACATTTGTTATCTTATAGGGTCCCAACCAATGGATTTTCAATTTGCCTGGAAACTTGAAAAAACGACTATCATATAACAATACTAAGTCTCCTTCCTTAAATGTTTTAGGTACTAGTTTGCTGTCATAATAGGACTTTCTCCTATTTTGAATGGCTAAAGTGTTTAGGTATGCATCTTGTCTTTTTTCATCTAAGGCTTCCAACTCAATTAATCTATTTTTTTGACTTTCTGTTTCTCCGAGTCGATTTTCTATAGCCACTCGTAAGGATGGTATCTCAAATTCAATAGGCAAAATTGCCTCTTGCCCATAAACCAATTGGAAGGGGGTATATCCCGTTGTACTCTTATAGGCTGTGCGGTATGCCCACAATGCAGCCCATAATTTGTCATCCCAATCATTCCCCGCTCCACTTATTGTTTTGGTTAAAATTTTACACAACAAACCATTAGTCTTTTCTGTTTGACCATTTGCTCTAGGATGATAAGGGGTTGTTTTGCGGTGCTTGATTCGAAATTTCTCAGTTAATTCACGAATAGTTTCATTTAAAAAATGAGTACCCCTATCACTAATAAGTTCTTGAGGGCACCCAAAACGGGAAATTATATTCTCATGAAGAAAACGGGCTACTGTTTGGGCATCATCGTGCCTAGTTGGTATTGCTTCTGCCCACTTAGTAGCGTAATCTGTTGCTACTAGTATGTAACGTTTACGGCCTTGCCGTGTAGGTGGTGCTATCGGTCCAACAAAATCGATCCCCCATTTCTCAAACGGGGCTAGAGCTAACATTGGTTTTAATGGCATAGCTGTTGAAGGGGTTGGTTTACCCACACGTTGACAAGGGTCACAACGCCTTGCATATGCGTGGGCATCCTTAAATAATGACGGCCACCAATAACCTGCTAAAAGAGCTTTTCGTGCTGTAGCTTCTCCCGCGAAGTGGCCCCCACATGGATCAGAGTGACACCCTTCCAAAATAGCGGGTACCTCACTCTGATAAATGCAGCGGCGCAAAATGCCATCATGGCCCTGTTTGTATAACGTTCCCCCTATTAATGTATAGGGCCTACACTTCTTTATAAGGGCCTTCCGCTGCAAAGGTTGAAACCAATTTGGAAATTCATTCGTTTTAAGGTAATTTAAAATCTCAGCATATTCGGTATTTATTATATCAACCTCAAATAGTTGAGCATCGGGTATTTCGTCATCAATTGGCTCTAAATCCGATTTGTCAGGTTTTTCTAACCTTGACAAATGGTCTGCGTTACTATGGGATATGCCCGGCCGAACTACCACTTCAAATTGGAACTCCTGTAATAATAATACCCACCTGGCCAACCTACCGCTTAATTGTGGTTTGTTCACTAAGTACTTTAGTGCGTCATGATCCACATGAATTGTGAACTTATAACCAAGTAAATAATGACGGAATTTTTGTACGGCATAAACCATACCAAGTGCTTCCCGCTCTGTAGTCGTATAATTTCTTTCCGCCGGAATTAATTGCCTACTAGCAAAATATATAGGGTGATCTCTCTTATTTTCATCCTTTTGGCTAAGCACACAGCCTATAGCTATATTGCTAGCGTCAACATAAACATGGAATGGCAATTCCCAATTTGGAGATACTAATATCGGGGCAGTCACTGGCTTATTTTTAAGTAGTTTAAATGCCTCATCACACTCTAACGTCCAAATTGGGTGTGCACCTGCTACAAGTTTTTTCAACAATATATTCAATGGGGCTGCTACCTTAGCATAAGAAAATATAAATCGCCTATAATAACTCACATGTCCAAGAAAACCTCTTACTTGTGTAACTGTGCTTGGGATTGGTAACTTAACGATTTTGGACACTTTGTCCGGGTCAGTACTTATACCCTTCTTACTCACAATATGACCAAGTAACTTCCCATATGGAACTACAAATTGGCATTTGGAGGCATTCAACGATATTCCAAATTGGTGACACTTAGCAAAACACTTTGCCAAATGGTTTGCATGTTCTGCTTTCTTCCCGAACACACAAAAATCATCCAAAAAGACTTCCATAAAATCCTTCAAATATTCCTGGAATGCTAATGTAGCAACCCTTTGAAAAGTGGCCGCTCCATTACACAAGCCGAATAGCATAACTTTTGATGCAAATATTCCCAAATCTGTCACGAAGGCGGTTTTATCTTGGTCTTCCTTTGCAATTTGAATTTGGTTGTACCCGGAAAAACCATCTAGAAACGAATAGCATTCATGTCCGGCCACATTGTCTAGGATGGCGTCTGTAAACGGAAGAGGAAAGTGATCCTTCTTTGTAACCGCATTAAGTTTCCGGAAATCCTGACAAATTCTTATACGTCCATCTTTCTTAGGCACAATCACGATTGGACTCACCCACTCGCTATATGGGGCAGGATAAATAAATCCTATATTAATTAATTTTTCTATTTCTTCCTTTACCATTAGTGAGTACTTCGGGTTTAGCCTATGTGGTCTTTGTTTGGAGGGTTTAGCCCCCTCTTCCAGTTCTATTTTGTGTTCACAAATTTCTGGTGGTACGCCCCTTAAATCCTTATAAGACCACGCAAAAGTTTTTGCGTTAGTCCTAAAAAATTGCTTCCAACCAACTAGTTCGTCCTTAGGTAAACCGGCATAAATTTGTATATTCTTTTCTTCCCCTTCAGAACCTATATTAATATTCTGACATTGACTCTTCTCAATATATGCCCTGTTTGGAACGCTATCTGATGCAGTATTAACGCTTCCATCCTCGCTTGAAGTTAATCCTTCCCATTCGGATTTTACACCGTAAACTGGTGCCTCTAACCAAGTTTGAATGACTTCATCCGAATCGTCATCAGCTTCGTATGCTACGCTATACTCACCAGGGGCTACTTCCCTAAAAGTTCTCTTAGGTGCCTTGACATCCTTTGATATGTTAGGTGTATGGCTCACCCTAATTGTATATGTTTCGTCCTCTGTCATTGACTCTGATTGGCTAGTAGTATCGGGTAACTCCCACTGGGTTTCACCCTGGTATCTACTTGCATACATTCCAAGCTTAACCTTTTGATTCCCTTGACGTATTTTTAATATGCCTTTTCCCCAATCATTTGTCACTTTCGCTTGGTAAAGCCATGGTCTCCCTAACAAGATTGGGTATGAGGTATTAATTGTACTTGGTTTGAATACTATAAAGTCTATGAAAAACACAAGTCCCGATATTTTTGTCTTAACTTTTGATAAAATACCCAAAGGCTTCACTCGACTTTGGTCAGCCATTCTCAAAACCAATTTGGTTGGTAGTAACCCAGACAAATTAAGATTTTCCATGGTTTCCTTATTCATTAGATTAACGCTCGAACCTCCATCAATTTGGACACCCGTAATAATTAAACCATCAATTTCTATATCAATCATAGGGGCTCCTGGGTCTGGGCTAATTGATACTTCATTCACCTCTGGTGATTTTGTTCGTTTTCTCACAATTTTGGATTTAAGTATTGACCTACACCAAGGTGCTATTGCCAACAATTGGGCTATAGTGATATCAGCCTTTAAATTGTTTAAATTTTGAATTAAATCATATTGTTCCAACCCTTCTATTATACCTAATTGTTTGGGTTTATTTTTCTTCTTTTTGCCAATTGGTCTAATGGTTGTACCCACTTGATCTCTACCATCTATTTGTTGTACTCTATCCCAACTTGGTCTTACAATATTATCTGGTATTTGATATTTCGTGCCTACTTGAGGTGAAATTGTCCTTTCCTCTTGCTCTTGACTTTGACCAATGTTTGGATAAATGAGTGATTCTGGCTCTTGAATTTCATCTAAACCCAATTTTTCTTTTATTGGTATTATTGCACTTACTGGCTCAGGTTGAAAATGGACCGATTTAGTATTTATATCTTGTAACTCGTAATTACCTTCAACTTGATTATTACTCATTGAAGCTTTTTCTTGACCAACTTGATTATTCAATCCTTTACTACCTTCTCCCATATTACCAAGGCTGTCTCTCACATTTTCCATACTCTTATTATATTGGGCTTCTTTATTTGTAATTTCTTTTTCCCTCAGGACTACTAAACTACCAAGTGGAATTTGTTTTCCCTTTCGGCTCCTAGTTGCTACTGTGTTCACATGATTTTGTTCCTTCCTACCCTTTTCTTTATTTTCATATTCCTCAATCATGGCATGGACATGATAGGTAGGCCTATTATTTTGATTCTGTTCCTCTTCTTGTAACAAAATTATCTTTGCACTAGTATCATTTTTTTGATTGTAACCATCATTGTCACGTGGCCCATTTTTACGCGGGGCATTACACTCTTCTGCCCTATGCCCATTTTGTTTACAATTACCGCATATAAGTGCAAATGCATCACTTGGTCCTGGGTTTGTACAATATGTCGAAATATGTCCAAACTCTCTGCATTTATAACATTGTGGATTATTGGACCTATTATTTGACCAATTCGTATTTCTACCCGCCCAGGCTTGGTTACCACTATTTTGGTTGGGATTATTTGATTGACTTTGGTTCCAACCTTGATTCTGGTTATATCCATTTTGACCCCTAGGACGATTTTGGTTACTACCGTAATCACTATTATTGGAATTTCTATAAGAATAATTTGTGTTAGGACCATTATTCCCCGAATTATTATAATTATTAAAATTCCTTCTTTGGTTTGGCCCGTTATTGTTCCTATTTTGATAATCATTATTATTATTCTCTTCTATCCAATACACTTGCCCATTTCGATTTTTATTATTTGAGAACTTAACCAAAGTACTTTTAAGGTTTGTACAATTTTCAATTTCATGTTCTTCTCCGCAAAATTTACATTTTACTGGTAAGTTTGGGGGTGACGGACAATTAATAGACATGTGCCCTTGCCCCTTACAATTCGTACACCAAATATGGGCTCTATCCTCATTCGGGTCACTTCTTTTTTCCACCGCATTTGTTAAATGCACTCTTAAATTACCCAATTCTCTAGTTAACTCTAATAGTTGGGCTTCCATTTTTGGGTTGGTACTATTGCTTACAGGTTCATTTATCTGAGGTTGGGTTACCACAGTTCGCACTTGACTATTACTCAGTTGTTGGGCTTGATTAATTAATGCAGGTTGTTGATTTACCATTTTTGGGTTCGCATATGCGGGTGCTAAATAATTAATCGTATTTGGAACTACTGGTTTTACTAAATTGTTTTCAATTTGGTTTTGGTATATAAACCTTGGGTTCCCATATATTTCAGCATAATGCACTTCTTCCCAAATTTTGGCTCTATCATAAGCGGCTTGCAAATTGGCCGGTGTGCCTTCTCTCACATAGGCTTTAAGTCTTGGGGGACTTAGTCCTCCAACAAATTGGCGCATTAGATGGGGATTTGGATATCCATGATTTCCCAATCTATTTAGAATGTCCTCCATTCGTCCATAGTACGAATCGACCGTTTCACCCTGATTCATTTGCAACTCGGCAAAACTTTGATGTAACAATTCGTTATATGACATTGGTCTAAAATGAGCCAAGAAGGCATCTTTCAAACTAGTCCAATCTGGAAATTGTCCAAATGGCTGTCTTTGAAACCAAAGCTTAGCATTGGCTTTTAACGTACTTGGAAAAATACTCAAAAAATGGCTTTCTGTACGCGCGTTATTTGTATTACATCTAGTTAGGAATTCATAAATATGAGCATCAGGGTCCTCACCAATTTGTCCAGCAAATTCAGGATATGGAACCAACGAATAGGGACGATCATCATCATGACCTGGTCGCATCACTACTGGTAATCTATGGGGCTGTGCCGCCATATTGATTATTGGTCTAATCGGTTGTTGTAAAGCGTTCAACTTTCCGATTAGAGCCTGTCTCAAATTGTCCTGATTAGCGACTCGCTCCTCTTGAAATACCTTAGGTATAATTAATTTCCGACTAGTTACTTCTTTTTGATTTGGAGGTTCTTCTCCCGATTCGGATTGAAAACTTTTTCTCTCAAACTTACCAAATGGAGAATCAGTAACGACTTCGTCTGTTACTTCAGAGGGTTCAAACTCTATTCGATCTCGTATTCTCTTAGGAGATCCAAATGGAGAATTCAATGTTGAAAAACATATTCCTTCACAAAACAAATGGGATGTTGACTCAAGGCTCTCAGCCTCATTTTTCAACCGATCTCGTTCACTTTCACTCAATTGGGTTGTTTCCCCAACTTTGTCCTTTTTCACTTCGAATGATTGCTGACTGCTCTCAGCAATTTCTGCCTCACGAATTTGGTATGGATATGGTGTGAATGCTACTGGCACAGACCAATTTGGTGTAGCAGGATTCTCTCCCGACTTAGATTCTTTTATCGCTTCTTTTTCTCTAGCTCGTTTACGGGCTCTCTCTTCCCTAGCTTGTTTGCTAGACTCCGCAGGAATAGAACGACTGCTCATTAAAAAGTAGCATTCTCTTCCTACAGATGGAGATACTTTAACCCAATTCTAGACTCAACCTATTTGAACCTCCCCGGCAGCGGCGCCATTTATGTAGAGATATTTAGATATTCTTGCGAATTGTTATAATTATCCTAGTATTTTCGATTCGATCCAAGGAGGTTACATAAGGCTTTATAAGTCCTAATTGTGATTTAGTTTTAATTGATTATCACTTTTTACAAGCTAGGAAGTTATGAAAGTAATTTATTACCCATTTGATAATTCATTTTTACTTTTATTTTATTTCCTCAATTACTTTCTCTCATTTATTCAATTTCCTCTTCACTCTTACTATTCCCGATTTGATAATATTTTTATAAAGAATTCCAACTGGGATGATCTTTCCTGATTCGTGAATTTGATTTTTTCTTCTACTTGGTTCACAAGATAAACGGTTCTCTACTCCCACTCACTACTGTTTACTCCGGAATTGATTGTGTCGCAATCAGCTACTTTACATTCTTCACCAACTCGGCTTCAATTTGATACCAGGCCCTTGTCAGCATTATAATCCGATTCGTTAACTCTGGTCTCTTCCGCCAATTCGGTCTTTACTTCTCTTTGTCTTCCCTGGTTAATTGTTTCTTCTTCCGATTTGATTTATCTCTGTTACAAACCCTTTCTACTACTCGGAAATTTATTCTTGCAATTCAGTACACTTTACTCAGACTTTTCTCATAACTCACAACTTGCTCTCATGTTTCCAACACCACTCGTACACTTCACTTCTACTTTCAATCATACTACAATGACATTAACAAATTAGCTTCCCACAAATCAACTCGGTATTTTATTTGTTTAACACTCATACTATTCAGAATTTTATTACTCAATCAGATCTTACAATTCGTACTTAATTCACTAATTCATACACATACATAATCTCACACATAATTTCACACACACGATTAGGCAATTCCAATTCATTCATACTCCACATTCAAAACACAGCCGACTCGATCAAGGCTGGGACCACATTCGACACTCAACAAATGGGCCCGGACTTCCTCGTCCTTTCCCTATTTGATCCTCTTCCAATACGGTTACTGCCTGTTCGATTCCTTCCCCCTCGTTTCAGATCTTCCTTCATCCTATTTAGTAATTTCATGAATTTCATCCCTTTCCTATTCGGTAATCCAAATTAACAGTTTTGACTATTCGTTTTATCCTGAACTTACTACTTGACTTCTGAGGTACAAAATTACTAATTGGAAGCTAAAATGTTATAAAATTGAAATTCCAACTAGTCTACAACTTTCATTCAACTTATTCAGTATTGTAGTTCTGATGTAGGTTGTTGTTATGTAGGTGCTTCTATGATTGCCTGCGCGCGATCGAACCGTCATCTCATTGCTGTTGGAGCTGAAGAAGAGATATTTGACGGACTTTTATCTGCATACGTGGAAGGTACCGCTTTTGAGGAAGAAAGCGGCGATTCGGTTCCAGATTATGACTACAAGAGTGACACTTCTGAACCGCTTCAGAAGAAGCAACGCCCAACATTTTGTGCGTAATTATATCATACTATCCCTCTTCTATTGTCACCTTCACTTGCTATTAATTTGTTGGTATTGACTTTTTCTATACTTTTAGAAGCGCAGATTCAAATCGACGCTTGATTGGCGACGGAAGTCTTTACAGCAGTCCTTCGCAAAGTTTCACTCTACCATCTTATGCGGAGAGGATAGCTCAGGATTTTGTGGCTGCCCCTTCTCCCTTCTTATCAGATAGTAGTAGACGTTGGCGCTTTAGTTCGAGAGTGCTTGCGTTTATAGACAATGAGGCTGATGAGTGTGACCAACACTTTAATGGTCATTCACCATCATTCAGCATCATAGGTGTTTTTATTTTCTTGGTTCAGTTTGGACTACGTATGGTCATATATCTTTAGTTGCCCTACGGCATTGGTCATATATGTGGTTTAATTATACGTTTTTATATCTATATATTACATTTACCTATTGATCATGACCGTTTCATGATTTCTTAATTGAATTCATCCAAAAGATTAAATTCTAAACACAATGCAGACTAAAAGTTTCAGAACGTTTCTTTATTTTCCATTGGAGTGATTGAATCTTGCCAATGTTGGTAGGGGCTCTTGTTCAATATTTGTATAGCTCAGGATAGCTGCTCTACGACGCACTCAAACGCTCAAACGAGGCCGAGGAAAATCGAACTTGGACCACTACAATGCCACGTGAATGTCTTTCTGCCCTCCTACTACAAGGAGACACGGGAAGACGACTTCTAGTTATAAACTTCAGATTATATATACCTAATCATTTACATATAATTCTGAGAAGTGTAATATGTAATTGATGACGTCAGCCCTAATTATACTCTAAATTTTATAATCATTCTGGTGAATTTGTTGATGTCCTAAAGGGTCATCCCAAATGTTGGTTTAAATTTTATATTTGTGAATTGTGAGTGAACGAGGCTAGTATAAGATTTGAATTGTATGAATTACACATGATGATGTCAGCCCTAATTTATATAACTTTTATTTAAACTTGCAAATGTGGATTATTTATGAAATATTGTATGACCTCAATACCAAGATAACAAATGGATAAAGGACCTATATCCACGGTTAATGGTACTATTATGCCTAAAAATAACCATTTCAAAATTTCAAAAACACCCATTGCATGGTAATAGGGCCATTAACTTAAAATTTTTTTTTCTTACCGCTCAAACTTTAGCGCTCAACGCTCACCGGTGGTTTTTCCAGAATACAACTCGAAAATAACCCAAACCGGTTTCTTTTTAAGTCATCCCCACTCAAGAATGCTTTTGACATGTAGATAGGGGCCAACTTGGTCAAAATTTGTGTAATTTCATCCCTTTCTATTTTCCATAAAAGTACAAATTGTTACCATTAGTACCTACGTTGACCTTTCAATAGCCTCATTCTCTCATATATAGATCTAGGCATCTAGTTATATGCATCAATGGTTACCACTTAACCTTAAAGCCCTACGTAGTACTTGTGCATTACCGCAACTTGCATCAAATTTCCTCTAGTTTTCATTGAGTTAAGGGATATCCTAGAGAATTTGTACCTAAAGTATCACAAAATTTTGTCCCCTCAAACTTGTTGACTTTCAGTACAATGAGTTGTCCGAAAATGCACCCACCTTAGGGCCGCTTTACACTAGGAGTCAAGGCCGTTTTGAAGCCAAATCCTTGTTGCCCATTGGTTGAATTTCTGAAATCAGCCCCAAGGCCTTTACACCAAGAGTCAAGACCGATAGAAAAGAAATTATTTTAACATTTAAACGACAAGGTCTGACACGGCCCCAACTCCAAGAATTGGGTCTGTCGAGAGTGGAAGGCCACTTCGCTGCCTTGGGACCGTTGTGAAATTCCAATAAAATAAGTGTTTTTTTTCTGCCTTATTAAAATGGCCACTTGAGGCCGAACTTGGGGCCATTTGGGCTCATTTTTTGGTCGAAATGGCCCCACCTTTTGATGGCCTTGACTCCTGGTGTAAAGCTGCCCTTAGTGTGCTTTCACTTGAGAGTAAAACCCTTGTCATGCGTCTGAGCGCAGCTACACCTCTCTCACTAAAGAGCGCTCATGAGTCATGACATCAGAGAAGATTCGTAGCATGTAATAGCTTGCAACAGAAGGTCAAGTACTGGCATCTTGTGTGATGCTCTATGTAGGGTTCAGGTCTTAATTAATGACGAGATATCTCCACTACTTTGGCCATCATGAATCCTCTTGTTTGGAACATGCATGCCTTCTTCTTTTGCGTTACGTGCTTGAAGTAAACGTCTGTATCTCAAGTGATGCCCTCAGATTAATGCGTCCGCGCACAGTCAGCTACATTGTTGTTACTGATTACTTGAAAGCTTCTTACAAGATCAAGCTTAAGTACTGGCATCATGTGTGATGCACTGTGTAGGATTTAGTCTCAAAAACTGGGATGTCAGCACTATACGTTGGCATGATGGACCCTCTGCTTTGTTTGGAATGCCAGTAAGCAAAGGGCGTACGGTTTCCTCCGACATTGGGATTATCAGTGAACAGCATTTTTTTTCAGCGAGGAATCTACCCAAGCGTCTAGTTCGGGCCGCGAGAAGAAGTATGACATGACGCTAGCTGCTGATGTGTCAGCAGGAGAATGCGAAAGCGTTTATAGAAAATATTACGAAGCAAATAGCTACGTGGCTCGAAACAGGCAGTCTGCAGCTAGAGGTATTGGTGATTGCTAGTATGTCCTCGAAGGAGGTTCTTGAGCTAGCGCTGGAACTTCAACATCGAGAATGACAAAGAGGTTCTTGAGAAAGGGTACGAAAGTTGGCACCTCGATCTGTGTGTACGTCAGAAATTTCCCTCACCCTTGCAATTATTGACGATGGGTTCAGTATGATGCAGTGTCTCTAGCGAGAAGAGCGACAAGGACATCATGAAAGAGATTCAGACTATTACGCGGTAGGTCACATCCAGTGTGACGTTTCTTCCCAATATCGAGGATGCTTGCACCTTCAATTTGCTTGCTTACACGTCCATCGACTCTGAGGTACAATCAATTCCTCTGAACGAGATCCACTTCCACTCGTATCAGAAATGTCGCACTAATAAATCCTTCACTGGATTTTCTTTTGACCTCCCTGTTTAATGAGATTGTAGCTTTCGAAGTCTTAGAGAGGCATAGAAATTTGCTGGTGCTCACATTTCACTTCTGTTCGACGTACAGGTGCCAGCAGAGTGGGCGGAGAGTGATGCATAGCTGATTCACAATCCTCAAGTTGTAAAATTGAGGACAGTCGATACCATGGTATCTTAGGCTTATCCCTCTTGTACATCTCTGTTTCGTTACGGCTGTCATAGTGGAAGTCACGCGTTCGGGAGTCATATTGCTCTTCTAACGAAATCCTCTGTCGTGATCTGCAGGTGCATCAAATGGAAGCAATGGTAGCATACAAGTTCGCGGGCGAAATTTGAAGTGTAGGTGCTGTAGTTGAGTGGAATTGTCATTCTGATCAGAAAGTATTGCCAATTTTCAGCTCCTTTCATTGAAGTATTTCTACGAGGTGGAGTCCTCTTAGATTAGCCGCTGATTGCTTCTTACATCCAGCCAGTAAGCTCTTGGAATGATAATGTAAATACCACAGCAGTATATTAAGAATTTCTCTGACATCTCCTTGCGTCGGTTAGCAACTGTGTTATACGCAGGGATTCATTGTGACTCACAGGCCTAGTCATGTGCATATGAACTGAAAGGAATAAATCTGAACACGATATCTCGTGAGTGAGGCACTAGCGGCATCAAGTGTGCACTTCGACGGAGAAGGGTCTGACCGGATTGGTCAGCTGTCGTTCGAAGCAGACTAGTAATCGCAACACTGACAGCAGTAGCAGCCTGTAACATTGAGAGCAGTACTATCTCCGGCTCTATCCTCCAAGTAGTAAAGTTCACTTACATGTCAATCACAGGGTTTACAAACTATTTCCATTGGCTTCGGATTACTGAAGGCCTGACATACCCCTGTCAATATTTGTAACTGTGCGTAATATTATAGGAGAGTCTAATTGTTAAGTCACAAGCTGAATACCTTCTAAAGACCTGCTGGAGTGGATTCTTGAAAGGCAACATCAAAAATCGCGTTGATCCCTGTCGAATTGGATTTGGCAAGCCCCCATTGGAGATGAAGTTGAAATTTCTGGAATCTGCGATCGTCAAAACTGAAAGAAACAGTGATCGTAAAACCTGAGAAAATATTGAACAGGCCTAGAAGCATTTGCCACCGCCCCGACCCATGCGTCCCTCCCTAGCGTCAAGATTCAGCCAGCCGTCGATGAACTCGTCGGTGTCAGTCTCCGCAGTCTGGTGGACAGAAAAGCGTTTCATGCGATTTAAGTAGCGGCAATGTAGACCGGCAGGGTGCTGGTCTTTGAGCAGAGTCTCGGCGATGAGGAGATCCACAGCCTCGGGGTCGGTCCTTCAGGTCCACACTTCCATCAAGCTCCGCCAATTCAATCTTTTTGAGTGATTTTGTTACTTTGGTCAGATTCGTATGATAAACGCAACATGAGGTAGCAGTTGACATGATGGAAGGCTTTTAGCTTTCACTCAGTTTACTGTATAATATAAATTGAAGCATATTTTTCCTACTTTCCATGTCGTCCAGTATGTTTTTACTCTCACTTCTCAAATACTTTGGGTCTCAACAAACCACATCAATGAGCGAGTGACATTTTGATGTAACTATGAAACAATATGTCTGGACCTTACGGTTATTTGATGGAATGGTATGAAATTGACTTCTATCACCTGCTTAAACCTCGTGATGATCAGTGATGATTAGGAGTACTAATGAGATTATTTTCCTGCTGATTAATGGAAGAATCTGGAAGTTGTAGTATGTGGATCGTTCTTAAACAAGTCAAGCGGAAAGGTGAAGAACGAAAGCACAGAGGTCTTGTAATGATCCGGTTTGCAGTGGAAGTAGAATGTGCAATTCAAACTTTGATCACCAAGGTTCGAGTTCTGGAATTTATGGTGGTAAGTGAGCATCTCCAACATCCGATGCTGTGTGAGAAATTACCGTCAAAATGCTATAGTAACAGTGCTCCAGTAACAGTGCTCCAGTAACAGTGCTCCAGATGCGGATGCGGGGCTCCGGTGCAAGTGTGCTACAGTGCTACAAGTGTGCAAGTGTGCTACAAATCTAGGCGGGAGGGTGGTGCCAGACTGCCAGGCTCGCGAACTCCATGATCTGGTTTCGTTGACATGGTTAGATCGTAGATGTCGAGCTCCCTTGCCCTTCAATCTGAGAGCTGCGATCCTTTTCGTGGCGCTTCCAGGCGGAGAGTTTTGGCACGAGACGCTGCAGCGATTTGCACGAGCGCGGCTGTGGCAACTGGGCTTTGTAGGAATTTTGTTCCCTTTTCAATTGTGGTTGTCGTGTGCGCTTGCCGTCGATGTTTCGTTTTGGGTGGTGACCAATTACGAGTCTTAGGCCTGAATTTGCACCGTCGACTGAAGTAAAAGACTTGGATTTTGGTTGTCTGTTTAGGGTTCCGTATCTTCGATCTCTCTGTCAAAGTCGGGATAGACTGTAGTTGCTTAGTTAACAGGGCTAACTATCTTGAGTAGAGGACTGTCGAGTGAATCGTTGTTGATAATTTTCACAGCTGCTGGAATTGTTAGTAATTTGATTCTCTTTCCAATCGTGGTTGTTTGGATTTGTGGTTGACGTTATTGTTTTGGGTGCTGAACATGTTTTGAGTTCAAGGCATGGTTTTGTGTCTTGAATAACTCGGTTTTGGACTTGTGTGGAATGTCAATATATTCGGTTCTCTGTTGAAATTGAGATAGAATCTAATTGTTTGGTGAACAGGACTAACCATCTGGTGTCTATCGTCAATGGTTGTTGATAATCTTCCAGCAGTTTGTCGTGCAGAGAATAGACTGTTATGCAAGAAGCTTAGGGTCTGTGGCCATTTCAAAGTCCTATATGGAGTAGTTACCATTCTTGGTTGTGTGTTGTGATGTGAAGCGTGCTGTCTTTATGACAGCTGATGGTACAATCATGGAACTGAGGTCCATCTTGTCCAACACTGAAAGAGTATGCTTTGATGACTGAGTTTACAGTCGTGCTTGCGCAGGTTGTGTTGCGGGGATCTTCGTTTGAGGGTTTCTGGAAGGAGTACTTTTGGCACTGTATTCGATGGCGGAGAGTTCCTCGATGGCGGAGAGTTCGCGATCGAGGGAGCAATTTGGCAATCCGTCCATAACTTCAGGTTCGTTTAATTTGGGCTTCATTTAATAACCCATACTGTCAGTGCATTTCGATTGAATGGGCTGGATGATGTTCATGTTGCATCTCTGGAGAACGGTGATGATGTGCAAGCTTATGATGGCCGTTGCTTCAATGGCGTCGAATGTCTAGTTTCTTTTGGCCTTTTACTGTAGCCGTCGGTGAGAACAACTGTTTCTTGAGCTGCTCGTCGAACTTTGACACTACGCTATAGATAATAACACATCTTTCGTGAAGTTCCATTGTGAAAACAGAAGTGGCAGGATCTACTTACCCAACCTTAGTCATCATTACCCTAGATGAAGTGTCGCACTTTTGCAGCCTTTTTATTTAGGGATGGCGACTTGCTTCAATCCTCAATTCTGAGAATTCGTTGTCTTTTGTACACCCGCATCATGTGCTTGTCTGTGGGGCTGTTTTTGTAACCTTCGATTGTCAGTGTTCAGTATATGGTCTCCGGAGAGGAGAATATTCTTGTATTTTCTATTCCCAAGATAAATTTATACCGTAATCACATGTAGGTGAAAACTATTGATTATTACTTACGAATATCAGTAATCAACGTAGTTCATAAACATAAAGAATATGAAAAATGAATGTGTTTTCCTTAAGTATGGAATGTTCCGTGCACTCTGGTCACCTGGGTTGAGTATATGCATCAACTGAGGTGACTGCCTTGATATTTCTTGAACTTCTTCCCACTACTGATATCTCTAAGTTTGTATGTGAATTGTGGATTGTGGATTGTCGGTAGCTACAGCAGATCTGATCTCTTTGTCAAAGGAAGGGAAGACTAGTTGGTTGGTTAGCAGGGCTTAGTGAAGTGTGTAAAAGGACCTTCGAGTGAATCGTTGTTGATATATTCACAGCTGCTGGGTTTGAATTTTTCTGATTCTCGTTCTGATCGTGGTTGTTGTCTGCCCTTTGGGTTTGCAGTTCATGTTTTAGTTTTGGGTGCTGAACAATTTGATTCTGAGGCTTGGAATGTGCCTAGACTGTGCCAATTGACTCGTTTCTGGAATTGCCTAGACTGTGCTAATTGACTCGTTTCTGGAATTGTTGTCAATATCAATAAATGTGAGTTCTTTTGTTGAAGGTAAGATAGGCTGTAGTTGCTTGGATAACATTATGGAGCATCTTGTGTGGAGGGGCTCATCATCGATAATTTCACAACAACAATTCGTTGTGTAGAGAGGTTCCATTTATGGTCAATTTGCATTTCTGCATCGAGTGGTTTCCATTTTGATTGTGTTTAACTCAATATGCTTGTTGAGACTGTGATAATATGGCATAGATAATGTTAGCCTATTTTATGAACTTCTATCTTGCAAACACCGTGGGAAGACCAACTTAGTCGACCCTAATCTTTAGCAATGTAGATGGGGTTTCCTACTTCAATGATGGCCTTTTATGCACATATATGTGAGGATTTCCTTATGTATATTCAACATCCTTTGTGCATGCGAGCATTAAGTATTAGTATTGGTGTTCAAAATGTGGTTTCATGTTCTTGTTGATTTGGGGACCTTTGATTATCAATGTTGAATATGTAATATCATTTTCAATATACACTCATCCTAATTTTTTTGATTTGTTCTAGATAGTGATGTCATTTCTTGTTTGTAAGTTTGATTTCATTCAGTTGTATGTGGACCTAGCCTTGTTGATGCTTGGTTTATAAGTAACTATCTTGTTTATGTTTAGAAGTTGATAATTGTATAATAAGAATGTTCATGTTTATGAAGATCTTCATTATACTATTAATGCACGTGTTTAATATCATCATCTTTATGATATAATTGGTTGAGTTGTGCACATTCCTTTACTTTATCATAGATTTTGAAATGACACCTACTGGCATTAAAATCCTTTTGACATATGTAACTCTTTATTTTTTAATATCTTCATTTTAGTACTCAACCTAGAACTAGATAAATCACAAATTTGTTACTTATAATTGTAATAAAAGTCTTACAAGATGTTGAGAGAAAATTAGAATGTACTTAAGTCTCTTTAAACAACACTTGCATCTAATTAATTATCTTAAAACCAAGAATCTTGTTGTGAATCAATAACACAACCTTTATAGCCTAAGAATCTACTGAATATTGGACTTGTGGAATTCTATGATAATTTAAGTACTTACCTTGAGTTGAGGTGGTCAACCATGATGGTCTAGGTTCTCTATGTCCATATGCAAGATTTTTAGGACCATTGCAACTCATGGGTAGATGGATGTTGGAATCATTCTCCAAGCATTTTACTTAAAGTACAAAATGATAGAAGAATGATAACATTAAAAGCAGTCATTCTCTGTTTCGCTAATCCTAACAATAAATTCTACCATGTTGACATGCTTGGTTTATAATAATCAATTTATTACTTGCAGGAATTGAGAATGCTGATGTTATGGAAAAGCTTGATATATATTTCAAGCTTGCACAGAAGTGCATGGAAGAAGTGCAAGGACTACCTTTGCTAAAATTCAACGGTGAACAATGTGGTTATCTGGTTGATAAACTTGAAGCAACTCTACATTCCGCAAGCTTATTCCTAGAGGGTTCTCAAGTTCAACCATGTGGACCTTATATATCAATGAAGTTTGCAAGACAAGTCAAAAACTTTGAGCTCTTGGTAGCGGCAGCCGTACACATTGAAAGCTTTGTTGGGGGTTGCTCCAAAGATGCTTGGATGCAATCTGCAATGACATTGGCGAATGCAGCAGAGTATGTCTCATCCTTGGGGTTCAATCTAGAGTTGTGTAAAATTGCTCTTTGCAATGAACAACCAACACCTCAAAACTTAACAATGGATGAAGTTGGTAGAATGAGCAAGAACGAAGTGGAGATTGTGGAGAAGAAAGCCTTGATCGATGTGGACTCTTTGGTGAAGAAAGTGACATTGGAGTTAACTTCCACAAATCTTGAGGATGGAACTTTGGCCAAGTATTTACTTCATCGACTTGTTGGAGTACAACCTAAGCCAATTGCCACTGATGACAATATTTTATTTAGATTGTTTGAGTGGGTGGTATGTGGAAATAAGTCCAAGCAATTGGGAAGAGGTGCATCAGCTACAGTGTACGAAGTGATGTGGCTAGGATCACCCGTTGCCAAGAAGACATTTGATGGACCGGAGAACGAAGAGTTTTTGAAGGAAGTTGAAATCCTTTCAAAATTGCATCATCCCAATATTACATCTATGTTTTGTTGTCACATGAACAAGCGAAGTTGCTCCATCATCATGGAGTTGATGGATGGAAATCTACTTGATTTGATACATGGTCGATTAGAGAGGAACAATGATGGCCCTCCGTTTACTATAATGGAAGGCATAGAACTTATGTTACAAGTGGGTGAAGGTGTGAATTACTTGCACAATAAAAGAATTGTGCATAGGGATTTGAAGTCTTCAAACATTTTGATCAAAAGGGTGGAGAAATCGAGTTTGGCACTTGGATATGTGCAAGCAAAAGTGGTGGACTTTGGTCTTTCGAAAACAAAGGAAAAAAGCGCAACGTATTCCAACATGACTTACAATACGGGCACTTTTAGATGGATGGCCCCTGAAGTAATCAACATCATCAAAGGAAATCAAACAAGTTCAAGAGAAAGTGTCAAGTTGTTGAAGCATATATTTAAAGTGGACATATATAGCTTCGCAATGGTGTGCTTTGAGATTTTGACCGGAGAAGTCCCCTTCAACTTTGAGAGTGTCCCCAGAAAAGTGAAAGAGAAGATATTGAAGGGAGAACGCCCAATTATACCCCATCATTGCCCATTGATGTTGAAGATGTTGATTGAGAAATGTTGGAGCCAAGTTCCTTCAGAGCGTCCTGATATTGGTGATGTTTGCTTGCAATTGAAGTATATCAAGTACTTAATGATGACAAGTAAGTCCTTGAACATTTTCTGAAAGGTTGAAATCTATCTTCTTTTTAGATTGAGCAGAAAACATTTGTCATAATTGCAAACCTATATGTGTTTGGCCTCATTTTTACATATCCCAAACTACATCTAAACTAACTTAATATAGTATACTTAGTTATCATCAAGATTTTTATAGTACTTGATTGGTGCCAACTACATTTTGACATGACTTCGTTCATTTCAATATACCATTATGTCAAAATGTGGTGACATACTCTTGTATATCTTACCAGAAGTATACTTGATTGTTAAAGTTGACAATATGGTAAAATTATGAATGACCATGTGTACCATGACATTTTGATTGAAATATCAAATGATTTGTTGCTTGTAGCCAAAGTGGATCAAGAATGCAAATCCCTTCTTAAGATCGAACCTTTTGAAGTGACATATTTAGCTATTCAAAAAATTTTGGTAGCTGGTCAATTTGAAGTGAGAATATATTCTCGTTACCTCAAGGAACTATTATTAGTTCCTAATGGTCCAGAGTACATGGATGGACCTGACCTTTTCCACAAGTATTCAATGCTGAGAGAAAGACAACAACACTGTGAAGCCCTACTAGGTGGAGATGATTCCTCATCTATTGGACATCATGAAGAAGAGCTCAAGCATATCAAACACTTGCTATGCTTTATGGAAAAAGAATTTGCAGAAATTAACATCATGTATAGAAGCATGGAAAGTCGAAGGTGTGCCACATGGCAGATGTTATGGGCATTCTTTCCACCAGGGGAAATGGTTGTTTATCTTGGAAAGCTTGGTGATAAGCTTGTGTATCAGAGAGTTTTACGAGCTTATTATGATACTACTCCCACATATCCCATGTTTTGTATCATGGCGACCATGGAGCGAGGGCCCAAATATCAAACTTGGAGTACGTATGTGTCTAGTTTGATCAAGCAAGGAAAAAGAAGTTCAACGAAGAACACTCATATGATAACAATTGCTTCATACGAGGGTTCCCGTGCATTCATTGAGTTAGAAATTTGCCCCGTTCGATTTCAATTTAGAGATATGAATGTATCCCCTAGGTTGAGTATGAATCGAGATCAATTTAGTGAGAAGTTCAAGGAAATTGAAGCTTTTTTTGAGGATCACAAAGCCATAAAAAATTTCCTTGCACACGGAAAATTCAATAGAGGTGAATTGATCAGGTGTACAAACAACTTTGGAGAATTTCTTACTGGGGAATATACTAAGGTGCATCATGCTCGGCTTCAAGATGGCCGTGATGTAGCTATCAAGAGGCTAATACTAACAGTACAACCACCAGCATATATTCTTCCACAAGCTGCTCTTTTGTCGAGATTGAAACATGAGAACGTTGTTGAACTCTAAGGATATTGTTTAGATGGAGGAGAGCTAGCACTTGCTTTTGAGTATGCTGCTATGGGATCTCTTCGTGATATTCTTCACGGTATGTTTATCTAAACTTAAATCTTGATAGGTATAATTATATGTTGCATTCATACATGTATAATATTTATCATGGTCATCAAGTTTGATATTGTATCTTGTAACCATCTAACCATTGTATGTAGATTTTGAGTAGTTTTATGAAATGATGACTCACTAGTAAAGTAAACTTTGGAAGAAGTACGTGATCGCTTTGTAGGTTAATTATCAATACATACACTTGTGCATTCCCTTTTGAGTCAAAGCTTTTGAAAACTCTAATAAATTTGAGAATTATGAACTTATTTTGCAGGAAAACAAGGTGCACAAAGTGATGAACGAGAGGTAGTCTTGGACTGGAAGCAGCGTGTGAAAATAGCAATAGATGCTGCAAAGGGTTTAAATTACTTACATGCAAAGACCAATCCTCCAATTATTCATGGAGGAGTCCGACCTAGCAATGTTCTTGTTTTCAATTCTTACACAGCTAAAATTGACAATTTCATTTTTTGGGAAACTGGGCGGCTTAAAAAGAGTGTTGCCGAAGATCCACTATATTTTGCCCCAGGGCAACGTGATCTACATGGTGGAGGTTCTATGGCTACAGAGTAAGTACACAGTTGTTGCGAGATGCATTTGGTGCATGATTTTTGGAAATCAACTGAATATGTGGATCTACACCCACAGCACTATGTTGTTTCTACCACAAAAATTTTAGTCTTCAGAAATTAGAGTTGACAGATCATATAAGAGTTTGGATGTAATGAAAATGGTTGTTTTGGCCATTATCTAAATTAGTAAGATTCAACTTACCCTTATGTGATAATCGGGGTGTATTCCAAGAATTAGGGCTAAAGTGGGGCATATTTTATAATCTACTATCTAGGTGTCACACTCCAAAGGTGTGACAACGAGGGATTAGAGTGTCGGAGGAATCAAAATTGCTACAACTAATAACTCAAAATTGTGATTCATTAGTAAGAAGTAAGGTTTAAAAGTATCATTTAGTTCATCTAAAGTGGCACGACAAGATGTCCCACCTACATTGTTAAAGAATTGTAAGGGTATAGTTGAGTATAATGTATCGTACCAAAAGACGGTTAAATTTTATTCAATCTAAGAACGTGATGTCCATATAGAAAGTTCTAAGAAAATACACAATATGAATCTTGCAATTCAAATGTATTTTTTACATCTTCTTCTTATTATGGTTTTGACCCATTTTATCATTACAGGTTTATATCCAAATCCACTTTATCTCATAAAAGTGATGTTTATGGCTTTGGAGTAGTACTCCTTGAACTTTTTACAGGACAAAAGTGTTTGGATCGTACAGTGCCCATTCATCGACAAAGTCTTGTGACTCGGGTGCGTGTTATGTAATTAAAAATTTCATTCACTTGAGATTTCTCAGTAATAATAGAATAAAGTATGTCATACATAATCGTTAAAGCTTCTTCAAAGCAAAAATGGGTATTTGTTGTTTCGGATAGCCTAGATGAAGCGTTTCAACTCTGATCTTATGGGCTATAATTTGGTGTGAGAGTTCTCTATACTGCTACTAGGTGTGTGTGCAAAATTTGCAATATGAAATTCTAATTTAAGAATTTTAAAATGCAAATTTTGGTTTTCAAGCCCAAATTGGGCAACAAAAAAAAATCTAGCGGTTTTCAGTTTTTTTATTTTGAGATATGTTTACATTAATAAATTAAGTCAACTTTAAAAAAAATTCTAAGTTGAGGACTCTACTAAATTTACAAGTTTTCAATCTTTACAATGCCAAAGGACAAACATTGGATATCATGATCTCTCAAATGGTAAACACTAAACACCCAACGAAGCTTTAGGAGTTAAGATTTTATAAGCAATAATTCTTTGCTACTATGTACCGCATTTGGATTGGAGGAATCCTTATCACTTTTTATCATTATCCTTATTCACTTTTCAGCTTGTGTGTCTTAATACTTGAAATTCTATCTTTAGAATGAGTACAAATAGTTCTATATGTTGTTGCATCAACCATCACAACTGTTTGTATATTGAATGCTTTGAATTTTTATGGTTTCAATACAGCTACTATCGAGTGACAACAAGGTGGAACAATTCAATGACTTCATTGATCCAAAATTGAGATCCAAACATCTCACTCGAGCTGCAAATAAGGTTGTACTTTTACTGTATGCAATTGAATAGTTTTCTTATTAGTCTTACAATAAGCCTTCTATTTTTGTAACACAATTAATCTATATAGCATTCTTATGTTTGTAGATTCTAGTAGGCGTAAACTATGTAAAGCTTAGTTTGCATTTTGAGTACATTATATTGTTTGGTATTGATTATAACCTAGCTTTTCTTGTTGCACTTCAGATGGGAGTTCTTATAGCCCGTTGTCTTAAAAGAGATGCAGATGATCGTCCCGATATGTCCACTGTTCTTAATTCCCTCCAAAATTTGTAGCCGACTTGCCATTTAATTTCCTAAAGCATTATAGAACAATAGGTGCAACCTTGAACATGTAGTAAACTACATCATGTGATCAGTTTGGCAACATTTGTTGATCGTGTGATTTTAGGTTGGTTTGGATATAGTTTTAAGGTGATAGGTATAGACTTTTTTAGAGAGTTCTTATTGTTCTTTACCAATCCACAGTACTATTGACAACAAAATACTCTAAACTCTTTTATGAGCTTGATCTTGACTACTGTTATTGGATTAGGAAAGATTTTGCTTTTAGATATGAAAGACCCATAAAATGGAGACATCAAACACAATAAATTGTATTTGAACAAAGGACAAATCTCTATTTTCATTTTGCCATGTAGAATGTTCACGAGTAATGAGTAATGTAGTGTGGTGTAGGAACTTAAAAATTATATTTACCTTGGTAAAAAGTTTTATGCAACTTTGATGCTGTTGTTTGGTAAAAAGGATGAACATCACATGATACTAAGGTACACTTATCTAATATTCATTAGGCCTTACCCTCTTGCTAGCCCTTTTAGCGAGATCCACCTCTTCCATTTTCTCAAACACTAATGCATCTTCACCATTGGTACCCTTAACAGACACGCCACAACATTAAGTTGAGATTAACCTTTCACTTCAATCTCTATCATTTGATTTGAGCTCGAGCATCATAATCTCCAAACACTCTAAGGAATCGCTTGAAGCTTGTTGTTTCAACAGAGGAGAAATGGCTGATAATGCCGTGATTATGGTCTCGGAGCAGCTGACGAGGGACGTGATCACTCTCTGCGAAGGGCTCAGCTGCAATTGTCAGCGAGTTTCTTCTGTATTCAGGTATGCATCGCATGGAATTTTCTACTTCGTGATTCTATGACGCACATCTTGCTCCTGTCTATCACACTTCTTGTAGTCTTTGCGTATTTTGTATCAAGTCAGTAAAAGCCCTTATCATGCGTCTGAGCGCAGCTACACTTCTCTCACTGAAGAGCTCTCATGACATCTAAGAGGATCTGTAGCATGTAATAGCTTGCAGCAGAAGGTCCAGTACTGGCATCTTGTGTGATGCTCTATGTAGGGTTCAGGTCTTAATGACGAGATATCTCCACTATTTTGGCCATCATGAATCCTCTTGTTTGAAACATGCATGCCTTCTTCTTCTGCGTTACGTGCTTGAAGTAAACGTCTGTATCTCAAGTGATGCCCTCAGAATAATGCGTCCGAGCACAGCTACATTGTTCTTACTGATTACTTGAAAGCTTTCAAGATCAAGCTTAGGTATTCGCATCATGTGTGATACCCTGTGTAGGGCTTAGTCTCAGTAGCTGGATTGTCAGCACTACACGTTGGCATCATGGACCCTCTGCTTCGTTTGGAATGCCAGTTAGCAAAGGGCGTACGGTATTCTCAGGTTTGCCCTTGACATTTTTCTGAATTGGTCTGCCCAGTGATAAACATTTTGTGATTTACCCCAGCGACGAGTTCGGGCGCGTGAAGAAGTGTGGGATGACGCCGCTGATTTGTGACAACAGGGGAGCATGAAACCGTTTATTGAAAAAATTACGAAGCAGATTGCTACGTAGCTCGAAACAGGCAAGCTGCAGCGGGTGGTATTGGTGATTGCTAGTAACTATGTCCTCGAAGGAGGTTCTTCAAGAGCGATGGAACTTCAACATCGAGAATTAATGACAAAGAGGTTCTTGAGAAAGGGTACGAAAGCTTGCACGTTGATCTCTGTGAATGTCAGAAATTTCCCTCAGCCTTGCATTTACTGACGATAAATTTATTGTGAGGCAGTATTTCTAGAAGGAAGCGCGACAAAGACATCATGAAAGATATTCAGGATGTTATGCGGCAGGTGACGTCAGTGTGACATATCCTCCCATTATCGATGAAGCTTGCACCTTCGATTTGCTTGCCTACACGTCCATTGAATCTGAGGTACAATCAAATACCCTGAAAGAGCTCTACTTCCACTCTTAAGATTTCTTAAGAATCTCACACTAATAAATCCTTCACTTGAATTTCTTTAGTTTGATCTCCATGTTTATGAGATTGTAGCTTTCAGAGTTGTAGAGTGGCATAGAAATAATTTGGTGCTCACAATTTACTTGGATTCGTTGTATAGGTGCCAGCAGAGTGGGCTGAGAGTGATGCTCAGCTGAATGATTCACAATCCTCAAGTTGTGAAATTGAGGACAGTCGATACCACGGTATCTGAGGCTTATCCCTCTTGTACATTTCTCTTTCGTTACGACTGTCATTGTGGAAGTGACGCGTTCGGGTGCCACACTTCTCTCCTAATTTAATCTTCTGTCAATATCTGCAGGTGCATCAAGTGGAAGCGATGATAGCATACAAGTTCACGGACGAATTTTGAAGTGTATATGCTTTAGTTGAGTGGGAAGGTCTTTCAGCTCTTCTCATTACTGGATGATCAACTTAGGTTTTGAATGTTAAAGTGATTCTACCAGATGGAGTTCTTTTAGAGGCCAAAGCTCTTGGCTCGTAAACCGTCATTCAGCAGTTGTTTCCAGTGAGTAAGCTTTTGAAATGATCATGTAAATACCACAGCAGTAGATTAAGATTTTCTTTGACATCTCCTTGCTCTGATTAGCAAGAATTCAATGTGATTGACATGCCTATTCATGTGCACATGAACTGAAAGAAATAATTCCGAGTAAGATATCACGCCATGGAGATACTAGCAACATCAAATTTGCACTTGAATGGAGGAGGATCTGACCCGAATGGTCAGCAGTCGTTCTAAGCAGACTAGTAACCGGAACACAGCTTAGTAGCAGCTTCGTAACTATGAACACGAATAGCGGGTGAATATTCATCTCTGAACGAATCCTCCAAGTTCACGTTTATGTCATTTACAGAGATTATTAACTATCATAATTGTTTCTGAAGCGAGGCTTCAAGAGTCCCTGACGTACCCGTGTCAAGATTTGAAAGCGTCCCTAATCTTGTAGTGGAATATGCACACATTCCTGGGTTATGTAAAAATTGTTCATCTACAAGCGGGATACTTATTTCTAACGTACTTGCTCCCTGAGGAAAGCGCCTCAGGAAACAAGGCCTGCATTCCCACACATCGACAGCGGCGGATGCTGCAGGCGCTCATGATGTCGTCTGTAGTCGCCCAATTCGCGTGCTTCTGGACACTGCATGTTCATCGATTCCAGCAACATCTTCGATCCCATAATCGCAACTCCATGTAGAACACACTGAAGATTAAGATGGAAGTACAATTTGGGAAAGATGCTTCTTCCAGTGAGTGTTCTACGATCGGGACCCGCGTGTTCTTTAGAATCCAGGAGCGCGTGGTCGCACTTCTGCAAGCATTGCTCCAACGTTGCAACGCGGGTGAACCTCGACAACCTCGATATAAATGCATCATGTTTGAAAACTCAAAAAGACAAGCTTCCTTCACTAAAATGCATGGCATTTACCCATACTTTATTTTAACGGTTATAGAATTTTACAACAAAAAGTAGACATGATTTGAGACCCAGCCCAAGTTATTTTATCCAAAATGGACTCTCGATGAAGAATTAATGACTCTTCAAAGTTTCTGCCCTTCATCCAAAATGTTGTTTTCAACATTCGGCCCGATTAAGGGTTACAAAAATCAATTTGTGATTACATTGATATAATGATTCTATTTAACCCCCTGGAGGAAATGGGGTCCATTTGGCTTGCAAACTTTAATTATTTTGGAGATTGATGTATATATACAAGCTATGGAGATCTAGAACAAGATGTCTTGCATTGTAATAGACTTTATTTTATATGATGTGGATCAAATTTGAGGTCATGAGGCCTCTCGGATTTCCACTCTAACATTTTTGCCTCTTGTTACAAAAATATTATATATAATTTCCAATTAAACTCCGTCCTTGAATTTGGTATTCAGTTTGACCCCTAGAGGATCTTGAATTCTTGATGCAAAATTGTTTGGATCATTTGAATAAACATTCCTCTATTTCAGACCTATAAAGAATAATTTAAGCATTATTTGGAAGATCCAACAGTGGGATCATGAATTTAACTCAACCTTTCACTCACATGCCAAATTTGAACCCTTGATTCTTCTTAATTTGTGAGATTATATTAGTCAAAGTTAGCTGACTTTTGTTTGTGCGGGAAACCCAGAAAGCCATCCAAATTTCTTGGACCTTTAGGGGTTAAACAAATAACAACTTACTTGCTCAAATAATTGGTCAAAGAATTTATTAGAAACAAGGATTGCAAAGTTTGTTAGATTGACAAGTTCCTTAATAACCCTTAAATGACTAAGTGTGTTTTAAGTTTTAACAATAGTCAATATCGCTAATATTAAAAAAACATCACTTTGTGCTTTTATTTGAGAATTTTGGAACTGCATAGTTGTAATATGCTGAAACGTACAATTAAATTATGTAAGTGACAATGCTCTAAAATGGAGTAGTACCAATAACAGAGCGCTAGGATTCTTCACCAACAGGTACATAATAGCTTCACACTTCAACAATACCATGTACTCAACCTAAACATCATTAATAGGGTGTTAAATCAGGGCACCATTTTAGAAACACCACTAAATTCACCTTCAAATTCTATCATAACAAATTGTAGAAGAATCCAAGAATGATGAACCCACTTTGACTCTCCTTCCACTTACTTTCCTCATGCACAAAAATTACCAACATCACTAGGATCTCCTGCAATTTGAGCCACAACACTCTCCCGTATGTAACATGTATATCATTCAGAAGCTTCATATGCTCTCACACCACTTGCTACATAGGACAAATATCCAAAAATAGGTCAAACAAACACTCTATTCACGCCAACCTCTAAATAGGTCGGAGTTCCTCTTCTTCTTAGAGGCCAAAGAAAAAGGAAATTGGTGGACAGACAATATAACTGAATAGAAATATTGAGACAATGAAATTAGGGTAAAAAGGAATGAAGCGGCCCGGGCGAGCTTTTCCATCCGATCATGCATCCTCGTCTCTGCAGGTATTGTTGAATTTCTCATTCACTCCATTTTCATTACAAAATTAGTTGTTAAAATTGAATTATGGCAACATTATGGAAGAACTTCCTAGATTGTGTAAAAGAATAATAGTTTCAAAAGCATCCTCTAATTCGGTAAAAAAATGTAAAATTAGCTATGGAGATTGTTTATGGTCAAAAATTTATACGGAAAGTCGTTTTGATTCAATAAATTTATATCAAATTGAGAGTCAAAAAAAAGACACTTACCTAGCACAGATTTGTATTATGGGAGGTGTCTCTTGCAAAGTGAGACAAAAACCGATCTGTGGAGACTTTGATGACATATTTAATCCTGAAATGCCCAACATTTTCAAATTACACTGAAAAATCATGTACAATTTGCTTCGGTAATTAAAGCAAGTTTCACAAACTCAGGACAAGTGCAGTTTTTGTTCTTTTCATTAACGATTTGATCAGATTTTGAGACTTATACAATTTAGGTTATTCTTATGACTTTTCTTTGAGATGTTATATTTTCATCTAGAACTTCAATGATGGAATTTATACCTTTGTGTAGTATTTGAGAAGTCCAGAAGTAGTTAAATGTGGTTCACTTTGGAGAATAATAATAATCTCCAGACCTTTTTAGAGGCCGGCGTGATTAAAGTGTCTGTTCGTAATGAAAATGGCCACTGTCCCCTCTGGAGAACTCTACACCATCACATTAGGGCTCATTATCTAAGGTTGATTGGAAGGTAAGTCTCTCTTGCAACCCACAATTTAGAATGTTTCCAAACGCTCATTGCGCCCCCATCTAGGCACATTTTTGCACTTGTGATATTTCAAGAAGTGTGATATTTCCAATGAGATCTCCATCTAGATAGGTGGAATGAGCCACGCTTGGTTGATAATACCACATTTTTCCACAAGTGCTGGTAAAAGCTGAAATTTGTCGAGTTTGGGTTCTCTTTGTGCCACTTCAGGTATACTCGTCCCCTCTACTCATACCACATATGCACTAGTGACAACACTGTTATGATTTTACGAATCATACGCTAATAAAGTATGGCAACAGGGCGAGCCAGATTCTCCTCCCAGGCACCGGGTTCCATGGAAGAGAGGATTGGCGAAGTTTTCAATTGTTCTTTGCGGTTCACTTGCCTTATACTGTTACGCATGGGTCAACATGCCTAGTACATTCTTTGCTATGCGAGACTCGTTGCAATCATTCGAGTTCACGATGTACGAGAAGGTTCCGAATGCAGCCCATTCACGACGGCATATGCAGAGTATGCATGATTATGATGAACCCCTTGCCCAAATGTGGTGGGCGCTACATGGAAGCAAGGGTGCTCATGTCAGGTCACTTCTTTTCTATATTGCTACTACTAACTCTATGTTGAAGGTTTGATCAAGGTGGTCTTACATGACACACTTTCGGTAATGTCTGTCTAAATTGTCGTGTTTGACATGTCCGTGCGATGGGAATGTCTGACCATACTAGAAAATGCATAGTAAAAACATGAACATTTGCCTCTTCAATATCGTCTGCCTCCTCCGAGGGCGAATGTCTGTCTGGTTGTCGTCTGTATCAGACATTTGACAGTGTCGTACAAGACAACCCTCGTCCTCATCTTTATTTTCGATATGTCTACAAAACATGCCTCAAATTTTCTACAATTTGGTTCTAATTACCCACATGTAGAGATCATAATGGTAGACGTCGTAACTAAGAAAATGGATGGGAGAAGCATACTTGAGTTGTTTTATAAATCTGAAATTATTTTCCAAATCTTGACCCTCCATTGAGATGATTACATAATACTTATGTTCAATCTTTGAATTGTGGGGTATAACTTTTCTAGACTAATATGGCTCAAACTATTGTTCTCCTCCTTGATGTAAGTTAGAGCAAATGATGAGTCGTTTGTATACTACACACCACCTTTTCAATCACCCTTCTCGAACTTTATACCTCCTAAAATTTCGATAACAAGCACTCCATTCAAATAGCACTGGTTTCTAAACCATAAACGGTAGTAATTTGGATGACCCACAGACGCAGATTTTCACCAAGTTGGTTGAATGAGACATTCTTGGTGAAAATATTGGTAGTAAGAGATCTTGATGGCAATATCATGTATTGGTTTTTGCAATAGTTCTTGTGAAATGAAACAATATTCTTTGCAGAATCTAGCATGTGATGTTATTTGTCATTACAAACATCGTTGTCTTATCAAACAAATTCCTAATTTAGATAAGATGTACATTTGATACATTGAGGACGTCTTATATGCACATCCCATCTAAAATGTGTCTGACAAGTGAATAGGAATTTTGTCTAATAAGACAACCCTGATCACAAGACACTTTAATCTCAAATTGTATGATTTGGATTGTACATTTTATCAATTGGTATTGTGGGGGCGCAGCTTGTATTACATAATAGTGGAGGTTGGAGGTGACCACAAGCAGTTCTTCTTGGATATCGATACGGGCAGCTCATTAACATGGATTCATTGCCGACTGACCCCTCAACTCAAAAGTCCAAAACAGGTCATCTGATGCCCAAATCTCATCATGCATCAGAATAAACTTAATACAAATTTTTGTGGATGAACTCAAATGCCATATTCAACTAAATCTGGACTCATTCAAGAAATCTTGACTAAATTAAATTTAGGATATTTGAGTTTTTAAAGATGGTTATGATGTTAAACGAGAAATTACATTGGAATATTTGAGTATCTTTAGAATTCTAGAGAATCTCCCAATGTACACTTTCCTACTAGGATTGTATCTTACCATAAGGAGTCCCCCATGTGTTACTGCTTTCAGTCTAGAAGTAGTTAACTGTAGCATTCAACTATCTATGTTTAGCTTGCACCATAGTTCACCCAACTATGGTGGGGGGTTCTTGGATCTCGTTGTATGGGTACCTCAAAGTCCTTTGGAGAGATACCTTGTAGGGTATCTCTAAGGTTAGGTAGGAATTAGCTTAGTGTTCACCTTGAGAGGGATTAGTAGTCCCGCCATTGGTCTGAAGACCTCCGGGCATACATCCAAGGATAGGTGGAACAAACACTCTATTCACCTCAGCCTCTAAACAGGTTGGAGTTTTTCTTCTTCTTCTATTTAGCTTGCTCGAAACTGACAAGATCTTTCCTTGTGCTAAAGGATAATCTTTAAAGACCAATTTTAAAAAATTAATGGCGTGTCTAGTTTAATATCCAATATCTCGTATGTGTACGCTCACGAGACTCATGTTCAGATTTACAGGGTCCAAATGGATACTATGAAGGTCTCAAATCCATGACCGGTCGTCCCGTTCTATGCAATGATGCATCATGTGCCCTAGTGGACGACTACCACGATGCACAAGAATGCGATCCATCATCTCCACATTTATGTCCATACGAACTCAACTATGCCGATAGTCTCGCAACTCGAGGCGTACTAATGAAAGATACAATGAGATTGCCATGTGGTGGCTCGCGCACTTTTGAAGTGGAGTTGCAATTTGGGTAAGGTAATATGATACTTTAATTTGTTCTTGATAGTCTCGTTTATAATCTTTAAAAATGTTGGAGTAGGTTTTTTGTGTACGATATATAATTTCATGTTTTATATTTTTTGTTGGACCAAATCTTGGGAAAAGGGCATGTCTCAATGACAAATATACCTTGATGTTTTGAGAAGTTCACAATTGTGGGGAAATTGTAACTATGTTTGTGTAATGAATTCATTGATAGTTTTTAGATTCAAAGACTCCTTCAATTGAAGTGTGCAAAAGTTTTAACTGAAATTTCTAAAAAGTTTGGAGCTTGCTCTTATAAAGTTTGGAGGTTGCCCTTGTAGAATTGGGAATTTCTTTGACTTAGGGCCCTTTGGAACTTAAATAGTGATCTGGATATGAACAAAATTTCAAAAAAGAATTCAGAAAAACTCCGCCAGGGGTGTGGAGAATAAAATTTACGTTAAAAACCTCTAAAATTGGAATTTGACTTTGCAATTTGTTGCACACACACCTTGTAGTATGGGAAACACTCTATAAACATCTTAGGCAAAAATGTTGATTTTAACACCTTCATCTAGCCTACTACTTATAACAACAAAAAGTCTATTTGGCTTGTAAGAATAGTTAGGGGTTGATAGTGCAAATAAACTTCAAGGGTACAACGACTTGAAGAAAACATCTTTGGGATAGATTCTAATAGCATAGTAATATATAAGGAAATGAAGATATCATTCAAATGACATTACTTGGGAATTGGCAGGTGTGGTTATGAACAGACGGGGTGTGAATATAATATTACGAACAACAGTTCTCTTATTCTCTCATCTGATGGAATCATTGGATTAACGAGAAAACAAGTTTCAATTCCTTCTCAATTGTTCCAACTAAGGATTATGCGATATGTCATTGGTCATTGTTTCTTACCAATAAATAAAAGATCTACAACTATAGTAGGATCTTTATTACTAGGTGAAAGTGAAAAAACTACCAAAGGCATGACGTGGACAAAAATGATTGATCGTGAATTGATAACGTAAGTTAATGAACCATATAGTTTGTTGTGCTAAATCCTCTATTAAAAACACTAAACTATTTTATTTTTTTTCTAATTAATCAAACGTTTTACTTACGTTTCTATTGTATAAGATAGAATTCAGTGGGAGAGCAATGTATGATTCTATATAGCAATTTTGTATATTGTAGAAGTCATGAGTATCTTTTATTTTTATGATATATCCTAGTATTTTTTTATATCGCATTAGTTGCAAAGACTACAAGGTGAATTTTAATCATAACTCTATGTATTTTGTACAAAAGAGATAGTTGTTATGTCCTGTGGGCATACCATCAAGGGTAGGTCGAACGGACACTATATTCACGCCAACCCGTAAGGGTCTGGTGTTCTTCTTCTTCTTCTTACAAAAGAGATATATATTATTTGAAAAATGTACACCCTCTTCATGCAGTGGAACTACAACATCGACATATGAAGGTGAGATGCACATAGTAAAATTTGGAAGAAAGGTCATTAGAATTTTCAACAATGATGACGATGATAGAATTGTTGTATTTGACTCTGGCACCTCTATGATTTGGTTCACAAAAGCATTATATCTTCTTGTACTTGCCCACGTAAATTTCTTAACTTAGCAATCTTGAGTTTAAATTTTAAGTACAAATTACTCAACATTTAATATCAAAACGCTAAACCCTAAGATATAAAAGTGAGCTCACACACATATGAACTATATTTGTTATAGTTGCCAGTATCCCAAGTAGGAATGTACCTCTAGACTCTTACACAATTGTTTGTACTAATATTTATTCACGAGTTAAGTTTTATCAAGCATACTCATAATATGATCTTTAAGACATTCTAATTTCTCTTTTACAGTTTGGAAGTTACTTATATGTTAACATTTATATCATTCAATTTGGATACATATACGAGTTGGTGTAAGCTATGGCAATTTACAATGATGGAGTCGTGTAGGTGAGAACAGAAGTACTGAAGCACAATTTCAAACCAATGCCTACAACATATAGAGGAGCATATAATGAAATTGGGGGCACACGTTGTTGGAAGATCCCTTATCCGTATGCTACAAACTATTGAAATGAGTTATTATTATAGAATATAATAAAATTCATATGATATTCTAAGTCTTTTTTGGTAGCTTAAAATCCATTTAGAGGTATAACCTAGAATATTTTTTACCCTTTATGTTTTACTAATTATAGGTTGTTTTAGATTAATCTATTGATAGTTCAAAACAAATGATGCTCTTAGGCCAAGACGATCCAAGGACCACTAGGACGTAAGGAGCTTTTTGGCCTAGGAATGTTAGTTACTTTGATATGTCAATAAATTAATAAAAAAAATCTCTTTAAATCTCAACTATGCAATCTTATAATAAATTTATTGAAAAACACGTCAATAAGTCATGAGGCCTTATAGATTGTGAGATTATAATGTATAAGAAGTCGAAAAAGAATTTGTCTTTTTAACATTTTCATTTGTATAAAATAAGCATTTTCAAGCTGATTAGAAGCTACTAATTTAGTTATGCAAAAATAACAAAACAAACTAAGAGGGTTGTTTCTTCTTTTTCCAACAAGGTACTTTTTTTGAAATTGTGCAAATAATTTAAAAATAAAAGTTGATTCTCAATAATGAATTATAGACATGTTTACATCATCTATAATTCATGACCCCTTGTCCCTTATTATTTATATGTAGATGTTTGTAGATTCATAAAGTTGTAAGTAAAGTTGGTAGTTGTACACCACTAGTAAACTTACCATGGAAATACCATCAAGGGTTAGTCAAATCACTATTATTCATATGAGCTCCAAAAATAATGAAGAAGTTATTTTTTGTTGATGTAATTTCACTCATCCTTTTATGTGCTTTTAACTTCAAAAAACATTGCATTATGTTGTAAGATTAATGAAAAACATCTTATTAAGATAAACATTTAGTACATAAGATACAAAATACTATTGCCACAACATTAGCACCAAATTATACATGATAGAAGTACATCTTTAATCTCAAAGTATCAAGATCCTTACACTTCTAAGATAGTTAGATAAATACACTAATTTAAGGCATATTGAGAATCTCAAGATTTTGACAAAAAACACTTTGTATTACAAACAAATGGATATGATTGTATGCAATTCCAATTTCAGCACTTTAGATTGATAAGCTTTCCTTTCTTGTGGGTAGATAGCTTAATGAAGCAGCCTCTTTCTCCTTTCAAGGATATGACTTTTGGCTTTACACCTTATAGAAAGCAATGCTTAACTTGCTTACCTTTATTCAAGGGACTATACTCAAAATTCATCATGCCTCCCAGTAGTTACCTCCATAGACAAGTAAGTTTATGCTTTGACCAAATTCATACTCATAAAATAGTACTTAATGAAAATTAAAAGTGTTAATGGAAACAACCTGAACTCTACAAAATGTTCTTGTGGTTGTTAGATAAACATGTTGTTTTTAAAAGCTATTATACGTGAATTGTTGTACTATTGCTGCAAAATATATATTGTAGCTATCTCAATTCTTATGTATTAAGAATAACTTGTACTCATTTCATTATTGTAGGGTGAAAACATGGAAGTATTGTGTTTGGCAATTTTTCCTGAAGAAACTGCCACATTCCAAACATTTGGAGGTAATTTTTTTTCAATACAAGTTAATTCATAAAATATTCTTCATCAATACGATTTAGCCAAAAAAAATTGCATGTACATTGACACAATCCAAATTTCAATATGAGAACTAGGCAAATTTTCCTAGCACATAGAGGTTATTTTTGGTTAGAGTGCTCTATGGGAGACCGCTCCCTACCTTAGGCAGATGAGGTCCTTCAGCTATAATTCTGGAGTTGATTTGGACACCAACCCAATCTCTACATCAACTACAAAGATCCACAATAATCTACATTCGTGCTCTTAATCCCATAGTCTTTTTCCTAAATATCTCATAGATTTGGGTCTTGGGATACTAATCCCTAGAATTAGTCAAATCATTTCCACTAAGTCAATAAGTAAGCCAATGCTAATTAGATGTGCGGGGTAACAGGCCATGCTTTGCAAGGTGTCTTGTTGGTGATGGATAATGAATTGCACAGGATTGGCTGGCGTCACAGTGAAGATTGTAATTAACTTTTTCTGAACTTAGAGCATGAAGGTGTTAGTAGAATTTTAAGCAATTTCACAAACCAACAACTTACAGACATTTGCATGTAAGTAAAGGGTGTGATTTTTACATTATTGAGAAAATAGAATTCATGATGATGCAAAGTGATTATGATCTTCCACTATCAAATCAAAAAGCATCAAATATTCCTCAAATCAAAAGCATATTATGCAGTTTCACGAGATACTACCCCTGAACGACTTGAACATCGGAAAGTCCAGGAAATTCCGAAGACTCACAAGTGGCATAAAACTACTCTTCAAATTAGAACATCTCATGAACAAGACACAAGTATGTACTCAACTTCAATGACTATTAAGCACCGAAGAATTCGAGGTTTCCGACCGGTTATACTATTTCCAGGTCCCAGAAAGCAACCAACTGACTTTCTTGAAAAAAATAGAATTTAAGCAAGCGAATCATTAGATTGCAGCAAGTACAAACCATGAGCTATGGTGTCATCTCAAACAGTGAGTTCCAAAAGGACCTCAAACTACAGGACTAATACGTTACAAGACTCATCATCGAGGTTTAGTGCCACATTCTAGACGAAGGGTAGTTTGGGTTTCAGAAATCGAAGGTTGGCGTTCGGCTTGTCCGCTTGGCCATCAACACTCGCCGTTTTCTCCCCACCCAGGTGCTCATCCACATGGGATCGAGCGCTATCACCCTGTAGCCTCCTCTGGCATACAACGTCCGAGCTGCAGCATCGTCTTCATAAGCGTGCAGCACTAGGTAGTCGAAGCCCCACTTCATGGCCAGCAATTCGCAAGCTCTTAGAAGCAATGTTGCCACATTCTTCCTCCTGCATACCATGTATCAGCTTTGTCCACAACAGTAGTCTCACCCTACATGCTTCAAAATTACCTTACAAGCAACAAAATATAAAAACAAGTTCGTATCAACAAACTACATTTATTCGATAAGGAGTCTGGCTATGTTGCTGTCCTGAAATTCAGAAACAATAACTAGAATGATTGATGTGCACAACCTCTTAAAGAAATCATTGAGAAACTGACGTCCGAGGTTTCAAACAACAGAATGTTCTAGAAGGAAAGTCCAAACAAAATGAATTCGGTTCGAAGTACAAATGAGTGGGAAATGTTAACTTCCTAATATCCCAAACATAACTCATGATAGTCAAAGTTCGAGGTGCAATAAAATCACAAAGCCTGCGAATAAAATCTCTGAATCTATCTAAAATTTCATGATGGATCGAATGTTGATAGCTGAGTCACTCTTAAACTCCTACTTCTGATGATCAGAATCAGTAAAAGGCTTGTGCATGAATCATAAGCTCAGAGCCTCAGAAAAGTATGTGGAAACTGCCATATATTTACAGGCTACTACGATAAACAAATTCAATGAAAGAGAATTAGAAGAATGATGAAAGAGCCGTGATATGCAATGGCCTACCTGAAGTTGGGATCCACAGCCATGCCACTCACATACAGGTACTCGCTGGCACTGTGTAGATGGCGTAACACATCGTTGTCCACAGAAGCTGCCAAGTTCACCGCACCGACAATTGTCGGAGGGGGCTCATCGCCTGATTCATCTCCCTCATCCATTACAACTGCTGGTTCAGCCAGTAAGCATGCATACCTGCGCTGTTATACGACAATTGTCACAACATCACCTCACTATCATCCAATCCAATTTCACACACCTCAATATCTACTCTCTTGCCCAGCAGTCCACAGAGTATCCAACCTCACACGACTCATTGCAATGGCAAAAACAAAAATCTACTGTCAATTACCAAACAGAGCACTGTTCAGATACATGCTTCTGAAAATGTACAAATATGCAAGAAATATCCTCTCCCACAAATTTCTACAACCAGAATGCGAGGAGAGGAGAAGGAATTAAACCTGTCAGAAGGAGAGTGTTTAGCTTTGTACTGAAGGGCAGCCAATATTTCTGCCTGATTCCAGAGAACGCAGAATTAGCTTCCTCGTTCTCAAAAATAAAAATAAAAAAAGAAAAGGGAAAATGCACAGAAACTCCAACAATCAGGAAACCAGCAACTAACCTTGAAAATCTTGAAGAAAAGCTCGTCAAATACGGCGGTCTGGAGATGGAACGACGAGGCTTGGACTTGCGCCACAGCCCGAAGCTCCTCAATATCGAATCGGCTAGCTTCTCGAACCTTCCAGCCATAACCGAGCGCGAGCACTTGTTCGTCTTCGATTTCATCTTCGGGGACGGCTCCAATTCGAAACGATTCTTCTGTGACCAAGCTCACGTCACCCGGAACCTGCGCCCTGGGCCTCACGCTCTGGAACTTCCTCGTATCCCTAACGAACTGAAGAGAATTGTGTGATTGAACCCTAAACCTGATTTTCAACGTTGCTCTACTACTACTACTACAAGAACTACCGCTACTTCGGACACAGTTATACGGCACTCGGTGCGCGTCCACCACACCCGTTTGCGCTACCGAGTACATTGCGAAACCCTCGCGCGCAATCCCGAAACCCTCCTCAGCTGCCCCTGATTCCACTTACTCCAATTCCAATTCCTTCTGCGGAGACTACCGGGCCAGGTACAGCCATTCAATCGGACGACATGCTCAAAAAGCAAGTTGTCCGCAGGTTTGGATGGCGATTTTTGCTTTAGAGACTGAGCTACATTTTGTGAAACTCGATGCGGAAAAGGGCGAATCTGGAGGTGGGAATTTTTGTTGGGGTTGAGTGATTGTTGGATTGTTGGATTGGCGGTGATTGATTGTCGAAAGGGATGGCGATGGCGTGTGCGAAAGGGCAATGGCTGGGCGAGGAGATAAGGAGGTGACGCTGCGAGCAAGTGTGAAAAGGGGAGGTGCCCACGAGTGCAGCACTGGGCGGCCATTTGCCTCTCTCTCACAAACCACGGCTGCACTCCCTCATCACCACACTATATACTGCAATTCACACTATATACTGCAATTAGGGTGCCTTCACAATTGTCTCATTGGAGAAAAGCTACCTAACTTAATATGCCATGAGTCCCCACATATCATGGTAATATGTTTAGTAATATGTTTTAAACACATCTTGCCGAAGCTACGCTAATTAGTGAAAGCAAGTTGTTCCATGCTGATTACTTGTCATTTCGTTTAATATAAATATCTACTACTATGAATGACTTGTATGAATATCTGAAGGGATAATTTTTTTGAAAAGGTGAATCACTTCGCATAGCTCCTTTTTCATGAATAAATAAGTCAATAATAAGTGTTGGAAATGCTTATGTGTATCAAGTAGTATGTCATCTTGTTGGTCCCTTGTGATTGCCTTCAAAGAGTTCGTCTTCATCATTTACCATTGAGTTATAAGGTTTGACTTTGATGTGGTTTGAATTAAATTGAGGATCACTATTCTAGTTATGATTCACAAAGGCATCACAAGTTTTAACCCCTGGCTAAAGGTTCAAACGTTTTTAGAACCTCCCTACTCAGAAACTCCAATTTTTAACTACCATGTGGAGATGAAGATAAGCGTAAAATTTAAATTATTATTGAGATTTTGAACCTAATTACACTCATTATTACCATGTCAAATCTCAACCATTGTATTTGCATGGTTTGTGAGATCATAATGTTCCAAGTTGAAGCAAAGCAATTTTTAACCCCTAAACGTCCCAGCCTATTTTTAGCAGAAAAGCACATTTCCACAAAAATCGTCATAGATGAAAATGAAGAGAAGCTAATAAGATCTCAACCGTACAAACTTGTAATAGACTTATCGAAGATCATGTGGACCAAAATTTGAGTCATGAGGCCTTATAGATCGGGAGATCATAATATATTAATACTAAAAAAAAACTGCAAAATTTCATCATTTTCACTTTGAGGTGGAAATGCTACCAATATACCTATTGCAATGAAAAAGTCACCAACTAGAAAGATGTTCATCTTCATCTTAATAAGTCCTTTACCCAACAAAAATTCATCAAAAAAATTCTTGGCTCAAATAAAAGCCATGCAATGGTAAAAACTGCCGAAAAATTTACAAAGGAAAAATAGTCCAAAACTAGACCCTTTGCATTCAATTTCATGCCTTATCTTCAAAACATCTTCGATCTTGTTAAGGTTTCTACCACTTAGACTAGACTCTAATTGGAGGCCATTCCAAAAAATTAAGTTGAAATCCAACGGTGGATGAAGGAGATATAGCTCCTCAAATATCATCCATTTTCTCACTTTTTCTGTTGACAAAACATCATTGCAAATCCAATAGCAAAATCATTTGGATCAAAAAACTTCTCACTACAAAGTTGTTAAGAATCACCTTAACATCATGACCATGAAAAAAAAATCATGGAAAACTATTTTTAATTTCACATAATTGGCTTGCAATGGTAATACATGCCCCATGCTTGGAAACCCAAAAACAAGAGCTGTCTTCACTAAAGTGCATTCCATTAATTCATACTTTGTTGTATGGGCTTGCAAATTTTACAACACAAACTAGACTTGATTTGGAACCCAACACAAGTGATTTCATCCAAAACGGAGTTCGGATGAAGGCGTTATGGCTCTTCAAAGTTTCTGCCCTCCATCCAAAATGTAGAAAAACGACATTGGGGACGTTTAGGGGTTAAGCATTGTACAGGGGACATAGTCTACTTTGTAGGAGGGACTTGATGTTGGTCGAAATTTTTTGCTCATATTTTATTCCATAATTGTAGATAAGTAAGTGGAAAATGCCCATGCAAAATTTTAAAGACTCATTCACCTTTTTGAACATTCATGCAAATTATTTTGTAGTAGAAGGTACAAAAACAACAACTTGGAAAAGCCTCCATCACAATTATATAATTTTCTTTGGGAAAAAAATGAACATTATTTAAGTAGGTAAATTATTAATTTGTAATCTCTGAGAATTTTTTTTTTAAAAGAATGTGAAGGGGAATTTCTACGGAAACGACCTAACAGGAGATAAGTAGAGAGTTCTTATCGACTATAAGAATCGAGTAGCTAGAAACCGGAGTAGAGTTAGAAAGCAACAAAACAAGCTTGACCCAATGAGTCAACTAAACACCTGTAGGGTAGTCAATTTAATAGATTGACTCCACATTGTTGCAAGAATCAACCTCACAGACGTCTAGAGTAGATCAAAACAAATATAATGACGAAGACAAGTCGAAAGGCATCGAACTCTAATTCCTTAAACAAAAGACAATCATCAACATCGAATCCAAAATCGACTCACTTCAGGTTACCAGCAAGAGTATAAGATAATATAAAAACTAGCAACACCTTGTTAAAAAGAAGGCGGGTACATATAGGTTGTGGGTCTGACACCACTCTCTAAAGTCGACGTGACCAGTGGATAGATAGGTTGGTCGGATATCAAGTTCGACTTCTGCCATCTGTGCCGGGTTATGTATTGCCGGGTCAATGCCTACTGGGTATAGACTAGCCAAAAACAAATATTCTACAAATACTCGGTTAACCCCTAAATCTCCTTGGTGTTTTTTGGGAGCTTAAAACCTCAAAACTGCGATTCTCTACCTCTAAGCACTCGTGGGGGTGTGAAGCAATTTCTTTTCCTTTTTTAAAACTTCCAACCGTAAGATCTTGTACCTAAGAATATGCTTGATTAGTGTTCAAAAAATTGACCGTTGGATGTTTACCATTTGAGAGATCGTAACATCCAAAGTTTGTCTCCCAAGTATTTTTGGACATTGCAAAGATTGGTTTTGAAATTTTTGGAGGCTGCCCTTGTACAATTGGTAAACTTCTTGACTTGAGTCACTTTGAAATTTGAGTAGTGATTTAGTAATGAACATGTTACAAAAAACAAATTTTAATTAAGTTACTTTTTTAAGCTGCCCCATCTCGGCTCGCAACCCAAGGGTCGTCCTAGAAGACTCAAAAATTGGAATTTGACTTTGAAAATTTTACCACATACACTTTGCAATATAAGGAGAGTCCGATAAAAATCTTAGGCAAAAATATTACTTCTAACCCCTTCATCTAGGCTGCCCGGAATTGGAAAAACCCATTTTGGGTTTCAAGGACAGTCAGGGGTTAACAAATAAAATCTTAATTCATAGTTGGTGCACATTCATTTGGAATGAGTGTGCTCTAAAGCAAACTTTTGTATTTGATTTTTTTAATTGTTGTATGCAAAACAAGAATTAACGTTTAAAATGATAACGTATAATGGTTGAGGTGTCGTCTATATTCTAGGAAGACTTAAAGAATGTACGGAAGAGAAATTGTGTAACGATATTTATTATAATGGCATAATAAATAATATTGTTAGGTTATGCCTATTATGGTCTACTGCAAAGGATGATAAACTACCATGGTGGCAGATGATGACAAGGTTGGTGTGATAACATAAAGCAAGTAAGGGGTGATGTTACAAGATTAATTCTCCTAAGAACTTTCAGTTTTATTCTGGGATTCTCATGGATTCTTAAAAACTACAATTAATAAGGTAATATGTGAGTAATAAGAAAATAGCATTCATAACCAGATACTCAATGACTCTAACATATTCCTTGCACAATCAAATCAACTTTTGTTAAACAGATATCCGTGCTCTTTAAAGTTTACATATATAATATAAAAGGTGTTTAACTATTAGCAAGGGCTCAATTATAACATGTGGGACTATACATTGTGAGTGCATAACACATATGATATAAAAGGAGATCAACTAACCGCATGTAACCGCATGTATCTGAATGAGGTCTTCAGGTTTCGAAGCTCATTTGCTTGGACACAATTGGTAACGGTGAGGGCATTTATCATCTCATCCTTTTATTCTACCTCCTCAGTCAAATCAACAATCTTCTCCTTCAATTCTTGGATATTCTTTTCCATTCGTGCATAAAAAATGAGATACGTGCCACTGAACTTGAACAATTTGAAATGCTCGTGATTCTAGTACTGATGGCCTTTATTTTGATTTCTAATTATTTTTTTATAAAGGCTCGTCGCTAAACTCATCTAAGTAAGGTCAGTTGCAGTATCATTTGGATTACGATAAAGAGGGCCACGGTACTACATGCATCATGCTCTTAACTATTGGAGTCTGCTGCAGATCAGCACAACGTACAATTCCAGTGTATAACATTATAGTCGTGATTATGTTTAAACGATACAATGTCGTGGACTCTTTCAAACAATACAAAATTTGGATACAAAGGGTGTTAGATCACTTGTCTTGATGTGAGGTGGTGGTGCAACTCACATGACATCATGACAAATCTAAATTGTGTGTGAAACACCTTAGTGATAAAATGATTGAGTTTCCCTTTTCAAGTAACCTCAAATTTCCCTCATACATATGTTCATCTTATTTGCTACTTTGTACTCCCTCTTTAACACCTGGAAGACGAAACCTAAAACTAGAAAAAGGATCTACGAGAGCTTTTGATTCTTTACAAAAGTGCACAGAAGGAAATATTTTCTTGATGGCACTGTTCCCTCTTTCGAGTATACGCAAGCTTTTCCGTCTTTTGAAGGGAAAGGAATTGCTTGTTGTTATTGACCCTAAGGGAAGTCCAAAAGCTCCGTGAGAAACATAAAACGAGCAGCCATATCACAAAATGATCTGAGCACGAAGATCACAATCATCTAGTTAACAGCAGCTACCGGCGCTTCACCAGGCTTGTTTTGGTCAGAGACAATACCAACTCTCTTAAAGTAGTCACTTTCCTGCAAGCAAAAATCAAGAAATCAGATCCTCCAGTGACTGATAGCCCAGCTTTTCATATGATTCCAGCTCTCACTGCATGTTTGATCGAAATTATAAAGAGCAAAATAAGCAGTGCCACACAGTTACTATCTCAAACGAGAAGCTTACCAGCATCATTCTGTACAATGAAAGCAAAGTACTGCGTTCAACCTTGGTGCTGGAATATGCCTCCACCTTATCCATGGCCTGCTCATGGTCACGATACTCACTTTCTCATACAACTTCTATCACTGGATAAAACGAACAGAATTCGAACAAGCTTCTGAATTGCTTAAACTCTGTCATATTGAAAGAGCGTTACCTCAATCCACTGTGAAAGTTTCGGTCGCCCTGCTGTGATATCGTACCCTCTAATTTCACTGAAAGCAATTTCGAACCTCTCGATGAAAGGAGCAAACGCGATATCCACCTGTTCAACGCACATCGACGTTCAACTCCGAGTACAGACTGAAATGATCTCTATCCTCGCTTCAACTTTTAAAAAAATCGTTGAGAAACTCACTAGTCCAAAATCTCCCAAGAGGTAAGGCCCTTCGCCTGAGAATTTTGTAAGAGCGCTTTCAAAATAATCAAATGCCGGAGCTGTAAAAGACATGAATGTAGGTAGTAAGCAAGACCAATTAGCATCTAATCCTCATCGACACTGGGATGTAGACAAGGAAGTATATCGCATTCTCGGATGCTAATGATAGTTGACATACCTACAACTGCGCCAATTTCTTCCGGAGTTGAATCTTTCATACTCAAGCCCGTGAAGCCTATTTTGTTAAATGTATTTGTATACTCTAAAAGCTCTGCAGCTGCCTGTTTCTTGCTCTCTTCCTGCTCGCATTCACATTAGCGACCATACCATCAGTATCTGCTCCATGGATCCAACTTAAGTGAAAGATTGGATGCCAAATTACTTACTGTAGGTGCAAGTTTCGGTCCTTCGAATTTCTCATCCAAGTAGTAAAGCAGATCCATACTCTCGCCGACCACTTTGCCATCGTGTTCCAAAGCTGGAACCTGAAATTCCAAGCACATAAAATTAAGACAGTCAATGAACCATATGGGAGACTCGTTCATAAAAGTTCCAGAATGTTGATGAGTATAATCAGAAACGGACGAGGAAGGAACGTACTTTTCCGGCCGGGTACACCTTTTCTTTGTACCATACAGGCTTGTCAGAGAGGCTTATTTCTACACACTCTATTTCATCCAGACCCTGCAGCCATCGACCAAGAGTGAAACGGATCTGTCAGTTCTTTGTCAGCCAAGTAACGAAGTGATCTCTTCTGAGCTTGAACGAATTACTTTTATTTCATAATCACCAATTTCATCAGAAGAGAGACAATGCTAATACGAACCTTATATTTTACAGCAGCCCAGACTCGCTGTGCGTAAGGGCATCTGGAGCTGAAGTACAGCCTACATCGAAACAACATCAAGTAAAACGATTATCAGATCGTGCCCATCGCAGGATGTTTCAGGGCGATCATTCAATTACAAATATCCCTGACAAAAGAAATTCCCGCCCGTGATTAGGACACTTAAAATGGCGGGTGACAACATGGTGTGGTGCAAAGGAGGAGAAAGCGCACACCTAGTTGTCCCGTCGAAAATTGGCGGGCTTGGGGATTTTGAATCAAGGATTCCACGCTTCTCGATGCTGCAAGTCACCAAAATGCAACATGAGATTATAGAATTTGATCAAATCAATTGGATAATACGGTTTTGAGACATGAGATCTACCTGGATGCCACAATGAGCGTTGATGACATACGGTTTCCTCCATCATTCTTACTCAATCGTGTACCTCTGGCTAATAGAGATGGATAGCATCTCCCTACTTGAATCTTCAAACCTTGAACGCTTGAAACATCCAGCGATTGTGTCCTGGTAATACTCATCACAGCAAATGAGATTTTGCGTCCAATGAACATACATCACGCAGTAGTAAGAGTATCTTCCATTGGTTTCTCATACCTATTTCACCGCTTCTTTGTGGAATCCAAGGCCACGACAATCTTTCAGCCCTATAATAACTTCAGTAACGATTCAAACCTTCAAATCTATTCAAGTACTCGATTTCTATGACACTGTAGTATGTGATGAAGCTTCCAAAAGAAAGAATCGCTACAATTTGAAAAGTTATTATGAACATTGTGTATTTCAACCACCTCCTCGATGGTGCAGTATCCTACTTGCATATTTGACTCCACAATGTAATTCGAAATTACTAAAAGTATCATCACTTCAGATCAGAACAGCAAACTTTGTCGTAATAAGCTTTCTACAACATTCGTATGTAAACCGATAAAGTGCTTCCAGATGCACTTCACAGCGGAACCCCAGCTGATTTGTATATTATAGCTAAACATTCACCACATCAATTCAATATTTACACTTGATTTCTGTGACATTCAATTATTTACGAGCTTCGTTCCGCCAACCTCTGTAACTCCAAGTGATTCAAATTTATACTTTCTCGTCCGTCGTTATTATGAACATGCATTGCCGACCTTATCCTTGCTTATAAAAACGGCAGAAAATTGTGGCTGGAAAGGCTTACGAGCGAGAGTGGTTGGTCGTCAAGGTGGGATTGCATAGACTTGGAAGCGACATCAGCGTTGCCATGGCTACAGAATTCCGGCAACTTCAGAAACTCCTGAAGCTGAAGATATGACCAGATTGTTGCTGTTGTTGCAAAACAAAAGCTTCGATGTTTCCAATTGCTGAGACAGGAGGTCGTTTCGCCACCGGCAAGCTCACCATAGCCAGCCCTTTCAAGCTTTTCAAGCCCTCCTTTAGAGACACGTAGAGGATGAACTTTTCGTGGAACTGGAGAAAACTGTGTAAACAGATTTCCTGAGGAATTAGCCCAATGAATGCCCAAGCATGCCCCTTGGGCTTGCTTTTCACTATGTTTTTGGAGGGGCTGGGCGTTTAAAGGGTTAACACAAGATTGTATGAAATTTCGACTTGCTCTGATACAATAGGACAAAACTAAAAGTTTTCTCTTGACAGTTCACCAAAAATTGAACATATTTACTCATATATTCCTAGTTTTGCAAGTCATAACTTAGTGTAAGAAAACTTACTACTTTGGAAAATCAACAGTATTATTCTAAAGTCATTAGTGGCCTTTCTCTAATCAATTATTAAACTATTGATTTCAGCCAATTATATTAAATCTCAAATACTTATAATAAAAAAGTATAATGCCATCGATTTCGTAATTTAGTCTCATTATCTAATTAGAAAATAAATAATTATTGTTTTAAGGAATTTTGCCATTTTGATCTAATTCAAGGAACAAAGTGTGTATATTTTTTTTAGAGGATAGTTTTACAAGGGTTAGAGAACTCACATTTTTTTTATCACATCTAAGTTTATACGTACAAGACGTAAAAGTATGAATTACATATCAAATTCTTACATGTCATTTGGTTTTATGCCTTTAATTTTATTTATCAATTGTTTTCAATCCAATTTTGTTTTTGTAACTGACAAATAAGGTTCAAAGTTACTTCAATTCAATGTTATAGTAACTTCAAAACCAATGTTTAGATAAAGTGGAAATGTAATACACTTTGAGAAATTACAATGACTTCTATAACATATGAATTGATGTAAAAGTATATTAGTTTTTTATGCCATGGATATAAAGAATGTCAAATTTTACCCAAGTTTAAGAGAATTACTCAAGTCTAAGTTGATACTATTTTAACTTATACTGATTGTGGCAATAAGGAAAATAAATGAAACTGAAAGAATTTACTGTTAGGCTACAATTACAATTACAGGGTTGGAAATTACAGGGGTGTGATTAGAGTTTACGAACTAAAATTTACAGGGCTAGACCAGCAGCCCGCTTGCCAGAGTACGAGCCTCGTTGCCTGAAACGACAGTTTAGCCGAGAACAATAGGGAGCATACGACACATACTAATAGCTAGCATGGTTTGGAGCATACAACACCTACTAATAGCTAGCCGAGAATAGTCGAGAGCATACAACACCTACTAATAACTAGGAGCATACCGCACCTACTAATAGCTAGCAGGGTTGGGCGAAGGCTCACTTATCAATAGTTGGCTAACCTAATCAACAGCTGGCTGACTAACCTAATCAAGAGCTGACGGAGTTGGGCATAGCTGGCCGGGCTAGGCGATAGCTAATAATTAACATTTGGCCGGGCTGAGCGAGATGGCTGACGCCCCCATGCTCATGTGCGAGGGCCATGAGACTGCCTTCAAATGTTCAAATCTCATTATAGAAGAGTCCAAAAGTGATTGATCCACTTTGACTATCTTTCCATTTACTTTTCCTTGTGCACAAAAATTGCTTACGCTGTTTACTTCAGTACAGAGTATCTGAATTTGAGCCATTTTTGAGCACACCCACCCTTATGAATCTCAAAACTTTGTGAGCTTGCAAAAACAACCCAAATATCCCCACTGATTGGATTTTTTTCATCCAATTTCAACTTATCGAATGATGCTCGATGGATGAATATTTCTTCACCTCGGTCTTCAAGAAAATGGTGAGATGGTTCTGGCCGACTACAATTCAATTTCCTCCGATAATTTCAGTTTCTGACCGAAGTCGTTTCATCGATCGATGTAAGTAGATCGCATTTTGCCTTTCGCAGCGAGCAGACCTGATGCGATGCAGGAGCTTTTTTTGATCTGAGGGTTTCTAGAGCATTAATCTTTTGATTTTGTGAATTGGTGTGAATTCGCCTTTCTCGGCAGGCAGGCAGTCTTTCAATTCGTGGAATGAATTTTTGAGTATAGGTTATGAAAATTAGATCGATACTTGATACGGATATCGCATACAAAAAGAGGAGTTCATATGATTTGAGGGAGCTTTTACGGTATTAGGGTTTCTCGCTCGGCAGGTGTATGCGATGAAACTGACAAAGCATGCGCGACGCTGAGAATTTGGAGAGATAGAGAGTCGTTTAAAGTTTTTCCGCCATGGGAGGTCATGGTGGTCTCAACATTCTGCCGCAGAAGCGGTGGAACGTGTACAACTTCGACAACCGGGAGAAGGTGAAGCGGGACGAGGAAGCGGCGGCACGTCAGGAGGCAATTGAGAAGCAGCAAGAGCGGCAACGAGAAGCCGAAGCTCGTCTGGAGAAGTTGCGGGAAATTGCTCAAGCAAAGAAGAGGGATCCAAGTGAACTACGAATTACGGGAGAAGAAGCAGAGCAGGAGAGCGCACGTGAGGATGATTCCGAGGCTGTTGTCGAAGCTGCACGGCCACAACATTTTAGCTTGTTTGATGTCGCTAAGGATGCAGCTGAGAAAGCCCAGGGCAGTAAGGATTGGATTAATGACCTAAAAGTGCACAGCACTAGAGGAGGTCTCGACAAGCAGGACATTCGCGAACTCAAAAGGATGGAAAAAGCGGTTCGTGCTCCTGAAGATGAAGGCTATGAGTTCGGTTCTGGATTGATTGGAAAGAGTGGAAAAAAACCTTGGTATTCAACCAAGCGTTTCATGGTTGACAGATCCAGCGAGTCATCCGACAGATCACGCAAAAGAAGATCGAGCAGTTCTGGTATCCCTTACTCACTTCCGCATAGCCTCAATCCTTCCACAGCACTAGGATTATTGACTACGAGCTGTGAGACCTGTCGTTGATTTTAATTCCTCCTCTCTACTGCATAGCTTGAAAGTTTCATCCTGCATATCACTCTTCAAGGGAATTACGAACACCTCGATTCCATTTCTCCCATTCGTTTCATACGAGGATGCTGTGATGCCTTTTGATGCCCCTTGTTTCTTCGTGGCATTTCCTCTTACATTTTAGAGAGTTCAAGAGGCTTAGAGAAGGGAATTCTTGATTTCGTTCGATAGCTTCAATAGCTCTCTGACGATACTTGTGAGAAGCAGAAGATGTACACCATTCTTTCAGCACACTCGACGTGGCGGCTGAGAGAATTACATTCTGCTTTCTTCGTTTGGTGTAACATGAATAGGAAACGGGGGTACAGTAATAGAATGATGCTGTTCATGTAGTATAGTTTTCATGGCACGGGTATGTGGTGTCTGTACTCGACTTAGCGGCTGTTACGACCTTCTAATCATCTCACGTAATTTGAGGAATCTTTTGTCTTTATTATTTCTGATATACTGATCGATGTTATGGCTTACAGACGAAGAAAGACCTGAGAAGAGAAGCAGGAGAAAGGAAGAGAAACTGGAAAAGCATGCAAAGAGGAAAGAGAAGAAGTCATCAAGAGGTCGCAAGACGATTGAAGAATTAAGAGCTGAGAGGGTGCAGCGAGAGCAGCAGGAAAGGGATAAAGCTCGCAAGGTGGTCATTGCAAACAGGAAATTGAATGATGACGGCTATAGCAAAGTTAACCCTAGTGGTCGCCCATACTACCATCAAAGCTTTGGTAATGCGAGGTAACTTAGTTGCCACAATTTCAGGGTACTGAGAACAGCAACGGCATTTAGGCTTGCAATTCGAACTTGGAGGGTGAACGGAACACCCAAGGCAGGCCTTTGTACAGTACATATCGTTACATTATGCAGATGCTATTTTCAATATGGTGGAGCACATTGGGGTTTTTCGATGCATTATTTGTGGAGTGTTGAATGTGATCTTCATCATCATGAGTACTAATAATCACAGCAAACGTGTTATTCTCAGTTTCGCACTTGGGCAAGAATGCACAGGGTCGAGAATACCAACAAGGGTAAAGAATAGGGCGGCGATCATATAACCTTAGGATGCCCCGTTAAAAGTTTCGTCTCCGGAATAGGGTCCTACGATTTCTCTTTCAAGGTCCGCGAAATGTTTTAAGTGGTCCAATCATTCAACGACCTTTGCTGATGCTTCTACCCTCCGTCAAATGTTTCAGTCAGAAGTTATGTTTTTAGAGAACGCCACCTTTGCGCACATTGATCATGTTTCGTAGGTTGAGTTACGTAACGGAATTGCTACTGGTGGCTGGGAAGGCAAACATTGTGTGTTATCGGGTTTACTGTTACGTAACCCTTTTCTCTTAGTTGGCATCAGCAATAAATCTCTCGCTGCTGACTTCATCTCGTTCTCAATCTAGATATTGCTGTGAGCCGCTCGCTTATGCCACTTTTCTTGCTCCAAATCCAATCCTATCACTCTTGAACTGGACCACCTAGCAACCATTGCTGCTAGGCTGAACTTCAAGCAGATCAATTCGTCTAGAACTGCTGCCATGGCAGCGGCTGCAGCTCATTTGAACGAGGTGATGGAGGATCAGGTTGGGAAAAGCGATGAGGATGTGGAGACGGTAGCGCTGAAAGCTACTGTTACCTCAGAAAGCTCCGCATACCCTCATAGTCTCGACGATATCTGTAAGCCAAGTAAGAGTTTTCGTTTCAGCTAGTGATGTTCTGATACGGTGTACTGCTTTGAACAAATTTATATAGAAGTCGATGGAGTGGCAATTAGTCTACCCCATTCGTTGTGCAGATACACCCCGGGAGTTGGAGGCCGTAGACGCTGATCACCCGCATGGGACGCCTGGCAATGAGAGCAATGGCTATTCCGTGTTGCAGCAGCATGTCTTGTTCTTCGATTCAGACAACAATGGCATTATATACCCGTGGGAGACTTTTCAAGGTACATACCATACAACACAGATTGTCGTGGTATATTTACTAAGACATCCTAATGAAGTGTTCCGACCTCCCTACTATGCAAAATTCAGTGCTCTATTTCAAGTATCGTGCTAGCATGCTTTTGAATTGTAGACTTAAATCGGCAAAGTTTGAGTTTGTTGCCTTGTTATTAAATCTGGATGTGGGAGTGGCGCCTCTTACTTTTACAGGATTCCGAGCCATCGGGTTCAATTTTTTATTCAGTTTCATTGCCATGGTGTTCATCAACGCAGCCTTCAGTTACAATACTTTGGAGGTAGGGCACATATGACTAAATCTAACCGATTTCGGTAACTATACAGTAAAAGCATGCATCGTTCACGTATGACTTTGTCAATTGGTTTCTGCAGTCTTGGATTCCTTCACTCTTGTTTCCAATTTATATCAAGAACATTCACAAGGACAAGCATGGAAGTGATACTGAAGTGTACGACATTCAGGGCAGGTAGGCATACACTACAAGTTGCAGATGCTAACTCTTACCTTGCAAGAAAAGACCTTGACACGGCAACAAGGTGATTAAATCGGCGCTTACAATTGAGTAAACTGCAAGTCTGATTCATATACCCGGTTCGAATTCTATATTTGCAGGTTCATACCAGAGAAGTTTGAGGAGCTGTTTGAAAGATTTGCCAAAAGCGACAAGACGCAGTTAAACTTTAACGACCTACTGGCTCTTACGAACGCATGCATGAATGCTTATGATCTGTTTGGGTGGGTGGCAGCGAAGCTAGAGTGGCTTGCAGTATACCTGCTCATCAGGGATGAGAATGGCTTTGTGTCGAAGGAACACATCCGTGGCATGTATGACGGCACACTTTTCTACACCTTGGCTAAAGTACATCACAGCAAGAGGCGCAGCCCGAAGCACCGTTAAGTGGAACTTATTCCTGGCTGTTAATCTTTTCGACTTAGAAATGATGAAAAGGATCATTTAAGATTGGACCTCGGTACTTCTAGTTAATTGGCTCATCGCTTTGAGATCAGTAGGCCATGATGTAGAAGTTGCTGTGAAGGTGGATTCGGCATCCGAATCGGTTCTTCTGTGTGAACGTATCCATAGGTCAGGTTGTTCCTACAAAGTCTATTTGTACAAAGTCTATGTGTACAAAGTCTCTATGTACAAAGTCTATCTGCACTAGGGTAAGTACACCTATTTTTGGACACTCAAGTCATTCATCATGCTTGGAATGATGACATGTGTGATTTACTATTTTTCAGTGATTTACAAATCGAATAAACAAAGTTTCCTTATTATTGTGGTATTTTTAAGCACTTACATATTTAACTATAAATTTTAGAAGTGACTTATAGGTACACCATTGTCGTTCACCCTACACCCTACTACATGTACAGTTGGATCGATTGAACTCATCCACCGCCAACCATCGGATCTCGGATCTGCAAACCAACAAAGTCGTAACAAGTGTTCAAACTACACCACCCACCTTTTCAGAATTGTCACTCTTGCAATGCTATAGGCTCCATACACATCCCTTCCCAGTTATAAATCTTGCCCCGCACAACTATGCTCACACTACTCCTTGATTCCACTCCACGCTCGCACTCCAACATGGCTCCACTCAAATCACTTGCACGCACGGGACCGAAGTCCATAAACAAATGTGGCTCATCAAACTCCAAGAAGAAGAAGCTATCTGCGAGATTCGGTGATCTAGCCATTGCTCTAGATGCCCCTGCGGTGATCCGCGACTGGCCGAGCGAGTGTGGCTGGATACAGCTACTCGAGCAACAACTTCCAAATTCCAGCAACACTCTTACCCGTACTCGTAAGCGCTTGTTGGAACAGACGCAAGACAATGACGACTCCGTAGACGAACAAGCATTTGTCCTTCGTCTATTGCCTACAAAACTCCTGCAACCTCTGGTCTGGAGCTCTCTACTTCTCACACTCCAGCAATGCTCCCTGCGATACCGATGACATTCGATGCTCTGACAGAACACTATAAGAAACCTGCGTTTTTAATGATGTTGTAAATAATGTCTAAAAAGACATCGTAGACAGTAATTCGGATGTCTTATAGACGATAAGACATCCTAGACATGATAGATGTCTAAGCAGACGTCTAAAAAGACAGGAAAATGTCTTAAGATCGAAGATGTCTTAAGGTAATTTTGGAAGGGTAAAAGTGTGCCCACGTAGGTGCCACGTAGATGACACATCGACTTGAATTCAACGGGGCGATTACCGCATGGGGATGAAATTCATCATGATGTGGAATTTTACATGGTCCCACGAAAGATGACATGGCGGCGCTGAATCCCACGTGGACCCGAGAAAATCCAACGTGGCACCCGGAAAATCGGCGTGGCACTTTAAAATCCGGCGTGGCACGCGGGAAAAGTTGACGTGGACTTGGAAAAATGACATGGCATGCCACGTCGTCGATATTGCGGAGGTTTTATGCTCCTATCATGATAGTTTTAGACATCGATTAAGACGACTTAAATGTCTTGCAAGACATCTTAGATGTTGTACAAGATGTCTTGCAAGACGTATGCAATGTCTTACAAAATATCTTAGAAGACAATTTTTATGCCTTATAAGATGTTTCCAAAGTAGAATGATGTTTACGTTGATGTCCTTATTAAGTTTGTGATGTTTGCTCGGATGTTTGTAGCGACATCTCCTAGGATATCGATGTGAACGTTTTGTGTTAAACATGATGTTTGCAAATATGATGTTACTATTGATGTTTTTGGGCATATGAAAGGACATCTAGGATGACATTTTTAGATGTTTATATAGTCATCGATCTCAATCCATGTATCGCCTCACATAACATCAATCAAAACACTGTCACATCAAAAAGTATGAATCAAACATATATTGCTTAGGTCATTAAAACCTCAGATAACACAAACTAGAATATTTACTAATACGCCTGTCAACAACTACGATATACTACGCACCCACAATTTCAACTCCGTAAGTCCCTTCACTTCCATCGCTTGCTGTCGATACCCGTGTGGTCACGTGCATGTCCCGCCGCTACACATATTCAATAAGCCAATATCAACTGCATTTAAAAAAGGGTTTGTAAAGGTAAAAAAATTCTGATTTAATTCCATTTAATTGCACTACCTAGGTTGAGATGGTTTACTTCCTAACCTCAAGATATCAAAACAGTTAGACATTCTTGCAAACATCTGCTTAGACATTTCTTCAGACATCCTTCTAGACATCATTAAAAACAACGTTATAGACATCTATACATACATCTGTTCCACTCACCTGCAAGCACGCATGTCGCTTTGCGGCCTCGGATCGTACTCGCTGCCCCGACCCCTTATGTCCCAACTTCCAAAATAGAATTCCATCAACACATTTAGACATCTTCATAGACATGCTCTAAGACATCTTGCAGACATCATCATAGACATCTTCTACAACAAATCAAATACTACAAGTACTAGGGTTTCCTTCACAACAAATCAAATTCTACAAGTCCTAGGGTTTCTTGTACAAGATGCTTTTGAAATCCAGTACCTCTTAAGTAGCAAATCTTAGCCACATGAAGAAGGAAGCCTACTCTTGAGAGCTATTGAATTTCTACAAATACTATTCTCTTATTGTAGTTAACAATCATTCTGAAACTGAATGGAAACAATTTCGAAATCCTCTATACTTTAAACACAAACTCTTTGGAAAAACTAAGGCAAAAATGAGCTTTGTAATTCCATTTGAAGATCTCATAACCTAACTATGGCGGCGGCAACAAACCCTAACCACATGAAGAAGCAAACCTTAGCCTCTACACTCCAAACACTAACTCTTTGAAAAAATGAAGGCAAAAATGAGCTTTGTGCGGCCTCTAATTCTACTTAAAGGTCTCATGACCTAACTATGGCGGCGGCAGCAAACCCTAGCCGCCTCTGTTCATCCATTGAAGTCAATGAAAATCATCCCTGTAGATGGTTCTGGATGCTGTCATAGATGTCATCTTCGACATCTTCATAGACATCATGTCAAACATTTTCATGAACGTCATCTTAGACATCCCTGCAGACATTATCATAAACATCTGATGACATCTTCAGGGTTTCAATCACAACATATTAACTCTAAAAGGTCTTTTGTTTTCCCTCACAACAAATCAAATACCAGATGCTTTAAAGTTCTTTCCACAACAAAGCACATATTGTAAGTCTTAGAGTTTCTTCCACAACAAATCAAATAAACTTTATTGATAGAAAAAGTGTGGAATTACAATCATGAGACTATTTATAGTCTTCCATGGTGATAGGCTCTCTTTTAAACTCTCAACTACCTTTTATTTCTACCCTAACTAACTTTCCAACTAACTTTCTTAATACTAATTCTATTCTTGAATTGTCTCCTAAACTTTATTAAATAGCTACTTTCATAAATTCATATTTCTTGTAAATTTGCTTTAATTTGTATAATATTGGTTGTTAATGATAGGGTAATGTATAGTCTTGCCATTAGACTATAATAATCTAATCTATAAGTAATCAATAATATTTAATTCCTTCTTGAAGTAAGCCAAAAAACACTGTTTATTGTTTTTATTTTCTTTTTATATTTTCTTTAAGTATTTGAGGATTATCCCAATCAGAGACTCGCGCCAATGGAGGACAAGCAGTAAGAGAAAAAGTTGATATTATTCTTTAAAAGACTCTTAAGTACTGCCGCTTTTTAGTAAATGACGTCTAGGAGGATGTCGTGCAAAACATCTTCATAGACATCCAAGTAGATGTCTATGCGGACATTCATGCCTGACTGTAGTTATGGTAAGTTGGACATCGTGTTAAACATCCGACTAAATGTTGAATGACTTGTCAACTGGTCTGACGTGGAGTTTTTGTTGCCATGTAGATAAAGCGCTGTAAATAACTTTATTAATCTATGTCCACGTGTTTTTTGAGGATTAAATATCCACGAAATTACTTTTACTTTTTTTTTTGGCACCATTGTTATCTTATAGATATTATTTTTTTTATATAATATTTTTTTAATATTTAAATATTTTTTAATCATAAAAAAATACAGAATTATAATATTCTAATTTATTTGAATATAATAAAAATTTACAAATTATATTTTTTATTGAAATATAATTTAATAATTTAATATTTTTTAAAAAAATAGACCAATGAAAAAATAGTGAGAATAGCCTGAAATTAGTATTTTCAGTATTGCCACGTCACATAATGTTTTAGCAAGAAAAAAAAAAAAAAAAAAAAAAACTACTAAAGTGTGATTTTTTTTTTTGTACTTTTGAAAACCGCTGCCCATTCACCTACTCTTTTAACATTAGAAATGCTTTTTACCCTATCTACCAGTAAATTTTGGTCGTTTTTACCTTGCTGGTCCAAAATCCCTTGCCAACGTGGCAGTTTGATGTTTATCAAGATGTCTTAAAGACATCCATGTCTTCACCAACATCTTTTTGTTTGGTGATGTCTTCATGCCCCCCCAATCCAAAATGTGCCCGTTAGACGTACAGACATCCTCCCGTCTTCGAAGACATCTTTTAAGACAGTAAGACATCACAAAATACATTAGACATTACACAAGACATCACAAAAAACAGGGTTTTCTTATAGTGGAACCCACTGCCTTCCATTCAATGGCCCCTCACAGTGTCCACTCAGTGCCGCCCCCTCCTCTCTAGGCCAACCCGGCGCCTCCACTTTCAGCCACATCTGTTGGTAACACCCCCCTCTCCATTTCTCCAGTTAATACACCTACCTTTGCCGATTATGCTCACCACCTCTGGTTATCATTTTCTGTGCATGAGCACCTCAGCATACAACGTGGACTCCCTGAGTACATTTCTTATGGTGCAGCCAATGTTAACTCATGTAGTATGCCAGACTCAGAGGTCAGGGAATTCCACTCGTGTGGCCATTCATTTCCCCATGTTCCACAGCTTCTATACCCATTTACCCGTCCTGATAGTCGTTCAATCTGGTCAATTCCTTCATCTAACGCAAATTCCATTTGAAGTTGAAGTCGATTCTAACACATGACTTTCGAGAATTCACCAAGTAGTGATTCGCTTTTACCACGGATACCACGAGATGAAAAAGTCAGCAGTTCAAGCGGCTGCTCTAGCCCGCTTTGACTCCATGGGCATACCCTCGCCCATCGATACCGCAAACCAAAAATTGGCTTGGTTTTCTGAAGGTGGATCTTCTCAACCCTAGTGTCGATGGCATTACCTCCTCAAAGGTACCCGCATTTTTACTCTTCAACTGCAAGACTCTTCTTATGTAGTAGGCAAGGTAGAAAAAGGCTATGATTTTCCCTCTATAGCTTCTAACAGAAAACTGGCTCTAAAAAGCCCATCTCTATCATTTTCAGTTCACTTCCCGCCAGATACTTGGCGAACTAACACGTCTCGGATACTAAGGAGGTACTAACCTTGAATTTGTGGGTGTGACCAAACGCACTGAAGAGATAGAATAAGCAGAAGTTACACTTGCCTCTCACAAATCCAAACAATATCTTTTTAACACTCCCATTTTGTTTGCAAATGAACGTACAGTTGGGTCCACTGCAGAAAAAAAACAATTTTGCCCACTTTGAAAGCCTCTAGAGAGATCAAAAATTGGTATTTTACCTTGAAATGTTTACCAAGAAATCAAGTTTTTAGTATGCCTACCAAACTTCAAGACCAAATAGTTCATTATAAAAACTTATTCAAAATCTACCAATATATGTGGTTGTGGAAAAAGTCTCACTCCTACCAACTTCGACATCCTCCCAAGAATTGAAAATTTTTTCCTTACTTTGATTTATTAATTGGTAAAAATCCATTTGTGTTAGTAATATATGGTAAAAAGATTAGTATGAAGATATTCCCAATCTACCAACATGTGCTATTTTGCGGTATGCGGAATCGATTTTACTACAACCAAATTTGACATCCTCCCTATGGCTGAAAAATGGCTCATTTGCCATAAAAAAATTTACATCATATTGTAAATAGAAACCTCAAATACGGTTGACCAATCACGTCTCTTGAAAAGTCGGCAAACACATTTCTTCAAAGGTTGACCAATCATGCCTCTTCAGAGAAGGTCACGGATTTATTAATACATTAGAGTTATCCGTAAAGTAAGCTGAAGAGAGGGTTTTGGACTTGGGTTTGAGAAAAATCTGTGACAGGCCCTAAAAGTGGAGCATGTGTCTGTAGCTATAAAAAAACAGAGGCGGAAATATTTGGAGGCACCGATTTTGGTCAAAAAAAAATTTGCTCCTGGATTTTAAGGGCGCCACGGGAATTTCGCATCGTGTTGTCAGAGAGGTTGCGTCGTCAGAGGGCTGCCTCGTGATGGGAGCGTGCGAAGAGACCGTTGGTGAGCGCGTATTCTCCACTGCGTATAGGGGATTCAAAAACATCTTCTTCTTCACATCGTGCGTCGCGTCTGGCCGGTTAGTGAGTCTTTGTCGATTGGGGTCTGGATTTGTTGCTTTTCTTTGCGTTGCTTCTCGCCGCTATGCCGTGGGTCGTCTACATTGCTCTCCTTGTAATTCGGCGATGCTCGGGGATTCAAAAGGCGCTACGCATCACCGTCGATGGCCGGAGCAGACGCTGGGGATTCGACCCCGATGGGGTGGAGCCACGGCGGGAGTAGGGGCGACGGCAATGAAGATAATTTCCGCGGCGGAGAGCATGCGCGAGGACGTGGTGGCCAAATTTGAGTCGATCTGCCTGCTGCGAGAGCCGGATACGATGGTCCATACTTTCTTGAGATCAAGTCAACCTCCCACCAAACACAAGCTCTACACAGGTAAGAAATCCTAAACCCTAAATTTTTTATTTTTGTTGTCAAATTTTTCTCCTTGCTCGGGACTTGTAGATCATCGCATTCTATGGTCGTTTTTTCGAATTTAGTTGCTCGAGTCTTCTTGATCAGGATGATTTTAGAGTCGTTTTTAATTTTTTTTCCTTAGAGGCTTTGTGAAACTTCAATGCTTCGAAGGTTTTCTGAGGTGGTGTTGCGGACGGCAACTCAAAGACAAGACTCGACAGAGAATTGAGGGGAGACCTCAAATGGGGACCAAGAAAGACTAGAAGTGAGGGGATTCCTCGCAGAAGACTCAAGATGATACTGGAAGGAAGACAAGAAGAAGTAATATTGATAAGAGGAGGAATAGATACAATCAATGTTGAAGAGAGTGAAGAACAACGACCTTCAACTCTCTATATATACTAGGCTAGAAGAAACTTCCGGAGTAAGGTCCTAGAAGCTCCTATGGAACCTTCCGGGAGACTCGTGGGAGCTTCCGGAATCTAGGAAGGTCAAGGAACCTTCCGGAAGTTTATAGAACCTTCCGGAAACAATTGGATCCTTATGGAACCTTCCGGAAGCTTAGAGAAGCTTCCGGAACTTCTAGAACTATCCTGGAAGCTTGTGGAAGCTTCCGGAAACTACTAGAGCTATACGGAAGCTTGAGGAAGCTTTCGGAAACTAGTGGAAGGTTCTAGAACCTTCCAGAAAACTTGAACTTGCAAAATATACGGAAACTAGGAAATCTTTGAGAAGTAGGGCTGATCACGGTAAACTCATGGGGTGTGGATAATACCCTGTATGGCATGTCCGTGACATCACCCCCCCTTCAAGGAACGAGTTCCACGAGTTCCACGAGTTCCCACACGAACCAATAAAACATAAAACGAGAATGTTCACGTGGGTTTCACGTGGACTAGACAAAAAGAGTAAATATACGGGATACGAATACCGTGAGAATCGAATGTCGGTCTTTGGCGGCGGAAAGTCGTGAGTTGTTTACGAGATCGTGGTAGAACGCAAAGCGACGGACCGTATAAAACCATGTGGTTGGCGACTTGAGACATCGGCGAGGTGTGGCGCTCGCGGCCTTACCAAATTTTCGCCAACGTGAGTTTGAAGGCTGCCCCTCGTAAAATCGAAGCTAGACAAGTGCGTCGTCGCCTCGCCGATACCCCCACCGTTTTGGTTCAAAGTCTCTGATCCGCACTGCACTGCCAGAGGAAACTTACAGACTTGGTGCGGTGGCGGTTCGATGCATTGAACCTAAACGCTTTTAGGTTTTCGAGGTATCGGCGATGGAACTCTTGAATTAACTCGGGAGAGTTCTTGAGGTTTGAGCGCAGCTCCCGTTCTTTCGGCGACGTCGTAGCCCCGCCAACGCACAAGATATTCGAGTTGTCGACGGTGGATGCGAGAGTCTAGAACCTCCGAGACTTCAAATTCTTCATCGCCTTTCATCTCGATCGGTGGAGGAGGTTCTTGAATCCTCGCCCGGTAACGTAGATTTTTGTGCGGTTCGAGGAGAGATACATGGAAAACTGGATGAATCTTCATAGAAGCCGTGCTTCCAACCGGTAAGCCACCTTGTTGATTTGTTTGACCACTTTGAATGGTCCAAGCGACGTAGTCGAGTTTGTCGAGATGGCCGGCGAGTCCTCAAATTTCGACGCAGAGAGCCATACCTTGTCACCAATAGAGATGGTTGGATGTTCCTTACGAGATCTGTCGGCGTTTGTCTTACAGTCTTTCTTGAGGCTGAGGAGACTCTGCTTCATCTATTCGAATATCGGATAATCGAGTAGCAAGATCTGTGGCGGTGGATTACCGAAAATGTTTAGATTGAATTGATCAATCGCGGATGATGACCGTAGTTTGCGAAAGAAAGTGCGGTGAGTAGACCGCAACGCGTGTTGTTGTAGGCAAACTTCGGCGGCGGCAACAACTCCACCCAATTGTCTTGATGGTAGTTGATGGTGCGCGCAAAATCTTCTTCCAACACTTGATTGACGCGCTCGGTTTGTCCGTCGATCCCGAGGATGGTATCTTTGAAGATAGCTTGTCTCCACGCCTGAATCTTGAACAAAGACTGCGGAACTTTGATGTGAATGTGTTCCACGATCGGAAATGATGTCGTTGGGAAGGCCGTGGAGTCTGTAGACATTGTCTCTGAAGAGTCTTCTTTGTCTCTTCTCCTGTAATCTTGTCTTGTGGCGGAATGAAGTGAGCCATCTTGGTCACCCGGTCCACAACAACGAAGATGGAATCAAAGGTGTTGGACAATGGAAGGTCCGATAATAAAGTCCATGGATATGGATGTCCATGGGGTTTCTGGGATCGGCAACGGCTGAAGCAACCCGTACGGCCGATGACGAGGGATCTTGGATCTAGAACAGATGTCACACGTTGTGACATAGTCCTTCACGGTTTTCCACATTTGAGGCCACCAAAAGTCTCTGGATAACAGCTCCATGGTCTTGTTGTAACCAAAGTGTCCCGCCGATGGAAAGTCGTGTCGAGACTAGAGCAAGACTCGAGTCGGCGTAGGCCTTCGAGGGGACATAGAGTAGTCCCTGATAATATAGTAGGCCATCTTGAAACTGGAATCTTGGATCTGCATCATCTTGGGGAGTTTCACGCGACGTGGAAGCTTGTGAACTGGAAGCAGGTTGATTCGGGGATTCCGAATCTATAACCTCTGAATCTGAGACTTGAAAGTCCCGACATGGAGATTCTTCAACATTGGAGACGCTAGGATTGCTCTTGACTTTCGAGGCCAAAGGATCAGATTGTAAACTTACTCGGATATCTTGAGAAAAGATGCATCCACCGAAATTGTGGTGCTTGACGGTCTTGGTGAAAGTTGCTCGGGCTTGATGAGGTAGTCCTCTGTTGGTCGTATCTTTGCATCGTCTTCTTTAGGCGCAAGGTATGTTCGCCTAGAAAGTGCATCGGAACGAATTTGTTGAGAGCCGGGGCGGTACGTGATTACAAAGTTGAATCGCGACAACGATATACTCCAACGGGCTTGTCGACGATTCAAAGACTCTTGGCAGTATACATAAATACTCAAGGTTCTTGTGATCGGTATGAATCGCGACGGAGATCTCGAAAGCACCTTCAAGGAAGTGACGCCATTCTTGGAAAGAGTCGACGATAGCTAAAAGCTCCTTGTCGTGAATCTCGTAATTGATCTCGGCGAAGATAGAAATTTTCGAGTGGGAACGCGCGACAGGATGGAGCGTCCGTCGTCGTCGGATTGTGAAAGGACCGCTCAAGGCAAAATCGAAGCATCCGTTTAGGAAGAACGGCTTCGGAAATCGTGATGTGTGAGAATAGGCGCTGTCAGAACGCCTTCTTCAAAACCTCGAAAGCTTCGTCATTACGTAGTCCACTCGAGCTTGTCCTCGCAAGTCAATCGGGTCAACGGAGCAGACAATCTTAGAGTAATTTCGAATAAAGATTCGGTAGAAGTTGGCAAAACCAAGGAAACATTGTACGCGTCTCGAACGGTAGTTGGTTTCGCCAATCAACGATCATTTGAATCTTCTTTGGGTCCATGGATAGACCCTCTCCGAAAAATGATGTAGCCTAGGAATTCGACTTGAGGTTGATGGAAGACGACTTTTCCAACTTCGCGTATAACCCGGCAGTGCACAAACTTCTTCAATACCAATCGGACATGGTTGGTGTGATCTTCTTCATTTTGGAGAACACCAATATGTCGTCGAGGTAGCAAACAACAAAGTTGTCTAGGAACTCTCGAACACGTCGTTCATTAAGTGTTGGAAGATGGCGGTGCGTTGGTAAGACCAAAAGGCGTGACATTGTATCCGAAATGTCCATACCTCGTTCGAATGCGCCTTCCACTCGTCACCTTCCTTGATACGTGTCGGGTTATACGCTCCACGAAGATCGATCTTGGTATAGATCTTTCTTGACCGAGTTGGTCAAGGAGTCCCGAGATGAGTGGTAATGGATCTGATTCTTGATCGTAACCTTATTCAGGCCGCGGTAGTCCACGCACATCCGAAAGGAACCGTCCTTCTTCTTGACGAATAGAATAGGAGCTCCGCAGGTGACTTGAGTGTCGGATGAAATTCTTTGCAAGATTTTCATCAAGTAATCTCGCAATCAATGGCTTCGTCGTTCTGCGAAAGATCGTAGATCGGGCCAAATGGTGGTTATGCACCTTCTTGAAGCTCGATGCCACAATCATAGGGTCGGTGTTGAGGAAGTATGTCAGCATTCTTCTTCTCGAATACGTCTGAAAATTCTTCATCTTCACCGGTAGTTTGGTGGTCGCTTAGATATGTTGTGATGACGGAATTGCATAAATTGCAAACATATTCCCGTCCTTGGCAGCCCTCATAAAGGCTCGGGCACCGACCATGAGCGGAGTTTTGACCTCAGGACTTTGGGCTTGGGAAAGAGAAGACTGTAGGTTATTCTTAGGATGTTGTGAAGGGAAATAGGGAGCTATAGTTTGATATGTAAGTTTTCGTGTCTTCCAATCTATACTTGGATTGACCATTTCTAACCAAGAGAGACCTAAGACAAGAGGATTAGAGGGAGAGCTAATGATATTAAATACAACAGTAATTTGATGTCCTTCTAAGATAATACTCAAAGGTTTAGTTTCGTAGGTAACATCTCCTGAAATCAGCGGCCTACCGTCAATGACCTCTACTGCTACGGCATATTTCTTAGGAACTGTAGGCAGGTTATGACGTTTGACAAGGTCTCTATCAATAAAACAAGCGGAAGCTCCCGAATCTAACAAAGCTTTAACCTTTATACTATGCGGATGGAAATCTATTATAAGCGGGATATTAAAACATCGAGAGGGTTCAGAGGATAAGATAGGACCTGATGACGTAGAAACACTTGTCCCCGCACGGTCCCTCTGTGGTGGCCGTTGTCGTTTTCGATATGAACTCCTCGTGGTCCCGCTTCACAAGACTTATAGTACCACGAAATTTGTGCGGCTTCGATCTCTCGAGTTTAACAGGCGATTCCTCCACCCGTGGTTTTTTTCTCCACAAGATAAAGATAGATGTTCTCTACGACGTCGTCCTTTCTTTCTTCTTCGGATAACTTCTTGACCTTTGAAGAGTCGATTTGCATGGGTTCTACCGTCGAAGTGTTGAGTGGTGTCTGGCGAGATGGAGTTTGTGTAGTCCGCTCGATACGATCCAAAGAGCAATCGTCGCTTTCTTGTCATTGCTCAAACAATCGGTTGTCGCATCGATCGCTTGAGTAATAGCCTCCGATAACGCGTGGTTGGGCAAGGCAAGTTCAAGAACAAGGTTTTGATATCGTCACGAAGTCCCCATCGAAACATAGTGATGAGAGCCGTGATCGTTCCAATCAAGGTCACAAGAAATTTGTTGAAACTCGCAACGTGGTGAAGTTTGACGTGAACGTTGTTGTAGGGAACGGAGTTTTGCGCCGCTACTGCGCTCGATCTCTTTCCCAAACGTTCGCGCCTAGTTCTTCCAAAACTCCACACGGCACAAGAGTGGAGAGTTTTTCTCCAAGCAGAGATGAGAACCATGATAACGCGATTCCAGGTGAAGAAGGTCCCGATGAATCCGACTTGTATTTCTTCCGTTGAGTATCTTTGAGGTTGGAGACGGAAGACGAGCCGAATTTGATTCACAAAATCTCGAAGCTTCGTGCGATCTCCATCAAACTTGTCTGACAAGCTCACTCGAGGCTCCTTAGGTGCTTGTGGATGTGACAATTGACTTGCAACGGGGTCACACGCGTGGACTTGAGCGAGTCGCTTGGTGTTGTTCCATGGCGTGTCGTATGTTGGCATTCTCTTCTTTGTAGTTGTCGTATCAAGACGACCATGTCGTGCATCTCGAGATTTGAAACGTCGCCCATCTTGAATTAGAAAAGTCTGGAGATTCACAAGTAGATAAAAAAATGAGATTTCCATTTGTGTCTTTCTAGGGATAATGACCGGAAGAGGTGATCTCAAGAGGTTCAAATAGAATTCCTCACTCCTCCTGTCGGATAAGAACATCTCTTAGTTCACTCTTTGATCTAAAGAAAAACGCACTTCTGAAACAACGGACTTGGGATAAAGGAAGTCGATTCAAGTCCATGCAAAAACTCTCATGAAAAACTCTAAGACATGAATTTCTCTAGGAAATATTAAACGTAGAATCTCACGGACAAAACGCCAGTTATTCACTCTCTTCAAACTGCGGATGACAACTCAAAGACAAGACTCGACAGAGAATTGAGGGGAGACCTCAAATGGGGACCAAGAAAGACTAGAAGTGAGGGGATTCCTCGCAGAAGACTCAAGATGATACTGGAAGGAAGACAAGAAGAAGTAATATTGATAAGAGGAGGAATAGATACAACTGGTGTTGAAGAGAGTGAAGAACAACGACCTTCAACTCTCTATATATACTAGGCTAGAAGAAACTTCCGGAGTAAGGTCCTAGAAGCTCCTATGGAACCTTCCGGAGACTCGTGGGAGCTTCCGGAATCTAGGAAGGTCAAGCGGAACCTTCCGGAAGTTTATAGAACCTTCCGGAAACAATTGGATCCTTATGGAACCTTCCGGAAGCTTAGAGAAGCTTCCGGAAACTACTAGAACTATCTGGAAGCTTGTGGAAGCTTCCGGAAACTACTAGAGCTATACGGAAGCTTGAGGAAGCTTTCGGAAACTAGTGGAAGGTTCTAGAACCTTCCAGAAAACTTGAACTTGCAAAATATACGGAAACTAGGAAATCTTTGAGAAGTAGGGCTGATCACGGTAAACTCATGGGGTGTGGATAATACCCTGTATGGCATGTCCGTGACAGGTGGCTGGAATCGAATTAGGGAGTTTTTTTTTAAAAAATTCTATGGTCTCATGGTTGATTAGATGAACAGTAGGTTTTACAGGTTTTCTATGCTGTTGGGGTGTTGTTTTCGTGTTCCGGTGTGAGTTCGTGGTCCCAGGACTAATGACATGGCTTGTTGATTTTGTTGCGATTCTGAGCGCCAAATTCCCGCCGGAGTTCATTCAAGAATTTGTTGAAGATGATGATCATGAAGTAGTTAGTTAGCAAATGGAGCCACCTAGAAAGAAATCACGTCCACCGGTTGTTGTAAATGGTAGGATTCGCCACAATAGATCTAAGGTAGAGTCGAGCAACTAAGTGTTATGGTAGCCTCCTACCATCGCATTTTTTTAAAGTATAGCAATGGCCGAAAAATATGTACTCCAATTAATTCCAAATCTTTGTATGGAAGCTTGTGTATGCAGATTATCTTCAACGCTTTGAAGATAATACATTCCAAGAAGAAACTTTAAAAGAAAGATTACGTGAAACGTTGCGCGAGTTAAAAACCGAACATCCAACAAAGAGGACAAATTACCACGCGCCATTCAACCCGACAATATTATTGATCAAATAAAATTAATCGATGGACATGCAACAAGAAATGTCTTGCGTGTACGTCAAGCATTTATTGATGCTAGAAGCCCAAGTTTGGGATCATCGCAATCAAGCCCTCCCACAAGTCTCGAGTTGGTGTCGATGAGCAAGCTCAAGTTCCATCAAGGGCGGCAAGAAGAAATTCTCACGCGGCGGACGGCGTGTGTTGGGCGGTAATAGTCGGGCGGCGCCGCAGCCTCCCCCTCTCAAGCGCGATCACCCGGGGTAGTAATTCTCGGTGCAGTGAATGCAACCTCTCAAGAAAAAGATAAAGTGTTGTCGGGCGCGAAATTTTGGCGGAGCAAGCAAAGGGCATTGTCACAATCGCTCTGAGCTATGCATACGGACAAGACCATCGAGAATCGCTCATGAGTGCTAGAACTGAATCTTCTTTAGCCAAGGTTGACTCGGAGAGAAGGAAAGCCATGTTTTTTGCGGCTAAGGCAAAAAGTGTCATGCTTGGAGATCTTCTAAAGTTGAGGGATGCCGAGGTTTATTCTGAGGAGGAGTTTAGGGTTGAAAGTAAGAAGATCATACAAAGCTTTGAGCATATGTAATAGCACTTAGTTTATAAATAAATCACTTGACACTTCTCTTTATATCCCTTGTGAGTACTATTGCGATCATGTCTTCATCACGGGATTTTTAGCGGCCTCATTAATATACAGGGATCATAATTTGATCGTAGGACATGGAAAAATAACTTCAATTCAAGAGATTAATGATGGATATATTTTATTTTTTGGTACTCAACGGTTAAGATCTTGCAATCTATTAGGGCTCATGACTCAAATGGTTGAAATTGGAAAAAAATACCCTCATTCTCATCTATGACCCTTTTTTGAAAATGAGTTTTTTGGGTAAAAATAAGTTGGGGCATTTAGGGGTTAAGCTTGAAATGTCTTAATCTATCAGGTACATTTGAATGCACTATAAAAGCTATTTGCACAAGATTGATTAGACTGAAAGCATGGTTTTAATTGTTTATATGTAAGTTATTGCAAGTATTTTGGTCTTTTTCTTTTTTTGACACACAAGAGCAAAAGAGGTTTAAGCGAGGGTTTACATTGAGTGGTAGGAGATTTCATACCAAGAAATCAAACTTGCAACCCTAAGGCAATAAAAGCCTTATAGGTACCAAACCACCATCCTCTACTAGTTTGAGGTCGTTTTATACCATATTTGTAGCTATTATACTAATTAGCAAAATTTTGGTGCTAACTTAGAGGAAGCAAATGTATTAAGGAAAATTAAAGTGTTTGACAAACATTCTTTGTTTCACGTTTTCGATGACAAGCTAAAACTTTTAACCCCTAAAGATCCAAGAAAGCCAAAACGGCTTTTTGCTATTTTGGGCAGCCTAGATGAAGGGGTTAAAATTAATAGTTTTGCTTAAGATTTTTATTGGGTTTTCCTTATACTACAAAGTGTATTCGGTAGAAATTGCAAAGTGAAATTCCAATTTTTGAATTCTCTAATGTAAATCTTAGTTTTCATGTCCAAATCACGCAAAAATAAATAAATAAATAAATAAAATTATATATATATATTTATTTATTTATTTAATTTATTTTTATTTTTAATTTTATTTTTGATGTTTTTTTAAGTTTTAATTTTTGAAATTTGTTCATGATCAAATAGTAAGTTATAAACGACACATTTCCTACTACATAAGAGTTGTTGATTAATAATGGCTCAATAATGGCTCAAATTTTCGATTTAGTCATGATTTCTACTACTAGAACTAGACTCTAATTGGAATCCATCCCAAAAAATAAAGTTGAAATCTAATGATGAACGAAGGAGATATAGCTCTAAAAAAAACTAAACCATCTTAAAACTTTTTTCTTTGTGGAAACAACATTGCAAATCCAATACCAAAATTATCTGGATTGAAATTCTTCCAACTTGAAAGTTGTTAGATTTCATCATATAATCATGATCATGTAAAAAATTATATCAAAAAATATTTTTGGTTTCACATAATTGGCTTGCAATGGTAAAACATGCCTAATGTTTGAAATCCCAAAACCAAAAGCTACCGTAAATATAAATACTTATAAGTGTAAAACATGGAGAAAGTAGAGAGGGACACCGTAATGAGACTATGTAACGCACTTAGCCTAAAAATCACCTTCCCATCCCCTATCATCTCCTTCTCGAATCCTTGCACCTACTATTGCAAATGAAAGGTCTCTACGCCGGCGGTGCAAAAAGTTTGTGAGTATGGCAGCGGAAAGAAATAAATGTTGAAACTTAGGCTTTGTAGCATCAAAACGCTTCCCTAAACGCCGCCATTTTTGTTTCATACCTCCAATTCCCCATTCGACTCGCACCCTATAACCTGCATGCATTTTGTTGAAAGCGTAGACTGCGGTCTCATCATGGTTTTCTTCAAGTTCACGTGGTGCAATGCGACGCATTACAAATGCCTCCAAACCTTGATAGCCAGGGTCGCCAAGAATGTACTCAAAATAATCATCGTGGTGAGTGAAAAAATCACGCCAATTAGCGGCCAAGTCAGAACGCCGCAACACGTTGATGTCATGGTATGCACCTGGGAACCCGGCCTCCACATAGATGAAAAGACCAAAATGATCTACAACAACCAAATTGTTCATGCAATACATCTTTTTTCGACCGTTGTAGTAACGACCATGGTTCTCATCCCTCCATGGACGTCGAATTTTGACCAATGTGCCATCAATAATGCCAATGCACCCCGGAAACTCATGTACACGAGATGTTGCCTCTACCCTCTCATCCACACTTGGCCACTTGATTTCATCACGCAACGCCTCGTTAATGCACGATGATAAAAAGATCGTATCATCATTGATGGCACTTTTGGACCAATTCTACATGAATGTGTCTAAAATTGTAATGTTGTCATGCTTGAGGTAGAGTAAAAAGTTGAGAATGCGTTGCTCAGGTGACAATTTTGAAGGCCGACCGGGCAAAATGCGATTTTGACCACTACTACGTGCATTGGCAACAATGATGGGCACAACGAACAAACAAAGTTCATCAAATTCTTGGAGTGTGAAATTTGTGTTACCCTTGAAGAGTGATGGTGTAGAACGCATGGTTGCCAGCACATCTCTCACACCTTCATGGGGATTTACTGATTGAAACCCCCCTTCCTCCCATTCATTTCCATGGAACAAATTGAACGAACTTGAGGCCGCCAATGCACAATGAAACATCATCGAAGCCTCCTCTTCCATCTCTTCCATCAAATTGTCATCAGTACTAGTACTTGAAGAAGACACAAGCAACTCCATGTCACTATCGGAAGAGTCGGCCATGGTCCAACAATATAACACCTTGCACAACACAAAAAAAAATACAGTTCTTTGCAAGCTCTATGCCACTACTCTCACGCCCTGTGCCAAACCCAAGCACTCAAGCACTTCAGCACTTCTTTGCACTTAAAACACTCCCTATGGATTTAATTCGCTTGAACACTCCTTGCACTGAAACACTCTCTATGGATTCAATTCACTAGAACACTTCGACTATAGTGCTAATTTTCTCCTGTCCATGAACGCTCCATGTGTATTCTTTGAGCACTCCCTGTGAATTCGAACACTTGTATGAATTGCCATGGTCTTTGCAGCAGAGGGTTGTACAATATGTAAGTGCCGGAACATTGCTCATGAATGGAGGAGGTGTTTGTGACCAAGTCGATGAAGTCCTGTTCCAACCAACTGGATGAGTCAAATTTCCAGGCGGCCGCTTGACCGGGGTCGTGGAATCTGCTTCATGAGTGGGGAGGCATCGAAAGGTGGTTGTGACTGACACGGAGGGAACGTGGGCCACGGACTTTGAGCCGGGTTGCCATTTACAGCTCGTTACATTAGGCCCTTCCACCTGTCCCGGAGTTGGCCGAGGAGCGCGACTAAGCCGACTTCGTGTTTCCGCCCCATCTGATGCGCTGGAACGTACGCTAAGGATCAAATATAGCCCAACCATGTCTGGAGCGTACACTTGGGCATGTGTTTATTGCCCCGGAATTCAAGACGAGTACTTTACGTTTCTCAAATTTTAGATGAACAGTGCACTCATTTCCAACCCAAACACAAGCTCACTTTACGGATAACTCTATTATCAAAGAAAATAAAAAATAAAAAATAAAAAATAAAAAATAAAATCACGGACAGCGCAATTACAAAAATGTTTTTGCGACAGAGTTTTTTCATCCAAACAACATAGAAATATCATTCATCGAAGTACGGGATTAGGGTTTTGGGGCTTCGTCAGGGGACAAGGCCAGAGCTCGAACATGGCATCGGTCCTTTTCTTCGCCAGACTCGCGGTAGCTGCGTCTGTTGCCGAAGCCGTAAACGATGACGAAGCCAGTGAGGACAGCGAGCAGGAACAAGGAACTTGTGCGCGGTATCAACCGCAACGGCAGGTCCAAGACGTACCACAAGAGGGGACTGTGGGCAATCAAGGCAAAGAATGGTGGCACCTTCCCTACTCACCAGAAAGCCGCAGTCGCTGCAGCTCCTGCTGTCCGTGCCCCTAAGTTCTACCCCGCCGATGACGTTGCCAAGCCCCTGCACAAGAACAAGGTCATCAACCCTCCCAAGCTCAGGTACACGATTCCTTGCTCTTTAGGGTTTTGAATTTCTGATGCATTATACACAATTGTGCCGATTTTGCACTTACACAGGTCTATTCTGCTCCGATTGAGCTTTCGAGGAACTTGTAGCTATTGTGAACTTCGAAAGGTCTCCATCATTACCGTGGGCATAATTAGCTACATTCTCGTTGTCAAGTAAAACCAGATTTCGTTATCGAAGTTTATGTAAGATTCTGAATTTTTATTGTAGTTCTCTCTCTAGGATTATGGTTCTTCAGTATTCTAGAGGGAGTTCAGATAGGTGTTGTTACTAGCTTGGGATCGTCCTTAGGGTTAGGACGTCTCCAGGAATCATATGCGGTTCGGGTGATGCTTTAGAGTTGATGTGAAGTGCATTTGCGTTGATAGAGACCTCGAGAAGATTGTAGTTAGCTTTGACTCCGAAAGGATTCTTATGTCGCTTGTTAGATTCTTGTTTTCGATTAAATGCAGGTTTTACTACTATATTTCTGTAGCTTTATTGTAGTTGTCTCCCTGGGATTATGATTTTACAGGATATTTAAGGAAGTACAGACAGGTTTCGTTACCAGCTTGGGATCAGCGTTAGGGTTTTGAATCCTTTATGATTCTTACACAGTTCGGCCGATGCGCTAGTCGTATATGAATTCAAGTTAGGCGATAGAGCGTTCGATGAATTTGTAGTTAGCTTCGACTCCGAAAACTTTGACTCTGGATATTTTATCACTGTGCACGTTTTTTTGCTATTCCTGTTTTTTAGAAGAAGGAGATCGCCGTTTTGAAGTTTCGTGAGCTTCGTTGTAGTTACCCTCTCAGGAGTGACGATTCGTTAGGATTCTGAAAGAAGTACAACTCAGATGTATTGGACGCTGATCTGCTCACAATATTAAGAAGGAGTCTTGGTCAGTTTCTGGTAGTATAATTCTTCTGTCACTCATACTGGGATATCGTAGAGGATCAGGCTGTACTTAAGTGATAATGGAATCGGCATACAGGTCAAGCATCACCCCAGGGACTGTTCTCATCTTGCTGGCTGGTCACTTCAAGGGCAAGCGCGTGGTCTTCCTGAAGCAGTTGGAATCTGGCCTTCTCTTGGTTACTGGCCCGTTCAAGGTTAATGGTGTCCCTTTGAGAAGAGTAAACCAGGCGTACGTTATCGCTACATCAACGAAGATTGACATCACCTCCGTTGATGTTACTAAGTATGCTGATGCTTACTTCAAGCGGGCCGTAACTAAGACGAAGAAGGGCGAGTCTGAGTTCTTCGAGGCTGAAAAGGAGGTAAGAATCTGTTGAAGTCCGATTCTTGTTCTAATAAATTATAAGTCTACAAACTCAGAACTCACGTGAGAACTTTGTCATTGTAGAAGGAGGAGACAAGCTTGTCTGCGGAGAAAAAGGAGGACCAGAAGGCTATTGATTTCAAGCTGATCCCTCTTATCGAAGCAGTTCCGGAGATGAAGACTTACTTGAATGCCAGGTTCAGTTTGAAGTCCGGTGTGAAGCCACATGAGCTTGTATTTTGAATACCCACAAAAATGGGATCTCATTACATTTTTCTCGTGAGAAACTTCACTGGGTAAACACTCTGATTGTTCTTTCTTTAAGAGGGCCTAAAATCATGAATTCTGTATAACGAGTAATGCTTCAACAAATTGTGATACCACTAGATATGGTGGTTTCACCCTCATACACCTCATAGCAAAGTTCGTCTCGTTTTTAAATTTTGTAGCGGATTCTTTTTTGCATTTATGCTTTCTAATTTTTTTTGAGTTTTTATCTGTTCGTCGAATTTGGTTTGTACACTGCAGCCCGCACTTGCTTTTTAGAATATTTCGTACGAACAATGATGGGAGGAGTTTCCGCCTTCTTTTCAAGAATGGGCAATTTCACGGGTGAGTACCAAGAGAAGATTCAATGCATGAATCACATCTTCAAGTTGATACATCGTGGATTTACGAATATTGTTTCCATCGCCAATCTCAACAGAAATGCTCTACAATGAATTTTTTTTTCGTTATCGAAATCCGTTCCGTTATCGAGCAGGATACTTTGAGAAAAAACCTACGTGTAGAAATTGTCACCAATATGCCTTGAATGAACCCCTTTGGATTGAGATGCTCGTAACAACCGCAATTGATTCTCTGTTATGATGTCAGTGAAGCATTCTACACCATTACATGACGTATGTGATTTGCACACAAGAAACATCTGCTCCAATGAGCCAAAATTTTGTTCTAACCTGGAATGGTGTGATATTGCCACTATCAAGGTTTTTCCCAGCTGTCCACGTGAGATAGATATATTACGCTTGAGTATGCAATTGATGGTTGTGTGTATCGTGAAGGTCTGTGGGTTTAAATAGAGTTTCGTGTGGAAACAAAATCACATGAATCCATAACATACTTCCAGCTTAATTAAGTATTAATCCACAAAGTGCATTGGAATGGCAATGAAGTTTACCTTACTGAGGTGTTGAGAGATTATCACCATTACATATATTTGTATATAAATATAGTATTTTAAAAAGTACTCCCTACCACTTAGTACTACCCCTTTAGCTTTGATCACCACCTTCACATGGATAGGCATGCTTGCAAGGAGATTCTCAATCATCTCTCAAGACACCTCGTCCCATGCCCTTTGAATGTCACTAATCCTTCTGTGTTTTGCTCTCCAAGATGGTGCCTTTTGTGACCTTCTATAAGTTTTCGATAGGGTTTGAATCACATGACTTTGCTAACCTTTATAGCTTGTCTATGCTGTGTGCTTGCCTTTTCTCACTTGCTTCCTTGCTACAGTGCACAGGAGCACCATCTTCCATGAGTATAAGTGTTGGAGGGGGGGGGGGGTTGATTTCTATCCTCAATCTCTTGTGTTCCTTCTTGTCTTACTGTCCTTATTGGCCTTTCCTTATTGTCCTATCAAAGATAGGTTCCAAATTTTGATCCCGCTCATCATCAATGATCATGTTAGGTAAAATAATGCAACACATCATGATGTCATTTATTGTTTTTGACTCCCACTATCTACAAGGATTCTTCACAATCTCCTATCGGGCTTGGAGGTAACCGAAAGCCCTCTCCACCTCTTTTCTAGTCTCTGCTTGCATCTTTGTGAAATGTTGCTATTTTTCACTTTGAGGCTCGTGAATGGGTTGTAAAAAACATGACCACTCTAGGTAGATTCCATTAGCAAAGAGGTAGTACCTTCGGTAAGTGGTGCCATTCACCAAAAAACTAGTTCAAATTGTTACCTTCTCCGCGCAATAAGTTGTTTACTATCGGCGAGCGGTCCAAGACATTAATGTCATTGTTTCTTTAGGGGAGCATAATAAAAACATGCCAAATTCACATGCTCTAATCGGCAATAGCCTTCAAAATGACACTCTTTACATCTTTATCTTGGAATTGACCTTGCCATGCAACTGGGCAATTCTTCTATTTCCAATGCATGCAGTCTAGAGTAGCGAAAATTCCAAGAAAGCCTCTCACTCCATTGTTCTCCATGTGCTTCTCATAATTTGCAAGGGATGGTTGTCACAAGAATACGGAGTTGAAAGAAACACATATAGCTATTGTGAACCTCTTTGTAGCCTCGATAGTTGTACTCTCCCCTATGCGATGATACTCAGCAAGCATGTGTATTGCAACAATGCATTTCTGCAAGCATGAAAGACTCAACCAACCCATGATGGCATTCTTCTTTTGACAAACCAATGGTCATATGTACTGTACACACCTCTAGTGATGGGGTCATACCAAGGCTACTACACCATATCCCATCAGAACTCTGAAGTTAAACCCTTAGAAAGGACCGGAGTTTCTATCTATCTATCTACACACCTCTCGTATAATAAGTAAAAACAACTTCCTCCTCATTTTGAAGCGTCTCTTGAACTTCACTGAATTATAGGTAGGATTTTCTTAAAAGTAGTCCTCAAACAACCTCTCATCAGCTGTCTCCCTTTTTCCGATAAATGTATCTTCTGCCTATTTTTGTACTTATCAGCAATATTTTGACTAGCTTTACAGACAAAGTGCACACATGGATTAACTAGATGAGTTGTATATTAATATATTTTGCAAATGTTCCCCTTCATTTTAAACTTGCATTTCATTGATTTTTTAAGTATCAATGACATGCAATAAATATCTCTCTTTCCACCACCAAATAGGAATACTTAAACCATTATGTTATTGAAATCCAAACTTTGCAAACAACATGCAAATGTCCAATGATTATAATCCCTAAATGTCCTTGGGGTATTTTTATCCGAAAATTCATTTTCAGAAACAGTGTCATGGATGGAAATGAAGATAAGCTATTTAGATCTTAACATGACAAACTTGTAAAAGAGTTTTTGTAGATAATGTGGACCAAAACTTGACTCATGAAACCTGATAGATCACGAGATCGTAATATATGAGTGCACGAAACAAATTACTATTTACCATAATTTTTATTGTGAAGTGAAAATACTACTAACATGAAATTCGCAATTAGAAAATCATCATCTATAAAGTTGTTCATCTTCATCTCAAAGACTCCATTGTACCAAAAAAATTGATGTAAAAAACATCTAGGCTCAAATAGTTGTCTTGCAGTGGTGAAAATTGCCAAAAACTTTACAAAGGAAAAATAGTCGAAGACTAGATGCCTTTCACTCAAATCCATGGAGTATCTCAATATATTTTTGATTGGTTTAAGGTTTCTACCACTAAAACTAGACTATGAACTGAATGCACCCCAAAAAATAAAGTCAAAACCTAATGGTGGATGAAGGAGCTCTAGCTCCTCAAAAATCATCGATTTTATCACTTTTCTCATTGTAGAAACATTATTGCAAATCCAATACCAAAGTTATTTGGATAAAAAAATTCCAACTGTAAATTTTTTGCTATGCATCTAAAGATCACACTTATGTAAAAAAAATCTCATGATTATTTTTGATTTCACATATTGATTGGCTTGCAATGGTAAAACATGCCAACTGTTTGAAAATCCATGTACAAAAGCTGCCTTCACTAAATTGCATGCCATTTATTCATGCTTTATTTTGTGGGTTTGGGATTTTTACTACACAAACTAGACTTGATTTTTGACTCAACTCAAGTAATTTTGTCAAAAACGGAGTCTGCATGAAGAAGTTATGGCTCTTCAAAGTTTCTGCCCTTCATCTAGAAATGTCGTTTGTCGACATCAGGGACGTTCAGGGGTTGGTCATGGCCTAACATTTCTACTTCTTCTATAGTTACTTTCTCATCATTGGTTCTTGGTGATTCATGACCATTATATATACACTTAAATATACAAGTTAATGAATATAAAGTCAATTTTAGTAGCTTATAAAAAAAAACTGATTTTCTCTTTAAATTCCTATCTTTCTAAAATTGACCGGTCTTCAAAACTAAAAATATCTAAGGTATGATTGAAAATTTGTTGGAATGGTTATGGAAAGAGAATGTTAGTGAATGATCGTATATTTTTTTGTCTTGAACACCAATGGCAAGGATTTCAAATTCAATTATCTATCCACATAATGGACTTTCAAATATGATATATGGAGCCTAAGATTTGAATAGCTTACCTTCAATTACAAATATGAAAAAAAATAAAAAAATAAAAAAACCATCATGTACTAGTAAGAACCTTCTTAATTTATTTATTTATGAAGACAGACTTGAACCATTGTATACTGGGCACTATTTTTTAACCCAAAGCCACATATTTTTAGTCACTTTCTGATCACCTTCAACAACTTCAACCCACCATTTCATCAAAATTTGACATTTTAGAGGAATTGCCAGTTGACCCTTTTGTAGCTCTATTCCATGGTTGGGTGATTTTCTGGTTGGGGTACCCAAAAAGGTTGTCCCATGAACAATTGCACTCTATGCTGGTGTGACAAACATATCCATTTTTAAACTGTAATACAATAAGACTACATTAGATGTGGTTTTAGTTGTCTATACTTATAATGTATCAAGAAAAAAAATTAAAAATTAAAAAAATATTTTGAAGTAATTTTATTTGATTTTTTAGTTGAAAAAGTAAGTCATGTTCCAATAACCTAAAATCCATAGAATCAAGCAAATGGAATATCAACCATTTTTATTTTAATATGATTTTTGAATATGACCTACATCTTCTTGTATAGAATACAAAATAATTTATTTAATAATAAAAAAATTAATTCATTGTGCACTATAATGCCTGCAAATCCCCAAATTCAACACTTTTTCCCTCATCTATGAATGGATCCAAAAAAAATAAAAAATCTAAAAGAAAATCTATAGGCATACATACTTTGATTTCAATGAGGTGCATGATATTTTATTTTCTATTCTAGGGTCTTTTTACTTGATTAAAATGACTAAATTAGACAAACTTTGGAGGCTTTCAATAAAAATAACCTAATTAGTGTGTCCAAAAAGTGATACCCCAAGCTTACCATTGCCCTATAATGCCTGCAAATCCCCAAATTCAACACTTTTTCCCTCATCTATGAATGGATCCAAAAAAAATAAAAAATCTAAAAGAAAATCTATAGGCATATATACTTTGATTTCAGTGAGGTGCATGATATTTCATTTTCTATTTTAGGGTCTTTTTACTTGATTAAAATGACTAAATTAGACAAAATTTGGAGGTTTTCAATAAAAATAACCTAATTAGTGTGTCCAAAAAGTGATACCCCAAGCTTACCATTGCCCGGTTGTCACATTGGACAATTTACTATTCATCACACTGGACACTTTGGACGACCTTATATCTTGGCTTTATAATCGGGTAAATTTGAAGGTAGTAAATAGAATTTGTCCAATGTGCTCAATGTGGTGAATAGTAACATGTACAATGTGACAACCCTACTCCATTCTTCTTTCACCAAAATATTGCAACAACTTTTGAAGTGATTAGAGCCCAAGTGAAGTTAAATGTGATTGTCATATGTGAGTTTTAGTAACCCTAGTACACCATTGTTATTCTGTCCCCAGGCATATCATCAAGGATAGGTGGAACAAGCATTTTAATTATGCCAACCTCATGATTATTGGGCTTATTTTTCTTATTTATTCAAGTCTTAAACAACCCAACAGGCCAACACATGTTTTGTACTCACAATATCATCTCTCCTCTCACCTTTGGAGGATACCATGTCTGGTATCTCTAAGGTACTAGTGGCTAGGTAAGAACTAGCATAGTGTTCACCCTGAGAGGAGTTAATTGTCGCACCAGTGGTGTTAATAACCTCCGGGCATACATACAAGGATAGACATACAAGGATAGGTCGAACAAATAGTCTATTCACGCCAGCCTCTAAATAGGTTGTTGTTTCTCTTCTTCTCCTCTCATTGTCAAGAAATTTCTACTTACGTACGATCATGTTCAATCAATCGATTATTACAGTAATCGATCAAAAGGAGAAAACACTTATAACCATTTCATTCAGCAGCACATGTGCCTTCATTTTTTCCAGTTTTTGATTTACAAAAGCACCAACAGTAATCGAAGAGCCGATTTCAGAATAAGACAGCCATTTCTCTGACGTCAATTACAAATATGTTGGCCAGCTAAAACAGTCGTGCATTCGCAGAATACTAAATTTAAAGCATGAGGTCGCACGAGCTCCATCCGCATGCAGTCACGAGAATCATAAAGTGGATCATAAAGCACACGAAATATTCAACGCCTTTGAAATTCTCAACACTGTGCGCATCGGAAGCAGCAGCAACCCACTAATCCAAGTGCTGCTCATCAAACTCTAGATTAGTCTATTGAAACAGCTCGATCGAAGAGAATCCTGCAGGACCCTTAATCGAAAGCAGCTCCCATTCTTCTTAATTGATAAATACGAGAAAAATGAGTATGAAAGTAGGTACTTCTTAACAACGATTTCTCGATAAGCGCCACCCGTGAAACTGGCACCGCGCCCCAAATCGGCGGCTTCTCAATCCATTTCGACCGTCTACTCGGCCTCGTGGCTTGTGATTGAATAAAATATGTCCTCGGCTTGAGCTGCTTCCGGGTATAAGTGAGCCCGACAGATCTGATCAGTACACCTCCAGGATTCATCTTTCTGGTGTCTCGTACTCCACCTCGAGCCCCTTGGCTCGGATTCAGTGAGTGCGATCCATTGTCGATCGGGGACGCTGTTCCTACAGACTTGCTTCTGCTGAGAGCACGTGGGGGTTTAGCGCTTGTGGATACAATCATTCATGGTTACTGGGCTTTGATTCTGTTCGCATCGGTCAGCATTATCAAGCGAGACAGTTGCAGCATCTGTTCGATCGATCGTTTCTTGCCCGGTAGCTGCTGTATTCTATAGACTGACGAGTAAAGAGGTATTGCCATTCGTTACTCAGCGGTTGATTGCTACTTCTACTCGCATTGATCGATTGATTGCAACTTCTGCTAGCTAGGTAGACGTTGGATTGAGATGGAGCTGAATCAGTGAGGCTTGAAGAGCAGTTACCAGAATCTGATAGCTTCATACTTGTTTCACTCAGGAAAAAACAGAAAATAAAATTAAATTATACAGGTTTCGATTTGTATTCGCTGAACGCCTTTGAACGCAAGCGGAACGCAAGAGGAACGCAGGCGACAGTAGGCTCGATCAGCTCACAAACTCATGGTTTAGTGGACACACATTCATTCAGCAGTGCTGAGGACATTCGAAGATGGCGTCGATGATGGTTCGGACTCTGGCGGTGATCACCATGTGCGTCGCCCTGCTCGGGCAACAAGCGGCGGCGGAAACGCACTACCTGGAATGGAGTGTAAGTGCTCCCATTGAACATCACTTGGTCGACTGCTTGACAATCTGAGTGCCAATTTGATCCATTGTCAGCAGCACTTCCCATAGAACATTTGAGCGCAGAATACTGTAAGCCGTGACATACAACTGAATTTCGGGTGCTAACTACATGTCGGAAGTGTTAGTCAGTAGCTCAAAGTATATTCAATGTCGTTGCATCATTCTGGGATCGTGTGTCTATGTTACAGATTCAAAACTCGACGATTACGAGGGATTGCTCCACTGTGACCGTCGCGACCGTGAACGGCATGTTCCCGGGACCAACAGTGACCATCACCGAGGGTGACACGCTTGTGGTGACCGTGACGAACAATCAGATCTACCCTGTCACCATGCACTGGTGCGCCATTACCCTGTGCTTGTTCCGAGTGTGAAGCACTACCTGATTCGAAGGATGCGATTCGGAATCCAACATACTGACTTGTGGAGGTTGGTGCGACACATGCAGGCACGGAATCAGACAGTTCGGGACGAACTACGCGGACGGGCCCGCATACATCACGCAGTGCCCCATCCAGCAGGGCGGGTCTTACATCTACGAGTTCACCGTCACAGAGCAGAGCGGGACGTTCTTCTACCACGCCCACATCAACTGGTTGCGAGCCACGGTGCACGGAGCGTTGATCGTGAGGCCCAAGCTGACTCCCCCGTATGGCCCCGTGAAAGCCGAGATCCCAATCATCCTGGGAGAATGGTTCGGCATGAATGCCAACGAGTATGAGCTCGGTTTCCTGTACACGCCTGCTCCTGCAGAGAATGTCACCACTATCACGCCCACTGTCAATGGCTTGCCAGGACCGCTCTACAACTGCTCCAACGGTTTGTCCTTGAATTAAACCAGCATCAATTAACTTTCGTACAGTCAATTGCACACATGTGACTGTTTATTTGAGCCGACTGTGTTGTGAATTCTACGCACGCTACGGAGGCACTGCCACTGCTTCTTAATCCGGTGACACCGTATTGACCTCGGATTTGGTGGCGATGATCGGCTGGGCAGGTGACATCACGGCGTACTCGGTGGAGCCGAAGCAGACGTACCTGCTCCGCATCATCAACGCCGCCATGAACAGCGACTACCACTTCCGTGTGGCCAGCCACAAGCTGATCGTCGTCGCTGCCGATGGCAACTATCTGAAGCCGTTCAAGACTGAGGTGGTGGCCATCACCCCTGGACAGACTACCGACGTTCTCCTCATCACCAGCAGGACCAGAGGTGAGCATTTCTTGTGATTGAGCATGCATGTGCAGTTAATACTTGTATGTCGTTTCAAATGCCGCCTACATGATCGATTGGAGTTTCCGGTTGCGATCAACCGTGTCGGATCTCTGGCAGGGAATTACTACTTCGGATTCAGCGTGGGGCCTGTCCCGAGTGTCGGGACCCCGCCGCCTTCCATTCCGGCGCTGGGCGTGTTCAAGTACACGAATGCCAACCAGTCGGCGCCGCCGTCGCTGCCCGTGTTCCCCAACAACGTCACGCGCAAGTACGTGGACAACTACGTGAAGAAGCTGAAGAACTACAAGGGGACGTACGACATCCCGACGAACGTGACGCAGGACCTGATCTACACGGTGAACACGGCGTTCATCTTCTGCAACGCCGACGAGCCGTGCGCCACCAAGATCATGGGCGCGGTGCAGAACATCACGTTCGACGACCCGACGACGACGTCCATCCTGGAGGCGTACGCCAACGGCGTGAACGGCGTGTACACGGCGGACTTCCCCGACCGGCCGCCGACTCTGAACATCAGCATCGCCAACGGGCCGGACCCGAACTACTTCTACGGCTCGCGCGGCACCCGGGTGAAGATGCTGCAGTACGGCGACGTGGTGCAGGTTGTGCTGCAGAACGTGTTCGCGGCGGGCATCCTGGACCACCCGTTCCACCTCCACGGGCACGACTTTTACGTGGTCGGGCGCGGGTACGGCATCTACAACCCCGCCAAGGACCCGGCCAAGTTCAACCTGGTGGATCCGCCGCTGTACAACACCTTCGGGCTGCCGAATGGCGGGTGGGTGGCGCTGCGGTTCTACGCCAACAACCCAGGCGTGTGGCTGATGCACTGTCATTTCGAGAGGCACAAAACGTGGGGCATGATGATGGCGTTCATCACCAGCGACGGCGGGGGCAACTCTCTGCAGGCGCCTTTGCACCCTCTGCCCAGCTGCAGCGCCGCCTCGTCGGCCACACCTTAGAGCTTGAGAGCGCGATCGATCGATCGATCTAGCTGCGGCTCTAGTGCCTGTATGCATGGATCGATAGGTAGTTACATTCTTTCCATTCTTGAAGCCCTCTAGCTCGTAGAGCGCGTCGGAAATCCTTGCGCTCCTACTGGGCCATTGTGAAGCTTGCCCCAAATTTTGAGTTCCTCATTTTTCAATAAAACCCTTCCTGGATGCGACGCCACTACCATTACTTGTTTGCAATCTTATCTTGCATGAGATTATCTCCCGGCTTAATTATTTAGTACCTGGAAACCAGTAATTATGAACAAATCGTTTGGGGGTAATAGTCTCAAAATCACCTGTTGCACTGTGGAGACAAGCCCATGACATTCACGAACTGCTCCCATATCGTTTCTATAAATCTGTGCAAGCCAACTTGACTGTTACCTCTTTCTTCTTCGTGCTTCGTCTTCTTATTTCCTCCTTCCGCTGCTCACTTCTTTCCTTTGCTTCTCGTTCTCTTTCTGTTTCCTTTTCGGGATTGGTAATGGAATTTGTTTCCAACGGAATTTGTTTCCAATGGAATTTGTTTCAAGAAACAAATATTTACTAAGTGGGACACATTTTTGTCAAACCAATTTCACGCTTCCATTTGTTGTTGTTCACATGTCTACTAGTCAATTGTCTTGTTTTTATTTGTTATTATTCAAACATTCACTAACCTACAAGCTGGCTTCATTGAGCTATTATTTTGCTTCCAAAATTTGGTAAGTAAATTTCATCTCTTTTTGTACACATAAAATTTTGCTTATTCATGTCAATGTGCTGATTTGTTAAGGTGATCGTCACTCATTCTTGGCTCAAATAATACCCTAACAATTGATAAAAATTGATAAAAATTGCCCTCATATTCTACAACGAATTATGAACACTCCAAATCTAAACCTCTTGAAATGAAATCGATGGATTCGATGACATTATGTTTTCTATAGCACAATACTTGTATTAAGAAGCACTTACCTGATGTTCGAGAGACGGATTTTGCCATGGAGCCTTCTGTCTTCACTACACAGTCCTCTCTCCTCTCAACCATCGATAGACGAATTCCAATGGGAGCAATAGAGTCAAGAGAGAAGGGTTCACTACAATCTTGAAAGCAACAGATTGTGGACTCCTTAACATGATGAGCTAAACAAAAATTGTGACATGTGTGGCCACAACTAAGCAGTAAGCACTACAAAATTGCAAGCACTATACCAATATCCACAAACAGGGCAAGCATTGAGACTGAGGGTGGTGGTCACTGGCTTCTCCGGATTGTTGCAAAGTGGTCTCGGAGAGAATGAAAGACCACCTCCATCAATCATTCTCTGAAACTGGTCGCTCAAAGCTACAAGCAAATGCTCCATCCCCAAAACCCTTGAGGAGACACTATTGTGTGTTTTTGTGCTCTTGAGCAAGTAAACGAGATTCTACGCTCTCAACTGCAACCCTACAACCTTGAAAGAACTATACCCCTACAATGAGCTGTTGTTTTGGCAGTAAAAGCTCTGCTAACACCGTGTGAGCCCTAATCCCGGTTGCCCGGTTTTAAGGTCACAAGTTGGGTCGAGATGGTGGGGTGCAACCTAAGTAGTAGCCTTCCAAGCAACGGACTCCAATTTCATTCAATCAATCAAGCAATCAATTTCATTCAATCAATCAAGCAATCAATTTCATTCAATCAATCAAGAATCAATTTCCTTCAATCAAGAAAAGAAAGACCATTCATGCAATGAACTCACCACAATCATCACCACATCAAACAAAGAACCACACATGTTTTTGGGCAATTAAGTTTGCCATTTCCAAGATAATGTTATGTCTAGTATCTAAGATACTACAAATCTACATTGCATAAAAGAAAACACACAAGGAAAAATATAACACAGGAAGGAGGAGCATCTCCTCCTTAAAAGTCATTGTCGTCACCAAGAGGGTCTCCTTGGTAGAATAGTGATTTCTCCCTCGTCCTTGCTCCAATGAGAGTGAGCTTGGTCTCGTTGGAAAGGAGACTCGACAACGCTTCTAGATCTCTAAGGCACGCCTTCCAATTCTTTGTCAATCGTGAGATCTCGTCCTTCAAAGTCGGCCCTCCAACTCTGCCGTCGCCAGTAGGGTCTCCTTGGTAGAATCACGATTTCTCCCTCGTCCTTGCTTCAATGAGGGCGCGCCTAGTCTTGTTGGAAAAAAGAGTTGACGACGCTTCCAGATCTCTAAGTCACGCCTCCCAATTCTTTGTAAATCGTGAGATCTCGTCCTTCAAAGTCGGCCCTCCAACTCTGCCGTCGCCAGTAGGGTCTCCTTGGTAGAATCACGATTTCTCCCTCGTCCTTGCTTCAATGAGGGCGCGCCTAGTCTTGTTGGAAAAAAGAGTTGACGACGCTTCCGGATGTCTAAGGCTCGCCTTCCAATTCTTTGTAAATCGTGAGATCTTGTCCTTCAAAGTCGACTCTCCAACTGCTGCCCTCCTACCTTGTCACAACTCACGCCAAATCTCTCAAATCTTCAACAACAACATTCCAACAACAATCAATCACCAAACTAAACCTAGATTGAACATTTTTTTTTCTACACCTCTTTCCTAACTTTCTTCCTCTCTCACCCACACACCTGAAAAACTAGCCTAACGGCCTTCTCCCCCAACTCTCCCCCCTCCCTGGCTGATCCAGGGAGGTTGAAGCAAAAAGCTTCATCCGTCCAATTGGGCGGATTTCATCCGTCCAGTTGGACGGGCTTTCATCCCTAGTTTTTTCTAACTAATTAGGCAAGGTAAAGGCACCACACTTCATACTAGGGATTTTTTAGAAAGTAAAGGCGAAATGGGGTAACCCGGCCCTACTTACTTAAATACATAATTGCTAAAACATACTAAAAACTCGCCATTTAATATATTGGCGTTTATCAAAAATACTAATTTGGTATAAATTAGAGCAAGAACGGCCGCTTGTGCCAAAACCCCCTATGAGACCATGGGTATTCCGTGAATCCACGAAATGAGCTAAAACGACTAATTAAACCATGGAAACTTGATAATTACGCGCTAAACTTTGCGGGGAATGTATTCCCGCTAAAGTGAACCGTTTCGCGGGTTCACACACCGACCTGCTCACTTTGTATTTTTTCATCGCTTAAGGATGCGTTCAACTCTTGGCTGCAACCAACAGCACATACTAAGCTCTCTTTTTCAACGATTCGACTACAAAGAAGCACATCTTCGGCTGCAAGCTTGGCTAAATCTTGCTCGTGGTCCTCTAGCATGACCACTCTGTCCGATAACTGCAATCTTGCACGACGCGCCTCACCTTCCAACTCCTCCATCTCAGACTTACTCTCTTCCAGCTTTCTCAGACACTCCCCCACCAACCTCTCCGTGTTGTCAATTACATCTTGCATGCTTTGGACTTCTGACTCATTCCAAGTTTCCAACCGAGACTAACCTCCTCATAAACCAGTTATCATGTTTTTATTTGTTATTGTTTAAACACTCACTAACCTACTAGTACACAATTAGACACAGGGTTGTCTTGCTGCACACGCACGGACGCGACGCACACGACGACATGTCGCATGCATATATTGAGCCTCGTAATGTCTAATAGAATCTGAGAATCTTTTTTTTACCCCTGGATTTACCCCCGTCCACGCTGCATCCTACGCGGGCGCCACGCGTATGCATGTGCTACCAAGAATACGGTTCGCGATCACGCCACGTAGGACCTGACCGTGTCGCGTCATCTAGACCGGCGGCCGCTTTGGCGGACCGGGCGGTCGCTTTAGCGACCGACGATCGCCCCGTCAACCGACGATCGCCCGTGGTCGACCGACGATCGCCCACGAAGCGACCGGGACGATCGCCCATGGCGACCGGCGGTCTCCTGACCGGCGGGTCTCACGACCGGGATCGCCTATTCTCGCCCCTTGACCGGTGGTCGCCTAGCCGGCCTTGCATTGGAGGCTTCCCGAGTAGAATAAGTAAATTTTTTATCCAACATTATCCAAAATTCTTCCGTTCACGTTTTTAAACGTAGATGAAGCATTAAGAATTCAAGATGAAACAAATTACAACAATCCACAAACCCCTGAAGAAAAGGCTAACATCTACCATGAGGTTTGAAACTCATGTAATACAAAATGTGGTGACATACATACGTGACTAGTGTAAAAAGGGAACATAATTATAAGAGTTGCAAAAATCTATTAGATTTGGAACAATATGTCAAAAAGTAGATTGTATATATTGCAAGTATGAAATGTGAATTACATGGCTAAATGAGCACTCAATGACGTGAGATGGTCATCCAAAGGAGTCTATGAATTGCAAGAAGATATATTGATATTATAAACTAATAACTGTCCTCTCTAAATACTAGCTCCGGTGGAAGCATATGATATGGTTTCGCCATCAAGCGGTTCACCACCTCCGCACAGGTCATTCTCTCATTTAATTCATGCCTGGTCATTGAAAACACTTTCGTTAGGAATGAATCTCGCACCGTCGAATTCGGTAATAATTCTTCGTCGAATTCGTTATGAACACCAATCAGCTGGATGAGCTTGCCAACCGTATACGAATCTGATGCTACCGTGGTTGGATGTCGAAGTTCCTGGACGTTCAAATTTGTATCAGAACCTTCAGGTCCATAAGTATAGAACAACTCGGGCGCCACCCACCATCGATGTGTCATATTTTTTTATTTTTTTTTGGCGTCGTCTGGTATCCGTAACGTGAAGGCTGTTGTTCTACTATACGAGATGCCATCCCCCAGTCACACACTCCAATACAAATTTTGGTTCCTCCGAAAGTTGGGAAATGCAATAGTATGTTCGAGGGGGATAGGTCGTTGTGAATAACTCCTGTCTTATGCACGAGATTCATGATGTACACTAAACCCCAAGCTAACTTCATCCTGTGCTGACGGAAAAGGGTAATTCTGAAAGCCTCCTCTTGTCAGGGACACGGAAACAGATGACAAGAATATCTGGAAACTAACAAGAACTGACAGGAGCTTGAATTAACAAGAAGAGTACACGAACAACACCAAGAGAGATGAGCTAGAGCTCCAAGAGATGCGTTGTCGAGACTGAGGTTGCCCTCAGCCTCGACTCCTATATATACTAGCTAAGAAGAAGGTTCTCCAGAACCTTCCTCAACCTAGGACCTTCTAGGATCTTCCAAGAACTTCCAAGACCTTCCAGAAGCTTCCAGGGCCTTCCGGAAACTTCAAGGACCTTCCAAAAACTTCCAGAGACTTCCAGGAACTTCCAGAAGTTTCCGGAAGCTTCTAGAACCTTCTAGAACCTTCCTAAGTTGTCTACCTAGTACTTGGCCGTGACACAGGGAATCTTCAAGGAATCTTCGAGGAATCTTTTAGGGAATCTTCAGAGAATATTTTAGAAGAACCTTCTAGAAACTTCTTGTGTATGTCCGTGACACCTCTGGAGTGAGACTCGGAACTTCCTTCACTTTCGACCAGTGAAGATGTTTGTCCCCGAACTTCTCATCCAACTTCAACATCTCGTGTAGTGATCCCCCATTCCACCAATATGAGTAAGCTTCGAATGTCCTTGTATGCAACGCCCAAAACTTGATAATTCCTGGATGATTCAAAGGACATACAAGAGCTTCTGCAGCAGTCTCTATCCTCCTCTTCTGAAGATTCATATTCTTGGAAAGCTTTGCTGCAAACTCGACATTTTCTGGAACGTGGTCTACTCCAAGTATCTTCACCTTCCGCACCAGTCCATGGCCTCCCTCCATATTGCGGCCTGATAGAGCTTCTATCGTAGCGTCTTGAGGAATCCACACCACCCCCGACCCTGTGTCTCGTTCAAATGTGGCGAGCAAAGCGGTTTTTTCCCATGACTTCCCTCGGGTTTTATTCTTGCTAAGCTTTTGGATTGTGTGTTGCCACCAATCCATCTTGCGTTTAAACTAGTCCTCCTCTTGTGTTAGACGCCTCGTTCCAAATCGCTTCTTCCACAATTCCTTTACATTGAAGATGCATTGTTCAACTGTATTATCCATCCACAACGCGTATTGCGAATGATAATCCACATCTTGGTATTTATCCGTTTCCTCCATGGCCTTCAAAATTACGGCCGCCAATTTCTTCTTCAGTCTCTCTTCGCCCGTGCTAACATTCCTGAGGTAGTTGTGCTCTAGGAATTGAGCCTCCGTTTCCTCATACCAATCCATGCATGCTTTCTCCGCAAACTTAGGATAATCCGTTGTTGGGAATCCGGGTCTTTCTTCTTTTGGGTGTCTCCTCTTCCTCTTATGGCCTCCACTTCCACTAGGTTGTTCCCCTCCAAGGTCTGGTGCAAATGTTTCGGGGGCATCCAGATCCCATGCTCGTTGTCCCTTCCCGTGCTTTTTGGATTTACTCATCGTTGAATTTCTTGAAAAAACCGGCAAAAAATCTCCCCCCTGCTATCAATGTGCACCAAACTCCAAAAACTCCTCAGACGACCCGGCAGTGCGCATCATTAAGACGAGCAAGGACACAGGGCGGAGGAGAATTCGGTAGCGGTTTGGGGAAAAGTAATATCAAACCCGCGCGTTGGGGTTTATATATCCTTGGAGACCGGCGGTCGCCTACAGTCGCCCACCGGCGGTCGCCCTATGATCGCCCACGGCGGTCGCTTTGCTGCCTCCGCCCGCGGCGGTCGCCCCTGATCGCCCGCCGCGCGTCGCTTTGTGATCGCCACGGCGGTCGCCCTACGATCGCCCACCCGCTTCGCCCGCTGTCGCTTTGTCGCGGCATTGCCGCGATAAAATGCATCACTGGCGCGCTTTACGCCCCATTGCCGCGATACCGACCGACCGCGCGTCGCCTCGCGTCCCATTGCCGCTAAATAAAACAGACCGGGCGTCGCCCTCTACGCCTCCATTGCCGCGAATAATGGACCGGGCGGTCGCCCTACGCCCATTGCCGCGAGCAATTTTCGGGCGTCGCCGCTTCCTCATTGCCGCGATTAGCGACACCGCGGCGTCGCGCTCTCACCGGACCGGCGGTCGCCACGCAACGCGATACTCTATCTGGACCGCCCGTCGCCTTGATTTCTGGTCGCCCCGCGTATATATTCCCCATCGTACCTAAACTTGTTATTTGGGTTTCATCGCCTAGCGCGTTGTCTTACATCCATTGAATTTCTTTGCATGCTCGTGCGGGGTAGGTAATAACTATTTGCCATTTTTGGCTTTTTCATCCATGGCTACTCTCGGGCAACTTCGGAAGGAAGAAAACGACAAGAAGAGGAAGAGGAAGGGCGCTCCACAACGGAAAAGATTACACGTGCTTCTAAATCCAAATAAGCTTGCCTTCAGAGGTTGGGAAGATGAACCAGATATGTGGACGATGGCCACTTGCGAATCGTTCATTGAATGGTGTCACATTGACAAGAAATTCCCTCTGTCTCGTCACCATTTTCACCGGCGCACCAACAAGGCAAATCTTAAGTTTTGCGAATGCCCAAACTTCAAGCAACGATGCATTGAGGCTTACCAAGTTCTGTATGGCATGCCATGTGTGGAGCGCAACGAGGTTCCATTGTTTCTTGCTCGTGGAGTATACGCCGAGATTGCTCTTGGTAAACGAGTGGATTGGACAACTGTTAAAGAGGGGAAGCATGTAACACGACCTTCAACAAGTGACATTCCGACAGGCATTCTAAGATTCCCTGACGCTCCTAATGGTGGCATGGCGGTGATGAGGTCTATTACCAAGGCTATGGAAGAGGCTGCCTATCATAGTGCTACATCGGAAGAGGACGATGACTCGGATGGTTCGCGGCCTCGTAAGGCGGTGCGTCAAGTTCGACAACCTCTTCCTCGCGCCAGCGTTGTGATTGATGCGGATCATCGTCGTAATTTACCTGGCCGCGTTCCTGAAATAGGTGGCTCTCGCCCTCCAATAGCAAGTAATCATCCACCCGTAGTAGAGCCCCATGGTACTTGCTTCTTACCATTGGAAGAACTTGACACATCTTCTCGATCTCAAAGCTCTTCAAGAGTAAAGACGACGTCATAGCAAGATTGGAAGCGGATCTCGAAAAACACGAGCAATGTATGAGGAGAAGGTGAAAGAAGGGGAGCGACTTTCCGTGGAATATGCACGCATGCGCGAAGATGCAAGAACTATCTCACGCACGTAACATTCGTGGAGATGTAGAGAAATCCGACATGGCGGATGTTGATAGAGTTGTCATGAACCTTACAGAGGACTTGGCATTTGGAGAAATGTCACCGCAACGCCCTACATTGCGCCGTCCTGTGAAAGCTCAACCATGTGTTGTTAATATGTCGGGCCTCGAACGAGAAGAAGATGTACGATGTGATTCTCAAGATTCTTTATCTTTACCGCTGTTCCCCCTATTCGTAATCCCCCTTCATGTCGTCGATGGATACAACTCCTTATTAAAGGAAAAGCAACAACCGCAAGCCCGTTTGGAGCGGGTTATCCGCCACTTACTACCATTGGAAGGTGGCATGTATACTTTCGGTGGATAGAGGGAGACAAGTTGCGGCGAGCCGAGAAGATCGATAAGAATTTTACTAGTGGAGCTGGTCGGCGAACGTTTGGTATGACCTCGTGGCCGAGTGTGGATACATTGTTTGATAATCTTCCTATGATGGACATCAAGATGCAAGATGACACTTCTACAGAGGTTGTAGATTGGAGCAAGGTCGGGTGGAATTTCAAACACCACATGTCGGCACATGTTGATGTAGAATCCAGGACATTATTGTGGCCCAACCCTCCGCAGTTTGTATTGGATCACTCTACGTGTCCCATATGCCTAAATCCATTTGGACCTGAGGGTGGATGGGCTTTAGGCTCTTGTGTCCATATGTATCATCCGCAATGTCTTTTAGTTCATTGTTTGACTCAAAGTCGTTGTGCTATATGCAAAGCGCCTTTTCACGAGCGGTTCTACGAGATGTTCAATCTAAGAACTTATATGCCGCCTTCTTGGGAACACAATGCTGAGACTACTGACGAGGTTCGATTCTGGGGTAAAGACCTTATTTGGAGTTGGCGTAGAGGTGAACATGATCTCGAGAAGAGTACTCCTAGCTCCCAATTGAATTGGGAGACTGACCCAAACGAGATTCTAAGAGTTGCTCCAATACTTGCCGGACACGGTCCACAGCATGAGGGTAATCGGATGTTCTTCTTCCAATGCCTTGGAGGCTATTTTGATGTGAGCTCTAATACATTCAAGTGGGGGCCCCATCCAATGGGACATCAATGGAATCAATATGGGAAGAGAGTAACCGACGGTGAAGGTCGTGCCTCCATGGAAGATTTGGAAGAGTGTCAATATGCTGAGTCTACTTGGGGGCCACGATACCAGTCTCAAGCTCTAGACTATTTACTGGATGTACATAGTCCCCTCACAAGAAGGACTTTGCAGGACTTGAAAGACTCTAGAGTTTTAGATGTGATCTTAAATGCAGATGGTCCATTCAATCGAACTCGTGCAAAGCGCAAACTTCTTGTTGGAGAATGCTCCAACCCTCAGCCTAATGAATGATAATTACGATATTGTGAATCCATACACTCGAGCATAGCGTATGGTTTTAGCTATATAGGACTATATTTCATTATAGTATTATCGAGTGGTAGCTTTTTGCGCAACAATGTATCTCATTTCCTATTGTACTGCTTTTTGCATCGATTAAATCAATGGTATGTATTTGGTTCGCTCCTTTGCTTGTGGTATATCGATTGTACTTTGTCAGCTTTTATTGTATCTTACATCTTCATAGTCCATATAACCCGCCCAACCCCTTGTACCAATGCACAAACACGTACTTACGCATGATGAAAGGTAAAAACAAACTTCCATATATAAAGAGTATGCGAAAAAGTACATAGAAGAAATTACGTACACTTTCCCTACACCTAAATAACGTAAATCAAATATCGTTTGGTGAATGTTGGGGTTGTAAGTCCATCGCCTCTACGTTAAGAATCTTCAACTTTTTCCTTGCTCTTTGAAAAAAGTGATCGTTGCGGTTCCAAATCAACGTCGATTGCGTTTATGTTGATGTCATCTTTTGCGTTACTTTTACGATGAGCCCACTATGCCCATGCGTCTTCAAATCGAGCATTCTCCTCAGCTACACGTAGTTGCTTTGCGAGTTTTACATTCTGGTCTTCACTCCATTTCACCAGCCTCTTTAATTTGTCAACTTCCTCTGGAGTCTTGCCATACTTACCCGCTAATGCCAAATCCCGAATGCGTAGCATCTCTTTATCTACCTCTAGAGCAATAGATTCTTCAATATCCGTCAACTGATCCCTCCTCTCAGCTAGGACCCCTTCCAGGTAATTATGTTTAGCTGTCCAGAACTCGACGTAGTCTTCTATGGAAAGGCTGTTTGAATTTTTCTTCTCAAAAAACTTCTTCTTAGCCTCTTTTCGTAGCACAAGCATGGTCTCCATGTCAGCTATGATGTCTAGAGCTTTTTCGAAAACCTCCCGACATTCTTCTTGTACATCGTATGGTGTAGAAAGGGCTCTTTCTTTGAGGGCTTCCAATTCCTTTATATTCTGCTGTACTAAATCCAATTCCATGCATTTTGCTATACTTAAATTGTGCAAAATGATCAAAGTATCCATGGCTTTGGATAATCTTCCACCCACTTTTCGGAATGGATTTACCTCAAAGGATATTCCTTCAATCCAATGCATTGGAGGACCAGTTGGTTCATCGAGCTCGTATTTGTGTGTGTGTTCATCCTCTGAGGATTCAGAAGAAGACCCTGCTGTGTAAAATTCCGCGTCGGCCTTAGGACTCATAGGTACCGTTCCAATTCCATCTCCTTCAATAGTCTTTGATGTCTCTCCAACCTCTATTGGTTCGGTCTTCTCTTGTATAGGCAAACGTGGATGCGTCCACCAATGCACGTTCTTCCCGAGAATCATTTCCGCATATGCCATTTGTGCCAAAAAGTAGGGAACCTCATATTTAAAAATATGGTTGTTACCGTATATCATATGCCAAGCATAGATGCATCTCGCTTTGAAATCGTAATGATGGCACTCTCGGAGGTTAGCTTCATTCTTGTGCCGATGAATATTGTGCCAATGTAGAGGAAAGAGCTTGTTGATGTGGCACCACTCCACATATTTCTCACATATGGCAAAAGACCACGGCCCCCTCTCTTCCTCCCATCCTCTAAACGCTACTAACTTTGGATTCTTCAAGATAGCTCTGCGCTTCTTCGCAATCCGACCTCGCTCATGGCGCACCATGGATGTGCCCACTACAACGGGTAGTGCCTCCATAAGAAAAATTCGTAGAAAAACGCAAAGTCCCTCTACGAGCAAGCAAGCAACAACTCTGAAGTCGATACTAGTCAATGCGCGAAAAGGAGGAACTCGCAAAGTGTGAAAATGGACTGCCCGTCCCGTTCTTAAGCACAGTGATAAGGCGACCGGCGGTCTACAAAATGTGCACCGCCAGTCGCCCGCTGGTCCAGCTATCGCCCTATCTGGACCGCCGATCGCCCCAGCGACCGACGTTCGCCCATGAACTGGACCGGCGGTCGCCCTAGCGACCGACATTCGCCCAAAGCTGGACCGGCGGTCGCCCTAGCGACCGACGTTCGCCCAAAGCCGGACCGGCGGTCGCCCTAGCGACCGACGTTCGCCCAAAGCTGGACCGCCGATCGCCCTAGCGACCGACGTTCGCCCATGAGCTGAATCGGCGGTCGCCCTATTTCACCTCTTTATGTTGAATGCAAGGGCATCAGGTTTCATAGCAGCTCCTACGAGGATGAGAATCATGAGATGAGGATGAATATTGGATGGGGGAGGATTAAAAGAGCCCTTTAGTTTATAATGTATTAATTTAAAAATTAGGAATGTATGCATAGGGTAGGAATTTCGGATCGTGGGTCCCATAATTCCCATTTTATGATCATTCAATTCCTAAGAAATGGACAAGAGATGTGTAAATGGATAATAATGAATGGGAGGAAGGATGGGGTGAGAGTTTTTCGTCCTCTTTGTAGGCATGAATGGTATATATTATTTTGTATGGTGTATATTTTAAGAAGTCATATCGTGCCTAATCAATTATAATAATTGATAAAATGTGAAATCATTTATAGAGCATCAGCCTCTTCAATGCATGAAAACACTTTAATGAATCTAACGATTCAATACCTACAATCTAAGCATGTAATCCTAGGTAGTCAATTCCTAGCATCTAAATAAGATACCATTTCTGTACAAAACTGCACCTCATATTTTAACATCACATTCAAGAACAATTTCTAGTTTCTTTTTATATCAAATGAGCCTTTAATATATTATAAGATCTCCGTATATAATATCCGACTGATACATTATCCTTGCAATGAGTTTATGGGCTCATAACATTATGAAATTGGTTAAATTGAGTGGGGGGAGGAATTTGAAAATTTTGGCAAGTCAAATAATAAGGTCTTGAAATACAATTAAGTGAATGGAATTAGTGCATATACCCTAGAAAGCACTAAGAGAAATAGTTGCTTACCAAATTAAAAGGTGATATATCATGACATATTATATGTTTGGAGAAAAAATGAGTGACCAGTATATAAAGGTAAATATTTGAAGTGAAGAAGACTAATGATTTGCGGACATTCTTATCAACCCATTACTGAGCGTACTTTTGGAACCAATATTTGATGAGTATTTTATGTTGAGAATTCTGAGAATGTTGAAAATTATAATTTTGTAAATTGTGATTAAACTTGTATCGATCTAAATCCATATTACACCACAAGAGTATCCAATGAGAATAAAATCATTTTTCATGTATCATGGTCACCGCTCTTGGCAAAATGCCCATGACCATGAGAATCATTTTCAATTGGGAATGAGATATAGGAAGAAGTGAGTGGGAATGAGAGGGAATGAGGGGGGATGAGGGGGATTGAAGGGGGAATGGGGAGATGCTTGAATCGGTTAATTCAAAATTTGAATATTGCATAAAGAGGATCCAAGAAAAAGAGCGGGAGCTCTCGCGAAGTCGCCCCGCAGAGTGCCGGTCGCCTGAACGCTCCGGCCGAGGCCGGATCGAAATCGCTCGGCCGCACCGCGGTCGCCGCCGAGGTCTCTGCTGCACTGGGACCGGCGGTCGCCCGAGCGAGTCTTGCAAGAAACACTGGACCGGCGGTCGCCCTAACGATGTCGCCGACACCGCCGTCGCCGCCACAGAGGTTAAATACAATCGTAATTGGCCGTAGTCGTCACTTTTCGATCCCACGTGCCGTGAATTGCGCATTGTCCGTGTCGACTCAAAGTTGCCACTTGCTTGCTCGATTGGAGGCCAACGTGGATCGCACCATTTTTGGTGTTTTGTATCTAACATCACATCATAGCGGCATTTCCGTGATCGGAGGTAACAATGACTACAATTGCGGAACGTAAAATAGTACTTGGGGAGCGACGCAAGAAGAGAGGAAAAACACGTAAGAGGAATCACCGTATTCTCCAAGATGCCACTCAACGCGCTTTTCCGGGGTGGGAGACCGAAGAGGGTGTGTGAGTCGGACATCGGTGAAGAATTACATCGCTCGGTGCCACATCGCCAGTTGTTTCCACACTTTCGACATGAGACGCACTTGAAATTAAATGCTGCAAATCGCACTATTGTAAGCATGACGAATTCGTGCAACGATGTATTGAAGTGTGGAGGTTCCTTTATAAAGGCAAGAATGTCACCAAGAACGAGGTTTCGTATCATATTGCTCAAATGGTGTATGCGGAGAGGTAATATTGGAGAAAGTGGTGGATTGGAGCTCAATGAAAAAATCGCCTCAATTCTTCCTTCCAACCAAGCAAGATATTCCAAGAGCCCCATTGACAAAAAAACCCACGAGAAGGACTTACGGCGTGAAGGCATCGGAAAGATGGGGATGCTGATGATGTGTATTTTTGGGTAAATCCTAATTCTGATGAAGAAGAGGTTAAGGAGAGGGAGCATCATACTCCTCTTGTAGAAGGTTCTATTGGTGGCGTTGAACACTTTCATGTAGGTGAAACAAGCGTGCAAGATTTGGATGTGATTGATGCACACCTGTGAAGCACATCGAGGACTTACGAACAGAAGGAGAAGCGGATGGCATTGAATACATGGAGGTTGAAGCAATGTTTGGTGCTTGTACTTTGGGAACACCCGAAGTTATAGTTCGGCCCGTTATGAGCGCCTCTCCTCAAACAAATGTTAGCGTAGAGGATGGGACTCTAGAATATCCAATGGAAACGATTGAACAAAACGAGAAAGAGAAGGAAATGAAGAAGTAGAGCCGAGAAGGAAGTTCAAGTAGTCTTCAAAGCGAAACGCCCGAATGAAAACGATGATTCTTGGATGAAGTTGTTGAACAAGGCTTATGAGGATTATGAATATTTGTTTCATGCTTTGTCATACGAACGGGCAAAGTGTGTTGAACTCCAACATGACATAGAGGTAATCAAGGATGCAAAAAAGAAGATCCAAGAGGAGGCGACGAATGTTCTCCCAGCTCTGGTTGCATCAGATCAGGTCGATTATGAGGAAGAGCTCATAAAGAAGAAGAAACATTTCGAGGATGTGCATAGGGGATACAAGCGCGTCGACGAATGGTTTGTGGTCAATGATTGGGGTCGCGAGAAGGATTTTATGGTTGAAGGAGCCAAGGACCAAGGTCATTTTGAGAAGGAGCTAAAGGAACTCATTTCGGCATGCGATGCCTTGAGAGCTGAGATCGAAAGGGTGAACCTAGCATCAATAAGATTGAAGGGGAACAAGGAAAAGTTAGTCCTCAATAGAATAGATGGAACCGTGGATATTGCGAAGAGGGGTCAAAGTTCACAACAAGCAATGAAACAACCGAGGAGTTGGTCAAAAAGCTACTTGTGCTCATGAGAAGAGGAGAGGTTCTTAAATGCAAGGATCGAAGATCTATGTATTGCAAATAAGACAAAGGAGAAATGTCGAGTGGTACCATCTAAAAAAAATCTAAAGTACAATGGAAGAAGATTAGAGTAAGCGGAATCAAATTTTAGAAAGACGTTGGTGTGTTGGTTATATCCATTTACTTTATTTTATTTGTGAACTGAAAGTTGGGAGATAAGTGCTAGGCTGGATGTTATACAATGTATCTTTTTGATTATATGATATGTTTTTACTAGTAAGATACCCGTTGAACGATGTTATGTTTATTATTTGTATATATGCGCACGGTGTTATTTTAATCATCTTGTTTATTCTTTTAATTTGTTTATTTTTTATTTGAAATGCATGATTTGGAAATATCTAAAAAAAGGTTCTTAGAATGGTATGTAGGTTCGTAATTATTTAAGTTGGTAGGTTTGTATGTTGGTAGGTTGGTGGATACTTTGGACAAAGGGTCTTTTAGAAAATTATGTCGTGTATACCATTCCATATGTATATATAATGATATTGAGTTTTGGAAAGCTTTGATTAGTATTAATCCACGATGAAGTAATGATAAATAATTTGTAAAAATTTGGAATAGTAACTAAGTTGTTGAAGTTACGTATAAATATATGGTGGGATTTAGTTGCAAGTATTTAGAGTCAATGAATATTTTTACAAACCCCCCAAAACCTCGAAAGGCAATGATTCGTACATGATTTCAAATATGCAGAAAAAGATTTGTAGCAAAAGGGGGGAAGCGGATATTCGCGCCCATCACGTAGACCGCCCGGTCGATCGCCACACCACCGTCGTTCGCTCATGAAATGGATCGGCGGTCGCCCTAGCGACCGACGTTCGCCCAGCGACCGACGTTACTTGACGACCGACGTTAAGCCTGCGACAGCGACCGACGCGTTACGCCCAAGCGACCGACGTTCGCCCAAGCGACCGACGTTCGCCCATCGCCTAGATCGGCGGTCGCCCCAGCAGGAGGGTGCGCAGAGGCTCGCGGACACTTTCTTGGTGCTTGCCCATCACGTAGACTGCCGGTCGCCCTGTCAGCGTCGTTCGCCCATCAGCTGGATTGGCGGTCGCCCTAGCGACCGACGTTAATCCATCCATTTGTATTGGCGGTCGCGCGATTTGGAGGTTTTGAATGAAGTTAACACCAAGTATCCTATAGACCTATACCATGCCAAGGTTGAATCAAATTAACACCAAGTATTTCCTTCCATGTAAATCCAAGTTCCATGTGGCTTCTTTCATGATTTAATATATTTAATACGGTTAGAGAAAATAATAAAACCACCTCCTCCCCCCTTTAGTATAACTTCCTCTATTACTTAGCATCCTACAAAGTCAAAGTAAATCATAACATGTAGATACGTTTCTTTTACGGGAAATTTTGTTCTTCCATAATTTTTATAAGGTCTTTTTTAGTCAACACAAGTTTTAAAATCGTTATCTCTTTCCACAAATCTATTTTCCGTATATCATTCAATATTCTACTCATTCAAATGACTTACAAGTAAATGATGACCTATAGATGACATATCCCCACGATTTTCTAAATAACACCATCATTTCTATAGGGTCATCATAGGTAGTGTAAGGGTTTAAATTATCCTCTTACCCCCTTTATCTATTTTTTCTTATTTTTTGAAGTTTTGGTGTTTCTAAGTGCTTGCAACCAAAATCCAACCTATAGATCCTTTACTCCAACGATTCTTTTTTATAGCTCCATCATGTTCATAAGGTAGTTATTACATAGTCCAATTCTTTTTAAAATATTCTTTCTCTCCATTTAACTATTTTTTATCTTTTATTTAAAGCTCTACTTACTTCGAAAATTCTATATTAATTTGGGAAAAATAGTACAGGTTGTCCTATAATATTTTTGATGGTTCCATCATTTTTATATGATCCATATTACCTACACTAAATAGGTAGATTAGTGTTAGATACACTAATATACATAAATAGGCTATAAGTTTTTACTATTAGTCAATATTTGTACCCTCTACAAAGGTGAAGATGGGGATCCTTACATAGTATTGGAATCGATACTCTTGGTAAAATTTTTATCCCAAAAGTAAAAACTTGTAGCATTTTCAAATCTTATAAAAATCTAACACTAATGTACTTATTTAGTGTAGTCCAAATGTTCAAATTACATTCCCCACTTTGTTTTCGTATGCATGTGCGCACAACGCCTACTTTCACATGACTATTTAATTTTTGGAAATTCGGAAAAATACTTTCATTCTCCTTGTGCCCCTAAGATTTATATTATATTTTTTACACAATATGAATCACCTAGGAAAGTTATCAACACCCCTTCTACTCCCTTTTTACTTATATATTTACATATTCCCCCGTTCTTCAGACCCCGCAATTCAAATATCCCCATATAAACTCAACCACTTAGTTGGCATTCTCCCATGGTTTTATGAATTCTTCCATTACATTTATGAGGCCCTTATTACCTAATTCAATTGTTCGTATCACCTCCTGTATGCTTTCATTCTCTTTTCCCTTATCATTCAAAGTTGTGGTGGGTGCACCTAAATTATGACATATGGATGCGATTTCCCTATGGTTTTTTTTTTTTTTTGATTCTATCATTTTCATAGGGTCATTATTAGGAAGTCCAAGTATTAAAATCACATTATTGCCCCACATATATATATATGTTTTTTTTTAATTTTTTTTTTTTTTTTTTTTTTTTTTGATGGTTCCAAATACTTGCCACCAAAAGTCATTATATACATTCGTTACTACTTTGAAAATTCTGACACACACGCTGGGAGGAAGGTTAGTACTTGCTCACGAGGTGGACCGGCGGTCGCCCAGTGACCTACGGTCGCCCACCAGCTGGATCGGCGGTCGCGCGATCCAAAGGTCGCGCCCCCACGCATACATCGCGCCCTCCCATTTGGAGGTCGCGCCCTCTGACCGATGGTCGCACACCAGGTGGACCGGCGGTCGCCAATCCGCTGGATCGGCGGTCGCCCTGGCGACCGACGCTCGCCTTTCAGCTGGATCGGCGGTCGCCCTAGAACCAGGGTTACATATACGCGCGCGGACACCGCCAGTCGCCATTTTTCACCTCCACGTGTCGGGCCTTGCACATTGTCTGGTGTCGACCTCTGGTTGCCGCCTGCTTGTTCGAGCGCTAGAGCGTGCGGTGATTGGCACACACGTGCCACACGTGTGCATTTTACACATACATGCTGCCGGATTTTCGAGTTTTCTAAATTCTGTGTTAGTCCACGGAATAGATATAACTTTGTTTTGAGTTAGTTTAAAAATTTTCTTCCTTGGTTAGCATTTGGGTGACCATGACGCCTAGCCAGGAGCGGAAGATAGCGAGAGACAAGGACCGCAAGAGGAAAGGAAAGAAGCAAAGGAGATTTCACAAGATTCACATAGATCCCACACTACAGGCTTTTCCGGGGTGGGCGCAAGTAGAGGAACCGTGGACCCTTAAGACCTGCAAGTGGTACATTGCTTGGTGCCACATCGGCCATTTGTTTCCACACTATCGTCACGAGTTTCATCGCCGCCTGAATTGCGCAAATTTGCACTATTGCCATCACGATGAATTTGTGCAACGATGCATTGAAGTGTGAAAGTTCCTCTACGCCGGTGTGCATGTGGTGAGCAACGAGGTTTCGTACAACATAGCACAAATGGTGTACGCGGAGGTAATTTTGCAGAGGGACGTGGATTGGAGGACGTTTAAAAAATCCCCTCAAACAATTAAGTCAACAGAACCCCATATTCCGCGAGCTCCTTATCCAGCTCGGCCAACCCACGAGAAGGGCTTACAACACCTAGGGGTTACAAAGGAGGAATCCCTGATGAGGACATAGTTTGGTCAGATTCGGAAGAAGAAGGGACCGAAAGCCGAGAAGTGGATGAAGGGGAGCCGAACCAAACGATGGAGGAAGGTCAGGCATATTTTGATGAAAGGGGGGCCAAGCCAAGTTTGTACAGAAGGGGGGCCAAGCCAACTTTACAATGAAGGGGGCCCAAGCGAAGAATGACTGGTAGTTAGTTAATCACGTTTTTTTAGCAATTGTAGAAAAGTAGTGTACTCAATACCAAACACTAAGTGCAATTGCCATTTTGTATGCAAAAACGTTGAATGTGAATATGAAGTTTTTGATTTTCTTCAATTTAAATATTCTTGGTGAATGAAATCTCACTATTGCATGTGGTATAAGCATAAAGGAAAAACCTTCAATGTCCGAGGTACCATCATTGATACATGGCAATTTTTATCATTCTTAATTATTTAGGAAACGTGGATTGAGCAATATTCATCCCTTTATTTTTTGGATTTGGAGCAAGAGAAGTTAAAACTCTAGTTTCTAATATGAGTCCTTATTGTTCTCTCTCTTGCCTTCGCATGTTGCCTTTATTATTATTAATTTTTTTTCTTTTCAAAAGAAAAGCATTATTGCGAATCAAACATTTTTGAGCCACATGGTCTCCGGGATTCTAGTTAATAATAGCTGTACTACGTGGACCATGGATTTTGACTTGGAGAGTAAAGTGCTCTTCGTCCGAACAATCTGTCATCGCTATGGCGACCGGCGGTCCAACTCCCAGGTCGGTCGGCTAGGGCGACCGGCGGTCCAATAAGCGATGAAGTCAAGGCCAGGGCGACCGCCGGTTCACATGGCGCGACAGCATTGTTGTTAGGGCGACCGCCGATCTGGCTGTGGCGACCGCCGATCTGGCTGTGGCGACCGCCGATCTGGCTGTGGAGTATATAAGGAGTCGTTCACAGGCTCGAAGCCACTTTCCTTTGCGCTTGCTTGCCGTTTGTCTTGGGTCTCCCCCAGGAAGCCCCCGCTCGGTCTATATGTGCAAAGAGTAACTTGAGCCCTTGTAGTGCGTGTTGTCGTCACCGGTTTCATTGCGGCGCGAAGGTGCGGTTCGAACATGGAGCATTCTTCCCAATCCAACGGGGTACGGATAATAGAAGAGACACTCGCAAATGGGACGAGCGGCTCACGAGTATCCACGGAACGGAACGACAAGCCAAATACTCGCGTGTGCTTATTCTCGTGGGAAAAGCACGATCTTTGTAAGGCAACGAGCATTTGCTCATTTCGGATATCCTCACAATTCCCCATTACCCGGTGTACGAGGTTGCCCCGTGGAGTTCTCGAGCTATTCCGTGATTGCGGAGGGATAGTTCCAAATAACAACATTTCTTATGCGGATGTTGTTCCTGACTCACGAGTGGATGCCGGCATACCATATGCGGCAAGGGAAACTACAGAGAACATAGATACCCCTCGCATCAACTCGTACAAGTGCCATCCCTAACCTAAGGTCTAATCAGTGCCATCCTCTAACAAGGGGAGTCATGGCAAAGAATGGACAAAGGATCTCTACACTCTCTAGTGGACGGCGACATGGGCAAAGGAGTATGGAGGATAGTTTTGATCTTGCCATTAGGCAAAATTTGGATGCAAAGTGGGCTTCATTTTTCTATGAGGCAAACATTGCATTCAATGTCGTCGACATCCAAAGATTCATAAGTGCTGTTCAAGAGACAAAGAAAGGCGGTATTGGTGGATATCAACCACCCTCGTATCATGATATTAGGACTACGATGCTCGATGCGAAGAAGAAGGCGGCCGCAAAAGGTCGGTAGAGGATCGAACAAAACTTTCTATCGAGAAGTACGGAGGAACAATATGCTCAGATGGGTGGTCCGATGTCACAAGCAGACCACTCATTAACATGATGCTCGTTTGCCCAGTGGGAGAGGTGTTTTTGGGATCAGTGGATACTACAGGGAAGAAAAAGGACATTGCTTATGTGGCAAATGAAATGGCGAAGTACATAGAGGAGGTTGGACCACAAAACATCGTGCAGATATGCACCGACAATGCAAGCTCCATGTTAGGTGCTGTGAAGAAGTTGCAGATAGACTATCCTCACTTGTATGGACAAGGTTGTGCGGCACATATTCTAGACCTCCTTCTGGAAGATTGGGGGAAAGAGGCGTGGGTTAAGCAATTGGTGGAGCAAGCCAAGAGAGTGTGCACATTTATTAAGGGGTCCCACGTCCCCCTTGCTCTATTCAGGAAGTACTCGCCAAAGTTGCAGCTCAAGGTACCACCTCAGACTCGATTTGCAACAAACTACTTGATGATAGAGCGGTTGTTAAAGCTACAACAACCTCTGAACAACATGGTGATCAATCCGGAGTGGCATGTGTTGAACCCTTATTTGACAAATATTGGAGCAATTCAAAACAATGGAGAAGCAAGAAGAGCTTTAAACCGGGTCATAAGGAAGCTTAGCGCCCCAATGGGAGTGGTCTATGAGGAAGTGGTGCGGGAACTCATACAATATGAGGAGAGGACGGGTCCATTTAACATCAATAACCCCAATTCCGTTAAAATGGCATTATTCCGGTAAAATGGCACATCTCAACTTTCTGAACTATAGCTCAAAAACCATGTGATATAACAGAATTTTAAGGTGATATTAGGGAAAATGAGTGACAATGTATATAAAGAAGTGATATAACAAAAAAAATTGTGATATTACAAAATATATCATTTTATATGAGCACAAATGTAAGATCTAGTGTGACAAAATGGCACATGGCATAGTGCCATTATAACGGAATTGGGGTTCAATTCAGAGGCCCCTGATCCAGCTTACTGTGACTTGTTACCACATCAATGGTGGCATCAAGTCGGGGGGAATGCCTTGCCAAAAATTGCGAAGAGGATTTTGGCATTGACATGTTCAGCTTCATCATGTGAGAGGAATTGGAGCATGTACTCTTTCGTGCACAACAAAGTGAGGAATCGGTTGTCAACTTCCAAAGCAGAGGACCTTGTGTACATCTATGCGAACGCCAAACTCGAGCGCCAGAAACGTACCAAATCGCCGAGAACGTGGTACGAAAATTACTTAGAAGAAGAGGACTCTGACGAAGAAGACTATGTACCGGACAATGAATGGGATGATGGTGTATTCATGGATAACTCGGAGGCGGATGACGACAATTATGTCAATGACGGTAGCGAACACGACGACCTAGAGAATTGGAACGACAACGAAGGAAACATGACTATTCATGTCAAGGACCCGTTTGAGTTCGATGACGACCAGGATGTTCCACAACTGCCTCGCCAGTTTGCGGCATTTGCCAGCGACACAGAAGGAGAAGGAGTGGCAAATTTACAACTCCAAGAGAGTACCTGCCTAGCGAAACAAGACTTGGTAAACCGGATGGATGAAGAGAACATTGGTCCACTTAAAGGCAGCCCACACTCTAACAACGACGATAAACTTGAGAGTGTGAAGGGCATGGTTACCACGACAGGAGTTCAAATGGACCAAATTAAAGTGGAACCTGACGATGTATCCAATTCAGGTTGCATGGAAGTGGGGTCACCTAGAGTTTCAACCATTCGATCAAGGAATTCAACTCTTAACGGAGATGACTCCGATGTACCTCTACAACAATTGTTCCCAAGGGTTACCCAACCCAAAGGGGCCCATACAACTCGTATGGTATTGCCGAAGATGGAGGTCAAGATAGAACCAACAAGTCCAACATGCAACCGGGCATTGGCAGTGGCACGAGACGTCGGGCCATCTACACAACCTCGCAATCGTATTACACGAGGCCAGAAGCGTTTGAGGAAGGCACACGATCGACGATGTCGGAAAGGAGCACGCGTACATGAAGAAGTCCATGCTGGGATTGCTTCATCCAATAATCCGAATACACGTACAATGCGCCATCTACCACTGAACGCAAACGGGATCACTAATGCTTCACGGCCCTTGAAGCGCCTCGTTACAGTGAACAAGAAAACAACCACGGACACGGAATTGCGCAATTTGGCGAGTGAGGTTGAGTGTGAAGTACGCAATGAGACAGAGGATGAAGACGAGGATGGCGACCAAAGCACTGATGACTCTCCAGGTGAAACCGATCCAAACGCAGATGAAGTATCAAGCGACGATACGTATACATTGAAGGATACCTAAAGACGGGTTATTAGAATTTTGTTATTTTGGATTGGAAGCACGAAGTTCATTGTTAGTACTCGGTACAATACTACAATGTCTTGCAAGTAGGGCAACTATTAGCTTACAATACTTTGGTATCCTAGTATGTTTCGGAGTATAATACATATAGTTTGGTATATGTAATAGTTACATCATATATATGAATACTATGATTATAGACATGCGCAAATTTGTACTATGAAATGCACCATTGACCTTGTTTCCGATAAAAGGTATTCATAAAAATGCTTTGAAGCTCATTTTGTACCAATATGGATATATTTTTCTTGTTTCATATACAACCATAGTCTTTGGTCACCACACACATCGCCACATGGGCGCTACCCCCGGCGACCGCCGATAGCCATAAGGGACCGACGATCGCCCGCAGGCGATCGTCGGTCGCTAAGAGACTAGACCGTGATGTCGCTTAATAGCGGTTGCGAGGCGACCGCCCGATCGCTATAAGCGACCAACGACGCCACTGGCGATCGTCGGTCGCCAAGATCTTCGACCGGGCGGTCGCCTACTAGCGGTTGCCGTGGCGACCGCCGGTCTCCATCTTCGACCGCCCGACGCGCTTTCGGCGGCCAGCGTCGGCGGTCGCAGTAGGCGACCGATGTTCGCCCCAGTGCGACCGTCAGTCACCTAGCGAGGTCGCCCACCGGCGGTCGCCCACTGTAACGTGTATTTTGATTTTCCACGTCATTATCAACCCTACGCCACGTAGGAAAATAGCTTTTTACCTCAAGGTAAATCTCAGCAAGTTTTTTACTATGTAATTTTTGGTACGGTCGACATTTTCGTCGACTCGACGTCTAACAGACATGTCCAATACGACAAATCAGACAGACATTCCCAAAATTGTGTCTAATAAGACAACCCTGATTAGACATGTAGTAGACAATTAGACATGTGAACAACAACAAATGGAAGCGTGAAATTGGTTTGACAAAAATGTGTCCCACTTAGTAAATATTTGTTTCTTGAAACAAATTCCATTGGAAACAAATTCCGTTGGAAACAAATTCCATTACCAATCCCGAAAAGGAAACAGAAAGAGAACGAGAAGCAAAGGAAAGAAGTGAGCAGCGGAAGGAGGAAATAAGAAGACGAAGCACGAAGAAGAAAGAGGTAACAGTCAAGTTGGCTTGCACAGATTTATAGAAACGATATGGGAGCAGTTCGTGAATGTCATGGGCTTGTCTCCACAGTGCAACAGGTGATTTTGAGACTATTACCCCAAACGATTTGTTCATAATTACTGGTTTCCAGGTACTAAATAATTAAGCCGGGAGATAATCTCATGCAAGATAAGATTGCAAACAAGTAATGGTAGTGGCGTCGCATCCAGGAAGGGTTTTATTGAAAAATGAGGAACTCAAAATTTGGGGCAAGCTTCACAATGGCCCAGTAGGAGCGCAAGGATTTCCGACGCGCTCTACGAGCTAGAGGGCTTCAAGAATGGAAAGAATGTAACTACCTATCGATCCATGCATACAGGCACTAGAGCCGCAGCTAGATCGATCGATCGATCGCGCTCTCAAGCTCTAAGGTGTGGCCGACGAGGCGGCGCTGCAGCTGGGCAGAGGGTGCAAAGGCGCCTGCAGAGAGTTGCCCCCGCCGTCGCTGGTGATGAACGCCATCATCATGCCCCACGTTTTGTGCCTCTCGAAATGACAGTGCATCAGCCACACGCCTGGGTTGTTGGCGTAGAACCGCAGCGCCACCCACCCGCCATTCGGCAGCCCGAAGGTGTTGTACAGCGGCGGATCCACCAGGTTGAACTTGGCCGGGTCCTTGGCGGGGTTGTAGATGCCGTACCCGCGCCCGACCACGTAAAAGTCGTGCCCGTGGAGGTGGAACGGGTGGTCCAGGATGCCCGCCGCGAACACGTTCTGCAGCACAACCTGCACCACGTCGCCGTACTGCAGCATCTTCACCCGGGTGCCGCGCGAGCCGTAGAAGTAGTTCGGGTCCGGCCCGTTGGCGATGCTGATGTTCAGAGTCGGCGGCCGGTCGGGGAAGTCCGCCGTGTACACGCCGTTCACGCCGTTGGCGTACGCCTCCAGGATGGACGTCGTCGTCGGGTCGTCGAACGTGATGTTCTGCACCGCGCCCATGATCTTGGTGGCGCACGGCTCGTCGGCGTTGCAGAAGATGAACGCCGTGTTCACCGTGTAGATCAGGTCCTGCGTCACGTTCGTCGGGATGTCGTACGTCCCCTTGTAGTTCTTCAGCTTCTTCACGTAGTTGTCCACGTACTTGCGCGTGACGTTGTTGGGGAACACGGGCAGCGACGGCGGCGCCGACTGGTTGGCATTCGTGTACTTGAACACGCCCAGCGCCGGAATGGAAGGCGGCGGGGTCCCGACACTCGGGACAGGCCCCACGCTGAATCCGAAGTAGTAATTCCCTGCCAGAGATCCGACACGGTTGATCGCAACCGGAAACTCCAATCGATCATGTAGGCGGCATTTGAAACGACATACAAGTATTAACTGCACATGCATGCTCAATCACAAGAAATGCTCACCTCTGGTCCTGCTGGTGATGAGGAGAACGTCGGTAGTCTGTCCAGGGGTGATGGCCACCACCTCAGTCTTGAACGGCTTCAGATAGTTGCCATCGGCAGCGACGACGATCAGCTTGTGGCTGGCCACACGGAAGTGGTAGTCGCTGTTCATGGCGGCGTTGATGATGCGGAGCAGGTACGTCTGCTTCGGCTCCACCGAGTACGCCGTGATGTCACCTGCCCAGCCGATCATCGCCACCAAATCCGAGGTCAATACGGTGTCACCGGATTAAGAAGCAGTGGCAGTGCCTCCGTAGCGTGCGTAGAATTCACAACACAGTCGGCTCAAATAAACAGTCACATGTGTGCAATTGACTGTACGAAAGTTAATTGATGCTGGTTTAATTCAAGGACAAACCGTTGGAGCAGTTGTAGAGCGGTCCTGGCAAGCCATTGACAGTGGGCGTGATAGTGGTGACATTCTCTGCAGGAGCAGGCGTGTACAGGAAACCGAGCTCATACTCGTTGGCATTCATGCCGAACCATTCTCCCAGGATGATTGGGATCTCGGCTTTCACGGGGCCATACGGGGGAGTCAGCTTGGGCCTCACGATCAACGCTCCGTGCACCGTGGCTCGCAACCAGTTGATGTGGGCGTGGTAGAAGAACGTCCCGCTCTGCTCTGTGACGGTGAACTCGTAGATGTAAGACCCGCCCTGCTGGATGGGGCACTGCGTGATGTATGCGGGCCCGTCCGCGTAGTTCGTCCCGAACTGTCTGATTCCGTGCCTGCATGTGTCGCACCAACCTCCACAAGTCAGTATGTTGGATTCCGAATCGCATCCTTCGAATCAGGTAGTGCTTCACACTCGGAACAAGCACAGGGTAATGGCGCACCAGTGCATGGTGACAGGGTAGATCTGATTGTTCGTCACGGTCACCACAAGCGTGTCACCCTCGGTGATGGTCACTGTTGGTCCCGGGAACATGCCGTTCACGGTCGCGACGGTCACAGTGGAGCAATCCCTCGTAATCGTCGAGTTTTGAATCTGTAACATAGACACACGATCCCAGAATGATGCAACGACATTGAATATACTTTGAGCTACTGACTAACACTTCCGACATGTAGTTAGCACCCGAAATTCAGTTGTATGTCACGGCTTACAGTATTCTGCGCTCAAATGTTCTATGGGAAGTGCTGCTGACAATGGATCAAATTGGCACTCAGATTGTCAAGCAGTCGACCAAGTGATGTTCAATGGGAGCACTTACACTCCATTCCAGGTAGTGCGTTTCCGCCGCCGCTTGTTGCCCGAGCAGGGCGACGCACATGGTGATCACCGCCAGAGTCCGAACCATCATCGACGCCATCTTCGAATGTCCTCAGCACTGCTGAATGAATGTGTGTCCACTAAACCATGAGTTTGTGAGCTGATCGAGCCTACTGTCGCCTGCGTTCCTCTTGCGTTCCGCTTGCGTTCAAAGGCGTTCAGCGAATACAAATCGAAACCTGTATAATTTAATTTTATTTTCTGTTTTTTCCTGAGTGAAACAAGTATGAAGCTATCAGATTCTGGTAACTGCTCTTCAAGCCTCACTGATTCAGCTCCATCTCAATCCAACGTCTACCTAGCTAGCAGAAGTTGCAATCAATCGATCAATGCGAGTAGAAGTAGCAATCAACCGCTGAGTAACGAATGGCAATACCTCTTTACTCGTCAGTCTATAGAATACAGCAGCTACCGGGCAAGAAACGATCGATCGAACAGATGCTGCAACTGTCTCGCTTGATAATGCTGACCGATGCGAACAGAATCAAAGCCCAGTAACCATGAATGATTGTATCCACAAGCGCTAAACCCCCACGTGCTCTCAGCAGAAGCAAGTCTGTAGGAACAGCGTCCCCGATCGACAATGGATCGCACTCACTGAATCCGAGCCAAGGGGCTCGAGGTGGAGTACGAGACACCAGAAAGATGAATCCTGGAGGTGTACTGATTCAGATCTGTCGGGCTCACTTATACCCGGAAGCAGCTCAAGCCGAGGACATATTTTATTCAATCACAAGCCACGAGGCCGAGGATCGAAGTGGATTGAGAAACCGCTGATTACGCTGTCGGTCCCACTTTCTCGGTTGGCGCTAATCAACAAAGATCGAGATGCTTACAAATATGGGTCCTGTGAAGAATTCTTTGAAATTCAAGTTAGCTGCTCGCGTTATACTAATCTAGATTTAAATTAGCAGGACGTGAATCAGTAGGTCGCTGTTGCTTCCAGTGCGTGCAGAGTTCAGAATTTCAAAGGCGTTGAATCTGGTCAATGTGCTTTTCGACCCACGTTTAGATAATCGAGACTGCTCATGGATGGGCTCTCGACCTCGAAGTATATATTTAGAATTCTTTTAAAGCACAATTGTTTCTATTGATTTTTTTCTTCTGGATGCACGGTATAATGAGCTGGCATGGCGCTACACATCTAGAGAAATGACTGGCTGATCGATGATCTTCAACTACTATTGATTCTTTAAACCCCTCAAAGTCAAAATCGTCCCCACTTTGGTCGATGTGCTTATAAAAAATTAAATTTTTGTTACTGTTTTTACCAAAACTAAAACTCTGGCTGAATATAACTCAAGATTCGTATAGTGAAATTTGAGTAAAATTGGTGGTCACTTCAATAAGATTGTTTTAAACATATTCCATGATTGGATATTCAAAAGTCGAGTGTAAAAAGATTTGTTCACGATTTTCAGATATGGCCGTCTTGGAGTTCACCTTAGGGGCAATGGTAAGCTTGGGGTATCACTTTTTGGACACACTAATTAGGTTATTTTTATTGAAAGCCTCCAAAGTTTGTCTAATTTAGTCATTTTAATCAAGTAAAAAGACCCTAAAATAGAAAATAAAATATCATGCACCTCACTGAAATCAAAGTATATATGCCTATAGATTTTCTTTTAGATTTTTTATTTTTTTTGGATCCATTCATAGATGAGGGAAAAAGTGCTGAATTTGGGGATTTGCAGGCAGTATAGTGCACAATGAATTAATTTTTTTATTATTAAATAAATTATTTTGTATTCTATACAAGAAGATGTAGGTCATATTCAAAAATTATATTAAAATAAAAATGGTTGATATTCCATTTGCTTGATTCAATGGATTTTAGATTATTGGGACATGACTTACTTTTTCAACTAAAAAATCAAATAAAATTACTTCAAAATATTTTTTTTAATTTTTAATTTTTTTTCTTGATACATTATAAGTATAGACAACTAAAACCACATCTAATGAAGTCTAATTGTATTACAGTTTAAAAATGAATATGTTTGTCACACCAGCATAGAGTGCAATTGTTTATGGGACAACCTTTTTGGGTACCCCAACCAGACTATCACCCTTAGAACTTCTCTTTTAGGGGTTTAACTTGAGAAGACGTTTAAGAAAATGAACATTACCTCTTTATTCATATGTTGAGATTTTGGTTATTACCAGGAGCGTTGTCTTATCGGACAAAGTTCCTATTCATTTGTTAAACACAAAATAGATGAGATGTATATTTGATACAATGATGATCTCTTAGATGTACATCTCATCCAAATTGTATATGACAAATGAATAGGAATTTTGTCTAATAGGACAACCCTGATTACAACTGCGGCAGATTTGTTTGTCACATCAGCATCGGGCTCAATTGAAGCGTGCAAAGTTTTATGGTCGAGGGTATAGCATTTGGGATATATTTTGTCATATGTTGGCAGTCATGAGCATTCAAATGAAACTGATAGACCTTCATAGATCCTTAATTATAGTATGAACAATCTCCAAATAGTACTTGACTGAATTTTAATAGGAAACAATAATTGTCCTGAAAAACACGCAAAGATTGTAGATTCAAGAGAAGGTTTTGAAGAGAAGTTTGAACAGTTTTGGACTGACTGTGAATCAGTTTCATGTAGCATCACTTTCCCTTTCGTTTCATTCCTCTGTTCACTCTGAATTGCAAGTGAAATTTCCTTCTTCGTAATCGTCCACGGGTGTATTGAAATTTGAGGGAGCATCTCCATCATACTAGTATGGAGTATGATGTGCACTTGGCTTGGCAGGTACGTGCTGCTTCAATGCGTTGACTGTGCTGTTGCGAAAATTGGCGCTGTTGGAGCTGTTCCTTCCATTTTCTGATCCCTCGTCTCACAATGGTATTCATTTATTATTCTTTTTAACCGATCATCAATGAATTAATTAGTTGAGAGAAATACAATTATTAACCAAAGTAGTATAACTACACTAAATAGGTAGATTAGTGTTAGATCCACTATTTACATTCAGCACTAAATGTCACTAGTAGTTATAATTAGTGTCAATGTAGGGTTTCGAATTGGTTGGCGCCACCTCTCCTTCCTCTTCCTTGCTTTGCCGTACTCCTTCCTTCCTCTTCCTGCTATGGGCCTGTGGCATACTCTTTGAGTGCTTCCGAGTCTGCTTATGTAAGTTAATTCCTTTCCTCGAACCATGTGTGAATCTTGTTTACAAATTAGAGTAAGACTCCATCTTTCTCAAGTTTCACACGTTCAATGTTTCTGAAGGTTCACTGCTTTACAAGATTGTTGCTTAGGAGCTACGAAGATCATCCTCTACTGCCGAACTTACTACGCTTGAATGTAAGGTTTTGTCGTGGAACTGTGGAGATGCAAAGATCCCAACTCCTGATATGCGTGAAAGCTCCTGCGTTCAGATTCTCGAAGATTCCCATTTCCTATGTAGAAGATTACATTGTCGATTACAAGGTTGAAACACTTTCTCACTTAGAACGGAGCAAAATCTAAGCGAAGAGAGCGAGGTAAACTTGATGGAGTCTAGCATCTCTGTACTTCAAACTTGCTCGCTTTTTGAGAAAACATTTGTAAACTAAAAAGGAACAAGATTGTAGGTCTGAACTTTCAAATGAGAGATGAATTTACATGGGATTTTAACGGATCTTGACTTCGTTTTATTATCACCTTAGTTGCAGAGTTGCAGTTAAACAAACAATTCACGGAACTCTCTAGGAGTGTTACGTACAAACTCCGCCATGTCTACATGATCAAGTTGCTCACATCCAAAGCAAAACATCTAGAATTCAGTCTTGAAAAAATTTGAAGAATGGCATTTACTTGTGACAAAAAGCAGACTAAAGTTTACAAGTTACTAACGTTTTAAACTTTTGTATACACTATATTAAGTTAAGTTCTATGATATTCAATTTTGTAATACCTCATTTTATACAAATTGTATTTCTTATGAGGTTCTCATACTCTTCCTCCAATCTTTTATTCAAACTTCTACAAAAAATTGCATTCAACACTAAATGCACTTATGTAAATTTTCAAAGTTACAAAAAGTAGTACAAATAATGTTGGAGTTGACAATTAGTGTTCTAACACTGAGGAGTCAATTGGTATTTAGTGTTTCTATCTCCATCGCCTATTACTGTTTCCAACACTAATCTACCTATTTAGTGTAGCAATGAAGCAAATGAGAGAGTTCCAGGGGTTAATAAGGTGCCCACTTTCCTTGGTGTTGTGGTCATGAAGGTAACAATCATTTCCCCATGAACACTTGCTAGGATCAAAGCCAAGGTCGTTTTATTAATACACATCAGAAAGGTATTGTCATCTTAATTGAAGATGCCTAAAAATTCATTGGACCAAAAAGCCCAGCAACCGCCTCTAAAAAGAAGTTGTAGCAATAAGTTGGTATGGAGGCAATAAGGCTTCTATAGGCACCTTCTTCTTCATCAAGAAGGTTGAACTTGGTCTTGGCCTTGTCCCAAGAAATGAACCCTTCTAAGTGTCCCTCCACAAATCTCCAACCAAAGTGAGTTCATTGTTCATGATCTTAGCGACACAATCAATAGCAAAGTCAATAAGGTCGAATGCCCTAAAACCACCAACTTAAGCTTTTTGAGGTTTTTTTAGAATGGTTATTTTTGGGGTATATTTTTCCCATGTAGGAAAGAATTTTTCTCATATTAGGATGCAATTTTTTTCAAAATTTAACTCCCATTACATAAATAAATATAAATTTTCAAATGCAAAAGTACTTGGTGACCTAAAACTAATTTGTAGACTTTCCCATTGTCACACCTAGCTGGCACAAATTTCCATTCATGATTCGACCCAAAACCACCAGCTTTTTTATTGTTTTGATTGGTGAGTTTGAATTGAGTGTTCTGACAATGCTAGTTCAGGCTAGGTGCGGTTATGGGGAGACCTATAATTTGATACTGGGGGTGCTGGTGGTTTTAGGTACTTCTACCATACTCGAGTCGACAGTATTCAGGTGGACGAATCCCGAGAGAATGTGGAGTTTATTCATGGAGCTTTGTTACGTACTAAAAGCGTCAGCATGTAACTTTAGCTTCTGCGTCCCTGCACAACCGTACATTTGCAGAGTATTGCAATGGTTATGTAGTGCTAATATGGACCATTCAACTACTTTTGATTCTTCAAGAGAAAGCGGTGGAATGCGAAAACAAATCCTGCTCATCGAATTTCAAAAAAAGTAAAATAATATTTATTATAAATAATCCTGCTTATTGCAGGTTAACTTAGTGGCTAACTTGCAGGGCGAACGCTTTGTTTATCGAAGAAAAATGAGGAAAGGTAAGAAGTTTGCAAGGGAATCAATCTGAATCAATCTGAACCTTAAAACCATAATTGTGTTCAATGTGTTGAAATTTGACATTTTGGATGACAATCAGAAACTTCGAAGAGCCAAAGTCTGGTTTTGGTGAAATTATTTGGTGGACACATCCAAAATTAAGTCTAGATTTTGTAATAAAATGCAAGTCTATTTATGATGATGGCATAAATTTATGGCATGCACTTTAGTGAAAGCAACAATACGGGCCATGTTCTATCGCTGCAAGCCAATTTTATGAACAAAATTTGTTTTATTTCATGTTTTTTTACACAAATATGAAATCAAAGTGAGTTCAAACAACTTTCTAACTAGGATATTTTTTATCCAAATACATTTGGTGTTGAATTTGCAATAATGTTTAACAATAAAAAAAAACCAAGAAAATACATTTTAAAAAATCTTTTTGGATACTAATACTCTATCATGTAACCTATAATGGTCTCTCATAAGATTATGCAGTTAAAATCTAATTAACTTACCTTCACTTTCATTTACGACATCTTCAAAAAAATCTAGTTTGGACTTGAGTATCTGAACCTATTTTTAACCTTTTTGACAAAAATAGGCAAGGACGTTCACAAGCGAAAGACCCAAAGTCAAAAGGCTTCAAAATCTTCAAAAATTCTCAATATTGCCTTCTCTTGATGGAAGGAGTTAGAAAATGAAATCGTAATTAATTTGAATTGTAATTGTATAATCTAGTATCTAACTAGAACAAGCACTCCAGATCTTAGGTTCAAATTCCTCACTATATTTATTATCATCATGTTCAAAATTGGAAAAACTCTCTCTCCCTTGTCGTGTAAAGAGAGAGCAATGTTTTAAGGGCCAAAGAAACTATGCTTCTAAGTGAGTTTGACTTGATTTTAGGTGAGTTAAGAATCAACGACGCTAGGAAGTGAGCCTAGAAATGCGAGCTTGCGAGCAATGAGCATGACTTTGTGAGCTTGAGGGAAAAAATATGTTTTTATAATTATATTTATAGTGAATAAAAACGTACATCATGATTAGATAAATTTATTATGTTGACACTAGATAAATTTATTATTTTAAGTAGAAATATACCCTAAAACCGTGGGTCATGGTTGTACCTATAACCGTGGAGTAGACAAATTTTGTAGAAATAAAATAAGATAACTGATTGTAATGATTGTAATAATTTGCTAAATATTTCATTTTACAGATCCACTCACCTCATATGTAGTACCTAAAACCGTGGAAATACAAGGATAATGTAGGAGACAAGTGACATACTTGCTATGTCAATATTAAAGAGAATATCACATACTCATACTTATAGAAAAAATCAAGGAGTAGATCTCCTCAACATGTAATAATAAAATCTAAGCATTTAGTTGCTAAGTATATAAGAGGTAAGGATATGACTCTAAGGCTATAGCTGCAATACAAGAAATAAGGCTACAATTTCAAGCCTATGAAATAAATCTAAATATTCTCTATGATGATTTGGGCGCGTAGAAGGAGTTGCTTCACTTCGTTCAAACTCAAGCTTGGGTAGTGGATGAATGTGTCATCCTCACAATTCATCTTGCAGAAATAGCGAAAAATGTAATAAATATGTTTACAATTAACATATTGCCCACGTTTTCCAATCGATGACACAGCCATGTTTTGGAAATCTGGACACGTATACTCTGGGAAGTGGCTGATAGAGATTTGATAAACCTTTCTGTTTGGATCTGATCCAGATTCCAACGAGATTATTGCACCAAGACCTGGAAATGGAAGAAGTGTCACACTTGTGATGGTACCTTTGATGTTGCGTGCGCTTTCCCACTTGTTCGGTGTTCGGCGCGATTGGAGCGCGTCCGTTGCGGCGAATGGACTTACTATTCCGAGTTGTTGGAAAAATGTCCGGATTTACCGGGCTTGGATGATTAAAGACATGTGCGTCAAACACGGTTGGCCAATGAGAACATACGTCGAGGTGACATCTCTTTATGATCTTGAAGTGTAAACCACACTCTTGTAGAAGAAGAGTTTCATGGCGCGTCAAGTGAGTGCCACTCAAAACAGAGCCATACTTCCGGAACATGAGGCCAATCTAGAACCCAAGGTCGTTTGCTACCCCTTTACACAACGCTCAATATCGTGCTGGATGAACCGAAAATCGGTAACAATCTCCTTGTTTCCACCGTCTTCGAGTTTTTCTACCTCTGTATGTTGGTGCGGGGGTTCCTTTGAGCCATTTGCAATACGAGCACTACACTTAATATTTGTCATTTGCTTGTTGGGCATGACATTTACAAACTTGATTTGTGAGAGATCCTAGCTATATGCCACTGTGACACATCACAATCAGACTCTAATGCTGTTGTCACATGAGGATTATCTTCGTGTGTTGTAAGAAGTGTAGACCCTTCTCTAAATTCTCTATGAGATGCTGCAGACCTAGTTTGTATCCGGGGTTGTGAAAAGTTTACCTTGTCAGGTCTATGTGAGTCTCCATCATCACCGGGCGGAAGATCTAGTTTCCTTTTTGTGCTACCAAAGATTTCTTCCCCCTCCAGATGAGGAACCCGAGTATTGGCAACCTCAGCACCCGGAAGTTGGCCAACCAACTTCAAAGATTTTTTTGGTCACTGAACGCGTGTTCTTTGCACGTAACTTTAGTTCCCCGCTGATGGACCCGTACCTGACAGATTGCCCTTCTTTTGGTACGCCCTGTAGTTGGTCATTTGCATTACTGCTCGGATCATATCGTCGCAAGTGGCCACATAGAGGTCATTGCCACGATTCCCTGACTGTTGCAACCACTTGTTGTGAACAGTTTCTGACAAGTTACAGGAGGGCATGTCTGCCAATTCTTCAAGGCTACGTCCCTGCATCAACACATACACAAAAATTTAACATAAATATTGCATATCACTGTATATATATGCAATTATGCAACCATATGAATATCTAAACAGAAGATGAAGATTGTACCATTTGCATAAAGCCTCCCCATTGACGGTAACGAAAGTGCCAGAATGCTAGCCAAAGATTTAAATCTCGGATAGATTCTTCAGATGCAGCTCTTGATGAAAGCCACCACGCCCGAATAGCTAGGTACTTTGACTCTGCATCGTCAAGTGTCTTTGAATCCTTATATTGCTTACAAAGGCGGTTGTGTTGCTCCTGCATGTTGGGCTTGATGTACTTCTGAGTATGCCGAATAAGCGACGTGGTCCAATGCAAAAGGCATGTTCGCTCTCTGCCCTCCATAGGTATCTTTGGATCGCCACTCCCGTAAATAATGCGGACTGCGTTCCAATTAGCTTGTGCATTGTCCGCCATGAATCCCTTGAAATTGGTTTTCTCCACACCGTGACGTTGCATAACTTCATTGAGCTCCCTCCACATGATACATTGAACCTTAGTGTCTTCCGATTGCATGTCACAAACAGCAATCGTCATAACTTTGCAATATTTTGTGTCATACACATAACACGCCATTGTAGTCCAGTCCTGAACACGTTTGACATGGTCAAACATGAGCCAAGCGTTCTGAAGATCACCTCCTGGTTGCATGCGTTCAACAAGGTTGACACCATGTCGTAACGTGCTTTTCCGATTCGTGCCCGGATAACCCTTTTTCGCGGTAAAAGAGGTTTCCCAAACAAGAACCCGAGTATTCGTTCCACGGAGATCCTGTGAAGTGCAAGGTCAAAAATTTTCACCAGTTAGCAAACCCGGGTTTGTGCTATCCGGGTACTGTCCTATCACCCCTATACCATGTATCATGTCCTGGAAAAAGCTGCCCGGACAGGAGAAGAGAGGGGGGTTTAGTCTTTGTGGTTTAGTTTAGCCTCTGTATTCACCTCAGAGGGGTTTTCCCGCGTTTAGATAAGTGGGGGGATTAGACCACTTTTCCCGTTGATTAACGTGACCGGAAAGGTCACCGAGACTCTCTCTCTCCTTACCTGTTAGGAACTTCCCTTATACCTCCCTCTACGCCCGAACTCTACACCCACGCGCATGTCACAAAGGTTGGTATCCGGTTCTCCTATGGTCCGGTTATCACAACTCACTACCCGGGTTAGTAGATCCCGGGTTCTTGGATCGGGGTGGTGCGACCGCCCGAGTTCACCGCTATCACCTACGGCCAATTCTCGCCTATCCGGACTTGGCGAGATCCAGGGGGACTCAACCGATGGTGTTCTCGGGAGTCGGTTAAGCGACCGAATCCCTTCCGAGCCGCTGTAATCCCAGACGCTACACGGACAGACCGGACCGCACCATAAGTGGCAAGTGCCGTTCGCTAGCCGCACTCCTCCCTTGTCAGCTTCTCTACCTCCCGTACTACTCTCCGTTCAAGGACGGAACCGCTCTCTCTCTTGCCCGGATAGCAAGGGTCCTCTGAACTCTGCAACCACCCCGACCCAGCAGACAAGATAGGAAAAGGAGAAGGACACACAATCAGACACACACGCACTCACACGAGGGAGATGAGAAAGAGGCGTGCTTGCCACCGGATTATGGTATTGCAAAATCACAAAAGACCCCGAGGAGTATCCTTCCCTCGGCTAAGTAGCGATCCTCCTGGCATCCCGAAGAGGACAAAATCTGCGCCAGGGAATCTTTCTAAATCCGGCCTTTGTCAGTCTAACGCCGTCATCCTCCTACTCGCCATAAAGGCACTAAAATCTAACCCTATCCTCGGCCAGGTGCACCCGCCATTAATCAACTCGGCCCTAGTCCTTCCCCGTCGCTCATCCTACTTCGCAGCCTCGCGATCTCGCGATCTCGGCGGTCTCAACCTTCTGCGCTCCCAACCCGGGTTGGGAGGTGACCTCCTCCTCCTCGTTCCCCGTCTCCTGGAGCACTGGAGCGGTCTCTTCACTCCCAAGGATCTCAGTGTCCCTTGAAGGCATCGGGGCTGAGGTGTCCGGGAGTGCCTCCCCGATCTCCGGGACCTCGATCAAGTCCTCGGGGATGAGGGGGACGGCCTCCGCGGTCAGTGCCTTCTCGGGGAGGACCTCGCTGTCAGAGGGCTCCGGTGGGACGGTTAAACCGGACAAATGAGGTGCCCGCGGCTCCTCTGTTCCCAATCCGGTTGGCCGGGTATCGGCCTCACCCTCCTGTCCTGGTTGGATTGTGGCCTCTTGGGCAGGAATAGGACTCCTGTCCTCGGGGTCCACAGTCCGGACCGGGGAAATGGGGGAAGGATTCCTTACCCGGGTATCCTCCTCTGCTATCCGAGAAGCCTCTCCTTCCACCGGGGTTATGCCAGCCTGGATGATCTTACTCCGGGTTCGCGAAGCTCGCTCTCCGGCCATGGTTCCGTACTCTCATTCCCCGGGCTATGGCGTACAGGACGGCCGCGTGGAGCAGGAGCGTGCGTGCACGAATCGCGGGAGCAGAAGCGTCTGCGAGGAGCACGAAAAACGAGGAGGAGCAAAAAGGGAGGGCAACGGCCAAAATTGGGCCGCTAAAGACAACGGAGTGGGGAGGTGGATGGCGGCGCAGCATTAATCACGGGCTTTTGTCAGCCCGGGACTGTCGGCGCCGCCGCCAGGGTTTTCCCCGCCCGACCCGTTCGTGGATCCCGACCCGGCCGCTGCCTTCCTCGGTCTTCGACACCCGACCGGGCCTCAACCGGTCGAACCATACCCGGCTGACCATACCAGGTTGAGCTATACCCGGTTGGGGCAACCTTTTCCCGGGTAGGCGTCAACCCGCGAAGAGCCGCTACGCGTTATCCGGGTCTGCAGTGGCCGACGGGATACGACTAGGCAGAACCCTGGCTCGAGAACAGGGGATACAAAGCAAAAGAAAATTTAAAAAGGTAGTACTACCCTACCCCGTCCACTAAGCCTAAGGATGCCCCTGGGTGGGCAGGTTCCTGGCCGAGTTAACCTTACCCGGTCATTACCCGGGTAGGCCAGGATATGGACGTTTATTTCTCCTAATTAGCTATTACTAACCGCTATCCGGACTCACTTTGGCAAAAAACGAAAAAATGAGGTTTGACATTACCCCTTTTTCATCTGTGAGCGTCCTCGCGAACACTCCGCCCCTGTAACTCCTGTTACTCGGACCCGGACTGTGGGGGTTCGTCCTCCTCCGAGGGAACCTCCTCATCCGTTAACTCCTCCGGGTGGTACTGTTTCACCCTCGACCCATTCGCACGCGTGTCCATGCGGTTACCCTGTAAATTCTCCAACTGGAGGGATCCGTTGGGAAACACTTGGGCTACCCGGTAAGGGCCCATCCAGCGGGTGTGTAGCTTACCCGGAAAGTTCTGATGGCGGCTGTCGTACAGGAGCACTAGCCCACCATCTCGGATTCCATGGTCCCCTGGAAGTCTCGCATCATACTTCCCCTTCCGTTCTTCCTGCACTGCCCGGTTTCGACTCATTCCTTCTGCTCGGCCCTCTTCCAAGGCGTCGATGGCTTGTAATCGCTCAGGCTTGCCGTCTCCCTCCTCTCCGAGCCGCGTAGCCATGACCCTGTGAGTTTCCACCGCAAGCTCAACTCCGTGAATGGCCTCCTGGCCGAAGACCATGAAGTACGGGGTCTTCCCGGTGGTTGTTTTCTCCGCCGTGTTGTACGCGTGAACTGCGGAGGCAAGCTTCCTATCCCAGTCGGTCTTATGGGCGGACACCATCTTGTTTAACATTTTGCCGATGGTGCCATTTGACCGCTCTGTCTGACCGTTAGCCTTGGGATTGTACGGGGTTGTCTTGCGGTGTCGGATCGCATACTTGGTGGTGATGTCCTCGATGACATCATTGATGAAGTGCGCTCCCCGGTCACTGACCAGTTCCAGGGGATGGCCGAACCTCATCATGATCTCCTCGAACAGGAAGGACGCTGCTGTCCTGGCATCGTTCCCCCGAGTTGCCCGGGCTTCTACCCACTTCGTGGCGTAATCGGTCGCGAGTATGATGTAGCGCTTCCGGTTTTTGGTAATGGGGGCGATCGGGCCTACAAAGTCGATTCCCCATTTGACAAAAGGGGCCAGGGGAAAAATCGGGGTAAGGGGCCAGTGGTTCCTGAAACCCGGTTGTCCTGTCCGCTGGCATTGGTCGCAGCGCTGGACATATTGCCGGACATCCCGGATTACGAAGGGCCACCAATACCCCGCACCCTTAATACGGTTAACCGTACTCATGGCGGCTAGGTGACCTCCGGAATCTCCCGCGTGTAAGGCCTCCATCACCTGCCTCCGCTCTCCGGGTTCCAAACACCGGCGCAGCCTGTCATCGGCTCCCATCCGGAATAGGACTCCGTTGATTAAAGTGTATGGAGCCACTCGGTGTTGGAAGACGCTCTTTTCTTCCCGGTTCATGCCTACGGGGTAGCGCTGGGTCAGGAGGTATTCCCGGATCTCCTGGAATTCGGAGAGTGCCTCGCTTTCCACTTGCAGCACAGCAACGTCCGGTTTATCCTGGCTATCCGGGAATTCGTCGGGGAACAGGGAGGAAATGTCTTCCAGGGCCGGCTCGCCTCGCATCCTGGACAGGTAATCGGCATTGGCATTTGCCCTACCCGGTTTAACGACCACCTCGTAGGTAAACTCCTGTAACAGGAGAATCCATCGGGCTATCCGTCCAGAAAGATCCGGCTTGTTCACCAGATACTTAAGCGAGTCATGATCCGTATGAAAGATCACCCGATAGCCGAGTAGATAGTGCCGAAACTTCTTGCAGGCATAGACTACAGCCAGGGCCTCGCGTTCAGTGGTGGTGTAGTTTCTTTCCGCTGAACTCATCTGTCGGCTGGCGTAGTAGATAGGCCTCTCCCGCTTCTGCTCATCCGGCTGCCACAGGATGGCTCCTAGGCACCACCCCGAGGCGTCGAGGGTAACATGGAATTCCCGGGTCCAATCCGGAGGTGCCAAGATAGGTGCCCGGGTTAGCTGCTGCTTCAGGTCCTCAAAGGCGGCCTGCCTCTCCGGTTTCCACAGGAAGGGCTCGTCCTTTTTCAGCAGGGCCGTTAACGGGGCAGCTTTCCTGGCATATCCATCGATGAAGCGCCTGTAATATCCGACGCAACCCAGGAATCCGCGAACCTCCTTCACCGTCCGCGGTGGTGCTAGTGTCAGGATAGCGCTGACCTTGTCCGTGTCCACCTGCAGCCCTCTCCGGCTCACCACGTGCCCGAGCAGTAATCCGGTCTCCATTCCGAAAAAACACTTCCCGGGATGGAGCTTGAGGCTGGTCTCCCTACATCGCTGGAATGTCTTCCGCAAGTGCTCCAGGTGATTCTCCCGCTTTCCGAACACTGCGAAATCATCAATGAATACTTCTAGGAAATGCCGAAGAAAGTCCTTGAAGATATCCATCATGAGCCGCTGGAAGGTGCCCGGGGCGTTACACAACCCGAACGGCATCCGGTTAAAAGCATAGGTCCCCCATTCCGTAGTGAAAGTGGTTTTCAGTTGGTTACTTTCCCGGATGGAGACCTGATTGTACCCGGAGAATCCGTCCAGGAAACTATAAAGTTCCTGCCCGGCCACGTGATCCAGGATAATGTCGGTAAACGGGAGCGGGAAGTAATCCTTCTTAGTGGCGGCGTTGAGCTTACGGAAGTCCTGGCAAACCCGGATCTTCACTTTCCCGTCCGCCCCGGTCTTCTTTGGTACCACCACAATCGGGGACACCCACTCCGTGTTGTTGACCGGGTAGATGAATCCGGCCTCCAGTAGCCGGTCAATCTCCTCCTTCACCATCAGGGAGTATTTCGGGTTAAGCCGGTACTGGCGTTGGCGAATCGGGCTAGCTCCTTCGACTAGGTCGATTTGGTGCTCCCCTAGCTGCGGAGGAATTCCTCGGAGGTCTGTGGGTGCCCAGGCGAACACATCGGCAAACCCGGTCAGCAGGGAGCTGTACTCGCTCTTTTCCCGGGTATTCAGGGTCTTCCCCAGGAAGAACTTCTTTCCGGGGCCAACTTCGACCTCCTCAAAGTCCTTGGGCGATACGACGCCTTTAACCCGCTCGGGTTCGGCCTCTTCCGGGGTTATTCCCAAGTTTCCCCAGGGGATAACCCCCTCCCCGGTGAGTCGACAGGGTTGTCCAGCGGGGTCGGCGAGCTGATTACGTATCCACTTCTCGGATAGGGCTACGCACGATTCTCCAAGGGACCTGTCATCCATCTCCGGTTTTCCCTCGACTTCCTCATCTGCACCCAGTTCCCGTCCTTCCTCCGTCACGGAATCCGGGAATTCGAAGTCCTGCTCTACCAACCCGGAGAATTCGCTCACCAGGTAGCTGGCCTGTGTATTGGAACTCTCCGTGTCCGACCACTCCGTGGTGTAGCCGTCGGATTCGTATGTCTCGCCTTCGTGGGCGGAATGCATCCAGGGGATGATGAGGGTTGGCCTCTTTCCGACCCGGAATTCTTTCTCGCCCCAGTCCACTATTACCCGGGCCATGTAGAGCCAGGGCCGACCCAGAAGCATCCGGAAAGGTCGCCCGGTTGCTACCCGGATAATGACAAAGTTCAGGGGGTAAATAACTCCCCCTATGATGGTGGGAACCATGGAAAGCCTCCCCACCGGGGCTACCCGGGATCGGTCAGCCATGCGAAGGACCAACTGGGTTGTTTCCAGGGTAGTGTATCCGAGGTCGTGAGCCGCGTCCTCCAACATCAGGTTTACGCCGGATCCACCATCTACTGGGACATCGGGGATGATGCAGCCATCAACTTCCACATGTAGCTCGGGTGCACCGAAATCCTCCACTTGTGCAAAGTTTACCGCTACCGTAGGAAGCTTGTATCTCTTCTTCCGGCGTTGAATCCAGGCTTCCCGGACAGTCTTCTGGTAATTGGCGTTATCGTGGAGAAGCTGCCCGATGGTCACATTGGCCTGCGTGTCCTTGATATCTTGCAGGATATCGTACTCGTCGACCCGCACTTGGGGTCCGGGTTTGATCACGACAGGGTTGTCCTGGAAATGAACAACCCTGCGGTCAGGATCTGCCCGGGTTGCGGCAAGGTCCGCCCTGACCTCGTCGCTGATGTCACGATCGAGCTTGGTGGGTTCCACCCCTTTTTCTGCGTCTGCTAGGGGTGGTGCCGGTAGGTCTACCCGGGTAGGCTCTTCGTCTTCCTCTTCCTGCCCGGGTTCTTCATCTTCTCGGGCTTTCCGGTTGGCCTCCCGGATCGCCTTCTTCTGTCGCCTCGAGCTTGTGTTGCTCCTCCCCTCGGTGGAACTACGCGTGGAGACCTTGTTAACTACCGTCTCCTGTCCATCGAGTAGTTCCACGTCGCACCCTCATTTATCCGGGTTCTCTATGCCGGCAGTGGAACCATAGTTGAGGCCGGACTGAGAACGGGGAGGGGTTTGCACCGACTTGTAGATGACCTTCGGAGGCGGCTTCTTCGGACAACCCTCGAGGTTATGTCCGTACTCATGGCAACCCTGGCAAGGTAGGTTCTTCGGTGCACCGGGCTCGACGTCGGGTACATCACAGCCGCTGGCATAATGCCCTCTCCTCCCGCATCGGTAGCAGATGACATAATCCAGGTAAGTGCCAGTGAGGGGCTGCCCGGATGGCTGTTCGGGTAGACTCCTTCCTGGGGCGGCTGGGTACGACCTGCCTCCGGAACGCGGGGTGACACCTCGGCCGCGCCCATACCCTGCGTGAACCTGGTACAGGGTAACCACCTCCTCCTCTTCCGGTTCCTCCTCCTCGTCAGCCAGCACGTATCTGACCCCGGTCTGGGGGTCAGTCCACTTCGAGGACCTCCTGGTGGACGTGTTGGGGCACTCCGTGGGGTTGTGCCCGTACTCCTTGCACTTGGAGCACCACACATTAGCTCTTTGCGTCGGAGGATTTTTGCGGCCACTCTGGAGTTCGGCCATGTTCACCTTGATAGCTTCAAGCTCCGCCAGAACCTTCTTGAGACCATCTTCCTTCTCAACCTTCACCTTGACCGTGGCGGAACTCGACCTTTTGGAACTTTTTGCCTTCTCCGGTTTGGCCTCCTCCTTGCTCTCCGAGCTATCCGGGTCGTTCGACTCCTGGTCGTCGCTACCCGCGGAACTGTCCGAGTCGGTGTCCTTCTTCTTCTTACCCTTCTCCTTTTTCTTATCCTTCCCCTTCCTACGGCTGCTACGGAGGGCTTGAGCGGAGTCCTCGTAGTCCAGGGCAGCATCCATGGCTTCCCGGAGCGTCTCCGGTTTGCTCCTCCGGATCTGGAAGGACATATCCTCCGGTAGCCCGCCCACGTACCACTGGACCGCCACCATCGGAGCGATGTCGAAGGCTACCTTCTTCATGAGGGCTTTCACCCTCCGCCCGTCTCGGGACGGACTCGTCTTCGCGCTTCCGAACTTTCCCGAGTTGCATCAGGGCCCGTGCTTCTCCTCCGGCTTCCCGGAAAGCATGAAGGAAGGCTATCCTCAGCTGATCCCAGTTGGCCTTCACATCTGCGGGTACATCGTTGTACCACTTCAACGCTTCACCTTTCAAAGAACCCGGAAAAGACACGGAGTCCGGACTCGGATCTTCCAGTTAGCATCATCGGTGGCCACGAACTCCTCGACCCAATCGTCCACGTCCTTGCCACCATCACCTGCGAAGCGGCTATATTTCAGCCGGGTGAGTGGTGCGCGACGGAGTGGAAGGACAGGGTTGGGGTCCATGGGATCTGGGTTAACGCGGCCCGGACTGGGCGGCCCTTCGCTTCCCGGAGGGGAACTAGGTGCGTCGCTCTCGGATGGGGGTGCTGGTACTGGGACCACCCCTACTGTAACCGGGACGACTACCTCCTCAGGAGGGGATGCGTAGTGGATCTCCTCCTCCTCGTAAGCAAATTCGCGAGCTTGTGCGAGCTGCTCGATCTCGGCTGTAGCCCTTCTCCTGGCTGCCCGGGTAACTCGACTCCCACTTGGCTCACCCGTCTGCCCTCGAGTCATGAAGCAGTACACCGGGTATACCTCCAGTGGCTCCTAGACTGGGGGTTGGCTCGCACTTGCAACTCCTACCCGCAAGACGATGTGAGTGGCTTCGATCTCGTCACCGGAACCTCCAGTGTGGCTCTCCTTCTCTCCTGGCAGGAATGTCGAACTTGCAGCTTTAGGATCCCCGGCAGCGGCGCCAAAAGTAATCGTGTCGTAACGTGCTTTTCCGATTCGTGCCCGGATAACCCTTTTTCGCGGTAAAAGAGGTTTCCCAAACAAGAACCCGAGTATTCGTTCCACGGAGATCCTGTGAAGTGCAAGGTCAAAAATTTTCACCAGTTAGCAAACCCGGGTTTGTGCTATCCGGGTACTGTCCTATCACCCCTATACCATGTATCCTGTCCTGGAAAAAGCTGCCCGGACAGGAGAAGAGAGGGGGGTTTAGTCTTTGTGGTTTAGTTTAGCCTCTGTATTCACCTCAGAGGGGTTTTCCCGCGTTTAGATAAGTGGGGGGATTAGACCACTTTTCCCGTTGATTAACGTGACCGGAAAGGTCACCGAGACTCTCTCTCTCTCCTTACCCTGTTAGGAACTTCCCTTATACCTCCCTCTACGCCCGAACTCTACACCCACGCGCATGTCACAAAGGTTGGTATCCGGTTCTCCTATGGTCCGGTTATCACAACTCACTACCCGGGTTAGTAGATCCCGGGTTACTGGACTGGGGGTGGTGCGACTGGCCCGGAGTTCACCGCTATCACCTACGGCCAATTCTGCCTATCCGGACTTCAGCAGATCCAGGGGGACTCAACCGATGGTGTTCTCGGGAGTCGGTTAAGCGACCGGAATCCCTTCCGAGCCGCTGTAATCCCAGACGCTACACGGACAGACCGGACCGCACCATAAGTGGCAAGTGCCGTTCGCTAGCCGCACTCCTCCCTTGTCAGCTTCTCTACCTCCCGTACTACTCTCCGTTCAAGGACGGAACCGCTCTCTCTCTTGCCCGGATAGCAAGGGTCCTCTGAACTCTGCAACCACCCCGACCCAGCAGACAAGATAGGAAAAGGAGAAGGACACACAATCAGACACACACGCACTCACACGAGGGAGATGAGAAAGAGGCGTGCTTGCACTGGATTATGGTATTGCAAAATCACAAAAAGACCCCGAGGGAGTATCCTTCCCTCGGCTAAGTAGCAGATCCTCCCTGGCATCCCAGAAGAGGACAAAATCCTGCGCCAGGGAATCTTTCTAAATCCGGCCTTTGTCAGTCTAACGCCGTCATCCTCCTACTCGCCATAAAGGCACTAAAATCTAACCCTATCCTCGGCCAGGTGCACCCGCCATTAATCAACTCGGCCCTAGTCCTTCCTGTCGCGCTCATCCTACTTCGCGACCTCGCGCCTCGCGATCTCGGCGGTCTCAACCTTCCGCGCTCCCAACCCGGGTTGGGAGGTGACCTCCTCCTCCTCGTTCCCCGTCTCCCCGAGCACTGGGCGGTCTCTCTTCACTCCCAAGGATCTCGGTGTCCTCAAGGCATCGGGGTGAGGTGTCCGGAGTGCCTCCCGATCTCCGGGACCTCGATCAAGTCCTCGGGGATGAGGGGACGGCCTCCGCGGTCGGTGCCTTCTCGGGAGGACCTCGGCTCGTCGAGAGGGCTCCGGTGGGACGGTTAAACCCGGACAGCGAGGTGCCCGCGGCTCCTCTGTTCCCAATCCGGTTGGCGGGTATCGGCCTCACCCCTCCTGTCTGGTTGGATTGTGGCCTCTTGGGCGGGAATAGGACTCTGTCCTCGGGGTCCCGATCGGGACCGGGAAATGGGGAAGGATTCCTTACCCGGGTATCCTCCTCTGCTATCCGAGAAGCCTCTCCTTCCACCGGGGTTATGCCAGCCTGGATGATCTTACTCCGGGTTCGCGAAGCTCGCTCTCCGGCCATGGTTCCGTACTCTCATTCCCCGGGCTATGGCGTACGGGACGGCCGCGTGGAGCGGGAGCGTGCGTGCACGAATCGCGGGAGCGAAGCGTCGCGGGAGCACGAAAAACGAGGAGGAGCAAAAGGGAGGGCAACGGCCAAAATTGGGCCGCTAAAGACAACGGAGTGGGGAGGTGGATGGCGGCGCAGCATTAATCACGGGCTTTTGTCAGCTCGGGACTGTCGGCGCCGCCGCCAGGGTTTTCCCCGCCCGACCCGTTCGTGGATCCCGACCCGGCCGCTGCCTTCCTCGGTCTTCGACACCCGACCGGGCCTCAACCGGTCGAACCATACCCGGCTGACCATACCAGGTTGAGCTATACCCGGTTGGGGCAACCTTTTCCCGGGTAGGCGTCAACCCGCGAAGAGCCGCTACGCGTTATCCGGGTCTGCAGTGGCCGACGGGATACGACTAGGCAGAACCCTGGCTCGAGAACAGGGGATACAAAGCAAAAGAAAATTTAAAAAGGTAGTACTACCCTACCCCGTCCACTAAGCCTAAGGATGCCCCTGGGTGGGCAGGTTCCTGGCCGAGTTAACCTTACCCGGTCATTACCCGGGTAGGCCAGGATATGGACGTTTATTTCTCCTAATTAGCTATTACTAACCGCTATCCGGACTCACTTGGGCAAAAAACGAAAAAATGAGGTTTGACACACCACTGCCAGGACCATCTTCCAACATTTTGAATAAGTAAACCTTGTCCTTCCCTTGGCCCGGAAATACACTACTTTGTATGTACTCAAGTGTACTGTACCTCTTCATTGCAAGAATGTTATCAAATGCACTGCCCTTGCCCCCGCCTCTATTCAATGAAATCGTGGTTCTCAAATTTGGGGAACTGAGGTACTCAAACTTATCCAACACATTCTCCAAGTCTTTCCCTCGAAGCATCTCTTTTGCTCCAGATCCACTGTGAATGAGGTACTTATCTAAGAACTCTTTACTTGCAGCCATAGCTATCGCTGAATTCTTCGCAGTTGGTGTTTTTGCAACTTCTTTAGCAATTAGACTGGATATTGTGCTCACAATCTCACGACAAACACCGCTAGACACCGGATGGAGATGCACCCCTAAATGGATGCATGCCCTTGTCATATCGTTTGTACTAAGGACGTAGTATATACGACCGTCACAGAAACTAAGACATGTTGGAGGAACTTTGCAAACTTTGCAAACTAAAGTAGATGTAAGAGGACGCGTTGACCCAGCTTTAAAAGGAGTGTTGGTTTGGCCAGACCACTCTGTTTCATTCTTCTTTCCTGCTCTTGATAAGAAATCGCATGCATCATTCTCACAGACCAAATGACCGACACAAGAAGACTTTCTAAAAGTTAGTCCTTCTTTGTTGTGAATATTAGTTGTTATAGTTCGACACCATGCATGACCATCATATCGCTTATCCATACCATCCATTTGATTCCTTGAACCAGGTATGGAAGAATGACTCGGAGGCAACTCAAAGATGACATCTCCATTGTATACTGGAGGGAGAAATTGGACTTTATGATACGTAATCTTGTCATAGTCAATAGACGCAAGTTCAGTTCTAGAACCTGGAAGAGAAGAGAGGCGTCTCAAGCATTGCATAATACTCGAGGGTTCTCGAGTATTAGGATGACATGGAGGCCGAGAAATGTTAGAATAACCTGAAGACTGGCCCAGAGTATGAAGAGAATTAGACCGATCACTAATGAGAACGTATAGTTGTAGGTGAAGGGACATCACGAGAATGAACTACATTGTTAGGAATTTGACCTTGTGATGAGTCACTTGACAATTCCACTGCGTCACCATGACACTCTTGTTTCACTCTTGATACACTTAGACCAAACGCCCTATATCTTCCGCTTGGAAGAAGCCAGTATTGTTCATCTTCGTCATGACAACTCAGTTGCAAAATAGTTCTATCTACAACACCAGATTCAGAGAACACCTCTTCTTCAATAAAAATTGAAGAGAGTTGTAATCCGAAGCGCACGTGTAGGATTTGGGCAGACACTCTAGCACGACCTTGTTCTCCAACTTGGAAAACAAGGGGGATTGGGTGACCAGATGCTCGAACAAAAGCCATATTGTAAACCGAACAGATGTTGTAAACAAGAAGCGGAAAGAGAGCATAACATAATCTTAAGAAATAACTATCAACAATGGAAGTTAAGTAGGAAAAATATCGGAATTATTGCATGCACTTTAAAAAATTGAGTGGTATTTTATTAGATTCTAACAAAAATAGAAAGCGGCGCAAACCAAACATTAGGTGAAGTATATGTTATTAATAATGGTTGTTTATGATTAAATAAAGTAAGGAGAATTAGAAGTAGGTATGCGTATCTGTGGTAACATGTGAGATGTCAGCAATCATATTATAAACACAATATAACGCCAAAAATATATTTTTGGTAAGACGCCAATACGATTTTAGAGTAGCCGTCAAGTTACTGACAATATCTAGATATAGAATTAATTTTTTGAAATTCAAATTACGTAGCCGCATGTTGCTCTGCGGAAATTCCGTACTCGTTTTCTGACAATTAACGCGGATGACAATATCTTAGTAACGGTGTTCAATTGCAAATGGTAGAATGTATTGGAGCTTGGAGTTTCACTCATTCTCAAATGCTTCGTGCAGGCACCACTTAGCGCAGCCTTAGCCGTCGTTGTGAAAGCTATTGGGGACACATGAAAGAGGGTAGTCATATTGTTAATCAATCGACGGAAGCAACACGGAAGCGGAAGAAACGAAGAGGTGGCACTAGTTTTAGTGGTTCTAAGGAGAGGAGGCGTAGGGAGTTTAGGAAGAAGGCAGTTTTGAGTGAGATTTGTGGGAAGACTATAAGAACGGTATGTGAGATTGACGACAAGAGACTTAGATCAAGTAGAAATTTTAAGAGTGGTACACTAGATATCGCGGTTGTTGAGGAAAGTGAAGAGGAGGAGAAGGGAGTGCGATTTAAAAGATTGTCAACAATGTGTTCGGAAATCGAACGTGCGCCACAGAGCTTTGTAGAAGAGAGTGATTCTGATGACGAGACGGCAGGCGGGTCCATAGCTACGGTAAATAGTCTTCTTATTCAGAAAATTGCATGTCATATTGACAATGTATTCTTAGATCTTGTGTACATGAAGTGAATCATTTAGTGAAGTGATTGTTTTCAAAGAAATGGTAGCTTTATGAAAATTAAAGTTTCTGTGTATTTTGTACTGCACCTTTACTTTTGTAAAGGGAGGTGGCGGAATTATATGCGCCCAAGAGTACGACATGGAAGAGTCGGATAATGACGAGGTGAATAAGGATGATCAGATCAAGACTAACGAAGCAACAACAACGAAGTTATTGCCTTCCAAGAAAAGGGCTCATCTGTCACACGCAAAGGTAGAAGAGACTTTATTTATTAAGTGTTAAATAAATTATCGAAGTTTTCTAAAAATTTAAAGCGATGATACTTGAAGTTGGCTTAGAGTATGGAAAAGTATGATACATTTTATTTATGGATTGAGATTTTATTTCATTGAAATGTAATATCACTATTGTTTAGTTTGTAATTACTGCTTGCATTGGAAAGTCAAAGCAAATTATTATCTCAGTATTATACAAAATGCTCATGTGTTATATTCTTGTATTCTAATGAATTAAAAAATAAAATAAAAAGAATTGGCTCAATTAGAAGGTACTCCATTAACGCACTTACGTACTCATCCACTTTCCTAAGCACCTCCCAAACCCCATCCACCAACTATACTTTCTCAATAAACCTAATTTTCATATTAGATCTAGGATTGGCGGCTTGGCGGCTTTAGGGTTTAGGAATTTAGGGTTTAGGGATTGAAGGTGAGGTGAAGCTTGTTCACTTCTTGGTTATCTTGTTTTGAGTTTTGAGTTTTGAGTTTTGAGATTTGAGATTTGAGTGTGTGCTTATTGAAGGAGAGGAAAGAGATGGAAGGTGAAGATAGCGTGGTTATGGCAAGCGTAGTTATGACACCGGATGAGACTCAAGAGGAGCATGAAGTGGAGAGAGAAGCTGCAACACCCAAGGTTAGTAGTCATGAACAAATTTCTAGTACAAGATGTGAGCTTTTTAAGAATTGTGAATCTCGAATCTGGAGCCTTTCATTGACGAAAGCCTCCTTCAATGTGTGCTGGGCGGGGCGGGACATTGTGTGCTGATCGGGGCGGGACACTGCCAGCCGGCGGGGCCGGGCGTGGGCCGTGGGGGGGTGCTAGCTAGGCGTGGGTCGGGAGGGGGCTAGCTGGGCATGTGTCACGAGGGGGGCTGGCTTGGCGTAGGCCGGGGGCCCCTGGCATGGCTGGATCTGAGGGAGGCAATTGGATGGCCAAGTGCACGCCAAGTGCATGTCCACTGTGCATGTGCACTAAAAGCTTGGACCGTCACTGCGCATGTCCACTGTGCATGTGCACTAAAAGCTTCCGTCACTGCGCATGTTTACTGTGCATGTGCACTAAAAGCTTCCGTCACTGCGCCCGTAGGATCTCAGTCCAAGTCTCGATCGAAGTTAGGCTACAGTAAGAGCATGAGCCAGGGTGTCAATTGAACAGGTTGAATTACATGTCGTAGAGCCTTTCGTTGACGAAAGGCTATCTATGTGAGGTTTGTTTGAAGTTGGTTTTTGATGAGTTATTATTTTATGGGATTTGTGCCAATTTTATTTTACATGTCATAGAGCCTTTCGTTGACGAAAGGCTATCTATGTGAGGTTTGTTTGAAGTTGGTTTTTGATGAGTTATTATTTTATGGGATTTGTGCCAATTTTATTTTACATGTCGTAGAGCCTTTCGTTGACGAAAGCCTCTTCTCATGATTTGATCATTCTAATTTTTAGTACTAATTATCCTTATGTTATGGTGTTTTGTTATGTTTTGTTAGGATGGAGGTCCAATTCTTCATATACCCGAGTGCCCAGACACAGAAAATGACCTTGATGTGAGTGAGATTGCCCTCCGCAATATACAGAAGGTGGATTCGATCAATGTAATCAATCGGTTGCGAATCAAGCCTTCATCTAAATCACGGTTTGTTATTCCATTATGTCGTTTGCGGTGTCTTCCTCTTGTACGTCCTATTAGCGAAGTTAACGTGCAGTGCTTGGAGAACGATTTCGTTATGGGATATCGAGATGGAGATCGAGTCCTCTATGTATCCATATACAATGGTGGAGATGCCGAGTTGACGGTTACAGAAGAAATTCGTGCATCTTGGAGTGCTCATTGGAAAGCAGCAAACGATGCATTCGAAAACTTTTTAGCTGCAGATGAAGATCTCAAGGTTTTCAGCAACAAAATGTTTTTTGTGTATGAGGGAAACCATCGACTGTCTGCATGGTTTCGCCACATCAACAAACATCATGGGGGCGATCCTGCATGGCATATAAGTGTTGATTGCATCGTTCTAGATGCACGGAAACAAAGTGGCATTCTTCTCAACGCCATGAGCGATATTAATTGGTATGATTTTGTACTTGTTTATGTATTATAAATCTAATTGAATTATTATTCACGTGGTTATTGTTTAATAATTTTTTGTATTGTTTGTGAAGGTCTACCGAAAACGATCATGTGAAGGCCGAATTAACATCCAGATTACAACGTATTCGTACGTTTGGTAATTTGAAGCTTGAGGAGTTTAAAGACCTTATTTCAAAGGAAGAGTACGCCATTTGTAAAAAAGAAAAAGAAAAAAACCCAACATGGTATCCATTGACAATTGATATTTTTGTTGCATTTCTTTACAAGGTACAATTTTTCCATTCGTTTCCTCTTTCTTTCATGACTATAATTGTATTTTTTCATTTATTGATACTATAAGTCATGTACTACTGTTGCAGAGAGAGATTTCTGCAGCTGCTGATGAAGCTGCTGCAAAGTATCGGGAGAATACACCTGTGAATGAAAGAACAACCCCTGGAGTTTGGACAGCAATGACAGATGCTTCTAAGTTAAAGGTGAAAAATCTGCGATCAAAAGCTTTTGACAAATACCTAGCGGTGGCTAACAAAGACAACGGAGACGCCTTCTTTGATGAGGTATTTGTTTTCTCATTTGCAATTCTCTGATTTATATGTACTTGGTTATATATATATATAGTTCTAACTCAGTGTTTTCTAAATGTGTTATTTGTGTAGATTAATTATCATTTTGCACACATGACCAATCCGGAAATGACTATTGAGAAGTTACAGAAGATAGTAACCACTCGAGTTGAACCAAAATATAAGACACGATGGTTGAAGTGGTGGAATTCTTTTAAGGATGCTCGAAGAAGTTTCAAATTTCCTCATACAAAATCTCTTAAGGATACAACTCTTGATACATGGCTTATCAAAGCATCCTTTTGGGCACAAGTGAGTTTTTATTTAATTTTTATGTTCGATTATTTTGTTACTTATAATACTTTGGTTTTTGATAAAGTTTTGATTTATTGCAATTGGAAGAGGCGATTGTAACTGGGTTTGTCGAGAAGGAAAAAAGTTGTGTTTGTCCCATTCAGAATGACGTTTCTGGAGGTCTTTTTAGCCCTGCTGAATTTGTTGATCGGTGGCGTATTATTCTGTGGGACAAAGCTTTTTTGCCATTGATTGCAAAGTTTGCAAAGTCTACAGTTCTTACGACATTTAAGGGTGGAGACATGGCTATCAATCGTGTGATGTACCGGTATGATATAGCATCACCTTAAGAAACAATTAATTTTTCTTTTTCTTTTCTGTTAAAATTCTAAGTGTTTCATGTCAATATTAATTCAGGTATTTTTATCGTGAAATCGTGACGAAGAATGCTCTTTCAGCAGAATTTGTCCCACCCATTCTTCAAACTTTCTTGGATTCTACATCCGATGAATTCATGTATACACCTTTTCAATCTCGGAAATTTCCTGTTTCTCATCTACGAGCAGGAGGGTGGTATCTTGATTGTGTGGACGGATTTATTCCTCCTGGCGAGGAAAGCCTTGTTCAATCTCTTGACGAAATTCCGGATCTTCATTTGGAGAATCTGAACACTATTCTATGTGATGTGGAGAATGAAGATTTGGAGGAGCAACCTAAACGAAAACGGTCCAAGAAGACAACCAACACATCTCCTGCCGTTGCAACTCGCTCTACAACGAAGGCAACCTCACGAGATTCTCCAGCAAGTGCTCATCAGAGGATGCTCAACAAATGGTCGATTAGCCATTGTTTGATGCCTTTACTGACCTAACTTGACGATTCCTACTTTAGGCTCTGAGGTATCCAAGCGCAAAGTGACTGTACCCACTACAACCATTACTTCTTCTAGTACAATTCGTTCTTCCACTCTTCTTGAAAATGCAGACTTGGAGGAACTTATTGAGTTCAAGCAAATGAACGGTGTTCATGATCCTATTTATGAGCGCATCCAGAAATTTATATCGGATGTAAGTTACTTATCACCTCTTCCTACTTTATGTATTGCAATCTACATTATTTAGAAATTGTGGCTAATAATTGTTGTCTTTTTAGGTTCGTACATCGCGACCTCATGGTACATCAAACATGATCGCAAATCATTCCGGACTTGACCTCATTATAGCGGATGTACCAGAAAACCTGCCAGTGCCACTTGTCTCAAGCACTACGGTACCTGAATGGAACAAGCGCTCAGAAGGTTACTTTGAGTACTTATTTTCATTTGCTGCTGCAAACTTGCATGACGATGCAATTTTGCTTGTAGTTCATCCAAATGATCCTGCTTTGTTACTTGATTTGCGAAATTGGGCTTATACTTTTGAATTTGAGCTGCTACGCGATTGGTGGGGTCTAAATAACCTCCATCTTTTTTCTTCGGTTGACCGTTCACAAAAGGTGCAAAATTCATTCCATAAACTTCTATTATTCTTATGTCATTTTACTTCAATATTTGTATTTCTAATACTTACAATTTTTTGTTTTGTAGACTTTGCGATTTTTCATCAAGGTTTATACTCGCATTGGTTCCAAAGCCTCTATTCAAGAAGCAAGTTCTTGGTCGGACTTGGGATTTTCTCTCGAAAATGATGGCTACCTTCAGAACTTCACAAACTCAAAGTGTCAACTTATGAATGATACAATTCCGTGGAGAGGGGCCCGCGAGAAGCATCCTAAGTTCATGCAGATTCTTATTGAGTCTCTTACAAAAGAAGGAGACATTGTTCTTGGTAGCAAACCAATACAGTCTTGTTTTTTTTTCCAACTAATAATTTTTTATATGTTGATTTTCTTGTTTTTGTTTTAACACTTTAATTTATATCTTGATGTTCATTTTATACAGGTGCCTCAGTTTTAGCGTGTCGTGACACTGGTCGTCATATCATCGCTCTGGAGAAAGACATTAAAATCTTCAACGGCCTTCTCAAGAGATTTGAAAAACAAGAAATCCTCCCATCTGTTTCTATGCCAACACGCCCTTCTTTTTTTTCGGAACCTCCTCCACAAAAGAAGCGAGAGCGTATTGCTCTTTGTGCGTAAGTTTGATAATCAATGTTAATGATGTTAACTTATTATTTATTTGATACATTTCTATTCTTAAATATTAAACTTACATAATATCTTGTATTTTTTGCAGAGGTTCATCTTCAAGAAAGAAACGGATACTTACAAAGGACATGTTTATTAGTCCTCCAAAAGATTTTTACCTACCTACTTAAGCTGAGATTCTTGCACAGGAATTTGTAAACGCACCTTCTCCAGTTCTTTCCTATCGTAAACGTTTCAATCCTATTGTTGAGACGTTTATTGATTTAGAGGTGGAAGAAGATAATAGGAGGTTTTCAGGAAGTGAAGGTAGTTCTAGTCCAAGTATTTGAAATGTTTTGGATTTGATTTTGTGATTAGAGAAGCAGGCTACATTCTCAATCACTCTCATGTTTAGTTTGGATTTTTGGTATTTAATATTAATTATTCATACTATTAGGTTGATTTGTTATTTTCTTCTGAGTTTAGTAGATCCAAATCAAATGTTTTTCTCTTTGTATTGGTCTTATTTTTATGAAATATTTTCTTTAACATTGTCATTCACTTGTTAGTTCACAAATTGATTTGCACTTAAATATTTCTGTTTTTCTTGCATAGAGTGATGTCAGCCCTAATTTAATTTGCCTTGTCTAATACAGCAAAGAAATTTTATAATCTTTTTTGAAACTATAATACATAACTTAATCATATGGTTGTATTATTTGTTATTGTAATACATGAGTACTAAGTAGTAACCAAAGCACGGTCTTAGGACACTTTTTTTCTTTCATGCACAAAATTTCTAACATGATTTCCACGGATTTAGGGTACCCATATAAAAATATTCAACTTGTATTTCAAAAAAATTAGTTACAACTTATAAACTTTGTGATTTGCCACCCACGGTTATAGGTCCAATCCACCTTTTATTTCCTAGTAAATATTTGGGTTCATATGCTCGCAAGCTCACAAGCTCACACTCCTAGGCTCACCTACTAGCAACCCTGAGTTAAGAATATGCCTACACAAATTTTTAGAGAAAGTTTCATATAAGATCACACAATCATTTGTAACACATTTCTACATTTGGGAACAATTGCAAAATAATTCATGACCATTCCCTTCTCTAGAATTCTTTTACAAATATGCACGTGCTCTACATGAAAATTCTTCAAGTTAGTAATACTTCTCTCAATGATCAAATTAGTGAATGTTTATTATTTTCTATACTCAACAAATTTAAAGACATAATTTCATGACCAAACTATAAAATATTCAATATTTCAATATTCTAGAAGTTGTTAGAAATTTGGAGAGGAGTTCTGTATAACATTGTCCTAGTTTTTATTCATATTTTTTATATGTGTATTTTTTATTTTTTATTTTTTTAAAATTTAAAATTCTTTTTACTCCTTGTAAAAATATGTGTTTAATATACAATATGAGTGCCAGAATCTAATCAACAATGATAGAAATCATAATATGTCAAGAAAAGTTTTAAAAAAAACAACTTCGAAGTTGAAGCTTGCCCATAGCAAGCTATAGTTCCCCAAAGTACCTATAAGATTTCCTAAAACTTCCTCAAAATACCCATGAAGTTTCTTAAATCCCCTTCAAGTACCTACAAAGTTCCATAAAACTCCCATATGCCCACAATCTTTGCTCCCCATGGCTAATCTTTGGTGAATTGTCCTGTTTAATTAATTTTGGAACTCAAAACGAACACAAACTCCCCATGACTTAAAAACTACCTCAATTATTATTTATTATTGAAAATAAATAAATTGCAAGCGGACCGACCCAAGAGGACCGACCCAGGAGGACCGACCCAAGCGGACCGACCCAAGAGGACCGACCCAAGAGGACCGACCCAAGGGGACCGACCCAAGCACAGACCTGAGACTACACCGACGACGGACTCGAACCACCGACACGACTTCGACGGACGGCCGACACAGTCGGGCGTTACTACCGGCTCTTGCCATTCGGCAACTTTGATCCATAATGATTTCCGATCATTAATATACAGATATCCAATTACTGATCTCCTGAACTAGAACCGTTTACTGAACATTACAGACATAACATAAGCATGTTCACAGTTGAGTGACCAGAACACGGATCGCATGGCATTACCATCGTTACGTCTTCCACATGCGCAGCTCGATTTACATAATATTTATAAGGCTCCATGCTCGTTCATCTTGTCACAGTTTCTTGTTCTTGAACCTGCAACTGAGAAGCTATTCAGTCGCCTTAGCAGAATCATCTGCAAGAAAACTACCAAGACCCTCATTCACTAAGACCTCGAATGTGCGAATTGATATTTAGTACAACTACTGGTATTTGCTCTCTCCAGTCAAAATGGCTTCGTTGAGATGGGTTAAAGTGCCAGGTGCCTGTAAAGTGCACCAGTCCGCTCCTCTGCGGCATGTGTCGGTGCGAGGCGTCTTGCGCGATACAGTAGCGGAATACACCATAGAGCAGACGTATGTCAACCCGCTCCAGAACGCCACCATCGCCGCGGCTTACACGTTCCCATTGTACGAGGGCGTGGCCGTCTCCGGATTCGAAGCAGAAGTGGATGGCCGTAGAGTCGTCGGCAGAGTGCAGGAGAGAGACGCTGCCAGGAGGGAGTTTGACGAGGCTGTGAAAGCAGGCAATGTAGCCAGTTTGTTGGAGCAGGAACGACCTGATGTGTTCCAGGCCTCAATTGGCAACATCCCTCCCGCCAAAACCATCGTCATTCGTATCACTCTCGTCTCTGAAACCAAACACGACGCGGACCAGAATCAGGTAAGACTCGTATTGCCAACTACCATCGCGCCTCGTTACGGCGGCGGTGTTGGTGTGTTTAGCACCCCTCAATCCTCGAACTCGAAGCTGTCGGTGGAAATCTCTTGCGCTATGGCGACACCGATCACCTCCATCCAATCCCCTTCTCACACCATTCAAGTCCACCTCGGCTTGACAAGGGTGAGCCTGACAGCGGACTCGTTCCTCGACCGTGACCTTGTGATCATCGTCCAAGCGCTGGGGTTAGATTCACCTCGTGCAGTGGTGGAGCGCCATCCTAGAGATAGAACCCACGCTATGTCGTTGACATTCTCCCCCCGGTTCGCGCTTAACCCTCTCAAGTCCTCCGAGTTCATCTTTGTCGTGGATCGCTCGGGCTCCATGGGAGGCTCCAAGATTACGCAGGCTGGCGAGGCGCTGGAGCTATTCCTCCGTTCCATCCCGTCTGACGACCACTATATCAACATCATCGGATTCGGTGACACTCACAGAGCGCTTTTTCCAAAGTCAGTCGCCTACTCTGTAGAATCGTTGAAGCTGAGCACCAAGTATGCGAGTGCACTTACGGCGGACATGGGTGGCACGGAGATTACGAGCGCTGTCCAGGAAGTGTTTAAACGCCGTCGCCGCGATGTTCCAACCCAGGTGTTCTTGCTTACAGATGGGGAGGTATGGGATGTCGACACCCTAGTCCAGTGCATCAAAGAGGCCGTGGCGGAAGGCGAGAAGTCGAATGCCTTCGTAAGAATTTTCTCTTTGGGTATTGGTGCTTCGGTGTCCCATCACCTGGTTGAATCTGTAGCGAGAGCTGGGGGTGGATATGCCCAACTCGTTATGGAAGGCGAGGGCATGGAGAAGAAGGTAGTGAATATGCTGAAAGCAGCCTTGATGCCGCCCGTTACCAATGTGGGCATCCAATGGACCGCAGAGGATGCTCATGTCGAGGACGACTTCGAAATGGTCGAAGCTGCTGAAGAATCTTCTCAGCCTGCCAAGGGCACCATCATGGAGCCCAGCAAGGACCCCATCAGTCTTTTCTCTACTGTTCCTGAGCTTCCCCTGCCGACTCCACCTGCACCTGCGTCCGTGCTTCCTGACGTAGTAATTCCCATCCAGCAGGCGCCGTTCACGGTGCCAGCCTTATTCAGCGGCGCTCGCTTCACCATCTACGCCATCCTCTCAGCGGAGACAACAGTTCCCAAGGAACTCGTACTACGAGGTTCGTCGGCGGACGGACCGGTAGAGCTCAAGGCGGAGGTGGTATCTACTGAAGAGGGGAAGACGATGTTGCACACATTGGCGGCTCGTGCATTGGTGCGCGACTTGGAAGAAGGAGCCTCCTTCATTCATGCTTTAGCGGAAGGCAGCTCCAAGCAGATGCTAACGAACCTTGGAATACATACGTTAAAAGAGGGAATAAAGTACAAAATCCATCCAGTGAGCGACAAGATAGTCTCGCAGCTCGCCAAGCAGAAAATTGTGGACCTTGCTTTGTCTTATCGGCTCTCCAGCAAGTACACTAGCTGGGTAGCAATTGACACGGAATGCAATCGAAGCATCATCCATGATAAGGTGCGGACGGACACATATGATGAATCGGCGGTATTAGACACAGTAGGGCGTCGTATGAGGCCATGTAAACGCTCCGTGAGGAAGCACTCAATCGTCCCAAGTCTCGGTGGACAGTATCAGTCCTCGCGGCACTGCAAGACGGAGCCCATACATTCAGCAGGTCCTATTAGGATGCGGATATCAGAGTCAGTAGGTCGTGGCTTCTGTAGTAGTTATAGAGGGAGAGAAGCATCAGAAATTCTTCCTTCATTACACTGCAGACTCAGACTAAGCAAGGTTATCGATGATGGTGAACTTGAGGAACCAGCAGATGCACACACACGATTTTCCTCCCTCCTGCGCCATCAACAGTTCGATGGTTTGTTTCCTCTGGTCCCAGAGATTGCGGCCCTGTTCTCCACCACCGTAAAAGAGCTGAAATGCAAGCTGGCCCAGGAGGTTTATAAGCTGGATGATGGAGTCCAACTTTCGGAGGCGGAGTGGGACAGCGTGTGGGCGACATGTTTGGTGGTGGAGTTTCTGAAGCAACACTTACCCGATCTGCAAGAGGAGTGGGAGCTTGTTGTGGAGAAAGCACAGAAGCGACTGACGGCCATGGTGAAGAGTGCGGAGGGTTTTGAATCAATTCAACGGGGTGCAAGGGAGTGTATGAAAACACTAACACAGGTCGATCCAAGTGCGATACCGACTACGACTTCATAGCTTTCCGCACGTTCAAATGAAATCATTAGAGTGCAGTGGCTTCATTAGGCACCTTCATCACCGAATTCGCAACTCTATTGCTAATGGATCAAATGTAATAATCATCATGACGAAACCTAAATAAATGAATGCTGAGCGACCAACAATTGCAACAATTGCATGTGGTCGACTACGGAATAGTACCCCAAGATTCATTGGAATCAAAATATAATGTCAAAAGAGTTAAAACTTCATCATAATCTTGAAATAATAAAACTTCGATTGGGTGCATGCCAAGGTCAAGGAAACATCGATCAACTTGCAAAAAGAATGACCACCTTTGCTGTCTTGGGTTTTACGGATATAAAATTAAGAAAGTCGAAAATACTCATAGCATGTTACACCCTAAGTAACTGCTTGAAACATTGATACAGAAATGATCATACCAGCTAACTAGCTCGCTAAGCTTGAAGTCTGTCGACCATGTGGGTCATTCCGAGAATGCTTGCAGTAACGGGACTGTACCAGGAAATTCAATTCAGGTTGATACCACTCTGGCAAGCTCGGCGAAGACTTCGCCACGGTGCTCAAAATTTTTAAACTCGTCGAAACTGGCACACCCAGGACTCAGCATCACAGCGTCTCCTGCACCATCATTTCCAGCACAATTATTAGCTTCATATAGAAATTCGCCGACCTATAATAATGAAGTGCGGCTCTTCTTTCTTTGTCCCTAATACAAATAACATCACAAGCAGTTCTTGCACAAAATCAGAACCTTACATGAAGCTCAATGACTTTCAGTTATATTATATCGCTTCTGAGGAACGTATGGACAAGAATCTTTCTCATGATGCATAGAAGTCTCTAGGGTAGGTGCACAGAGGTAAAATTCCCAATAAATACCCTTGTTGTATTCTCTTTAGAATAAAAATTTATGTTTTCTCTTTACTTGATTGAATTTACGGCTACAGGATGTAAAATGATCCGGATCAAACAAGAACTGATTAGCAGGTTGAAGAGCTCTACCAGGTTCTGCAAGAGAGCGAGCAAGGTGAACTGCATCTGCTAGATGTTCAGTGTATTTGCATGGAATATCCAGGCCTGCGCTCCGCAATTCCTCCTCTATAGCAAGACCAGATGCTCCAAACTACAAAGGAAACACAGGTAAATGAGAGTAAAACACACAGCCAAAATCGCCCTTAACTTAACCAGTGATCATATTCAAGGCTGCTTGAAATCGAACATGGTTTCTTCGTCCTCAAAGGATTAAGTCTGAGCAGCCAAATCAGTCATATGCACTAGCATTTATGCAACTCACAAGTACAACAGCTCGATGCGATAGTAGATGTTCTACTAGGAGGCCGAATCCAAGTCCCTTGCCTTTTGCTCCAGCCTGCTCATGCATTAGATGGTACTCTCAAAGATCTGCCACATTGAAATTCATCGATCCATGTGGCATGGCACTCGAAACACCACACTTGGACTTGGTTCTAGCAATCTGGACATCAATGAAGTCTGCTCAAGAAACTCTAGCATCGAATGCAAAAGGGTAAGATAACAACCTTTGCTAAGCCTCCGAGCAAGACCACTGCTTTCTTGCCTACAAGCCCTCGAAGACCAACCAAGGTAGCATCCACATTGGTGGCCTTACTGTCGTTCAACCACAACACGTCCCGATCGTCTTTACACACTGGCCAAGCCGATAAATAACAAGTCATTGAATTGCGCCAACAAAATCTTAAGGGAGCACTTCAGGAGATACTTTTTAACAGAGAGCTTACCGATTTCCATGCGATGTGCAGGGGTCTTCAGGAGAGGAATAGCTGCTTGAATGTCGTCTGATTGAAGACCAACGTCTAGAGATAAAGCAAGAAGAGCAGCTGTTCCCGCATTATGAGCATTGTGCGCACCGATAGCCTGTAGACCACTTAAGTACAAGCGTGCCTCTATGCCTGTCGTTGGCACCACAACTATTGCCCTTCGAGCATCCCTATCCAACTTCGAAAGCAACAACATCGTTAGAATCCAATAAGGAATCACTCAAGAAACCTTAAGGATATTCCCCTACATCGATATCCCTTTTTGTATTACAGCACTGTAACATTGGTACATACTTTATGGTGATGGCGTTACCATATGAGCTCATTATGAAGGCTATAACATGAAAATGCTTATCAAAAACAAAGACAACCATACTCGAAGATGAAGAGTATATTTTCTGTACAGTCGTTAAGAACAATTATCAACAACAAAAAGAAGAAAGAAGTTATGGCATTAATGTAGGTGACACTTGATAGTACAAGATCTGTAGGTTTTGGAATAGAGAAGTGCGCAAGCTTGAACAATAAGTGCTCTTTAATTTAGAACACATGTTGCAAAAGATACTCACTTGAACACCAGGAAGGCCTCCCATCCATGCCCTCGTTGCTTGCGATCCAGACATGGCAGCCAGCCGCCTCAAAAAAGCATCAGCTGTGAAATCAAAGAGAGGGTTATTCAATGCTCACGTTCCACTGTCAAATACAGAAAAGAAAAGGGATAATCTGTGGCTCTCACACTGAGGTATGATTGCAACGTCAGAAGCCTCCATGCGCGAAAATATTCGGCATTTCGTCGTTCCATAAGCCTCCATGGTTTTATGCCTCTCCAAGTGATCGGGTGTCAAATTGAGAATGGCCGCCACCTGACAAGACATTACTGTCACTTTCCCATATCGAAATGACAAATGTGAACCTCAAAGTTATCCAGTAAGGTAAAAACTTCAACGACAAATTGGAGATGTCAATATGATGGACAATACCTTCGGATGGAAAGACCCTGGGAGCTCCAGTTGGTAACTGCTCACCTCCACTACTGCTACCTGGCAAACTATATCCTCATAAGTGCTCCTCAAACGAAAGTCCGTATCCTCAACAGTAACATGTTAATTCGTAAAGACATAATTTCGACTTAATGATACAATTTGAATTGTTCTTTGGAGATTCATTTTAACTCCACTGCCTGTTGAGGGGAGGTCTTATAAAGCTTTGAGTAGGTAGTGCAAGTGAGCGCTACGAATAGAGCTTCACTGGCATGAATATGTGCAGTAAGATTCTCATGAGCTCATGAAAGGGTTGAAGGGGACTTGCATTGAAAGGAGGGTCCTCTGCAGGGAACGCAAGGCATTGCAAAACACCCTCTGACAGTGGAGTGCCGAGGTTACCGCCCACAAATGTCCGCACTCCTGCGTTCTTCAAGAACTGGAGAAGCAACCATATGCAACAATAAGCAAACATTGATGCTGCTACCGAACCTAGAAACCAAGTACCCAGCTAAGGTTGTTAATAAGAAGCTTCATCAACCTGGCCTGTGAACGTCGTGACGGTAGACTTGCCATTGGTTCCTGTCACCGCCGCTACCTTCACACTCTGTGGGAGAGCTGCCGCTGCAAATCCTAGTTCTGAAAACGCTGGCACCCCCTGAAAACTCCATACCCACACTTCATTGAGCGCCATCGGCACCCCACAAATCAAGACTATAATCAGAACATATTATTATTGCTATTCATTCAAAGTGTCTTGGTCCATACTTCGGTGTGGTCCATGAAAAATGTAAATGTACATGGACATCACGAGTTCAAAGAGCTCATAGAAATATGAGCATACTCACAGATTGAATGGCGGCAGCAATGTCAGTCTGTGTAAACGGAATGCCGGGAGAGATGACTAACTGTGATGCTGTCAGAAAAGTCTCGCGATTATGTGGTCCAAGCTCTGTGTGAACTCGAGTTAAGTCACACCCTTCGAAAGTAGCGTCTTCCTGCCACATCGTCACGTCTCTGCTTTAGTACATGCACTAAGAATAAGTCGAGTGGGAAATCCATCATATTGGCCTTCTTCATGCATTTCAAAAACTTTTTAAAACCAAAGCTAAGATTAAATTGAAAATTCAAGACACTAAACTTCGTTGCATGTATCGTATAAGATCAAATTATGGAAAGAAGAAACTATAATCTCAACAAAAAGGCCAAACCTCCAGCGGCAGACAGGAGGGGTTGGAATCCAAGGCCACCACATCTGCACCACGAGCCAAGGCCAACTTCACAGCTGCCCGCCCAGATGCTCCTAACCCTACCACCTGTAGCCCTCAAAGGTCAAATATCAACTGCTCGGCGGCCAAATTTGAATCTGTGAAGAATATTGCATTTCTCCATCATGTAATATTTAAACATTGGAGGTAAGAAAGTCCTCATATAATCTAAGTATTGATAGCTTCCAAAATGAGAGCTTCCAGGGGCTATTGCATGAACAATTCTTGAACGGAATCATGGCCAAATCTTTACGGATTTGTGGTCATAGAACAACCAATTTGCTTGATCATATTGTACCACCACAATCAAACAGTAACAATTCATGCAGTGCACCAAAAGCAGATACGGTTTAAACAAAAGAATGTCCCCCCAAAACTGCCGAAGATAATCGCAATTTTAGCGATGGAGAAGCCTTTTTGAGATTTGAGAACTTCTCAAGGGTTTGTGTGGCAATCGATACTTTTTCGAGGATTTCAGGTGACACGTGCAATGCTCAATGATAAACAAGATGATTTTGGGATCCCAAAACATGTTCAATGGTCATTTCAAGAGCAAGAATACTTTGACCGCGTCCAGCAAAATCTGTTACTCGAATTATGGCTTTACTTACAGCGACTGTCTTCCCATTCAAATCCTGGCGAGCTTGACATGTAATCCCAGTTGATCTCCTCCTGCTTGGCGTTATCCTCCCAATTGAAATTGAATTCTCACATTGTAAACCTAAATGCAAGAAGAATTCAACAACGATACGGACATCACATGATATCAAACAACAAAACAACATGCTTATAATCCTCACCATCAAAGGCTCATTGCCACATCCAATTCAAATACCTCTAACATCAGTCACATTTTTCTCAGAAGTGAGAGTTGGATGCGTGATTGCAGAGATGGGATTGAGCACACCTGACGAGGACATGGGGAGGCGTCGCGCGGCCATGAGCTGCAGCGACGACGCCATAGCCACAAGAGCACAGACAATTGGAGCTTCAGGGGTACTAGAAAGGGTTTTAGTCAAGGATGAACAAAACCCCCACGGATGAAATCTGTCCTTATATTCACGGCGCTTATATAACCACCTTCAACCTTTCAGGGGGATGCTGCAATTCCTGTAAAGGACTCGGTCGGAATGCGGAGATAGTGTCAGGTTCGTGCATTCGTAATTTGCACTAGCTTTTCGAGAGCTCTACTTGCGAGGCTGGTTTTTCTTTTTTCGTTTTGCTGCTGCGGAGAAGACTACAAGTACTGATTTCACCCAAATTACGTATCGTAGCAAGTGAAGCCTTGTTCTTGTTCTTGAGTGAATTTTCCTTTGCTTGTTTTGGTAGCAGGGGTTTGTGGGTTTAGCGAGCGAGCTCGAAAATGGCCACATCGCTTGCCTCTTCCGCTGTCTGTGGTCGGTTGAGCACTGTGATTGACTCCAGCCGCTCGGTAACGAATTCAAGCAATTATGTGCCTGTAGGATTGAGGTGTGTTGAGTACTAAACCCTAATCTCTTCTACAACACCCGATTAGCAGTCCTCCTTTTGTGTGGAAATTCACGATTTTATTCTGTTGAATCTCATTCATAACCTGCTTTTGGAATTCAGTAGCCCTTTTCTGTTTGCAAAGCTTTTTCCAACTCCATCTTCATGAATGACAATTAGCCTGAATTCTCTTTGTGTTGGAATTAATCAAAAGGATTTCTAACATAAAAAGCGAATGTTAAGTTCGAAAAGTAGGTTCATGAATAAGATTCGTGATTTTTCAATCTTCAGCAATGAAACGCTATTTTGAATTCACTCTCTCAAATTCTGCTTCAAACTTTACTTATCCTCTTTGTTTTATCTTCATTTACTGAACTGTATTTCATTCTTCAACACAATATGGTTCTTTCTTTCCGGTGTCAATCCTTCCTTTTCATGGCAACCTGAATTCTGGTGTTACTCTGTTTCTTTTCTATAAATTTTTATCGTTAAAGTCTACTTATTCCCATTTTGTTTGGAATACTCGCAATTTGTATGGAGATTTGTGGGTAAAGTCCGTTTGTACCGACTACATCGTGATTAGTAGACGATGCTACGAGAAGTAGTTGTTGTTTTTTTGGTGTCGGTGTAAAAAGTTTTGATTGTGTGCAGCAAGGGCGTGTCCACGAGCTCGAGAGGTCGTGTAGCTCCGCAGAAACCGAGGTCATTCGGTGCCATTCGGTGTCAAGCTGCGAGCACTGTCTCCGAAGTGGAGAAAGATGTCGCCGATGTGAAGCAAGCTCCCGTGCTCCCATTTCGAATCGGTCATGGCTTTGATCTTCACCGTCTGGAACCTGGCCTTCCTTTAATCATCGGAGGAGTGAACATTCCTCATGACCGTGGCTGCGAGGCTCATTCTGATGGTATGATACTATCTGTTACTTGCTTTTCAAGCAGTGTCCGAGTATAGCACGAATGTTTCGTGATATTGATTCTCTTACATCGTGAGGAAGAATCTTTTTCAGAAAGTTTTGTTTCTGTTTTGCAGGGGATGTGCTGCTGCATTGTGTGGTAGATGCCATCTTGGGTGCCTTGGGTCTTCCGGACATTGGCCAACTCTTTCCAGACAATGACCCCAAATGGAAAGGAGCTGTCTCCTCCGTCTTTGTTGTCGAAGCTGTAAGTATACTCATTGTCATCTTCACAACTAGGTGCTCGTAATGGCAAAGAGTGTAACCATCTTGACGAATGTATGAGTGAGATTCATTGCATTCTTTTGAAACGTTCTAGAGGTTAAGAATTTTCATGGCTGTGCATGATTCTACTTTGAGAGGTTGTAGACTGTGCCGAATGATAGAGTCATGCATGCTAATAAGTCCAACTAAGTGTACACACATCTCTATTGCTGTTAGGCTTCAATATAACAGACAAGATCAGAAACCCTAAATCTTTCCCCATTGTTAAGCGGACTGTCGCAGAGGTTTTCACGATAGAGTTGCATTAAGCGTTTAATGTTGATCGAGACACGCACAATACTCTTGAAATAGCTAAAAGTGGTGACTAAAAAGTCTGCTTTTGAACAAAGGATAAGAACTGTTTGTATGTGTAATCTGGCTGAGGGAGAATATGCGTGTTTGTGGCAGGTGAGGCGCATGAAGGCTGCAGGGTACGTGATCGGCAACTTAGATGCAACGCTGATTCTGCAAAGGCCAAAGCTGAGTCCTCACAAGGAGGCAATTCGGGCCATTTTGTGCGAGCTGCTGGACGCAGATCCTTCCGTCATCAATTTGAAAGCCAAGACACACGAGAAGGTGGACAGTCTTGGAGAGAATCGAAGCATTGCCGCTCACACGGTGGTGCTTCTCATGCGCAAGTAGCTACACCACAACTGCCTGGCTATGTAGAAATTCTTTGAATGTGTTTTTTTGGAGTCTCAGCTCCTGTGGATTTAGATACTCTTCAATGTACTGTACCTCCATTAGACTGACATTTACACCTGAATTAAAGATGTTGAGAACCATCGAAGTCGATGTGTGCGTAGACTTTTGCAAGCATGTATTGTGACTGGACGGTTTGAAAGTATTTTACACTAAAGTTGCAACTATGAATTTTTTTCCTTCAGCATTCTTAACAACTTCTTTCAACTTTAAATCGTTAAAGAATGTCGATTTCAATTTTTCTGTGTAAAGATTTACAATCTAATGCTATCAGTACAATCTCATCAAGCATGCTCCTATACATCCTACTACGAACCCTACCAAAAAAAACTGCTAGTATTTATCTTGGTATACATGCCTTGTTGTATTTTATAAATACAAGAAAATAATTGCAAAGTTATTTTGTGGATCCAAGCTTGCACAACTTACATTTAGTAAAAAAAATGGAGATTTTAAAAACAAGATACTAAAAGGTGAAGGATAGAATGTTTCATGTCCTTAAAAGTGGAAAAAGACAACATGCTTTCACGTGGATGATCTCTGCAAACTGATTTCTACTGACACCAATCTTCAAATTGTGCAGTGAAATGCCAAGCATTGCTACTCGACAATGGAAAAACAAATCATGCAATAACAAGGTAGAATTATTTTATTGAAGCTCTGAAGGCAATTCATGAACTTTCAAACACTTATTGTAAGAAACTGAAAATTGGAAATACATTTCACTCTCAATAGAGAAATCCGCTAAGTACAACGGACTGGGGACGAGAACACCCAGTTTTGGTCGGACTGGGGACGAAACGTCGAACTGGGCACCAACTTTTTACACTACGATCGAACTGGGGGCTAAACTCAAGAATGCACCGATTGTGATGGTATTCCGAGTTTGGTCCCTAGTTCGACTTGGTGCCCAGTCCGCAGCACACCGAGAAGCTAGAGTGAAGAGTTCGGAGGGGCAGCGCCGAGCGCCGAACATCTGGTCCCCAATTTCGTGCATTTGGTCCCCAGTTTGCTCTACTTAGCGGATAACCGAAAACTGGGCACGAAACGACGGACTGGGGACCAACTGGGGATCAACTAAGGTCCAAACTGGGGACTACTTAGCGGATTTCTCTAATGTATACAAATTTTTTTGTTGTTCACTATACAAATGAATGAAACTTGGATTTCTCAAATTGATACTTCAGTGAGATAACATAGCTTTTAAAGCATTAGATTATAGTACATGATCAGGTACTAAAAGTGAGTCGAAGTAGTACTCCTACAGTTTTAGGATTGTCGAATAAAAACTGGTACAACGTTAAGTAATTGGTAACTTGATATCTTGAGTTATCAATTCATTATGGGCCCAAAAAAGGATGGAGTAGACGCAGATATAACCAAAGCTGCAGCCTCATACGTAAAAGAAGCTGGAGCTGCGGCAGATAAATTCATAAAAAGTGCACCAGCATCAAGATCTGGATCTCCTACTCCTGATGGTGATCATTCAGAGTATGAACAAGTTAAATCAACGTTCATGAAAAGTGCAAACGATGGTAAAGACAAATTATTGGAAGCAATGGACAAGATTGAATATGGTTCACCACAAACTAGAGCTAAAGAAAACCTAAAGGAAGCTAAAGCAAAACAAGAATCCATGGAAAAAGGTCGATCGCAAAACTTGAAAGTAGAATTAGATGGTCGGATCTTAAAACCTGATGAATACACAGTTGAAGTTCAGGGTCCAAAAACTATTGTGAAGATCACAAGACCCAAATTAAATGAGTAGCTGCATGCAGTTGGACAACGAAAGTGTAAAATAATTTGGCCTTTCAGTATTCAGCATTTGAAGATCATGTGATTGTTTCAAGGCCGTGACCTCTTCATCTTGGAATATTCAAAGTAGATAAGTCAAAAATCTTTGCACTAGGCAACCAGAAACGAACTTTTCAAATGAGATGACGAGCTATGATATCTACTCCAAAAGTACGCCAAGCAAATGTCGTCAAATCATGTATGATTTTAACATACTACGACTTTTTAGTTGCATTCACTTTCAACTACTGGTACACTTTGATTGGAGTAGAAATGACACAATAAAATTCACTGATGAACCAAAGAGTGACTCCATTTTAAGCAAGCTGTGACTTTTGTAAGTTGCAGAGATCTTTCTTGATCAACTCTGCATTACAACTCTCAATTTTGATCACTCATGAGCAAGATTGTTTTTCTCTTTTTGCTTTCGTTATCAAATAAAAATGCAAGAAACACTAAGCAGGTCAAAACTTCTACATGTTTTAAGTGGCGCCCCTCTTTGAAGGAGCATTCTCAATCTACACTACATGCCGCTTTGTTAACAAACAGCAATACCTTCATTGCTGCTGCTGCTGCTATGAACGACCTCTGCCTCTGCCTCCTCCTCGGCCTCCGCCTCCGCCTCTTCCACGGAAGCCTCCTCTACCTCCACGGCCGCCACGACCTCCACTATCACTCTTGAGCCCCAATGCTCCGATTCCTCGTTTCTTAAAGTCCCGGCTGCCATCACTACTTCCTCCTCTGCCTCCTCCTCGTCCCCTTGAGGAGCCGCCAGAGCCGCCGCTGCGAGGAATGAATGATACTTGCCTGCAGTGTGCACACATGCTTCAGCAAAATGACGTCGAAAGATGCATCAAACTGGCTTTTAAAAGTTGTGGGTAGCTGATCTTGGATGAACATAAACAACACCAGTGCTTGTCTTCAATGTGTACAAGCTTCAGCAAAATGACTCGAAGAACAGAAAGATTTGGAATGAAGATGTCAAAACTGCCTTTTGGAATGACAGAAAGAAGAGAGATGCTTGCCTGCTTCCTCCGTGGCCTCGTACAGCTCCTTCGTCCTCGAAAAATGAATCTCTTCGTCCCTTTGGTTCGAACCCTCTTGCTGATGCCAGCCGCTCCTCCAGAGGTTTACTTCTCTCAGCTTTAAGAGATACCTTGTTCTTGAATGCTTGGGCGTGAGCTTCATCTTTTACCTCGTAAAGCCTTCACAAATTGCACAGGAAAAATCAGCACATTACTGCATCCTGGTCTCAACATAACACTAAGGTAGAAAATATTCGAAAGAATCAAGATGTTCATCTTTTCATTGGTGGTGTATTGAATGGGGTAGTTCGTGTCTACAAATTTGAATACATGATATAATCACGAAGTTCTTGATTGAATCTGGTGGAGAAATATGGTCCATCTGTGTCAATGAGCTCGGTCATGCTCAAACCACGAACACTTGATATTTTACAAACAAGGATTCCGAGCAAACATTACATACATTTAGAGCTTTAGTTGGAGGAATTGCTGTGGAAAGGAAGAAACCCACCTTGGAGCTGAACTCTTCTGCTTCTTTTCAGCCACAGCAGCCTTCTCACCAACGCGCTGACGTTTGTTCTTCGAAGATTTTCTTTCACCTTCGTCTGCAGAGGAGCTGCTAGCATCGGAGTCATCGTCTCCACTTTCAGAGTCTCTTTCGTTTTCATCGTCTGACACGGGGTCAAAATGCTCGGCGACCAAGTTTTTACTTGGTTTTTTCTGCTTGTTAGGATGTAGAGCACGATACTCTGGAGCATCTTCATCCACTTCAAAAGCCTGCCAATCGAAGCTCAAGATGAGAAAACCAACTACACCAAGCTAAAAAAAGAGCACACATAGAAACGGTGTAAAGCTTTACCTCGTCTTTGAAGATAGCTCCAAACCGATCATCCTTGAGTAGTGCAGTGTTAACTTTCTTTCGTCGAGCATCCTTCTTGGTCCCAGCTTCTTCATCGTCCGAAGCAGCTTCAGTGGTAGCTTCACCGGCAAGGAGACGAGCAGCGAGCTCCTTGTTAACCTTAGGCAACTTCTTCTTCACAGAGATACGAGCCGCTCGCTCAGCATCCAGCTTCTCCCGGATAGTCTTCTGCCGATACTCCTCGTAAGCGAATGGGTTCGTCATGGCCTTAGCCTTCGCATACAGACGATGGTCGATGAAGAAACCATGCATGTAAGCTCGCAGCAAGTTGGTGCCCAATAAGTTGGTCAGATTCAAGCGCTCTAAATCTTCTCGTGTCACGAACTTGTAGTCCTCGTAAATAGTCGTTTCGTTCCCTTCCTCCAGCTCTTCTGTGAGTCCCTCCAGTGACGAACACCAGCTCGGGGCAGGACCCAGCGATGGAACGAAAAACGACGAGATTCGAGGTGAGTCTAGAGCCATGAAGATTAGGCCGCTGTTCTTTACCACACAGACGTCGTTGATCTCACCTGTCGGTGCTTCTATTGTTGTCACAACGTCACCCTGCTCCCACCACAACAATGCCCTTCAAAAGCTTATCACCGAATTTTAATAGAAAACATACACTCATCCGCTTGTCCAAACGAAACAGAGATAAATGAGCATGCAACTTACCGTTCGTGGGTTCCATATACGCACGATATGGCTGTCTGACGTAATTAAGTTCTTGGCAGCCGTGCTCACACTTTCATGCCACTTGATATCCATGATTGGACTACCATACCTGACAGACGAAAAGTTTCAAGTAGAATAAAACACAGGAGCCTGGTAACATACTAAACACTATGCATCAAGACTTTAAAGGTCTGAATAACGAACAGTTGCATAGAAACCAAGTGTGTTGTTGCCAAGGACCCCCCACATTCGAAGAAAATGGAGCTAGCTTGCAAAGAAGCATCCATCAATTACTATGGCAGAAAAGATAGAGACAAGGCAGGGAAGGGGATGAGAGGAATTACATGTGATCTTTCGTCAAAATTGGATTTGATGATCGCAAGTCATACAGTAACACCTGTAAAAACAACATCAACTCACATTAAATGTAGATTCACTAAGACAATATCATGCTTAATAGCAATGAGGCACTCGCAGTCAGATCGAAATACATTCATACCTGGCCACCACTGGTACCGACTGCAATTTCCATACCCTCGCTCTCATCAAACCTTAAGGCCGTCACCTCCTGGTATCAACAATGCAGACTCACATAAGTTATTCCTCATCGCCATATCCATAGTTCTAACTCTACCTGAAGTTGACTTGTTCAAAAAGGCCACAACGACGTGTTCATGTAGTAGCTCTTATTCTTCTGCCTGTAGACTTCTAGATTGTCTAGGCAAAGCTTTCACTTCACCAACTACGGACCTTGACCTTGAGCAATGTGAACATTCCAGCCACCTCACCCCATGGGATATGAACTCATTTCTTACCTGGCCTTCATTGCCAGCACCTACGGCAAACAACCGCCCCGCGGAAGCCTTTTGTCTCAAGTCAAAACACTCTAAAAATCCATCCTCTCCTCCGCACCCAATCAAACCATGCACTGGGCTTTTATGCACAAGCACGACACTCGTTTCAGTTTTAGCGCTCATAAGAGGAATCACGTCCAAAAAAGAAACGGATGATAGAATACACCAGATTTTTAAAAATGGATGGGAACACCCACCTTCGACCAAGCACATTGATCCCAGGTGACTTTGTAGTAAGAGGAGCAAGAAATCGACCCTGCACAATGTGAAAAGATTCAGCACTTAAATCACTTTGTCAGCAAAAATTCGTCACTATGAGAATCAAATAACGAAACACAGACCAGCATGAAGTTCAAAAATTTGAAATTTTATTGCTTAAAAAAAATCATTTTACGCTTACGCTATTTGAGGTGGTATCTAACTTAGACATACCTGCTCCAAGTTTAATCTGTATACTTCAGGGGACGAAGCACCGAGAAGCAGATCGCAGGACCATTTATCATAGCACAAATCTCTTCCCATTCTGGTAGCCATTACAACGTTAGGCCTTCTGAAGTTTGCATTGACAGAAACAGGAACTAGCTAAATTAAGATCACTACCATTGCTTACCTCGGAATGCGTGTGCTAAAGTAACTACCAAATTTAGCATGCAACCATACTGAACGATCTGCACATAGAAACGCCAGTTTTGAATAGTCCTCTCCTAATACCTGCAACAAACAAGCCACAAAGTTTCAGTGGACCATAAACCATAAACCCTGAGCCATACATTACAACTCTGATTGTTTTTGAGTAGCACAAACAGTACCTGAAAATCGACTATCTCGGACGTCAAGTGCCGCTCAAACTTCAACGATAGTTCACTGACTTCGAAGACCCGAACCTGCGGTGGGTATATTCCTACATACAATGCCAGAGGATGGTTCAGTTCGTTTATGTAAAATATCTCAGAGCAGGATTAGGGTACAGGGTTTAAGGTTTGGGAGCTATCAAGCAGCTCAATCCACCGCTGCTTCAACGAATCCACAACGATAAAAGCTTTTTTTCAAGTCAAAGACTAATAAACCCTACATCTGTTGATAAACGCCTCCATCACAGTTTTATGCCCATCGTCGCGAAAGTATCTTATCAATTTTGATCGCAATTCTGTGAATAATTGAGAAGCACTCCTGCTTCTGTTTTAAGAAAAATCTTCATGAACACGGAGAGAGAGCTCCAGTGCTATATAATTGTCAAACACGAGTGACAATCTTCACTCAAAGTAGCTTCGGCTAACCTTATTCATTCCTGTGAAGTCTACTCTTTGAACACAGACACCCGTATTGATTCGTGCGGATGCTCAAACTAAACTGGGCCGTCCAAAGGCACCAACTAGGGTTCAGGGTTTAAGGTTTAGGATTGACTAGACAGGGTTTTAGGACTTGCTGGAAACTTCAAAACATGGCAGTAGAAATCGCACCAGAAGCAATGATGTATTGGCCGTCAGGGGTAGTCTTCATCCGGGTAGCGGCAGTATTAAATTCCAAGTCTTGCACTAAATCAATTCGTCGTAGATAGTCTGCAGGAAAGCGATAGCAGCGATTTCAGAACCAAAAAGTCACGTTGCTTGCTCATAACAGTATCACGTTTCGACAAGGCAGCTAACCTTGATCCTTGCGAAGTGCCTTTTTCTTGTTAGGCGGTAGCCAGGATGCAAACTGGCGGTGGCCGGAAACGGTGTACACCTTGACACCGTTCATGGCCGTCAACTTCATGCCTGCCGGCCCAGCCATGGCGGCGGCGAAAGAAAAACCTCTCGCTCAACAAACGCTGGATAGATGGCAGAGAATCCAGCACTAAACTCTAAACCCTAAACCCTAGCTTCTAACCTAAAACAAGCCTTCTTCTTGAATGATGCCAATTCCAAGACATGAGTATGAAGCAGAGAGCACTAAACCCTAAACCCTGATTCTTGAACCTACTGCCAATTCCAAGAGATGAGTATGAAGCAGAGCACTGAACCCTAAACCCTGTCTCTTGAACCTACTGCAAATTCCAATTGCGATGACCACTTTGCTTTTCTTCAGAATCAGGCTTCATATTCCAGCTCGCCCAGGAACTGATACCGAGGCAGCTGCCGTTTCGTGACGAGACAATCGATACCCAATTTTGTACAGCGTGGAAAAGGAGCAACGAAAGGAAAAGCGAGGCACTGTGTGGAGGAAAGAAAAGAAAAAGTATGGAATCCGCCAAACCAAGTCAAGGATAACGCGGTCATAGAACCTCCCTCGGGAGTAGGTTCTACCGATTGGCCACCCGTCGCCCCCACCGAGCAGCTCGACTCCCCGGAAGCAGCTCCGATCGCCACAACTTCGTTGCTGTCCATCCTACACCTCATCACCGACCTGACTCATGCATCCGATAACACGCTCACAACTGAATCGAACTATTGCCATAATTGCCTGTACTCTTCTTGCGACCCTCTCACCGCGTCAACCATTTGGCTCATAAGACAATACGCAGGGGCCTTTGTCTCGTAATCGATCGTAAGGTAGCTTGGTGCGATGTCGGGTGCTACGTTGGCGGCAGGGCCGCGACTGAAAGGGAAAGAAGGGAGATCTGGGGGAGTGCACGAAAATGTGAGCGACTTCGGGGGTTTGGGCGGCGTGATGGGCTCGTTCCGAGTGATCGAGCTTCAGTTGATGGGGTTCATCGTGGTGTTCTCCGCATCAGGCTTAGTGCCCTTGATCGACATCTTGTTTCCCATTGTGATCAGCGTCTACTCCGTGTTTTTGTCCAAGCTGGTATTTCCGCGGTACAAAAACGCGGAGCTTCAGGTGTTCACGGGTAACCGCGCCTTTCAGATTTATGTGGTGTCTGGTACCATCATGGGCTTGTTCTTGCCCCTGGCGTACGTGCTTGGCGGATTTGCCCGCAACGACCAGGAATCTGTCCGCGCTGCTACCCCCCATCTGTTTCTGCTCTCGTGCCAGGTTCTCAGTGAGAACCTTGTCTCCGGCCTTGAGATCTTCTCCTTGCCCGTGCGAGCCTTGATGCCCATCCTTTACAACATGCGTCGTTTGTTCTCGCTTGCGGATTGGGCTGAGGAGATGTTCATGAACCGACACTTGCCCAAAAACCCTACCGTCAATGTAAGCCCTCTTCCCTAACTTGCATCTCCATGAGCAGCAGACGATTTAACCATCATAAACAGGGTTCTAGCTCACATTCACACCCTCATATTTACTCTCTGCCATGTCCGTTGATGTTTCATTCGCTCCAACATAGTTTGAATTTGGTAGAAGCAGTTTAGGATGATAGTAGAGAAGACCTTCTCGAACAGCTGCTGAGATGCTAGACCACCTTCAGATGTGAAAATTGATCAAGAACACGGTTAATTGCTCTCGCATCTGAAGGTGTAGCTGACTCTCAATCCCTCCCAATCACTTTCTGCCATGTCGCAAGATGTTCCACTGTCCAATTACACTTACAAAGTTTAATTTTGTCAGAGACAGTCATAATTTCATAGAGTGTTGGTTGGGAACAGCACATTAACTACTTACAGAAGATGGCAAACTATATTCTTGATATGTAGTACCCTTCAACATGCCATGCAACACTATCGCTTCTCATTGCAGTAAGGTAATGACATGAAGCGGTCGGTGCACTTCATTCTCGAACATTTAGAACTCTCAAACATGACGAAGCTATCCATGAGCTTTGCAGTCATTCTGATACCAGTATAGGTCTATTTCTCATCTAGTTCGAAGCTTTAAAATCGGTGGGTGCACTTTCATTTGCAATATGTGGGTTTGCAAAGGTTCTAAACAGGAACCAAGTCTTCCATTTTGCGGAAGCTATGCATGAGCTTTGCAGTCATTTAATCTAGTTTTACGCGTCGAAGTCAGATGGTTCACTCTTTTAATCGAATGCTTTGTGACATGTGACAGGAAGAAGCGTGGATGTGGTTCGGCAAGACCTTAGCAGCAGTGAACACGGTCTACTATACAATCAACCTGTTCGTATTCTTGATCCCGATGTTTCTGCCGCGCGCTTTTGAGAAGTACTTCGCATCCCGTGATGCGTACTTGGAAGAGAAGGCGAGGGAGGAGGAGAGGAAGCAGAAGGAGGAGATCGAGAGGAAGTCTAAGCTTCCCGCTCCTTCTCGCCCTCCAGGTATGGAAGACTACGATCCCAAGAAGGGCCAGTAGAGACGAGAAGAGACACAGTAGCTCTGTTGTGGTTTCATGTACAGCCTGTTTAACTGTACAGTTAATACTAATTTTCTTGTACGCCATCAAATCACAATTTTGTTTCTGGAGTACCATATGAGCATGAGCATGTTTACTTATTGTTCTTCAAAGCATGAGTAGTGTTGGAACGACATTGTCGCAGCATAAATACCGACACTGGTTTTGGCATATTGATCTTTGCATCAATCTGTACAGAGAACAATTTTGGTTGTGTGGATATAGTTCTGACACTATTCTTTGCATTGATAAGAAATTAGCTATTTATCTAGTCTGCTTGTGTATCGTTGAGTGCATGTTTGCTGGTGACGCTCTCTTCTCAGATGCTTGCTTAGAATGGATTGTGTGGAACTCGTGATTATCCCCTACCATTGAGTGTTTTTCTGAGGTCATTGTAGTTCTGCATAGAATGAAGAGCATGCGCAATCGAATCTTTACTGAAAAATTTGCAAGTTTGACATACAATTCATGTACCGGTAGTTTATTTGGGGCATGAGCATTCTATGAACGCACCAATGACTTGCACTCACAATACAGGGTGAGAATCTTACCACATAAAACGAGATTCTTACCATTTAGAACATATTATAACATATCTGAAGGAATTGATCTAAGTTAATGTAATTTAATCTAAAATTTGAGTCACTAATTTAGCATATTGTACCTACCTACAGTGATCAATTATCATATTTGTGTTATTGTATACTGATCCATGATATTCATTATCCTGTTGTCAGTAGAATTTAATGTCTCGAAGAAAGATTCTGTGAATGCTATAATATGGATGCTGAATTCCAAAGAATCAATCTTGTATTAGGTAAGTGTGAATTCACCAATATTGGTAACAAGAATTGATGAAAGGACAGAGCATCGATCAAGGTAAAGCATTCGCATAGTTGACGAGTTTGGAAATAAATTGATCATTCACAAGGGTTAGAACATTGGTTACTGTAGTCAGAATGTCGCCCTTCACCATGAGCTCTGCAGATTGTACTGTAGATAGATTCAAAATTATCACATCCCCCAAAGAGCCATGCACTTCTTCAACTATCTGTCACTGAATAGTGACTCACATGGGACACATCAGACTTCTCGTATGGGGATCTGGGGCCTTTTGTCACAAATAAGATGGCTTACATATATCTGCTGCTTGTGTGTCAATCTACAGTTCGCTGATCGCAGTACTTTAAAGTTGTTGAAAGATGGTAGCTAGGCGCTTCACGAGGACCTTTTCAGGATGGGCATGCAAAAGCATCTGTCAATACACTTGAAGTGGAACGACCCTGCCGAGGACAATACAGTATACCACTCACCCTTTCCAGCACTGAACTCAATCAAATAACAAGCAAGAGTGATGCTACAGAACCCAAATTTCATCAGCAAAGTGATTGTGAAGATGACAAACTTGATGCATGGGATGTCGATTGATATTTGATGCTATCAGGCCCCCAAGAGGCCGAAAAAGAGGCCGGAGTTCACCATGGGGTTGTTCGCTTTTGGCAAATCGTCCAACTCGGATACTCTATCTGTGCTTGCTGGTCGCACTTTTTTCCCAGTTGTGCCAGGAGTACCTGGTGAACCTGGCGTGCGCATTCCCATCACCTCTGCAACACGAGAAAGCAGCGATGAGTATGACATAATCCTCAGTCTATGTCTTGATAAGTGAAATGATGTATGTAATGTTTCTCGTCTCAGGCTCGAAGGCAATGAAGCAGTGTATGAACAACTTCGACAGGCAAATTAATGCGAAGTGAGAGTATCAGGGAGTTATACCAGGTCCTCCTTGTTCGTTTTGGAAATAGAAGCCTTGCACCTCCTGCGAGGCCTTCTCCATCATATCGGTGATTACGTTACCCCCCTCACCCTCATTGCATCGTAACTCATTCAGTGCTCCTCCAGGAGAAACCTGCAAATGTCGAGTGATTCAAAACAGGGATTTCGCTGACTCGAGCTGAAGTCACAGCACATCATCCACTTCGACTTTTAAACGCTGTTTTTCAAATTGGGTACAAGCAAAATCAATAGGTGTGGATACCTTTTTGTATCCACCACCAATCTGCGGTATGATATGCGGTCTGAAAGTGCACTCTGCCATCTCCTGTTGCCGCTTTGCCTTCCTCCAATCCTCAACCTTCTGGTGCCTCGCCAAAAATTCGGCAATGATTATTTGCCACCACTGCTCATGTGTGCTGCAAGCCATGAGTACAAAGAAGTTATTTCTCTGCTTATACATTCAATGAAGTTTTTTCTTCAAAGAATTATTGAATTGTCACAGGAAATCTGTTGAGCGCAATGTGATATGGCAATGACGGGTAACACTAAACACCTCTTTTATGGAGCTTAAATATCTACCTAAACTTGCGTCGGGGTTTTGCAAGATTTCGGGACAAGCGATCCATCTTGAATTGGAACGTGCAATTTTCATCATAATCGTGCCTCCTGTGCTTTAGAGCGAAATGTACTTGATGGCCAATATGGTTCTCCATCTGCAGTTGAGCTCAAAACGTCAGCATCTTAATATATCTGCTGGAATCCGTTACTCGGTACTCCTTATACTCGTAGATTCTTATGACTACTTGTCTAGTCGCAAACTCAAATCATCACATCAGGTATGCCTGAGTAGGAAACTCCTAAAGAAGGTGAAGGAAGTGAAAATAATGGCGGATGGTCAATGCTTCTACCTCAATCTTCAGCATCAGATCTTCAAATCTATCCACATCTAATTTTTGAGCACCTTCGGCCATCCTCATCAATCGTCTGAGGTCTTCGATCACGTCCAGGTTTAAGCGATCGAAATCCCGATCAATATTGGCGGTGGTAAGGTCCACATAACCGTCCTGGGGATAGAAGCCATCAAGTTTGAAGATAATAAAGTCAAGCCAGTAAAGTTCGATGTATTGTTTCTATAAATTCATGCAATGCAACAATCAGCGAGGGAAGTCATCGAGATAGACTCTGCGAAGGAATGTTAGTTTTAAACCTGCGTAAACAAGCAATCAAAAACTTTACTGTATCTCGAGGAATAAAAGAGTGACTATGAGACGGAAAACCTTATCGGAATCCAGATAATCGAAAACAAGCCTGAAACCACGTTCTTTAAGACGCTCAAGTAATCTCTGAGAATTTGGCCCAACATAGCGACTTCGTGCTTGTTCTTTCTTCATCTTGTTATCTCGTGCGGCTAAGGTCTTTATCTTCTTGTCGAATGTCAATTTCATTCTGTGCAGGTATTCCCCAACAGGCAAATGCACTGGGTTTCTCTGAGAATGACATGCACAGATCATTCAGCCAGGGACAAAATATTGCTGCAGGGGTCGGAGGTGATTCCGGATATAGAAGTTCCTTCTCAACCTTGAGACCACGAAATGGTTGGCTTGCTGGAATTTAGTTTTTCAAAACATCATCTAAATGGAAGAGGACCGGAGTTTTCGAAAGATAGCTTACATTGTAGGGTTTGCGGCCAATGAGGGGTTTGAATAGTTCCCGACCAGTGCGCGTATCAAATGGTCTACGAGACAATTGCTCCTTCTTCTGCTTCTTCTCCATGACCATTATAGCATTGTCCACAAGTCTTCGAAAGACAGAGGGCTCCGGCTTCCAATCATCAACCTCTATCCCCGTCCCATTTTGACAACCTCGGTTGATAGCGGGCATGAATGTCACTCTGCAAGCCACTTTCGACTTCGTCAGTTCATTGTATTTGTTGGAGTATTTAGAAGAATTGGTATCTACACGACCAGATGGTACTAAAATGGCAACAATAAGAAATAATGAATGCAGCATCAACATGAATTGTCAGCCCTCCACTTGACCATCTATCAACTAGTGGAGCTGTATTGGATAAGATCGATAAGTATTACCTTCAAAATGCATTTTCACACAAATCATGTCAAATAGAGCAAGTACGAACAAGAATGGCTAACCCCTCAGGATACCACTGCATGCATTCTACTCGACGGCGCCTTCGACTTTCAGCATCCATGAACAGCTGCTCAAAGCGATTATTGTAATAGTCGCAGTCTTTATCTTGTTGGCTATCGGGTTTTCGGATTTGGTTAATCCGAGGCCTGAAAGTGCACTCCATTAGCTTAGACTCCCACACCTGGAGCATCCGTTTCACAACCGTTGGTCCATCCATGCAATTGTCAGGCGATGATCTCTGCACTTGAAACCTTACGAATCTGACGTAACAAGCAGGAGAATCTACCTGCTGTCGAAGTTCATGTAACTGATCCTGCTTTGGTCTGTCGTCGGTCTGGAGCCTATTCCAAATTTGACCTTGCTCCCTTGTCATATTTTTCGCTCGTTTGCTTCACAATGCAAAAATGGAGGGGCAGATAAGAGATGGAGATGCACTTAAAGATGAATAAATTAAAGGATCGTATTCCCTTGAGGCATATGCCATGAGGACGCTACGAATGTAATCCCGCAAAAAGAAGGCTTCTGGTCCGAGGTGTTTCAATTATAAAAACAGAAAGGCTTGATTTACGCAGACCTGATTTTTGGCTTCAACGTAAGTTCCTCCAGCTCCCACATTTCAACCTGTTTAAGCCTGTCGTTTACTGCCTTGAGGTGATTCTGTCTCATCGTGACACCTTCAGCATATAGCAGTTCTCCATAGTTCTTGTACTGTTTTGCTATCTTCCCACGCACCCGCGTCAGTCTCGAGGATTTCTGATTCATTACGTCCATGGAAGGGATGAAATGCATGAATTGTCTAATTAAGAACAAGTTTACCAAGATTCTTTGAGCCTCTTAAGTCTAGATAAGTGATAAGAAAAGACTTTCCATGTTAGAGTTATTGCAGCAAAATTGATGATACATAAATGATGTACATACGCTTTATGATGAATTACCAAAATTGTGACCAGAGAATAATTACCGAGGAAAGGCCCAGCTTTCTCCTGGGTTTCTCCTGGTTTTTCGCCTCATTTTCGCATCTACGACCGTCCCCCATCCACTCTGAGTAGAGCCGCATACATAAAGCTTTCTGTTGACAACCATGTTCGAGATGATTTATGGTAGCAAGCTTATTAGTACGGATGACGATTCTAGTATCGACCACGTCGGCTAGTATGAATGTGAGAAAGCATTTGGTTCCTTGAACCCGGGCATCGAACAAGACTTGAAAGTGGGTGTCTTAAAACTTACTGCGTGTTCGGAGAGGGGCTTAACGCGAATCCTTCTCGGTTTCTGCTTATGATCTAGAGCTCCGCATTTAGCTAAGCTCGTGATCGTTGGAGCAAGTAAACGATCCGAAAATTGCCTCCGTTTTTTACGCCTCCTTTTCTTTGACTTTCCGTCTGGAAGACAACAATGTCCACCACCTGGGAGTCTGCTTACTTTCTGTGATGCCTGCGATGTTTTGAGTCGCTTATCGACTTTCCGGAACACACGTTTTGTCATCAAGGGACTCGATTTACCAGGTCCACGTGCGTAGAGTCGGGGCTTGACTAACGAAGCAGAGGGGCTGACTGAAGCACCACCGCGCAAAGTTGAATTCTCATCGTTTGACAAGGTCTCTTGCGAATGGAACACAATGTCACTGTCCTCTTTGCTGCATGGAGGAAATTAGCATACTTTCAATGAACATTCTTATTTACTTGGTTACTATTCATGGTGCAATACTTGCATGCCTGTGTTTTGTGTCCTTGTCAACTTGTCGCTTGCCGAGGTTAAGATACTTAAACTTTGAGAATGAGCAGAATGTTTGAGAGAACACCAGAAATTGCATCAAGAGCAAATCTCGCGGTTTGAACCACGCACCTCAGAGTGATGATGTTGCTGACAATATGCTCAGTAAGCGGTGCAACAAATTGTTCTGGAAGAGCATGAGCTTGACAGAACTTTATCGCCACTGCTTCAGCAGAATCCCCTTCCCTGAGATGGATATACTCCACACATCCATCGTCTATCTCTACAGTAATGGCTAGAAGAACCGTCCGCTCATCAGAATTCTCTGTCGCATCAACAGGGAATCTTATCAATGTTGGAATCATAAATGCAAGTACTGACAGAAATAGCTTACTTGCCCTCGCCCTCTCAATCTGGTTGCTTGACCAGCAATACACTTATAGGTTAAGAATGCTAACTCATAAGACGATTCAAAGATATAATTATCTTCTGTTACCCTTATCGTCGGTTTGGTGCACCGAAGTTGCATCACTCTTGAATGATCCCTGCATAAATTCCATGTTGTAAATGAAGCTACAAATGTCATTTCACTGAAGTGATTTCATGCCAGATATTGACAACAGTAAGCATACATTAAGAGTTCGAGGGGGACCACAACACACCGGACTTACTTTGGAGCTGTTGCCATATTTTACTGTAGAATCACACTCATCACAATTCTCGGGGTTATAGACCTTCATAGCAGCGCCTTTGAATCTCCTCAGCTGCGACATTGAATTTATGCTCAACAATTCGAATCAAAAAACTCCTGAAATGTAGCTCTTGGTGCAGCTCGTTCCTGGTTACTGACTAGATTACAAGATGGCGATCAAGAACATAAAAGCCTGTCGAGAGGACTCATGCAACTTTCGTTTACACAAAGCTCGGTAAAAAACACATTGAACTGCCTGCTTCTCCTTACGTCGCCCTAAGCCCCTGTTTTGATGAAGCTCATCCCATGCTAGAATCCTGCAGAGATTTGAAAATGAGACTCCCGTTACAGAGTCCCCAACTATTCTCGACCCATAGGAACACCCCAATATATCACGTTATTCACATACCAAGGCTGCAGTACTCAATTTTATCAGCAGTTTGTGAGAAGTGAGCTCCGCTTCTCCGCTCTGCACCTTCTTCTTGTTTGGGACTTCCAACGAGGAACATATTTCAAAATTTTCCACCCTGCAAGATAGGCAATAGGCGAATTACACAAGATACAAGACACCAGATCTTGAACACCAATCTCCAACAATCTGTCAGCGAAGGCAGGCAATCAAAGAATCAAGGGCAGGCCCTTTTCTAGAAGGAAATAAGACATCCTTCAATATCAACATGGAATGTACACAATGGTGGCAAAAAATGATGACGAATCGCACTGTCTCTCAAATAGTGCCATCCATGGTAGCATTGCAGTCGCACATTATTGGTGAATGATCGCACTTTGATAGATATCATACTACAGAATAACGATTGGAGCTTACCCAACGCCATCTCCCTTGGCACCGATACCACAAATTTAATGGTGTACCCATGATAATAGTTTGTTGGATTGAGGTCACAGGAAGTGAACTTCACAATCTCACCTTACATCTGGAAATCAGAAGTGAGGGAATGGCAAGCAACTTGGGCAGATTTAAGAAGACTAGCCTCTTCAAGAATTTGCGCAGCATTTCTGCGGGATGTTCGTTGAAAATTTAGAGATACAGAGGATCGCCAGATGCACGAACCACTGTTTACTGTGCAAACAAAAGCCAAAGCGTTTTTCATCAATACTGTTGAAGGGTAAGGAACAGACAGTACTGATGCCGGCCGAAGCAACTGCTGGAAAGAATGAGCGATTCCTCATCCACATGAACGTGCATGTGAAGGTAATTTTCAACGGAATTCAGAGTGTCCAAAAGACTCACAAATATCCTCATCGTCCGAGCCACGGAATAGCGTCGTTGTCAATGAGATGAACTGAGTGAAGGATATACTCTTTGAAATCCTCAACGATGAACCGTTCTTCACGAGAGGGAACCTGAGTACACATTCGGCCGAAACACCTAAGATTGCACCTCCGGCCGGCGTCTTCACAGTTGGTTCGAAAGGTCACTCAGCAGTGAACAACCATGCAGTACACCTAATTTGCAACAAGAGAAGAGACGAGGAAGAGTAGGTAAAAGACCTGAACTGATGGAAAACCACGAAGTTCCTACTTCCAATATTTATTCGTAATTCGTCGCCACCTCGATGAGTGAATCCAAGTTGCGCCAATCTGCTCTTGCTCGTGACAAGCCAGGATCGGAATGGCTTCTGAGAGATTCAATGTGCAAGACCACTAACCTGGTTGAAAAGACCACCCTAATGTGCATACTACACCTCAGGTTCTTTTCACACTTTACTTGGTAATTAACTTCCATTCTGATAGTCGAAATCCGCGCCGTTTCCAATGCCATCAGAAGCTAACCGAGCTTTCCTGCTTGGTTTTCTTGTCGTAAGGTCGTCCAATGATTGTCACGATGATAGGCCTTCCTGTACGTTGTATGAGGATGATACCAATATGAAATTAATACAGAATTTTCCCTGCAACAATCAAATCATGTCAAAACCACAAAAGTTCTCCAATTCTTTCATAGCGAAGAAAAAACAAAACAGGAACAAATTTTGCATCACATTTAAGACACTAGCCGATCCCGCGCACGTCTAGAGTGCTGCAAAGGGGACAACACTGCCTGCATGTCATTCGTTATTACCATTTGATCCTCCTTACATACACTCAATTTCAAAAATGGAAAAACGCGGGAATTGGAAGCTCGAATTGTTTTCAAATTGAAAGAGTGACAACAACAATAAAACCGAGTCAACACTGCTTGCTGACATAGCAAAGGCCATACACGAACAGAAATCCTGGATCACAAATGCAACACAACTGTCGAATTAATCAATATCGAGGCTGGAGTGCGAGGTTTTACCTTGAGTCCCAAAAAAAGTCCCACTCCACACGAAGATACAGCTCAAAACGTTTTCAAAGACCGAGGATGAAATAGCAATCCACCAATTTTTCTTCAATCCACGAGCTTGCGGGAGCAAGAATGCAGCTGAGCTTTCATACAAAGTAAGACACGGAGCTCGCATACCCGTGCCTTTCAGCTGCTGAGATCGTGTAGTACCCTACTTCGTGATCAAATTCATTTTGCTGAAAGAAGATATCTTACATGATTGGCATAAACTCATGTGGGCCTATCCAAATCTTTTGTAGGAAACTACACTATGACACTAACTTGATTAAATCTAACGGCATGGTAGGGTATATAAAGTCTTCTTTGGTAATGTAGTTCTTGTTTTGCAATTATTTTCCTATATTCATGTTGTTACAGCCGTTTCTAATTTTATAATAGAAGGAATACATCCCATGACTCAAACTGTAATAGGCACTTTAAAATTTAATCATTGTGGAGAAGTCTGAAAGAACAGATTTTTTCTAATGTTTGAAATTTATTCCGACTATTAAGAATGAAAACCAAAGAATCTGATCAATTTCAAATATTTTGTCTTGTCTATTCATTACTTACTGAATGATTCTTATTTTAAGAAATACACCCTCTGTCCCATAATGTCAGATCGACAGAGAACGTATCAATCATTCTAGCAACAAGAGAATCTTATGAAGTTCTGCCCAAAAAACAAGATTCCTCCTCCTTAGCCATGACCAACAGGCTTTCCAGTATGGTGGGCACCTCTTCCACTTGGACGATCTCACGCACGGCACCTCCGATAAGCCTTCCTACTGCATGCTCGTCACGAGGCATGATTTTTCCACTACAATCGCATCCCATCATCACTTGATTGCCCAAGCTCTGGATCGGACACAAGAATGAATGCTCTTCTAGAATTGCAATAGCTACTAGAAGCATTCTTCTTAGCTCTTCCCGGCGTTCACTCTTGGGATTATGGCGAGCACACCATCATCCTTCACAACAGATTGGTTACACCACAACCATGAGCTTTACACAGCTGCCACCAATCACACCTTCATTGCTAGTATCCGCGATGGATCCATTGATGTCATCAACTTCAAGCATTGGATGGTAAGCCACAAACGAAGCCAAATCCTGACTCTTGCTTGAAGCCTGTGGAGGAGGATCGCAATTAGGGTAAGAACGATCTTCTCAATCGTCTGTGATTGCTCCAGGAGCAAGACTATCACTTCGTAAGAGAATTTGCTCGTTTCGTTGCAAGCGTGCTGCTTAAAGTGCCGCGAGATTCACCAGAGCAGGACTTCGATCTCATCGTGGGCGGAATCACAGCTCTGGAGAGCGAGATTGCTTGGTTTCGGAAGGAGGCTACAATCTGGGATGTTCTTCTGGAGGGAGTCACTTTACTTGAACCGAACAAACAGTACTGCAAGTAAGTTAAGCATCCCTCTCTCTCTCTATTCCATTGAAAGATAGAGCTGCGAGCTTCAAAACCCTAATTCCTGTGTGTGTGTGTGCAGATATCTGCAGGAGTTGGAGAATGTGGAGACGCCATACGCAGTTGCGGTGGCTGCTTTCTGGATGATTGAGTTGGTTTACTGTGCCAGCTTCATGTCATGCCTGGAAGAAGGCTCCAAAACTCCGTTTGAGCTTCTGACTACTGTCAAACGATGGGGAAGCTCAGAATTTCATGACTATACTCTGAGCTTGCAGAAACTGGCTGACAGAGCGCTTGAGAATGCCTCTGAGGTTGAGCAGAAGCAAGCCAAAGAGGTAAAGTGCCTCTGATTTCCTATTTGATTGGTAAGCCCCTTGGATTGATTTCAGCTACTGATTCGATCTAAACTGTTTGATCATTAGGTTCTTGTGCGTATCTTGAAGCTCGAGGTTAAGTTCTGGGATATGGCCAGTGTGCAAACTGGGTAAAAGCAAGCACAACGCTTGTGAATGAGGAAGTACAGTACAGTGCAGGAGGCTATGGGTTTGGAAGAGAGAGGTGACATGCCCAAGTTTTTTAGTTGAGCATTTTGAGGGTTTCTAGGCTTTGTATCTGTTATACAGGAGTAAAAATTGTGATGAGCGATGTATGTGACTGAATCGGGAGCGTGTTCACCATCATTCTTCATTTGCGAATGTAGGATGCGGTATCTGGAACTATTTTTTGCTGGTTTGTGATGTAGAGCCCGCATTCCCCGGTAGGCGATCGCATCGCTGCAAATTGGACAGTCTGTTCTCACACATGTGTGACCTGTCATTTGAACGAAAATGTTGTATGTCCGTTTGAAAGCGGTAAATGCAGTATATTCTCGACCTCTGCACTTCGCGCGTGTTGCTGTTTTTGGAGAATGTCTAGATGTTACCTGATGCTCCACGAGGCATGTGTTTCCTTACTACTTCCGAAGTACTTTCCTTCGCACTTGGCGATCTTGACAAGGAATGCCGGTCTTGCCTTTTGATCATATTTATCGTAACCTATATGTACTCCAGTAACCAAGCATGGCATTGATGTCAGAGCATTGCTCAATCCATATTAGAAGAAAATATATAATAGAGTTATCACTTATCAGTAAAGAAATGGATAATTTAAGGGGATTATTTTTGGGATCCCCTATATACAATGAGTTGGAGTGTAAACGTGACGAGAAAAGATTTTGAGCCCTAGAAATGTGCAAACTAAACTAAGCATGATAGCCACACTACATGTGGACATGTTGACTACATGTAGTTTTGGGATTCTTCATAGATACCTACATGTGGACATGTTGAGTACATGTAGTTTTGGGATTCTTCACAGATACCTCCAGTATTAGTTCCATTCAGTCTGATCCGATAATTTAGTTGAATAGAATTCGTAATAAAACTCTAAGAAGCTTCTTGAATTCATTGGCAGGAAGTCGGTATATTTGAATTTCAATGTGGGAATTTGAGGTTAAAGTCATATATAGACCCATCAGCATTTCAAGTTACAGGGACATTCCTTTGTGAAAAGTCTTGATGATGTGTGAGTGTTTCTAACATGGAGATACATAATGACAATTGTTTAATCCTAATTTTCAAAATGAATCGGACTTCCACAAATTGAGGAACTCCACCAACCGGGTCTTCTTTTCTTTAATCTGTTCACTTTTATAATGTTTGAACTCAAACTAAAATTTGACAATTGGATGATCCCTTCTCCCTCATGCTGCAGAAGCTCATATAAACCCTATTCGTACAACAAAATCAGCGATTGTCACAACTCAAACAATCTTTCGTTTGTCTCAAGGTTCGCATTCAATAGACTAAGAGCATGACCAACCCTCTACGGCAGGCCGGCCCGCAAGGCCGTCCCAAAATGTGAAAGGCGCCGCTTGTCAGCGGTTACAAAGCCCAGCCCAACACGGAGGACAGGGCCCGCTCACGAATCACCCACCAATCACACCACCTCACATTCCGCTTTTCATAGCTTTTTTTAGAAGTCATTTCTTGCCAATGAAATTTCTGCCACGTGGCTCTCACTCATTAGTTAAAGTGGACACTAAAACTTGAGTGAAGGCACGGGATAACTTGGAGATTTGGTGGGCTAGAATTTAGGGTACTGCAACCCTCTTGACCGGGTTACCGGGTTAGTGTGTGGGCTGGGGCCCTGGCACTTCATATCCGGCTCCATGCTCCGGCCTGCAGTGCGGGCTGGTCATGCTCTAACTTCAACTACCGTAATGATTTTAGCGTGTTCAAGCATCGTGCATTGAACTCTGGTCACTTCACAAGCAGCTGACAAAATGTGGACAAATGACAATTACAATGAATCAACATGGTCGTTTTCAAATGTATTATGTTCACAATCTACTGCAACCAACGGAAGTGAGCAATCAATAGAAGGTCCGCCGCCCAATGGGACTCCCGTTCTCGTCCCATGGCTCATAAGAATCACGGAATATCCGCGATTCTCAGACCAACGATTGACTGCACACCACCCCACCTTTTCACTAACCCTCCTCCACATAAAAGAATGATATTTTAGTTCAGGGACTGATTGTCTTGTCATTGCCCCCACTAAGTAGTATGCTTGCTTGCTCGATCACTGGTATTTACTGCTACAGAACACCTGACATTTTATGGTTTGTCGATTTACAATGAAGCCGGGGTTGACCATGACGCTCACTTTGGAGCGGACAGCCTCCTCCTCGTACGTCGTCACCTGCTCCATGAAGCGCGGGTCGAAGTCAGCGCGAGATGGCACCCTGAAGATCGTCACCGACTGTTCGTGCGCGAACGCCAGATGGTGTAGCAGCCACACGGATTTGAAGGCGTTGAAGAAAGCCGCCAGTAGCGCCATCGACGTCTCTCGATCCGCCACTTTCGTTAGCTGAGCTAGTATCAGCTCCATTCGGAGCACGAAGAAGCGGTGAAAAACCGGGTTCACTATCGTCATCGATCCCTGCACGTATGTTAATTACAATCAGCATCACTCGTACATTCGTGATATGGAAAAGCGATAATCAATGCAAGTCGAATCATGTGATTACGAGCAAAATGGAATTAGTGATGCACTTCCAGAGGCTCCGACCCTGGAATATTGATGCAGAAGTTTACGACTTGACACGCGCTCATGTGGAATGATGTGTTTTTTTGAGACTTTCGAGACATTGATGATTTAATGAAGAACTACAAGATCATACTTCGAAAATTTATCACAGGGTCGCAAGTTAGAGAAGCTGGGTTTGTTAAGATATCTTCGAAATCAACATTGGAGTTATGAATTATAGAAAGTTGCGAACCTGCGAATTGTTGATGTCGAGAGAGCGTTGGATGGAGGCCCAGTCTTGTTTTTTGAGCTCGTGAAATTCACGGCAGCACGATTGCCGCAAGAGGTCAGGATCGTAGATAGCAGTAGCGCCGTTCGGTTCAAAGGTGACATTCTCGAAGGACTCGTACAGAACAGTGTTGAGAAAGGATTCGAAGTAGAGAACGATAACGTTCCGGGGCATGTTTGCGAACAATTTCGGCGAGGCGTCTTTTTGTTGCATAAGAAGCGAGGTGACGACTTGCGTAGCTGATTCACCGGAGTCGCGGATGTGGAGACAGAGAGCGGAGGCGAGCCGTTTGATGCAGAGCTTGGAATCTTCGTAAGCTTTCTGGAACATCGGCGGGGTGACGTCCAAGGTTGTAAACCGGTGCGCCTTCGGGATCGTTGCAGCCGCTGCATTGTTGCTCTCTCGTTTGTGCTTGGCGATCTCGTAGTCAAGCTCAATGTCTTTCGATTCCGTTTGCCGGACTCCAAGTTGCGATTCAAGATCCTGACATCGTTGTTGCCATTGCTGACACTTGCCTTCGGCCGCGTCCATGGCGGTTTGTAACGACTTGAACTCCTCAGCCGTCGCTAGCTCGTTCTTCTTCGCTTGCTCGAGCTTGAAATGGAGCGTCTTGATAGTATATTCCATGACCTTAAAGGAGTTTGAGTCCAGCTTTATGCTTCCCTGGTCCACTACCTGAAAGAGGTCGTTAACCTTCGTTCCATTGCTGGCTTTTTTCTTCCCCCAACCTCCTAAGATGTTGAACACGCTGCTGTGTGAGTTTCCCGCTCCTGACTTCGTGCTTCTCATGCTGCCGTTTCTCGTGAGCTCCGAGGAGTAGCCAATCTCGGAAGCTGCAACAGTTTCTGGAATTAGAGTTGCACACAGGAATTGATCAAATGCACGGAAAGCAACATGAAAATTAGCCTCACCCAATGTCTCTTTCTCGAGCTCCGGAGCGACCATGGAGCTGTCACCGCTCCAATTCGGAACGTTTCCGTTCACAGCAGCGGGAGTTCTGGCGACACTAGAAGGGCCACGACGTCGGCTGCCTTGAAACGATTGGCCGATGTCGCGACTAATTGACTTCAATGTTGAGCTCACGCCATGATCCGACTGCTTGCGACCTCCGAACAACGGTGAGATCGACCTAGAGAGATTCTTCCACGCCTTCGCGGGCGATTTGCCTTCAAATCTGTCAACCTTTCCGACTGTAGACCTCGCGGGGGAGACGCTGCCAGCAGGAGGCTGCCATTTTCTACTTGATTTTGCGGGACTGAGCGGCGCTTTTGAAAAATCGGGACTGACGGGGTCCGGAGCTTGTCGTCTTCGTCTCGTGGGCGTCATCCAGCCGAATCGCTTCGGTGGCGATGGGCTCGGCATTTCCAAGGGGGGAAGATTTTTGCGGTGCCGAGGACTGGTGTTGTTCCACATGCCTGGATGCTGCGGCGAGTTCGCTCCACTCGCAGTTGGTGTCCGCAACTTCCCCGTGCTTCGTTCGCTGTGCACGGGCGTCTGGCTCAAAGGTCCGCTCCTGTCCGGAGTAAGCAACCGATGGCTGTCTTGGTATGGATGCATCTGCTCGAATTGCGGTGTGAGCGTTGGAATTTCCGAGTGAATCTCCATAATCTCCTTCCACTGCGACGGTGAGAAGTCCATCTCCGCATCGTGGAACGTCGTCTCTCCATTCCCGCTTCGGTAGCTTATCGCCTTCGTAATAGCGTCCTCCACCCCCTGCTCAACCGAATCGGGGTCCTTGAGCCAACTCACCACGGCGGGGCACAGAACCTAAAACAGATAACACACAGAGAATTACTTCCACGAACACGTGAGGTACTTCACTCTCGCAATGCTACCATCTCAGCGACTGTCGCTCCATGTTCTCGATCAAATGAACGCACGAGACAACAACTTCGCAACCAGAAACCTCGGACGTCAGAACCCCGAGTGCACTGTTTGCACAGCCAAAAGCAAGAAATCCTTCAACATAGACCTTCTACACTTCTCGATCAGAGCTCTAACACGTTGCTCTTCTACATTCCGTCCCATTGATCAAATGCAAGTCAACCACGGCGACACCAACTTCAGATCCATAAGTTTCTCAGAGCTGGGAACGTCCAAGACTCCAAGAACCAAAGTCAACACGAACGTGCCAAACCAATAAGAACGCTGTTGTGATCGAGGTCTACATTGTTGCGTGCTTACCAAGCACACATTGTGACTTACTGCAACAGAGCAAGAGAGAAAGCTTACAGGATTGACAATGGAATACTCTTCCTGCGAAGGCCTAACGGGGCGCGGCTGCCCCTGAGCGCGAGTGTTGGCGCTCATAGAACTGCCAATGACATGATCCCTGCGAGCCCCCACCCCCACCGTTCGAACTGGACTCGAAATCTTCATTTTGCGTCCCATTCCACTGCATCCCAAACAACCAGGCCAAAGCAAACTCCTCGGTGAAAACACCCACCTTCACTACGCTCTCACTTCCGAGGTACCCACATTCCTACCATCGCCACATTCTCACTCAAGGACACAAGGAAGGAAAGAAACGAAGGTGCCCGCAGGCAGCGAATAGGGAGAAACGTTCAGTGGAGGGAGCGAGCGAGATGTGATTTGACTAGATTTAAGGCAGAATGGGAGGAATGGCCCTAGGGAACAGAGGCGTTGGCGCGATCGCGAAGCTCACGGAGCCCAAAGTGACGACGACGCGGGGGAACAAAGGGCCAGCGCACGACACTGTAAAAAATCATGAGCGAGAATGCAGGAGCACAGATGTACCGCGACATGGAGTCGTTTTCTTTTTCTTTTTCCTTTGAGAGACGACATGGTGCGGGTTCGACGTGCAGTGGATTGCGGAGGCGGCACGTGCATCTACAGTACTCGCCTCGTTTGAATTTTTTGCGCTCTTCCGCCCGATCCCTGGCAGAAAGCTTTATCGAATTTTTGAATACCATGCTGACAACGTTGCAATTCTATCATCGCTTTTGGTTTTTGTGAGCAGCTTTTTGGGTTTATGGACGCATGTTAGCAATCTCTCTAGAACTTCTGGGGATTGCATCCTTGCGGAAGGCTTTATCAATTTTTGAATACCATGATGACAACGTTGCAATGTTATCATCGCTTTTGATTATTGAGCAGCTTTTCGAGTTTATGGACGCATGTTAGCAATCTGTTAAACTTCTGGGGATTGCATCATCATGTTCACAGGCTGTGGTGGTCACATCTTGGAAATTTCACTGAAAACTATAACACACTATAATTGGATGTTGACAACTCTCGTATTCTTTGAGGAAGCTTCGCATTGTTTGGTGGTGACTAATTACAATTGTACCTCTGAAGTGGAGTGTAAATATTGAATCTTTAACACTAAAGTCTTGGTAATAAAAAATACTAAAAGTAAAAACTTATAGCATTTTCAAATCTTATAAAAATCTAACACTACTAATCTACTTGTTAGTGTAGTGAACTTTACATTTCAAGGCCTTTGGAAGTATCATTCTTCTTAATCTCTTTTCTGTTTCTTATAAAGAATATTTTCAATCATGGTCCTTGTAATCTAAATTAGCTACTTATGCTAAAAGCTCAAATGACTTTTTGTACATAGGTTAAAAGTATTGTTTTTGTCTAAGATTTTTACAGGGTACTCCCTATAATGCAAAGTATATGTAGTAAAATTCACCAAACCACATTCCAATTTCATAACCTTCGTGTGGAAATTTTAAGTTTCAAATTCAAAAAGGGAAGTTTATATTTTCTCTTTTTTTTATTTGATTAATTTATTTAATATATTTATTAGATATGTTTATAATGAGATCACGAGATCATTACGCAAGAGTTATTAATTAGTGTTATTTGGAGATTAGTGTAACAAGTAAATTTTAGTAGAGAACACAATATTTCAACTCTCTAAAGATTAGTTCACTTTAGGCGGCCATTCATTGTCCCTTGTCTTTTACAAGGGCAACTTCCAAAAAATTCAAAAACAATCTTCAAAAAGCCCATAAATATTGGTAGACAAACTTTGGATGCTATGATCTCTCAAATAGTAAACATCCAAATGTCAGTTTCTAAAAAAGTAACAAAATAGTCTCAGGTACAAGATCTTACAGTTAGAAATTATAAATATATTTTTTTGAATAATAAACTATTTCACACCCCGGAAGTGCATAGACGTAGAAAATAGCGGGTTTTGAGGTTTCAAGCTCCTAAAAATACACAGAGAATTTTAGGGGTTAATCCTTAAACACCCATGCGGTCTGAAACAGGCAACCCAAAATTGGATGACAACATCTCTCAAACTTGGGCATCATGAATAGTGCACTTTTTCATCTTGGGCATCATAAATGAACCAATCAATGATGAGCTTGCAACCTCCTACAAGGTTATGTACAACCCCAACCTACCTACCACAATCCTTTCAAAGCACAAAATCACTCATACAAATTGTGATTTGAATTGTTAAATTTCACTTTTTGAAGGTGACTAGATCGACATCAAAATTCAAGTGAGAAGTTGAATACAGTGAGAGCTATAGACCATATTCTCTTGGAAACAAGCCCCTCTCGCTTCCTTGGACATTTAAGGATTAATGCTAGGATTTCACCAAAGAAAACAAACACTCTTTTCACACAAACCTCGAAATAGATTCAAAGTTATTCTTCTCACCCTAAAATTTGATTTAAATTTCTTTGAAAAATAACCAACTAGTGCACTAATCACTTGAGAGAAATACATACATTACCAAAGTGGAATATACAGAGCCACTCGGCGAGAGGATTAAGATTTCGTTTTGGCTTCTGTGATTGGAGCTCCCAGGGTTGGTAAATGACATCAGAGAGAATCGAATGCATAAAATAGGGTTTTAGTGTGTTGGAGATGGTTGTTTATAGTAGAAAATGCAGTGTGTTGGTTGGTAACGTATCAAATACGAAGGGTTGTCTTTTACTTTAATTGGGTGTGAGCATGGATCGTTAATCCTGAAATTCATGCCTGTTTTCTTCCCTCCCACCTCACAAATGAGCAAGGGACAAGGCCCCCTCTGGATTGTCAGCAGGATTGGTGGCATACATTTGGCACCCTAGGTGGTGTATTTTGCCTCCAAGAGTGTCCTAAGGTACCCAATTATCAAACAAGGCGTTCTTGGAGACATTCAAAAATTTTATAAGGTGTCCTTTTGACACAAAAAAAATAATTTAGGGTGTCTCTTGTGCTTTAATAGTTTCTTTCAAGAATTCATATGAGAAGAATCAAATAGAACCGTACAAATTTATGAACACAAAACAATTTTCTTAGATCTCTATAAGGATGGTGCATTCACATGTAATATTGTGTCATTCAAATGAATTTGGTATAATGCACATGCCAGTAAGGTTAAGGTAAGATAGTCAATGGGGAAGTGACCTTTGGTGAACCACTACCAACATACACACAATCACCATAAATCCAAAAAGTAGAAAAGAAGAAGAAATGACCTTTATTTATGATAGTAACCTTGTCACAACACAAGGATTCATGTTGAATTAATTTCCTACCCCCCCCCCCTAGCTCAATAGAGCTGGATGATCGTAACGATATTCAAAAGAAATCAACGTGAGTCGAACCTGGACCACCACTACAATACAACCATGTCTTTTCCAAACAACCCGATATGTCAACAATGTGACGATCAACAAAACTAACCTTCTGCTTTTATACAAGAAAGTACACCCCTAACAACCACTAGCTTATTGGTTCTCGGTTTTTGTTATACAGTGTCCACCATGAGAGGGATTTAGTAGTCCTATACCACTGTTCTTATGTCATGCGGCATATCAAGGGTAGGTCGAACGTACACTATATTCGCGTCAATCCATAGGGGTCTAGTTTTCTTCTTCTTTTATTAGGAAAGTCCTTCTTTCATGAAACTTTGAGAAATTAGCAATGGCTTAGGACAATCGATCTACCTACGTTGCCTACTTGTAATCGAATGTTATGTGCAACATGTATTCAACAATTCTTCTTACTTGTAGTAATATTGCTGAAAAAAATAAAATAAAAAAAAAATATATATAAAAGAACACGATTACCTGCTAGCGATCCTTTGCAGGTTGCCCGACCTGATGCAGCCGGTTTTCTCTATTTGCCCTTGGGGATCCTTCCCGGTAGTAGGGTGGTTTGCCAATCAGAGTATACACGGTATGAAGAGTTTTGAAGATTTTGAAGGGTTTCCGTAGGTGGTACTTGATTGTTATTAAGAATTTATTAAATCTCATTAACATAACAAGAGTCGAAGGGACAAGGAATGTGGAACATGTAAAATGGAGCAAAGTAAGGAGTAAAGAGGAGATCAACGAAACATGGAACAAGAACTAGGAATTGGGCACGGAGAATGGGAACAAAAACAAATAATGAGAACCACATGTCAATGTATGATAGGAATTGGGAACAAATTATGGAAATCGGGAACAAATGATGAAACCAAGAAGGGAAATTGGGGGATGGCCGGATGGGGGAGCTGGAATCGGGAACAAAGGATGGAAACCACGAATGGGAAATTAGAGGTTGGGAGTGATTAGTGAAGAAAAAGAGAATGGGGAACCAGAATAGAACAGAGGACAGCTGGGAAGTAGGGATCCATGGAATGAAGGATATCCTAAAATTCTTATAAAGCAAGGAGATACCATCAACGAGAGAATCAAGGATAGGGGTCAGTTCTTGATGAGCACCAAATAAAAAGCTCATCCATCGGGATGAGGGGGAGAAATTAATCAAAGACATGCATGGTCATGGCCATTAATTATCAGTTGGTCATGTATACACGACATAAAGAGTAACTGTTCTAAGGATTTTGAAGAGTTCTCTAAATGGTATGTGGTTGTTATTAAGAGTTTATTAGATCCCAATAATAAAAATACAAGGAGTTAAAGAGACAAGGAATATGGAACATAAAAATGGGAGCAAAGAAAGAGTCACTTGAGGGGAGATCAAGGGAACATCGGAGGGGAACTAGGAATCGAGATTAAAGGATAAGAATTACGAAAGGAGGATGAGAACTACTAACAAATAATGAGAACCAAGAATGAATGATGGGAACTACATACAAATGATGGAAACTAGGAACAAATGACAGAAACCAAAAAGGAAAGTTGTTGAAACACAAAAGAAATGATGAGAACAGGGAACGGGCCAAAGCATGGGTAACCTAGAAAAAAGGGAACGCATGACATGCTATAAATCTTAAAAAGTAGGAAGACCATTTACGAGGGAACCGAAGATACGGTGTAGTTTTTGAAGAGCACCAAATAAAGTGCTTACCCATGGGACGAGGGGAACTTACTCACTAATTAATTGAATACTATTTTATTTTATTTTTTTGTCCAAAAGACATCGGTATATAGAAGTCCTAACTTATATCCTTCGGACTAGGACATAAAAAAAGGGCCGATCAATTTATTTTTTAAAACTCGTAAAAAACTAAAAATTTAAACTCGGATATAAAAAGAAATACATAGTTGGAGGATTCTCAATAGGGTATAATTATTTTTTGTACCTAGATTTGAATTTTTTACATGTTTTCATAAATTTCAATCTTACCTTTTTGATGTCCGTGTCTGGAGGACACGGGTTAGGACTTGTATATATATATATATATATATATATATATATATAAGAACTCCAATCTCCAATAAGAGATTGGCGTGAATACATCGTCTGTTCGTAATGTCTTTACCTCAATGGCCACAGGACAAAGTGGCTGAAATATATTCAGTGCCCTCGTGCGAACGTGTCTGATATGAGGACATAAACATATAAACTTGACACCCTAGGCAAAAATTGAGGGGACACCCTATGCCAAATTTTGGGTATCTCCATACAATTGCTCTTAAACTTATAGTATTCTCGAAATAACCACAAATTTAAGTAATACATGCTATAGTTCTTAAAACCACATTCATTCATCATATCATTTCTTTAAATGTTTCGGTTTAAAATTTAGATTATACATGTCTTGAAGCACCAATTTTTCTAGTAGAAAAATTATCCAAGTTGTCTGTAGTGCCTCAAACAATTGAAACCCATTCCTAATGAACGGATTTTCTTTAGGGGTTTCATGGCAGACGATTTTATCTAAACTTGTTGAAAATCAAAGTTGCTATAGTGATTTTGCCATTGCAACTCTCATTTGTGCCTCCGAATTTTGAAATACCAAACCAGACTTGAAATGATTTTGAGTGAAGAATTCTCTCTCACAAGAAGGTGGAACAATCTACGTTAATTCAGTCATGTAAGAGTACTTTCTACGATAGAAATTTTTTTCTATCTTAGAAAGTACTCTTACATTGGATAGTGCTCTTAAGAAGAGAAACTCCAACCTATTTAGAGGCCGACGTGAATTGAGTGTTCGTTCGACCTATCCTTGGATGCGTGTCCGAAGGTCATTACACCAATGGCAGGACTACTAATTCCTCTCAGGGTGAACACTATGCTAGTTCCTACCTAGCCACTAGTGCCTTAGAGATACCCGACATGGTATCCCCACAAAGGACTTTGAGGTACCCATACAACAAGGTCCAAGAACCCTTCACCAATGAAAGCCAATATCAGGGTATTGAATAAAAGAGTATACAACTGCCGGTTCATGCCTCGCTTGTCAAAGGGAGTTCTAGAACTCAACTTATACAAGACTAGTTGAAAACTACTCATTGTCTGCCCAAAAGGTAATCAGTAGGAGTTTGGAGATCGCTTGGTAAGTGACCAATGCCGCCTGCTTGAGCAATGTCTTGGAGAATTTGCTCCAAAATAGTTTATGCCAAGTTGTCACAAGAACCTCTCACCGTAGTTGATGGCCTATGGTGGTGAAGTGGCACAAAGAGAACCCAAGCCTTGAGTCCTTTCTACCACTTCGACTCTACTTGTTCCTTCTACTCAGGCACCACAAGCCTAGGCTTGGTGGTTAGGGCTTAGGCCCCCAATGAGGAGGTCGTGGGTTCTATTCCCCATGCCGGCGTGGTGCTCACCACTATAGTCCACCCAACTATTGTGGGAGGTCCTTGGACCTTGTTGTATGGGTACCTCAAAGCCCTTTGGGGGGATACTATGTCAAGTATCTTCAAGGCACTAGTAACTAGGCTAGAAACTAGCGTAGTTATAGTGTCCACCCTCGAGAGGGGGAAGTAGTATTGTTCCAATTTCCCCTTGTCCGGTGGGCATCAGGATATTAGCATTACAAACGGACACTTCATTCACGCCGGCCCCTTAGAAAGGACCGGAGTTTCTATCTATCTATCTTCCTTCTACTCAAACCACATGTGCATTAATGTGGGCTACAGTTAATCGGGGCATTACTCACTTGTACCTGAGGTCAAATTGCAGGTTCTGTCAACATGTGGAGGTTGTTACATTTTGAACTCATAGCAAACAGCAGGAGGTTAACTAGATATGCAATGACCCCTTTGAAGGAGACAGTGAGAGGATAATGAATGGTGAGTTTAATGTGAAATGTTGAAACTGCACCAAAATCAATGAACCTGGCATGGTTTTCATTGATCTATAATTCTGTGCTCTAAACACAAGTGGGTCGGGCCAGTTTGTTGACATTCAAGGAAGGTCAGTTTAGTAAGTGCAAGTGATGCATGCACACAAAGGCAGATCCATTATGGAAGGTTTGTGGGCAGCATTCAAGCCTAACATTTAGCAATTCTTTATTTATTTCAGGAACACAAATTGCATCTCACCAACTTTGTTTCATGGGTTTCTTAACGTTTGGACTTAGTTTCGAAGTTTAGAAGGTATTTTTGTTCACAAGGGTATCGCTAGTGGGACACTTAGGGCCGATTTACACCTAGGGGACGGGCCAATTCAGCCCGTTTGAGGGCTGAAATCCTCACTCGTGATTGGCCGAAAGGCAAAAATTAGGCCCAACCCCCTTACACATAGAGGCCAGGCCAATTTGGTGTCAGAATTTTTTTAATCAAGAAATGCAAGTTCTGACATGGCCCGAGCTCGGTGAATTGGGTGCACCGAGAATGGAAGGCCAATTCTTGGCCTGGGGGCCAATGTCAGATTTGTCTAAAAACCTTTTTTTAAAAAACATTTTTTTTTCACCAAATCAAATCCGTCCGTTTTTTGAGAAGTGCTGATTTTTTTTGGACTTTATTGAATTGGCCTGGCTTCTTGGCCCGAAGGCCATTACATATGGGAAAATCGGCCCCCATTCTAATCATATTATAATGAGGACTTGAGGCCGGCCCCAACCCAAAAATGGGCTGAAATTTCAAGCAATTGGCCCCAAGAAAACTTGGCCCGGCCCCTAGGTGTAAATCGGCCCTTAGAAGAATAGTTGCAGTGCAAATTGTGAGGTTGTCAGAGAGGGAGGGCGTCATTGTACGGGGGGTACAGAAATAACTTGAAGTGCCTTTTTCAGGCAGTGTTTTAAAAAAAGTTTGAAATGTGCTTGTGTTCTCAAAAATAATCGGTGTTGGAATCACTTCAAAGTGTTTTATAGTATTATTGGAAAATTGGAAAATTCGGTTTAATTTTGTAAAATTGTTCAAGATCTACATGCTCCATTTACAATTGTTCACTATCACTTCTTGCTCCAATTGCAATGTTCATTTTCACTCGCAAATTTGATATGAGTACCTAAAATTGTTCTTTAGATACTTGATCCCATTGTTAAATGTTTAAAAGGAGTTCCTCCTTCTAAACTCTTGAGTAAGAGTGGTTTTGTGATGATTTTGCAATTAATACTTTGAAATTGGACTTTTGTTTATACTCGGCAAAAATGCTAAAAGAATTTGAGTTTGGCAATGAGCTTGCGAAAACAAACACCCTAACTATCAAATCATCTTTTAAGCCTTGTAAGACATTTGTAGTGGTGTGAATGGCTTCCCAAATTTTTGAGAAGAATTTAATACTCACATTCTAAGACATTCCTCCTAGCCAAAACACAAACAAGAAACATATCAATGGTTCAAGAATCATGGACTCAAGTACCTAAAGATTAACTTTATATAGAAGCACATCAAATTTGCAAGTGAAAATGAACATCGTAATCAAAGCAAAAAGTGACAGTGGTCAATTGTACATCAAGCATGTAGATTTATAGTTTCTTGAGCAATTTTACAAAAAGTAAAGAGTTTTTTGCGATGCTACTATAAAAAGCTTTGATGTAGTTCCAATTCTTTTTACAAATTGCAATTTCAATAATTTTTTAGTACATAGGGACATTTCAAACTTTTTTCAAAAACTCATTTCACAAACAGTTCGAGTTATTTCTATACCCCACGTTACTGTACCCTTAAGATGATTTAATTCATCACTGCGGTATAGTTTTCCCATCAACTTTGATCATTGCCTATGAACTCAAAATGATCCGATTTTCAAATCCGTAAAGTGCATTGCAACCACAATGAAGACAACTACAACTTCAATGCAATTGTACACCTTCATCAATGAAAGGAATATAAAAGAATACAAATACTTCACACACTATGCACAAACAAGTGTGTTACCATTCTTTGCTTCAATCTGAATGTTCATTCTAGGTTGCAAATTTTAGATAAGTTTACAAGTGTGTTCTTTAGATACTATAGCTCATTCTTGATTCAAGTATCTTAAGAAAAACTTTGGAAGCCCATCTTAATTTTGCACTTGAAATGTATATTGTATTTGACGCAAAAGGTAGGAATGGTCAATATTAGATGGTGTATAAAGAAATTGTAATATGTTGCATGATATTACTGAAGAAAATTGATGTGATTTTGAGACATTTTGTGATTCTCAAATCCAATTATTTTTCACTTCACAACGAATTTTCAAATTCTCAAAAAAAAAACACCCCCCTAAGAGGAGTTTGTTAACCGCCACTACTTGATTGTTCAATGCCGTACACTTGCCTATGAATCCATCCCTAAAGGAAGTTCTTGTAAAAAGTTATAACTTCAATCCTCTTAACCCCTCAAGGTCCAAGAAAGCGGAAATCGCTTTTTGGAATTTCCGCAGTGAGAAAATTCAGCCAACTTTGACCATTATAATCTCAAAATTGGAGAAAAATTAACGCTTCAAATTTGACATTCGAGAAAAGGGTCAAGTTAATTTCAAGATTCTACGGTTGGATCTTCTCATCAATGCTTAGATTGATTTTCTTTGCACCTGAAGTAGAAGAAGGTTCTTTTTGATAATTTAAACAATTTTGTATCTAGGATCTTTAGGGGTTAATTTCTGATATTTTCCAAGGCTATAAATACTTTCACTAGACTAAGTCTCCCAAAGTATGCCCCCCCCCCCCCAAAAAAAAAGTTCCACCAACTTTGAACGTCATAATCTTACAAATGGTACAAATTCAACGACTCAAGTTTTACATGGTTTCTCTGATAGTAGCTAGGTTTGAGATATACGGTTAAAAGAATTGACTACACCATAGTTTCAATAAGGTGGTGGAAAATAGGGTTTTGGTTTTGGAAGCCCAAAAGTTGCTTGAATCTAAGAATCAATCTAAGTAAATAGATGTTGTGTAATATAGTTTAAATTTGTTTGTTATACAAAATGAGCGTTACGAATCAACTATCTCAATGACCGTGCCACCAAGAAGTGAAGTCTCTCTAGTGGTTTCAATTTAAACTAGCATGGTGTTCACCTCGAGAGGGGTCAGTAGTCCCCCAATTGGTGTGATGACCTCCGGGTCCTCCAATTAGTGTATGGAGTTTCTCAAGGCACCACATGCCTTAGCTTGGTAGTTAGGGCTCATGGCCCTCAATAAGGAGGTCATAGGTGCTATTGCCCATGCTTACGTGATGCTCGCCGCTGTAGTCCACCCAACTATTGTGGGGGGACCTTGGACCTTGTTGTATAGGCACCTCAAAGCCCTTTGGGGGGGGGGATATTATGTCAAATATCTTCAAGGCACTAGTAACTAGCTAGAAACTAGCATAGTTATAATGTCCACCCTTTGAAAGGGGGAAGTAGTATTGTTCCAATTTCCCCTTATTCAGTGGGCATCGGGTTATAAGCATTACGAACGGACACTTGATTCACGCTAGCCCCCTAGAAAGGGACCAGAGTTTCTATCTATCTATCTATCTATCTTGGAGTTTCTCTACTTCTTTGGTTTCAATTTAGAGTTTCTTTCTTTTCTAAACATCTATATCAAGGCGCAATTTACACAAACTTCAATCATTCAAATTCTCCATCCCCACTAAGAGCATCCGCGCCCATACCCTAGGTGCGGACACGCAACATGTATAATTGAGGGCCCCCCGACCAATCGCACGGCTCGCGAGTTTACCACTGCCCCACCCATACCCTCACCAATCCATGCCCTGACCAACAGGGATCGTTGCTCAATCCGACAAGTCAAAATTAGCAAGATTGCATGTGAAAACCAGACACGCAACAAAAGAAGAGAGTAACTTATACGAAATTAGCGAGCCCGCGAGGTCATTTGAGGACCCCGCAGCCTTGCGAGCCGTTGCGAGGGTTGCAGTGGGGCGACCTCTGCTGCTCGAGCCCGGAATAGGGCATCACGACACCTCTGTCCTCGCGCAGGTGCCTCAAAACAAAACAAGAACACACTCCTCTCATTTCAAAACACAGCAAAAGCTGGTTGGTCTTTCGCAAGAATCAATGACTAAGGTAGAGGAACCCATAGTCGATATGGTCCCCATGCCCAAGTTGTAGACTCCCCAATTGTCACGGTGTGATTGACCAATTGTCGACATTTGGTTTTGGCAAACAGTGAAAATCATGGCAACTTGCTATGATTGTACATGGTTGCTTCCTGGTTTAGGATGGCTGCACTAAATTAAGCAAAATTAGGTGCCATGGTGTGCTGGTTTTTCAACTTCGGACTGCTTGGTTATTGTTAGCCTTGTGCTCGACTTCAAGCATGACCGGCCGCTACTGAACGACAGTATCAACTATTAGTTATGTGGTTAGCTCAATTACACTAATTTCCATCACGAGAATTAGTGAATTTGTGTCTGTGAACTAGTCTTATAGTTATCGGTTACAGGTGAAGCTACATATTAGTAACTAGTCCGGATCAACTTTTCACCTTTTTAATTTGTAGTAATTTCAATTTTGAGAAAAAAAATTTGGAAAAATGTGCATTCTACCTAAACCTTATTTCCTTATACGAGAAAAATTTCTCCCCATGAGTAATACAACTTCTACTATGCAAATCGCCTTAACTTATCGACTATGGGTTCCTCTACCTTAATATAAACATATACACCACATCAACACTAATTTTGTTCTTATACGAAAAACAGATGAGCTGGATGACCTAATTAAAGCAAATCCTTATTACAGGAATGCAAGTGCCACAAGGTAGCTTTCTCTGATTGGACATGTTTCCACTTCTGGATATCCACTAGATTCGTAATTACTTATTTAGGTAAGGCTGGTAAAACCATAAGCAATGAAGTGGGTTCACCGTCCCACCACTTGCAACTTTAATGATCAGCCTATGATATCCCCTAACTTAGCCCTCTATGGTAGCTTCAAAGTTTCATTGGTTTGATCAAATATCTTCAGCTATGGTTCTATATTTACTTTATGGCTTTTTTACTTTATGGTTAGATGTCTTACTTTATGGTTAGATCAATATGATTGACAATGATTTTTTAGTTTGACCAAGATTTCCCCCTTCCATCGCCTTGGTCATTGGATTCTAGAAGAAGTTTATAAGTGCTCCTATGTTCTCTTGAATGATAAAGTAGTAGTGGATTCGAGATTTAGTATATAAAACCATATTCATTGTTATGAGAAAATTGTATGATTTTGATAAAGTACATTTCAACTCGAGTCGAGTTGAATTGGGAGGTTGGGAATCTCTCAAAATATCGAATATGGTGGTATGTGTTTAGGAGAGCATGAGCGTGGTAGAGTTCTGCCGAGGATGGACTTGATTTACATTAAGTGAATTACATGATTATAAGATTAGGATCTAAATAGCTCATTTTATATGAGTCTTTAGTAAAATAATGTTTTGAGGAAAAATAGATGTTTTATCATTTGGGTATGAAATGGTCAGTAGATTCGATACTATAGTAATTCTCTAATGTTGGATTTTAATCAACATAAAAGTCATCTCAAGAAACTAAATATTCCAAAAAAATTTCTAGTTCATATTTCTTCAAAGAATTGAGATTTAGTTCAATATGGCATACGTCCTCCAAGTCCATGGTTGAGGAACAAGGCTTCCACCATGGAAGAAGGGGCAACCCAAAGTAGGCAGCTCTCAATAGGTTTCTCGACTCAGGCTAGTAGCTTTTGATGCAAGAAGGCCTACGGTTGTGGTTAAGGGAGAGGCCCCCCACCGGAAGGACTCCTAACCTGGGAGGACTTAAGCCGACCAGGGAGGGCGGACCGATCTGGAGTCATAACGCTGGGTGGGGGCATCTACCGGCGTAACGGCCAACAAAGGCATGAAAGAAATGTGTTGGATTTTTTCCATAGGCTCATAGGGAATTCCCATTGATATTTTCTCAAAGGGTATTATCTGTGAGCCTATTGAAAGCAAGGCAATCTTGCAAAGGAAAACAGTCGTCACACTTGCAAAGAAACTACCGAGGCAATTTTTACAGCCATTGGGACTCTCTAGTTTTTACATCTCATTTTGCAGCCTTTGGATGCATAGTCCTCTGGGTTGCTTGATTCTCTAGGTGATTGAGGAAAGAGCTTGTTCTCACTAGAACCTTTACATTACATATTCTACTATCTCTTGACAAAGCAAACAAAAACCTTTAGTTAGTGCTCCAATGATTAGTACATAGTTTCATAGTTTGTTCCCAAAAATGATAGGAGAGAAGAATCATCTCTTTGATACAAAATCAAAACACATCACATGATGTGTTCCGGAAATGCTTTCAAATACAACTTCTATGCTAACATTCAATTTGATAATTAAGCAATCCTTTGATTGAAGCAACCTGCTTAAGGTATGTCCATGTTTCTTTTGGAAGGGCTCATGAGGGAACCGTGGCAGAGGAACCCAACACGGCTGGCAAGGCGGTTGTTGTGGGATAGCGAGTGAACCCCTTTTCGGGCACTACTGTAGACTTTCTCACCACTTTCTTGGGCCTTTTCCATTGTGCCTACCACACATAGTTTACTTTCATCACATAATATTGCTTGCGTTTCTGGGTAATTTGCACACTTTATCATTTACTGGATAATCTCAATTAAGATTAAACTGCAGTTTTCCGGAGGATCAGACTTCAATATAGAGAGGGTCATATAACAGAAACATTGATATAAAAGAGAAGGGATGGGTGCTCTGTAATCACATCAAAAGTGCCATTTTTGAAGCAGAACTAAGATGACACTTTGTGACTAAATGGTGAGCATGTTATATCAAAGTTGCACAAGTTATGATATTGCAAACTTGACACAATCTGTCGCTCACTTGGAAAGAGATGTCCAGAACGGAAAAAATTTGGGCCTTCATTGACTTCGTGTCATTTTCGTTTTCATGTAATGTATCCGTGCAAACTTCACACTCCAGCAGAGAAACTTCATAATTATTAACAATGGGTCAACACATTGTAGACTCTCGCTTTACAATTGCCATATTGTAGCTAAAATCAGTATTTATATATATCATGAGTGTTTGTCTCATTGCAACTGCTGATTATTATCTTCCATCACTCAATTTCCACAACAAAATCAATTTTTCACGTTTCCATATCGACAGAGAATCCTTCAGAGAAACTTTAAAACTGTCCAAGGACGAAACTCATGTGCACAGTCCATGATCACGCACTTGGTGAGTGACATCCCCCAACACATTCAGCATTGGTACACTTTTCCGACCTTGATCACAGCCTACAAAGAGCCACCGTCTCATCGTATCATCAACAATTAAACATGGCGAAGTTTCTAGCAGCAGTGGTGGTAGTACTAGTACTTGCAGTGGCAATTGCGACGACAGAGGGCTCAGTGACATTGTACAACCCAGCGAGGATACCACTGGACCTCACAGTGGACGACGCCAACAATGTGCAAATGGAGACGGACATCATGTCCCTGGATATCAGCCAGGCTCGACAGAGCATTAACATTACTACTGCCACGGGGGGGCTGTTGAGCGTGGATGTGAACGACGGCGATGTTCTTGTGTTGCTGCCGGACCCGCTTGGGAATGTGGGCGACTCTGCTGCTGTGCAAGTTGTGCACGTTCCCACTGTCGACGCTGCTACTGCTCTGCCTCCTGTTCCTGATTACGCTCTTCCCCCCGCCGAAGCCTTTGTCATTGGATCCAATCCTTGAATGATTCCATATTGTAAGCATCCAACAATGCACTATTAGAATGTATGTTTTCATTGTTGTTAACAACAGCGTGCAGACTGAGAAATTGAATTTTTACACCACCTGCTTATCAAAGTGATATCCACGTTGGTTGGCTGACGGATGCATGTTTTTAAGTTAAATTGGCCATATTGAATTTATCATCATGTACATTGCATTTTTTTTAGCTGTGTTGAATCTCAGGCATTTCTATACTCATTCTTAAGCTAGTCATATAATCTATAGTAATCTCCCATTCTCCGCTCATGAAGAAGTTTATGTTTTTGGCACTGGTTGGAGTACCAACAAAGGGCTCAAGTTACGAAATCGTCAGTAGTTTCCCTTTCTCTTCGCTCATGAAGAAGTTTACGTTTCTAATAGTGTTGGGGTTGTAGTTTCCTTTTCTCTACTCACTTCCTACTCTTGTATAGACTGACGAAATTGATCTCATGATTCATCGAAAATGGCTGATTTGGCGCGATTGAGGTTGTGTGCAGATACGGCGTGGTATTGCACTGTGCCGATCGACATTGGAGCATGATGCTCAAATGATGCCAATAATTTGCCTTGTTTGCCTTAGTTTCACTAGCATGTGAGGACCCTTGCCAATTAGATTAATTCCAATATGCTACTTTTAATTATGCATTGTGTGAGGGGGTGAAGATAATAAAGCATGGAGTTACCTCGTCGATGAAGACTCAGATGTTACGTGGTGAATCCCATAACTTTGATATTGTGGCTGTAGCTCGCTCGCTCTTTAGAGTGAGGATATTGACGTTTTACGACCAACACTTGTCCTTCGCTTGCTGTATGATCAACCACACACCACACCACGCTCAGTAAAGCTTGATCGCTATCAATATTCTATCTTCTTGAAGGTATAAAATAAACTTATGTAATGGGCTTTGATTGTCTGTACCAGGCATTTGTATTCTTTCATGCGCTCTAACTTGGCAGAGAGCTCCTGTTGCTTCGACAATACGGATCTCAAAGTCTGCAAAATATTAAATTCTATCAAGATACCTTATCTGGATACATTCAGAGGATCTGATACTGCAGATATTGGAATTTTCAGTTTTCTTCAAATGATTACTATGTTGGTTGTAACCTCAATTTCGTCATCGTCACACCAAAACTTGCATTTGTATAGTTACACAATGGTGTACTCTGTAAAATCACTCATATTTTTTTACTATTATTCATACTCGGTGATATCACCTTTGAATTCGGTAATGTCACGTGGTTTCTTCCTTGAGAAAGAGAGTTGATGTGTGCCATTTTCGCGGAATAACGTCAATTTGATGAAATTAGGGTTTTGTAGATGAACATGCAGGGTTTTGAATATTTGAAGCAGTAATATTTAGCATTCAAGAGTAAAGTGAGCTCCTGATTATTCCAAAGAGAAAAATGATCAAAGGTGGAGAGAGTGTAACCTTTCTGGTGTTGGCCAATTCGGATTCGAGAGAGGCGAGCTTTTGACCCGGATCTTCGAGAGGGTCGATGTGCTTGGGCAAAAGCTCCTGTAATGGCTTCAGTTCAGCCACTTCAGTTTCTAAAATCGTGATCCTTCGCTGAAGAGGCTCATGGGGGTCGTTACGAAACCCCGAGTACAGGGACTCCATGGTAGATAAAACGGAGTAGAGAAATTCACACGGAGTTCGTATTACCGAAGAGAGATACGCTGCTATTGCTGATATATACCAGTTCAAACTACCTAGAACACCACTGCTTGATTCTGCTGCAACATGGGCAAACATTCATGGGCTATGATTATATCTCTGCCACCGTATAAAAATAGAAATGGTGAGACTGAAATGGTGTAGATGCATACTTGTAGGTACTTGGAAGGGGAGAAAAATTGGTATGCAAAAGCTCTTAAAAAGTTAGAACTTGATTAGTTCGTATACTATGGACAATGGCAAGGTTGTCTTATGCGACACTCTCGAACGTCGTACAGATGCAACAATCAGATAGACATCCACCCTCGGAGGAGGTAAATGAAATCAAAGAGGCAAATGTTCATGTTTTTACTATGCATTTTCTAGTATATGGTCGGACATTCCCATCGAACTTGACGTCCATCTAACATGTGACCCGCCGAACACTACAATTTAGGTAGACATTACTGAAAGTGTGTCATGTAAGACGACCCTCGAACATGGTCTCGAACATGGTATAAAAAGAGAAAGGAAAGATGTGAGATTATGAGTAGAAAAGGTCACAAGAAACAAGCGTTCTTGAAGATGATGATAACTGAGTAGAAAGTGAGCGGAAATTGGTAAGAAAAGAAGGTGGTGAATTTCCGAGTAGAAAGTGAGAGAAAGTGAAATGGCAAGAAAAAGAAGGGAAGATGGTGGATTCATAAATTGAAAGAGTGAGCAACAACATATGTTACAAAACAATTTCTATGTAAGCATGGCACATATGAAAACACCAATCTAACATACGGAGAATTTTCACGAAATGAGAATTTTCTTCTATTTATCCTTGGGAGTCAAGGATAAATAGGAAGAAGTGGAGTTCAACAATGATTTCTCAGCAACGAATTGTTGGTTGTATATCAATTATATGATCTTTTTAAAGCTCGTACCATGTTGCTGGTCATTGCTATGGAACGAATCGGATCCTCCATCAGTCTCATCGTCCTGCAATCACCATGATTGCGCAACATTATTGCTACCGAGGATCCCACGAATCACAAGGCCACATTCTTGTAGAATGTATTAACAGACTTACAGGATGGTGTTGCGATTCAAGAGATGATGCGTTCGACCCACTGACACCAGCTTCGTTCCCCTGTTAACAAGCGTTGATTTCAACAGAGCTCTCATGTGTTTTTGTTAGCAGAATTGAAGGTCCATGATTGCTGCATACATACCTTGGATTCGGCATGTTCATTCACAACGGACACTACTCCCAATGTTTCAACTTCTTCCACATTCCCGAACAGCTTCGTGATGGCTGGAAGATCGGTGTTCGGGCTCTTGTCCATATCAATTATTGATCCTGTCCAATTCCGTCAATCCCAACGCGTCGCAATTTTAATGTCTTTTGTCCACAACCACCAATCTGTATGCAGCCTACTCACTCGCAGAAACTACAATTTCATAAAAGGGAGGGTCGATTTGATCCTTGAAATTTGAGGTTTGATCAGGAAGCACAGGATTTTTATACGAGTTCTATCTTCTGACCGTGCAAATCAGGACTGGTTTTAAATGATCAATAATTTAGGTCTTGTTCGAATTAGGTCAAGACCTATTTCGAACAACCGGCAATGAGCGATAAAAACCATTGAGAGTTCTGTACTACAGAATGAGTTCTGTTGTGAAATTATGGCGGTGGGGGCTTGAAAGGACAAGAAAAGTGAAAGGAAGGGAGACATAGCCTCTGAAAAGCTGCACATTTCGCTAGTTACCAAGTCGCAGTCTTCAATCAATGAAGCTTTTCATGTGCTACAGGAGCCTCGAAGACAAAGTTGTATTTCTGAAACACTAATGGACTCACGGTTCATTGTTATTTGTGTCCTGAAAGAAACAGAACAAGCCCTAAACTCAAAATGTACAGTACATGGACCGTGGACAGTACGCAAAGGATACTGAAAAACTCATTATAATTTGTGCATGAGTTGACGGGACTGTCGACTGTCAAATGCACTTATGGGTCACCTATTTCGAAAAGTACCCAGGTATAGATTCTTAACTTTTGGTAATGTCCTATTCTGTAACACATTCATGCCAGCATCACAACTGTAGCTCAGTGATTTCACGTAGTCCAACGAGCTGTGGAGCAACCATTGCCACAAGTCCAACTTTTCAGAACAAGAGACTCCTCGGAACCTGAAAAATATGAATTTTACATCCATGTAAACATAGAATCTAGAAGTCATATACGTATCTCTTGTCGAGTGTCGCTAAACCATCACTTACATCCAATTTCAGAGCATGTATTTTCGTAGTTCTCAAAATCTGTACCACAACTATTCGATGAGAAAGTGCAATTCTACCTCTTATTAAAAAGGGAGGGTTCAGAGCTCTGAGATGCAACCAACAGTCTCGTTGGGGAGCGAGCGAGCGAGCGAGGGATTTATACTTACAGCATCCGGCACAAGGGCATCAAGCTACTAAGATCTATAGGTAAGATTATGTTACAGTCCGCAGAGAATTGTGAAAGATTAGGCAATCGCGCTTGGATGTGGATGGTCACTAGCTAGCTACCGATGTAGCCTTGCCAACCAGTGAAGAGCTGAGGCATCCAGCAGAGTCGAAAGCGCCAGGAACCCGAACGCGCAGAAGCTGGCAATGATGGCGCCTTGCGCGTAGTCGCAGAAGCGGGTGACGTAGTTGCAGAATGTGGGCCATTGAGCTCCTGTGTACTGCCCGTTCCGAGCTATCAACGCCACCGCTAACGCTGCTGATGCTGCTGACATTATGGCTGCCGCCGCTAGCTGCCCATGCACACAAACATGGCCAAGATTATAGCGGATGCATACTATCAGGCATCAGTTATACTGCACAAAGGACTGATAACCACTCTCAAGCTCAAGATCATCAAATGAATCTGTACTCTACGTAGGGGCACCGATGGTGTTTTATTATGCAACAAGGTCAATAAGCGTGGTAAGGTTCCTTTTCCATGATGAGACATCCAGTTGGGCCACTTCGAAGCCAGGCACTTCTGCAACGATGAATTTTTGAGAGAGTAACTCTGCAAGATGGTGCTTATGAGCTTCATGTGAACTCAAGAAATTTGGAACCTTGAAGTTTAATTAGATAAATTTCACTTACAAAGTCGACAAGCAAAGTGAGGAGTGCGCTTCCAGAGTAACTGAGAGGTCCTCTTCGCGCTGCCAAAGAGGCGCAAGCCACGAGGGCAGCCAGCACTGAGTACACGAACACCACAGCGTTCGCAATGATAAACCACCTGCACCAACATCAACAATTTCAACAACACCAACATCATCACGCAATTTCCCATGATAATCAAAGGCATCCATTGTCAACGTAACTGCTCACTGATTGCCTGCCCAGTCGTTTCATTCATGATAAAGTTGCAGGCAATCATGCTAGCCATGTGGGTGGGGTGCTTACTTGTAAGCAGGGTAGTCCCTCCAGCGGCCGCGGACGTAGCCATAGGGCGTGTCGCGCGTAGTGGTGGCCCGGAGCATGACGATGACGGCGGCCGCAGTGGCGGCGGCGGTCAAGAGGCGCAGCAGCAGGTTGGTGCAGGCGTGGAAGGAGCGGTGGTGGCGGTGCCAGTAGTGGTGGTGCCCGTCCCCATCGCCCACGTACACTCCCTTCCGCGGCACCACTACCACCGGAGTATCCGACATGGCTGGCTCACTCCTGCATTCATGCCATGAGTCCCAAATCAGAATGCTCCCGACCACGCTAACAAATCTCACTAGCTAGCTGCTCAAACTCTCATCGCCATTGCCAGAACAAATGCCTTTCTACTCATGATTCAACTCAGCATCTCAGTACCTGAATGCAGCTACGCCTTAAGGCCAACCTCCTGCACCACACACTCACAAACCACGTCAGTATGAGTCTTTACATGAAAACTCTTGAAACACACACATAGGCAAAATTAATCATATAAGTCTATACTCTTCAAACACACCATACACAAACCAATTTTGAGCAGACATCCCTCCATGTGAACTCTTAAAACTCACTGAGAAAATGAGCGAGCACAAGAACACTGGACTAGGACCACAACCTTCAGACAGTGTGCACATTCTAGAAGTGAATTCTCCATGGCCATAGCTAGCAAACTCATGTAGGTAATATGAATGTCTGGGAACTCAGATCGACGAGCTTCAGAGGAATGGGAGTGAGTACCACTATGCAGTCCACGATTCATTATACACATAAGTATAAAATTTTACATGTGATCTCTTACCATGCACAGAAAAGAACGAACTACGCTGCAAATCTGTCCAGTTTCTACTAAGGAATTCTCGATGGCCATATCTAGCATACTCATGCAGGCAGACAGTATTAGTTTCTAGTTTCTCGGAGCATGATCGACAACGTGTTTCACTCAGGCGAAAAGTTGTGAGTAACTACCACAATGCAGTCCGCAATCAAAATGTGAACTCTTAAGAGACCGAGCAAGCAAATCTGGACTAGGACCACCTCACGGCTTCTGTCAGTGAATCCTTAGCTATCAAGCTCATGAAAGCATTACGAGCTAGGATGTTCGGATGATTAGCAATGGGGGAGGGAATACCGGAATGTAGTGGGTGCTGGTGACGAATTGGGAAGGAGACGCCGGGGAGGCGATGTAAGAAAGGAAGCTGAAGGGGGTTGCAATCGATGCAGCAATTATTGCGGGGGTGGGGGTTCTTTAGCTGCTGAATTGGGGGTGGTAGCTAGGCTGCTGGTGGCTGGCCAAGGAAAGGAAAGGAAAGGAAAGGAAGGACGGGTGGTGCAGTACGTGGTTGTCGTGAGTGACGGACGCAGGTGTGGTGATTGAGAGAATTGTCAGGCACTGTTGATGCATGTGTCGTCACGACTCTTTCTCCTACTGTTGCTGTGGTTGAGTTATTAGCCTCAGTCACTACAGCATCTTGCATTTCTGCGACGACGCCGTCTTCGTCGTGATGGCATATCATAGAAAAGCTTATTCACTGAATGATGAGAGGCCTTTCTACAGGATGGTGCTAGCTACCTGTACTGTAGCTCCTCCAGCTGCTGCTGTGGCTTCTGGATCCCCTTCAGACACACACTGACACACAAACTGCGCAGGAAATCATAGTCTATGCTCAAAAGATACTCAGAATTCGACCAAAGCAGTGTCATCCCGCACTGAATCCAGAACTGCTTCCAGAAACCAAACAGCCTTTTTCTTCGAACAAGGAACAAGAAGAAGATTCTAGCTTTTTATCTATGAATTCTAATGTACACGGAGCTAAATTTTAGTTTAAATCAGGGTACTCTGTTTAACCCCAAGAGTCGATAGACCGGTTGTTTTTGCAAAAACTGAAGGGAAATAACTCAAAATTCATACGGTGAAATATGATAAGAATTGTTGGGTAGACTAATTAGATCCTTCGTTGGATGGTCCAGAATCGAATTTAAAAAATTGTGGACACATAAAATCTGTTCCCATTACCAATTTTAGCAAAATTCTCCACAACAAAATTTAGCCAGGAGCTGAGCAGGATACCTTAAGTTACACTGATATTAACTAAGTGTACATGCAGTAAAGTATATTTGTAATATCACCATAGCCAAGCACTGTGGTACAGTATGTGGATTTAGTTTCAGATTTGCCATGTTAGAATGAGCGGTACAATGGATCATATGGTCCACCCAGTGATAAAACTTTGAGCTGACAACAGCCCCAATCAGTAAATTAAAAGTCGTGTAGCGAGGATTTATTAAAACCAAAGAGATGGCCCCACATGAATGAATGCGTACCTCCTGGGAATTCTGCATGCAACAGCTGAGCATGCAGTGTATATTATAACAGTGCTCGATTGTAGCCTTTTGAATTGTTGATGCCAGAATTTCATAGTCATCCCATCACCTTGACGATTGTGCATATCATAAGTGAGTGCTTAGCAGAATAGCAGCCCATGTTATCAAGTTACGATCTAATGGAAAGATAATGATTTCTACTTTAATGAAGAGAATTCCCAAAAAAGTTTATGTTTGAATATGAATTTGGAATTTTGTTACGAGATATATAATCATCATTGAGTTTTGCGTTTAATTATGGTGGAAATTTCATGTAACATTGTTATTTGAGATGGTAAATATGGTCATTTATTGTTGCATTGTTTTTCTTAATAAATGACACTTTTTGTTGAAGTTTAAAAAATTGAAGATGAAGTTCTAAGTGGGTACTACTGTACATTACAAATTGCAACATGAAAGTAGAAGCACATGTATCGAGATTCTTAAGAATATTGATGATTGCAAGAGGATAATATTTTTTCTTTATTCTCTTTAATTCTTTGGTAGGGAAATAGAAAGATGAATACTGAGTAAGAAAGAGTTTACTAGCATTGAGTTTAGTGCAAATTTTTGAGTAAGAAAGTTGGCTCTCACCTAGTAGTGATTATCCACATGGGGTTGTCTACAACAGTACATTGCTTAGCAAAAATCGGCGCTCTATTTGGCAAGAAATATTTACACCACAACTTTGACAAGCTACAATAACCCATATCCAAGTATGAACAAACCGTACAAAGGATGGTCATTTGAATACCTCAATTTTGTTAAACACTTAGTGGGATCAACTGCAAATTAACCCCTAAAGATCCTTGTGTGTTTTTGGGAGCTTGAAACCTCAAAACTCCAATTCCCTACCTCTATGCACTTCAAGGGGTGCGAAACAATTTTTTAATTTTTTTTTTAACTTCCAACCGTAAGATCTTGTATCTAAGCCAATTTTCAGTATTTGATTCAAAAATTGACCGTTGGATGTTTACCATTTAAGAGATCATAACATCCAAAGTTTGTCTACAAAGTATTTTTGGGCATTGTTGAGATTATTTTTGACACTTTTGGAGGCTGCCCTTGTAAAATTGGTACTCTTTGTGACTTGGAGCCCTTTGGAACTTAAGTAGTGATTTGGTCATGAACATATTTCCAAAAAAAATCTCAAAAAAATACTAAATTTAAACCAAGAATTGTCGTAGAAAACTTAAAAATTGAAATTTGGCTTTGCAAATTTTACCACATACACTTTGCAGTATAGGAAGCACTCATTAAAATATTTAGGCAAAAATATTACTTTTAACCTATTCATCTAGGCTGCCCAAAATAGCAAAAGCCCGATTTGGTCCTCTTGGATCTTTAGGGGTTAATAGTGAAATAAGTGGTCAGTGAAATCCACAAGTAGAAAACACGTGAAGAATTTGTTCGGAATGACTTGTCTGTAATGACACATGTGTGTTTATTTCAATCCTGATTCTAAAGACATCATGATCAATTATCATAATTGTGACTTATCCTCAAAAAAAGGGCAGTGTACTAAACAATACTGTAACCTACTACACCAATTGATATTTGAGGAAAAGTAACCGTTATAATAATTATTATTTTAATATCATTAGATACACAATAGGCTCTCTAATCTTATTATGGATTTTTTTAAAAATTCAATTCCTACTAGTAATCAATTGCAAATAGTGAGACTAGCCAATAGTCAAGTCTATTGCAGATAGTGAAGTGAATCAACAGTAAGACTACCAAAAGTTTCTTTTGGAGTTTAAAATACTAATGTCAATTTTTCTAAGTGAAAGCACTTTGACTTCTTCAAGCACTGATTTCTAAATCTTTAGAAGATTCCTCACTGCCAAAGGCATTTACTTTAAATTGTCAGCCAACACTAGTACAAAAGAAGGTTAAGTATATTCCAGTAATATACCATAGTGTATGAAGTATGCTCAACGATGTAGTCGCCCTCTCATTGTGTCCCGGTCCGTCTCCCTCCATCCAACCTCTGAAAGCTACGTGATCTAGTATTTAGTTATTCACATCTGATAATGATAGCCAGATCTTGATGTCATGATATGTGACATGTCAAGCCATTGCCATTGATTGGTCGAGTTGCAGACATATGCAGGAGCCTTCTTAGGCATGTCTTGTCGTGGGTACCGGTTGGGGAGACTTCACATGTTAGAACAACTTGTTTAAATAACACACGATTAAACCATTCTTCTACTTCAGAAGCTCCCCTTTGCCCCTCAATATTGTCTGCTCCTTAACTGGCAAACTGACACATGTCTCATTTGACTAACAAACCTCTTGTATTAGTAGTACATGCATTCAAGGAGCCTATGATGTTTTTAATTGAGCCATGTAATGAGTACATGGTGGTATATTGACCACTTTGCTTGTAATGAGACATCTAAAAAGTGGTCCATTGGGGCTATGTTTGTACTTGTGCAACTTCAATATCTCATGTTTCATGCTTTTTTAATCTTCCTTAGTGTCGGTAACCAATTACCACTACTGAAAATAACAAAAAAAAGAATTCAAGATACCTTCTCCTTAGTGACGCAAGTCAATAGTAAAAAATCTCTTAAAAAAACTAAAAAACTTGAAATGACTTGTTTCTTATAACGCAAGGGTGCATGTTTAAATTGTGCTTCCAATGACATCAAATAAATTACTACTTCTATAGTATTGCTTACTACACTTGTAGAAATATAAGAAAAAGTGACAAATATAATACATTTTCTCGATATCATTAGAAGCACACTTTAAACATGCACTCTTGTTTTGTAAGGAACAAATTATTTTGGGCACTTTCTTTTGGCACTTGTTTACTAGCAAAAAACTAATGCCCATTTAATTTGAGGTTTTAATGGAATCAAATTAACTAATTATTTCATAACTTCTTGAATTTTTACAATCATTCTCTAAACAGATAACACAAACTTTTGCACTGTACATTGCTATACAGTTTGCTTACGAATTCCTCTCTAGAAGGAGTTTTTGTAAAAAGTTTGACAATGGCTAGCGAGGGCAGACACTTAATCGACCAAACAAGCTCCTTAGACCAAACAACCACTTCATTATATGTAAGCGACCAAGAAAGCTCCGTGCACCTCTTGAAACATCAATCACATGATAAGTTTGGTAACATCTCATAAAAATCGTGCTACAACATTAGAAATTTTCTTACAAGAACCCTACGGCTTGCTTTTGAATTATCAGTTTGTCACTGTGATCTTGCTCCACCGGTGACAAATTACTCGAAAGTAGCGTTTTGATATTCACTAGCAAGTATCCTTCAACTAGTTTTTCACTTACCTTCTCCGGCAATGGTTCCTATCATGGTTTTTATAGACTCACTATACCAAGAATTATTTCTTGTGAATTAATACGAGCTTTTGTTTGGTCATCTTCTATGACTTCAATTTTTTGGCCGTTTCCACTCGCTAACGCATAAAAAACTGTCATGCACATCGCTCCTAAGTCCTACCGTGTGAACACATATATGAACTCTCCTTCAATTGACTGCATCAAAGGTCAATGAGCAATAGTAGAGCCTACTACACCAGTAGACAATCAAGAAAAAGTGACAAACATAATAAATTATTTTTATGCCATCATAAGCAAAATTTAAATGTATGCACTCTTGTGTCACCAAGGACAAGTCATTCAGGATACTTTGCAAAAACTTGTGTGTCTAGGCACTAGGCCCCCCTTGGACATTTAAGGTTTAAGCTTCACATCAAAGCGAAAGAGGTCAAGCTCCACCAGGCAAAGCTAACCCTTGTTCAACCCTATTTCAATACCCTATCTAACATCATTTGTAATTTGAGTTAATAACTAGTGTCTTGGGTAAGAATTGCATCTAACACTAATTCTCATTCAACACTAATCTACCTATTCAATGTAGTAGAAATAGTGCCAAAAAATTGTCCAAATTAACATGTCTGTTATGATGCAAGAGTGCACCTTCATCCCCTACTGTCAAAATGAGCCCTAATGGGGTCGATTCCACTTTGGTCAAGCTCTCATAGTATGAAGTTGAAACTTTTTGCAGGTTGTAGGATTTTTTCATACCTTTCCAAAAAGTCATTTTGAGCTTCAAATTCCTCATACTTTAGAATATATTCATGGTCAATCTTTGAAAACACTATTCAAAGTTTGCCCAAAACTGCCCAAACTGCTGTATATGCATTTATTCTCAAAATCTGCCCAAAATCAATTAGATTGCAGTAACTTAAAAAATTCACCAGATTCACCATTTTCACGAAGAAAAAAAAAATCAAGTTTTGTTACATGTAGAAGAGGTACCAAGGCATGCTCTCATCGTTTAGATTTCCTTTCATCGTTTAGATACACCAGCCTTTGTATTTGCATTTCAACATACCTTCATGTGAATAATCAAGCCTTCCTTTACGTGGCATAGGTTCACTTTGGGTAAGAATTATATGAACGAACTGTTGTAACTCGCTTAGAAACAAGGGTTTGAAGAGCCACAATTCATATTTACTCTTGAAGTTGGTTATTTTGGCTCACAAAACACTTCAAACTCATTTTACAACTACGGAAAAAAACTATTTTTCATCTTTGAACATTACAATCTCACAATTGGTGAGAAATTTGAATTCAAGATTCCATACACACATACATGTACAAGTTAGGTACTAGATCTTGGGGTTACATACTCAAAAAATTCTCAAAAGTTAAAAATTTGCATCTTGCAATGACCCAAGGCTATTTTGAGGCTTTTTTGACAATTTTGAGACCTTACCACAACAATAGGGGTTAAATTGTGCTTCTTTTTACATCAAAATAGATTCTTATGTTTATCACTTTTCCTACTTGAATTTAATGATCCAAGAGTAATAATTGCGTGTGCACATGAGTGGTTTCAAGCAGATAAGTACAATTAGTTCATTAACTCAATGAGATGGCCATCTACATCATAGGTGACAATTGCCCACATCAGAGGCTAGTCATTCGAAAATTCACAATCAAGCTGAAAAACAGAACACGTAGTGACACAGAACTCCCGATTCCTCTCACTGTAAGTCGGAAGGAAGATTCACGGATCATCAAAGGAAAAGGTTACAGATTCTGCTGAAATAACAGATGTATGACATGACTGCATAAATGATGTTACAACTCACTCTAATAGTGAAATCATAATTAAAAAATAGAGAAGCTACTCAGAGCTGCCCGAAATTTCACCACTAAAGGCACCGCTGTTCCCTGACGTCGACCCTGATGCCATTGAAGCGCCACCTCGAGCACGCTGAAGCTGCCGCAACCTGAACACATCCCGTGGCGGTGGTCGATTCTGTGGCCCAGGTGCCTCTTCGTCATCCTCTCCTCCTACATACAAGCACCTCGACACTGGTAAGTTTCTAGAACCATAAGCATGCATTCAGTCCATTGTCTAGAATCACATTGAGGTTGTTTCTGTGCATGTTCTATCATCATGCTGGTGACGAAGTTAAACAAGATGTCAAATTGAGCATTAGTAACTGAACAACAATGGCTTGTGGGCAGGTGAACTCACTTTCAGGGTCTTTCCTTTTGGGTGGAAGTCGTGACTGTCGAGAATTTGAGCCACCCACATTTCTTCCTTCAGAAGCTGATTGATTATTGTAATTGGTCCTAGTATTATTATTATTTCTTTCTTGACTTTGATTCGCACCATGTCTATCCACACTCACGGCAGGGCTTGCAGGCCTTGCGGTACTAATCTGTGCTGTAAGGCCCTCTTCTAGCATCATTGCTTGAAGATCAATTTGCAGGAGGTAACCCATAACTAAGTCGGGATCTGGGTACGGTCCTGGATAAACAGCAAATGCCAACTTCAGTATATACCACCCAAGGTTGCCGTAATCTGTCGTTCACAAAAAATTTACTCCTGGAAATGTGACATTACAAATGAAAACCAGTTGCGCTGCTGAGATCAGTTCATCTAGAGTTAACAATAAAATAGAAGAGAAAGCAAGACCTCTTTGATGTTGTCAAAAAAATGGTAAAGGAATGCAAAATGGAGTTATTCTAGAACTGAGGAAGTAGCTGAGGTCCTTACCTGTGACTGCTCTCGGAAGGCGAGTAAGGAATGAGCCCAGAGAGGGAGGCAGAAATTTCAAGGCATCGTCAAGTGCTTTGTTATTTCCACCACTATCACCAGGTGGACGACCTGGTGGCAGTGGAGGTGGCCGAGGTCCTGTTGGCGGAGGTGGATGCATTGATTGAATTGGGATAGCTCCACTAGCCATCATTGGAACTGCACCTGCGAGACCCAAACAGACGTCCTTAAGCAGAGTCCTTTCATCAATTATATACGACACACACAGCGCCAAGACTCAAATGATTAATGGCGACGTCCAAGACTGACACCATCACTAAACTAGGCTTCAGATAAGTGATTTTTTATGATTTACAATAAGCGACAGAAAAGATACAGAAATGAGTGGGAACCTTGTATTAGTTGTGGTGCAGCCGGATGCAGACCTAACAATGGGGGTCCAAACTGCATGCCCGCACCCATCCTCGCACTTGGTTGCATAGCTCCTACTGATTGCCCTTGGGTGATGACTCCTGCGAGAAATAACAAATGTTGACATAAGCACAGCCGCGCTATTCAACTCAATAAACCCGGAGTAAGTTTATTTTCAAATACTAGTAAAGAGCAGACAAGCGCATACCAAATCCTTGCCGAGGATCATACACCATCATCGCTGAAATGTCAGGTCGAACGATATTGATATTTGAACTTGAATGTGCAGCACCTGCTCCTGTAGATGTGTTCCTTTCAGCTGCATCAGATAGAGAGAATCAATTAGAACTGACCTGGAAGAGACATCCAACAGCAACGGAGTTTTCACGATGCAATTTCCAAAGAAGCCGAGCAATCTTTACCCGGAGGTCCATAGTCTCGGTTTGTTTGGGTCGCACTCGATTTCTCCAACTTCGGTGGTAATTTTTGAACAACCATCTGCAGATATCAACGCACATGTCGAGTCACCGTGTGCAGTCCACAAGTTATAGAAAAAGAGTTCATTCGCAGATTTTGAGGTACCGCTACTCGAATGGTTGAGAAGAGCAAAATTATGGTCAGAAAATAACTCTGCAATACATACACGTCTGAGTAGAATGTCTTCCATCAAAAGAATGTATGTACCTGTTGGCGAGACATGTGATCGAGATCAAACGATGAGCATGGCCAGAGGTCAAGGAAGCGGTATCTGCTGATGAGGCGCTGCAGCGCAGGTTCATTAGCGAGTGCACCATCGTCCCCAATTTGTGACAAAGCTTCCTTTCGCCGCTGCTCAACCTGAAAACGATCCAAAGGAAGACGAACAACCCCGATCAACCGATAGTACCAACGAAGTAGTGATCTACGAATCGAACTCACAAACTACCAGAGATAGAAACATCGCATGAACTACGAACCAGACATGTAAATCGCGCTGTTAGAAGGAACGGAAAACCGCTCAATTACAGGAGATATGTCCAGGCGTAACATACCTTCAAAGTACTGGCAAGATCACCATAAACTTGCTCAAAAGCCAAAAAGCGATTCCAAACCTGTAACAATAGACTTGTGAGCGTCTTCAAATATAACAGTGCTTCAGTAGTAATCAGATCTCTAATTAGACAGTGGTTCATACCTCAGCAGACTCTTCAGCGGGAAGCACACTAAGAGCACGTTCAAAAAGTACTCGTACGTTCCGCTCGTCGTTCATACGACAAAGAAAATCTGCATATCTAAGTAAGATAAACGAGGACAGTCAGCCTTCGCCTAATAGTGAAGTTTAAGCAAGCATCTCCACAATATTGATGATTTCAGCGGCTTTGCAATACTCCTACTCTAAAGCAGCATCTTGTGAGATTTTTACTCACTCTAAAACATACGGAGGCTCGTGAATGTACTTCTTCAACCCTAGTTCGAAGATGTTTCGAGCAACCTACAGCACAAGAGTGAAATTAGACAGCCTGCTGCCACCAAGAGATACAGCAACCCTGAATGTGAGGGAGAGTTCACCGGACAAAACAAATAGATAGCCCTTCTTCAGAAACTGTTCATGAACCAGGTAAACAACTTGGTAACTGCACTGCCTAACATGAGTACGCGCTGGGTTCACCGAAGTACTAAGTGCATTTCCGATTCAAATCACGATAGAATGATGACTTCAGTTCAAAAGTGAGGATCCCTTTCGACAAGTTTGAAGGCCCTCCTACCTTTGGATCTTTGTCAACACAAAGCTCCATGGTGGCGGATGCCACGTAGACGTGATACGTGCAAGTAGGAGATTTCCGAGCTTCCATGAAGATTTTGCGGGCAGCTTCAATTCCTTCCGTTCTCCTCACAAAACGCATCAACTGCACCACTTCGTAGTATTAACAATAAGCAAAGTAGGAGTTATTCCAATTTTCACTAGAAATTGCACCCCTATTGAGAAAACGAACGACCGCCACATTCTTCGGGGCTGAAACTGAACGTATTACTGCTGCAAAGCGTCTAAAGCATTGCGAAACCAGACCGAGTACCTGAATGTATGCTAAAGCATTAGCAGTTGTGCCATTCTTGACAAGTGCCTCATACACTGACTTGGCCTCCTGCCCCAATCAGTTACACACTTAAGTTAGTGGCAGCCAAACCAAAAAGCTACCCATTGAACTCAAAACAGCGATTATTCATGGAGCTTGTTGCCCTATTAAAACAAAAGGAGTACAAAATACAAAACCCTACAAACCTGGATCGCACCCCGAGCTTCTTCAAACTCAGCATAGGCATAATGTAATACTCCCGTATCTGCCAGGCACAACTTAAGTTTAATAGATGTCACTGAGCTGCAATTAGCCTGCACTGTGAAGCAACTACACCCGAATAATGTTCACGCCCATATTCTCGAAATTCAGAAGAGCCTAGTCAATGGTGTCCTCTGGTTTAACTTTTGAAATTCCTTCATCAAAAAAAAAAAAAAAAAAAAAAAAAAGAAGGAAGTGAACCTGGCAGGGCCGTCAATGCCCGCTGAAATATACCAGCTGCATTCTCAGGTGACCCATTTTGAGCATGCCAATTGGCATAGTCATACCAGATGTCTGGATAATGATAAAGATACATCAAACACTGCATGGACACCCAACATTAGAAAGTGAAACCCTCCTTTATTGAGCGATCGATTTAAACTATGGTCATGGACAGTGACTTCCACAACAATTGGAACACAAGATCTTTTGGCATGTCCACAACGAATCAAAATATTAGAATAGATTGTCATTGAAGCAGTGCCAACTGACTTAATGAATCATCCGGAGTACCTGCTCGTACGTGAAGGCCACATGCTTTGTTAAGCCTACTGGATCCAGTCGTTGTGGATTCCCCCTGTCAAAAATCAGACCTTTTAGATTTCAATGAAAGTAATCGCTTCTACTCGCAACTGGTGACATTCAAAGAAACTGAACTCGGAGTTGTACACTGAAGCAACACTACGGACTAACTTCCACCATATCATTGCAGATGACAAGATAGGTACCCATCACTTTTGCAAACAATGACAATGACCAACAATAACTAAACAACCGTCAAGATTTCACATTCATACTAGGATCCTACGACCACGTACGAAGCCTCAGATCGACATTTAAGATTGCAGATATCTTACTTCTCGAAGGTCACTAACTGCTTCCAAGCTACGCACTGCTGCTCTTCCTGAATACATGCACGCTAAATACCATGTTAGACCGTACACCACGACACTCGATCAAGATGCAAATCACTCTCAACCGAAAGGAGAGTGCCATGAAACATGTAATTGCTGAGAATAGCGAACAGGAGGACAAAATACAAAATGTAAAACAATGCAACACAATAAATGGCCAATAGTTACCAAGAAAATAAATTGCTTAACACCAAAGTATACACCAATAGCTACTGAAAGAAGCAAGCATAAATCTAGACCACTTAAATAATACAAGCTTAGCGTGTGTAAAGCAGTACACCTGCAGGACTTGTCTTCGAGAACTGACATAAAATTGGGACAATGAACACCGATAAACATTTTGACAAGGAGGTATCAGCATGCAAATACGATACTAGACACATTCAACATAAAATACACAGATATATGGCTGACTACAGTGGAACCTAAAAAAGAACTTGCATAGACCCTTTCAGAGTACGCAAGCACCTCTTACTCGATTCAAAGAAAGACATGCAAACTCGCTCCAGATGCACTCAGACAATCCATGTGGTAAATCAGATAAAATAAACAAATTATACTTGATACATTGTCAACTTCAACAGCCAGATTCATCATCGTGGATCTCTGGGTTGCAAAGGAACAATTTCAAGCACGACACAAACAGACATGACGAAAACATTCATAGTATCAATGAAGAGTAACCAGTGTGGAAGGAGAATTAAGGAGTCGGGGAATGAAACTTGCTTTGTACGAGCCCGTAGGAGGCACTGCAAGCATGTTTGTATCAATACGATCACAGTACTTCTTCCGCTCCCTATAGACTGCCCTGGCACTGACATGCTTAGGTTGATACTCTGCCAGAAGGCCCTTTGCCTGCATAGACAGTGCGATTCAGCCCTTAGATACACTCAACCGACACCATTGAAGCTCCTGAATCAGAATCAGTCTTCAATAATTTGCTGCCGTAAAAGTGAGCTTGCAACCACCAAAACAGCAATGACACGTGCGTTCGTCCTTTAAAAGTAATACACATGTGAAATTTGCAAGATAAACTTGAAAAATACTCGGCCATGAGTCATTGAGGTACAGAGACAATTACTCATTTGGAACCGTCAAAGCATTCACAAACTGCACAATGGGTGAATAATCCCAAAATTCACAAAAAAAATCGGCGCTCTGATTGACAAGACATACTCACGCCCTGACAAGCCATAATAACCCATATTGAAGCATGTACAACCCGGACAAAGGATGGTCATTTGAATACTTCAATTTTATTGAACCCCGTAAGTGCATCACAATTGGTGGCTGTTTCAATCCTAGACTCTGACTCTGATGAAAGGGCAAGCAGCCAACCAGGGCACGGCTGACGGAATTCTCAAAACTTTCATACTCCTTCCAAATCTGCTCAACCATGTGAACAGGAGCCAAAATGGCCTTCTGGTAAGCCTTACGCACTGCTGTCATCCTGAATGACTCTTCTTGAGGAGTCACGGCCTGCTCATCACATTGATCAGTAACAAGATCAGATTTTTCAGGTGGTTAAAAGGCTCTAAATGACACCACAAATCAATCTCGATCCGACGCTTCAGGCGGGAATAAAGGGAGTTAGAGACAACCAAATCATGAAATCAAACCACTCATAGAGAACTTACTGGGGCAGCTTTCAAGAAAGCGATATACTCAAGCCAGACGGGACCTGCGTTGATATCAAACCCTGTTTCACGTCCACACAATATTGACGTCAGCATAGCGCGCATTTTATCATTGGCAAGAGCTCGAGACAGCACAATCAACTCGGTTCAGATACGTAAATGAAAGAAAACATGAAGCTTCCAGAAATAGAACGCACCAATATGGCCGAGCATGAACTCAAATGCCTTCTTCATCTCGTCACGCCCTTCAGGACCTCTGCTGTCGTTTACTTTCCGCATATATCGAAGGTATGCTCTCCTGCACCACAATAAAGTCAAGTAATGCACCGATTGATGGTTCCCTAACTCCATGATCGCACGACTTTTCTCCTTAAGTCATCTTCACGGTTCGAGCAGCTAGACAGTAAACTTCTGATTTGATGACTATAAAACTATCCAAGAAGAGAAACTACAACACTCAAAAAAAAACCTGACGGAGTCAATGACAGATGTGGCTGGGACATATTGATCTTACATACTCAAACAGCGTAACGACGAAAAGACGGGCAATAAAAAGTGTTGCTCTGAAAGACCTACGAGCTATTTCCTGCTCTATCCATGACTAGTTCGTAACCCTGAATATTCATGTTTTAAACTGCCACACCTTAAAACTCGGTGGCAAGAGTAGGTTTAGTAGGAATCAAAGTTTACGAATTTGAAAGAGCAAATGGAGCGCAGAACTAACCAGAGGTCAACATGCAAACACTGAAGCAAACATCGACTAAAAATTTGCTTCACAGCATCATCATCGTTTGCTGCTAGTTGCGCTTCGACATATAGTCTCCAAAACTTTGCCTGTGAACAAACGTTCGTAAGTCTCGTGTAATCCTAACAATTTCTGAAATAATGGCTGCAGGTAAGCTTCCAGTCATTCATACGTGAAAAATCTGACTATCATCCTCTTTCAGTTCTCGCTGCGATCATCTTTCTAATTGCTAAATTAACAAAAACTTTGCATACGACAGGTCCATAGTAAATATTAAAAACCGTACCGAAGTTGGAAAAGTGGATAGCAACTCCTCATAAATTGGGGCAGCCTCTCCAATCGGCTTCGTCTGCCGAGACACCACATTGTCAAGTCCAAACAATATATTTCACCAACAAATATACAGTACAGCTGGGAGGCTGAACTTCTCAGTAGCAGAGCCATTAACACTCGCCTACAAGCTCTCGAACTAGTAAACTCAGAGTCCTCTGGACGCAAAATTCACCGATGAAATGAAACAACATAAAGAATCAAAAGTCCTTACTTGAGCCTCGTGGCAAAGTGAATTCCAAGCATCCACATCATAAGGATTTGCTTCAATTGCCTCCCGTGCGCGCCGCTCCTGCCATATGCAAAACCAACAACCAATTTTTTTAAAGATTCACCTAATTCATCCAATGACTTAGCTACTGTGGATTGCGGATTAAAATCTTGATGAATTACAAAATTTCGTATTGTTTAAATTCAGAAGGAAGAAGAGAAATCATAACGAGAAAATTATGAGCCCTGCTTCTAACAGGAGAAAGGAAAAACACCAGCTCCTCAGCTAATTCGGTGATTAAATCAGTTGCTGAGAAGTTGAAGACCTCGATCTTCATCAAAATTCTAAAAGGCACTACGCAAAAAAAAGAAGTAGAACTAAACAACCGCGAATTCACTTACGTTGTTCGACATGGCAGATGACCCGCCGTTCGGCACCGCTGACGGAAGTTGCACGTCTTCCATCGGAAGAGCTTCATCTTCTGCTCGAACTTCCTCGACCGGAGAGGGAGCTACCGGTGATGGCGACGCTGGCGCGGGCGCGGGGGCTGGCGAACCCGTAGGTGTGGCATTGCCATCTTCCACCGGCAATGAAGCCAGGACTGGGCTGTCCTCGCCTAACATCATGGCCAGCTACGCTCCACTCAATCAAAAACCAACAGACACAGCCAAGAGGTGATAATAAAAAAACTATCAATTACAACAGCTACTTCTTTTTGAGAACGAAGTCGTTCCATTCGGCGACATGTCGAGAGTGAGGGTCTGGTGCGAGGTCGAGCTTCTTCGACAACAGGGAAGAAGTGCCACTCCCACTGTTGGAGTGGTGGTAAAACCCTAAACGACGACAATTGGGACGGACGTCGATGGACGACGACGGACGACTTCGGTCAAAGTCCACGACGTCGCAATCTGGAGGACCAGAGGTCATAATGTGTGTTCACCCCTTCTGTAGCAGATTGATTAGTATCATAAATCAGCTTAATTTTATGCTGTACTTTTTATTTTCTTGACTTCAGATCATGTATGATGACTTACAATAATGTCTTTGAATGCTGAATATGTCAATTACATCCTAAGAGCCCCGAAGGTAAACCCTTAACTTTATCAAATCAAGTCTTTTATGCATCAAAAGATAATCTACAAGAGGTAGACAACGTGTGTAGCAAATATTGCATTTGAATAAATATGTAGTTTTCTCGTATGATAAGAAGCCATGTAGGTTATGAATATGACGAGAGTGGTGTAGGTTATGGATATATTAACAAGATGGCCTGTATGTTTTGAAAACAATAGGAGGCTATATAGCTTTTGGACATGACGTCACGTTGTGTAGGTTTTGTAAACAATGGGCTGGTGTATAGCCTCTAAGCATGACCACATGGTGTTTAATCTTCAATTTGATAAAAGGGTAGAGCATGTAGACATGGCAGAAGGGAGTGCAGCCTGTAGACATGACAAAAGGGAGTGCAGCCTATAGACATGACAGAAGGGAGTGCAACCATTGGATATGACAGAAGGAAGTGTAGTTGGATATCACAGAAGGAAGTGCAGTATGTAGATATGACAGAACAGAGTGCAGCCTGCGGACATGAGAGAAGAAAGTGCAGTGTGTGGACATGACAGAAGAAAGTGCAGCGTGTGGACATGACAGAAGAAAGTGCAGCGTGTGGACATGACAGAAGAAAGTGCAGCGTGTGGACATGACAGAAGAAAGTGCAGCGTGTGGACATGACAGAAGAAAGTGCGGCGTGTGGACATGACAGAAGAAAGTGCAGCGTGTGGACATGACAGAAGAAAGTGCGGCGTGTGAACATGACAGAAGAAAGTGCAGCGTGTGGACATGACAGAAGAAAGTGCAACTTGTGACAGAAGGGAGAGAAGGGAGTGCAGCGGACACCCGTATTTCAGTACTACGAGTGTTTCTCGGAGCCCTCATCAGCCAATGGGATTTTACTTCGAAATCCCTGGAATTTTCCATTTCGGCCCCCAACGCCCGTTTTTGATAATTTGAATTCAAATTTGAGGCATGCGACTCTGAATTGCTCTAGAAGGAGTGTCCTTTGGCATTTTAAGCCTATGTATCAAGAAAATAGGGGGCTCTTTACCCATCCCATTCCCTTGACCCGAAAAACGCTTGTAGCACTTAAATACGGTGATCCAACTACAACATGTGGATATAAAAGAAGGGAGTATAAAAGAAGGGAGTGCAGCCTGTGGATATGAAAGAAGGGAGTGCAGCTTGTGGACATGACAGAAGAGAGTGCACCCCGTAAACATGGCAGAAGGAAGTGCAGCCTGTGGACATGAGAGAAGGAAGTGTAGCTTGTAAACAAAAGAGGAATGAGTGGAGTCTGACAGTCTGTAAACATGAAAGGAAGGAGTGCACCCTTTGAACATGACAAGAAAGAATACAACATGTGGACATGATAGGAGGACATGTTGCTTTTAGTTAGCATAGTTGAGTGTGAATAAGCATACTTTCATGATGAATAATTAACTTAATGTAATCATATTTTCTTTTTAAATACTTTCTTTAGAAAAAAAAATTCTTCATGAAATCTCTACCTTGTTTCCTTCAAAAAATCTATGACAACAAAAATAGAAGTAAAGAAAGGTGATTCAAACAACAAATCAGATAGACTACTAACAATTTTATGAATATGTCCCTCGTTTCAAATTATTTGTCCCATATAATATTATCTGAAAATCAGTAGCTTAGGAGATTAATTGAAATTCTCCTTACCATATCTTTAATAAGATCAGGCTTTAGGCTTCAAGTGATTAAGTAGGAGTTCGATAGCTTGCACTTTCATGAATTGACTCCAAAATGCCTTCCATGATTGTGCTCCAACAACATGACCAATCTGAGCAACTCCTTCCCAACTACGTGTAGGTTGTCCCCAATCTATTATCAAAGATTGCCCAAACTTCTCCTAAAATCACCTGCAACAATTAATATCCTCATTTGATCACCTCCAATCCCCTTCTTCTATCACAAATCTCCTTCTATCCCCGAGATCACCTACAGATCCATCATAGAAGCCTCCTCCAATCATATGTAATCAAGTGCTTAGATTAGAAGCTTCCTCTGATTCCTCCGATCATTTCATTCGATTCCACAAATCGGACCTTCGTGAAGCCCAGCAGTATCTACATACTTACGTTGAATCCATTTTCAGCGATCTTTGCATCTTCAGCCATTCCAAGGAACCGTATGTAACAAGAGTGCCGGAAGCAGAATCGAGCAACATCAATGTCAGTGAGACCTACATCAATTTTTACAATTTACAGTCTTTAGTAGTGGATAGGGTGTCTATCTAGAATAACTCAACAAATTGTCAAAATTTGTTATACAAGCATGCACATTTAGTGAACTTTCAAATTTTCAGGAGGACCTCGACGGTACCGGCAATCTCAATGAAGTGGATACATTTCATACAGCGAGAAGAATTGAGCCATTTCATGTATTATGACATTAACTCTGGCTTGTGAGTCTACGAAAACATGTGGAAGTCACCAGTGACCAACGCCAACGGAATCAATGAAGAAATAAATAACAGCGGTGACATGTTCTTCACCTGCTATGCGAAGAATCAAACTCAAATATGTTCACAACAACTGACGATTGTATCATGTTTCCACACTATTCGTTGTCATCTCCTTCTCTCTTACAATCCGCAAGCTTTGGAGCTTCGTCGATCATCCTCCCTGATGTTTCAAACAGAATCGAGGAAGACAACATTCTGCTCAATTGGCGCTCGTCCAACATGAAGATGATTGGCAGCGAAGGATTCGTCGCTGTACCCGATGGCCACGCCGCAGATGATGACAAGCTCCGGAGGGATATTGAGCTCTTTGCTGATGATATCAGGATATGCCGCGAGGGAGACTTCACAGCAGCTGCCAAGGCCACGAGCAGTGAGCTCAAGCAGCAGAGTTTGCAGATACATGCCGACGCTCATGGAGTCGGCTCGTCCTAAGTCTCGGTGAATGCACACGAAGGCCACCACGGGCGCCCCGAAGAACTCCCAGTTGCGCAGCACAGCAGCTGCTCGCCCTTCCTTATCCTCACGCTTTATCCCCATGCTGCCATACACCTTGGCTCCTAGCTCCTGCCGAAAGTGCTTGAACTCCTCCGGCAGCGGCGGCACCACGGGCGCCACGCGCTTGGCCTCCACGAGGAGCGCCTCCTTGAGACGGTCATGGCGGGCGCCGTCGGCGATGAAAATCTTCCATGGCTGGATGTTGGAGTTCGACGGCGCGTTCTGCGCCAGCTCCAGCGATTCGATCAGCAGTTGGCGCGGCACCGGCTTGTCTGAGAGAAACTTGCGTGTGGAATGGCGAGCTCGAATTGTTTCCTCCAAGTCGTAGTGCCGGGGCTCCATCGCCACGCTCAAAATGTCACCTAAAGAAGAATTCGTTCCGCGTTCGATGTGACAGATTGTCGCTACAGCTAGCTCGAAACAAGTGGATCCACAAACACGAGACGCTCTACGATCTCCCCCCTCGTCCACGCCTGCAACTCATTCTTCACTTGAAACACTGAATGATGCCGAATAAGCTATTAGATTGTTTGCATGATCATGATATTGTGCAGGCATGGAACTTTTTGCAGCAAATCGAGATCGAACGAATGGGAAAGAGCAGTCTCTGGTTGACTCTGATGCCGTAAGTTATATGCAAGCCATTCAGGAAGCGTTATCCTTTCTGTTTCTAGTGGCAGTTTCTTACATGGAAGTTGCTACTGTAAGTTCAGGCTAGGGAATGAGCCGTCTAAGAACGGCTCCGGCACATTCCTTTCATCAATCCATTGATGTGCTTGTGAGGCTGCTTCTTGCAATCAAGAATGTGACCCGTTTGTCGTTTGCATTGTAAATCACCTTTCTCCTGTGATATACAGCTATGCAACAAAGGTGGTCTGCTCAATGATAGCAAAATTTTCATAATGAAGTTGACTCATTGATATATACAAGAGGCCCATAAGTAATTGATATTGGATCAATTTGTAATCTCGGTGAAGATAAAAGATTACTAATAGATCACCAAATGAACATTTAATCTTGGTGATCAATTTGTAATCTTTTGAAAAAATTAATAATGTTTGAGAAAAAACGTTGCAATCCTCCCTCATAATTGTAGTAGTGCTAGTAGGCCATTATTAATCCTGAGCTACATTTGAGCATTTCACCTACTAAGTTCACACTATGTAAATACTTTCAATTCAAACTTGATAATGTCTCAAACTATGCCGGATTTACTTACTGTAAAGTAACTCTTGGAGTTTCCAAAATAAATAATAAAGGAATTTTGCTCCTAGTGGAACAGTTAAACATCCTAAAAAACATCTAGCAAGGTATACTATGTTTATTTATAAATCTTGATTGTCGCTTAAAGTCTTTGATTTATTGAAGTCAAACATACTATATACACATGCTGAAAAGCCCTTGTTTTATTGATTTTCTTAGAATTTATGAGAATTTAGTAAACTAAAACACTACTTTAGTGTTCTTGGTTCTAGTATTCTAGCATCAAATAAAACACATGTATGCTCTATTTCGACAATAACTTCATAGTTTGTACAAAATCATTTGATATGACATGAGTTAAATATTCATCATGAGACATTCACTTTTTTCAACATTGAAGAAATATGTACAGTGACTATTCTCATGGACTTGGTCAAATTCCATATAGTAGGTAGATACTTTCAATTCAAACTTGACAATGTCTCAAACTGAGCCGCATTTACCTACTATGAACTCTTGAAGATTCCATGCTAAATTGTAAGGGGATTTTGCTCCTAATTGAACACTTAAACATTTAAAGGGGATTTAAGCAGACAAGGTATATTTTTTCTTTTGACTCTTGATTGACTGTGAAAGTCATTGTTTTATTGAAGTCATACATACTATACACACATGGTGAAAATTCCTGATTTGATTGATTTTCTTAAGATCTATGAGAATTTAGTTAATTGTAAGATCATGACCATGAAAAAAAAAATCATTAAAAACTATTTTTTGGTTTCACATACAGTGACCTTCAAAACTGTCCCAATGTTTGTACATGTTACATTCAAAAAATAATGTAGGTAAGAGAAACTCATGGAATGGAATGTAGTAAATTTATTGAAATAGTACATACAATGTAAGGCACCACAAGCCTTGGCTTGGTGGTTGGGGCTCATGGCCCCCATTGAGGAGGTCGTGGGTTCCATTCCCCATGCCGGCATGGTGCTCACCACTATAGTCCACCCAACTATTGTGGGGGGTCCTTGGACCTTGTTGTATGGGTACCTCAAAGTCCTTTGGGGGGATACTATGTCAAGTATCCTCAAGGCACTAGTAACTAGGCTAGAAACTAGCGTAGTTATAGTGTTCACCCTCGAGAGGGGGAAGTAGTATTGTTCCAATTTCCCCTTGTCCGGTGGCCATCGGGATATTAGCATTACGAACGGACACTTCATTCACGCCGGCCCCTTAGAAAGGGACCGGAGTTTCTATCTATCTATCTACATACAATGTACTAATTGATTACAAAAATTCCAACAAAATTGAAGCGCTCAATGAGAAAGGAAAAAAACCTAAAGCTACTCTGTACATTGGTACACTTTTGAACGTCCAACATGGAAATTCCTCACCACTTTATCCATTTTCCTCTGGATTTTAATACAGCTGCTATTCGTCTGGGCATTGATTCTATAAGTCTCTTGCAATCATCAACAGTGATAGAAGGGAAGGTTTCTTCCACACGAGACCATAATTCAAGTATCCCTTTTGGTGGTGTGTCATATCGATTCAATCTCCTTTTCAAAATTGCCCATAGATTTTCTATAGGATTCAAATCGAGACCGAAAGCGAGCCAAGATAAGACACCAAAAGGTTGCCTAGAAAACCATTGTTTCATACTATTACCGGTATGTATAGGTGCATTATCCTGTTGAAATATGACTCCCGATGGATCTAAATTATATTCTTGAATTGTACCATGGAGATGCTCCTCCAAGATTTTTTGATAACCATGCTGATTGAGGCGACCTTCAATTCTACACATCATGCCAGGTCCATGTATACACATACATCCCCATATCATCACGTAACCACCACCATGCTTAATGGTCGGAATAACGGTCCGCTCTGAAAGTTCCTATGGATCACGAACCCAACACCAAACTCTCCCATCTGAAGAAAATCTGTTAATTTTAGTCTCATCTGAGAATATCACGTGACTCCAATCATCAATAGTATAGTGCTGATACTTTTTGGCAAATTCTAAGCGAGCCCTAATATTCTTTGCGTGACAAATGTGGTTTCTTTTCTTTCACATGCGATTGCAAACCTCTCTCTAAAGTCCACGGCGTCTGATAACTTCACCGACTTGTACTCCAAAAACTTCTTGCACATGTTTAGTAGCTTCTCTTGCAAGAGACACCTTCCCTCTTGTTATACTAGTTACACAAGACCGCTCCATTGCACTTGTCAACTTGCGTGGTCTACCTCCAACTAAAAGCTTTGCATCCGGAAAATGCTTCTTACGAGCCTCTGTACACTTGATTTACCAACATGCAAAGAATTTGCTATCTCTCTCACACTACAACCTTTTTGAAGCAAAGAGAGTATACCTTGTTGCTTCCCCCGGACAATGGTCTCACCATTTTCACTTGTGAAGCTAAACACGAAAGAAACAAATATATGACGCAAGAAGAACAAATACACACAACAGAACACAAACCAAGCAATTCACAATGCATGTACACTTCACTTGCTATGCATACAAGATTCACTCATATGTACTTTCAAAACTGTCCCAATGAAGAGAAAATATCTAGAGCTTCAATTCATGCACATACATGTAGAGACAAGTGGTAAGCCTTGCTCCTTGATTACCTTACTAATGATAGTATGTAACTAAATTGATGCCATGTCAGTCTAGCATGCAATCACTATGTGGTGACTCACCAAACTTTCAAATTATAAACATTGGGACACTTTTGAAGGTCACTGTAATTGGCTTGCAATGGTAATACATGCCCCATGCTTGGAAACCCAAAAACAAGAGCTGTCTTCACTAAAGTGCATTTCATTAATTCATACTTTATTTTATGGGCTTGCAAATTTTACAACACAAACTAGACTTGATTTGGAACCTAACCCAAGTGATTTCATCCAAAACGGACTTTGGATGAAGAAGATATGGCTATTCAAAGTTTCTGCCCTCCATCCAAAATGTAGAAAAACGACATTGGGGACGTTTAGGGGTTAATATGACATGGGTTAAATATTCATCATAAGACATTCACTTTTTCCAACATTGAATAAATATGTACAATGACTCCTCTCAAGGGTTTGTTTAAACATTGTACAGACTTGAACAATTGAAATGTACTAGAATTTCATAATTCACATAAATAAATCAATATTTATTAATAGGTGAATCACCTCATTGAAAAGATGTTCATGTTTTTATATTACTCTTCACTTATTAATAAATCTTGAAACATTCAACATTTCATCTCACTCTTTGTACTTCATAAATTTGGAACACTTAACCAAATTTTACAAAGAAAAAATGATGACAAAATTGAATGTTCGTCCTAATCGACTGAAAGAATGCATGTCTACCCCCAACGTTATTGGACGGTGGTCATTGACGACAAGTCATTGCAGACAAGTCACCGACGAAGACCCAGTATATACGTTCATCCACACATTAACGATACTTTCATCCACATTTGAATGATTCAGTGACAGTTTGAGTGGCGGTAACAGGTCCTTGAAGAAACGGTAACCGGCGACCATGTGCACCCACCACTCTTCCATTCTTGCAATTCATTCCATTCGTCGGCCCTTTGAAGCTGTGCCGATCCCTCTTCGCCGGGCGCCGGAGGTGCGCGAGATCGTCTTTCTCGCATTGCTTGTCTCTCGAATCCTCCGTTCTCGCACAGTTTTCCATTTTTTCATTTGACCATTTCTACGGGAGGATCGATCACACAAAGCCAACTCCGGATCCCGAAAGGTGCAAGATACAACCTCGCCCCTCCCTTCATTTCGATCATTGATCCTCCTGTTGCAGATCTTGCACTTTTTTTTTTTCTTCTTCTGAATATATAGTCGGTTTTAGTCGGTCTTACTTAGGGGTTTTCTTTTTAAAGATTCAAGATTCGATTGAAATGGTACAAGATCGTTTGCCGATGAGTAGGTGATTTGATTGTTTCGTTCGTGATTGTTTTGTCGGTGGTGTGGTTGAGGTTTGTGTGGCTGAGTTTAGGGCATTGTTGAGGTGCAGATTAGGGCATCATGAAGCGCGGGGACAATCTGCAGCAGGCGGCGGTTCCGTTGAACAACTACCAATTCGACTTCGGATTGCCAGGTATGCCGAAACCGAGTGGGAGCTTGAAAGACCAGAAGGCTCAACCGTTGAAATCCACACCGCAGTCATCGTCTGCAGGTTGGTCTGCGTCACCGGGAGGCTGGGGGACTGCTTCGGCAGATCAGGGATTTGATTTTTTCGGAGGAGGCCGTGCAGCCTCTAACCCGCAGCCTAGGCCTCAACAAACGGGTGGGAATGTGTCTAGTACATACGATTTTTTAGGGAAACCTAATCCCTTAGGAGCAGGTAATAGCTACTATGGAGGAGGTGCTGCAAGGCCGCAAGTAGGAGTTGATTTGTCAGGGAAGGGTTGGAGTAGTCAGTCTACAGCAGCGTCCAAGTTAGCATCGGCAGGGATTCCAGGATATAAACCATCGAGTAAAGAGGATGTGTTTGGGGATTTGCTGGGTGGCGCTTTAGGTGGTAAGTCAACCGCCCCTTTGAAGCAACAGCAGGCTGCGGCATCTGCCGGCGCTTACGGAATGAGCAACTTGCAGGCTGCTATGCCTGATGTTTCGAAAGCTCCTGTGCATGAGACGAAGCCGACGAAGCCTGCACCGTTTATGTACACGAACATGTTTAAGAGTAGTACACCGCCTGCACAGAAGCCTGCACCTAAGCCTGCGCCTCGGGGTGGTGATCCTTTTGCCGACATTTCGTTTGCCAAGCCTTCGAGTGGTCAAGCCAGTGATCCATTCGATTTTGGTGTGAAGAAGCAGAGTGCCCCTCCCCCTGCAGCAGCAGCTAGGATGCCGACCTCAGATCCATTCGCTGGCTCTGCTGGAATGGACCAGTTCGATTCCGTGTTCGGTGCGAGTGCCCGTGCACCTGCTGCTAAGACTGCACAGGCCCATGATGGCTGGGGTGAGGCATTTGGCTCAGCTGCCGAGAGCCATTCATTCGAGAACGAAGAGTTCACCACGGAACTGGAAGGCGTTGGCTCGGTGCCCGCAGGTGTCACTGGAAACTCAGCTCTTCAGAAGGGCAGCTCGTTCTACAAAGATGGCCAATTTCCCAATGCTATCAAGTGGTTCTCATGGGCCGTGGAACTTATGGAGAAAGAGAAGGCGGCCAAGGAATCTATTATTGAAGTGCTAACGAAAAGGATATCATGCTTCAAGGAGATCGGTGAAATGAAGAAAGCGATAGCAGATTGCACTAAGGTATGTCGTCCTCTCCCAGACGCTGCAGGTCCGAAGTTACATGTTCCAGTTCCTCCGGCATGTCTGTCACTCTGTTCAAAAGTAAGTCATGTTTCTTGTTCTCGAGGAGCAATTTTGCATGTATTTCATAACGCAAGGTATAACGTAACATTACGTATACTGAATGTTTGATATTTCTTCGGTTTGCAGGCATGCGATTTGAAGCCTGGAAGTGTGGAGCTTCTGATGCAGCGAGCACATTTGTACGAGAGCTGTGAGAAGATTAAACTGGGGATTGCGGACTTGCGAGAAGTGCTCAAGATTCAACCTGGCCACCGCTTGGCCTCTCAGACGCTGGCAAGGCTCGAGAGGATGCTGTGATCCTGTATCACTATGCCACAACTGTTCAAATCATGTCCCGAATATTCACTTGATTTAGCTGCATCATTTATTGATAGCTCTCATGTTACTAAATAATATAGCAGGTATCGGTGTGGGTAACGTTAATTACTACACTGACACCTTGGCGCAGGAATCATGGTTCATCGTGTAAACTAGTCCCCATTTGCTTCCTGAACGTTATAGAGTATCTCAGAGATGGGGTATTATTCAGCTGTTGTATGGACCCACTTGATAAAGTCATCAATACAATCTTTGATACGCTCTTCAATCCTTCACGTAAGCTTCATTATCTTAGTGCATTTGGTGTATCGTGATTTACACACTCGACTAACAGAAGAGCTAAACCTGACCTGGTTATGAGACAGTGGAGTTGTCTCCTTAACAAGCTGGTGAGATTTGGCAAGTTTTTTTCAACTTGGTTGAATTTTTTGACATGCACTTAGTACGTACGTTGGAATGAAGTTGATTGTGCATTCACACATGGTGTAAGGTGCTTACAAATAGACATGCACATTAGATGCACCGCTCAAGGTGCACACACATGGGATCAGAAGCAGTAAAAAGTAGAGTTTGGTGGTAGGGTTGGACACAGGTAATAATTCACCCTTTATCGAAAGGGGAGTGAAGCTCAAAACGTTGGTCTTTGGTCAGAGAATCAAACATATATGGAGTTGAACTTTAATCAAACATTTATATGGAGTTGAACTTTAATCAAACATTTATATGGAGTTGAACTTTATGAGGCTTGTAGAGTTTTCCCATGTCTTTCCAACAAGAACAATCATGTTTCAGAATTCCTCCTACAAATTTCCTTGTACGCTGATAGATGTTCACTCTTGAAGTTTTAAAACACTATTGGAGCATGTTGAAATGTGCCCAGAACTGTTCTATATCTTCATATATTCTCAAAAATTTCCTTAAATCAATTAAGATGCAAAATCTTTGAATATTCGCGAGGAATAAAGATTATGTTTTTTTTAAAGTTCTATACAGAAGAGATACCAAGGCATGATCTTACGGTTTGGACTTCTGATTCAATGATTTTTCACGTGGCCTTTTCATCCCTAAGAATCCTTGTGTTTTTGAAAGCTTGTTTTGAGCATACAGAAGAGATACCAAGGCATGATCTCACCGTTTGGGTTCCTAATTCACTAATTTTTCACGCGCCTTTTTAAGTGCCAAAGACTGACCTTTCTACTTGAATTTCACCATACCTCCAAGTGAAAATCCAAACTTTTCCCTAGGTTTTATAGGTCCTATGAGGGTAAACGTTATGTAAATATGTACCTAACTTCCTCAAAAACAAGTATATAGAGAGACTCATGTCAAATTTTCTTATAGAATTGGTTCTTTTGACTCATGAAACACCTCAATGCCTATTACAATAAGAAGGGAAAAAAAATACTTTTTTGCAACTTTAAACATTATGATCTCACAAATGGTGAGGAATTTGAAATTAAGATTTGATATACATGTATTTAATGTACAAGTTAGCTACTAGATCCTACAGTTACATACTTTAAAACTTTACAAAAGTTGAATATTTGCATCTTGCATTAAAAGAGGGTTTTATCGCAGTTTTGAGGCGAGTCTCCTTTATGGATTATAAAGGTGAGGCACCTAAAGCCGACCATGCACCCATAACCAACTAGTGGAGTACCGTATTCCAAATCCGCTCACAAGAAATCCCCCCGCCAAGTAGCCATGTTACTTAGGTTCATGATTGTATTTTTCTCAATTGATATAATACATTGGTTGGTTTCAAGAAGAAGTAAAAAGTATCTAAAATGTTATGGGTTTTAGGTGAACCTACATATTGGTTAAGTGTATTGAGTAACATTTTGGCTTTCAAAATTCAGTGGAGCAAACATAAAATTTAAAGTTGCATTCTTCATAACATTTATTTCTTATTGAAGGAAAAAGGGCACCCTCCATTGATACACCTCCCCTTTTTGTGGGAATTCTCTTAACCCTTAAACGCTCAAGCAAGCCCGAAGGGCTTGATTCAAACAGAATCTTCTCTGTAGCTCTCACTGTAATCAACTTTTCACTTATATTTTGATGTCAAAATGGTCACCGTCTTATGATGCATTCAAAAAGTGAAATTTTACAATTCAAATCACAATTTGTACGAGTGATTTTGTGCTTTGAAAGGATTGTGGTAGGTAGGTTGGGGTTGTACATAACCTTGTAGGAGGTTGCAAGCTCATCATTGATTGGTTCATTCATGATGCCCAAGTTCAGAAAGTGCACTATTCATGATGCCCAAGTCCAAAAGATGCTGTGATCCAATTTTGGGCTGCCCGTTTTAGACCCCATGGGCTAAATGGTCGGTTTTAGGTACCTTGACCTTAGTAGCATTGGGAAAGTCAATTGTGTGCGTACCATTATCAAGATATGGAAGATCTACTATTGAAAACCGACCTGCCACTACTAACTAGTGTATTTCTTCCTAAGAACTTTATGGAGGACCTAAAGTCAACCTGGCATGTTTTAATGGTTGGTGACCAATTCTCAACAATTTTTGTTCAGCTGGAAAAGAATGTCCTATTTCGAAGATTCAATGCATCTTGATTTCTATTCAGCAACTAGAAGTTCCCTTTCAAAAATTCTTCATGAAATTCATGTGGATTGACATTTTACACCACAAAGTTTTTCGAGAATTCTCCATATGGTTGCAGCTTCTCTTTCCCTTTTGTAAAGAAAGAGATCTACATGAGAACTTCAAGAAGCTGATATGTTGGTGAATGGTAAGGATGTGATGCACCTTATTGAAGGAGCCCATTCTAAAAGTGCCGTGAATATTATGTTGTATCTTTGGGCAAGTGGTCGTATCTTGAAAACTACACAAGGAACAATCTTTTAGCATAAAGATCCTTGATGCAAAATTGCCTAAATTAGAAAAAATGACCTTTGTTCACGTCAAGCCAAAAAAAAAAAAAAAAAAAAAAACTCAATCTAAGTATCACATAGAAAATCCAACCTTAGGATCTTGAAGTTACCTTACTTTTCCACTAGTATGTGAAATTTGAACCGTCGATTCTTTTTCATTTTATCATGGTCAAAATTGGCTGATTTTTTTTTCCCTTGCGAGCGGCCCAAAATACCATTTTGACTTTCTTGGATCTTTAGAGGTTAAAGATTCTAATCCTAATAATAGACACACTCATGAAGGGACCGTAACATGGTACAATGTGTGGAATTTATGATGATTTTATATCTATTGATTATGTTGTCCATGCAAGTAAGGTAAGGGTTGTGAAATCCATCCGGAGTCTACAAACCATCCCTTATCACAAGGTACTCAAGAAGCACAGAGGCAAGATTCATTGTACCCATTGTCAAGATTTAGAAGTTACAAAAACCTCACCTTTACTGCTTCAAAGATTCATAACTAGTTAGAAAATAGTCTAAATTATAATATATTTCCACTTCGATTTGTCACCCACAAGTCCAATTCACACTACGGTGGAGAAGGCCACCAGTTAGTCAGTCAAGAATTCCCTTTCATAACCAATCACTTTCAACCAATCACTCCTGATATTTGCTCCTTAATTTCCTGATCGTAGTGGGAAGCCGACCTTTTACACATATTCCTAAAATTTGTCTGTAAAATTTGTCATAAAGCTTTTTGAGAGAAAATTTGGCCCTTACCTCATGTTGGCATTATTGATCCCCATGTATGGTATTTTGAGTATAAAATTATATATAAGGCATCTGCTTTTTCTCCAGGAGAAGTCCAAATTGACAAATGTCTGCAAGAACTGGGCTGAAACTTTGTCTTTATCAATGCAAGTTGCTATAGATATATTTTCTATCCCAAAACAGAAGCAACCAGTATTGAGGTTCTTGAGTTGGAAAAAGAACCCACTAACCATTCAAGAGAGAATCAAAGTATTTCTTCATAGACTAATACTCCTTTTTGTTTCCTCCGATGTCTAAAAGAAAGAGTTTGAATTCTGCTTTAACCCCTTATGTCGAGAAGAGTCGTTTGGGGGTCTGGTCAGCCCTTATTTACTATATTTAGATTGAAACCTTTGGCGGATCGTTGGGTTTTTACATACCTTTCCGAAGAGTCCTTTCTTGCTTCAAAATTCTTCATATTTTGGGAGTTATTCACGGTCAAAGTTTGAAAACACTATCTGCAACTTGCCCAAAACTGCCCAAACTCTGGTATATGCTCCTTCATTCTCAAAATCTGACAAAAATAAATAAGATGGCATGAACTTCAAAAATTCACCAGATATTTACTTTTTTTCAAGTTTTGTTTATTGTACTTGGAAATAATGTTTTAAGGCATGATCTCATTGTTTGGATTATTGTTTAGATGTCGTTTTTATCATCAAGGAGGGGCCTTCGCAGTTGAATTTCAGCATACCTCCATGTGAAAATTCAAGCATTTCTTTGGATTTTTTAGGTCTCTTGAGGGTAAAATTGCATACACATGTTCCTAAACCACTAAGGAACAAGAATTTGTAGAGCCACAATTCAAATTTATTCTTGAAATTGGTTTTTTGGCTCATAAGAAACTTCGAACACATTTTGCAACAACGGAAAAAAACTTATTTTTCAACTTTGAATGTTACGATCTCACAATTGGTAAGGAATTTGAAACTAAGTTTCGGTACACACATACATGAACAAGTTAGGTATAAGATCTTACTGTTCCATATTGGAGACTAAGTCAAAAGTTAAACATTTTCATTTTGCATTGAAAGAGGGTGGTTTTGAAGTGTCTTGGCAATTTTAGGGGCTTTTGACTTTAGGGTTTAATGCAAAAGACCTTAGTTAGACTCTTTTCAACTTCAAGACTCTATTAAGTATATTCGTGCTTTTAATTGTGAAATAATTTTGCAGAGACCCCACCCTACACTTTTATGTAAGAAATTCTTCACTGAAAATTTTCCATAGCATCACATTATGCAATATATATATATATATATATATATATATATATATATATATATATATATGACATAATAGACTCTTCCTTTATATCACAATGTGCAAAATGAGATATTATAAAACATATCAAATTGTAATCTAAAGTAAAACTTTCATGTACGGGAATACTTTTGTATAATGTTTCCAAATAAGGGAACAATTACAAAATGTTCACATAGAGGAATATAAAATGATCTTTTGTTTTTAATTTTCCATCACTATAAAACATAATGAAGCTAAATATAAGAAAGATTGTTATATTAACACATTGAAGCTAACACAAAGCTTCTTTGTTTGCTTTTGAAGGAGCACTAATTTTTTTATTTTCCTTTCCTTCTTTGAAGATTTATTAAGATTGTTCCCCTTTTGAAACTAATTTACAAAAGTGTTCCCCTATATGATAACTCCTCTAATTTAACTCTTAAAAGCCCAATCAACCATTTTATGGTCGATCCCAAATTTGAGGAGTTGTACCCCGATATTTTTGGAATTTTTTTAACATGCAAAAGTTTGGTAAGTTGGGAACCACATCCAATTTATAGAACCTTGTTTGGATTCATAAATAGTTCACATATAAACTAAAATATTTATTTTGAGAACTATTTATGAAAATCAAAGTTTTACTCTCTTGAACTCATTATAAAACAAATATTACCTATTTCAGGATATTTAACCGTAAAGATCCAATTTAGGGTTTAAGGTCTTTATACTATCTTTGGAGTGCTATATCATAAGAGTTATGGAATCCATATTTTATAACTCATCTAAGTTTTTCTTCAAACCCCTTGGACATTTAGGGGTTGAATCACATTATTGGCACAAACTCATTGTGTGATATTAACCCTTAAACGTCTAGCTATACGGATTTGGGCAGCCTAGTATTGGATCACAACACCTTTTGGATTTGGGCATCATGAATAGTGCACTTTTTGAACTTGGGCATCATGAATGATCCAATCAATGATGAGCTTGCAACCTCCTACAAGTATTGTACAACCCCAACCTACCTACCACAATCCTTTCAAAGCACAAAATCACTCATAAAAATTGTGATTTGAATTCTAAAATTTCACTTTTTGAATGCATCAGAAGAAGGTGACCAGTTTGACATCAAAATATAAGTGAAAAGTTGAGTACATTGAGAGCTACAGAGAAGATTCTATTGGAAAAGGACCCCTGGGGTCACCTTAGACGTTTGAGGGTTAACGAGGTCAAGATGCCCTTCTAATCCTCGCTTGAGTAGGGAGAGTGCTTACAAATGGCGCTTTCCCTATGCATGAAAATTACACCATTACTATCATTATTGGTAGCGCTCCGGTTTTGAGCAGTCTCTCTTATCAAGTGAACAAGAATTTCTTCTCAAGTCTTTCAACGAATCAAGTATCAATCACGAGAGACGAACAATTTGAACCATAAAGTACATCTAACGTAAGCATGGCTGTATGCCATAAATGAAACAGATAAGAGATGAATATTACTAATCTTGATCCAATCACAACTCTCAGGTCGTCGTCATCAGCCCCGGAATAGGCCATTTGAAGGTTCTGAAGTGTGATTTTGAGTTGAGAAAATCGGGGATTCTGCACGGCAGACACCCCGGAATGGGATGCATGGCGATGGAGGCGCGGCGATGGGGTGAAGTTCTCGTCTTATGCGCACCATGACGGAAGCTTGCATGAGGAAAGTCCACTTTGTTGACAACTCCAGCGTTGAAGTTGAATTTTTGTCCACGCCTCGGTACCTGATGGAGCGAGGGAGAGCGCCGTATATACTAATTAGAATCGCTGCCTCGCTTGCCTTCTATTTTCAGTGTCTACGTCTGCTTCAGTTGGTTGCTACCGCCACCAGTCTGAGTGAACTCCTCGTTGCTCGTAAATATTATGCGCTTCCTTGTATGGACCGAGTGAACGCTTCGTATTTGCTATTCAATTTGCTCTTCCTTTCTTGTTCTTGACTGCGAGCAACAGCTCAAAAACGATCCTCGAGTTTCGGAGTGTGCTGACGTTCTTGCAAAGCTCGTGCTAACGTCCGAGGTTTTGATCGTCGTTCCAAATGACTACAATATTGTCGGTACGCCTCATTTGACGACTTTCTTGATTGTCGTTAGTTTATAATTGCGATGTGTCGAGTGGAATCGATTTGCTCTTCTTGTATGAAGTGATCGGATCTTGAAGGTTCTTGATTGTGTTGTGTGCGTTCTTGAGCTGTGTGATTTGGCTTCTTACGCAATGTGATATGGCTTACGACGTTCAGTACAGGGAAGTTTTTGTTACGGCGGACAAGAGCACGATCAAAAAGTGTGAGGATTTGTTGGAGAAGTTGCCGACGGAGGTTGCGAAACCAGTAAGCCGGAAGCCGATGTGGTCGTTCTTGAGGTCGATTGAAGGTTTCGACACCGTTCGCGCAGCGAAATGCCTGGGAATGCTTCTGGATGCCGAATACGATACCATGAGCGGTTTGAAACTAGCAACGACGCAAGATCTGGTTGAAGTCGTAGGTCTCAAGCAAGAGGACGCTCTCCGAATAGTTCATGCCGCCAGAAACGCAGGCTTGGAACCTGGTAAGCGAATTTCCGGTTGCTACACCTGTTTTGCACTTCGCGTAAGGACGTTGTCCAACCTAGTTAGATCGCTGATTTCTTCTGGGAATCGACACAGTAAAAGGACGGAGAGCTTCAAAAAATTCTTATATTTCAGATTAGTGTAATGGATTGTGTAGTGTGGCAAGAGTGAGCAGAATAAGTGTGGGCTAGCTCTCTTGGTAAGAGTCTGTCAAAATGGCACATGTGACGTTACGTTGCTGTGTGTAACTATCTGTACTGAATCTTCGTACTGCAGCAACACCTCTTCAGAAACCGCTCAAATCGGAAATTTCTTACGTCTAACATACTCCAATTTTCTGTGTTGGCAGATACAGTTCCAAAAGCAGCTGTCCTCCCATGGGCCAGTGAACCACGTGAACAGTCTGACAGTAGTAGAGAGGTCAACGATAGGAGGTTAGTGTAAGCCAGGTGTAAAGTGTAAATTAGCAAGGAACTTTAGAATATCGGTATTAAGGAGCTCGATAAGTAGAGCTTTTACGTGCTTTACAGTGCACGGCATTCTTATAGAGGCACACAATGAGGCATCATTATCTCCTGCGCTAGATTTGAGGAAACCTTCAATCAGACTGGCAGGGTGTGCATCGCAATGAAAATCATTGGGATCTTGTTTGAATCTGTTGAGAAGACCTGGATGTTCATTACAGTATGATCATTCAATCCTCGTCTCATAAAAAAAAGCCAAAATATGTGTCACAGAAGCGAACATGTGACTTATGGTACTTTTAAGTCAAATTAATCAAACTCCTGGTGGGAGAAATGATGTCATATTCAATAGTAGAGCAAGGGCTGTAAACTAAGCTCTTGCATAAGCCTTTAATATGCAAGACAGATGGTTCAAGCTTACCTTTCGATGTTGCAACATGATTTGACAGTTCTAAAAGGGAAGACGAAATTATCATAATCAATGAGATAGCAGCCGAATCTAAAATCCGTGAATGTGGTTCACAACCAATTTTCTATTAACTACTGAGGAGGATATCGTCAGTAGTAAATCATGAATACCACATTACAAGAATAGTCCTTGTACTCTGTATCTTAGCATTAAAAATGACCGAAACATCACTGATTACTGCATGGTAGAGGTGCCGTAAAGTACACTTGCGATCATTTGTAACAACTCGAATGCATTCTAAAATATTGCAGCTAAAAGCTACATGGAAGTTGCATGTCACCTATAGTAGGTATCCCATGACAATTCTCTTCAATACTTATTGGACACTGTCACTCTCAATTTGAAGCTAGAATCTGAGATGGTTCAAGACTGTTCTATGATGAGCTGAGACTGTCTCCCGATGGACCAAAACTGTTACATGTGATGTTTCCAGTAATTTTGATGTCTGGTTGGAGTGAACTATGATTTGATCAAATCTCAAAATTTTGTTTCAGTGTTATAGTAGAACTGACACAATGTTCTTAACCCTAAAATGCCCATGGGGTCTGAAACGGGTAGCCCAAAATTGGATCACAACAAAACTTAGGCATCATGAATAGTCCTTTTTGAACTTGGGCATCATGAATAAGCCAATCAATGCAACCTCCTCCAAGGTTATGTACAACCCCTCACCCAAAGTATGTTTGGAACTAGTTAGTACTCAACCAAGGCTTGCAAAAGCAAGTTATACATGATCAACAAAGTTGGTCATAAATATCATATTTTGTGAAACTAGCAATTGAGAATTTTCTGAAACATATTTATTTCCATACCTTATGGTAATACATGTCCCAATGCAATCGGTATCCCATATTGATTTTCATGTACTTCCAAACACAATTGTAATCAACACATGATAGTGATTCTAATCATAGTCATATCCCCATCTCATCATAGACAAATCTCAACGCATATGCATGTAAGTAGTTCTTCTTTCAATCCCTATGCGACCAGATCTCGATCATTATCAATTTAACCGGAACAAAACTATCGTACAATCTTACAGAGGCTTCCCTTCTTTGATGAAAGAAAGCAGAAAGTTGTGTTTTCCATTTTTCAAGTTATCTTGCTTCACCCTTAACCTGCTTCTAAGTATGTAAAAATGTAGTTCACTTGAATCTTGCAATGTTATTCAGTGACTCTCATTCTAATTCAGAAGTACCTGACGTAAGACTAGATACTTCGGTTGGAATTGAGACTGCAGGAGACACAGAACCACACCACGACATAGTAATCTCCTACTATATGTCACAGCCTTTTTGTATTGCTAAGAAATATTCACATTGAGGTCTCGATCAAGACATCGATTGAAAGTTACACCCCGGCTATTCTGGTAAGGGATTCTCCTCAAATCCAGCGCAGGAAAGAATGATTCCTAATTAACCCTCACACACTCCTCCATATACAATACCTGCCCGGTGTTCCAAAGAGCTAACCTCAAATAATGTCGTGCACACTATACCTCTCCTGGCCAGTTCCACGTTCGTACCTTAGTCCTAGTTCATATTTACCTCCTCTGGCAAACCATTCTTCGATGACTCCATCATCAAAAGTCTACTTGTCACCTTAATACGATTCACAGGCCCACGGAAGAGCAAAGCTTGTATCAACACATGCAACCGCATCTTCCGCAGCATACACTATTTCGAGAGCGTCCTCTGGTCTTAGACCTGCCCCCTGCATCAACTCCTGTGAAGTGGCGTGCTTCAAGTCACTTATCGACTTGTACTGCGCATCCAGAAGTAGTCCCAAACACTCCGCGGCTCTAGCGTTGTCGAAACCTTCTATCCCCTTGAGAAACGACCACAACGGGTTTCGCACTACCGGTCTCGTGGTACTCTCTAATGGTAACCGCATCAAGATCGCTACACACCTCCGAAGCGTATTCCTGTCGGCCATAAGGAAAGCTTCCCTGTACTGAACATCGCAACACCAAACATTCAACACGATCCGAACTAATCGTCTTTCTACACGATCAAGATACAAACTAACCGTGATATTCCGTGATATTCACGATCCGATCTATGCATTTTCTTAATATTCAAGATCCAAATAGTCGTTAGACTATCCTTCCTTAAACAACACGAAGTCATCAGAGACAGTCACAAGAAGTAGATAATATACAGAGCAAGGTCCAGAAAATTACCGACAAGATAGTAGCCATTGTGAACCAAGATCGCAAACCACAAGACCGTCAACGCTTTGTAAAATGAGCTTCCAGTGGTAGGAACCAGAGAGAGATGGATCTAAGCCACTAGTACATACAAGGGGACGTGTAAAGAGAATGATTGTCAAAGACCGATGAAGCATGCAAAAGGAAAGTCGTAACGATCTCGTGTCGCTATGAGTTGATAGCACGGTGAATCGCACTCTTGCAATAAGCAATACAGAAGTCTGCAATGACAGCACCGGGCCGGCTCTCTCAGCTAGCTTGCTATGCCGATAATTTTAAAAAAGAAATTTAGAAGTAGCTCGTGAGTGGAGCGCCACCGATTGCTCCATCGCTTAAGCAGGTCTCGAAGTTTGAGTGACAAATTCTATCCTCAAACTTCGAGACCTGCAGTTTTTCAACAAAGTGAGCGTAGTTTCAACATTCGGAGTCGCTCCGGAAGACATCGGTCTCCCATCGGCGGCCTTTTCATCCGAGAAATGGATGATTCTTTTTGGATGAATGTAATCGAATCTCTGTGCATCCTCCATCGCGGCCGGCTTTGTCGCTAATAACGGAATGAATCAGCCTCCAGGTCACCTCAAGTTCGGGTTTAAAGAAGTGGTGGTAGGTGAACCCCCAAAGTCAAAGTCAAGTCAAAGTCAAGGCTTCAATTCCTATTGATGTTTTAGCTCGGAATATGCTTGGTGAAAATTTTCATTTTATGACTCAATTTTAAAACATAGCAGTCGAATCTAGTATCTAACTTGTATGTATATTAATACACTAAGTATAGAATTTAACCCCTAAAGCTCTGAGCGTGCCGTGGCGACCAGTAGAATACGGTGTATTTTGGTTGTATTTGGAGTGAATGCACACCTTTAATGGGTTTGAGTTCAAAGAAGAAGTTGACATTTGAATTAATGCGGTTCTAGTGAGCTATTACGATTCCAGTTTAGAGTTTCTTGTTGATAGCAAATCCTAATTATACGACACCGTACATACTATGCCCAAGGGACTTTTAAGGGTTAAGTTCCTCACCACTTATGTGTAGAAAAGTGTAAAATTTCACCAAGCTCAATGACTTGATTTTCCATATTTTTACCAAGTTTCATTGAATGAGACATTCTTGCTGAAATATTGATGGAGAGCCTAATGGATATACCTCAACTTTCTACTCATTCATGATTTGAATTAATTTTTTTTCCTTCTTGTAGAATGTCGAAAGCATTGCGAAGGTTTGAAGAATATATGACAATTTTGCAGTCTTGGGAGCATCCCATAACTTAGACTCTTACGCTCTTAGAGATAATAACTTCTGAAGTACAAGAGACTAATGAGCATGAATTCTCTAGAAAGATATGATAAGAACAGTTTAGAGATGGCGAGAACATCAAAATCAGATCAAATGTAGAGCAGAGAAACTTGTTGAGCAATCGCAAGAGAAAAAATAAAAAAGATTGAACAATCTAATTGTTAAGTTACATTTTAAAATACACCACCAAAAAATTGGAACAATCTAATTTTTATGCTAAAACACTATTAACCCCTAAATCTCCTTGGTTTTTTAAGAGATTGGTACCTCGAGATTGCATTTATTATGTAATTTTTATAGATAATACCTTTATATATCCTCGGGGTGTGAACCATTTTAGGTTTTCCTTCTTTGAACTTTCAACAACTTGATCTTGTACCTAAGACTATCTTTAGTTGTTGCTCCAAAAATAGACCATTAGATATATACCATTTGAGAGATCAAAACATCTAAAGTTTTTCTCCTAAGTTTTTGTTTTTAAAATTGTGAAGATTGATTTTGAAGTATTTGGAGGCTCACCTTTTGAAATTGAATCTTTTATTTATTCTTATATTTTTTAAATTCACTTTGAAATTTGAGTAGTGATTTAGTACCAAACGTATTATTTAACAAAAAAAAAGAAAAAAAGAAAAAAATTAAAGGAAATTAAAGGTGCCCTTTTTCGACTTGGAAACTAAAATTTCTAGATTAAGGTTCAGAAATTTGAATTTAATTCTGCAAATCTTACCACATACACTTTGCAATATAATTAGCTTCTAGTAAAAATCTTAGGAAAAAAAATTACTTTTAACCCCTTCGTCTAGGCTGCTCAAAGCTGCAGAAACCCATCTCAGGCTTCACCAAAAACAAGCCGGCTTGAACACACCGCCAAAAAATTGTACCAATAGTCATGAGTGTGTCGGACATTTTCAACATGGCACTCACTAAAATGATCCATTATAATCGTTTCTTTGTTATTATTTGATGATTAACCCCGAAAGGCCTTTAGAAGGGGTTTGAAGAAGAACTTAGAAGTGTTATAAAATATGGATTCCATAACTCTTATGATGTAATGCTCCAAAGATAGTATAAAGACCTTAAACCCTAAATTGAATATACACGGACCGGTAAATTTCCTAAAATAGGTCATATTTGTTTTACAATCAATTTGAAAGAGTAAATTTTTGAAAATCAATATAACATGTACTTTCTATTACTAGTAATTGAAAATTGATATGATTGGCTAAATTCACAAATTATATGATAAGATGGAGAGAGGCCACGAATAACATATGAGGAACCTTATTAGTTTACCAAAATAGTAATTTTTCTTACACTGAGAAAACCTTACCTTGTTAGTGTTTGAGAGCTTATTGTGAACAATTTATAAATCCAAACGAGATTTTTGTAAATTAGATGTGGTTCTCAACTCACCAAACTTGTAAACTCTTAAAGAAAATTCCAATTTTGTTTTTTTATTTCTTATCTGGGTACAACTCCTCAAAATTCGAGATGGATCATAAAAGGGTTAATTGGGCTCTTAGGGTTAACGAAGATGAAAGTTACGGGGGAATTTTATTTTACATGGTAAAAGATTACACCCCTCATCAGATACGGGCAATGGTTTGTGGCAGCTACCAAGGAGGCACCCTAGAATCTGTGGGGACCTCCGAAGGCTGTTTTTGATAATTTTGAATTCAAATTTGAGGTCTGCGACCCCAAGTTACCCTTGGAAGCCTACTTCTTGGCATTTAATGTCTATACATCAAAAAATTAGGGGGCTCATTACCCCTCCTCCATCCTACTTGGTAGCTGCTACGAACGCTTATCCATCAGAAACTAGGGCAGGAGAGAATCATGTGACTAGAGCCAGGATGAGCAGATTTTGTCCGCCATATGGTAAGGTGTCCTATAATGGCGCAATTTTCAGCACATAAAATCTACAGAAATATTGCCAGTGCAAGCAATTTTTGTGCATGGGGAAAACTTTAGTAGAAAACTAGAGCAAGTGGAATCATCATTTTTCGACTCTTTTACAGTAAGTAGTGAATTTTTAAAGATGGAAATATAGGTGTTCTTAAAATGGTGCCCTAAAGTGACGCCCTATAATCTTTGCACTGTATACATGATACTGTTGTATGGAGAAGCTATTATGTACGTGACAGTGAAGATTACTAGGGCTCCATTTTCGGCACTGCGCCATTTTTGGCTGCTCTACCATAACTGTTGATGGAATAGGAGAGTATCTTTGGAGTGTTGGTTAACATCTTGGTCCGTTATCTACTAATTTGACTTCTGAGACCGCATGTTTTGAAAATTATTGCAAATGTCATCTCCAAGTCATCTCCACATTTACACTGTTTTTGTCTAACACTGTTGGAATCTTGCCTTTTTTTTAATATTAATCGACAGCACGACTACAATTTGACCTTGATAAGTCCAAACTTACTGGATATAATAGAGGTATCCGTAAATTACAGTTACACTCCAACTCATGGTACGAAGGGAATCACCAAAAAGTAGTCCTTTTTACGAATAACTTTAATAAGTTCAAAGTAAACTGTAACTCAAATTTCTATAAATACTATGAGCTATGAAGTGCTTCACAACATCCTTTGAGATACGGTGAACATGCCTATTCCCGACCGCCTGCTCATTCCCAGGACCTAGGATCCAGCTTAATCCCTAAAGGTCTGAGCGTGCCGTCGCGACCAGTAGAATACGGTGTATATTGGTTGTATTTGGAGTGAATGCACACCTTTAATGGGTTTGAGTTCAAAGAAGAAGTTGACATTTGTATTAATGCGGTTCTAGTGAGCTATTACGATTCCAGTTTAGAGTTTCTTGTTGGTATCAAATCCTAATTATACGACAACGTACATACTATCCCCAAGGGACTTTTAAGGGTTAAAACCATGACTATACAATGAAAAACTGTAACTCTAGAGTACAAAACCGTGACTGATTAGAAATGGCGGTGATAGGGGAAAGTAGCACAGATGAATGAAGAGAGCGGGACAATATTAGATGAAAAACGACTGTCATTTGATTGTGCACAAGGATTGGCCAATTTTGCTTTGCCATGCTACAGTTTTGCTACTTTACAGCTCGGTTAATATCACATGTCCATGCTGGTTTTAGGCTTGATTTTGTCTATTTGTAAGGTTGATCCTTTTGGTACTATGTCAGAAGCCTCTCAAATATAGCTTGACACTTTCACGTTTCTAGGGCAGGCTATGTCTACTTATAGGCATCTACTAATCCATACTTCAAAATTTCACTGTAAATTGAATTTTTATCGAAAATAACTTTTTTGAGTTGCATTATCTTCCTCTTCCATTTGCTAAGTTGAGGAAAAAATTTCACAATCTGATTCAATGTGTAAGTGGGCGACTTGCTTAAACGGACGGAAATAGGCCGGCTGACCTTATATGGTAAGTGCAGCAAATCGTTGGTGTGTACACTCTAGAATTGACCTTGATATCTTCATGCACATATGCGGTAGTGAACTTATGAATATTGACATAGGAATCGATCTGGGTTCCCAAAAAATCTCAACATCAACTTCAAATTGATATTGCATCCCTTCATAAACTCAACGAGAAAAAAATATCTATAGTTTTAAATGCATCTGAGTGAGAAAAGTAAATTTTGATAAATTCTTCACACGCATTTGATAAAGTACATGAATGTACACCACTTGGTCATTGTATGTCACAAACAATATTTCATTTTGCAAGGAATTTTCACCCAATACATGCCTTGGTACGTCCATGGATATCAACTCTTTGGATTTAGGTCGTGGACACTTATTAAACCCAATAGTGTGGTTACACTCAAGCTCACATCATCAAACTTTAGCACACTTTGCATTCAAATCCCTTCTCGGGCGATTAAGGTAACCTTTTCAATAATGGCTCAAATCTTCGCATAGTAGATTCATAGTGAAGTTAGCCATGCAAGCAGTTTGTCTCCATGGGTAAAGTAAGTAGAAGATCATACCAACTAGAATCATTATATTTACCCTTTTAAAGTATTTTTCTGAATTTTTGAAGGTGAACTTGAAGATATTCCCCAAAATGGCACAATCTAAATGTTCACTTTGAGCCCATTGATAGTGGCAACCTTTAAAATCATCATATATTTCTTGCAAAGTTCACCCTGGTGAGCCATTTTTGATAGTGCTCCATTTCTAAGCAAGCAAATGAGGTAACACATGCTCTGATACCACATGTAACGTGCTCCAACTCGCGCTACGCACAGCTGACTCCGATCTGCTCATTGCCCGCTTACTAGTACATGCACAAGACAAGCACATGGTCAGTACCCATGGTTCAAGCAAGCTCACACGTGCAAGGCTACGAGTTGAGTTACTCCAACTCGTGGATCTCTCTTAGTCTCACCCTCGAGATCTTACACCAAGGCAACTGGTGCCATGGGGCGGGATACGACTTTTCCACGCTAAGTCCTAGCGAGTTCCGAGTCCTTCTGTCCTCACCGTGCATGGCATTGCGCCGCGCCCCTTTGTACCCGAACTCGGGTACGAGCCCCCATTCCATACTCCCGCTCTTGGTTGGCACTCCCATCCAATAGCCTTAGGAAATTACACAAGATGACACACTCTATGCATACTTTGCGTGACAAAGTGATTTGAGTGTTGTTCAAGATTGAGAACAAAAAACGAAACATCAAGTTGCAGGTTGTCGATCGCCGGACTGTTGGGGACTGACATTACAGTGTCCTCTCGAAAACTGTGATGATGTTTCATAAAGTTCAAATATATGCACATGTTTGACTTGATGATGCAAGCAATCTCACTAAAGTAGTACCAGTAAACGATTTCAGCAGTAGAGAGTCAATTCTTTTTGAAAGTCTTCAAGTGATTTTTTGGAAATATTGGTCCTGCAACCCCAAATTGATAAAGGATCCACTAGATCCTCTGTTCATGTGAGACTTTTTGATACGAGCACCAAGCTGGTACCATATCTGAGAAAGTCCTACATATCATGGGTTCCTTTGACAATTAGAAAGGCGTATGATATAATATTGGATTAAAAATCTGATCGTGAGATCATTCCTTAGAATTTTACTTAAATTCACAAATGAAAAAAACTTGAAAATAATGAAATCTCAATTTTTGGTGATTTTTTGTAATTTGATTGATTTTGAGGAAATTTTGAGAATACATGAGCGTGTATGCACAAAATACAATTCTGGGCACATTTCAACATGCCCTTTTGGCGTTTACAAAATTTGAGAGTGAATATCTCCTAGAATATGAGGAATTTGGGAGCATGAGTGACAGAGGAAAAGTATGGAAAAACTCTACAATCTACGATAAGTACAACTTCATACAATATAAATTTGGTATAGAGTTAACCCTCAAACGCCCAAGCAAGCCCGAGGGGCTTGATTACAACAGAATCTTCCCTGTAGCTCTCACTGTACTCAACTTTTCACTTATATTTTGATGTCAAATTGGTCACCTTCTTCTGATGCATTGAAAAAGTGAGATTTGACAATTCAAATCACAATTTGTATGAATGATTTTGTGCTTTGAAAGGATAATGGTAGGTAGGTTGGGGTGGTACATAACCTTGTAGGAGGTTGCAAGCTCATCTTTGATTGGTTCATTCACAATGCCCAAGTTCAAAAAGTGCACTATTCATGATGCCCAAAAGTCCAAAAGATGCTGTGATCCAATTTTGGGCTGCCCATTCCAGACCCCAAGGGCGTTTAAGGGTTAAGACAGTCATAGTTTAACTCTTCTTCTTGCCTTTAGGGGTTAAGTAAGCTCAGTTTTAGACTGTCATATTGAACAAATTTCAAGTTGTGAGTTAAAGTTGTAACCATCCATAATAGAGTACATTGAATCTTTGATGAGAATGGTTTTGAAACTATTCTCATAAAACGTTAAAATTTTTTGAGTTCACTTCTTAGGATCTTATGTATTCACTTTTGTTTACCTTGATTTGGAAATGCAAATATCTTGAGTTGATTAATACACATGACATGCAAATATCTCGTACCAAATTACTCAAGTGCACTAGACAGTTAAGAATGTTGAGTGGTTCTAAAAATAGTAATTTTGAATTTGGACTAAAAAATTCACAGTGCGAACATGAAGACGTACAAATGTGAGTATACGTAGGAATCCATATGAGAATATACGTAGGAATCCCTATGAAAATATGAGTAGGAATCCATATAAAATATCAGTAGGAATCCATGGTTACCCTAGGTTGTTGGTAAAAAGGACTGATTGGATGAGTTGGCTGCAGCACCGAGATATATTGGGTGGGTCAACACACAGGGGTCCGCTGCAAGCACGGAGACGGTGTTGTGCGAACCCCCTTGACAAAAGCCAACCTCAAATATGAAACTTCACAGAATTTTGTTCCTTCATAAGAAGTCCAACCATGTGCATAACAAGATAAGCTCTTGGTCACATGTATCAACCTATGAGATTAACATGCTCTCCACTGCAATAGAATCTGGAGTCGCTGCGCGGACATGAAATGCACGTACACAGAAACTTTCCATGGTCAAAATCACGATACCACAAGAAGCAACGAAACGTCTAGACTGTAGAACCTCTCAAGTTGAATAAATTTGATGTAAAAAAGCTCGAATGCGTAGCACTTACAATATCGAAAAAGTGAGAAACCTACTGGCTAAAATTTTAGACTATAACTTTCTCTTTCTTTACCAACAGAGGGGGGTCGATATCGATTCCCATGTTCGCTGCAGTTCCGGCAACAATCCTCATGGCTGACTCAATAGAAGTACAGTTCAAGTCGGGTAGCTTCTCCTGTGCAATCGCCCTAACCTGATCAATGGTAACCTTTCCCACCTTCACTTTCTGTGGGTCGTTGGAGCCCTTATCAGCACCTGCACACCGTGAATCAGGTCAATGTTAGGATTCCAAAATGTATATGGCTGCATCAGCAACAAACAAATGTCTGAAAATGCCAAGGAAATTAATGTACCTGCTGCTTTCAATAAAAGAATTGAAGCCGGGGGCGTCTTCAAGATGAATGTGAAACTTCTATCCTGTAACCGAAAATACAGTGTTAGCCCTAATTGCCATATCATGCACAGAAATAACAGCTAACCTAAATCATCAACGAAATTAAGCACGTACATCTGGTGCCTCCTTTCTCAAAAAATAGGCCAGATCTGGAGAAACGGCAAATGACTAGAAACCAGTGAAAGTGCAATGCACACCCTAGTCTATGCGTATAACCTTCAAAAAAGCATACGCATAGAATAAATTCAATATGATTCTAAGTTCACATCTCATTCGCGAAACACGTACGCAAAAACTGACTGTATGGTTAATCAGTTCAAAGCACAACTATTAGGATATTACTCCTATGCATTGCCTGTCTTGAAGACTATCCGTAGGCGACGGCAGGCAGCTTAGAGATTTTCAGAAAAGGAAAAGGAAGGCAGACATTCGTGAGATTGATTGAGCGACACATTTGATATATTCCTTGCTCAAAACAGGAAAGTGAATGAGGCATTAACTTCATACATCGTAGACGATGATCTCGACGAGAATAATTTGTATCAACAGAAAAACATTGGTACATGTTACTTATCTTGAACCCTATCCATTGGCGATAGTAAGCAGATTCAAAAAGGGAAACGCAAAGGCAGACATTCCTGAGATTGACTACCATCAATTGTGAGTAAGGCATTAGAGTTCGTACATCATAAACAGTGATCTCGACGGGAATAACGTAGCCAGGCTTGTCAGAAGTCTTGGCATTGTACTCCTTGCAAAACGCCATGATGTTAACACCCTTGGAACCAAGAGCGGGACCAACGGGAGGCGCAGGGGTAGCCTTTCCAGCCTCCAAGGCCAATTTCACAACTCCAACGACTGCAATCAATCCCGCCTCGGAAATCAGCTCGAATGAAACCTAAAATGGGAGTGAGTGTACTCAATTGAGTAGTGGAATACCTTTCTTGGCCTTTCCGGCGGGTTTGGGAGGCGCCATGGCGACGACGTGCAGGGGCTTGCGGTGCTGTTGAACGGGCACAGAAGCGCGAAGCTCCACAGCCCGGAATGCGCCATTGTTGATGCCGCAGGAAGACGAGGCGAGGCCGGAAGCAGTGCGAGGAAGTGCGACGAGCTTGGACTCCAATCTGACGCTCGAGAGAGCGGTTCCGCAGGTGGCCGCCATGGTGGTGCAATTCTTCTTCGCTGCTGCAATTTGCCTCACGCAAATGCGAGCGGGGTTGAGGCCGAGGGGATAAGCAGAGGAGGAACGGAAGTTAGATAAGGCGAGCTTGTGAATGGTGGCTGATATCCGTCGGGTTGGTCCGGATAACTGGGTAGCGTCCGGGTATCTCCGGGTCTTGCTTCCCGTTTGGTTCACGGATGTGGTTAAAGGCCGCTGCTTAGATTTGATTCAAGATTCAGAACTTAGAGAAATTGAAATTGAGATGCTTTTATGTACACTATGGGTATATCAACACACCATAGGCCTTGGTTTGGTGGTTCGGGCTCATGGCTTCCAATGAGGAAGTTGTGGGTTCTAATCCTCGTGCCGGCATGATGTTCATCACCATAGTGCATTCAACTATAGTGAGGATCCTTAAATATTGTTGTATGGGAATCACAAAGCCCTTTAGGGGGCTTTATGTAAAGCATCTTCAAGGCACTAGTAACTAGCATAGTTTTTAACGTCCACCTTTGAAACGGGGAAGTAGCATTGTCCCAATTTCTCCTTGCCTAGTGGGCATCGGGGCTATTAGCATTACAAATGGACACTTCATTCACGCCTGCCCCTCAAAAAGGGACCGGAGTTTCTATCTATCTAAAATGTACCAATAACCTTATTCTCGGAATTGTGAATCATCATACCAAAACTTATGAACAATGTCAGATAAAATTCATTATATATCTTGAACTTGCATTGATAATTTTTGTTGATTCTTTAGGTGCTTGCACAATGTAGAATTATATGTTTTTGTGTTTATATCACAAATAAATAAAGGTATCATAAGTCTTAGCTTAATGGTTGGAGTTCATGACCAGTAGTGATGAGGTTGTGGGTTTTAGAAGGTTATCATTCTATGTTGGTATGGTGCTTACTACCTTTGTTCATCTAACTATTATGTGTGGCTCTTTGACCTTATTGTAGGTACCTCAAAGTCCTTTCAAGAAAAATATGTTGATTTTTACTTAAGAAATAGTAACTAAGTAATCAAGGAGTGATACAATATTCATCTAAAGAGGGGTTAGTTATTAGTCTTGCCATTGGTGATGTGACCTCCAAACACGCATTGTGAATAAGCCAAATGAATATTCTATTCATGCTACCCTAAATGAACAGTCTATTCATATTCATGCTAACCTCAAAATAGGTTTGAAGTTCTTATACTTCTTCTTCTTTTCAATTCACAAGAAAAATATAAAAAATGCGAGGCGGAATATTTTTTCACTTTTGATTTTAAAAAAAATTGTATGAAATCCTTACTACGCCACATATCTTACAACCAACATTCATATTTCCTTGCCGAAATGACTAAACCAAATTGCCATTTATGACGGTTCCTACCCCCGTTCCTCTAAGTCTTTCTTTCTTTTTGGATAAATTCTATTTAATGAGGGATGCCCACAAAAGGGTAGGAGGCGACGTGGGCGAATGTCACAAGAGGAAGCTGTTGCAAAAGGCAGAGCGAGCTCGAGGCCACAGAAGTGAGAGTCGAGGATCGGCGTCTGGCGTGCCGCTCTAGTGCGTCCACCTCCTTCTCTCCTCTTGACAGCAACAGGGCTGTCGTCACAAGCACGGGCCTCTCTCCTTCTCGTTGCCGCAATTTATTACGCCGCTTTCGCTCTTCCTCATATGCGTCCCGGAGCTTCTTCCTCCTCTTAGAATTTCCGCTCCACTCCTTCTCTTCACGCAAAGGTGCCGCTCCCTTCAAACCTCGAAACAAATTGGAACCCTGTGCTCGCTTTTCCCGTTTTCTGTGGACACGAATTGCCCTTTATCCTGTCAGGGTTTTGGGATGCTGGTTGTTTCTGTTTCTTGCAAGTGAGTATGTAGGAGCGTAATTTCGATTTCTGATTCTATTGGCTTGATCAGCAATTTCGATTGTAGAAATTCAAATTGATGCGTCGTTGTTTGAAAAAGAATCAAAGTCTTAATTATGCGGTTTCGGGCAGTTTAATTTTCTAAGTATGAACAGGATGCTCGGTGAAGTTGCTTATTTTAATATATAATTTGATCGAACTTGCAATTTCTCCACACAGGTGTAAGATATTGGTCAATTCTCGTTGTTATCTAGCGTTTGGACAGTTGATTACTGATGACCTAGAGATTGATGTTGTTGAAAGAACAATCACTTTGATGGGTTTATGTTTTGAGATCAGTGAAGAACCGATTTTAGTAGGTTGCGATTTGTAATACTAAGCTTGATGTTGCTGTTGTTGCTGTGCAGGGATTTGGAGATATCACCGACATTTATCAGGGTGCGTTCTTGTTCAGTGGTTTTTCCATAAGCATCCATGGCGACGTGCTTATGTTCGTCACCATCTTCGACGCTTCACACGCATTCGATGGTGCCTTCCCAATCGTCTTCTCTTCAAGCGTGTTACCGAAGTCCAAGCTTGTGCCAGAAATTTAGAGCTTCCAGTAAGAATAGATCCTTTGCACCGAAACTCGCTACGAGAGTGAAAGTGTTTGCAAGTCACAATTCTAGGGATCAGCTAGGAAGAAACCTTGGGTTGCGGACATTAGAGACATCAAGTAAGCGGGCTGCTTTGCAAGATGATACACCGGCAGAGCTCGTAGAAGCAGAGGTAGTCGGTGACGACGAAGAAGTTCCCATCACCACATCATCATCAAGAGAAGACAGTGCGTGGAAATTGCTAGCGCTCGCAGGACTCCCAGGCATATTTTCAGGGTTGGAGAATTCGGGATCAGTGATACAATCAATAGCAGTGTTGGCAGCCGTGATTTCAGTGCACGAAGCGGGTCACTTTTTAGCAGCAAGGCTACAAGGAATTCACGTGACGAAATTTGCGATCGGCTTCGGACCAACGTTAGCAAAGTATCAAGGCAAAGAGGTGGAGTATTCACTGAGGGCCATTCCTCTCGGAGGCTACGTAGCCTTTCCAGACGATGACCCAAACTCAGGATTCCAATCAGACGACCCAGACTTGCTGAAGAATCGAGGCATCCCAGCACGAGCTCTCGTCATCTCAGCTGGCGTCATAGCCAACATCATATTCGCTTACTCGGTGCTCTTCGGCCAAGTGCTCACAGTCGGCTTAGTTGAACAAGAGTATCTCCCGGGTGTAGTCATTCCAGAGATCATGGCCAGATCGGCTGCCTCCAGAGGCGGCCTTGAGGCTGGAGACGTGGTGTTATCAGTCGGTGGGCACACTCTTGACAAGAACGTCGACGCTGTTTTCGACCTTGTTGACACGATCAAAGACAACCCAGGTCGCACATTAGATTTCGAGGTTCGTCGTGCAGGATTCTCCGAGCTTGTGCCGTTGAAGATCACTCCTGACCTGGCGTACGATGGCGCTGGCAAGATTGGAGTGCAGCTTTCGACGAACGCAAGCTTGCACAGAGTGAAGGCCAACAACGTGGGCGAGGCGGTGACGAAAGCTTCAAAGGAGTTTATGAGGCTAACAAACACGGTGACAGACGGGTTGAAGCAGGTGTTCTTCAACTTTGCACAGACAGCAGACAAGCTTTCTGGGCCAGTGGCGATCGTGGCGGTGGGTGCAGAAGTGGCACGCTCCGACATTGCAGGGCTGTTCCAATTCGCTGCAATCGTGAACATCAACCTTGCAGTCGTGAACATTCTTCCTCTTCCTGCTCTTGATGGTGGCTACTTGTTCCTCATCGCCCTTGAAGCTCTCCGAGGCAAGAAGCTTCCTGAAGGTGTGGAGAAAGGTATCATGTCGTCGGGGATCCTACTGCTGCTTGCTGTGGGTGTTGTGCTCATGGTGCGGGATACTCTCAATCTAGGAATCGTGCAGCAATTGCTGTAAGTCTGTATTATTGGTTCCAACGTAGACTTGTACACTATGCCTTTACTTGTTTAGGGTTGTGAATTTGTAATTTTTTCCCCTATTCTATCATTTCATTTGGGAAAGTCTGAAACCGTGGTTCATGTCGCACATTCTTCTTTCTCTCGTTAATCAAAATTGCATCGTTGCACATATGTTCCAATTACGACTTATTGCAATGTCATTCGCTTGGAACTCATGCAAGTACTTGAGGGACCTTTCTGCTGCTCGCTGCTAGTGCGGGACACTCTCATTTTTGAGATCGTGCAGCAATTGCTGTAGTCGTAATTTTGGTAACAAGTCAGCCAGTCGGCACTTCTGTTCAACTGTGGTTTATTTCGTACATTTGTCTCTCTTTGAGTTTCACGATAACGGTATATGGGAAAAAGAACTGGAAGATCCTTTTTCAGGTTGGCGTGATTGAGCTGGTGAGATATCTATTTCGCAACTTTCTTTTTGTGGGTTGATGTTAGGTGATTCAGAGAAGTCCTTACGAAGGGTTAAGGTAGGAGTCGTGAAAACCGTCCAGCCCCAAAAACCGCATAGTAGGTTTATGGGTAGGGGCTGTAGAACCGTCCGTTCATGGTAAACTGACAGGTTTTAGGAACCATCCACTGTTTTTAGCTCCCACCATGCATGCTGAACGGTTTTAGACAACTCCTATGTCAGTTCCTATACCTATTTTAATTCATTTTGGGACATTAAATCCACAGTTTTCGGAATACAATCTTGCAAAAAAGCCAGCACTCTATGTTTGGGTAGTGGGACTCCTAAGACTCGAGATTCAAAAATTCATAGGAAATTCTAGGATTACTTAATTTTTTTTTATTTTTTTATTTTTTTTATTTTATTTATTTATTTATTTTTTTTTTGTAATGGATTTGCACTAGCTTTGCAGACCATCGAAAAATAATTAAAATTTTACACCACTGTTCCAAGTATGCAAAGTTGAAATTCCGACGGTTTTCACCACTCCTACCTTAAGAAAGGCGCCTGTATTTCAGTGCTACCAGCGTTTCTTGGAGCCCTCATCAACCAACGGGATTTTTTCTTCAAAATCCGTGGAATTATCCATTTGGACCCCCGACGGCTGTTTCTGATAATTTTGAATTCAAATTTGAGGCTTATGACCCCAAATTACCCTTAGAAGCCTACCCCTGGACAAGTAAAGCCTATACATCAAAAAATTAGGGGGCTCTTTATTCATCCCCTCCCTTGCCCCCCGAAAAATGCTCATAGTACTAAAATATGGTGATCCAGTTAGGAAGTCTTTTATATTGACATTTTGACATACTTCCGTATGGACATTTACTACAATCTTGCTCAATAAGTAGTTAAGTATTAAGCAACACTAGTTTTCAAGTATTTATCATGTATTTATCATGTAAATTTTCAAGATATGCCATCAAATTGACCACACTAAATCAAAATTTCATTTCTAGAATGGTTGATTGCCACCACACAAGAATGCCTTTAAAGTGATGTATTGAAATAAATGTATGTCAAGATGTTATATGATAGACTAGGTTATCAAAGTTGGTAGGGATACAACTTTTCCGAGAGCTACATGTATTGGTAGATTTTGAATAACTTTACTTTGGTGAATCAGTTGGCCTTGAAGTTTGGTAGGCGCACCAACAACTTGATTTGAGGTTCATGGTAAAAATTTTCAAGGTAAAATATCAATATCAAATCTCTCTTGAGGCATTCAAAGTAGACAAATAAAATAAAAAATGCCATCCCACCTTGGACCCTATTGTGCACTTTAAAGTATTTAATCTTCTAATGGAACCTAAATTATACCTCTAGGATACCTCAAGGTAGTTAATTATACCTCTTGGATACCTTAATTTATAACTCTTGGATTGGCAACGCCCTCACATCAATACAACCTACATCTGCTAAAATGAATAGAAGTTTACATAGGCAGACATGTGAAATAAAAAATTCAATTGCAACTCAATAACTATTTGGTAACAAAAGGCTACACTTCAAAAGTGTCGCTACATGATGAATTCCTCCACAGCGTCACTATGCTACGATGTGCATGCCTCTTCCGAGAGATGAATAGCTACAAAATAATACACCTACTTCGACCTCATATACTATCCATGATTGCTTCACGTTATCTACAAAAGTAGCAATTACATGTCCTTAGATACAAAAACAGCTTCGTAGATGCCGCTGACTCCTGTTTGCACCGAAGATGCCATACCCTAATTTCAAAGACCAAAAAATTCCCGGCACTGTCTTCCTCTCAGGAGTGCCAGACCCAAGAACACCACGCTCGGCTGGTGCATATTTCCATGATCAACATGTACCTGTAGCCAGAGAAGCGATTTCAGAACAGTACCCCAAACCAAACAATCACCATGACTCGTTCTCGATACTTCTTTATTCTCTACGAGCAGAACTAGACAGCATGTATCTGTCATCACAGACGGCAATTTCCTATGCATTGGGATGTTCAGCTGGTGCACATCTCCTTGATCAACATGCATCTCTCGTCGAAAAAAGTGATCTCAGAACGAAACTTCGGACCGGCAAACTACTTTTCTGTTAACTCTCAGCAGGGCTCTGAGTAGAGTAATCAACATGTATGCATGGTCACTGAAGACAACTTCTGAACGATGCTTTGAACTCGTTCTGAAGCGAGAATGATAGTACCCACCTTGCGTTAGAAGGGTATGCAATTGGAGATGCTGGGTCGGACCACCATGGCCGGGTGGGACATAAGGCGCTCGCCGGTCTTGTGGTTGCAACACCACACTGCCGCCCCGATGGGCCACTCGATCACCGCGGCCAACACGAAGCCTATGAACCCCAGCGTCGGCCCGATGATCTTGCACCGGCACGGGTTGTCGGTGTTGCCGCATTCAATGCACAGCGGAATCGGAATGCACGCCATCGCGCTAAGATCACACTAAAATCAACTGTAAAATCTCAAGAGTACCTGACAAAGAATCAAAGAATCACGAAAATCAAGCTCCAGAGCATGAAGGCCCAGCGACCTTAACTCTCCATGAACTAATCTGACCGATCGCAGACTCTGTGCATGCCCCAAGCTAACGCTGAAATTGCAAAAAAGAACAAAACACGCAAGAAAAAGAGTCACAAGAAGCCCAACGAAGTAAGCGCCACTCGTTATAGTACCTGCGATTAGGAAATCTCCACCAAAAGCAAACGAGCAGGATTGAAAGCTTCAAGACGCACTTGAAGTATAATTGAATGGAAGGAGTCAACAAGGCGATGCACCGGCCGGGGGGAGGTCACCGTCCTCGCCAGGTGTCGCCTAAAGCATGAAACGTTGCGCAATGTGAACGTGACAAATGGCAGGCTGAGTGGGCACCTTTTCCTCTCATTATTGCTCTCATTCACCCAAATTGGTTGACGACAACGACGGAATTGTTCTGAGATAATCGATTGATACCCTCGCCAATTTGCGACTGTTCACAGAATCTGAATTGCGGTGGCTTCTTCTTAGATTTAGTGTTAAAGATTGAAATGCGACTTCTGATGATTCAATTATGGAATCAAACCCATATTCAGAAATGTCAATTCGAGCGAGATCGATGGACTCAATCAGACCTTTCTTCTTCTGAAAATTAGTATTTCGTGTTCATGTGTGGGCTGCGATGCTTCAGAGATGGGGCCGGGAAGAGTCACCGATGGCTGGGGCAGCCGCGGTCGGCAGAGAAGTCGGGGACGATTCCGGGCAAGGTCAAGAGATCCATCCAGAGAAGGGGCCAGTGATCGCCTTCGTCGCGATCTACTACAAGCTTCACGACGCCGTCGTCAAGGTCCCACTTCCACGGAGTGTAAGTCAAGACGTCCGCGAGAATGCAATGCACAGCTCGTCGTGACATGCCCCCGCTGTCGCCACTCTCCTCCGTAAACCTTTCCAGCATGTCCTGGGTGGTGAGTCCGGACCAGCGCACCCGAAACGTGCGCATCTTCTTCGCGTCGGGCTTCCTGAGTCGCGTGTGGAGCCAGAAGGCGAACGCGAGGGCGCCCTCGGGAGGGTTTACACCTCTGGATCCCCCGCGGGCGCCAATGCGGCCGTCGATCCAGCTCATGAGCTTCGTTCGCTCGTCGTGGCTCAGGAAGCCTGCGTCCGGCCACTCGGCGATGTCGCTCGGTACCATGCCGAGCGGCTTGGGGCGGGGATGGCGCGGCCTGGCGATGCGCGGGGTGGGGAGCTGTGAGCAGGGGAGCGACAGGGGCGGGAATTGCTTGATGTTCAAGGTGCCCCTGCTTCTACTCCCTGATGGCACCCACGGGGGTTTTCTGGCGATGTAGCGCAGTGATCCGGCGCCCCCAAGAGTGAGCGACAGCGGCAATGGCTGGATCGGCTCATCGAGCTCGTGCCCCAACAACCCAAAACACGACGAGCCTTTCCCGGAAGCCGGCTTCGGGCAATTCAAGCTCTGCAGCTTCCGAGCGTACGACGTCACACGATCCAGGTATTTGGCGTGGCGAGCGGTCGTCATGGCGTTCTTGGCTCTCTTCACTGCGGCCGCCATCTTGTCGCATTCCACTTGAAGCTTGTCGTTCTTGTCCAAACGCCGGTTTAGGCCGAGTTGCTGGTGGACGGAGAGGATTTTCTTCGCTGCCGCGTCCATGCTATCCACCTGATCCATCACCGACTTCTCCTCGTCGTCGTGAAGCTTCTGCAAGTGGTCGAGGTCCTTCTCGTAGTGATCAATCGTCCTCTCCATGAATTCACTGCACGGGTCTGCTATGAATCCATGACATCGACTCGATCTGCAGTAACAGATCTCGCCTATTGGCCCGTCGGTGACTCCCGCCCATCTGCCAATATAAGAGTCACCATTTATAAACCCTGAATGCACTTGACTCGAAATCAGCGAATCCACATAACAATGAATGTTCCTAAGCCCATAGATTTTGGACTTGGGTGTCGGTAAATGCGCCTAAACTCTCATCGATTAATGCAGAGAAATTGAAAACTAAAGCTCCATATTTTGGGTGTGGAAAGGACTCACTTGTAGTCGTACGTAAGAGCTTCTTTGGAGATGATTCTGCGGAGAGTCCGTCCGACAGCATACACTTTGCCGTTCGCCCAGCTGCATTATCCACCACAGACTGTCATCAGCTTGCACCTGGTTTTTGATCTGCCAATTTCAAACCCAAATCCTCCAACTTATCAAGCTCACGAGCATATCATTCTTGCGCAAACATTTACTACACATAGCATTCATGGTGGCCTGTGATGAGGGCTTGCTTGCCTACCAAGGGCTGATGGCCATGTTAGGATCGCAGCTGTGATTTGCGAGTGCCGAGATATGATTCCAGGGATAAACAGCGAATTCGACTTCGCGAGGCTCGCCAGGGACGTCCATGGACCACCCTGGCCAGGAGACGCGGACGCCGTAGTAACATCGGCGAGGGTCCATCATGGTCAAGCCTTGAAGGATCTTTTCGGTGACGATTTGGCCACACATGACAAAAGCGAGTTTGTGCTGGGGGAGGTCGACATTGGAGAAGACCTCGTGGCCGAGAGGGCCGTCTCGCACGTCCAGCTTAGGCAGGGTCGCAAGACTGTTGCAGCAGAAGCCGTGGCAGTTGCAAGTGACCTCGCATACCTTCATGCTGGTCCGACACGTACACGTACCGGAGCAAGTCTCCTTCCCCCTCACGTAGCACTCGCACATCCGTTGCGCCATGGCGTGGTTGGTCGCGGCGCTGGGGTGAGTGAGAATCGGAGTGCCGCTCATGTGCGCGTCCACATTCAATTTCACGGCATTGTTGAGCTCCGCTCTCAAATACCGCAAGTTGATCCGCACACCTGATGCATCACTCTCCACATACGTCCGTGAGGAATCACTCCCTGCTACATCCACTGAACTCCTCGCTGAATTACTTCCCCTCGCGCTTTCCGAATAACAACTCCTCGCACTCGCTGAACCTCTTCTCTCGGACCTCATTGCAGCATCACTAGTATTGCTCCTGTAGAAGTCTTTGTGGAGATTCAAACAGCGTGTGATTGGGCTTGGTGACATGGTCTTGATGCTACCCTTCATGGCAATATGCCTCTTCAAAGTTCGCACCTCTTCGATCGAGTCGATTTTGATTTGATTTTTGAGTCGCCAAGGGTTGCGTAATTGGGGTGGTGGAGCGGCCGGCTATGAAAGCTTCTTAGCAGAACGAGGTGAATAGGAAGGGTTCGTCTCCGAGGAGATTGTGAATTCCGCTTGTAGCTCCTCGTCGTCCGGGTCCTTGTTGATAGCAATGTGCGAAAAGAGGGAGCGGAACCTCCGTATCAGTTTTCGTAACGGCGAGACAGGATGGGTCTCCACCACTTGTGTAGGAATCTCCACCATGTACGTCGTCACCGTAGCTCCCTGTGAGAGTGAGGCCCTGGCGCGCGTCACGGCGGCCACCATTGCCTCGACATGAGCTTTCAGCCTCATATTCTCTTCCTCCATCCAAATACACTCGGACTCTTGCAGTGCTGTCTCTGCCTCCGCTAGGTTTGCTCGCAACCGAACGATCTCCCCTTCGTAATGCCGAGTGCTCACTGATAGGAACTTGCTGCCTTTCTCTGCTATGAGCCCCCGGCACACCGCTTCTCTGCAACGACAAAGCTCCGCGAATTCCCTCGGGTTTGTGCTCCCTTTCCATCTGCAGCGAGCTCCATTGTCAGCTACGTGATCAATACTCATCTCACCTCATGGTGTCCGTGGAACTGTCACTTACTTGTAATCAACAGTCAGAGCTTCCTTCGCCATCACATTGCGCATCGTCCGCCCCACTGCATAGATTTTCCCATTCGCCCAGCTGCACAGAATCTCTTCATCCGTTTCGTTGAGTCCAAAACATTACATGTTTGGTGCAGCTGAAGAATGTCATGTCAATGTAGGATGCGTACCAGGACTGCACGATGATGCTGGGGTCGCAGCTATGGTTGACAGCGCCGGTCATATCTTCAAAGGGATCGACAACATACTTGACGGGGGGCAGGCCGAGCCACAAAACGGAGAAGCCATAGTGGCGAATGGCCTTCTGGGAGCACCGTTCATGGTGACGCCAGTAATCTGGCAAGGTCATCACGCGCCCACAAACGACGAACGCGAGCTTGCCGCGGGGCAGGTCCGTGGTGGTGTAAAGCTCCTCACCCAGCGCCCCACTGCGGATGCAGAGCTTGGGCGTGTGGAAGATACTGTTAGTGCAGAAGCCGTGACACTCGCACTCCACGCCGCAGCTCTTCCACTTGGTGACGCATAAGCAGTTGGAACACGTCCTATTCTTGCACTTGCAGATCGCCCGTGCAAGCTCCAATGTCGCGTCGCGCCTGGCGTGCAGCAGCTTCTTGTCGCCTTTCAGGCGCGTGTCCACGGCCACTAACGCCGCGCGCGCCCGCCCCAGCTGCGCGCCCTTCCTGTGAGCGTGCCCCGGGCGCGTGATCTCTGTAGAAGTGCTCCATTCGGGTGCTATCCTCTCCACTGTTCTCTCTGTCGGTGCCGTCCTCTCCCACTCTTGGCCGCTCAACGCCTTCATGGCGGCTTCTGATTCTTCAGTGATCAGTACCGACACTGCTTGTTGATGTGAGTAGGTGCTTCATTTTGTTTGATGATGTCTTGTGGTTGTTCATTTTGTTTGATGATGTCTTGTGGTTGTTGTTGTCTTTTGGGTGGGGTTCATGCCTCTTGCACTTCTGCCCCTTGGAAGCTTTGTGCCACCTCTTGAGGTACAAGCGCAAACAAAACGTCTATGTTGAAAGTATGATGTTGAAAATACTATGAAGAATGTCAAGCTTTTCATGACACCATCGAGATTGACTTGTATATATACTTTAAAAAAAAGGTCAGCAAGGTCAACTTATGTTGTAATTCTATCAATTTGGGCAATGATGTAATTTGCAAAACTAAGCTTTTACAATACATCACATGATAAAACTATGAAAGAAAGTTTGTCAAGAAAGTTTGGAATAGTACATGATGCAAGTATATCTTCGATCACAATCTTACACTAATTTTTGGTATGTATTTATAACTTATAAATTTCATATGAAAAAGTTTGAAAAATTATATGAAAATATTGTGATAGAGTGAGGCGATATATGAGGGAAAAATAGTGGTACGAGAAATTCTTGTGTTACATAGAAAAATTATCAAAGATTGAGCATCATCTAATTGATGTGTAATATGATTGTACGATGTTGATAGTACTCATGGTTGGAAGCATTTTCTTGAGTGTTTAAGGCACCAATTGGTAGGTAGGAGAATACTATTTATAGCAATTTTTAATTATTTCAATATGATTTCAATATGAATTATCCAATTTGGTTAAACATAATCAAATATGAGTGCTTTTAGTTCATGCTTTGCTTGAAATTATTCAATCTCCATTCATGCTTGATGTAAACCCAAGCTCATCTATTTTCTTTTGGGGTTGTTGTTTAAGTACAAACAAATGAATATAACATGTTCTTTTGTTGATGTTGGTGAATATACAAGTTTGGTGATTTCTTGAAGAAAGATAATTGATATTGAATCTTATAAATTTGTGCCAATACTGTAAGTTGGTAATTTTTTGTACTTGTTATCATATTTATGAGTTTAAATATTAGTTATATTGAGTAATTTTCAAGAATTTTGTAGGAATTTCTTTTCAATTACATATAATATACTTCATAGCAATCACAAAAATGTTGAACTAGGGTGTTTGTGAATGTGATACTATGTAATGATTTACCTTCTTTAGGAGGAATTTAATCAATAAATAATATGTTAAGACATTCACAAGCATAACAATGCTCTTAAAGAACTTCAAATTAATCTTAGGAGGAATTTAAAATTGAGATTAGTTGGATGCTTGGAGAAGAGCTAGCATGCATGCGCATGGCTAGCATTGAGTTGTTTACAATTTTGGATCATTGAAAATCATGAGAAAATCAATTGTCGGCACAACATGATGCAAATTGTCTTTATGATTTTGAAATCAATAAAAAATATATAACAACAAACCAATGTGTAAGAAAAGTAGTATGATTAAAAAAGAGTTGACAACAAATGAAAAGAGTTTAGGCTTAGGTTTTATGAATGGCATAATAAATATTTCAAAGTCAACAAAAAGGCAAACCTTCAAAACACTTCAACTAAGAATATATCCTTCCTTGTAGCTTCAAAATTTCACATAGTAAGAATAAAGTCATCAAAATCTTCATATTTGCAAAGCAGTGGTTGTCTTAGTTGAGCTACATTCTTAGTAAGTAAGCAATTTTCATAACCTTCAAACAATGTTTTAATTTTAGAGCCATTTGTATATAGCATTGAGTTCATCATTTCTATAGAAGTTTAGTAACCAATAGAAAAGAGATCAAAAGTATATATTTATCTTGAAAATGTCATAAAAGTTAATAAAGTGCATTGAGTTCCTAAACAACAATATATAAACCCTACAAGAAACATCTTGATATCAAAACTATGTCATTTAATAACTAAAGGTATGTGCACACTTAGTACTAGTAGTATTTATAATTAACCATTAAAAGTAACTCCAATCTTCACAACACCATTGTGGTTGTATCTCAATGTTAAAAAGATTTAATGTTTTTTATGCAACTTATTTCTAGGTACAAGGGTAGTTTTAAAACCAAGGTTACCCGAGTAGATAGATATTTATGTACTTTCAAATTCCGACAGCGTACTTCCCCGCTAAAGTTATACATATGAACATATTATTTTTCCTACTCGTAAATAATTACCCTTCACCATAATATTCTAAATACTTTAGAAATACAAAAAGATTGTATCGTATATTAAAGATTCCTTAAACATATTCTTCTTACTCTGATAACGACCAAATGCATAAATCTTGTGTATTCCAAATTCCAAATTACATCAAATCAATGCAATATTGACCTTTTTAACCCCTGAATTTCCTTGTTGCAAAACGTGACCTTCCTTTAGATTAAACTCAAAAAATCTCAATCTAAGAATTATTTGAGAGATTTAATCATAAGATCTCAAATTTCACTTGACATTCTTCTCACATACCAAATTTGAACAATTCATTCTTCCTCATTTGTGAGATTATAATGATCGAAGTTGGTTGAGTTTTCTCCTGCGGAAACTTCCAAAACCCGTCCGTTTCAGGTCTTAACCCCTGAGCGCCCCCTCCAAAAAGCCCGAAAATCAAGGTGTGCAGACCGTGCCCAAGCTCATCGGGTGCCAATTCTGCAGAAATTGATTATTTTCAATTTCACCGTTCAGAAACATGAAGAACAGGGATGCGAAGGCGTGGGAAAAATTGGGATGGATTTCACCGCACGGATTTGGTTTCTATAATGGTCAAACAATGGTTGACTTCTGACTGGCGGAATTCCTGGCGGACACATTTAGTCCGCAGGGCGCTCAGGGGTTAAGGAAAGTTAGGGGTTAATCTAAAAAGTGATTCAGCAAAATCTTCAAATGATCATGTGAAGATGCAAGAAAGAATTCGTAATTAAATCCTGTCACGGTCAATTTCATGGAGTTTGCTGACGACCACACAAACCATGATCGTCGCAGTGACGATGAGGCTTCCATGCAGCACCACCCGGCGCCTTTCCCCCGCCTGCGTGCCTGCCTGCATCGCTCGCAACGAGCTTTTGGCCATAGCCCGAAAAGAAAGTTGTCATCGCTGTCGTCGTCTCCCGTTCTACACCACACATGCTCCTCTGCTGCACCGCCATGTCCACTCTTCCCATGCACTCGCACTCCTGCTCCTCCACCCTGCCACTTGTCCTCCCCCTTCCCTTCCCTCGCCTCCCCCTTTCTTCTCTCGGGAACCTCAGTGCCACTCTGCAATCTCGCTTCCTCCGATATGGCTTCGTGTTTGCGCCGGTGTGTCATTAGTTCACGTCCTCGCTTCTTCTGCAATTTGAATCCCCTTGCGCCGGTCTCGTCCCGGCTTGCCTTTCCTGCACAATCACCGTCCGCCAGGTAAAATTAGTACTCCCGCCTAGTGGAACTTTCTCGTTCCAAGTCAGTACTGAAATAAATTTCGACAAGAACTGTGGAGTAGTTCAATACTGTAAGCTCTTGTTACAGCTGAGCAATGTATTTGATGAACAGCCGCGATGTCAATCAGCAGTATATTGGACGTTTGTTTTTTTTTCTCTTTTCTCCCCGATCAAGAGCAGAGAATTGAAATTGGTTGTGAATGTCGCAGTCAATTCAAGCTATAACTTTAACGTCTTCTTCTTAACAGTTGAGGAATGTTACAATGCAGTGTTGGTCATCAATACTTCCGAGTTTTTTATTCTTTTTATTTTTTTCCTTCTCCGTAGCCATTTTTGGTCTTTGTCGCCGATCAAGTACGTAGACTTGGAAAATGGATGTGAGAGTGGCGCAGTGTCATTTAGCCGCAATTTGATTGTTTGTAATTTCTAACCGTGTAGCCAGTAATCTAACAGGGACTCTGAGACTTGAGTTGATAAAACCTGGTGGAATGTAGCAATAATTACAATGTACTAAATCTTTGTTACAGCTGAGAAGCATTTTTTTATAGGAACAGAGTTGAAAACAATTGCAATGTAGTACAGCAATAATCGGAACGTCTTCTTATTGAAAATTTCAGTTTCTCATGCACTTGAGGAGAAGGGGCCCTTTTCAATAGTGAAAGAGCGCAATGTAATCCAGCAACAATAGAGTTTCTTTTTAACACCTTCATTACTTCTGCGAATAGTTCATATCTAGATACTGTTCATATCAAGAATTACGCAGTATTTAATAGTTTGAAGATTCGGGTAGGATAATTCTGTATCTCCTTAAATGAGAGTAACCGTTTTAAACTTCCTTGAATGGTTGCAACTAGTTTTGAATTGAGCAAGATAATGTTTGTCGGTAGGGCCTAGACCGGCTTGTAGTGTTGCAATTTTCTCGATGTTGATGTTGTTACTTGAGAGTGGAATCCAGGAAATGCGAGACTTGGGCTTATTTTTCCCTACTATCGAAAGATTTTCTAGTCTTAACTTGGAAACTGCATTGTGCTTTGTGGAGACAGGAGATCATTGAAGATGGCCGCTTCAGCTCAAAGTAGCACTGAATCCACTGTCAAGGAATCCGAGAAAAATGAGAAATGCTTCGAAATTCCATCTGGAAAAACTCCTTTGGAAATGATATACCTTGAGGTAGCGAATGCTTCTACTACTAGATCTTGAGTTCCTCATTATTATCATAATTCTTTACTTCCTGGCCACTGACATGCAGACTCCCTTTAAGACTGTCAGCGATGTTCGATTCGCTGCTGTCGTGATTGTGTGAAGACTAGCATGGGATCACTTATGAATCAATGATCTGATTCAGAAGTTTAGAAACTTTTCTTACTTGTGAGCGTATCTTTACCAGGGAAACAGCTGGATGTGGACAGTGAACGGAATGAATATTCTGGTGGATCCAGTTCTCGTTGGAAATTTGGATTTCGGCATTCCCCTCTTGTATGATGCAGCTAAGAAGTCGCAGCTCATGAAGGAATTTACTGTAATGTGCTCTTCACTCTTCGCACTATCTCAACAGCATGTGCATATACTTCATGAATTCCCGGCCACCGTATTTTTGATCAAACGCCAATCTTGCGTATTCTGAATATCTAGAAACTGCGAATGCCTGCTGAAGCCCGCGTTGATTGGTTTCCGGGTGCAGTTGAACGATTTACCCAAACTGGATTGCATCTTGATTACTCAAGGGTATGATGATCATTGTCACAAGAAGACACTGACGGCTATGGTAGAGAAGTTTGGCGACGTACGCGTAATAGCATCACCCAATTGTGAGCCAATTATTTCAAAAATCGGCTACAAGAATGTAAGTGCATCAGATTCTCGCAAGATTTTTACAGATTTCGACTTCCTACCGTTGCGGGTCCTCATTTTATTAAGTTGTTCACTGTTGCGGCTTGTCCGATGGTTTGATTCTGTGTCGTTGTGATTTTGCTCTTGATACCCTGTTCAAACTCATTCTGACAAGAAAATCCATCTGAGGACAGGTAACGTATCTCGAGCCAAGAAGCACCACCACGTTGGGTGATTTCCGCATCCGTGCAAGTGAAGGGCCTGTATTGGGGCCTCCGTGGCAACGACCTGAGAACGGGTTAGAGTTTTCAACAGATTATAAGTCTATGTCCAGAAATTGAGTTAGAGAACCGTAAATTCATTATGACGCCCATTGATTGCCTGGCTGTTGCTAACTAGCTTACAGATTAAATATTTTCGGTATGGTACTGTTTTGAGGTGCCATCTATGCAGTTTGGCTAGTATTAATTCATTGAAACTGAACTTATGCTGATTTTAAGATTCTCTAGTGGGATTAGATGTGAAGCAAATCTATCAGAGCCCACAAATTATAAAATACTTTGAATTATATATTCTGAATCCATCAATGCTGCTGCGTGTGCAGATACTTTATCGAGGTTCCTGATCCAAAATTTGTTATCTACTACGAGCCTCACTGCATATTTGAGAAGGCATCACTTGAAAGAGAGAGGGCGGACGTAGTGGTGACGCCTGTAAATAAGCAAGTACTGCCAGGTTACACACTGGTATCAGGTCAAGAGGATGCCGTTACGGTCGCTAAGCATCTTCAACCCAAGTAAGCTTGCTGTGGATTGCAGTGAATTGCTGCGACTAGTGCCAGTGATATGAACGGATTTTTTTTAGCAAATTGATATATCAAGCTGCTGCGAATATAAGCATATATTTACGAGTTGTGCAACCTATGTAATTTGGTATCTCAGATGAAGACCACTTGACTAGTTCTTTATTCGTCATTCAGTATTACCGAATTCTCCTTTTCACCCTAAGTTTGAATCATATATTATCTTACTTCTGATATGTATCTCTTCCTCAAATTGCAGGTACATTGTGACGATGCAGAATGCGGAGCTGGATTCTCGAGGAGTTTTGTCTATGATAGTTAGTGAGAAAGGAACTGTATCTGAGTTCAAGGTAATTACTCCTGCCTGTTGTATCAACAGAAACAAAGAACGTGCACCCAAGCTGATGATTATGTCCGTCTTCGGTTTCCACATTGCAACTTGTACCGTTTCGCTGCATTGGTATAGATCTATAGTTCAATCTGTTGATTACAATTAATATTTATCTGCTCGTCTGGCATTTCAGGAAATGCTTGCGAAAGAAGTTCCCAAGTGCGAAGTGTTGGAACCGATACCTGGAACCCCGTTTGAAGTACCAGTTTTGAATATCGGTAAAAATTAAATTAAATAGTTGCTTGTAGAGGATACTTTTAGGCCTAGCTCAAAATTTAAAGGTCCATATCTAGTGGTCACTGCTATACCGAGATCTATGTCGGACCTATGTAAATCTGTTAATACATGCTGACGAGACTGATCGTAGATTTTTTTAACTGGGTGTCTGGAGTAGTGTTTTTGGCTCTAAAATTCCAGTTTGGATTCTTAGCAACTTCGGACTTAGTTCAGTTGTGAGGGCTCACCGAAGAGGTCGAAAAAGGTGAGATGATCTGAAAATTCTCATGACAACAATTTTAATAGAAAAGGTTGAAAATTTGGATGAGCATCAACACTGTAGTTGCGTTGTCATATAGGGCATCTCAACCAAATAAGCAAGTCCGAAACGTCTCAGGGAGATCAGTGGCAGAGCTGATTTTCAGAATGGCTCCTCATCAGTCAAGAGTAAAATTGATCGCTCTTCAAGTCCCTCACCATACAGTATACCTTTTAGTATTGTTCTGTAGATAGAAGAACTTCCAACTTACATTTATTTGTTTCTCGTCTACAAATGGGGCATCTTCTTCGTCAAACTTTATTGGTACGATTTATCTATGCGCCTAAAAATGTTATTAAAAAGCATTTACATAACCGGTGCGCTAAGAATCTTGAAAGCATTCAACTGGAAACTAAAGTCATCAAGTTGCCAAGTTTCTTTAACTTTGTATATCAACAACTAATCTTGCCTTGCAAAATTGCACGCTTCAGTTTTGGTACCACTGAAATCGAAGCCCTGTGAACAGAAAATCTACATGCAGACCTCGGATTAGGATCCTGGTTCCCTCTTCAATGCTCATGGTCGAGTTGAGACTCATAAAAACTCCATTGTGAAGTGGAACCTTCCCAGGCATGGATCTGCGAGTCAATTTCAAATGGATCGACTGATTCGTTTGGGTCGGTCTGCAAAGGCTTCAGCTCCTGATTACTTGTTACACCATGTGGATCATTGAGGTTTTGGCGGAGATGCTGCAATAAAATCCTGTAACCGGTATGATTCTTTGAATTTGGTCGGCAAATTTCAAAATGGTTGTCTTCATCAATCTTGTGACATTCCCAAGCTCTTTCACATGATTTTTCAGTGACCAAGACACACGATTCCTGCACAAGCAAATCCAGAACGTTGAAGCTTTTGTACTTCCGAAGGCGGAAGTATGTAACATGACCCAAGATGGCAGCAATCTATCTTTCCTTGGCCACAGTACCACAGACCCGTACAGTGTAACCTTGACAGAAAACAGAAATTTCCAGTCTCATTGGGTAAAGCACCTCTCACTGTGCAAACCCTGTTCTACATAAATGTTTAGTTCTTAACTATAACCTTCACCAACTTCGTGAGAATGACAATAGATACTGATAATGGACAAAGTCTTTAGTGAGGTACCTTGATTACGGGCTTCCCTTCGAGAAATGCAAGAATCTTGAGCTTCTCAGGAACCGCACTTACAAAGTCCGAGCTCAGCTTGTTCATATCTGCAACAAACTGCGTGTCTCCCTCAAGCGACTGCAGAAAGGAACTTTCTCTTAGCGCAACAATCTTACTGCATTCGGAGATGTAATTCTCAAATTCAGCATGAGGCACGCTGTAGAACACAATCTTTGCCAATCTCTCCAAGAACTTCTCGCACTTCAAAGCCTCTTGCTGGCCTTTGTTGCTTTGAACCAAGTGTTGAGCCTCGATAACCAAGTTCTTGATCAGCACACCTCCGAAACTATGGCCGATCAAAAATATTGCTCCTTCCGTTTCACCAAGTTTCCACTTAGGACTGCATTTGAACAATATATGTTTCCACGAGGTGAGAAGTCCAACCATCGATGGAGTGCACGAATTGTTGCGACATTCCACAAGGGAATACTTTCAGGCTATCCCAAGAACATGAAAAACTCGGCACGCACACCATTTTCCTACTTAAAAGAACGACTACTAAACTGTGGAGAATTCATATATATGGTTTGCGAGAAGGGTACCTGAGAACTAGTGCCTGAAGTAGATTCTTGCCCATCTCATTGTATCGGATGAAATTACTTGTAACGTTTGAGTTAGCATCAGAGGACACAGATAGTACACGAATGTTCTCCGCACCAAGATCTTCCGGCAACCACTTCTGTGCCCAAACGAGCTTGTTATTACGGGTCATCCATGTCCTCCTCCATTCGTCTGGAGCCTTCCGAAAACCATGAAAAAAGATCAAGGTAGCAGGTACGGAAGTGGAAACATCACCCACTTGTGAATGCAGCTCATGTACAGTGAAGGCCTGCTGGATCGAAAAATCCATGGAAGGTCAGAAAGCTTCGAACATGCAATGCAATGCGTTTAACAGGTATACTGCATTAGTCCTGTAAACGATTCTGTTCATCTGCCTCGTTTCATCAGACAAGCCTCGAATCCAAGTACAAAAAGGAGAATTGTGACATGCCATAGCACAGCTTTAATTCAAGGTAATCACCACCCCTCGTGGTCACAAGACTCTAACGTATTCTCATTCTGGTCAAAAGTTGCGTACCTCGTTGAGGCCACCATTCGAAATCAACGTCGATGATAATTCTGCTCAACAACAGATCATCGTCAGCATTTTCGACTTCTAATCATATTTGCAAGTAAAGAAGAGATACTATGATACCTTCCGTCGTGGATTCGGCCTGAGCATACACCATCTCATCTCTACAAGTTTGCATTATAAAAGATTGTGCCTGCAGAAGACTCATCACAACTTCTGCAAACGTTGGTTGCATCTCCAGACACCTCTGTATACAATCCCTTAGAATACTCGGTGTCGTCTCCGGGATTCTTGACAGGCTTGAAGGTGTTTCGTCCCCAGTCAGTATTTCCAAACAAGTCAATCCGAAACACACCATATCCCGATTCTTGGACTCCAGATCTGCCGGTCTTGAGCATCCAAACCCACCCAGCTTTACAACCACTTCGAGCGGCTCCCTTCTTTTCAGCTTGTATAGTACATTCTCAGACTTCAAATGTGGATGTGAGACGTTCATTTCATGTAAGTAAAGCATGCCTTTGGCGATCTGCAGCATTATGTCAACAGCAACGGACAGCGAAAACAGTCTCTTGGTCCTTTCCATGAGTATTGTAAGGTCGCCATCCATGAGCTCCATCAGTAAGAACAAGTCCCTCTCTTCAATCCAGTAGTGCATTAGTGGCACTACATTCTCATGCGAAAGTTTCGCGAGGTCGGGTGGTTCCTCGTCCGTTGCCTTCGTCCTCTTCAGTGCTACTGCTTGTCCATCGGAGCAGCTCGTTCTAATTACATATCCCGTGGAACTTACACTAAGAATGTCCTGAGTCAGATTGAGAGTGAGATATTGCCCTATAAAGTCGGGTTGTCCGGAATTAACTATGGACATGATGGATATGTACGCGGTTACCCTGCACTTCTACAATCCTCTATCATAGTCATAAGCCATAAATCAAAGTGCACCGAAATGGTCCTGAAAATATAATACAGGTGTATATAGAGGGCGCCTGGATTGATCGAAGAAGCAATGTGACTGTTCTCTTTACTTCAGTTCCTGAAATTCGTGACAACATTAAAAATGAATGAGAGATATGAAACTATGAAAAGACAGAAACACAGAAAAAGATAGAAGAATAAGAAGTAAATTTCTGGCGAAAGAGAAATGACCTTTCCGAGTAACCTCCAACAATGCACGAAACTCTCATCATCAACAATCGTACACTCTCGAACATACTCTTCATCATATGATTGTGGCTGCAAAAAGACATCAACACATCAGAATGAAAGACAAAACTACTGACTCGAGTCCCCAGCTCTGCCTAAAGCATATTTCGAGATTTAATGTCCAGATTATTACAGTCCAGTGATTTTGCCACTCAAAGTATCATCTGGCAAGTGCACTCCACAAGCTCCGTGTAATGAGAAGGCGAAAAATACTGAGGCGACCAACCCTCATTAACTTCGAGTTGCTTCGTCAAGTTTTAGGTTTAGAAGAGGAAGTGCACATGCATCGAATCGACCCAGCCATCCAAACGCAGAAAACAGTGCACTTACTTTACGAACAAGTTCAGCAATCAAACCATTGAAGATGTCAATGCTAAGATCTTATTACACCTATAGAACAGTCGGATTGCACAAATATGGATTCTGATACAAGAACTTCCGGCTGAGCAGCAATAGAACACGTTCGAGCTAATATTACTGAGCAGAAGACTGTTCCAGTAAAGCTATAAATCGTCACCTGAAAGGCATCCATTTACCCTGATATTCATACCTGAAAAATTCCGCAGACCTGACGGTTATTCACCATTTGCGAAATCACCATAGCCTGTTGACTGCAAGAAAAAACAATTTAGAAATCCATCGGCACAAATCAGGAGACGGAATCCTGCCATTTCCGCTCTAACAAAAAACTTCGAGATTGAGCTAGATTTTATACCCGCAATTGAGACGGCAGTATACATTCTATATCCAGAAGAATTCAAACTTCAAGCATAACACGTGATAGTCTGGCCAAGTATGAGTGGACTTTTAGAACCATCTGGTCCACATTCTCAGAACCAATGGAGCTGAAATTTCAAAGCGGAAGAATGCCTCCTATCGAATCTAGCAAGTGCCCAACATGGAAACGAAAGACGAGACTAAAATTGGACGAGAGTCCATCAGTATGACGATGTCAGTGAAGTCAGAACCCTACTCATTCTCATTCATTCGTATATACGTTCACCGGTATTCTACAATATCATTCTCTTCTCGAAACTTTTTCTTTCCTCATGCAAATTTAGTACTAAATTGACTTACTTCCGAATTGCTCGAAACCCACCTAATCTGTGTGCATAGATGAACTTGTGTTTCATCGGCAGCTCAGTTCGGACTGAGCGGTCGTCTCACGGTGTTTTGCTAGAGTGTCCGTGCGCGATTTAGGGTTTATTGTAAAATTATCTTGGATTGTCGATGATTGTTTAGAGGCGATCTGACAGAAGGCTTGGATCTACAAACACGGTACTGTACTGACTTGTTAGTACTGTTCCTGACGTGTTTCCTCTGTGATTACGTTGCTTGAAGGCAGGATTACTAGGGTAGACTACTGCTTTTCTTGAGAATTACTAGTATCACACATTGCGAGGGTTTTAGTGTAATTAGCTAATTTCGATCGCTTTTTGAGGGTGATTGCTCCCTGATTGAGTATCATGTGGCGCAGGTTTGTGGATCTCATTGTGTTCTTTTGCCGGGAAGTCGACGAGGATAGAATTTTGTTAGTGTATGCCATTGTAGTGTAACCTATCACAATCACGTTCGAGGAGTGGACAAGTTGGTAAGAAATCGCTCAAACTTTCAAGCTAGCAAAGTAGAGAGCATTGCTAATTTTTGAATCTCTGGTGTAACCTGTGGAGCCAAATCCTGAGGGTTGATCGTTGTTTATGTAGAATCTCGGTGTGTTGATAGAGCATTCAAGATCATGACGGCATGTAATCCATCTTAAAGCTGAGTAGTAACAGTGAGGAACTTGGCCTCGCTGATTCGAGATACTCTGCAAACATATTGATCTTGCTGTTAATTGATGTGCACATAGCTTGAGAGTTTTTGCTCACACAAGAAAATAGTACGTGAACTGACATGCTTCGTGGTAACGCAGTATCCGAAGCTTGGGCCCGGTTGTGTTAGCTTTCTGCTTATGGAAGTTTGCTGCTCTTGGATCCTTCAGTTATGCACCTTGAAAAATGAATGACGTAGCCATGAATGAGGTATGTGAACAACGACTCCCGGTTACACTATCTGGAAAGTCATGTTGAAACTAAGCCGTATTCTCAAAGATAGACATTTACATCGAAGATCTTGTCTCTTGAATTCCACTTCTTCATTGGTTTTTGATCACCTGATACACATAATTCGCTACCAGATCCAGAGCCTTGACGTTGATAATCTTAAGATACTTGCGTTCAAGTCCATTAAAGTAGATAATCGCTACAATAGCTTTCTTAATTCCAGTCATCTTGTAAACAGGGAGCCTGGAGTGCTAATCAAGCTGCTAAAAACACAGGAAATCATCATGGTATGTTCCTTAATCTCGCCAAGTACTACTTAGAGCTTTATGGTTATTCTTCTGGACGTTTTCTGAATTATGATGATCTGGTATTGAACAGGAAAAAGACTCGATTTTTGGGAAAAAGATACTTCCACCGATGCGGCTCTTAGGAAGAGGATGCGGTTACAGAAGCTCTCAGATGCCGTTCACTTGAACAGTAGATTCAAGAGGTGCGTAGATATCGCTTTGGAAACATGCAACGAAGTGCACGAGCTCATTCGGACATGGAGGGAGAATCAATGGCATTTTCCCGGAAAATGTTTGCGGCTAAACAGAAAGAAATGCGAGGATCTGCAGCAGTACCTGAATCTCTCCGCAAGGAGCTTCACGTCAAGTACCTGCGAAGCAGCAGCTGGCGAGTATCTCACAGCAGTAAAACGAGCGAAGAATCTGGTGGAAGAAAGTGCACACAATCACTGGCTTCTCAAAGCTGTTGAGCTTTGGGAATGTACCGAATACTTCGTCGAGGTCTTTCTGGATCTATGCTGGTCGTCTCACATCATGAGCAAGAACCCGACGAAAGTGCTATCAAACTCCAGGAGATCCATTGAGCAAGCTACCAAAACCTGCGATGACAAGGAAAAGTTGAGCTCCATGGTCAAAGCCACGTTACTGAACGGTTATCTCACAAATGGAAGCGCAGAACATCAACTAGCTCTTTTGTTACAAGATCGTCTCAATAATCAAAACTTGTGGTACCCACCAATACTGACCAGCTTCAAGTTTTGCATCCGAAGCAGGTTTCGTGCTTCCATGACTGGGGTGAGTGGAGTTGTTTTGACATTCCCGTGGGTATATGAGAAGCCATTCGCTGTGAAGATGCGTCACCGGAATACTAGAAACGAGCTGAGGACGTTCAAGCACGAGTTCGAAGTGCTGGATAAGTATCGAAGTCCATACATAATCAGAGTGGTCGGTTACTGGGAGCTTCAATCGTGGCCGTGGGCTACTAGTTTGTCTCCCTTCCTTTTGATGGAAGCTATGGAATGTGACTTGGAGGGGCTCATTCAAAACTACAGGAAGCTACAACAGGAAGAAGGATTCTCGCCACTGGAGACCATCAAACTGATGCTTCCTGTAGCCAAGGCTCTCCGGTTCTTACATGACAAAGATGTGGCTCACAGAGACGTGAAGCTGCAGAATATCATGTGCAGTAATGGAATGGACGACTTCGATGATGCTATTGTGAAGCTGATCGACTTTGGTGAGGCGGTGGAAGGAGTCTCGAGATTTCCAGTCGAGATGAATCGGCCTGCAGGCACGAAAGGCTACATGGATCCTGCGATGTGGAAGGTGGATCCGGAGACAGGAACGAGGAGTGGATACAACTTATTTCGGGCAGATGTGTTTAGTTTTGCGATGGTGTTTGTGCAACTTTTGACTTGGAAAGTGCAGATGGGTCGCGAAGTACAAGGGAAGCTGAATGATGGGGAGAGACCGTCGCTGCCGGATGATTTGCCGGAGTATGTGAGCTTCATTGTGAAGTGTTGTTGGTGTGGAGATCCAAGTGCTCGGCCTTCATTTACTGACATATGCTGTATGCTTCAGAATGCTAAACTTCTGCTTCTTGATGAAAACTTCTTTGGCGACCGAGATGACCTGTTTTGCTACCTCGATGGGGATTGTATAAATCGCAACATTCTTGACAGAGAGTTTTTACAGTATTAACTAATGGGGCGTTTTTTCGTGAGTCTATCATATTTCCTGCAGTGTTGTTTTCTTGTGCAATCAGGAGAATGTATCTGCTCTCTGACTCCCTTACTGTAAGATGGTGAGTTTTGCTGCTGCGCCTATTACTGTAAATTTTGCACGTTCACTCAAAAGTATGAAAGTATTCGTTTTTATTTTTCGAGCAAATAAAGAAGCTCAAAGACTGAACAAATTTTTATTGACCACAATATAAAAAATGCAAGAGAATGTCAAAACAACTCCACTCACTCCAGTCAGAACATCTTATATCAATTCCTCTTATTTTTCTATCATAATAAAATACTCCCTCCGTCTCAGAATAACCCCATATTTGGTTCAAACACCCATCTCACAATAATATCAAGATTTGATAGTTATGAGTAATCCATACCCTCCAAACTATATCCAATTATATTAATGAGTAATCTAGACCATTAGAAAAATCAACCATTCTTATCAAATCATGGTGTTTTTCCTGAGATGGAGGGAGTATATCATAAATCTATGAGCTTCGTGAGGAATTTCAATTTCAAATGCTACAATAAATCACATATAACCTCAATTTGGAGAAAATGACATTATGCTACTAAGATGGCACACCTAAAGTCTGTGAATGCAGTGCAAAATTTGAAGGTGATATTATGAAAAATAAGTGATACTCTATATAAAGGAGTGATATTATTGATAAGATTTGGTGTAACAAAATGGCACATGGAATAACGGAATTGAGATTGTATAAAGTGGATCACTTTACCTTTAATCTCAAAGTGATGAACATTGCCTAGTAAGTATATTCTCAAGAAACTAGCTAAAGAAATAAGTAAATGTAGATGAGGAGTCACTAAATATAGCACCTCTTTGAATTGACATTTTTCTACAACAACCCTCTAAATGATCTTGCTACATTCCCCATTTCACTACACCATGACAAGAATTCAAAGTACTTGAAGTTTGAAAGTTCAAAAGGTTTGAGGCTTTTCTAAAAGGTGGGATAAAATCTCCCAAAATTCAAGCTAACTTGAAGAAACAAAGGTTGGGTGGAAGTTAGGCCGCCAAAGGTAACAGGTTGAATAGCAAGAACATGACTTTACGTGACTAAAGGTAGCATGTCTTGCCCCTTTAGCGAGTCCATTGGTGTGGAAAGTAGTTGAAAGGTTCTTTCCCAAGCACGATTTACTCAAATATAAAGGTTACAAGAAAAGCTCAATTGAAGTTTTACTCGAAAAGCTCATGTGTGGAGCTTACAAAATTTGACTTGCTCCCACTGACACATACAACTGCTAATCTTGAAGTGCAGCACATAGCACACATACAAAAGAAGGCCACCACACTCTCGGTACCAATACTAATCTATAAGTAGGAGCGAAGACGTTTGGCACGGAATCTAGGCCATCATTACTCGTCATGGAGTTTGAATTGCGGATATGGAGCTGTCGATCTGGGACTACGTACGGGGCTCCATTTAGAGCTACACAACTACACGCCTACAAGTACAGTTAGCCTATTGTGCTCCTGCATTGATATACATTACAACAATTGGAAATGCTCTCATAAGTTCAAGCCATTATCGTTTCATAACGAAATTGGGTAATCTTTGATCACCATGTAATTATTTTTTTATTTGAAAAAGCTATGTTAATATTAGCATGTGACACTCATGAATTATTAAGATTATGTTCAATAATTACAACTCAAAGTTTTCAATTACATGACATTGAACCAGTTGTCCAAGTGACCTTTACTGAAAAACAAAAATGAATACTCAATTTTAAACCACAAGATAAACATTTTAATGTTAAGGTATAACTTCCAATACTTGTAAGCTCAAAGGATTAATGCAACTTGGTAATATTAATTGAAATGCGAGTTAGTCTATAGCCCATCATTCATTAAGAATACACAATTTTCAGCTATACACCATAGAAATTGCTCTTCAAATCAAAAGTATTTGTCAAATCGATTCTTCAAGTATGTTTCACAAGTACTAAAATGCTTCAACATCCCACAACCTTCCATAAAGTACCACACGGATCATCAATAATCCTATGAATCTACCACGAACACTACACTACAAAAACAATAAACCCCCACTAATTGCAAGTAACTCTTGAATATTTTATAACCGATTCAAACAAGATCTAATTCAAATTCATATCGACCATACTCATGGTCGTGCTAATGACGCTACACTAACATGATTAGAAAACGATCTCGGCTGCTGAAAAGACTTGAAAGGAAAAAAACTGGCGGATAACCTGTTGTCAGGAATTCACAAATTGTGAATCTACTCATCACGTGGCTTGGGAATTGTCTTAATACCATAGCTTGCTCATCACAAATTTGCAACACCTTCACAGCATTACAAAAGCGCAAAACATATACATTCTTATATTTTGAAGCTAATTTCCATAATCTCCTCCTTGATGCGTTCAAAACCATATCGCTGTTCGGGGTCACTGTGCCAACAATTCTTGATCAGCTCCCTCCAGACGCCAGGAATGTAATCTGGTAGCAATGGCCGCTCTCCTTCACACACTCTACGTGCCAGTTCTCCTCCACGATATAGTCCTTCGAATGGACACCTCCCAGAGAGGATCTCATACATGGTCATCCCGAAACTATACACATCCGCTGACCATTTGTAGGAACAATCGTCTGGCAGGGCATGTAACTCAGGAGCCATGTAAGCTGTAGTCCCCTGTTTTCTCGTGTGGCAAGTGGATGCATCTGGACCTCGCACCTTTGCTGATCCAAAGTCGATCAATTTCACCACATAGTACGTCTCCCCTTCGTCGTTTTGCCCTGTTCTCTTCTTTGCACTTACAAGACAGTTAGAAGGCTTTAGATCCCGGTGTAACACTCTAAACTTCTGCATGTGAAGTGTGGCTTCAACAATTTGCAATATGATATCCTTAGACACAGATAGGGAGAACGGCATTTGATGATTTCCTCCACGCGCTCTCCTATCCCTTATCAGCTGACTAAGATCTTGTTCCATGAGCTCCGTCACAAGATACCCTTCTTTTCGGTCATTGTCGTACGCACACCCAAACAAGTAGACCACATTGGGGTGTTGCACGGTTGCCAGGATTCCTACTTCTCTTTCCAGCTCTCTCTTTGCATCTACACGTTTGCCGTATACAGCTATTGCCACCTTGAATCCCAACCAATGACAATTTAAAACTGTCTTGTAAGAACCGGATCCCACAACCCGAAGAAATGTATACTTCAGCTCAGGTATCCAACACCAATCTGGAATCGAACCTGGTGAACAGGGCGATGCATCCTCCTTTAACCTCTTACTGAAAAATGACTCAAACATCTCCCGGTGAAGAGACCCCTTGCTTGGCAGGAAGAGATCATACATTTGCCGGTGAAGAGACTTTTTGCTTGGCCCGCTTTCGAGTTGATGGACAACAAAGATCTGCTAAATCGAACATTCTTGTACATTAGCCTCAAGAAAACCGCATCAACCATGTGACTATCAAAAACAAACTGATAAGTACAATCATTACAAAGTCATTGCAAGGATAATGATTGTGGATGTTTACTGAAACTACAATCATTAAGTGTGGTGATGTTTTGTGGATTCATTGCGAGTTATATCAAGCATTTCACATTTCACACTACTATCCACACGAGTCGTTTATGAGGTTAGAATATAAAGGCCATGTTGATTACAGTCTAGTCTACAGTGGAGGGCTAGCTTCTCTTTGTTCTAGTATCTTGTATTTAACTTATATCAAGTGAAGCCTAACACAAGGCCTCTTGATGACTTGAGATTATCAAATCCTCGCGTTAATCTCTAACTAGAGTTGGTTGAGAATGGGAAATATACTTGCGTAGCCTACAATCTTGCCTAGAAGAAACTCTGGTGTTTTGTAGATACAATGGATAATAACAAATGAAAGCTAGGTCCATCTTACCTCTTTAGGGTCACAATCTATTTTGGTATCCAAGGTGTCTGTCACAAGTCCACAAAGATGTTACTATTTGCATCAACAATTCATTACTTCATTGTCAAATTGATTATTATGTTTGCGATTTTAGGGGACAAATTACTATTCAACATAATCCAAGGTTTTCAAAGACATGACATTCTAGAATTATAACATTATATTTGTTGGTTGGTTACACTACTTCATTAATATTTAGTAAGCTATTGTACCATTGTAACATAACACTTTCAACCAAAGAATCACCAAAATTTACTATCGTTTGGATTTTGGATCAAAACTTATTAGACTTCATTTACATGCAGGAAAATATGAATAGTGTAATCAACATGTTAAATGCAATTGTACTTGATTAGTGGCCATATCAAAATACCTCCAAACTACTCCAAGTCCTAAATTGTTCATAGATGTGAAACCTTCCACTTGATAGTTGTGGTTTAATAATATTGATTATTGTAAGAATCAACAAGAGTCATGGATGAAAGATATCATTTACATTTATCAAGAATTGAAGCTCTCCTTAGAATAAAAACTACTAGATGGACTTACTTGTCATCAATAAATACTTGATATACTTTAGATGCAAACAAACATCACTGATACAAGGACGCTCGGAAGGAACTTGGCTCCAACATTTCTCAATCAAGGTCTTCAACATCAGAGGGCAATGATCAGGTATTATTGGGCGTTCTCCGTTTGAAACCTTCTTTTTCACATTCCTTGATACACTCTCGCATTTGAAAGGTACTTCTCCACTCAAAATCTCAAAGCACACCATGGCAAAGCTGTAAATGTTAACTTTGAATGTGTGGCATTGCGATTTTTCACTTGCTTTGAAACTCTTTCTAGTAAAATCTATCACTTCAGGAGGCATCCATCTCCATCTCCAGGTAACTGGAAATGTATCAGAATCCATTTGAGAGTTCTCTATATTTGAAAAGACAAAAGTTCCTATTTTAGCTTGCACATATCCAAGCTCCAAACCCAATACCTCCACACTTTTTACAAGGATGCTCGTAGACATCAAAGCCATGTGCACAATACTTCTTTCATGTAGGTAGTTCACTCCTTCACCAACTTGCAACATAAGATCTACTCCTTCCAACATAGTGAATGGAGGAGCACAAATGTTTCTCTTCAATCGGCGATCTATCATGTTACGGAGATTTTCATCCATCAACTCCATCAAAATAGAGCAACTCCGCCTATTCTTATGACTACAAAACATAGGTATAATGCTGGGATGCCTTAAGCGAGAGAGACTTTCAACTTCCTTTAAAAACACTTCGTTCTCCGGTCCATCAAATGTCTTCTTGGCAACTGGTATTCCTAACCACATCACCTCATACACGATACTAAATGCACCGATTCCCAATATCTTAGGCATCTTTCCCAATAGAACCCACTCGAACAATCTTAATAAAATCTTGTCTTCTTTAAGAGTTGGTTCAGGTTGAACTCTTAAAACTTGATAAAGAAGGTATCTAACAAGATCGCGATCCTTAGGAGATGGGGACTCTAGCCCAGAGGTCACATTGTTCAACAAATTTTCCTTGTCGCTAGAAGCCATCTTCTCCACAATCTCTACTTCGTCTTTGTTGATTTTGCAAATTTCATCAATTGTTAGGCTTCCAAGTGTTGCCTGCCTATAACCATGAGTCATCTTGCTCAACTCCAAATTGAAGCCCAATGATGAAACATACTTCTCTGCATTTGCAAGTGTAAGTGCAGATTCCATCCAAGTATCTTTGGAACAGCTTTGAACATAGATCTCAACCTCTTTCGATAACACCACCAAGAGCTCAAAATTTCGAACTTGTCTTGCAATGTCCATGGATTTAAAAGGGCCCCCTCGTTGCACTTGAGACCACTCTAGGAATGAGCACGCACTCTTGATAGTCACATCAAGTTTATCAATCAAATAACCACATTGTCCATTGTTGAATTTTCTGGTAGGTAGCCCTTGCACTTTATCCACACACATGTTTGCAAGATGCAAACAAAGATTTAGTTTTTCCTTCATATCACCTGAACAACAAAAAATTGCACTTCAATTAAACACATGCAAATTCAAATCGAGAACATTGTATCAAAATATACTCTAGTGAACCAATGCATTACCAAAATTGACGGTAGAAAGACCAACTTGATAAATGTACTTGCACAGTCACAAAAATAACCATCAAACCGAAAAGGATAGGATATTTCATACATGACTTGGATATTAATAAAGTTGCAAACCATTACCTCTATCTCACTAAATTCGTATTTAAAGAGGGAAGGGTTTAATGACTCAGTAACTCTATTTGGACATAGCTTGAATCTATACATGACCAAAAGTATCTCAAGTACAACATGATCGAGCACACCAACTCAAGATAGATCATTAATATGCAAAGTAATGAACCTTTCAAAACAAAATAAAAATTGTAATTAAATAAAATACTAAAAAAAGATGAACATTCTAATAACTACTATACGTTGATAAACTGTTGAATTTTTTAACAAATTTGCTTACATGAGTTTTTGAAAATTTTTTAGATTTAGACCATCATTCTATAAATAAACACCAAATTTTCTTGAAATAGAATCTACAAGCAGAAAGACATTGTGGAAAGTGATATAGTTTTGAAGTAAGATGATCAACTTCCCCACATGAAGTAACCTAATCATATTCCAAGACAAACCATAGATCAAATAGTTGGATTCTCTTCCCATAAGAAAGATTCTAACCTTCAACATCATCCTCAAATGCACATCACACCTTGATCAGTTTATGGTACACCAATGCCCTCCACTACTTCTATTTATACAATATTCCTTCTTTAATAAAAGACTCAATTTTTGTATCACTCAATGCTTGTGACTTTGCTCCTCACAAAATTCTTCACAGTTTCCTCAAAAATTGAAATTGGCACGGTTCATGAGCAGACTCCCTTTACACGAACAAGCATTGCTGACTCCAGAGTCAAGACGCAAAACAAGTCCTACACAAGAACCAAAACTCAAAAACACTATCCACCAGGCACTCCAAATTATTTTGAGCCAATCTTCCATTACACCACATAAGAGCTGACGGTAGGGAGTTCAAGAACGAGAATGGCAGACACAAGCTTCAGCTAAAACATTGAACATTGACAATCAAAGATTACTGGAACCACCATACACATGAAACTAAATTTGTATCAACATCACATTCTGTGATGCTGTGCCACAAAGACACCCTGAATTCCCAGGATCTAGGATGGAAACAAGACAGCTTCCCTTAAAAAATGGCTTCGATCTTGATTAATGAAGATTAGGGTTAGCTAAGTTGCTCCTGCTACTTTAGTTTACACGGTGGAAGCTCATGGAAAAAGTGCTATCTCTACCACCACTTCAACAAGCAGACCAAGAAACAGTTGTTCTCACCGACTACTACAGTATGAGAGAGGCGGAAAAGGCGAAACCAGTCATTGAACAACAGACATTGAAACCTCAGCCAGCACCAGGAATGCAACATGAACATCGTTCAGCCCATTCAATCGAGATGTATTAACAGTCTGATCCAATTCCCAAGTGAACGAACCTGAAGTTCCAGACATAGCTCCTGATCGCGAACTCTCTGCCATCGATTACGGTGTCAAATGTATTGCTTTCAAGGGGTCTCAGAAGAAAATCCTCTCAACGGAACCTGCAGAAGCACAACAGGAAACTAGCTCAGTCATCAACACAAATTGTTTCAATGTTGGATTGAATGAAGCTCAATTCCAAGCGCCTACTCGTTCACTACCCTGTAGACGCATGCTTCACATCGAGGTACATGATCAGGAATGGTAACCACTCGATGTGAGATCCCAAAATGGCCATAACCCAAAACATTAGCTTCATCTTCAACAAAATTCTCTAAGTACGCCAAGCTGTTGTGAGTATATCAACAACGATTGACTCGATAGTTTCCTTACGTAAGAAAAGTGGTATGGTAACCAAGAATCTACAGCTATTCCAACTTCAGGAAAGATAACGAATGAGCTGACATCCCCAACAATTTACTGACTCATTTACCTCTGTGCTTACCACAAATCCAGGCCTTAGACTTAATAAATGTTCAGCTCCATGGCTAGTTAAGCACTTGAATGTCAAAGATTCTTGGAAATTAGATTCCACCAACGTTACTATCCTTTCAATTCTAGGTATTCTAGATACAAACGATATCACTTGTACAAAAAATTCCAGACAAAATGACATCTTTCTAATTAGCATGAACTGAAGGTCCGGAACTCAAAATCCTCACGTACATGAAAAAAAACTTTGAACAAGGAAGCATTGACGAGGCTACCACCCACAACTCAGTAAAAGTCAAACATAAGAATCAAGGACACTATGTAGAAAAATTCACGTACTCTGATACAATGAATGAATATGCCAAAATCGTATGCCAAAACTGTATTCAAAATCCGCATGCCAAAATCATATGTACAATGTGTATAGAAATAGTATATCGTCCTATATACAGTCGAACAATCACACCTTTCAAAAGAAGCTCACAAACAGAACCATTACAATAGTCTTTTTGCCTATGGCACAAACGACTAAAATGATGGGAAGAAGCTCAAAGAATAAAAAGGAGGTCAAGTGCTTCGGCTTACATATATAACGAACATTCACAGTCCAATCAAAAACTAACAGAACCGCTAGCCGCTGCTATACAAAGACGCCCGAATATTCCCGACCAGAAGTGGAAACAAATCAGCACTCCTCAATAACAAGCTTCAAAGATGAGTAACTCCAACTGCATTTATGAATATCAGAGTTGTCTAAGTTGGTCCTACCACTTTCGTTTACATGGTGGAAGTTCATGTGAAAATGTGTCACTTATCTCTATCACCACATACGAGCATACGATGAATCAATTGCTCTTACCGATTGACTACTGTAAGGAATCAAAAGAAACAATCTAACGCCCAGGGAACAACGGACATTAAAACCTCGCATACCACCTCCGATGTACAGGACTGCAACATGAACATCATTCAGCACAATCGAGATGCATATGAAATGAGATGCAGTACCATAACAGTCTGATCGAATTCCCCAAGTTGAAGTTGCAAACATAGCGTCAGACTGCTACCAAGATCGTGAACTCTGCTACCTGAACAAAGACAATAATGCATTCAGTCCTGAACACAAACTATTTCGAAGTCACACAAGATGGACCTCAAAATGTTTCGAAGTCACACAAGATGGACCTTAGTTCCAAGCTTGTAGTCATCGCTGTCATGTAGAAGCATGCTTCACATCAAAATACACAATCAAGAATAATGACCACTTGATCTAGGACTTCAAAATGGCCTCTACCCAAACCCTAAGATTCTTGCACAACAGTGCACAACAGTCTATTCTCTGCACGGGAAATTGACGATAGACACAAGATTGTTGGTCCTGTTCACCACGCACCTAGATTCTATCTCAACTTCAACGAAGAAACTGAATATACCGACAATACCAAAACCAGAGTCTCGAAATCCAAGCCTTACACATGCTCATAACTTGTTCAGCACCAAGAAGTGCAACACCAACTCCAGATCCAAATGGCAAACGGCAAACGACCACCACAACTGGAAAGGGAATCGAGTGTGAGACTGACAAAGAGACACTCGACAGTCCTTTACACTCAAAGGTTGGCCTTGTAACAAGAAACTACAGTCGTTCCCAACAGTCCTTGACAGATCTAGAGATCGAATCGAAGATACCGACCCTACCGACAATTCAGAACAAGTAAAATACCCTAATCTAAACCACAGATCCAAGCCTTAGTCTAGAAACTTGTTCAACAGCCGAAACAATAACATGAACAGCAAGAGCATGCCACAACTACATCACCGCAACTGGAAAAGGAATCAAGAGTCTTAATTACAAACCCCACCTGCCACCCAGTCACTCATGCGAATCGCTGCTGCCTCTCCTGCCAATGCTCACCGCTGGAAGCACCAAGGAACGATCGCACAGGTAAAGTTAGAGGAGAGAACTCATCCCGACATGCAGGATCTGACCATGGTGTTCGAGAGCATGGCTCCACCCTCTCGCTCCTACGCCCCCTCGAGTGTTACTGTCTCACTTCAATGTCTAGATTTAGGCCAGCCGAGGTACGAGGGCCGTAGATCTACAGATCGTGTGGCCAGGGGACCAGGGCGACGAGGTCCGAGGCCGGCAGGCGATGAAAGCAGTGACAGACTTCGGTACTTCTGCCCTACGAGCTTCTTCAGGAGCCACCGAAAAGGGAAGTTTTTGTGGGGAAAACTGCTTAAAAGTTATTTTCATTTTGGAGCCACTCAAGGCTCCTTTCTTATGATTTTGAATTGATAAACAATGCTCCATTTGAGAGCTCCAATTCTGGAACCCAAACATTTATGTATACGAATAACCCTAAAGTAACTCCTTCCATAGGAAAGCCTGTTGTAAGAAGTAAACTATACACCAACTTGGAAAGGAGGATGCCAGTAATTTGAGCAGTGAATTGTCCCACATTGTATGCCTTTCGATTGTTGTGTCAAAAGTGTTCATTTTAAACTTTTTAAAGCTATAATTTTGAACTCACCTTTTTTTTTGATGATGATAAATAATATTGCAGAGAAGCGCATTATGTTTTTTTTTTTCCAGTTATTGATGAAATTGAACACTTGTAGGAAGTTATGAATGTGAGCGGTGACTATGAGGTAACTTTTGGATTTTGCAAGCAGGCTTTGTTTGAACTATTAACAGGTTCTAAGTAAATTGTTGTCAATAACTTGTGATCATTGTTTACAATCAAAACATGAAGTTTATTTGTTTACAACACATGGAGAAATCATCAACTAAGTTTCACATAAGTCTATATCAAGAAATTGTGCTTTGACCAAGTTAGGTTTTTATTAGTTGATTTCACAATAGTTGCCTTCACTAGAATTCTTGCCATTGATTCATACTTTATTGTATGGGTTTGAAAATTTACCTCACAAAGAAGACATGATTTGGGATCCAACCCGAGTGATCTTGTCAAAAACTTAATTTGAATAAAGAAATTGTGTTGCTTACAAAAACTATTGTTCTTCAACATTAGGGACATCTAGGGGTTGAATATGAGAAATTTAGGATTAGGATAATAGTTCTTTTAGCACATTCTCTACAATCAACCTTTTGAATAGATAACACATGATGCTAATATGTTAGTCCAGCGTTTTTGCTTCGAAGCTAAAAAAAAAGTCGTAGATGATAACAAATATGAGGTTTTCAAATTTCAACCCAAAATTATCATAGTAGACTTATCAATCCGTATAGGATAGATTTACAAATCTCGAGAATGGCGGCTCTTTTGAAAAGGAGACGAATATGAGGACTGACCCACTCAAATAGCCGATGGTAAACAATGAAAGGAAGCTTGTGGGTCATGGTACAAACCATATTCACACCGGTCGAGCCTAGAGAATCTTAATCAAAACGCGGGGGTAAATCAATTGGGGTAACGGCTATGAGGGTGAGTGCCAAGGATGTTGTGGAATGCCCTCGAGGATGGATAGAAAACCTCAAGGATGGATGGAGAACCTCTCACAAAGAAAGTGGCGAGGATCCATCATACTATGACGTACGGTTCTATAAGAGGAGGACATATGGACCAAAATTTGAGTCATGTGGTCGCATAGATTGCAAGATCACATTGTATTAGTACCAAAGAAGAAAATGCATAATTTCACCAATTTCACTATAGAGTGGAAATTCTACCAGCAAACCAACTGCAATCAAGTTTTCACGATTAAGAAAGTTGTTCACCATCATCTCAATAAAACCATTACACAAAAAAATTCATCAGAACAATTACTTGCCTCAGATAATAGCCTTGCAATTTTGGTGAAAACTGCCGTGAAGTTTATAAAAAAAAAAATAGTCCAAGAAAGACCCTTTGCACTCAAATCCATGCCTTACCTTCAAAACATCTTTGATCTTCAAGATTCCTACCACTCAAACTTAGACTAGACTCTAATTAGAATCTACTTCAAAGAATAAAGTTGCAATCTAACTGTGGACGAGGAAGAAATAGCGCCTCAAAAATTATCTATCTTTTTACTTTATTCATTGGAGGAACATCATTGCAAATTCAATACCAAAAGTACTAAATCAAAAAAACTTCCAACAAGAATTTTTTTGGGAATCTTCTTAAGATCACACTTATTCAAATAATCATGAAAAATATTATTAATTCCACGTATTTCGCTTGCATTGATAAAACATGCCTTATGTTTGAAAGCCCATAACAAGAAGCTGCCATCACTAAAATGTCATTGATTCATATTCTATTGTATGAGTGTGCAATCTTTACCACATAGACTAAACTTTGGGACTCAACCCAAGTGCTTTAGTTAAAAAAGAGTTTAGATGAAGAAGTTATGGCTCGTCAAAGTTTTTGCCCTTCATCCATAATCATGTATATGGATGACATTGGGGACGTACAATTAATATTTTTCAAGGTCCGCATGATCAAATTTGATGAAACTTGGTGGATACTTGGTGGATAGACTAATTAAATGGATATGAAAAAGCTCCTAAAATTGGGTTTCTCAAGTGAAAATTTAGAAAACTGATGATTACACCACAAAATTAGAAAGGATCATTTAAAGTTATTGTAAATCACTCTTCCTTAGAGGTCAATTGTCTCCTTGTTGGCGTTAGGGGTTAGTAATCCTCCACAATTGTTGTTATGTTGTTATGTTGTTATGATCTTTGGTCAAATCATCAAGGGTAGGGGTAGGTTGAACGAGCAGTCTATTCATGCCAACTCATATAATGGGTCTTGTGAGGCCATAAGGGTCTCGTGTTCTTCTTTTTCTCCTTATTGATGCTAATTAATGTCCTATAAACTTGGTTAAACCTCACGATATTTCATTATGAATTTACTTTCTTGGAACCAACATTTAAATTCTATTGGTACTACTTCCAAGATTTTAGACTTAAATTATTATTATCATGCAATAGTTTTCAAATAAGTAGTTTATGTGTTATCAATTGCTTTCAACTAAATTCACTAGGCTTGCAATAGTCTTCCAAGTTAGTACTAGTTAGTACTTTATGTGAAAGTAAGTTATCAAGTGCCTCTAACTAAATTCATTGGGCTTACAGCATGTAGGAGTTAATAATATTGTCATGCAACACCAATGAATGATTAACCTCTAAAGGCCCAAGAAGTTTGGAGGGAAACTTAGATGTATTGCAAAAGATACATTTTGTCACTCTTATGAAGTTTTGCTCAAATGACAATAGATCAATAGATCGTAATGCTAAGATTAGATCAATACGATTAAATTTCTTAAGATAGAAACTATCACTTCAATGAATTAAAGAAACTAAATCCTTGGAATTCAATAGAAAAATGTAATTTCTATTATCCGATTAAATGAAAATCAATATGATTGGCTAAATCTACATATTAGATGATAACATAAAGAAAGGCCACCAATAACCTAAGAATATCACTTTGTTTCCCAAAACAGTAAGTTATTTAGCACTAAGGCTTTCCCAATTATTATACACTTAGGCTTGTTTGTGTTTGAAGGCTTATTGTGAATTATTGTGAATAATCTATAACTTCGAACAAGGTTCTCTATATTGAATGTGGTACTCAACTCACCAAAGTTTTAGAATAAATAAAAAAGTTTCAAAATTCTTTTTTAAGATTGTTACAGCTCCTCAAAATTTGGAATTGACCAAAAATGGTTGATTGGCCTCTTAGGGTTGAAAGTATATCAGTTCAATAGATACAACTCAAACTTTGGAAGTACATGAATTTGGAATCAATTGTCCATGTGACCTTTATCAAAAGATGAATGAAATTCAATCAATTGTCCATGAGACCTTTATCAAAAGATGAATGAAATTCAATCAATTGTCCATGTGACCTTTATCGGAAAAAAATGAAATACGCAAAGCTAATAAGATATAACAAGATATAACTTAGCGTCAAAAGCTAGTAAGATATAACTTAGCGTCGATTTCGTTGTTCAACAATATACAACTTTTCATGTTTGTGAGGTGAATAGATTGGTGTAATTTGATAGTATTGATTGAAATAAGAGACTAGTTGCTTTTTGTAACCCGTCAATCATTTAGAATGTGAAATTCTTAGCTACCAGTATACATCATAAAAATTGCTCTCCAAAGTAGAACTATTCTGAATTCTCCTTCCTAGAGTATTTGACTTATCCATTCTTCAAGTATGTTTTCCAAGTACTAGATTGCTTCAACGTCCCACAACCTTCTGTAAACTGACGAGCAAATCATCAATAGTCCTATGAATCTACACCGACATTCAATACACTGCTTAAAGTAAACTGATTGCAAGGAACTCTTGAATATTTTGTAACCAGTTCAAACAAGAACTTATTCATACTAATATTATCATACTCCTGGTCGTACTCGTGGTCAATCTCGGCTGCTGGAAAGACTTGAAAGGTAAACGATGGGGGATACCCTGGTGTCATGAATTCACGAATTCTGAATGTACTCATCAATGAATAGGGAGTACCGGCATTTACTTAGAAGTTGGCCAGTTGATTTTGAGAATTTCCAAATGGAGTTTTAAGGTTCACTCTTTTTGCCGGATTGAAAAATACTGATTATCAAAGGGTTGTCAGATAGATAGATAGAAACTCTGGTCCCTTTCCAAGGGGCCAGCGTGAATGAAGTGTCCGTTCGTAATGCTAATATCCCGATGGCCACCGGACAAGGGGAAATTGAAACAATACTACTTCCCCCTCTCGAGGGTGGACACTATAACTACGCTAGTTTCTAGCCTAATTACTAATGCTTTGAAGATACTTGACATAGTATCCCCCAAAAGGGCTTTGAGGTACCCATACAACAAGGTTCAAGGACCCCCCACAATAGTTGGGTGGACTATAGTGGTGAGCACCATGCCGGAATGGGGAATAGAACCCACGACCTCCTCATTGGGAGCCTAAGCCCTAACCACCAAGCCAAGGCTTGTGGTGCCTTATAGGGTTGTCACATGGGTGCCACCCATGCCTGTTTATGTGAAGTAAAGGATTTTAACCAAATGAAGAAAACTTTTCGGACTGTGGTACTCATCACAATGATTTGGGAATTTTCAGATTACCATGGCTTCTTAATAGAAATCTGCAACACCTTCACAATATTACAAAAGCACACTCGTTTATAGAAATTTGCAACATCTTCATGGAATTACAAAAGCGCGAAACATTTTTTGCGTGGGTTGCCTATGCAAACAATTCTTGATTATCTCCTTTGCATGGGTTGACTATGCAAACAATTCTTAATTATCTCCATGTTTGAATTGATGTTTAAACTACGTAACAATAATGATATATTATTATGTTTAAGGTAACTTGCCACCCAACCATAGAAGGAGATATTGAATGAATTGTCTCAATGAATTGTACTTACTTCACCCTCCAAGCTACGTTCTATATCACATCATATGGTGCTTCAGCTACCATAAGCTCAAGGGTCTTTGGAAACTCAAATCCAACACTCCCTCCAAATACCAGCGATCTAATTCTTCATAGCCGGATTCATCAGAGCTGTCATCGCCGCTGGACTGTTCGCGTGTAAGCGGCTCAAGGACCTGAGACCGGGGCTCCGTGATGGTAGAGAGCATGGGACGTCGCAACGGAGGCGCGCAGCCAGAAGACACATCATTTTGGTAGGCGGCCACGATCTGTTTCCGGGTCGAGTATGGTGGAACCTTCCAGCGGACTGATCTGCGAGTCGATAGAATGAAGTGACTCCTTTCGGTCGGAATGCGAAGGCTCCAGCTGCTGACTACTTGTTGATTCCACATTTTTATCGACGGTTTGTGAATCCTTGTCTTTCTTGATGGCCGCCAATGCGCGTATCTTGACCTCAAAAATGAACGCATTGTCTTTGACATCTCTCGAGACTAAAGAGAAAGGCCGGTTGAGGGGACCCTGCTCTGCAAACAACGTCGGAGAGTCTTTGAAATGGAACCCACCCTTGCCTTGGCCAGCATAGAACCTGGCACAATCGCACGCTCGCCGTGCCTCATCTACAGAAGCGTAATTTCCCATCCACATTTTCCATTTGAAACGTGGAGGCCTGTACTCCGCCACGAACTTTTTGATATTCGGCCTGTACTCCGCCACGAACTTTTTTTTATCCGGCCTGAATCGTATTCCACCTTCCTTACAATCCACATCCTCGTTCTCCCTGCATTCAAAAATGCCACTTGCAGTTTTGACAGTTAATTCAAGAACGACCAGAGCTTGCAAAACGTCCGGATCATAGTATAATGTCATAGTTTCTAAAATCTATGTGTACGAGAACACGTAAGATATTTAGAACGTTACACCTTATGATAGAGTGCATGTGCCTCAGAGCTCTCGTGTCGTCTGAGCACCAACAAGTATATGAGCACCAACAAGTACATGATAGGTATGACTCAAGAAGTTAGAGGAAATGTACTTGCTACGATCGCATGGTATATTAGAGTCGATCATCGGAAGGGTAGCATGCTCAGGAGTCGCAGAGACAATGGCAGATCCGGAAGATCCTTCCTCCCGAAAGCTGAGGCTTTTGGCAGCTTCAAATAGGCCAACATTCTGAGCAGGTAGATTTTTGGTATTTGAATAAATTTTAAACGGCTCATTCAGGCGTTGGCGGACATGCTCCAATAAAACCCTGTAACCAGTATGATCCTTTGAATTTGGTCGGCAAACTTCGAAATGGTTGTCTTTATCAATCTTGTGCCACTCCCAGCTGTGTGCTGCTCCTTCACATGATTTTTCAGTGACCAAGACAGACTCCTGCACAAGGAAATCGAGAACGTTGGAGTTTCTATACTCTCGAGTGAAAATATTACAACGTGACCCAAAATATAGTGTACATGTAGCTCTACGGTCTCTCTTTGCTGGGACAGACCCGTATAGTCGTTCGACCTCGACATTAGACAGAAGTTTCCCATCAAAACTGTAGACATTCAATAAGTTTGTGAGCACATGTAGACTTCAGGAGCTACCACTGTTAGTCGCTATGCACAACACCAATACACAATCACATTAGATACTGATAGTGGACGAAGTCGTGTAGATGGTCTTGATGAGATTTGGTGGGGTACCTTGCTCATGGGTTTTCCTTCAAGAAATGCAAGAATTTGCACCTTCTCTGGAAGCGCACTTTCAAAATCTGCGCTCAGCTTGTTCATGTCTGCAACAAAATGCGTGTCTCCCTCAAGCGAGTGCAGAAAGGAACTTTTTTTTAACGGAGTAAGCTTCCTGCATTTGGAGACGTAGGTCTCAAATTCCTGATCGGTAGAAGCATGAGGCACACTGTAAAATACAATCTTTGCCAATCCCTCCAAGAACTTCTCGCACTTCCAAGCCTCTAAGTGCTTTCCGATGTTGTTTTGAATAAAGTGACGAGCCTTGGTAACCAAATATTTGATCAGCACACCTCCAAAACTATGGCCGATCAAGAATATCGCCTCCCCACTTTCACCAAGCTTCCACTCAGGGCTGCATATAAGTCACGACCGTATACAAATGATTAAATGATGAATCGAGTGTAAGCCTCAGGTGGATATGCACATACCTGCATTGCTATTCCAGTTTACAAGTATGTATTTTCAGGCTATCTCAAAATCATGACAATTGCTCATCTGTGCATATAAAAATTGCTCGGATATAATTGCAAAGTTACACCAAGCGCTCTCGGTCCCCAACACCAGAATTCCAATTCAAATCATGACGATTTCTCTCCCCTACGAGCACCTGCTGGGAGTTAGCTTGTAAAGAAACAGTGATAGAGACCACAACTGGATAGGAGGCTACCTGTGAACCAAAAACTTGACGAGATTCTCCCCTATTTCATGTCGATTGCAGATGTTGCTCAAACTTAAGTTCTCATCAAGCGACACAGAAAGGACGCGTATATTCTCTGCACCCAAGTCCTCCGGCAACCACTTTTGCGGCCAAATGAGCTTGTTGTCACGTGTCATCCATGTCCTCCTCCATTCGTCAGGAACCTTGCGAAAACCGTGGAAGAAGATCAACGTAGCACGAACAGCAAGAAGAGAAGTGGGAATGTGGTCAAGTTGTGGATGCAGTTGATGCACGGCAAAGATCTGCTGAATCGAACTTTCCTGTACATTAGCCCCATTACAACGCATCAACCACGTGGCTCTTAAGTTACACAAGCTATAAAATGCGATTTATACAAAATGACAAGGACAGTCTACTATGGTGGTTTGCTGACATTACAGTCTTAAGATATCGTGATGGTTCGTGTTTCGTTCAAGTACTGTAAGATGTTGTTACCTCTTCACGGCCACAATCCGTCTCGGTTTGCACGATGTCGGGTTCCATGTTCTGGCTTGGGACAATGAAATCGTCACTATGATACCGTTGTATATAATACTGAGCCCGCTCAAGCTCCTCAACAATTCTTGAGAACGTTGGTCGCGTTTTTAGACAACCAGCAATAATATACTTTAGAATAATCGGCGTAGTCTCTGGAATACTATACTCCGAGGTCTTGTCAGACCTTTTGTATCCGGTCAGTATCTCCAAACAAGTCAGACCGAATTCTGACGCTTTCTGACTCTCCGACTCCAGATGTGGCAGCCTTGAGCATCCAAAACCACCCAACTTTACAACTACATCACCCGGTCGAAAGGCCTCAGTCTTGTTCCGATCAGTCAGCTTGAACAGTACATTGTCACGCTTGAGTGAATATGAGACGCCCATTTCATGCAAGTAAAGCATGCCTTTCGCTATTTGCAGCATCAAATCGACTGCTACATGAAGTGAGAGTGGAGTACCGCTCTTGGTCCTAAAAATGAGCTTGTCAAGATCACCGTCCAGAACCTCCATTACTAAAAACAGGTATTTCTCTTCAATCCAGAAGCCAATCAAGTCTACTACATGTGGATGTTGAAGGCGTGCAAGATCGGGTGGATTCTGGTCCACGATGTCACACCTCTTCAGTACGCAAGGCTGTGGATTTCCGCCATCAGAGAAGCTAGTTCTTATAACATATCCACTAGGACTGACACTTAGCAAGTCGCGACTTAGGTCGATCACAAGGTTGTCTCCAATGAGATCTTGCAATCCAGATACCTGCGAAAAATGAATATTCAGTAGAGATAAAATTCTAGTTCATGTAACATGAAAGTTATCGACAAGTAAAAATGAAGATAACTAAGAGAGTTAAATCATATTCAATTGATATATAGAATTCAATCAAAACCATAAAGTGAAGGCAAAAGATACAAATGAACCTGACATTGTATTCGTACCAAAAAAGAATCTTCAAATAATTGTAGTATGTATAATATTGAATCAAGATTCAAGTTTCACCTTGGGTGGCTTACTTAAATCAATTTTGAAGTCCCTCTTTGTCAAAACCTTTTCATTAGAAGGGTAATTGTGCGTCAAAAAGAAGCTAGTACAACTCTTGCTAGAATCGTGCTCTATATTGATGTCATATGTTCCCACACTACTATCACTTGAAGAAACCATTGAATTTTCAAGGCCAAAATTGCCTAATTATGCAACCATCATCGACTGCAATTGAACATCAAGCAGATAGTTTCATTTTTGTCATATAACTAATCACATTTACTAAAATAGCTCATGTTATACTCAAATTTGACGAACAACAATTGCTTGCAAAGAGTTGATCATGGTTACCTTGCACAAGCGCAACTTGCGTTGAATATGAGAGCCCCTCCATCTTTTCCCCCGAAGACGTTCGCAAACAACATCTACAATTTCTTCACGAAAGCCCACTTCTCCACCTCCATGATAAATAAAACCATTTATTCTTCTAAATGTCTTAAAAACTCCATACCACTCTTCAATGTCTAATCTCTTATCTTCTTTGGCCCATCCATGCCACACAGATTCCCACATCTTCTTCTTCTCTACATCATGCACTTCTTCAAACGATATGTTAAGATACACCGGAAGAATCTCAAGATTTGGATTCTTTGTCATAGCTACGAATTCGAGCATTGGCCATTTTGATCTTGTGAAAAATTCCTCAGAGAGAACCACCACTCCAACTTCACACTGCTCAACCGCTTCAAATATAAGTTTTCGACAATTCTCTCCAACCGGTAGACTAGAACGTCGCCAATCGAAAACCGGGTATATACCACATTCCTCCAAGTCCACACACAATTGTTCCACGAAGTCTTTCTCGGCACCACTGTGGCTTAAATAAAACTTGTGTTTTGCTAGAGCTGTAATTTCATTCCTACACATACAAACAAGAAATATGGCAGTTGATAATATGGTCCAAACTAAATATCATTGTCGTGAGAACAAACATGAGAGAATAATTCTAGGTAATTTTAAAGCATTTGTAACCTCACTAATTCCAAAGTCCTGACCTTATTGCAATGCCACCATCTGCTCCAGCCGCACTTGAAGCTAGAACTGAAGATTTGGACTGCATATTGTTAAAAATAATGTTTTCCAACTTTTTGTAAATAACTGAAAACTCAGGCCTTTGAGATCTATTTGCACTCCAACATTCCTCCACAAGATCAACCAACTCCTTTGGAGACACTCTTGGAAGAATCGGCCTCAACCCGTTCATTATCTCATAGTAGAATTCACTTAAGGATCCTATGAAATCTCCAAATGGTGCCTCAAGAGTCAAAATATGTGAACAAGTCATAGCAAAACTATATGCATCTACTTTGAACCACTCCACCTCTTCTAATCTCGAGTGTGCACTTGGCTGAAGCTCTGGAGCTATGCATAGATTTTGCTCAACTTTCCCCTTACGAATTGATCCATCGGGATCCATCAATTTCACACAATAATAGTCCTCATGATATGGAGATCTCAATGTTCTCACAACCACATTGCTTGGTTTCAAATCACAATGTGCAAAACCATTTTCATGAAGAAATCTAACCCCTTCTGCAATTTGCCATATGATGTCAAGGGCAACTTCAAGTGAAAAGTTTATACCTTTCCGAGAAATTATCAACTCAAACAGGCTCTTCTCCATGAGCTCCATTGCAATAAAATCTTCTCCAATTCCCTCCCCGTTGCCACAACACATACAATCCACAATACGAGGATGCTTCAATTGTGTCATCATCAATGCTTTCTCTATGAGCATAGTCTTGGGGCTCTTCACAAAAAATTCCTCAAAAAATTCCTTCTTTGCACAAGGCACCCCCAACCAACTTGTCTCTATTACTTGATTTCCATAACCAGCTCCAAAGAACTTGCAACTTCCCCATGTTCCCTTTGGCGTTTTCTTTTCCTCCCACAAAATTGATTCAAAGGCTTCTGTAGCATTAGTTTTCATTCCCTTATTAAACCAGGACTTATGATTGATCTTCTTAAACAAGAATCGAGCAAGATACTGCCTCTTCATAGAAAAATCTGGATCTAGATCTGAAAAGAATAATCGAGAATATGAAGAAGTGCTATACCACCCCTCGTTTGCAAGGACTTCAAGCCTCGTCTTCACCTCTTCCTCATCTTCGTGACCATCCCCACAAGATTCAGCAACGTTCAGTGGGAATGCACATTGCATTGTAGAGGTAACTCCTGAATATTTCTTAGCACACTCAAGAATATTTATCCCCACGGAATTTATATGACACACAATATTTGTAAATGTTGCCGTATTACCAAGTTGAAAGACTGCAGCTGCACACCAGTCTTCTTCTCCACACTGCTCCACAAGTATATCTGCCTTCTTGTAATACCGATGCAACGCTGCCAAAAGTGGTGCGAAGGCGGGTTTGTACTTCCCGCAAGACTCCACTACCTCCCGGACGCATACAATCTTGACTGAAAGCTTCGCTGCCAAAATCTTGCATTGCCTTCCATTCAATACATTCCCTCGTCTTACGACGCCCTCGATCTTCTGCACAATATCCTCACACAATCGCACAAAGTCTACATCACCTGAGGACGAGCTTGAGCTATCCAGTTTCTGCCGCTTCAACATATTTCCAACCAGTTGGAGCTCGTTGATTTCTCGAGCGTTTCTATCGTGGTCGATAATTTTGTATGAATCGTTCCTGGCTCGCATCTTCTCAGCAAGCTCGTCCTCCATAGCTCGAATCTTCTCAGCACGCTCTTTCTCCATGGCTCGCATCTTCTCAGAATCCTCGTCTTCCATGACTCGAACTGCTCACAATCTGGCTCTGGCTGTTGTTTGATCCGTTGTGATTTGGGACTTAGTCATCAAGGCAATACATATGCAACATCCACTAGTGATAGCAATCAGTTGGCAGTTTTGGAGCAGTTTTGGAGGCTGTGCTACGAGGATGTTGTGTCACGGCTCAAAACGAAAGTCCAGACAACTGCATGCCATGACAGCCAAGCGACTCTTGACGTAACACTGTAACTCCAATCTTGTTATATATTATTCTTCAGTTACCACTCAGGTTCCCTTGAGGTGTAATTGGCTACTTGATAGTCTTGAAGTTTGCGAAAAACATGGCAATGTCAAATCTTCCCAGGGTAACAAGAACATCTGCAATACAGAACCACTCCATTTAGCATATAATGTAGTGTACTCTAGTTGTACAAATTGACTTGCAAGCCAATGTACATGGACAAGAAAGTACGTGTCTCTATCTCTAATACACTGCTCAAACATCGAACATATCCTTCGTGAGTATCACCATGTAGAATTGGTGGTATTGCTCTCTAGTACCTTCAGAAAAAAATCATAGGCCTTCAAACGCTTATCCAACCTAACATCTCTGTCTGCAACAAGCTCTAATTGATGAGTCGTAAGTCACAGCAATTGTACGCATCGACAGTGCCCTGGGTACTTGCAAATCCTTCTTCTTCTCACAGAGGATACAAACAGAGCATAAGAAGTGACACCACTTCTCGAGAAATCAAACAACAACGTTGAAAACGCCAGAAGTACCACTTGAACGAGAAACAATGTGAGCCCCGCATGCACCTAACACTAACCTCAGTAGTAAAGTGCGAATTTGAAAAGCCAGACCTCTTTCACCTTCCCGAGCTATACTAGCAGATGCGCACTAGTAGTTAATTAATAAAATCCAGCAAGTCAATCTGTTCTCGGTACATGTGTTTAACATCTGCCAAATCAGCTCTGAGCTCCTCCACCTGCTTTCAAATCTCAAGTTAGATAGGCATCGATATGCATAAAATAAAAAAACCTCGAAAACATACCTGCGCCCTTCCACTTTGGATTCATCAATTCAACAACTATTTGAATCGATATTTGCTGACTCTATCAAGTAAAGTTGAAGAAGTGTAGCGATCATATTACCTCTTCATCACGCTCTCCCATGAGCTCTAAGGCTGAGGTGTGCCTGCGGCGTAAAACTCCAACTCCGCCCGCACAACAAATTGGCTTCTGCTCTTAGTGCTTCACACTGGCAAGCAAACGAAACAAGGTTGGATTGCGACAAGGAAACAGAGAGAACGAAGGGCCTGGCATGTGTAACAAAAGACAAATATGACTATGAAGGAAGTAAACGTCCATTCATATTACCTAACAAATTGATCATGCGAGCATCGCCGCTTTTTCCGGTCTTACGCGCACGAGATATGAGTAGCTCCGACACCTGCGGTACTTCGATAGTGCTCGTCCTGTCTGAGGAGCTCATGCTGATGCACAAATGTCTAGATCAGCTTCCGCCATCGTGGAGGAAAAGTTGAGCAGACCAACATGTCTTGATCGAAATAATTGGGACCTCATCCAGTTCCGACAAAAAGCACTCGCAAACCCTTACAACCCCAGCCAGCATACCTAACCTGGTGTTTTTTGCTCTACGGCTACGGAGATATGAAGGGTTGTCATTAAGGTCTAGCAAACGTTGAGAGATAAATCAACCCGAGGTTCGACCTCCCACTTTTCAGGAACATCGAGAGCGCAGAAGACTCACTTGAACTTTGCCTAGTACTTAACTTGTCGAGTAGAGATTCCGAGCATGTACGATCCAAGTTGGAAGGACTCTGACACACGCAACAGTGGGTACGTATCTTGGGTGGGCAGAAGGCTCTGTACCACATGTGCCGGAACATACAATGGGCAGATGGTAACTTTACCCTTCTTTAACGCATGAGGTGACCTGGGGGTCATATTCCAACAGAATCTCCTCTCTAGCTCTCAATGTACTCAACTTTTCATTTATATTTTGATGTCAAACTGGTCACCTTCTTTTGATGCATTCAAAAAGTGAAATTTTAGAATTCAAATCACAATTTGTATGAGTGATTTTGTGCTTTGAAAGGATTGTGGTAGGTAGGTTGGGGTTGTACATAACCTTGTAGGAGGTTGCAAGCTCATCATTGATTGGATCATTCATGATGCCCAAGTTTTAAAAGTGCACTATTCATGATGCCCAAGTCCAAAAGATGTTGTAATCCAACTTTGGGTTGCCCCTTCAGACCCCAAGGACTTTTAAGGGTTAATGTGTTTCTCAAACATTTACTACATTGTTTGGTTAGAAAATAAGAAAGTAAGGGTAAGTCTAGTGGTCGCAAGCGCGCCAGGAGCTTCACGCTCCATATGCACACCAAAAAATAAGTATAGAATTCCTACGTGACAACTAACAGTAATTTGAGGTTGAAACTTTATAGATTCATAGATTTGAGGTTGAAAACATTGTTTTTTTTTTTTTGATTGGTGCTAAAGCAAGCTTCAATACATTGCCAAAGTAAGCAATGTCTGCACAAAAAGCAATGTTTGTAACATTGCAAACCCCCCTCTTTTCTAGTGGTGACTTGCGCACTACAATAACGCAATAGTTCAAAGTATTTGGTGCCACAATTTCAATTGTACTTATAGTAGTAACCATATTTTAGGGCCTAAATTTATTCTATATTGTGAGGGTTACAACAACTATTCTAGACTACCTCTATTTGACTTTCCAATTGAAGGCCTACCTCCCCTCTAGGGCGGGACATTGAGGGGCTAACACCGCACTGCCCGTCCGATGTACTTGCCTCTGAACACGCTCGTCCACAGCCCCTCGTTGATAGTTGTTTCTGAGCCCTTGATCGTAAGGTCGAGGCTTCCGACCCCCATTCCCATTGGAGACTCTAGTCAACACCGTAAAGACCTGACAACGAAATTGTTAAAGGAGCAAATGGCGCCTTATTTGGCATGACAGACCACTTCGCGACGAGAGGGCGCCTTATACTCCAATATCTTCTTTTTCTTTTAGATTTCTTTTTTTTTTCCTTTTAGATTTCATTTGTTTTCGTTGCTGCGTCTTTACGCCGGGCAACGACCGAGTGGAGAGGCGTTACGCAAATGAGGGGCCCACCCTCGGCCTACCGGCCTCGGTGAGCCCCTCATTTGCGTAACGCCTCTCCACTCGGGCATCACCCTTCACATTATTGCACGGGTGAAATGTGCAGGGCTCGTCATGGCGCAGGATTGAGGGGTGTGTTCACAATAGTTATCGAATTTGTCCTTGCGCATCTCCAAAATTCAAGGTAGACATCACCGACGAATCGGTAGTTGATCATAGCAGTGCATGGAAAGATTGAAGAGAAGTATGAGGCACAACATCCTTGTCTATACTACAGCGACACAACATCAATCGATGCCCTGTTTAACGGTGAGTTTCTTTTAAGCTCAATCCTAGCATCGAAGCCTTCATCACAATTGCTTCATTTTAAACACATGCAAGAACTTTCGATGCCAAGTTGGTTTATACTAGTAAAACCTAGTCACGCCGGAGAATCATGCCATGGCAATGCATGCCATGGCAACTGATATGCTATTCAATTGTGTCATTACTCAAGGGGACACGCTCGCCTTGTGGTTTATGATTCTCAGTCTTGTATCGTTGGCTTAACGAACAGACACTCTAATCACGCCGGTCCTGAAAAAGGATTGGAGTTTTTATCTATCTATTTATTTATGATTCTCGCTTCTTTGTTATTCTTGGCATACTTTTCCATAATTACCATAATCACTGAAGCCTTGTATCTTCGTTCTTCTATAGTGCTCAATACGGTCATGCACTATGCAATTTTCTCCCCACTCTCATCATACTCTTGATTTAATCGTTGCTTTTAAAAATCGCAGGTCTCTCACTCTATTAGGAAGCCTTGGTCCGGGGGCAAGAGTATGATATGGGTACCACTAAGATGCGTCTCATTAGGTGTGACCTATGTGTATATGTATCAGAAATTCCTTTTTTGACCACATGTATACAACTATAATCATGTCACCTATAATACCATCTAGTTAGAATAAATTTTCAATATATTTCTATAAAAAAGTGGTTTTAAAAAATTCCATTATTTCTGGAGGAGGTAATCATATCATGCCCTTACCCTCTAGCTACAATGAGTTGGCTTTGAGTTGACTTACAAACGCTGGATCAGAATTAAGGAGCTCACCGCCGAGCGAACCATGCGCTTGACCCCTAAAGTAGAATAGAGCTCAAAATGGATCATTTGGAATCTGGTCAGCCCCTTGTTTACTATATTTAGATATTATGATATTGCAACCTTGTGCAGGTTGTAGAGTTTTTCCATACCTTTCAGAAAAGTCATTTCATGCTTCAAAATTCCTCATACTTTAGGAGATATTTATAGTCAAATTTTCAAAACACTATTTGAAATGTTCCCAAAAGTGCCCAAACTACTAAATATGCTCGTTTATTCTTAAATTTTGCCTAAAATAAATAAAATCGCACGAACTTAAAAAATTCATCAAATACCGAGAGCTTACTTTTTGTCAAGTTTTATTCTCCTGAGCTTAGAAATAAGGTTTTAAGGCATGCTCTCACCATTTGGATCTTTCATCCAATGATTTTGCACATGCCATTTTTATAATCAAAGAGGTGCCTTTGAAGTTTAATTTCAACATACCTCAATGTGAAAATTCAAGCATTTCTTTAGGTTCAGTAGGTCGCATGAGGGTAAAAGTTCCATACATATGTTCCTAACTAACTTAAGAACAATAATTTGAAGAGGCCACAGTTCAAATTTACCCTTAAAATTGGTTTTTCAGGCCCCCAAAACTGCCATAACACCTCAAAACCACCCTCTTCCAATGGGCAAGTTGGAAATTTTCAATTTTCAATTTCAGACCAGGCCCGCCTGATCAAGCGGCGGAGTGTTCCCCATCGGAGAGCTGCGAACGGGCTGCCACCGTGGCTGAAGCGCACTGCCATCAATGGCGTTGGCTGGGCTTAATAGAATGAAATGTAAGCATCTCCATTCCTACCTCGAGCAGGCAAGAAATGAGCATCACTCATATTCTTGTGAAACCGCGGCAACAGAATTCCTCTTAGCTGTGAGACGGGCCAAGTCCCTTGTGGAAAAAAAACTCTCACAGTAAATGGCTTCTCACAGCTTTGGAGCTCTGGGAATGTTCTTAACATTTTATGGAGGTGCTTACGGATTTATTCTGGTGGGCTGCCATCATGAGTTCGGGAGGCAAAAAAATGGTTGAGGAGCGAGACGACAAGGGTAAAGAGCCAGTTGTAGCGAAGGTTGAAGAGAAGTGCCTTTCTAAGCAATTGTCTGAGGCACAGCGTAAAGACAAGATCACCTTAAGAAAAATGGTTAGAGCATTAGTGCAGAGCAACATCCTAAGGATAGGCGATCCAGAGCATCAACTGGCTATACTCTTAGATGAACGTCTCAGTGATCAAAGTATGTTAGATGAACGTCTTAATCATCAAATTATGGGGAACCCACCAGCAATTCTCGAGAAATTCTCTATTCCTCGCGCAAGCAAGATCAAATCATGGTTCAGTAAGAGCTCGACCAAGAGTGGGCAAAATGGTTCTGTTCTTTCGTGTGAGTGGGTGTACAAGAAGCGTTTTGCTGTGAAGCTGTGCAAGCGGAGTACATTTAAAGCGGAGCGTGGTATGTTTAAGCATGAGTATGATATCTTGGATAAATGTCGTAGTCCTTTCATAGTTGGAGTAGTAGGGTATTGGATTTAGGCGGAGATAGTAAAAATGGTATTTTGCCCATCCTTTTTATGGAAGAAATGGAGTGTGACTTCGAAGGGCTTGTCAAGAAAGCCAAAGAGCAGAAGTTACGAAAAGGAACGAAAGGATTCTCAGCGCTTGAGACAATCAAGTTGATGCTTCCTATAGCCAAGGCCCTTCGGTTTCTACATGGCGAAGAGGTAGATGTAGCTCATAGAGACATCAAGCCAAGAAACATCATGTGCAGCAATGTAAGCGCTAAGGACTTTGATGATGCCATTGTGAAGCTTCTTGACTTCGGTGAAGCCACATTTGAAGCCTCCAAATCCTTAAAAGTTGACAAAGTAGGCACATCTGGATACATGGATCCCGTGATGTCCATTATAGATCCGAAGACAGGGAAGAGGAAGCCGTATGATGTGTTAAAGGCCAGGGCCCAGGAGTGCAGACGAAGCTGGATGCTGGAGAGAAACCACCGTTGCCGGATGATTTGCCAGAGTACTTGAGCTTCATCGTGCAGTGTTGCTGGTGGCGAGACCAACCTCGTCGGCCTTCATTCGAGGACATATGTAAAATGCTTCATCATGCCAAGCTTTTGCTCCTTGATAAGAATTACTCTGATGACCTAGACAATCTATTTTGCTACGAGGATGAGGGCGGTATAAACCGCAGCTTTGGTGACCAACGGTTTCTCCAATATTAAAGAAGATTCTCACTTCATTGGGCCTAATGGGGGAATTGCAAAGTTGAGCCTCGTGCTCTAAGAAGACTTTTATTACAGGTCCCTATTTATTGACCATCATTTATTGCTATATTGTAACAAGGCAATCAAGTGGAAGATGGTTCTTGTAAAGCACGAAGTTGATGCACGTTCACTTCTCAAGAGACTTAGCTCTTTTTATGCTCTTTAGACCACTTGACAAACATTGGCTCTCTTGTAAAGGATGCCTCATTTAAGAGGCAAGTCTGATATATGTGTCAAACACCCAAGTCAGACTTGGGTGTTTGACACATTCTATTGCCTCGTGTTTACAAGGACAAGATGTAATTTAGACACGGTCATCCACAACCAAGCACTTGTTGTAAAGTAGTGACTTTTGCTAATGCACAAATCTACATATTCTACAGTTGAAATTGTGAAATTTTAAATATTTTAAACTTTCTTATAAGATGTTTTAAAATCTTCAAACTATGAGATCTTTAGAGTATTGGTATGAGAAATAATACAATAGAACTCTTCAGTGCATAGTTTTGAGCTAAGACTATGTTTTTATACAAATGCAAAAACGTATATGTTATGAGGATACATTGCACAATAGAGTTACCTACCATTATTGTATTCATTTTAAAATGGTGTAAGACTTATGAAATCATTTGTGAGGTTTGAAATAGGGAGAGGAACACAAAAATTCAATTATCAAAATACATAAAACATTCTAATATTTGGGTAAGTCTCAAATGAACATTTGTTTGGAGGACTTTCATGTGACTTTTACTAAAAGTCAAGCAAAGAGTAACCATCCATAAGTAGCATCATGTTTTTCAACTCTTTCTTTAACGCATGATTGTAGATAGAATACCCTTTTATAACTAGGAGTTTTAGATATCGGCTATAACATTAGACTTAACCACATACCCTTCTTGCCCTCGTAAATTTTTTATATGTTAGGCATCTGAAATTGCTACCTACTTCATACCAAAATTCATGTTTAATTGGTCCACAATTTGGCCTTCATAATACCCATGAGATTTATTTGTTATATTATTTGGTGTTTGGATGCTCATAGCATATACACTACAAATCCAAATAAAGTTTTGTACTTGCATATAAAACAAGGACAAATTTCACCACTCTACTTAGTTTTCATTTTTTAATTTTCATCTTTCATCTTTCAGTTTTCATTTGTTAAATTTTCAATTTTCTCTCTACATTTAGGCGTGCCAACCCTTGAAATTCAAGATTGAACCAAAAGTGGTGAATTGGGCCTTTAGAAGTTTAAATCTCCCCACAAAGAAGGAACAACCATCTTAGATTGAGCATGAAAGACTATCTTTGGTTTCACATAATTGGCTTGCATTAGTAAAACATGCCCAATGTTTGAGAACCCAAAAACAATAGTTGCGTTCAATAAAATGCATGTCATTGACTCATATCGTATCACATGGGTCTGCATTATTTACCACACAAACTAGACTTGATTTGAGACCCCACCCAAAAAAATTCATTTAAAACAGAGTATGGATGACGAAGCTATGGCCCTCCAAAGTTGCTCTTTGTCATCCTTTGTGTTGATTTTTGATACATGGCACGTTTTGGGGTCAAACTTCTATAGTTTATTTTTTGAACAATGTACACTTTGACAATGTTGTTTCTCACCACAACCATGTTTATTTTGCCAAATGATAATCTAATGTATGTATTCTTAGCCTTAAAGTTGTAAACTCTCCCTACTCGCTTTGGTCAATATCAAAACTAGGTAGCTAATTTAAAGCTTATGATCTAACTTATTTCATTAATTTTCTTATTTTCAACCACATAAATAGGTGAACTATCAAAACTTTGGAGTTGAAAGCTTTCAAATTTAACATTAGAACTTAGAATCTTTAGTTTCTTATTTATTTTCAATTTTGTACAATTAGGTTCAAAGGCTTTTGAGTGATTTGTAAGAACTTTAGAATTTGATACTTTAGGGTTAGGTTTGGGTTTTTGTTATATTAACATTAACTCCTAGTTATTTTTAAAAAGATTTCTTTCCTACTTCTTACATTTGAACCTTGTGGTGGGACCCGAGGTCCCATACAAATTTTAAAAATTTATAGTTGCCATTGTTTCATCAATACTTAACACCTAGAGTTCTTTGTGTATTTAGGAGCTTGAAAACTTTTGCGATTTTCTACCTGTATGCACTCCCTAAGGTGTGATTTGTTTTACTTATTTTAGACTTCTATATGTAAAGTCTTGTACCCAACATTATTTTTAATTATTATTTCAAACATAAACGTTGGGTGTTAACCATTTGCAAGATCGTGACATGCAAAATTTGTGCAGACGTTTATTTGCGCATTGCTCAGTAGACATTGCCTCCATGGTGCAAAGGAAGATGTGAAGATTGTTATCCCAAAAAAATTGGTCATAGCTTTTCTCATGTAGGTAATCAAGTTGGATATGCTAATCCAAAATCTTAGAGACTCATTTCACTTTTTTAATCTTCATGCAAATAATAATCTAGAAGAACATCAAAAAAGATTGATATTGTGAAATATGCATCATTTTAGATATAATTGGTGTAAAAAATATCCAGTCCAAATGAATGGCTTGTAATGGCAAAACATGCACCATGTTTAAACGTCTACAACCAAAGCTATACCCACTAAAATGCATGTCATAAATTCATACCACCTTGAATGTATTTGTAATTCCTACCACTCAATTAGACTTGATTTTGGACCCAATCAAAAAAGATTCACCAAAGCCAAACTTTAGATTAAAAAGTTATGACCCGTCAAAATTTTAGCTTGTCACTTTAAAATGTTGAATTTTGAGATTTGGGGCATTTGCGGTTCAAAATTACACATTCTTCTGAAAATGTAGCAAACATGCCCATATCTAAGTGGCATCCCATTTCCAAGCTCAAAATAAATAGGCAAAAACATAAAAATTACACAAGGCACGGATCGTCCTTCACATGTTGCAAAAACCACCGATTTGTATCAACTTGCTGCATTGTTTATCTCGTACGATCATTTGAATTTGGATACAAAATGAGTGTTCACTGCTATTTGCTTAATAAAAATAAAAAACAAGCACTTACTACAATTTAGAATTACTCAAAATCAAAATTATGAGATGTATTATTTTGAGACTTTCAATGTATATGTTACTTGCCATCACAACTTTCCACATACTTCGACGACCATACTTTCTCCATAGGATTCCTGTGTGGTATACTAGAAGTGCCTTGGTTATGAGTGACTGTCTACTGAACATCCTTGTATACACATAAACAAATAACTGTCTACCTAACATTCTTGTATACACATAAACAATAGAATGTGCCAAATACCCAGGTCTAATATGATTCCTAAAATCTATCATTGCATAGGGATACTTATCTGAACCCTACATTCCAACAGAATTGAACACATGCACTAAGTGCCGGATGAAATGAGGCATCCTTTACAGCAGTGATCTAGAGAGCATAGCAAGAGGTGAGGCTGCCCTCTTAAGAAGTGAACCCTGCCACTTGGTTCTGAAAATTGTAAAGCTATACACACATGGTCACTATAGTGACCCTCAATGAAACTCATCGTAGTGTACAGAATGAGACTCAAATTCGTAACTTCCTCCTTCGGGCACAATGAAAACGCAAGTGAAATGTGAATCTCCTCTAGGCCTGCAAAAAATGTCTGTCATCGATATTGCGTTCCATGCCGTCTCCATCCTCATAGCAGAAGAGGCCGGCACGATCGTTAAAGAAGTTCTCATCATGGAGCAGGAGTTTGGCATTTTGAAGCATGGAGCATATGTCCTCAAATGAAGGCCGAGCATGTGGATCTGCACACCAACAACATTCCACAATGAAGCTCATGTATTCTGGCAATTGAGGAAGTGCGGGTCTCAGTCCACGATTTAGCATCTCTTGTACTGCTCTGCCGCGATCAATGCCGGTATCTCCCCAAGGATGTCTCCAAGTCAGAAGCTCTACAAACACCACAGCAAAACTAAAGACATCAGCCTTCAACAAATCATACCCCTCGGGGTTCCTCTTCCTCCTCCTTGTCATCGAATCCATAGTCCACATCGTGGGATCCATGTATCCATCTGTGCCTGCAACTCCGATTTCATCAAGTAGGACGTCTGAGGCATTTAATGTGGCTTCACCAAAGTCAATAAGCTTTACAAAGGAATCATCAAAGTCCCCACTTATATTGCTGCACATAATGTTTTGTGGCTTGATGTCTCTATGAGCTACATCTTCGCCATGCAGAAACCGAAGGGCCTTAGCTACAGGAAGCATCAACTTGATTGTCTCCAGCGCTGAGAATCCCTCTGCTCGTAATTCCCTGTACCTTGTAATGAGCCCTTCCAAGTCAGACTCCATTGCTTCCATCAAAAGGAAGGGACAATTAGCCCACGGCCACAACTCAAGTTCCCAATATCCTACTACTCCGACTATATAAGGACTACGATATTTGTCCAAGATATCAAACTCATGCTTGAACACATCCTCCACTATATCATTGTTCGGTTGCCGCATCTTCACAACAAATTCCTTTTCGTACACCCACGGAAACCTCAAAACAACCCCATTCTGCCCACTCTTGGTCGAACCTTTCTTGATAAAAGTCAAGCTGCATCGGATACGAAATTTGAAATTCGTCAAAAATTGTGGTGACTTCATACTTCGACCATTAAGACGATCTTCTAGCAGTACAGCCAATTGATGCTCCGGGTCACCTTCTCGTAGAACGTCCTTCTGCAATATTGTTTCGACCATTGTTTCCAGAGTGTCCTTGTCACACTGTGCCTTCAACGATAGCTGAGAAAAAAATCTCTCTGCTCGCTCTTGCTGATCAATGGAAAGAGTTTCAAGGTTACAGGGGTTGTTGACTCCTAAGCTCATGATGTGAGCCCCCCAACATAAATCCATACCCACTTCATGAAAATGTTGAGAACATTCCCAAAGCTCCAAAGCTTTGAGAAGCCATTTGCTGTGAGCGCTTTCATCCACGAGGAATTTGGCCCGTTTTACAGCTAAGAGGAATTCTCTTGCCGCAAATTCGCAAGATTTTGGGTGATGCTTCCTTCTTTCATGCACGAGGTAGGATAGAAGAAGATCACATTTGTTTTTGTTTAGCCGCAGAAAATCTGCTTCAGCGTGCCAATCATTCTCCCTCCATGTCTGAAGAAGTTCACTTATGTAGAGGCAATCTGAGATGATATCTATGCACGATGCGTAATTACAACGGACAGATACATTGAAGTGAACACTCACATCAGGATTGCTCCTGGGAATTGGTTCGTCTCCTGTCGAACACCACATGATATTCAAATTAACTTAGTTAAGTAGTTTCAGAAAACCTGGGCCTCTACCAAACAAATAAATGCACGTGACTGTACTTCCTAGATATGTGTTGAACACTCATGAACAAGTAGATCCACAAAAGACCAGATTTTTGAGGAGTGGAGTAAGCAGGGGCAAGAGTGGAGATTGAAGAGTCACATACCATAGCATTCGTTGATGACTACAGTTTGACTACCACTGCAAGTCCCCTGCTTTCACCGAAAACCACAAAAGTTCAGAAACAACGATAAATCACCTACTAGTGACTGCTGAAAAACCCTTGTGAGTGCCAATGGAAATTGGGCACTTTACAAATCCAAGCTGAAACCAAAGTGAAGGTGCTCACTTTTAACTAGGCAGTGGCACCGAAATGTCAACATTATCAGAAGCAATATTGAGTATGGAGGTATGAAAATCGATACTCTTACAAGGATGTATCAACTAATAGTTTACAGAATAGAACTCATTAATTGACAAGAGGTAGTCTGAAACAGATTCCATCTACCATGATCCAAATGAATACTCGAACTGATACAGTCCGACCCACTTACCTCATCCATAGCAATGCGATGTGTGGAGGAATTTGCAGAACGTCCTCAAGCATGAAAACACGCTCAATATTGAACATCTAAAGCTCCTTAAAGCCCCTTAAGCATGTAGACGACGACAACTGTAGTCTCTGATATTGCACGCGTCGAAATTCCAAGATGCTCTGTTTACCGACAGATTGATTGATTTCTCTACGTCTCTAATGTGGTTGTAATGAGATCATTGCGATGGCATTTAGGCTGATAAAAGCCGATCTGAAGTTGCTGTCCTGTCTGCAATAGGACGCAGAACAACAAGAACAGTGATAAGCTCAGAGATTGAGCAAGGTGATTATCTACGGAATATCACGGGGTGCGCTCTATGAAAGCAAACACAGCCGACAACTCTACCAAGGCTAGGGTTCCTCACTAACTCCCTCCTCCCTAGCCAAGTGAAATTAACGCATCATGCCTTTCAACCATGATATACAGCATGCGAGTGCAAGTAGCACCAAGTAAGATCTTACTTCTACTTTATATAAATATGCAGATGAAGGTCTCAGCACATACCCTACTTATCGTCTCAGCAGGCTTGCCCGGTGTCTGCAGCTCCAGATCAGGCGATTTCGTAAGGAGGATGACCGTGCAAAGGCTTCATTGGCGAACTGCGGTGTCGGTATGCACTTCTCCCAGCAAGTCGGGAGCCGAAGCAGGCATTGGAAATCCTCCGCAAGAAACACGATCGATGTTACTCCCGAGTCATCAACGGAGCTGGATAGGGAGACACCATATGATATTCATAGATTAATTAAGTTGTATTGAACCTGCAAATGACCAAGTTCTTCAGGGCTACTACCACACACTTCTAACTGCATTTATAATTACACTGGCTAAGTATGTGTATAACTCATGAACGATAAGACCTACAGCTTTTTGGGGTGGAATGAGCAGGGGCAAGAGTGGAGGATGAAGACTCGCATACCATCGCATTTAGAAGTGCATACATTTTGCATACCCCTGGAGGTCCCCTGCTTCCAAAAAACCACTAGAATTCAGATTAAACAAGTAACTACTCAACATCCCTTGTTACTGACAAGTCAGTTTTGCTTGCTTCATTTGTACATTGTGTATTTTCCAGCTGGAAGTGAAACGAGAGTTCGTAGTTTAGATCAGGCACTGGGACTGGAACTAAAGTCGAACATTGACAGAAGCTTTTTGAAGAATGGAATTATGAAAACAATATTCTTACAAGGAGGTTCCGATAACACTTTAACCCCTACAGTCGACTGTTGGTACTCGTCAAATCCACACTCTTTCGATGCAAGACCAAAATTCTAACTTTTGACGTAATCTCAAGTATATACCCATAAGATCTTATACCTAACTTGTTCATGTATGTGTGTACCAAAATATAGTTCCAAATTCCTTACCAATTGTGAGATCGTAACATTCAAAGTTGAAAAATAAGTCTTTTTCTTTGTTGCAAAATGGGTTCGAAGTTTTTTGTGAGCCAAAAAATCAATTTCAAGAGTGAATTTAAACTAGGCTCTTTAGATTCTATTTTTAAGTACAAAAAATAAAACTTGAAAAGAAGTAAAACCGCAATTTTTGGTGAATTTTTGAAGTTCTGGTTATCTTATTTTGGGCAGATTTTGAGAATAAACGAGCATATTTTGCAGTTTGGGCAGTTTTGGGCATATTTCAAATAGTTTTCAAACTTTGACTCAAAATATCTCTCAAAGAAAAAGAAAGAGGAATTTTGAAGCATGAAATGACTTTTCGGAAAGGTATAAAAAATCTCTTCAACCTGAAAAAAATTTCAATTTCATACAAGCTAAATATAGTAAACAAGGACCAGACCCCAAACGACCCGATTGGGGCTCTTCTCGACATTCGGGTTGAGCATAATAGAGTACATTACATGACGTATCGAAGATGATTAGGTAGTCCGAAACAAACTCAATGCAACATAAATACGTGAATGATCCAGTCCGAAACAAACTCAATGCAACATAAATACGTGAATGATCCAGGCTAAGCTCATTTACCTCACCCATAGCAATGTGATTTGTGGAGGAATCTGCTATACGTCCTCAACTTGAAAACAGGTACAGTAATGAACACTTATAGCTCCTGCAGCATGTTGACGATGAGTTAGCCACACATTGGGGTCTATTGCTGTCCTGCAGTCTGAAATTCGATGCAAAACATTAAGAATCAGAAACCTGCACTCAAAAGATCTCTCAAGCTCTGAGGTAGATTGCTCGAAATTAACGCAATACCAGAAACAGCTCAGTAAAGCTTCAACCTAGAGGTATATTAAAGTTCTCAAGTCTAATTGTCCGTGTACCAATTATTAAGATTGTAAGGTGTCAATTTAGGGCATGATTGTAGAAACACCTAGATGTCCACCTTCAAAATTCTTAACAAATCATAAAAAAGTCCAGATTTGATGATTCCACTCAATCTAGTCTTCCACTTCCTTTCCAAGTAATCAAAAATGCTCACAAATAATCATAAATGCCCTAAACTAGATATCGAGCCATTATTGAGCAGTGCACGAGAAATTAGGGTTACATGCTGAATCCTACTAAAACGATGATAAGCTCAGATATGTGAGCAAGGAGATGACAAAACTTTTCGGCATAGGAGAGATTCAAGTGCGGGACTAGATATTCCAGATTAAACAGCAATTTACTGTCTATAAGCAAAGGTCTGCTGCTCCCGTTATCCTCTAGAGTTATTCACTAGTGAGTGGAAGCCACAATGCCTTTCAAGCAATAAATTCGACCTGCCTGTGCACGTCGCACTTAAATCTTACTAAAGTTCTAGTAAATTGTGCATATGAAGGTCTCAGCACATACCTCAGATGATCGCCTCAGCAAGCTTGCACGGTGTCTGCAGCTCCAAACCAGTGAGGTCAGCCCGACTATGCTAAGTGCTGTGTCGGTAACACTTCTCCTAACTGGTCCGGGAGTGCGCAAGTCGAATCGTCGAATGCCGAAGCAACACTTGAATTCCGCGTCCTCAACGGATCTGGATCGATAATCGGTAGGAGAGTTAAACAGAAGTAGCCTAAAAGCCCGTTTCCATGTGCTGTACAGTACGCCCGACCGGTATTTCCGATGGGGAGCAGGTCAGTTCCATTTTTCCCAGCGCGCCGTTCCTGTGACGGGAGCCTGCAATATTCGGGCTTGCCGGAGAGTGAGGGCATGCAGCCCGAACAGTAGTTGAAGAACCTGGCTTGAGTTTTCGGCACTCTTTGAACTTGTCGGATCTTATTTGGTGATAAGTAGTGCTCCATGATGAGGGTGGAGCACTGATCCTTAGGGCCCATTCCCATGTGACACCCGTCCCCATAAAATTGAGCGGGTCTCCAAAAGGCACGACATGCAGACAACATTATATTTGGATGTCAAATTAGTCACCTTCTTATGATGCATTCAAAAAGTGAAATGCTACAATTCAAATCCCAATTTGTATGAGTGCTTTTGTGCTTTGGAAGGATTGTGGTTGGTAGGTTGAATTGTACATAAACATGTTGAAGGTTGCAAGCTCATCATTGATTGGTCCATTCATGATGCCCAAGTTTCAAAAGTGCACTATTCATGATACCCAAGTCCAAAAGATGCTGCGATCCAATTTTGGGTTGCCCGTTTCAAACCCCAAGCACCTTTTAAGGGTTTACAGGCCCCTTTGAAGATTGAGGTGGTATTGTGTAGGACACGAGCTTTGTGCACCACCTGCCTAATTTGCACCTTGAAAAGTGGCCCGCGATAGATTATTGGGGAGCTACAGTGAAAATGCGGGTACGGGTCTCACATGCGAATGAGCCCTTACTTTTTAATATTTTCTCTCCTCCACATGAATGTACGGTCGAGTGTCCTAAAACCACCACCTTCCCCATCTCTGATATGTAGACCTTTCTTAAACCACCACAGTTGATATCCAGAAACACCAAATATTGACCAATCCCTGCAAAGAAAAAGCTGGTGGTTTTGGGTACCGCATGGTGTGACAATGGGAAAACCTACAGATCGGGTTTGGGTCACGAAGTACTTTTACCTTCAGAAATTTGTATCTATTTCAGTATTGGGCAGAAAATTCCGAAAAAAATTGCATTCTGTTAGAAAATAACTTTCCTACATGGGAAAAATATACCCCAAGAATAACTCTGCAAAAAAAAGCTCATAATCCTTAAGTTGGTGGTTTTAGGGCAGTCGACCTTAGCCACTGACACTCGTTCTATTTCCCGACAAACGCTCTAAAATTGTTTGAAGGGAAGCTGGGCTACTGTGGTGCAAAGTCCATCGACTACAGTCGATTCGTGAGATATATATAATCTACAGGTTCCATGGCTCCGGAGATGCCTGCGGATATCCTAGAGGCATCATAATTTGAACAGTCGAGCTCGGAGTTCTGACCATCCATCGACTGAAGATTTTATTATTATTTTATTGTTTTATTAAGGGACTCTTTATATATAAAAACTCCGGTCCTTTTTCAGGGCCAACGTGATTAGAGTGTCTGTTTGTCAAGCCAACGACCTAAAGCCCACCGGACAGAAGGACCTTGGTGCAGGGACTCTTTACATGGGGAGTCAAGGTGAACAAATCTGCAAGGAGAGTGAAGGTGAACAATCTGCAAGGGGAGTCAAGGTGAACAAATTTGCAAGGAGAGTCAAGGTGAACAAATTTGCAAGGGGAGTGAAGGTGAACAAATCTGTAAGCCAATTAATTCATATTTTGAGCCCAATTGGCTCCATTGGCCACCTGGAGAGCACATAAAACAATTATTGAATTGGAGGTTAATTTCCCATGTGTAAAGCCCTTGGGCCATGGGACCGGTTCGTATTATTTGCTACAGACCATGCTTTTGATTTGTTCATGTTGAAGTATTTTAGTGAAATTATGATTTTGTATGTTTTCGAGTTCCCCTTTCTTCATTTTTTTGTTAATGGTTCTCTATCTCCAAACTTCCATTCCGAACTCGTATCTTTTATTAAGAGTTCCTCGTCCCCCAACTCTCCTTATTGGATTCCATCATTCTTTCCTTGTCCCCATCCCCTATTCCTATTTTTTGTTTCCGGTTTCTATTTCCCCTATGTACCATTGATCTCCACTTCACTCATTCTCTGCTCCCATTTTCATGTTCCATATTATTCCTTGTCCCTTTGACTCCTTATATTGTTAGGGTTTAAATAACTCTTAATAACAAACAAATACCACTTACGGAAACCCTTCAAAATCTTTTAAAATCTTTTAAACTCTTCATGCCGTGTATACATGACCAGATGATGATGACCATGACCATGACCATGCATGTATGGATGGCAAAGGACAAACAAATCGTATTCTTTTATATATTGAGATTTTCGTTGTAGAGACTAATAAAAAGAAATCTTTTGTGCAAGAGATGAAGAGATGTAACTAGCTCTAGGCTTCATTGTGTTCAGCAAAGCCAGACCATGGTTCGAGCTAAGAAATGTGTCAGGGGTTATAAGCAGACAAGAAACTATGATACATCTATATATCAACGGGACGGTCTTCATTTTGGCACCATGTCTCTTGGAATCGATTGAGTAGCGATGCTTTGATATGCAAGTTCTTGATGCATGCTTTTTGAGTTTTGTTCCAAGCGAGTCTTCTAGAATCAATGATTCCAGGATTCATGATCCCCAGGCACCCAAACGATGGCTTCTGTTTTCTCTTTTGACCATCTTGTGGTGGTGAAAACCAAAGCATTACAAGCTTGCCACAAATTCTGAAATTTCCTCACTTGGAAGCATTGCACAGAATGCCTAGCCAGTTAGGAGGAATGTAGTTCTTTTTCTTTTGTCGAGTCACTCAATGTAATCGTACACCGCCTTCAGAAAGATATCTGCGACAGTTCTCCCACAACCACCTGCCCGTGTTCTTTTGGGCACATGCGGTACAGTGCCCACTGCTAATCCAAGATACGTACCTGCCGTTGCGTATGGCATCCGTAGCCCTTCAAACTCGTCTCGTGTTTGCACAGAAAAAGTCTACGGGAGAGGGTTTCGTGTGATTTTGCTTTGCTCTCGACGTTCCTGAGTTCCAGAAGGCTGAAACTGGGGTTGCTTGCTACATCTCCTTTCGTGCTCTCTTAACGTACGCTCCACCATAGTGACAACCCCACATATCCCTGTAGCCTTAGAGCAGAAGTTATTTCGTCTCGGACTTGTTGATCTGCTCACGATCTCTTTCATTTCCATGAACGGCTGAAGCCTATCCGAACATCTATGCTTCAGTGTGGAGCTCTTCAGACAGGACGAGCAGTATTGAAGTACCACAGGTGTAGGCGCTACTCACATCTTCGCGCGCGTAGGATCAGCGGCAGCGGTTGCTAGACGGCAGTCCCTGCAGGATCAGTTTGTTAGGTAAGTGTTTGGGGTTGAGATTCCTCAAGCAACACTTGTTCGTCAATTTACACACTTTGCTTAACTGCCGAGAGTCACTTTTGATATTTGCTTAGACATTTACTTCCCTTAACGTTGTGTTCAACAGATGCTAGGTCCTTCGTTCTCACTGTTCCCTAGTCGCAACTGTGATTGACTGTCTACTTGCTCTTTCAGAGGGTGCGCATCTGCTAGAATACCCCGGAATGGTGAATGGTACCTGGCTTTCACTCTACACTACTGAGGTTAGTGTTGCGTGCATGCGGGGTTTCACGTCGTCTTCATTCCACTCTTACTCAAAGGGTATCTAGCTTTCTTGGTTGACCTGACGAGAAGTGGTGTCACATCTTATGCTCTGTTTATGTCCTTTGTGAGGAGGATCGATTTGCGAGTACGTAGGGCACTGTCGGTGCGCAGTCGGTACGCACAAGTGTTGTGACATAAGACTGATTCTATCAGAGCTTGTTGCAGACAGAAATGGTAGGTTTAGATATCTGGATGGAGGGTAATATATATTGCTGAAGGTTCTGGAGAGCATTACCATCGGGTTAGTATGACTTTATCATATTGATTTCCATGAAGTTTCTGTTTTCCATGAAGTTTCTGTTCGATGTTTGAGGAGTGCGTAAAAGATGGACACACGTACTTTCTTGTCAATGTCCATTGGCTTGTGAGTCATTCTGTGCAACTCGACTTCACTGCATAATATGTTGAACTCATTGGTTCTGTTTTGCAGACGTATCCGTTAAACTGGGATGCATTCTTGTAAATTGGGGAAGATTGAAAATTCCAGTCTCTTTTCAAACTTCAAGATTTTTAAGTCCGCGAATACATCTCAAATAGCACCTGAATGGTAACTGAAAATAATATACGATTCAAAGATTGGAGTTCTAGGAAACCGACAAGAGTCATTAGCTTGGCTGTCATTGCATGTAGTGATTGTAGTCGTGTAGACTTTCAATTTGTACCGCACTCTAACATCCTTGTAGCACAATCTTATAACTTGCCAGGTGATTGCCATTTCTAGTGGATTCAGCATTAGTGCTTTGGCTAAGAAGTTCAAAGTCACAACGGATGAATCGACATGATGGATTCAATGCGGTTTGAGTCATCAAGAAGTTTCAACCACGATGACAGGGCTCCTGAAATTGAAATTGAAATTGAAACTGACAAGTTCCAAACGGTTGGAAATTTGTCGAAGGGCCAGGAAGTTAGTGCAAGCTCGTCCTCAAGTGAAGTAGACTTTGTGCTACTGTGCGAGGACATTGTGAAGAAGATAAAAGAGATTTTGAAACGCAGAATTGTGTTGAATAGGAGACAATGCGATACTTTGGCAATGAAGCTCTCAGAAAAGGTTGCTTGCATCCGGGAGGTAGTGGAGTCTTGCGGGAGGGACAAAGACGCCCTTGAGCCACTTTTAAAAACGTTGTATCGATATTACCGGAAGGCAGAAGTACTTGTGGAGCAATGTGGAGGCGAAGACTGGTTAGTAGCAGCAGTTTTTCAACTTGGTAATACGGCTTCATTTTCATATATTGAGCGTCATATCAATCTTGTGGGAATAGGTATTCTTGAGCATGCCAAGAAATATTCAGCTGTACCCAGCACTACGAATCAAAGTGCATTCCTACCGGAAGTAGCTGAATCTTGTGGCACGAGGGAACTCAAAGATGAGGATGACCTGAGGGTGTTGCTTGAATCCTCAAAATCTTCCTTGTATTGGAAGAGCTTTACGAGAATCCTTTCACAGAAAGATTCAAAGTTGCAAAAAGATTCAAAGTTGCATCTTGCTCGATACTTGTTGAAGAAGACACGCTTCAATATGAAAACTAAACCTTTGAGGCATTCAGAAAACAAGAATGAGTCAGGGATGCGGAAAGGTTCTTTGTTGAAGAAGAGGAACTATTATTCACTCTTCAAGCATAGAAGTGAACCTCATGAATGGAAAGTCTTGAAATCAATTTTGTGGAAGAGGAATAATGTGTCTTCAAGGACATGGGTTCAAGATTCCAAGTTTCTTGAAGATGGATATGGTCAAGGTTTATGGGAGACAAGTTGGTTGGGGGTGCCATGTGCTATGAAGACGTTTCATGTAGGTTTGAGGCCCATGTTCATGACGGAAGCATTGATTATGGCAAGGTTAAAATATCCTTCCATTGTGGATTTTATATGTTGTGGTTATGGATCTCAAAAAGGAGATCGATTTATTGCAATGGAGCTTATGGAGAAGAGCTTGTTTGACTTGATTGAGGAACGGGAAAGTAGTGGTGCTTACTTTTCACTTGATGTTGGTCTTGATATCATATGGCAAATGGCAGACGGAGTAAGGTTTTTACATGGAGTTGATGTTGCACACTCTAAGTTGGAGCCCAAGAATGTGGTTGTGAGAACATTGGAATCTCCATACCATGAGGATTATTATTGTGTGAAATTGATGAATTTTGGAAGCTGCAAGGTGGAATATTTAAATGTGCAGACCCCAGCGGTAATGGATAAAATGAGGTGGTTTAAAAAAGATGCACATGACTTTGCCATGACTTGTGAACATGTCCTAAGTCTCAGTGAACCATTCAAGAATTTTTCAGAGTTGGACATACACAAGATTGTGATAGCGAAAGAGCAAAGGCCCAATCTCATAAGAGTATGTCACGAGTTGCTTGATCTTATGAAGGAATGTTTGAGTGAAGATGTGACTTGGTTCCCCAAAATTTGTGAAAAGTTGAAAAATATTATATTGAACAATATGCTAATGCCTTTCCGTACGGTCCCTCCGAAGAACATCAATATGGGAGTGTATGACATCAAGGAAAGCCAAGACCAAACCAAGGAAGGAGACACTAGCTCCTCCACACGAGGAGAAGTTTCTCTTGTTGATGAAATGGTTTCAACAAGGAGTGATTCCAAAAATGATGTAAGTTACTCATTGTGAAACTTGAATTATGTATCAATGTCATTCACATTAGAATTCCAAGAGGACAAAGTTTGGTCAACTCATACTTCTTGCATCTATTGCATGAGTTTGAGATTGAATTATGTATTTTAGGTTGCATGCTAACTTCATAAATAGTTGCAATTTTTGATTGCAAGTACCTTCTCAATTGATCGATGAAATCAAGCTATTACTAAGTTTCATTTATTGCAGACATTTGGATTGCGGAATCTCATGGGGGACAACTTTGTGATTGATCTGAGTAAGGATTTGCTTAGTGTCACTCCCAGTGGATATGTGATAAGAACCAGCTTCACTGACGGACATGGAGTATCACAGCCTTGCATCCTAAAGAGGTGTGACGTCGTGGACGAGAGTCCACCCGATCTAGCACGACTTCAACATCCACATGTGGTGCATTTGATGGACTTTTGGATTGAAGAGAATTTCTTGTTTTTAGTGATGGAGGTTCTGGATGGTGATCTCACAATGCTCATTCTGAGGACCGCGAACAGTACTCCAATCTCACTTCATGTAGCAGTCGATTTGATGCTGCAAATAGCGAAAGGCATGCTTTACTTGCATAAAATGGGCGTCTCATATACACTTCAGTGTGACAATGTACTGTACAAGTTGACGGATCGGAACAAGACCGAGGCTTTTCGAGTGAATGATGTGCTTGTAAAGTTGGGTGGTTTTGGATGCTCAAGGCCGCCACATCTGGAGTCGGAGAGTCAGAGTGCGGCAGATTTCGGTCTGACTTGTTTGGAGATACTGACCGGATACAAAAGGTCTGACAAGACATCGGAGTCGAGTATTCCAGAGGCTACGCCGCCTATTCTAAAGGATATTATTGCTAGTTGTCTAAAAACGCGACCAACGTTCTCAAGAATTGTTGAGGAGCTAGAGCGGGCTCAGTCTCATATACAACGGACTTATAGTGACGATTTCATTGTCCCAAGCCAGAATATGGAACCCGACATCGTGCAAACCGAGACGGATTGTGGCCCTGAAGAGGTAACATCAAATTCTTACAGTGCTAGACTGAAACTCAAACCATCGAGATACTTGGTAGTTGTAGTGTCTTCAAACAACCATAGTCGACTGTCCTTGCCGCTTTGTTGCCGCTTTGTTTCGATGGCATTCAGTAATTTGTGTTTATGAGCCACATGGTTGACACGTTTTTCATGAGGCTAATGTACAATAAAGTTTGGTTCACCAGATCTTCGTCGTGCACCAATTGCATCCACGACTTGGCGACACTTGCACTTCTGTTCGTGCTACCTTGGTCTTCTTCCATGGCTTGCGCAAGGTTTCCGAAGAATGGAGAGAGACATGGATGACACGTGATAACACGCTTGTATGGCCGGAAACGTGGTTGCCGGAGGACTTGGGTGCAGAGAATATACGCGTCCTTTCTGTGTCGTTCGAAGAGAACCCAACTGCGAACAACAACTGCAATCGAGATGAGATAGGCAAGAATCTTGTTGAGAGTCTGGTTCTCAGGTAGTCTTCTATCCAATCGTGGTCCCTAAAAGCTGTTTCGAATTTCAGCAGTTGCTCGTCATGGTTTGGGATCAAATTTGTTTCGGAGGCCGGGAGAGTTCTACTATGGAATTGTATACTTCTGATGTCTTTGTCACGATTTTTGGATAGCTTGAAAACATTCAGTCATGATTTGCTATAGCTTGCAGACTATGTGCATGATTGTGCTCTTGAGGCTCAGACGTGACTCATCATTAAACCATTTGTCGTTTGTCGTTGCTTGTATATATGCAGCCCCGATTGGAAGCTTGGTGAAAGTGGGGAAGCGATTTTCTTGATCGGCCATAGCTTCGGAGGTGTGCTGATCAAATACTTGGTTACCGAGGCTGGAAACTCGATTAAGAACAACACAGGCCAGCAAGAGGCGCTGAAGTGCGCGAAGTTCTTGGGGAGATTGGCAAAGATTGTATTTTACAGTGTGCCTCATGCTTCTACCGGTCAGGAATTTGAGAACTATGTCTCCAAATGCAAGAAGATTGCTCCGTTGAAGCGAAGCTCCTTTCTGCAGTCGCTTAAGGGAGACACACATTTTGTTGCAGAAATGAACAGGCTGAGTACCGATTTTGAAACTGCCATGCCAGAGAAGCTGCAGATTCTTGCATTTCTTGAAGGGAAAGCCATGAGCAAGGTACTTCACTAGATTCTTGAAGATTTTCGGATCTCATCTAGATCATCTAGAAGACTTTGTCTATTATCAATATCTATTGTGATCCTACATCGAGATTGTGATTGCGCATAACGGCCAACAACCATAGCTCCTGAACTTGACATGTGGTCATGAGTTTACGAAGTGTATTTGCACTTTTTGTTCATTCGCACAGAATTGGTAGAACAACAAATAAATCTGCTTCCTGGTATAGCTACGTGTTCCCTATATTCAGGGTCACCGTATAATATTTCACTCGTTGAAGTACAAAAGCTTGAAGAGCTACTAAAGCTACATTTTGGATTTGCTTGTGCAGGAATTTGTCTTGGTTACCGAAAAATCATGTGCAATTGCATCAAAGATCTGTGAGTGGCACAAGATTGATAAAGACAACCATTTCGAAGTTTGCCGACCGAATTCAAAGAATCATGCCGGTTACAAGATTTTACTGGAGCATCTTCACCAACATCTGGATGTACTGTCTAGCACACATGATTCAGATGTCACACCTATGCTTGAGAGACGTCAAAGTGACGACGTGTCCAAAGCTTCTGAAGCTTTTCCTGCTGAAAATGTCAGCTATCGGGCGGAGAGTTCCTCTGGATCTGCCATTTTCTCTGCGACTCCTGAGCATTCAACCCTTCCGAATAGCGACTCTGATACAGAAAGCCATCGTAGCAGGTACATCCTCTCTTTCTTCTTCAGTGATACGTATCACACTCCTGGGTGTTCATGTTCTTCAGAAGACACTAAAGCTTCTAGGCACATGCAATCGATTGCTAGGTGTCAATTTAAAAGTATATGTGTTCTCATGTAGTGAGAGATTTTAGAGAGACAGTGATGTGATCTGCATGTCCTGCGGGTCTGGTTCTGTCCTGATTGCATTGTAAACAAGTCAGTCTGGTAAAAAAGGAGGTTTGAATTTGAAGCAAACCTACGTCGGAAAAGCATTAAACCGTGGGCGTCACCTTCGGCTGGTTTCTGGGTCTCTACCTGCTGTGGACCTTGTGTCGGAGTACCTGGGTAGAACTTGGTCAGTGAACTTCGGAGGAGAGCGAGGATGATTATTTTGTGCCCAGTTCTTACATTGTAATCAGGTTGTGTGTCTGAGCAAATTGTGTGTGAGGATAAGTTGCACAATCAAGGTAGGTGTTTTGAAACTCCTTGGTCTGCCCGGCGTCACTTAGTTACATGCTACCGCTCAAAGGTGTTTGGGTTCTGTGAGGTCATAAGTATGTTATGTAGACGTGCTTATTGATTCTTCGTCGTGGAGTACCCGTAGTGCTTCGAGATGGACAGAGATTGGCGGATGTGGAAAAGTAGATCTATCTGAGAAAGAAGATCTATCTGAGGTGAGTTTAATCCCCTTCCAATTTTGTGAATACTGAACTTAACTATCTTAGTTACAACTTCAATCCCGACATGGGCAAAGAGTTCACCATAATGATGATATTCTTATATTACAAAGAATGAAAAGTATATCATAGGAATTTCATGCATGATTTGAAGAATGGTTGATAGATTTACACAAGAGAATTGCTTCTAATTGAATCAAGGACTATGAAGTATGGTAGGCTTTCTAATCTATGTTGATGAACTACAGCTACTTGAATCCGTGGATGTAGAAGCCGACCCTTCAAGTGACAATGACCACTATTGGTGAGTTGTTGGTACACTGTTTTGTAGATATGGTAAAAGGTTTGAGTAGCATAGTAAAATATATGCATTATTTTGCTCTATCATGCGCTATCATACGGCAATCTTATGTAAGAGCATTTGTGTTATATTTGAAAATGCAACTCTTGTTTGTGACAATTGTGGAGATAATGGAAGGATACATGAGCCATTGAATTCTTGGTGGTGGGTTTTTTGAGAATCATATGTGTGTTTTACATTTGTTGGTGTTGTAGGGAACCACAATTGGAACCAAAGCACAAGATATTCTTGAGCCATAGTTGGGCTCAAAAAGACTTCGCGGAACAATTGTGCCTGGATTTGGAAAGACATCATTATTATCCATTTTTCGACAAACAACGAGATAGCTTACCAAAGGGGAGAAAATTCTCGGAACTTATCTTCCACGCTGCAGAGCAATGTGATGTTGCGGTATTGATCTTGTCCGAAGACTTTTTTACACGTTCAAAGTGGCCCATGCTAGAGTTGGTGCGTTTTTCGGAAGTTCAGAAGGAAAACTCTAGTAGGCTTTCTATTCTCCCTGTATACTTGGGAGTATCACGAGATGAATGCACAAAGAATGAGGCAAGACGTTCATATTGGCTCTCTATGTGGAGAAAGTGGGCACAAATTGACGATAGAATAGATGTTGACAAGTGGAAGGAAGCATTGGGAGTACTTGCTTTCTCAAGTGGAATTGAATATGTGAAGGATTTGGGAGAAGTTATGTTGAGAAAAGAGATTGTAAATGCTATACAACATTTGGTTCCACCACAAATGCATTGGAGTGCTAGTGAGGACTTTGTTCCACCTCAAATTCAAGGGTCAACTCGAATCTGCAAGGTAATTAAATCTCCTACTAGAGTGCAACTTGTGCACAATTGAGAAAAAATTGCATGAGGGAAGTGTGGACATGATCTAACAAGGCATATTGAGGAACAAAAATTGTAGTCCAAGCAAGGGCTTGTATCTAATAAGGTGGTTTGTATTGTTGTGGTTGAATGTAGGTAATTATTGAAAAGTTTGTACAGACGAAACCGTCGCAAATGTATCACGCTCGAATAGTGGGTGTATATGGCATGGGGGGAGTTGGGAAGACGACTTTTTGCAAAGTTCTTTGTAATGTACTCTTTACGAAGTTCCAAGGGAAAGTGTGTCATGCGGAATTGGGAATGAGAAGTTCATTTGAGTTGTGGAATCAAGTACGGAAGGATTTGACCAACATATATCATGGCGATTTGACGATCTTAACCGACAACGAGATGGTTTGAATCATTTCTTGCTATTGTAGAGTATAATGGCATCTAGTTGTGTAATATGTATTTGTGCTTCTTTTCTTTTCGTGGGGTTGAAGAGAGCACAAGGAATGATGTATATAAACATCAAATGTGGTGGAATTTTGAGTTGGCTAAGGAGGAGAGTGATTGAATTGACAAACATGCTAATCAATTATCTTGTGTTGCTTTGGTACCATTGCAGGCTACAAATTTGGCAGTCAAAGAACGTATACGTCAACCAGTATTTTTAGCTCTCGACAATGTGTGCCAAGAGTCAATTCAAGAAGCCAATGGTTATTTAGAAGTGTGTGCCCGTAATGGTAGCATTGTGATGGTAACTGCTCGCACTGTCGATGTCCTTCATCGCTTAGGCATTGATGAAAGAGATCGCTTGGAAATGCCGGAGTTGGATGAGGAAGATGCAAAACAACTATTTCTCTATCATACAACTTGTGGAGTTGAATTCTTCGATGAAGATGATAACCAAAAAGTCTTACATTGTGTCAAACAATGTAAGTTTCATAAAGGTGCAAATATGGGTGAGCATTTTCATCCTTTAGCACTGCAGGTTTTGGGAGCTCAATTGGGAAGTTTGGGACCGTATCCATCAATATGGATGGAGAACCTACAACAAAAACGTAATCAATTTGGAGAGGAGCACCCAATATTTAATGTCCTTCGAGGAGCTTATGACTCCTTACAGGAAGAGGATCAACTTTTATTTATGGACATTGTTCTCTTCAACTCATCTCAAAAATCGACTGGTTTTTACCATGTCAATCCTCTCTTAGGAGATATGCGCCAGATGTTTTATCTTGACATATACGAATGGTTAAGTATCGTACATGGAGTTCAAGTCCAAATTGTTAAGAATCGGGTAAGGACCTTGAGCCCTTATTCTCATGATGAAGTTATAACGAGTTGGGTGCACTGTTTTTTACAAACTGCTCATGTACGTGAACATGTCAATAGTTTAATAAAGTTTTGGTTTCATGTGTGTGGAAATTTCAGTTGCAAGGTCTCAAGGCCAAGTCATTACTTCAAGATATTGGTGACACTTCTCATGGTGTGAGTATTCATGATTTGTATTTTGAGTTGATCGAAATGGAGGTGAAAAGTGGTGCTTGGGATACTGCACGTTTGGTGTGGTATAATGGGGAAGAAGCTCATCATTTGGTCCCTAGAGTGGGGCCAAGAGAGGACTTCAAAAGATTTTCTTTGAAGTATGATGCCTCTGTGTATGTCTCTGGATGGAAGAAAACGCTTGAAGGAATCAGGTGGCAAAACTTATCTAAGGTTGAGGTGCTACAACTCTTCATTAGTGACATCGAGGTCTTGAATGTGGGAGATCTACCAAACTTGAAAAGCATGGTGTTGAAATGGGGAGACCGTGATATTCACCCTAATCACCATGTTAACTTGATCGGACTCAGGGAGTTGAGGAATCTTGGATGGCTTGAATTATGGAACATTCATCATGCATGCTTTGTGGAAATTGAATGGTTGACATCACTTCAGGTATTGCGGTTAGGTACATGGAGAAAACAAGAGAGAGGGCCACTATCACCAGTGATGGTTGCTCAACTACCAAATCTACACAGGCTCACAAAGTTGCAGGTTTTACAGCTTGATTCTATACCAATCAAAAGTTTACCAAGCCTCGAATGCCTTGCACTACTCAAAGCATTGTGTTGCACCGAACTGCATTTGGCAAGGTTACCGGATCTCTCGGGGTTATCATTGTTGGAAAGTATCGACCTTTGTTCGTGTCACGAGCTGACAACTTTGGATAACTTTGGAAATCTACCTGCATTGAGGTATCTCAACGTCTTTGCTTGTTCCAAGTTAGAGAGGTTGCCGGATCTCAGGAGCTCCAAGAAACTTCGATTCCTTGTCCTATGCCGTAGTGGAATCCGCCTCTTCTCAAAAGACATAGCAATTCTCGCTAAATTGGAATTCAATGTGCGGGTTTTTGATGATGACCAGTTTAACTTTTCGGAGATGTTAGAGAAGATGCCGTTCTTAGAGGTGGTGAAGATGATTGAAGCGCACCAAGTTAAATCCTCAATCACAAGTGAGATAGTGGGTTAGGCTTGTAGCCATGACTGTATGCATCAAGACATAAATTTTGTCATGGTGTCTAAGAGTCTTAGAGTAACATGAGTTATAGTTACTTAGTATAAATGGTTTCTTTTGCAAGAAATACACTATGTGGAGAGTATGTTTGGTAAGGCAATTGCAGGTTTCGGGATTGATTTCTTGAAACATGTGGTAATTTTTATTTTTGGATCTAACTTTTTTAATTGGAATCTCCTATGTCTTGATGATTCTTATAAGCAAGTGCAAGGGGTTTTTAACGCATCAAAGATTGTGATGAGGTTATTGCATATGCTAGTTTTTGAAAACTAAACTCTTTGCTGAAGAATGTTTGATATTCGCATCTATATCGTATAAAATATTTTTAGACTTTTGCTTACTATATGGCAAAGAACCATATTAGGTACACTTTCAAGTTGAGTGTGGTCACCACATAAATTGAAGAGTGAGCAACTTTCTATAACTTTGACAAGAATTTCTTAAACTTCCTTTGAAATACCAACACTTCATACTAGAGAGGAAACTTTGAACACACATGTGAGCCCTTTGATCATCTTCTAGGAAAGTGTCACACAAGTGTTGTAGTTGACATGGTAACCAAACATGACAAATCTTTATAGATCATGTCTTCTTAAATCATAGAATCTTTAACTTTGACGTTTGTAAGAGAAAGATCTATACCTCCGTTTGATGTTCTTCAGTTCTTTTTAAATCTCAAGCACTGTACAAAAGCCCAATATAGTAGGTATTGAGATCTCATTGTGGAGAAATTGCACCATATTTTTCTTGTAAAAGTGCATTCTTCTTGCCTCAATACTCCTTTGCTTAAACAAGGCTTGACCTTAGTTGCAAACTTAGATCATTCTTGTAAATGTCGGTCATGATCATACAATTCCCTTTCTTCCAGTTGATGAGCTAATAATAGAGACAACTCTTGTAATTGCGCATTCAGGATTTCTTATACCTTACATGCTCTTAATTTGATGAAAAAAGAAAAGAAAGATAATATATGTACTAGCATTTAATTGGGACAATTGCAAAGGTCTTTATTGAAAGGTTGTGATATGGTGCGAAGAAGTTCTTTTTTCAATTCATTAATTAAATTAAAATTGTAAAGCATCAAAGCAAATTCATATGATGCTTGCAAATATAAGTTTAGGATAATTACTATCTTTTTAAAATAAAATAGGAAATATAAAGATTGGGGGTAAATTGCTTGATTCTGATCATCATAAAGGCGTTGACACATACTTTCCAAACTCATGGAGGTCCTCTACACTCCCTATGAACTAATACAACTTTAATTGATATTGTTTATGTGAGCACTTTAACCCCTAAACGTTCCCAATGTCAAAGAACGACATTTTGGATCAAAGGTAGAAACTCCGAAGAGCCATAACTTCCTCATCCGGACGTCGTTTTGGACAAATTCACTTGCCCGGTCACAAATCAAGTCTAGTTTGGGTGGTAATAATTTCACATCCAATAAATATAGTATGAATAAATGGCATGAATTTTGTGAAGGTAGCTTATGTTTTGGGTTTTCAAACATATGGCATTTTTTACCATTGCAAGGCAATTGTGTAAGATTAAAAATAGTTCTTCACAATTTTTTTTCACATAGTGTGATCTTTAGATAGATTTGAAGAACTTTGTAGTTGAAAGATTTTTGATTTGGATAGCTTTGGTCTTGGATATGCAATGATGTTTCTACGATGAAAAAAGTGAAAAAATGGATGAGTTTTGAGGAGCTCCACCGTTAACTTTGGGATGGATTCAAATTATAGTCTAGTTTTAGTGGTAGAAACCTCAACCCAATTAAAGATGTATCGAAGATAAGGCATGGATTTCAGTGCAAGGGGTCTAGTTTTGGACTAATTTTTCTTTGTAAAATGTTTGGGAGTTTTCACCATTGCAAGGCTACTATTTGAGCCAAGATATTTTTTTGATGAATGTTTTTGGCACAATAGAGTTTTGGATTTTGCAATCTATAAGGTCTCATGAGTCAAGTTTTGGTCCACATGATATATTACAAATCTATTACAAGTTTGTACACTTGAGATCTAAACAACTTATCTTTATTTTCATCTATGATATTTTTTTGAAAAAAAAGTTTTTGGCAAAGAATACCCTAAAAACGTTTAGAGATTAAACACCAATAAGTACTCAATCAACCAAAGTAGTAACTCATTTAGTCATTTTATTCGACATTGTTTTCACGTTTCTATGAGACTTTCATAATTTCGCAAATTGTTTACGGATGATTTAAGAGGCATCCAAGATTCTTTGAGCTCTTAAGTATCTTTTGTAATATCATAGAGGGAATTTATATACTTGCATGTAATGGGGGATAACTTCAAAGATCTACCTTATAAAGGTGTAAGTTGTTACAAAATATGATTTATCTCAAACCTTGATAATTTGTAGCATATGTATAGATATAACAGAATTGGACGATCCTTCCTACCCACTAAAGTACCAACCTACAAACTTACCTACCTACCTACTTTTATGTTTTTTAACCCTTAAACGCCTAAACGGCCTCGAGGGGGCCGTTTCCAACAGAATCTCCTCTGTAGCTCTCAAATACAATAACTTTTCACTAATATTTTGATGTAAAACTGGTCACCTTCTTCTCATGCATTCAAAAAGTGAAATTTTAGAATTCAAATCACAATTTGTATAAGTGATTTTGTGCTTTGAAAGGATTGTGGTAGGTAGGTTGGGGTTGTACAATACTTGTAGGAGGTTGCAAGCTCATCATTGATTGGATCATTCATGATGCCCAAGTTCAAAAAGTACACTATTAATGATGCCCAAGTGCAAAAAATGCTGTGATCCAATATTGGGCTGCCCAAATCCGTATAGCTAGGCGTTTAAGGGTTAAGTTATATAACGAGCATGTATAAAAATAATAAACATAATACCGTTTGAGGAATACATATATCTTCTCCGTCGAGACGACGGGGACCTTGCTAGTAGTCTATATTTGATCTGGTTCCACTTTTTTACTTTATTTTCAATGCATGTTAATCACTTAATCCTTTACATTCATTACTTAGTCCATGTGTCTCAAAAAAGTGTCGTGTATGTTCAAACACTTAATTTGGTGACTGTAAGGAAATTTTATGAGATCAACGAATAAATAATTTGCATAGTATGTGAATTTTGAAGATTTGTCCATGAACAGGTGTTTTGTTATAATGAGAATATTCAAATTACCAATTAAATGGCAGTTGAGCATGAGTCGAGCTAAATGTATTCACAAATTGGGTACTTCAATGAAGCTCGACGAAACAACCAATCGCCGGCATCTTTAATAACCATATTTTACTCAAATTTTGTCCAAATTAGGCAATGAGGTGTTTTTTGACATCTACTTTTTCTGTAGATGTCCATATACAATTAAACACCTCAATTGCTGAATTTGGACAAATTTTGAGTAATATATGGTCGTTTAAAAATACCGATGGTTGGTTGTTTTGTTCAGTTTTAGTGAGGTACCCAATTTGGGGTACATTGAGCACGACTCATGCAAGCTAAACAATATTTTCCCAAAATCATTGAATCTTCCCAATATAACCCAGTACTTGTTCATGTGCTTACAAACAATAGCGCCTAGACCATGTCTTTACTCCTTAGGCAATGATTATCAATACCAAGTTAACATTATTTTGAATGAATGTTTCTTGAAGAAGGTTCTAGAATCATTATCACCATTTTAACTCAAATAGATATACACAAGTTCATATCGTATCATTGTAATTACTAATAATGAATGTGAATGTAATAAATTTGAAATAAACAATGCTAACATTGAAATATCTCTTAAGTTGTACATAGTGTTGAAATGGAAAATTGATTTTGAATGGAGGTTGTGAAAGAAACTAGGGAAGAAAGAGATAACAAAATGACCATAGGAAACTTCCCAACATATGCTTTCAATTCTCCTAAATACATAGTTAATACTTTCTCATGAACTATGCTTTCTTTTACTTTTTTTTTTTTGCTTTGCACCATAATTTATAGCGAAAGGATTTATCTTGGGTCGTGTGCTTCTCCATTAATGTGGACTCTGACTTCAATATAAATTTAAATTACAACAACAACTTCATTTGGTGGTGATTATACTTCGAGTTTTCTATGATAAATTGCCGTTGATCATGCACGTAAGCATTAGAATGCAATCAACAATCAACAAAAGCACTTGTATGCAAATTGAGTCTCATTAATCTTGTGTAAAAACAATTTCACAATTCGCACCTAGAGTAACAACTCCTGTTCCACCACATAAGAAACCCAAATCACCTCATCAAAGACAGCCATCGTTTCATATTCACACAGTCACGAACATAAATCTCAATCTAGGTAGATGGGGCTTCGAGGTGAAGAGGAGTCATCATCCCCAAGGCCATCGAAATCTTGAGAAGGAAGTGGTGATTCAGGCGAAGATGATGGCGAAGCACTGCCGGAAGCTGTAGTGGTATTACCACGAGAATCTGAGATTGGGGTGCGGAAACATGGGGTGCCAGTTGGACATGTACGCATCGGAGCCAGTTTGCTGGAAGATGCTTCCATAGGATTAGCAGTAACGTTTCGCAGTCTCTTGCGAGCATCCTCACCATCGTGCACAGACAGAGGGCTTGAATACCTCGGCGTTGGAACGTTCAGATTCAGACTGTGGTGGCCTCGAACCATGGCATCCGAGATCGGTGTCCGAGTCTCTGCAGGTTGCTTGTTTCGATCTTGCTTGACTCCAGCTTTCAGATCCATCACGGCCTCCACGAGATCGTCCTTGATGACCATAAGCTCACTGATAGTATCGTCCATCTCACTGACATTATTTACCTCTGGTAATCGCTCCTCGATTACCTGCACCAGCTTCGCTCTCTTCCGAGCTTCAACCCTCAGTGCCTCGAGCACGCGCTCTTGATTCTTCTGAATCGCCTCCAATCCTGTCTGAAGCGCACTCAGTTGGGACTGCACCGATTCCTCCGCTTTCCGCTTCTGCTGTCTGCGGTCCTCCCTGGCAGCACGAGATTCTTCCGTCAGGCTCGAGATCTTGGCCCTGAGATCCTCGACTTGCTTGCGAGATTCCTGCACGTCCTTCATCGCACAACGATACGGATCCAACTTAACGCTGTCGGTATCATGGCCCGGCCACAAGGATAGAAACCCCTTGTGCCCGGCTGAATCGACACTTGGTACCGGGTACAACACTGTTGTCCTTGGTGATGCTTCGGAAATATTCTCGGTCTGCGTCGAGGCTTGTGTTGTTGTTGTTGGCTTCTGCCATACCATCTCTCCGAGGCTCTCGAGGCTCATGTCGAGGAACTCTTCGAATTCCTTTTGCTTTCGCATCTCCTCTTGTGTTGGACGGTATGCTGGCGGTACTCCGTTTTCTTCTGTTGGTACTGTCGCTGGCGGTACTCCCTTTTCTTCTGTTGTTACTGTCGCTGGCAGTTTCGATGATGAACCACCCATGGTTGTTGCTGAAAATGATTTGCTAACTTAGCACACTGAGAAACAGAGTCAAGCCAATTTTCTTTCAGAGTTCACGTCAGTGAACGATGGAGTGGTTAATCTCCTTCATGCATACTTCAGAAGGATATGCATGTTAAACAAGACAAATTGATTCTCATCGTAAACAGATGTGAACATTCTGAACCTACATTAGAAGTTGAAAAAGAACATTGCCTTTGACTTCTTTTGTTACTCCAGGGGTTTGAATACACGAACACCTTAATCTAACATGACGAAGCCTTGACTGACATTCATTACAAGGAAGGTGAATAATTTCTGCTTTTATTCTAACACCAGAGAATGTAAACTGCATCAAATATATTCAAAGAAAGATGCAAGCCCGACTATAAAAACAGGAGAGCTTCTTCGTTTCTATCGAAATTAAGCGAGGTAGCTACCCTCTTATTGTTTCTAGCTTCAGATACATGTTAGTTGAAGAAAAAGAAAACTATGTCGTCTTGATTGAAACTACAGCAGCAAAGATATAAGCCTTGCATTGAATCTTTGCAAAGGAGAACAGAGGAATAATGCGTACCTTGGTTTGTATGCGGCTCTGTCCACACACAAGCAATACTGCAACAGCGGCAACTTCCAAACCCCAAGAGCTCCAGTAAGGTATACCAAGAGCATTATGTAATGCAGGAGAGCTCTATTTTCATTGCCGAAGTTGGTCATCACTGCTTGTTCGGCTATTTCTATCACAAAAGGAGTGGTGGTTTTGCTTGAGATGACTGACTGTTCTAGCGTTATTTTATGAAGGGATTGGTTTCTTTTTCATTTGTTTATTGAGGTTAAGTGGAAGTTCTAGCTGTAGTTTGAAATTAACTTTTCATACATTGTAGGGTGCTTCTTGCATGTGGGTGGTGGTCATGCTATTGAGGTAGTAGATGCGACATTGCACAATAGAGTTACCTACCATGTCCGTAATTATCTTAAATTATGAAGAATTTACAAAATCATAGGTAAGGCTTATAAACAGCGGAGGTGTACCAAACTCTATAATCATTGAAAAGCATTGAAAAACCCCCACAACAATCTGGCCAAGGTTAAACTATATAATTGCTTGGGGAACCGTTCATTTGAAATCTAATTCAATACACATTGAACCAAAAAGCGACTATCTATAATTATCATCTGTACTTGAAGTAAATGGATTAACTTTTTTGACTAAAAGTAGGGGAGAGTGGCTACGAGAATTGTTGGTACCCTCTAACCCTCCTTGCCCTTGTAAATACAGTGGTGCTTGGATTCGATAAACATTTTCGGACAGGCAAAAACGTTGATCTTATCCAAGCGTTGACCAAAACGCAACAATGCCTCTTTGCATAATAAAGAGACATGGACAAAGTTCTTAACTAGACGTTGATCTTAACGAGGTTGATCTTATCCAGGTACCACTGTATATATATTGTTTCAAATATTTGAAGTGATTTCCACCTCATTTCAATATCAAAATTAGATTCATCCACCTTTGCCTTCAATTTACTCATAAAAAATAACTTACGATAATTTTGTTTCAAGACTTGAAGAAAAGTAGTTACAAATCCAAAAGAAAATTTGTATACATGCATCTAACACTTGATTCACCAGATTATTGAGGAAAAGCTTTAGTTTGAATTTTTAGAGAGCAACTAATTATGGATGAAGGAGTATGGCTCCTCAAAATCCATGTAATCTTTTAGTTTATGTAACGTAGAAATAATCACCAAAATCATTCGAATCAAAAATCTTCCAGCTAGAAAGTTGTTGAAACACATTTCAAGATCATAATCATGTAGAAATGGAATTACAAAAAGATAGATTTGATTTTATATTATTGTCTTACAATGGTAAAATATGCCTCTAGGGGTTAAGATGTTATATAATAACAATTCACAGCTCTTCAGTTTCAAAGTTCGCCTTTTTTCGTAAGTTGTTATTTTCAATTAAAAACAAAAGTGAAAAACTTTCTATCATTCACTTTAAGATAATAAATACAAGATAATCACAAAGTGACAGGAGTTACATTCATTGTCTATTTTTACATCTTAAAATCTTTTTGATTTGCCACACAAGAGTAGGAGATCTCAAGGCAAGAATTTACTTTAGGAGATATTTATAGTCAAAGTTAAAAAACACTATCCGAAATTTGCCCAAATTTTGATATATTTTCAAAATTTGCCCTGAATCAATCAAATCGCAAAAACTTCAAAAATTCACCATAACTTGAGATTTTACCTTTTTTTTTTTTTTTTTTTTTTTTTTGGGTTAAAAAGGGCTATAATGCATGATGTCACCAATGGAGTTTTCAATCCAATATTTTTTTACATGCGTAAAAATTACATAGACATTTTCCTAGCTCAATTAAGAAGAAGAATTTGAAGAGCCTCTAGTCAAATTTACTACCAAAAATGGTTTTTACTGGCCCTTGAAACTTTACTCACCCTCTTTACAACAAGGAAAAAAGAAACAAAAAAATTCCCAACTTTAAACATTACGATCTCACAAATGATAAGGAATCTAAAATTAAGGTTTCTTTGATACATATACACGTAAAAATTAAGTACTAGATTCTACGATTACACACCTAAAAATGAATCATAAAATTAAGATTCTCCTCTTGCATTTAAAAAGGGCAGTTTTAAGGGTAAAGCATGCAAATAGTGCCTTGAAGCTTTAGGGGGTGGAATACCTGTACATTTACTTGTCCATTTTGTGCACTTCTTAGGCCATGAAACAAAGTCATCCTTAATCATGCTGCCTACAATTCCAGTCACCAACAGTCTAAATAAGTGCCCAGTAGGTTATCTCAAATCTACCCATACCGAACATGATTACCGACCAAGCCGGTAAGCCGGTAAGCCGGTAAGCCTGTTCTCACACACGACGACGAACCTTCCATGACCTCTTCATGGAACCCGCGCCCGCGCGCCCCATTTCAACGCTGCAATTTGCTTTCGAGAATCTCGCACGACAAAAGCATCATCACCACACACCTCCTCCGATGATTCGCTATTACAATTCACACCATTTATGCTCTCTTGGGTGCTACGCCCACTTCGCTTTCAAATCTCTTGCCTCCCAACCATAACGCAACATGCACAGCAATTGCAGACAATTGCTCCGCATCATGCAAACATAGCAAACTCAGAGAATCGCAATGAAGAATCAGATGATCGACGCTCTTTAGAAACCTCCGAGACTCGTCACGGAACTGGTACGTCGGAACTCGTTACAAGAAGTTCTTGCTTTACTAGAATATAATAAGCAATCTCTTGTTTCTTAATGCATAGAAATATCGTTCTTTTTTCACTCTGTTGGCGGAATTAGGGTACATGTGTCGATTGGACATATTGTCGGTAAATACTGTAAGCGTGATGGTTTGCGCGGCAAACCGACAGAGTTCAATTGAGCACAGAGGATACTTGTTGATTGGATTTTAGTTGTCGATTGACTTTTTAGCTAGAGCGATTGCATGAGTCCATTTGAAGCTCACTGCACCAACGGTGATACTCTTGAATTGACGAGTGTATAGAATTTCTTTTAAACTAATTAATGGTTTTAGTCACAAAATCAGTCGTTTAGAGCAACTGGTATTTCACGGTTCGTCGTTGAATAATGGATCACGCTCTCCTTGAGGGGAGGACATTAGCATTAGTTACCCGGCTTTCCCGCTTGGGAGAAGCTCTCTTTTTAGTACAGAATTTGGACTTTTATACATGATTCAGTTGCGAAGACGAGAGCGGCAGAGCTTGTGATTGATCATGCACTTAATTTGTTTCATTACCTGATTTAGACTGCATCGTATTGTTTTGGTTTGGCAATGAAAATGTCTAGATCACACGTAAATTAGATATTATTGCGGGATGATAGTGACGGTTTGATTTTTGGAGGTCACTCATGTTCTTTGATCTAGGTCACAGAGCTGTTGGGTTATCGTGAGGTGCCAGTTCTTGAAAGTTCAATGTGTATCAATGCAGAGTTCTGGGAGCAGAGCATTCTGGAATCATGCCGAGTGTTCACGATAACATCGACAGAACTCCTATGCTGTTACAAAGAGTTAGGAGTGAGAATGGGGGCACGGTTTTAGATATTGAGCTCTCGACACAAGTTTCAAGCGACAGTACTGGCCCTCTGTCAAACGAGGATGGGGTTCGTGAAGCAGGAAGAGGACATGGAACGCATGAACATCTTTTGAAATCGGGCCCTTTGGGCATGTGCAATGATCCATTCTGCACAAGCTGTCCATATTCGACTGTTGGATTCAAAGCAGATTACCACCGGAACCTCTCCAAGCACGCCCAGGTTCATATGTTCAACGAATAGGAATTGTTTATCGTTTTCCACCTCATTCCTGCAAATGTTTGAATGGTGAACGACAGAAAGAGGCTGGAAACCTGAGGAAGCTTATGTAGCGTGTAAGAGAACTATGAGGTTGTCATCTTTTGCTATAATTCTTTTGTCATGAGGCTTCGAGCTGATCTTGTTTACTATCTCTGGTAATGGCTGCAGGATCTTGAAACAAGGGGAAGGTTCTGGAAATCCGCTCCGCCATGGCTCAAATCTATCAACATATTTCCGATACTGAATCCCCATTCCAAGACAGTGCAAGTTTGGAACCAAATCTTTGTGGTCGCGTGCTTGATGGGGATCTTCTTGGACCCTTTGTTCTTTTTCCTGCTCTCGGTTGACCCGGTACGTTTCGTCTTCTGTAGAAATATCCGACTTTAATGACCGCTGTTGAAAGTCTTGCGCATGAAAACGTAGTTCTCAAGTGTTTTGCTCTGCATCCCAACTGATCAAACTCGCAGAGTGCACATAGTAGTTTGTGTTACTAAGTTCTTTCTTGGGTGTTCTGTTGTACAGCACAACAAATGTATTGTTTTGAACTTTAGTGCAGCTGCATCTTTAACGGGGTTGAGAAGTCTAGTGGACGTAATCTACGTATGTCACGTTATTCTTCAGGTGAGTTGCATGCGGACTGTGTTTCGTAGACTGGAAGAGGTGCAACTTTGTTTTGAAATGCTTCGCTAAATGATCTTTTGTATAGTTGGTCCTCTACATCGAAGAAATGAAGTATTTCGCGGAATATTAGCTGCTAACACGCCGTTACACACAAAACTAGAATCGTAACTCTGGTCCTCGGTTCGTATTCCATTTCTGATGCATTGGAACTTGTTATTGAGCCTTTTTTGTGCAGTTCAGGTTAGCGTACAAAAGTAAAGATGGGGTGCTTGTGAGTGATCCGAAAGCCATCACGTCTCGGTATCTGAAGGGTTGGTTTTCTATCGATTTACTGGCATGTTTACCATTGCCGCAGGTACTGATCAACTCAGTTGATGCTGAAATATTATCATTAGAGTGACTAGATTACTCATCGGTACAATTTAGTGGTATGGTTTTTGTTTCGAAGGAACTGCTGCTTATCCATTTTTCTGTGTTGGTTTTTGTGCCTCATGCTTTTTGTTCCTATCTGCAGATTATGATCATGATCGTAATTCCCAGGATGAACAATCAAACTGCCACGGCCGCAGGCAGCTTCAAAGACACGCTTCGAGTCACAGTATTATTGCAGAATATCCCGAGGATAATCAGATTCTACCGTCTTGTTGCTGGGCGTTCACCAACTGGATTTGTATTTGAAACCGCATGGGCAAATTTTACCCTGAATTTGTTCCTGTATTTTCTCACGGCTCACGTTGTAGGATCCTGCTGGTACTTTTTTGGAGTTCAGGTACCACCTTAACACCCTGGGATCAATTGGATTATGTAAAAATTGCCCCAATGATGTGTCTTTCCTTGATTATTCTCATTCATGTAAATTGCACCATTAATGTGAGATGTTCCTCATGTCTACATTGCAAATGTTAAATTTCTGCATTGCAATTGTGTGCATATCTGATGGTAGAGCTTGGCTGCAGCGTGTAAATGCATGTCTTCGACTGGCTTGCAAGGCTGAAGAACAGAGTTTGGGCTGTAAGACGAATTTCCTTGACTGCGGAACTGGTCTTCAAGGCGCAATTGGGACTCGCGCAGAATGGATCAGTAAAACAACGGCATTCAACAGTTGTCTAATTACTGATTCTGACCCAAATTTCCAATACGGCATCTACCAACCTATGGGTTACCAGGTGCAGAATCCTATCTAATTTCAAAGTTCAAGCGGATGTCACTTTTAAGTAGGTCGTTTCAGCAAGTCTTACCTTAAAGATACCTGACCTTGTTCCCACATTTGCATTGCAGGTTGCGCAAGACCATTCAATTGTCGACAAGTATATATATTCTGTGTATTGGGGATTTGCGGTACGTGTCTGATGTGTACGATACTTGTCACCATACTTGCTGCTGGAAGTGTGTTATGTGACAGAATCCCTCTTGTTATGTGATTGTACCTGCAGCAAGTCAGTACTTTAGCGGGTAATTTGGTGCCAAGTTTATATGCCTGGGAGGCGCTCTTTGCCATGGGAGTTGGAGCGCTGGGATTGCTAATGTTTGCATTACTTATTGGCAACATGCAAAATTTTCTTCAATCCCTCGACCGCAGGTTTGATGACTATTATTGTAGCCATGATATTAGGAATCCTTGTATGAGTGCTTTCTCTTGACAACGTCGTAGTGGGTTTTCAGAGGTTTATGCGAAACGTTTTAAATCGGTCGTCTCTTTTATTTCTGCAGGAGACATGAAATGCAAATGAGACGCTACGATGTTGAGAACTTTATGGAACGACGAGGATTGCCTCTTGCAATAAGAAGGTACGAGTATGATATTTTATATTCCCCCTGCCTACCAAGTTCTGTGAAATTAGCGCTCTTATTTATTTTAGATGGATTGTTTCATAGAGTTTTCACTCTGTTTGTGTGCCTCGTTGCTGCACGCAAGCCAGTCCTACTTGTTTCTTTCCTTTTAAAGTCTTGATTAGAGAAATGTTGCTCATCACTGTTGTAAGTTCGAGACATGATCCTCATTCGTTTGAATTGGAAACTATACACGTTCATGGGTTGCAGGCAGGTGCGCGTAGCTGAGCGCTTTAGGTGGGTAACAACTCGTGGTGTGGACGATGGTGAGATACTAAGCGGTCTTCCAGAGGATCTACAAATGGCAATCAAATGTCATCTTTGTCGTCAACTTTTGAAGGAGGTGGATCTCTTCTTGCCTTGCTTCTTGATATCATTGAAAGTTCTATGTTTCTTCCTTCGTATCTGAAGTGAGCAAAGTTTACGTATGTTTAACAAGCATCATAGAGTACACGATTGTACTAAAGTAGAGAATGCTGCTTTTTCATAGTAATCAATCTGTGTCTACTCTTATATGTATACAATAATATTCACAATTGAATAGAGCTGAGGTTTCTGGGGTAGAAATAGTTAAGGATGACGTACTATCATGTTAAGTACCTTACTTAATCTCCACAATCTTCTTTGATGTTCTGATGGTGTTAGCGTATGCTCCTACCGCGTGTGATGTTTCGAGGAGGATCGGACCGTAAGAGTTGTTTATCATCTTTTTGGCAGGTTCGCTTGTTTCAAGATGTGGAAGAAGGCGTGAAATTGGCCATTTATGAGCGATTGCACAGAAAACAGTACGTGGCGGACACCAGGCTTTTGCGGAAAGGGAATCCTGTGAAGCGGATGTATTTCATCATACGCGGCACATTGTCTTGTGATGATCAACCGATGCTAATCAGCTTTCTAAATAAAAATGCCGACGAGCACCAAGACAATGCGAACCAGTTTTGCGGTGAAGAGCTTCTGCTTTGGCATCTCGAGAATTCCTCAAAGGTTGACGCATCTGGTAAGTTTATCTTCATACATCCATGCCTTGGTAGCCGTAAAACAAGGTATGTTGGAGACTGATTGATTCTTGCTTCTTGTCAGGTCGCAGAAGAGGCTCCTTCTGGACAGTTGGACAACATGCCATAGCTAGTCAAGACGTAGTCTGTAAGGATAACGTGGATTGTTTTATCTTGGAGGGAGATGATGCGGCCTTCATCTGTAAACACTTTGGTCGACTCTTGCGCACACCGCGAGTTCGAGGAATCCTCAGGTTCGGTCCTTACTTAAAGCCGAACAATCTTGTAGTTGTTCCTATGATGGCTCTATTACTTTTCATGGTCGACCGATGCTGTTCTTGGCTTGAAAGCGAAAGCCTGTGTGACCAATTGGCACTGCTTTGTCAGTACCTTAAAATCTTAAGTAATGTTAGAGCTCGAATGCCCAGCCTTGGATCTGCACTTCAAGCGCTGACATCCTTTTACTGAATCAGGAAATCTCAATGTTGGAACTTAAAATTTTATTTTTGCCACTTGAGGACCATATCCTGAGTGGAATAATTTGTATCCTGTGTGGAATAAGTTGCAAGTTGGCTCAACAATCATCTGACGATAACTGAATCGTGAATGCAGGTACGAGTCGACGTCGTGCAGATTGTGGGCTGCTGTGAAGATTCAAGCGGCCTGGAGATACAGAAAGGCTAAGAAACTGAAACAGCGGCGAGCAGCCAGTCGAGGGGTTCTCCACCGCGTTCCAACCCATAATACCATATCCAGATAAGTTGGCGTGGTGGAAAATGATCATTCGTGAAAGTTGTCCCGTAGTGAGATTATGAGCTGTACACCTACACCAAATTTGGTAGTGAATTTGCGCAAGCATTTCAGAGATCGCAATACTCAACACGCCTGCTTACAAAGTCAGCATGTTACCCGTTTCTGTCTACGTACTTCGGATAGCTCTCCTGCATGTGGTATCAGGACTGGTTGGGATACCTTTCACGGTCATCGAGGAAGACGGCCCTTCGAGTAGGCTTGGCAGAATGTTACTTATGTTACTTATACAAAACGAAACCTTGAAGGAGAGCTGAATCGATGCCGCAGCTTGAAGTGAAGATACTTCTCAACCTGCCTTGGATCGCGTACCAGAGAAAGCGAAGTTATACAAAGGACCAAGGTTTGTCCTTCTTGCACGTTCGTCATGCCGCTTGGTGTCAATGTTACGCGTTGGCTTTCTGCGGTTAGTCAACCTTCTGGGAGGGGTAGACAGGACGCTGCTACTCACAAAATGCTTCACGATCTGCTTCGGGGACATGAGATTCAGCTTGGGTTTGAAATGGACAGAAGGCTTGAACTCTCCGGTGATGCTCTCGAAGGATTCTGCTTCCCAACCGGGAGAGTGCTGGCGGGGGAGTATCTGATTTTTGGGGGTGAAGTTGGTATCGGAGGTTTTCATTCTCTTCACCGTCGTCAACGTGGCCCGTTTCGTATCTGAGGGTGGCATGGCCCTCTTGAGCTGCTCACAGTGCTCGCACTCCTCCTCGTCCGTGTTGCTGCCCGTGGATTCGGCGTCCCAAGGCAGAGCTGGTGCTTGTGCTCGCGATCTTCTCTCAGGTTTCTTCTTTACTACTTCGGTTGCTGCTGCTGCTACTACTTTGGGCTTTTCCTGGAGGGTCCTTTTCTCTCTTGGCGTGTGGTTTGCTGTCTCGACCTTCCTTTTTGCCATTCCGGCCTTTTTGCGAGGGTCGCCTCCTTTACCAGTGAGCATCCACCTGACCAGTATCATAATTTATTAGACGAATTGCTCAGTTTCTATCATAGCTCGGTGTCTGAACAACAAACGGTTGACATCGATACCAGCTACGATCAACTAGAAGCAATTGTCAATGTAAGCTTATTATTTCAATGAAATGCAAGGTCTAGAGGATGGAGATTCAACTCACAAGTCCCATAAACGCCTCATTCGTAATGCATGATTCTCGATCTCTACTACACACTGTTGTTTCAACCAAATCCACAGAAAATAATGAGTTTAAAGATGTCGGTTCAAAGATGGAGCTTCAGGACCGCTCAGGGTAATGTTGAGGTCAGATTCGTGCTTGATTATCCTGAAATTACTCCCGTAGAATAATCTAATCACTTTTCTTTCCCAATCCATTCAGTGGTTATATGTACGAATCTGAACGGCCCTGGAGCTCCCTCTCGTATGTCTACAATCAATCTCTACACAGAATTTTCAGCTCTTATCCCAGATAGGAATTTCTGCAGAAGTCTGCAATTTTGGCTTCTTGCATGAAATGCATCCCTTTGGATTAACTTATTTTTCAGTTGTTTTATCTTCAAAGAACTGTGTAGCATGCCCTAGAGGAGTTCCTCATGAAAGGCACGCGCTTGTTCATTTTCTTACATTTTTTTGCTCTACCTGCTAGAATTTCATAAAAGAACTGAAGCATTCTAGAAGCTAGAATGATGAAAATGACAACTGCCCTGACAAGTTGTAGTAAGCACTACAGAAGTACTAATGAAAATCGCATCGAATTCAGACATGATGCTACAGAGCAGTAGTGTTGAATGAAAGAACCACGAAACATAAAGAACCATAGTTGATAAATGGAAAGTGATAGTACCTCTGCCCATGGCTTGGTATCAAGAGAGATACAAAGATGCCGCCATGAAATGAAGTGAGAAGACAGCACATCATGTTCCACCTGCAAAAATGTACCTCTTAACCTCTCATATGCAATCTAATGTATTGCAATATCTCACTCTTACCAATGCTTGGAAACAGGGGACACTAAGAGGTCGTAGAACTAAACAAGAGAATGCAAACATTCAAAGCTTTTCTACTAAAACAATGTAGAACGGAGTTACATACCGGGAGACCAATCCGAAGTTTCAAAACCGTGTGGGCACTTGCCTCGTACTCTTTCATATAATTCTCAATGATGCTTGACATACTGCAAACAAAAAGGAGGGAATGTTGACTTCAGGCAGTAAAGAAGAAAACAAAGTTCTTTGAAGCATCTAAGAGGCAAATTTTACTGAGAGCGAAGTTCAAAATCTAAGAACACCTTGACCAACAATTTCAGAATGTTGAGAAACTTGATTTGTAGCTGATCAGAAGACTAATATCATTTCACTAAAGATCTATGGATTACAAACGTCTTATTTCGAATCATTTTAAGTAACTCAAGAGAACTACTTTCTTTTTTCACGTAGGTTACCTGTCGAATCGAAATTTCTTTGTCATCAGTCGAGGATTTGAACTGATTCCAAATGCTCCGTACTTGCCTTTGCATTGGACTAATAGCACTGTGTGGTAAGACACTTGTCCAGATTTGGTCAACTGACACAGAAAACAAACATGGATTTTAAAACGAAGTGAACTTATCAATACAAAAAAATCTCCGCAAACATGAAAACAATCGAAGAGACAAAGTTCACAAAACAAAAAGTTACAGTCTTACAGTCTTCTGACTATCAAATGGATGGTATTTACATGAGTTAACCTTCCTCATGTATTGTTGGTTGCTGGAATGTAGTACCGGCAAAGAAGAGTCTGAAGCTACCTATGAAGAGATTTGATCTATCCCTAAGCATGAAAATGGTTATACTCATGAACACGATGGAGGTATCGAAAGTATCTTCATGAGTTAGTGAGACAAATACCTCATCCACATACTTGGTTTTGAAACTAACTGGTATACGATCCACTGAAAGGAGTCCAGCCTGCAAAAAGGTTCAATATCTTTTTGCATTATAATTGTCGTATCAATCAGCTATAACCTACTGTTCTACATCAATCAGTAACATGAAAATATTGCCCCACGCCCGTAATATGAAGTATTAGAACACGATAGTATAATTGAATGTTAGTACTCACAGTAAGGTAGAGGGCGAGAAACACAGCCTCCACAGGCTTGATTGGCTCCGGCTTGTATACAATCTGAGGGATCGTAAATGAGCACTTCATCAATTTGTGTACATTTTCAAAGAGAGCAGGAAGTACTTCATTTGTTATGTACTGCAATTTAAGTAGGTTGTGTGAGACTCCTCTATTCTGTTCATTTAGAGCAACATCTGGTGATGGATCTATCTGAATGATAATGGCTAATCGGATCACATATATTCAAGCCATTATTCCTCGTCCGTAAGCTCAACTAAAATGAATCCAAAATAGAATTGGTAGACAAGTCAGGTTCTAGATCTGAAGGTGTCCATTTCTTCCTGAACATGCCATATAAGAACTTGGGTCTTTTTGCAAAGGAACTGTGAGTTCAGAAAGATGGGAGCTTACCCTCCTGGCCGTGGCCATGAGGCGACATAATGGCCGATGTTTGTTTGCTTGAAGCGATGTTTCTGAATTCGGCTTGTACGTAAAACCAGCCAGAAACTGTTTCATACAACATCCACATTAAGCTACTAGCAAAGTTATATTAAAAGTACCACTTGCAGTAATCGATGTTATCAATCACAATGTAATGCTATCGATAGCCGATAACGTAGAAAATCGGATCAACACATGTCCAGGTGATCAATCTAAAGAAGGTCGAAGTGTAAGAGAACCTGCTTCACAGCATGGAGGCGCTGCTTAGTAGGAAGCTCAAAGAAGTTGGAGGGCAACTTGGGTCCACAGTTTGCTGCTGCAGATGCAGCTTCTACCCCAGAAGCCCACAAATTACGTTCACTGTTTGCAGCTGCCTGCACAGCAACATTCATTAGAAAGGTCAAAATAGCACCAAGAATGGGGGCTTTTCTCCACAAGGAGAGAAAAGAGAATGAGAGGAAGGTCCATTAAAAATTACCCTTGCATGGCTCTGTTTCCGCTGAAGCAACACAAACTCCTCATCATCATCAAGGTGACTCGGGTGATGCAGCAGCACGGTGGGTTTGTGCGAGGTGCAAGTGGAAGGAGTGAGTTCATCCTCCTCCACATCGTCCGTGGGTGACGAGGTGTTGTTGGTGGTGTCGGTGGTGACATCCTCCGTGCTGAAGCCGTTCGACTGCGGGGAGCTGCATGTCACGAAGTCCCGCACTGCACGCGCCGTTTTGTTGAATTGAGTGAAGATGATGTCGATGAGGCCACTGCTGCTCCTCTTGTGGAAGGAGGATCTGAGGGAGGAGGATTGGAAGGGCGATGCCCAGCCAAGTGCTGCGTCTCCGAAGTCGTCCGAGTGGGTACTGAATGAATCCTTGGACATCTCATCTGTCTACCTGCAGCCAGCCATACTGACTCCCTTTCTTGAATCAATCTCAATGGAACCCATTTTGTCAGTTGCTCCAAGTCTGTTTTGAGATTAGCATAAAAAGAGTGTGTGTTTGACCTTGATGTTTTATGCCCACTCAACATGGTTTAACAATAGTGCTGTAAGACTACTAATCTTTGTGGGGTGAAAAGTATTTTAGTTTCCACTCAGTCATTGAGGCGTTAGAGACGACCACATATCAAGATGGAACAAAGAGCCGATTTTTCAAACATAATGAATGTTCGAAACCGGAAACATGTGTATGATTCATGTCAACATCAACGAGAGATCTCCTGAAGGGCATGCATCGGTTTTAATGAGAAATACCTGATATGATTTGTCCAAAGGAGTTGAATGTGGCGTCTGGTCATGGATCATCCTCACTGCCAAGAACAAAATTCGATCAAACAAATATCATGATACATTCGTTATATACGAGAGAATGTAGTAAGTTAACACACCGATAATAGGAATAAGCAATCAAACAAATTCGTGCTCCCATGTAAGCATTTGAAAATTTTAAAGTAACAGATCAACCTATTCGTTAACAAACAACTGAACGAGGTTCCAGGAATGAATGCTCTTCGTCAAGAGATTGACGCCCCTCTGCAAGCTCAGTTCTAAATTGTAGAACTCTATCATAATGGAGGAGCTTGCAACAAAGAACCAAGAGTGGCGTGGTTTACCTACAAGAGAATAATGACATATGTCAAGAATGCAGCAATTATGAAACGACCAGTGTATGATGATCTTGAGCATACGAATCGAAGCAGTATGAAAATGTCGAGCTTGAAGTCATACTACCATCACACTAAGAAATGGATTCGGAAGTGTCCGAAGCGAGATACCAGCAGTCAACTTAAAAACCGAGCCAACTGTGTACAGTATGTGCACTTTTAAACTATGAACAACCCTATTTCCATTCAACAAAGCACCTTAAGCCCCAATCATACCTGAATACGGAGTTGCTAATTGCGATGTAACCCAAGTGAGTGCATGCTTACAGGAGATGCATTAGGTCAAAGAACCCGCTTCTATTATATGAGCCACTAATTTGCACAACTTCCAGAAATGTATGATTGTCAGCTTCAGCATCGTCTTGGTCATCTATTGGTTTTAGCATTGCATGCCACAGTGAGAGCTTCTTCGGCTTCATGTTTCCACATTCATCAGTGATTGTAAGAGCTGCAAATTTCATGGAGATGTCGGAGATCAGGTAGTGGAATTTCATAAGCAGAATCGAACCCAACTTTATAGGGTTTTGCAGAGAAGGCTGCCAGTACACAAACATCATCTTGTCATGTGACAAATCGATATTAATGAAGCTTTAAATTAGTGTGGTAAATGGTGAGTGACATAGTAATGTCAACATACACTACCATACCTCTTTACAATCTATTGTAGAAAATTTGTTTTTTATTTCTTGTTTGTATTAACATTACCATTTGTGAACAAGTTTTGAAGAACACTTTACTACAACTCCTTCACAACTAAGGCATCATAGAAAAGTTGCACGGGATAAAAGTTTCTACTATTGCATGAAAGATGTTAATTGTTGAATATCCTTGATGCGAAACGCCCAAAATTCTCAAAAGTAACCTTCTTCTATTTCAAGATCAAGACAAATTCAATCTAAGCATCCTTTAGAAAACTCAACCGTAGGATCTTAAAGTTTACTTAACCTTCTACCCACTATAAAAATTTGAAATGCTTATTCATTTTCATTTGTGAGATTATAACGGTCAAAGTTAGCTTCTTTTTTTTTCTTTTTTTTTTTTTTTTTTTTTTTTTTGCATTACCTATGTGATACTTGGGTGGTACTTCCACTAGTAAAAATGTGCACAAAATTTGATAGTCCCAATTTTGGTTCAAGTGAAAGGATGTCAAGTTGACCTTTTGAGTGACAGGCCTACATTTTTAATTAGGAAGAACAACGCTTAAAACTGTATTCTAAGTGACACGCTCTCAAATGTGACTTGTCCCATTGGATATTTTTTGCAAACTGTCACTTAAGACAAGTGAAAACCAAAATAACAAAAATTCTTGTCTTTTTGGACGTCACCTTTCGGCATTTTCCTTTTAGTGTTGGTTAATACTCATGTGAGTTTTAGGTACTATTTAAAATCTTTAATGGAAAACACAAACCAAAATTTTCAAAATCAAATCACTAATTTGGCCTTTTTTTTTGGTTGACTTGCATACAACGGATTTCCTTGAATCTGGATCTTATCTAGAATAGTTAAATTATTTGAAACTCATCCCAAGAGAAATCACTCAAGGTAGAGTGCTCAATAATGGAAGAGCATCGATATGGCTCTCTAGAATTATTCACTCAAAGGTACATAGAAACTTCACAATCCAATTTTCCATGCACTCACATTGAACATTATAGGGTACCATTCTAGGACATTATTTTTAAAACACATATGAGTCTACCTTCAAACATTATTAGCAAATTGTAAAAGAAATCAATAGCAATGGTTCATCTAAGTCTCTCCTTTCACTTACTTTGCCCATGCACAAAAACTACTTACAATTTTACATTCACTTCAGATTTCCTTCGCTTAAAAATTTAAGCCATTCTTGAGCATGTTACTGTACGTTACTGTAGCAATGAAGAACAGTCCTCCAGGTTGCTGCTCAAGTCGATGTCGGTGTAGGTGATGGTTTTACGTGTTTGCACTTTACGCTTTACGTGCTGCTTCGTTGCAATGGAGGGTGAAGCTGCAACTGAAGGTCTCATCCACCTGAAAGTGCAATGCCTCATTACTCACGTCACCTCCGCTGACAATGGGATCCTCCATTTGCAAAACAACATCCAGAACCTTCAAGCAATCCAGTTCAAATTGCTTGTAGCAGGCTCAAGCTTCGGTGTTGGAAACAAACAGATCAAACAACAAGCAACTCGCCGTCTCTCTTGCTTGCAAGCTCAGAAACCGCAATGTTTCTCCAACAGGTTCGCTTCGCATTCTTGGGATTGGTGAACTTGCCTCTGATTCCTAGCACCTGTTTGGCTATGTAATTTCGGCCTTCACAAGGTTGAAGCATTGTCAACTAGATTGTGGACATGGAAAGCTTTGCCTTGAGTTTCGTATCTTGCAAAGTGGCAGTTGATTTGTCTATTGCAGCAAGTGTTGTACTTAGAGGATCAAAGAGAAGAGATTGCTGTAATCTTAACATTGTACTGGCTTGATGGAACTATAAGTATATCGGTGCCTTTGATGCAGGCTTACAGAACTGCAGCGTTCATTTCCTATGGGTACATGAACTTCACACGAGGCGCCTTCCTGTAAGAAACTTCTCACTCCTTTTCAGCACGAAACAGGTGTTTCTAAACAATCACTCACTTTTCGGGATCTCGATTGTTTGATACTTCTGTTGTGAGTGAGCAGCAAGCATTCGAAGGAGTTTCAGAATGAGGATATGGCAGTAGACTTGACGGACAAGCAATGCGTGGTGACGGGTGCCAATCAAGGTATCGGCTTTGCCTCTGCTGAAGCTCTGGCAGCCAGGTACGAATTAGGGTTTTGAGCTTTACTTTTCTCATCATAGAGGACCCTGAAATGCTCATGGTCTTTAGTGATTTGCGCATCTAACTTAGGGTTTTGTGATAATGCATTCAACAGTTGCTAGATTGGCTATTGACCTCAATCGTGTACTGTTTATGATATATGTGGGTGCAGAGGTGCAACTGTACACTTGGTGTGTCGGTCGAAGGAAAGAGGGGAGAAAGCAGTGGAGGAGATTAAGGCTAAAACTGGAAATCCAAACGTGTCTCTCGAGGTAACGATGATCAGGCTCATCACAATCTCGTTCTGTCGGTGGTGTTTTCAGTTAACTTATTGGAATCTTTTGAAAACAGGTGTGCGATTTAGCATCACTGCAGCAAGTCAAAGACTTCGCCTCCAAGTATATATCAACTGAAAAGCCCCTTCACATTCTGGTACCGCGCGTGTACACTAATGCAAAGTTCCCGTTTTTTCTGGCATGTAAAGAATCACAACTGAAAGGATATAAATTTGTATAGTCCTATTGGTGATTTTTGGTTGTGATGTGCAGGTGAACAATGCAGGGCTAATGGAGAACGAACGCACTCAAACTGTTGATGGGTAAGAAGAAGCATTTCAACTGAACTTGAATGGTAATTTGAATGACGGTAAGTGACGGTTCGTTTTTGATGATGATGCGAAATGTGCAGCTTGGAGAAGAACTTCGCAGTGAACGTGGCGAGTGTGTATGCCTTGACGGAGCTTTTGATGCCTGCATTGCAACGAGCTTCCCCTGATTCTTGTGTTATTTCAGTCGCTTCCGGAGGCATGTACACCGAAAACCTCACTGAAAACTTACAGGTATGCTTGAAAAGACGAACTCCCCACCTAAAGTTCTGCTCCAAAGTTTAGAGCTTACGAGTGTCGAGGACAGTATCAAGCTGATATGAAGCTTAGAAAGTAGCATCATGGGTATCAGGAAGATCCAGACCAATGTGCCTTTTAACCATTCGACATCCATGAATGTGCAGTATGAAGACAAGAAAACGTTCGATGGAACAGCACAATACGCACGAAACAAGCGCGTGCAGGTTTGAGTCATCGCAAGCTCACTTGGTGACTGTTAACATGAACTGAAGTGGAAAAGCACTAGAAAAGGAATACACACAGGTATTAATAAATCGTGGCCGATGGTGCAGGTTGCTTTAACAGAGCACTGGGCCGAAAAGCACTCCGGGGTGGGGTTCTACTCCATGCACCCAGGCTGGGTCAGTACAGAAGGTGTCAAGAAAAGCATGCCCGGTTTCTACTCCAAGTACTCATCATCCTCTTCCTGCTCATTCCATTGCATATAAATTATCCATTGCTTTTGCAGTTTGATTCGATTCTGAGACCAAGAAATGAGTAATCTAAGATGTCGCGTTCAGGTTTCAAACATCGTTGAGGTTGTTGGATGAAGGCGCGGACACAATCACGTGGCTGGGTTTGCAACCACACTCCAAGCTCCAGAATGGGGCCTTCTACTTCGACCGAAAAGTGGCACCCAAGCACCTTCCGGGGTTCGGCACCAAGTACTCACCGCAGCTTGTAGCATCTGTGGTCTCCAAAATCCATTCTCTCTGTGGACTGCCTCCTCCGCAGTGATCGTGCCACTCCCTGTTTCTTTTAATGAAGAGGCACAATTCATTTAGGTGGCAAATTTGTACTATGAGTTTCTCTCCTGCCACTTCACTTTTCCTTCTTCTGTCAAAATGACTGCAAATTATTCATACTTTACACCAGGCGATGGATCCTTGTATGATTTGGAGAGCCCCTGCTGTCTGTGAGCTAAGTTCTTTTCGATGTTCAATGCTATAATATGCATATCTAGTGTAGAATTTCACGTTCGAAGTTATCATGTGTCGTTCATAATCAAAAGAATATTTATCATTTAACAATATTTTTAGAATTCTGTGTCAACCAAGAGGAGTTATAGAGATTTAGCTCTATGTAGTTGCCGAATACTCATGTACTTTGAAGCTTGAGTATAAAATGATAAGCGTGCTTTGATGTTGTAGAGGTCCACCAATTTGAATAGCAAAAAGAATCTCCGTCAGCTAAAAGATTCGGAAACAAAGAAAACAACTGAAAGTACACTGCAAAATGGGCATGCAAAGTTTTAAAATAGAGATACGGCACTGTTCATGGTGTTCACGCGCATTGATTCACAGAACGGACATGGTCACTGTTCAAAGCAATCGAAAAAAACATGAAAAATCAACGCTCACCCGAAATATTCTCGTTCCCTGGTATATATAAACATGCACAAGGCAAGAATCTATCACTTTCCAACACACTTTTTGGCTAAATTTGAGTTTCTAAAAGTTCGAAGTCTTCGATGGACACATCAAAGATGCATGCAGCAAGCTTGGGCACTCAACACAAACCCCGCGCTGCACGTTCCGAGTTCCATCCGAGCTCTTAATTGCCGGCCAGCACTCAATTGAAATTACTTCAGAATCATACTTGGGTCGGCCCACGGCCGGATCATTCGTAGTATAGACGAGGAGAGACAGGAGGAGATTCTTTTCAGTCGACGGAGAGATGGGGTCGTCCTGGGAATTGCTGATGAAGGCCAGGGTTCATGTGGCCATGGTTCTTGTGGGCTTTGGCTATGGCGGCTACTTCGTGCTCACAAAAGCCTGCTTGACGGGTGGCGTAGACCCATTCCTGTTCGCCGTTTACCGCGATGGCATTGGCTGCCTCTTCCTCTTCCTTGTTGCCTCCTGCTTTGAAAGGTACTCTCCTTTCTTTTCTTTCGATCAATCTTCTTTCCTTTTTGACGTAAATGAAATTGAAATTTATAGATTTGCACACACTGATTGGAAATTTCAGGGTAGAGGTCTAAGAGCTATCATTTCTTAAGCTTTACCCATCTACAGTAGCTTATTGTTTCGGATCGGTGATTCGTCCGTTCTGATTATTTTAGGGTTGTGGACATGGCAGGCAACACTGGACGAAGATGACATGGGAAGTTGCAGGGCTTATACTTGCGCTGGCAATCGTTGGGTACGTGATGCTGGGTTCGAATATAGATAAAGACATCATTCGTATATGAACAGTATCCTGACCGTAGCTAGCATGCATGCTGTCTTGACTTACACAAAACTATCACGGGGTTGGATCAAACGTCATGTTGTTGCATGTTGATGCAACTTGTACTTGAATTCACATGCTATAATTTCTTCGTGCTTCAGACATACTGGGATCGAAGTGCATAGTTAGAAACCTGAGCGTAGATAGCATGCATGCTGCTGAAAGTAATAGATCAAATCCATGGTCTTAAAACTACCACGGAGTTCTATCAAAGTGAAATGTTGATGTGACTTGTACCTGGAGTAAGGATTGACAGCTGATGCTGCCATTTTGGATTGTAATGAGGTTTAAGTTTTGCATGCCTGCAGGGTTTATTGTCAGCAGGCATTTTTCTTACGCGGATTGCAACTCACGAGTGTGATATTTTCATCGATCGTGCTGAATTGCATCCCTGTCTGGACACTCCTCGTATCAGTGGTATTTCGGTGAGTGAACCACTCATTTCGTGTTCTAAAATCTCCTTTACCCTGCACTTTTATTAAGGAAGTGTATGGTACAGGATAGAAGAGGTTTCAGTCAAGAGGAGAGACGGACAAGCCAAAGTGCTGGCCATCCTATTCTGCTTTTTAGGGGCAACTGTGTTGACTCTATACAAGGGCCCTGTCGTATACGGAGATCCCGCACCTGTTGGAGCTTTGCCAGGGTTGGAAATTGATTCATGGCGACTTGGTGCACTCTACTGTTTCGGCTGTAGTATATGTGTCGGCCTTTTCATCAACTTGCAGGTTCTCCCTCAGCTCCTTGTAATGCTATTTGGACAAAATGGCGGTCTTCCAAGCACCATTTGTCATACCAATATCTGCAGCAGTATGTTGCACGGTCACTCTCTTTTTGTTATATCAACAATGTTCTCTGTAATATCACCAACTTTCATGACGGAAGTCATAGAACCTTGAAGCTTTTGGCCCACAATGGCCTAAAGTCATAGTTATGGAACAATTCATACCCGTCATCTTCGCGGAATATCGCCATTTATGGAATTGGGTTCTGTGGATAGATGAACTTGGTGAGCTTATACTTGTTGCATTGCAGATTCCAGCACTGAAACGATTTCCTGCTCCATTCACATTGATGTCTCTTTCCGCCCTGCTCGGGACTTTCATGTTCGCTTTCACTGCTTCTTTTCGAATTAAAACGGCCTCCGAGTGGATTCTTGCCCCTGGACCAGACCTCTATTCAGCCATATATGCGGTAAGCCATTATTTTAAGCCTCCATTATCGCATACCGACACAATTGGATGTCTTTTATAGCTTGACTTTTGTATTTCGTTTCGTTTGCATATGATAGATAGATTGAGTATAAGCAATTGTGATGTGCAGGGAGTAGTGGCATCAGGGTTGTGCCTCCTTCTGGGATGTTGGGTTAATCACCAGAGCGGCCCAATTTTCGTTGCAGCATACGCTCCGACACAAGCCTTATTCTCCAGTGTTTGCAGTGTTATCTTCCTCCACGATAGGCTTTATACTGGAAGGTAGGCTCTCGTGCTCTTCTGATTGTAGCTTTTATAGCTGAAGGTGCCCTTGTGGGCTTTACATCAGCTTGTTCATTGTGGTAACTTCAAGTGATCCCCTATCAGATTAACTGTTTTCTCATGAAAATTCAGTGCATTCGTCTTTGTCATCTTAGTGCAGGTCTTGATCGCTTGATTAGACCCCGTGTTGGTTTTTAACAGAGAATAATGCATGGTGTTTTGGCAGTATACTTGGTGCTCTGTTAGTTGCTATTGGTCTATTTCTTGTGGTTTGGGGAGCGCAAGAAGGTCAACGTTTGAATGCTCTTTCACTTCCACAAAGGAAGCAATCCTCTGTAGATACATCGCCCTTGGTGGAGCCTCTATTACTGTAAGTGAACTTCAGTGCTGACATCTGAAAGTTGACCCTCTTCTAAAGTAGAAGTTTGGAATGCTTATGTCGTCGTTTTCTCATGCAGAACCTGAACATATCAACAAACATTAGCATTCTATTCTTGAGGAGCTGCATCGATACCGTTGTTCATTATCAGGTATTATAGTACCACGAGAGGTAAGAAAATATTCAGGTGAATGCTGCTCATGCATTCTTTGTAGATTAAGTTCAAGAACAGCGATTTCTTACATTTTTTAAAGAATTGTACTTAAGCCAGAGGTACTCAGTTGGAGAAGATCATGTGCATTTCTGCTACATCTCTGAGGGCGCTCTTGACCTTGGGACACTGTTCGTAGTGACTGGTAGTCATTCTTTGGTGAATCTGTCTACTGTACTAGCCTGTGAAGCTTATTGCGGATTATGCAAAGTTGTAACATAATATCCTTCAATATGAGGTACAGAGTTGATGATATACTACGTAAAAGCTTGTGCTTACAGATCTACAGATTTCTGAGAGAACTACTTTATTATGGAGATTGTAGCAGTGATGGAACTGGAAGTTGATTACATTTGGAGACGTCGTTCACAACTTTTGATTTCATTGCACTTCAAACCATTTGTTTTCTGTCGTGTTTGTTAGTGTTCTCTGCCGAGTTATACTTTTATGTTTAAAAGATTTATGTTTTGATGTTAAGGTTCCATTTTCGAAGGACCAAGTTTTTATGGTCTTGTCGTAATCGTCTTGAAAGGCTAATTTCCATCGATTACTTGGTGAATGACGAATTCCTACTGGAATGTCAATCGCCTTCTTGCGATCTATGTAAGCATTGATTCAGCATGCCCAACTTGCATACACTTAAAGTTTCAGAAATTCTCTTAGTCTAAGATATAGCCTTAGGAAGACTAAAGATCATCAATTAGATTTCATCAAAAAAACTCACCGAATTTCACATCTTCAAATGTGTAAGTAGATTTGCTCATATTGACTGGATTATGGCTGAAGCGCTTTATGTTGACGACACATCAGGAATGTGCAAGCCCTACAGAGATGTTCGTCAAACGAATTTCGACGAACTTCAGCATCAAAAATTTCAGTGGAGATGGACTATACATACCTGCATGTTTTGATCTTATTCTAATTCAAGACGGATTATAATCTCAAAATGAAATAACCAAATGAGTCTTTCAAAATACATTAAATAGCACAAAGTCATGATAAGATCCCAGTTCATATTTGATGCATTTTTAGAATCTTATGCTACTCAACAGAAAGAGAATCATGAGTTTCAACTTCGAAGTAAAGATGCCCTTAAGAGTTCCTCGCCTCAAGCATCCCCGCAACAACGAGGAATGCCACTCATACCAAAGTTCGCAAAAGATGTACATGTCCAGATGGAAAAAGAGAAAAAGCTCTCAACTGCTCAGAATCCACTACTCTTGTGGTTTCATAGCCCAGTCACTGGTATCCTAAAGAAGTCTTGCATTCAGCCAAAATTAAGATTCTGAGAAAAAGAATCGAGGCTTTGCAGAAATGGGTCCTAAATTCCGAGGTAGTTTGACAAAATTACTTGTACAGAGGTGGCGCTTATGTCACTTTGAAGGCCTTGTAATCACATCACTTATTTCTTTCCTCATCTTGGCAGCAGCCGGTATTCAGGAGGGACAGAGCTGTAGAGACGCTTGATGTTGGGGCAGAGACCACGAATAGTGGCCAAACCAGCGGCTGTGATCTGCATATCCACACCAAAAGCTCAGCCCACATTGACTAATATTTAATAGCTCAACTAAAGAAAACTTGACTAAGAAGACGCAAGCAACTGAACACGCAATAAAACATTACTTCGGCATGCTAAAAACTTCAAACATGCTTATGATGGAGAAAACTTCGAAGGAACTACAATCTCACGAATGCTGAATCCCCAGATGTCCAGAAATTGAAATGAATCATTCAAGAGGTTTCACGGTAGAAGGTGGAAAAGCATGCCCTCGATTCTAAAGAATGAACTTGTCGTTTTTTTAATTTGAAGTGGACCTAAAAGCGAAGGATTTCGATCAAGTAGCGCTATACCTTGGAACAATCGCGAACGTCTAGAGTCTCTAGCATAGTACAGCCCTGGAGGGCAACCTCAAGCATTTGAGACTCGATTGCACATGCCTGTAGAACAGCATACCATCATCAATGAGCCAAGCAAGAATAATATTGTGACTTGAACTGCTCCAAACTAGAAAGACACAAACTAGAAAAACATCGAACGTACTGAAGGTTAACCAACTTACATGGAGGGAGAGCGTCGTGAGGCGAGGACAGTCCAATTTGAGTACAGACAGGGCAGCACAATTACTGCAACGCACAAAAAACAAAACCGCATGAGAGTTGAGGTTAACCGATCTGCTACCAAGACAGAATTGCCTTGTTATACAACAACGTCCAGATCAATACATCATGCACTGTTGAACCCGCTGCATTTGACCATAGCTGTTGGGAGTAATATGAACATGATCACGTGAGAAATCTATGAAATTATACCTTAAATTGAGCGACACGAGGTTGAGGCACGCAAGATGAACTTCGCGGATGTTGCTGGAGAGGGAAAAATTGATGGTAGAGAGATGCGGACAAGTCTCGGCCAAGATATGGACCGAGCGAACATTTTGGCAGCCAACGCAACTCAAGCTCTGCAACGCTCGCTCTGAAGTGGAAGAGTGTACAACTGGCTGCACTGCAAGCTCAGTCGTGTTAAGATTGGTGGAAGCATCCGTCAGGGCTTCAATTGGAGATGATGAGAGATTGGCCCATAAGTGATCTGTCACATTGGCACAGCCATTCAGGCTGATCTGCACCAGGTGTGGGCAATGAGCCAGAACAGCCTCGATGGCCCTCCGACCTAAGCTCCCGTAGGATATGTCGAGCTCTTGCAGTTCGGGAAGCTTCTTGCCACCATGCAACGCGTCCAACGCTGTATCCTCTAAATACTTGCAGGCAGATAATCTCAAGACCTGGGAGTAAATCCCCCAAAGAACAGCTCAGTTAGAATCTACTCAATTAAGTTCTGAGACTTTTCCTGAGGTTGGTAAATAGAACGTCAACAATATAGATGATGAGAAATTTACAATAATCAGCTCGAAGACAAGATTAACCGCTGGACTATGCATTTAAGGCTTGTAGTACAGTTGGAAAGTTGGAAGTGTAAAAAGAAATACCTTCAGGCGGGGACAGGCTTCAAAGATTGGTGAGAGGTCGGTGAGAAAAGTGTAGGAGAGATCCAGCGTGGTTAAATCCACGAGCTTCTTCAAAGCTAGGAGCCCTTGGGAGCCTACTAAGAAGCAAGCAGCCAAGACGAGATGTTGAATTGCAGGGCATGCGGCGGTTGTGCTCGTCAAGCACGAATCATCCAATTGACTGCCAAAACATAAAAACACTCATCAGGTGATCATACAGACCAAATCTAAATATCACTGGGACATAATAAGAAGCTAGTATTTTAAAATAAAAAAAGGTAGGCTGGCTTTTATTGTACCTGCAATACGAGGCGTTTAAGGACGAAAGATTGGGACAAGCGATGGAGGCTTGAGAGAGCAGGCCACAACCGCGTAGATCCAACACTGTCATGTGGTCAGCCTTGATGACAAGCGTGGTTAAATGGGGGCAGATGCCTAAATTCAGAGACGCTAAACCCACTGGCGCAAAAGTGGCGTCTATCAAACGGTCACAGCCGTCCAGGTGAAGCTGCTGCAGTCCTGGTGCTGAAAGCGCAAGCTTTGTCACTTTTTTGCATCCAATTAGTGAGAGCCTTTCGAGAGAAGAAGCATGCAACCTCACATTCTCCAACCCCTGCACGACCATCACCAAAATCATACATACAATCATAATCATTATCGAAATAACCAATACAGTGACTAAAATGGGCAAGAATGCATACATCACAATTGTCGAGAATGAGAGTTTTAAGCTTGGGACAGCCGCCTCGCTCGCTGAAAACGTCGCACACCAAGTCTGTCAGAGATTCACACTCCGAGAGGTCTACAATTTGTAACCGAGGGCAATGCAACGCCAGGCTCGACAAACCCGTCCGCTGTCTCAGGTCTAGCTTCTGTCAAATCCAATGACAAAACGACCACTTTAGTACTGTCGACTCCAAACCAAAGGTAGGCCATCAACTAAAACTTCAACAATGCATGACGGAATTGTTTGGATCGCAAGGTTTATACGACAGAACGTAAAGACTTAATAATGATGAGAGCAAAGATTTACCTGCAAATCGCTGGAATAGAGGTCGACGCGATTGAGGGCGGGGCAACTCTTGAGCTCGAGCGAGGCAAGAGAAGGACACCGCAAGGTGACCTCCATCAGCCTGCAACTCCACAAGGAATGAGCTAAGGAACATTCCAAGACTCCAGACTGTTGGACATTCACTCAAAGAAAGCATCTGCTAAATTGAAGTTATTTAAATTTCTGTATAGCTGGTAGTTTAAAAGGCAACTGATCTGGCGAATGTATGTGAGCGAAGGTGAAGCTCTCTACTTTAGGCTATATTATACGATATTGTTCACGTAAAGGTATATTATGATGTGGAACCCAGGTTCTTACTCTCCTGGTGACTATAAGAGTATCGTGAAGCCTAAATGATCAGATACAAAGTATTCAGCTCCAATACGGTAGAATGCAGATATTGCACATTATAAATTTCATGGTCATTTATTCTGAACGATGATAAGAGAATATCTTCCACCTATTATTCTACCGGTGAGAGAACGAGGGAAAATGCTTACTTCTTATTGCTGGCCAAGCTGATGGATCGCAGATGTGGTAGATCTAGATTCACCGATGTGAGCAGCCAACAGGAGTCCATAGCCAACACCTGTGCCATCAGAAAAGTTCAGATGTCATCCGGTAAAATCACACCGCAACAGCAAAGGCACTCTTTAAGAAAGCATTGCAAGATACCCATGAGCCAGTATGCGAATTCTGGTTCGTCATGTATATAGAACAGAGAAGCAATATAATCATACCTCAAGCATGAGACAATGTGAAAGGCCAACCATTGAAGATGAATTGATGCCTTCACAGCTCTGCAGCTTCAACTCTGTCAACATAGGCATTCGTACTCCCTGCCAGATGAAATCATCACCATTGTTACGAAATGACAGAATCTTCTTGTTTAACACAGGATCCATAATCTTTAAGGTAGGTAAAATAGCATTACACTACAAAGTATTGCAAGTATGCCCCATGAGAATGTACCTGAAGAGATATATTGAGGCAGGATGAAGCATCAAGCGTTTGCAGTTGTGTGCACGCAAGAGAGATCTCACGGAGGGTGTCATCTGTCAAATACACGCAGTGTGAAATATTCAAATGCACAAGAAGAGGACAAGCTATCGCTGCTGTTCGCACTCCCGTGTCCGAAAGCTTGTGACAATGCGAAACGTCTAAGCTCGTGAGACGAGGACATTGCAGTATTGCGGATGCGGTACTCGTTCGCTTGAGTGACAGCTCCTCTAATTGTGGGCACCTGTTATGATAAACCAACACAAATGCCCGTGAGGCAATGAACTAACCTTCAATGGGAAAGTAAGCAGTCACCAATCCACAAACTTATGCTTGCCATTTGTATAAAATCAATGACCTGATGGTGATACGGACGACCCGGCACTTAAGCATTTGCAGTGATCGTAGCCCTTCATGTCGTAAGACCACTTCTGAAGCACCTCCACTCCCCAGGACGGAATCCGTTATGCTCAATGTTCGCAAAGATGAACACTCAGAAAGTGTATAGAACAACATCTCGCTATAGGGGTTTCGACCCAATGTGAGTTTCTCCAAGTGTCTGAAACACACATACAGAAAATGTTGATCAGCTTCCGCGTTGAACGACAAAACTCTGAGATGTTACGTAAACGACAGCCTATTAAAAGAGCTCTATACAGTCGGTGTAAACTACGCTCCTGTCCCTAGAAGCTGAAATAACAGAAGATCTAGCACTACGTTAGATCCCTTCAGAATCATATATTTTGCTACTACGAATTAGATTCAAAGGATTGTAGAGAATACGTGTTCAGTAGTGCGTAAAAGGTAAAAGACAAAAGACGTACCGAAGAGACCGCATGACATCGCGGACCCGCCCTTCATCCACATTGATTGCATTCTTCATATGCAACTCTGTTGCCCTTGGATAACGATTGCACAACTCCGCAACTGCAATTATTAATAAAAACAAGTGACGGTCAATTTCCTTCGAAACATCTGGACTTGTAATGAACATTATGGCTAATCAACAATTAACGTTCAGAGCTTGGTACCTTGGGCACTGGTCACTTGACGATTCTCGAAGTTTAAAGATTTCCAAAAATCCTCATGAACACTCGCGCCATGCCATTGTCGACACACCATGGCCGACTGACACAGGGTGCTGTGATCCAGAAACGAGAAAACCTGGGGACAATCAATACAGCACTCCGTCAAGCCATTTGAACTGCACGATATTCAACCGCTAGCCATTTTGATCTCCTGCAGGCACACTTACCTTGAGAAGCAAATCGTCAGTAAGATCAAAACGTGGTTCATCATCTTTCTGGTCGTCGCTGTTCTTTTCGTTGTTGTCGTCTCCATCATTGTCCGTTTCCATGTTGCTCTCAGCCAACTGCGATGAAGAAGGGTCGGAAGGTGGGCCTAAAGACAAACCTTGTTTAGCCCATCCGCCTTCAAATTGCAAAGACTGCCGGCTCGATGAAGCTCCGTGGCCACTTGACGATCCACCTGCACTTGCAGGGTGCTTCCTGCGCATCGAGAGCATCACCACTGAGTCTTAGCAAACTCTACATTCACTGTCTCTTAGCCAGCATTGAGGGAGGAGAACAACATCTTTCTCACTCTGTAGCCAACTATATCTCCTTGAAGTCGACCAGAAACGAAGATGGAAGCTCGACAGCCATGTGAAAAATGAAGATGAACAGCCAACCTCACTAATCTGGGCTGCTAGGAAACGTACACCTCCTGCTGAACATGTGCACATCTACTCAGATCATGGTAAACCTCTTCGCTGGCTCACTTCACCTTCCAAGTAAAAGAAGCTTTCCGTCCATCGGAAAACAAATTCCACTTGTATTTCTTAATATCTCAATAAGATAGTGATCGTCGATCTAATAGTATTATGTTAGTCCTTCCCCTGATTCTTCAGCTACTAACACGATTCACATGGGGTACGATTAAGCCATAGAATCAATCGGATCATACTGGTATAATATGAAAATTTTAGTGGACTAATAGATAGGAGGTCTTCATTTGAAGACTTGATGTCATTTCGAAGACCCTACAAAGGCTTGGCCATGAAAGGTACTTACGAAAGGTGAGGGAAGAATTTGGCACGCTTTCGTTGAATATGAAGCTTCTGAGGTGTGGTGGGATGCTTCATGTACGCTCGCGATGCAAGAGCATGCCGCCGATATCTAAGCCAATCTCTCATGGGCTGCGACTGCAATCCCTCCGGTCTTTGGACGGGAGTATCTTGCACAAATTCAGCATTAAATAAAGCATCCAAAGCCGCTTCAAGTTTTTCCTGCACATGCGCACATCACATCGTATAAGGCTCTAGATCGCATGGGAACAATAATCTCGATGAATAGAATACAAATGTCTCTCCAGGACATACCGATGTGGATGAGAGCGTGCAATTCACCGCTAAAGAATGTTCCATAGACTGAACCCCGGCATTGTCGTGAGTGATCAATCTGTCTTTCAGCATGGGAAGAGGAATGTAATCGATGGGAACGTCGGCAGAGGCTCGTGCTTGAGCTTCAGGCTCTGGTAGCACGAATTCACCGGCAAGGCTGACAGGCTCCGGTTGAGAGCTGAGTCTATCGAACGGGTCGAGTGTGTCGGCCGGCAAACGAGGGCTGTGGGGTGGCGAGAGTGACAACACTGCCGAAGATGTTTGCAGTTCGAATGTCCTCGTCCAGGAGCTGAAGCTATCTGTGTCATCATCCAGTAACTCTGACCAGGACAAGGAGCTTTCTCCCGGTCCAGAAACTACGGCTGGATCTCTTGCCTCCCTTCCTTCAGGAAGCTCCATCTCCCCGACCTCCTCGCTACTGCTGCTACTGCACCCATCACCATCTGCAAAACAAAGAGAGTCCTATTTCAGAAGGCTTGGCCTCTCATAACAATGCTCTTAACCAAATCCTTAGGGCTTGGGTTACTGATGAATGAATTTCAGGAGTTCACAAACTATACAGACAAATATGGCCTAAAAGACGACTCTGATCTTAGACCTTCAGAGCCGACACTTCCTATAATACGATAGGAGAAGAAATGCATCAAGCAACATTGCCTTGTGAGGACTAACTCACATTTGGAAGTTACATGGCGCAATTGCTATCGTCATCCAACGTAGAATTACAAGACTCTATAGCAACAAAAGCATCATGCCGGCCTAGAGACAGTACGCAACGACAATGCTATTGAAAACCTCGACCCTATAAGCAAGAACACAATGGCTTTAAACCTTCAGTAACAACACCCATCCTTGCATAAAACGACATTGCACAAATGAAAGCTAACTCACAAATGAAAATGAAACAAGAGCTTCAGTAACAACCACCCTTGCACCGAAAGCTGGCTCCCGTGTGAATTAAGAACGTGCAATTCCTCATCTAACGTCGAATTACAAACAACAAAAGCATCTAGGGATACCATGCTGAAACTCGAAATTCAAAACAATGGCTAGAGCTTCAGTTGCAAACCCTGATCATGAAAGCAGCTGCTCACCTAAAGGTCCGTCTTCGAATTGCAATTGGTGACGATAAGGCAGCCGTTCTACATCGTCTTCAGTGTTGTCCGCGGCCATTCAAAGCAGCACTATTGCTACAAACAAACAAGCGATCCAATTGTAAAACCCCGAATGCCACAATAGAAGAAAATTTTCGATCCACAAACGATTGTCTGCAAGATCGATCGAGCAGATGGGACTCACGAGGCGTGGACCAAAAGAGCAATAGTGGGTGGGTATGTACCCTAATTGTCTCGGTACAGCAACAACAAGCTTGTATGTACTTTGTCGGTACTTGTCTCGGCGTCGGAACTTTTAAGCACACCGTGAGTTCTCCACCACAAACTGCTGACAAGTGGGCGAGCAAAGGATGCGAAACCCCAATGAACGAGGCCGCACCCCAACCTTTTCTCTCCGCCTCTACTGTAGTAGCCTACTCCTCCCCCCCTTACACTTTTTCCCTGTTGTTTTTTGTTGTTTTGTGCTTCGTTTGAATGAGAAACTACTTACTAGGGTGGTGTCAGAGTTCGAATTTTCCCCCTTCCCGAGGCGCGAGTAAATCCCTCCCTCCTTCGATCCTACTTTTTTTCTACAGGAAGTGAATGAGTGAGTGAGTGGGAGTGAGATCCTGATCACGGAGTGACGACGGCGTTGAAAGCTGTAACTGCGGGGTGGGTGAGTTGAGAGAAGGCAAGAATGGCACGGGGCTGGCCTTTGCTTTATCACGGGCTTCACTCCCCTTCACCCACACTATTTCTTTTTGTCGTACTAATTTTGTGTAGATTTGGTTCGGTAAGATTTTTATGAAACAAATACAATCATCATTATTGTGGAAGTTTTCTTGTATGTCTTTGTCAATGTAATGTAATGTTGTAGTATTATGTCGGTTTGAAGATATTATGATAATTACTAATTAGATATATGATGTTAAATTTGAAAAAGGAATTTACTTTATTTTTAAAGCGTCAAAAGTTTCTTATTAACCCTTAAACGCCTAGCTATACGGATTTGGGGAGCCCATTATTGGATCACAGCATCTTTTGCACTTGGGCATCATGAATAGTGCACTTTTTGAACTTGGGCATCATGAATGATCCAATCAATGATGAGCTTGCAACCTCCTACAAGTATTGTACAACCCCAACCTACCTACCACAATCCTTTCAAAGCACAAAATCACTCATACAAATTGTGATTTGAATTCTAAAATTTCACTTTTTGAATGCATCACAAGAAGGTGACCAGTTTGACATTAAAGTATGAGTGAAAAGTTGAGTACATTGAGAGCTACAGAGGAGATTCTGTTGGAAACGGCCCCCTCGGGGCCGCTCAGACATTTAAGGGTTAAATATACAAAGTAGAAATGAAGGTACCATGAGGTCCGTACATATCAACATAGATAGAGTCCTAATTTCACATTTAATTTAATATTAACAGCAGCTTCCGCTTTCTTGGGTCTCGAGGGGTTAATTCAAGAACACAACAATATTACTTCTGGTACCAAATTAAAAAATATATTTTCCACATATGATAAGCCATTATACCAAACCCACATCACCTTTAACAACTAAGGTAATACAAAACCATCTTTTTTTAATCATATAAACGACTATCATCCTAAACGGCCTTATAAAACCACTGTTACAAATCCTGTAAAGTCAATATAATTGGAAACTAAAGTTCCTGATAACAGGCGAGAAAATCCATATCAAGAAATCATATACAACAAAAAGGCAGTAGTATGTACAATTCGCAATGCTGCCTCTAACTCAATCTGCTCAAACTTCTACTTATATACACACACTATGGCCTGATATTAAAAAGCCCTACCAATTTGCATAAAGTCTTTAGCCACATGGTTCCTGCAAGCCAGAAACATAACTTGTCATTCATCAAGCACAATTCATTTTCTACTCGACTTCCACTGCTAATCCTCAACTTAGATCAACACTCTGTTCTGAAACATGTATTTGACCGAAAGAGAATTTGACCACCTTCTCATTCAACCTAAATTATTCTGGGTGCCACATGTGATTCTGGATAAAAGAGATACTGTTGAATGACATAAATGCATTCTAAGCTCCAGACTAGATCCTGATTCTCTTCAGACCTAGAAACATACGAGTAACCGACATCACTAGCTATGAAACAATTCTAAGATCCTACTCACGCAAGAATCATGAGCTCAAATTATGGAAGAAGCAAACATTTCAATAAAAGAGAGAAAATAATTACCTTGTAAAAGAATGATTCGTGAAGATTATGTACAAATGTACAAGTAGATCCAGGCATCTAGTTGGGTTTCAAGGTCAAAAGAGCAGGAATCTTGGTGAACTCGAACCGCAGCTTGGCCTGCACTTCCTTAGCATCTGCAAGCTCCTCCACGAAAGAGGAAATTGAACTCGAAGTCGAACTCGTGGCCTTCCGTTGTTGCACCACCCTCACCTCTTTCGGTGCAGGAAAATTGGCCAAAAACTCCAAAGGCAACAACACCAACAAATCCATCGCCACAATACTGCTCAGTCTCAACTCTCTCCTCGATCAGATACTCGTACTGAGAGCAATCTGCACAAAACCCTCAGTGAGAAAAGATCTGCACAGAAGTCTCTTTGTGTGGCAAAGATCCCACTTTTGAGGCACTCTTTTTCTGTGTATGGAAAGATCTGAGTGGAATTAGCAATGAGGGCGGGCGGGCGGGCGGCAAGAGGCACGCGTGGGGGAATTGGCGACGGAATGGAATGATGAGGAGAAAGAGAAAAGGAAAGGAAGGTGCGAAGAGAAGAGTGAGGGTTGTCAGTGTTGTGGAGGCGATGGAGCCTTCCGATCATGGACTTTTATGTGAGGAAAGTGCAGCTGAAGATGGCTGGCATCTGATCCAATGGAGGAGGACACAGTGGAACTCCTTTTATCCGTACGCTGACTACTCTTCTTCTTGGGGGAGTTCGATTGCGAATGGCGGCTTTTACTTGTTACTCACAGTTGCTCCGACAAGGTTTCTACCGAGGTTTCCCCAGATTTATCCCCCCCTCCCCCCCCTCTAAGAAGTTTACTGAAAATTGTTATATGGGTTCAAATTAGACTCGAATTATGACTTAGTTATCATAGAGCCACAAGGCACAGAAGTGATAAGCATGGGGGGAGTAGACAAATGGAGAACAGTGGGAGTTGATAGAAATGCTGAGTCAAAAGCAAATGGAAGTGACACTGCAACAAACAATTAATAGTTGTGCCTTGTGGGAGGCAATGGCTCTGCTTTCGTGGAATGGAAGAGATGAGCGTCACTTCCATGTGACTCCTTCACTTGGCTTTCACTTTATCGACCGACAGCGAATACCATTCTTTCGTGTTGCCATGCCTTCATGTGACCACCATGCTCAACTCCACCATTTTCCACATGGAGCTTTTTCTACGCTTTCGTTCATAAAGTGATCATTTTCAACTCTTTGGTTGCTGCACATGGGTGTCGAGGTCATCGGTGTCTTGCAATATAATTAACTTTCATTTGCGCTTAAAAAAAAAAAAAAAGGAAAATAAATCAATAAAAATGAAAATAAATCTTGAGGGGATTTCACTGGAATTTTTTAGCCTTATTTGACACATCATTTATAACTACTAAGGATGTGAACAATGATAAATCTTATATATTGGTGCAATCAAGTTTTAAAAAATTGTCACATATTTTTCTTAGTGAATGTTTTGTTAAATTCAGATAATACAAAATAAATAATTCACCAAAAAAGCGATTTCATATTTTGACATCGATATTTTACAACCTAAAGTGTCTGTAATGCAAAAATTTATTAGGGTAAATCTGATTGAATCCTCCTACAATGGAAACAAATCAAAGAGACTTAACTCTAATGTCGAAAAGAGCCCAAAACGGGTCGTTTGGGGTCTGATCAGCCCCTTATTTACTATATTTAGCTCGTATGAAATTGAAACCTCTTGCCGATTGTAGAGTTTTTCCATACCTTTCCGAAAAGTCATTTCTTGCTTCGAAATTCCTCATATGCTGGGAGATAGTCATGGTCAAAGTTTGAAAACACTATTTGAAATCTGCCCAATACTGCCCAAACTGCGGTATGAGTTCAATTATTCTCAAAATTTGCCCAATCTAAATTAAATTGCAGGAACTTCAAAAATTCACCAAAATTTGAAAATTTTACTTTTCTTCAAGTTTTGTTTTTGTACTTGGAAATAAGGTTTTAAGGCATGATCTCGCCGTATGAATCTTTCATTCAATTATTCTTCACATGCCATTTCCATTATCAAAGAGGGGCCTTTGAAGTTGAATTTCTGCATACCTCCATGTGAAAATTCAAGCATTTCTCTAGGTTTTATAGGTCGCATGAGGATGAAAATTGCATAGACATGTTCTTAACTCACTTAGGAACAAGAATTTGAAGAGCCACACTTCAAATCAACTCTTAAAATTGGTTCTTTGGCTCAATAAAAACTTCGAACCCATTTTGCAACAAGGGAAAAAAACTAATTTTCAACTTAGAATGTTACGATCTCACAATTGGTAAGGAATTTGAAACTAAGTTTTGGTACACACATACATGGACAAGTAAGATCTTACAGAACTTACATACTTGAGATTACGTCCAAAGTTGAAAATTTTCATCTTGCATTGAAAGAGGATGGTTTTGAGGAGTTTTGGCAGTTTTGGGGTCTTTCGACTTTAACCCTTAAACGCCCAAGCAAGCCCGAGGGGCTTGATTCCAACACAATCTTCCCTGTAGCTCTCACTGTAATAAACTTTTCACTTATATTTTGATATCAAACTGGTCACCGTCTTATGATGCATTCAAAAAGTGAAATGTTACAATTCAAATCACAATTTGTATATATGATTTTATGGTTTGAAAGGATTGTGGTAGGTAGGTTGGGGTTGTACATAACCTTGTAGGAGGTTGCAAGCTCATCATTGATTGGTTCATTCATGGTGCCCAAGTTCAAAAAGTGCACTGTTCATGCTGCCCAAGTCCAAAAGATGCTGTGATCCAATTTTGGGCTGCCCGTTTTAGACCCCATGGGCGTTTAAGGGTTAAGGATTCATGTTGGAGGGTACTGTACTAGGGGTTACAGCAAGGGAGCAGAAAACGACAGAAACAGACGTCAGGCACCTTTTTAGACTTGCTTGATCGACTAAGGTTGAGTGTCCTAAAAGCACCAACTTAAGAGATCTGACCTATTTTTAGCACTAGTAAATTCAAAACAAGGTGTCGATAGACACAAAGGGCCCTGTTAATTGTTATGTCTAAACTTTTTGACACAAAATAAAGTATTGAGACATTTCACTTAGCTAAGTTTCTCATGTATGAATTGAAATTGTGAGATTTTTTAAGGAAAAAATAGTACAAGATGAGTAATGTAGATAAAAGTTACAATAGGAAAATTTTATACTTGAATTATGTGTACCATATGAACAACTAACACATTAGATGAGATGATAAGTTGGAAGAGAACATCAAAATTTTAGATGCAAATGAGTTGGTTTGTGGTCGGTCCAATATGCCTCTAGGGTCCCTGAATCGTACTGGGATGATGGTGTATTTGTCCAAATGTGATCTATATGTGAGTGATAATCACTTGTATTATCTAAAAAAGAAAGGGAGAGATTATGATCGGTCATGAAGTTTTTCAAAGTCATTGAATGCACATTTTCTATCAACATATTAACATTGAAATCTCCTAGAACAAATGTTGGAGAACCTACTGATAAAAGCTTAAATATATTCTCGAGGTTAAGTAAATAGTAATTGAGTTGCATCTTTGGAGGTTTGTAGGTTGCCACAACATTTATGGCTTGAGGTGTATTTGCATTGAATTGGGCCATAATAAATTGAACCCTTGTTCACATATGTGCTACTATTTGTTAATATCATATCTTTGTGAAAAAGAACAACGAGTTCCATGGCCATCATAACATGTTAAGACATTAAATCTTTTCAATAGTAACTCATAAAGTTACTCGTAGTGATTGCAAAGACAAAACACGTGTTTCATTTAAACAAAGAACGTCGGATGCCATCAAATTTGGATCGGCAAACACATCCTTATAATGAAGTTTGAGGGATCGAGTGTTTAACGACTGAAGAATAATTCCATCACCCCTACTATGTTCAAGTGAAGGAAGAGCTATTTTATATTTTGCAACCGATCTCAGGCGACACATCTCATCAGCAACCAAATTATCAACATGAAAGTTCTTAGAACATATTGGAGACAGCAGATATAAGTGATCCTTTGATCGAATCCTCGACAAGGCAAAGATAAGTTAATCCATGTCTTACCACATCTTTGGATCAAATGCCAATCGGTCAAGGCTCAAACCTTGTGCACGATGGATGGTCCGGGCTGTAGCGGGTTGGATTGGAAATTGAACCCGTGTTACAAGATGAAGAGGGTTCATACCTATTTGAATTTCTGCTGTCTTTTGTGTAATGGGAGTCCACTCGTTTTTGATATTCGAATGCCGGCGATATTCCTCGGCAAATTTTAATCTAGTTTCAACTCCAATGTGAGGCGATCCAAAATCAATCCAGACCAAGTTGTTTGGAATGGTCGTAAATTCTTTAAATATTCCATCAGCACCGTTAACAAGGCCATCATGCGTGACGTGGTTGCCAGCGCACAATTCTACCAACATATCCTTCTTAAGGGATATTTCAAATGCAAACCGCCTTTGTAAGACTAGGTATGTTTGAAAGCTTATATGAAGGGGACATGTCTCCGAAGGTACGTCCTTCGCAACAAATTTGTACACTTCGCCAAGAGTGTTATCAAACACATATTTATTGTGATTATTCGTTTTTATATTTGTATAAAATAAATGCGGAAACTTCATGTCATTTGGTGGTCGTCTATAACACGGTGCATTGATATACAATGTCCTCCTCCACGTTTGTGTTGCGGTTCGAAAGCGATTGAGGATGCTCACAAATTGTAGGTCTTTCTCAGCGTTCAACTTGAGCAAGTTCGTAGCATTCAACCCTCTCCTTCCAAAAATTTGGAGCTAAACCATCAAGTCCAACATTTAAGGATTTAAATATCCATCCATCACGTATGGGAGGCGCTTGATACAAGTCACCTGTAACAATCACATCAAGCCCACCCATAAAACAGTTATGAGCTCGCATAATAACCCTCATCCTACGATCAACCATCGCAAACATTTGACAACCAACCAAAGAGATTTCATCGATGACGATCAATCGAAGTTGGTCATATCTTTTAGCAAAGCTGTCACGCCGCTCATCGCTTAAACCCCCAAGATCCTGAAGGGTTTTGTTTAGAGGAATTCCGAGAGCAGAGTGAATGGTTGAACCTCCAATATTAAAAGCAGCCTTTCCAGTGTAACCAAGCTTCAAAATCTTTTGTTTTAGAGGATCTGCTGCAGCATTGGTACGGTTGTAATATCGTAGAAGATACTAAATTATACAAATGAGCGTAAATGTCTTTCCCGTACCTGCTCCACCGGTCAAAAATATAAAAATAGCCTTTTCTGGATTCCTTTGCTTCTGATACATGATATCATCAAAAATCAAGCGTTGTTCCTTATTCAGCTGCCGCACCAGAGATGAAAATTCACTACTAGGTAGAAATCTGTCGGGACAACTAGGAACACTTCCTTGTACATTTTCATCATTCTTTTTATTTCTCTCCAGTGACAAATCATATGGTTCAACACCTTCCGTATTTGAGGGTATCGGAGACCCCAATCGCTTTGGAACCAATTTCACTACAGTTTCACAGAAAGAAACATCAGCAAATGAATTTTCCGTATGCATTTTGCTGAACTCATTAACACGTTCTTGCAATGCTGTCCACTCTTCACCGTATTCGCTTTCATTATTGAATTTGTAAACAAATTTTTTACGGATTGGCAGAATGGTGTATTGTTGTTGATTAAATGCATCATGCCAAGTGGAATGGCCGTCTTTTAGAGATTCCTCCGACTTACGGAAAGGAGAAAATAACAGAAGTTGCTCCCTGTGATGATTTTCGGGATCTCGTTGCAAATTAAAATTCACCCATCTAACAATTTGTGGTACAACACGTTTTTTGAAACTATTAGGGTGGTATTCAGCTACAAACTCTGCTAAACAAGTAGCGTCCAGAGCAAGAGGTCTGTACATGTACTTGTCAATCAACGACTTGCAGAATATATTCGTTGAATCGGGAGGGAGTTGTTTCAATACAGCTGAGGGAAGTAAAACCTCGGCTCTCATATTATCCTCAGAAGTGTTGATAAATTGAAAACTACGCGTAGTGTGATAAAGAGGCAACGAGAGTGCCAGGAATACAAAGTTGTGCGGGGCATTTCTTTGAGCATTTAAAAATGAGCTTCCCATTTTTCTAACGCGTTCACTATCACTACTATTCTCATACTTGCATTTTTCTAGTGTTGCTTTCATCTCTGATATGAGACTTATCAACCTTTGTCAAATATGAGGTGCGATGAATCTCGCGGCCGCATATGGATTTAAAACAAATTGTGCATCTGTATTAGCTTGCCACAAAGGACCCACCAACCTTCCAAATACATTCGTACGAATATCGACAACATTCCGTTTCAGAAATACTGTAGGTTTCTTCAATATACTACGTAGTGCCATTATGTACATCTCCTCACTTAGTTCCAATTTTTCCAAAAACTCTGTATGGGTTATTTCTTCTCCGAGTTTCATTTTCACCAAACACTCAAAGATCCTCACAGAATTTTTGTTATGAATTCCCGCATCACAACTGTCTAATGGTAACAAGATACTTGTTTTTGTCATTGGAGCTTTGGGAAAATGAAAACGACAAATCGCGTTACCTTTTTTTTTTTTGATTGCTTATGGTGATGAATTTGAGAGCTACGTAGGCTCTCGTCGAGTATGTAGCGATCCGTTGTCAAGTGTTTGTCTATGAATTCTTCAATTTCTTCATTAGATTGTTTCCCATATGAAGGAGCATTTGTAATCCACAACAACCCGTGATCATGAGGATAACCTCCACTTTGAAACTCAGTCACAAAAAAATAATCTTGACATCGACCAAACAATGAGTTGCATTTTCTCAAAAGTTTTCGGAACAATCTCATCCGTCTATCATAATATCGAGCACATGTAATAGGATCCATCCTCACAAGCTCTAGGATCTTTAAATCTACTCCATTCGATTGCACAAATTCATTTTCATCACCATAAGTCTTACGGAGTTCATTCAATGTAGTCACAAGTTCTTGCCAGTTTGTCACTCCCGACGTAAAAGTAACAAAAAATGTTGGCGGACCTAGTTGTCTGATCATAGCAAACAAATTCTTTCGCAAACGATCTAAGTAATCAGGGGATGTTCTTATTTGACTCAGTTCTCTATATCCCAAGTTTGATTTGAGTATGTTTTCGAGGTTCTTTGGATCTGCAACTTGGGCTGTCGTTGGTCTTCGCCCCTTTAACACGGTTTTTCGTATATGAATCCAAGCGGAAGACAAAACAAAATGAATCAAGATTTTGATTGTCTTGAAAAATATATTACGTATATGATATGCAAATTTTCGATTGGCACTTGTTAACTCTGCTTGAGCAATTTTCTGATAAGATGCATTGAAATCGGGACGTTGGTGACCCAAAAATAAGGTTGGAAAGTTATACTCCTCTGAATAAGGATCTCGGAACAAGCCCAAGGGCCGAAAATTTTCGCTCGGAGCAATTGCAATTGATTCATCGTCATCAACAATGTTTTCTGGTTCTAGAATATTTTGGACCAAGGTATCCGAGCCGACATCATTCGTAGTTTCTTCAAATCCATCAATCGAAATTGATTCATTTTTATTCTCCTCAAACGATTCGTTTGATGTAATGATATTATCTGTTTCATTCTCCATAACTTTTTTCCAATCTTGATTTACAGTTATGCCTGCTTCCTTATATAATGGGGTTTCACAAAGATCAAGAAGCGCTTTCATCACAATATTCGGCCGCACGAAACCCGACAAATAAACAGATTTGTATTCTAACTTTCTTTTGAGATAAATGGCAATTGTGGATGAATCATGTGGGAGACGTGGTAGCATGCCTTGAACTAAATCCAAATTAGAGGGAACATTTACGACACTTCCCCGCATGCCATATTGTCCATACCCCTTCAACTGATAAATCTGGGAGAAAGCTACACGTGGAGACACTAACGGTTCTTCAATATTGTTTAATGATCTCACAAATTCCATGTTTGGACGAGTTGTTAATATGTGATCCCTCATAGACATGTCCCATTTTTTGTCCATGGAAGACATTCTTCGACATTTTTTACAGATAAAAATTGGTTCTCTACGAGCTTGGGTTTGATACTTTGTAGGAAGTAAGTCAATAATATCATTGGTTGCATAGCAAACTTGAGAAAAAAACCAAAGTCTTCCACAAAAATAACACATATGTTTTGGAGTATCTTTGACATCAACAATATATTTCAAGACAAGTTTTTCATCGTCGCCGTCAAAATCATCAAATTTTGACTTTAAGGGTGTAACACATCTTACATTAACGGATGCATGCGTGGAATTTGAACGTTTTTTTAACACCTTCAAGTGATTAACAAGTTGTTGACGTGAGACAGACATCCAAGGAAATTTTTGTTTCGGATGCTCCATTATTACATTTGAGCGCATTTTCGAGTGCATTTCAAGTAACTCACTCAAAAACATGTCTACTCCTTCCGTCCATACAAACATTTTTTAGCATCCACTTGTTTGATTAAACATGTCTTTCTCATTTGAATCTCGAATCTTATCTTGAAATTCATCTACACTTACATGTTGACGACTTGATTGTCATCCGATTCAATAAAATATTTTGCATGTATTACATTGTTAATTTCCAAATGAGTGATGTTACTGATTTCCTCATTGTTGCTTTGATGGGTCGAACTAGTCAAAAGATCACCAACGTTATTTGTACAACCCTTGTCAATTTTTAAATTATGTGTATTTTCTTTAAATATTAGCTTTCTTTTACGCAAAAGAAATCCCAAATGATTTTGTACTTGTTTAACATCCAACTTCAAATCTCGATATTGCTCCACAAATTTAGTTGCAATTTGTAAAGTCGTAGATGTCGAATGTAGATTATTTAGATACAATAACTTCGCATCTGAATCATTATTCCATTTAAATCTTTTGCGTTTTTCACCTACATTTAGTAACTTTGATGGTGAAGTACTTTTTTTTAACGAACTTGACTTATATTCGTCCATAGGTTTGTCACCAAGGATACTAACTTGTTCATTTGACACGTAGTTGTAGGATATCACAGGTTCATAATGGTCATTCCCATATACAATTTGCAAAGTTTGGTTAGAAAATTTTTCTCCAAGTCTAGACATTATCCTTCCATTTCTTTTATTCCATACTAATATGCAGCATTTTAGGTGATCATGAGACCCAAAACAAAATTGTAAAATCACCCCACAAGCCACCATTCTTTGCAGACAATGCCATTTTATTTAAGTAATCGGTTTCTGAGGTTACTCGACCTTGATGTAAATCGTGCATAAATGAAGGCTGTAACTCACGACTCCTACACAAGAGAGCTTCCGGTGTTCCAATCAACAAACAATTTTGTAGATGTGCAACAGCATTTCGGCGGATTTGAAGTGATGATTCCCTGTAATTGAGTAAATAAGCAATAGCATCAAACAAACAGTCTCCGGGGTAGTAGTTGAATTCGTATACACATCTTAAACCAAATTTTGAAAGCTCCTGATCAATGATAAACATATTCGCGAACGGAGTAAAACCAAAAACTACTAAAGACTCGCTTCAATAGTAGCTGAATACTCGAATATAACAGAAATTTGAAAACTTGGTATCATATGTGGAAATTCAATTCAATAATAATTAATACTTAAGGTCTTAAATTTCCTAAAATAGGTCATATTTGTTTCATAATTAACTAAAAATAGAAAACTATGAAAATCAATATAAAATACACTTTTTATTATTAGTAGTTGGAAATTGTTATGATTGCCTAAAATCACCTATTATATGATAAAATGGAGAGAGGCCACCGGTAACATATGAGAAACCTTATTAGCTTCTCAAAATAGTAAGTTTTCTTACAATAAAAAAACCTTGCCTTGTTTGTGTTTAAAAGCTTATTGTGAACAATCTATAAATCCAAACGAGGTTTTATAAATTGGATGCAGTTTCTAACTCACCCAACTTTTAGGATGTTAAAAAAAAAGTTCCAAAAAAAACTTTTTTTATTCGGATCTGAGCGTCTGACTCCATAAAATTAGGGATCGACCATAAAATAGTTGATTGGGCTCTTAGGGGTTAATTGACAATCTTATAAATTTGCTGTAAATGAATTTTGAAATCTATTATTCACTCCTCGATTTCATTAGTATTTTTACATGGAAAAATAAAAATCATTTTTGACCCATAAGAATACCAAAAATTCACATACACACACCCAAAATTACCCTCCAACGCCCCAAAAATATCTACTACACATACTCTAAAAGTTCAATAGTTGATACTAATAATCTAATAAAAAGGTTAATTCAAATAATTTGTGAAAGTATAATAGTTGATACTAATGATCTAATGAAAAGGTTAATTCAAATATTTTGTAAAAATATAATAGTTGATACTAATAATCTAATGAAAAGGTTAATTCAAATATTTTGTAAAAATATAATAGTTGATACTAATAATCTAATGAAAAGGTTAATTCAATAAATTTTATGTTGTTCTTACCAACTGTAGAATAGATAGGAAAAGGTCCTTGAAACAAAAACATACAAAATATTTTTTTTATTGCCGGATAAAGTATAAAATACAGAATTTGAACACAAAGTCTATCAAATACAACTGTATATACGAAAACGATATACAAGTAGTATAAATCTTTCTACATACAAGCTGAAATACAGTAGAATACAAAAACTATATACGGAATCTATACTGGTATCTTGACAAACATCGTATTTCTACTCAAAGAGTACATTGATTTCGCCGACTTGAAAGCCATTAGTCTGCTGAAGGTTTGTATCGACCTCCAAGTTGATAGAGCTTTTCGCGGCGTCCTCCACAAAATTATTGACTGCTGCAGGTAGTGGTTTGGATGCTGCTGAAAATTCAATCAACTCGCTACTTGAATTCAAGGAGAACAATCCTTGCAAGCGAATCAAATTCAACTTGCGCAATACAGATTTTTTGTGTTGATTAAACTCATCAACTGAGTTTATCTCAACACCTAAAACCCTTTTAATGTTCTCTTTGCTCACCGTACACTCATAAATCTCGTATGCTGCTGTAGTGATCTTGCAAGAAATCTTCAAAGTCGATGATGTGGTGACCATGGAGTGGCAGCTCGTGCAGTAGGACCCGTGATCTCGCTTCGTAATGTTCGGCATGTGACACTTGTCACATGTTTCTTCATGTATGCTCGTGCCAATAGGCACGGTCAGCACCCCTTCAATCTACAATTATCATTAGAAATTGATTAGAAAGTAGTAAACAAACAAGTATTTAACAATCAATTAATATTGAACAATCATCAAATTAAGTAGTCAGGAAATTCTATAATGTAAAATGATTTTCAGATTGTAAAAAAACAAATACTCCCTCTGTCCCATTATGATTTTCTGGTAGGTTCTCTCAAATCTACTTTTGGAGGTAGATTTCAGAGAACCTACCGGAAAATCATAATGGGACAGAGGGAGTACCTGAAATGAATGAAAGTTTTTATGCTCCTTTGAATGGTGCTTGAAAACCTCTGCAAGTTCCGTCTCCACAATTGCATCCGGAACTGGCGTCACAATGATGCTTGAATAACAAGTGGCTAAGTAATTTTCACCTTGAGTGGCAGATGTCACATTTTTTATCAAAAATGTGGCCACCTCCCCACGCGTACACTTTTCAGCAAGGAAAGTGTACTCTGCGAAAAATTCCATATAATACACGAAAGAGTGGACACTCTCCTTGGAATCAGCCACTGTAAGTATGAAGTTCTTCTTGCTTCTTCCAATGACAGCCACAACAACTACCTCAAGAGTTCCCACTTCATTCAAACATTTCCGAGCAAGGAATTGTTTGATGGAGTGGGTGGGAAGGAAAGAAATGGGAATGTCAAAAGCATCAATAACTTCCATTGAAGTTACTGATCCTACTCTAAGAGAGTAAGAAGAGTCCCCGTGCACGTACGTACCATGCTTATTATTCACACTAAAATTTGATACTCTCAAAAACAACCCAGGAATGAGCTTGGAGGTGAATTTGTCAGCATATGAGTCCGCAGCAGTCAGGATTATAGTGCAATATCCCTCACAATCTACCAAATCTACATGAATAAACTTATACCTACTGCCTGGAATGTCAAATGTGCCGTACCTGTTCAAGACCTTTCCTTCGAAAGCACCATCCAACATTTTGGGTTGGATGTCGCTTGTCAACACCAACCTAGGACTTGGGGGCCTCTTCCCCTTGCCCTTGTTAGCTGCAACCATGGCCATTTTCTCACTCAAAAAAACACAATTTATCAAAACAAATGATAGAGAACAAACCAAAGAACAAACATAAAAATTTTTACACAAAGAACTCTGCAAACTAGAACAAATTTCAGCACTAGCCTGCGACTTCTGAATTGAAAATTACAAGTCAGTAGAAGATTCAGCACCACATAAACTTTCAAAACTCAAACTTTCAAGTTAGTACAATTTCAGCAGTAACACAAGATTTCAGAACAAAAACCTAGAAGTTAGTACAATTTCATTACTAACATAAGATTTCAGTACAAAAACTTACAAGTTAGCACAATTTCAGCACTAACATAAAATTTCAGAACAAACATTTACAAGTCAGTACAAGATCAGCACTTACAAAGGAATTGAGAACTAAATCTTACAAGTGAAAACTAAAGAAGAGGCTGCTCTCTCCTCCAAGCTGAAGGTACTTATACTCTCACTCTTACATCCACTTTTACCTCTGTAAAACTAATTTCAGATGGGTAAACAAAATCGACGGCAGTAAAATATCACAAATCATTATGACAAAGCAGCTACCATTGAGTACGTTTTACTTCATTTTGGTTTTAAAAAGACCATGGTACAAAATCATAAAAATTACAAAGATGCATGCACACTCAAACAAGTACAGGGCAGCATTTATTGCTGACCCCTACTCTAAAATACCTATCAAATATCTCATTATCAAGATGTTAATTGCACTGAAACTGCATTGTAATATGATGCAAACCAGCATGATTAAGACATATATACAAGCTATAAGCTGCAACGAATTCCAAGTCCACGGGCATGATAAAACAGTGAGTTTTGAAGCGTTGAAATGGAGAGACTAGGTACAGCAATGAGGGTAATTTTACCTGAGCCAAAGCGAGACTTGATGTGTTGAATGGAGCCCAGACACACGAGGCTTCCGGCCACCATGACCCCGACGCGGTGCGCAAAGCGCTTCACATTCTTCCATCTTTGTGTGTTGTGAGCACCACGCTCATGTCTCGCTTCTGAACAGCCTCGGTGATCAGGTTCCACATGGCTCGACGTGCCACTGGGTCCATTCCACTGCTGGGCTCATCCAAAAACACCACTGCCGGATTCCCCATTTGCCATACATGCTCAACATGTTAAAGATTCTGCCATGCATGCTCAAAATATTATGGATTCTGCCATTCCAATACAAAGTGGGCGACATATAGTTTCAAAATTGTTCAGAGAGGTGTGTTTGAATGGACAAAGAAGCTTATGAGAGCAATGGCGAGCGCCAGCTTCCGCTTGTTGCCACCGCTATGAGCTCCTGCCACCCGATCAACGTACTTACTCTAGCCGACAGCTTCCACGAGCAAGTTCACAGCCTCTTTCACATCTTTCTTGGGAACTCCTTTTGGATTGGCGTACATGTGCAGGTGCTCTCTAGCAGTCATGAGGTCCAGGAGCGGGTCGGTGCGGACGATGCCGATCTGTTTTTGCGCTTCTTTGCTAAATTCGAGAACCGAGTAGCCGTTTATGTAAGCTTCACCGTTCGTGGGGCTAATGTCTGCACTCGAATGGACAAATGGCGTGGTTTTTCCAAATCGTTTACACCTCTAAACAAGCCACAAGTCGGTGTCGACATCCTTCACCAATCTATACATGATTTTTATCGTATAAAATAACGTCCAAGGGTTACTTACAAGAACTCAAAGCATTCACGAGGAGAAATGCCGAGCGATAAGTCTCGAATGGCCCACTTTCGGAGGCTCCAAACCACGAGCGGGATACACTTTGCGAAGATTTTTCACGATGACGGAATCACTGTGAGCTTGACCTCCTTCCACTCGCATTCTTTCCTGACTAACGTCGACGTCCTCTTTCAACGATTGTTTCTCTGCCACACATGCACCAAATAAATCAATCATCTCCTGGCATGTGGAATCGTATAATATTCCCACTAAGATCGAAGTTGCTTACCTGAATTCAATGATTGCAGAGAGGTTAGTGAGACACGGGCCCATAGAAAGCCACCCGCCTTTGAAAGAGTGCCGTTGTCGATCAGTATGGTCAACAACAGGTAGCCAAAAATCTCGGCTACCATGTAAGCAAAGGGACGCCCCCAAAATGCTTTACTCAAATGGGTTAGATGGTTTCCCCAACAATTGATGCCGAAAGTCCAGTGCTGATAATTGCACAAGACCTCTACCCAAATTGAAGGGAGGAAACAGATGGTAAATATGCACCAGGTTCGCATTTAATGCCTGCATCGAAGAAAGGTCAATATCCAAGCAAGTAATCATCCCTTTCTACTCCACTCTCGGGCAACAAATGGATGTATCTGTTCTCGATATATGCTATGAATGCGACTGTACAGATTGCTGAACTTAATGACCATGGCCTACGAATTACCTTGGTTTCAGCAATATCGCCCATGACTAGACTTCCAACAAGCATGCCGAAACCCGTAATGAAATGAATGCCTGCAATTGCCACCTGCCAATAACAACACAAACCTGGTCAAGAATTGCGATTGAGATTATATACATCACCTCCGAAACTTTCTAACGCACTGTCCCAATTGAGATCTATAAGGAGGGTCTGCAGAACATACATGTTTCAATGCATATCCCTCGCTACAAGTGGTAGAATATCGAGAGGAACCCAGTTAATTGAGGACCTTGTTCATTGCGATGGCGATATATCGAAGAATTGCAACTGCATCCTTACCAGCCCTCGGTCATAGAGCATACATACCGCTTTAACGAATATGGAAGACCTATAAGCATGATAGCTACATGGATGGTGAAAATAACAGTACTTACCTTCCAATCACGTCGAGCAATCAAGATGCGCTTCAGAAGCATTTGACCATATGATCGTAGGAAGCTACTTTCCGAGCCTCTACCGACAATTGCAGTGCGTCTGACATTGTAGTACGTCTTCTCCGCACTGAAAGAACGGCTGGTGTCGATGATCACGTCTCTGAGCCTCTTGTACCGCTTCTCCGCGGAGATCCCCCTCCGTCGCATGGTCTTGATAAGCTCCTGCATCAAACTCTCCTCCTCTGCGCCATCGCAATTCTTGTCTAACGCACAGCTTATCATGTTCTTGATTGCTTCGCAGTAGGCTTGATGTACGTCCGTGCACACTGTTGCCTCGCACGTCAGATCCTCTAAGTCCGCGTGCCCGGATGCTATCACCTTCTCCAGTATGAACACCTCGGATAGTAGAAAAGACGCCATGCTTCGTCTCTGCACTTCAAACTTCAATCCTCGAGCTTAGAACAACAATCATCGCTCTCGGTTGTAACCAAAAAGCATCATTAACCATCAATCATACGTCATTGTCCAGATTCTCAATCAAAGCACCACAGCAACAAAGAATCACTGAGCCTATCAACAACAATGTACACCTCCTGTAACAGAAATCACACAGTCGCAAGATTTCTCGAGTTCGCAACAGCAGATAGTCGATACTGTAAGTAGTACGCAAAGTACATTAGAAAGATTCAATCATCAGAACATATCAACAAACAGCATTGCGCACCTACAGCACCACAACATTTGCGAAATTTTTAACTCTCTGCTACAGAGTTTCTCGACGATCAACATACCAAGTTCTCTCAATATTTGCAAAATTCTCATTCACATGCTTGGAAGAATTGCGACAAACAAACGAACTTGCATCTGGATTTTGACAAACTTGCATCCGGATCTTGACAACGTGCATCTAGATTTGACAACTTGCATCTGACAAACAAACCCAGAACAAACTTGCATCTGGAAGGACACAATCATTACGAGCGAAACCATCATCAAGGTGCAATCATAAGAAGATACCTGAAGAGGCACGCCGGCACGAGCTGCCATCGCATTACCGTCGCCAGTGCATGTGTGCGCTGAGGTTGCAGAAAGATAAGCTCGTCCATAGCCCTGATACAACAATATGGGGCACGAGAACGTCAAAGACTGCAAGAACTTCAACCTCACACGTGCTATGAAACTACCACTTAGTCTACTAGTACTATAAAGTCGATGAACCCATTCGCATTCTCGTGAACAATCATACCCCAGTTGCAAGAATCGTGTTCGTAGCACGAAATCGATGAAGACTGCCATCCTCCATGTTCAACGCAATCACTCCTCTGCAAGCACCTGAACCAAGACCAATCAGTGACAACGGTCAGTAAATATCTGCCAGAAAACCTCATAGGGGCGGTCGGTGTCTGGATCACTTCATGGGAAACACCTGCTGTGGAAAACTTTAAAAAACCTCCCATGGGTATGAATAAGGGTAAACCAGAACTGCCATAAAGTTCCATCCTAGGTCCAAGCATCCATTTAAGAGGCATAAATCCCACAAACTGATCAAGCACAAAATAAGCACGATGGGGCGGAGCATCGCAGTTGTATGCCATACCTGAATCATCCATCATCAAATCCGGTCAAAAAATACTCCACGAAAAACTGAGTGTTGTGTTTCATGGCTTGACCATACAATGTATGAAGCATGGCATGCCCAGTACGATCTGCTGCAGCCGCACATCGATATGCTTGACCACCTGTATCACCCAACTCGAATGTAATGTTCGATTGTAAACGGCCGGAATAGAAACATACTCAAGAAATGCAAAGCTGTAAAATCTGACTCGAAACCCAAACTTTTACAATAAAATCATTGTGAGCGACGCCCATAAACAACTTCCAATAAAACAAGGGTTATCACCTTTCCCGAAATTGAGACTCTGGCCACCAAAAGCACGTTGATAGATCTTGCCATCCTCAGTACGTGAGAACGGGAGTCCATAATTCTCCAATTCAATAACCGCCTTCGGAGCCTCCCTGCACATATACTGGATAGCGTCTTGGTCGCCTGGACAAATGCAGGAACCACAACTATCAGAACGACAACCCACGGGAAAACCCTGACGAGGGCCGGCATCGGCACGGGAACCATAACAAACGACGAACAGAATCCACGCACAACCAAAAATACATACAGGATTGACTTACCAAGCCAATCACTTCCTTTTACAGTGTCATACATATGCCACCTCCAGTCATCCTCAGTCATATTTCCCAACGCTGCATTGATACCACCCTGCACAGAATCATAGTGTCATAAACTGCTTCTACATAGTCATAGCCAAAGGCAGCACGCCGCATGTTGAAGCGTAGCACTGTAATTTGAATAAGTCCTCCTCGGTGAATCCTCTGCTCGTCAAAGCTGGGGTTCCTGCTCTCGATTAAAAACAAGAAAACATCAGATGGGTCGTTCCAGGAATTGCACATCGACAAGCACTTCGTTCGAGAGACTCGGATCGGTCGAACATAAAGATTTACTTTTGACTTACCCATAAGGATCCCTCCGGGCACTAATGCAGACACATCTCCGGGTACGGTGTTCTTGTTTGCTGCAATGTGAGCCAGCTCCATCACTCGCTCCACCCTTGAGCCGTCCACACCCTTGGGCTTGAGGTTGACAAGGACCAACTGGTTCTCGGTTCCGCCAGACACAAGCTCGTAACCAAGGCTATGTAAAGCCTTGGCGAAACGAGCGGAGTTGCTCAAAACCTGCTCCTGGTAAGCCTTGAACTCGGGCGTGGCTGCCTGCTTAAGGGCAACAGCGAGTGCAGTGATGGTGTGGTTGTGGGGACCTCCCTGGAGTCCTGGGAACACCGACGCGTTGATCTTGTCCTCATAGTCGTAAAAGATCTGCTCGCCCTTCTTGGTGGTCTCCTTCAATCCCTTGCTGTAGAAGATCATGGCTCCTCGGGGTCCTCGGAGTGACTTGTGGGTGGTGGTCGTGACCACATCCGCGAAGTCGAAGGGAGATGGCAGCAACGACAACACCCTCATCACGACAGAGAAGACAAGGGGAGCTCCGCAGCCCAACAACAACCTCCAACGGCAGGGTTGAGCTAGGGTTAGGTTAAGGTTACGTTGGGCCCATTTACACTCTGCAGTGTGAAAACGGGGTATCTGCAGTGTAAAAAGGGGATATTTAGTGAAGTGGTTAACCCCATTTCGCGACTCGATCCAATAGGCCCTTCCCAAAGGGACAGGGCCCAATAAAATTATGACCACATTTGAAATAGGTTTTCAAGAGGATTGCAAAAATTTGCAGCATGTAATTCGCATTTGTGAATTTTATACAAAATTCCAAAGTGCTAAGTAATATTTGACCCAATTGCGTTATATACAAATGAGGTACATATGTATTTTCACAATCTACAAATGAGGTACAGTGCGCTTTTAGGTCCCCTAGTGCTTTTAGGTAGTCCAACCGTAGTCGCCTCCATAGAAACAGAAACGGTAGAATGATAATTGGGTCAACCAACCCAGTCACAATAAAAAAGTTTAAAAAGAAAACAACACATGAAACACCTGCTTCTAACCTAACTTCGAGATTATAATTAAAGAATAGAAACATCCATATCATTCACAATTCTTTATCCTAATACTTTAGCACCCTCATTGGACAGTACAGTCAGCTCCCCTAATTGTGAAATTAGGTTGCCCCACACTAATTAGTTGAAATTTGCACTGAGTAGATATCAAGTATTAAGAGAACTTCTATGTCTGAATCGATATAGTAAAAAACATTAAAAAAAATGATACTCAGTTACAATACTTCTTTTCATGAATACCGTACCAACATAGCAAGTTCGGTCTTCAATGATTGAATATTATTTATTTTTTTGAAAAAAATAAGGTTCGTCTCTCAAAAAATAGATTTTTTTGAAATTCGTTCTTTTGTTTTTTTTATATAATTTTCCAACTTTCGGATACTCTTTTGTCACAATTAAGCGGTTATTGGATATTCTTTTCATAATATTATTTCCCAACTGTTTGTTCCTCTTGGCTGGTAATCTCTTTTTCTTTTTCTTTTTTTTGTTTTTGGAAATAGAATTATTTAAGAACGGAGCTGCTATAGGGGTACGGTAGATATATCAATAAATAGTGTTGAATGTGCTTCCATATGCATGGGTGTGTGTGATGGTGAGTTTAGAAGACTTTTCCTTAAGAAGACAACCTAGTTCTAGATTTTGGTGTGAATGGTCAAATTTTACATATTTTTTTATTGTGATGTAAAATTTCAATCACATTTCTTGACTTTGGGTCAAGAAGAGTTTTAAGTGACTACACTTATTGTGCCACATTCCTTGGTTGTGTACTTTGTGTCCAATGTTTACAAATCTCTTTGCAATAAGGCTCCAGATTGTGTGAATTGAAAGCCTTCGCCTATTACAAATTTTTCATAAACACTTTCTAATCTGCACTTCTACTTTCAAAGCTTGTCAATGGCCCTCACCTTTGCTCGAAGTGCCAAATTTAATCAATGATTCGCTGCGTTGAGAGATTACATAGATTGCGCAAAGTCACAAAACCGGATATGGATTTTCTTGAAACTTTGGCTTTACATATTTAAAAACTCAACCGTGTATTTTTTGGGAGTTTTGGACTTTGGAAGTCCAAAAACGGTGACTTAAGATGCTAAAAAGTTATATAGATACAATATTTATGATTTGAGGCCATGTGGTTTTATTATTGACCAATCTCGTCAAATAGGATGCTACTTGACAACTTGACACATGTATTTATTGAGAATTTTGGGAATAAAATTAAATTGATAACCAATCAAAAACGTGTAAGCATACTATTTTCCATGTAGAAAATGTGGATAGTGTGATTGGTTAATTGAATATAACCAAACGCTAGATTGTAATTGTACGTATGCTCTTAATTGATTAATTGATTTTGTTTTGTCCAAACCAAACAAAATCTTAAATATGGAAGCCTTCTACGTTCCAGGTGTAAAGGCCACTCACGTATGATTGTAAAGAAATTTCATTGCTCTCTTTCTCTCTTACAAACCCTTACTCTCCATTGTGTATTTACACTTTGAGATTAGTCTTACAAAGATAACAATTTTTCTCCAAACCTATCAACTCCATTGGCAATCATCTTGTCTTCATGTCTTCATGTAGCATTGTCTTCAAGTATTATAGCCATCGGCTCTGAAATGTGGCCATTACATGACGCGATTACATATTGCTTTAAGAAAATGCTTTATTCAATTTTGTCAAGCAAGATCCTCTCTGTAATGTTTTAGTTTCCTACCAATTCGTCTAAAATGTTGGAGAGTGAGTCTTCAAAATTGCTCCAATTGCACATGGGGATACAATGCACGTGGAGTGCGAGTTGCCGTTGCTATCATTTTCAATGAAGCCATCAACCATGGCGCTTAATCACACCAAGTTGAGCTTGTGCTCCCTCCCCAAGCTCTCGTAATGGTTTGCTCCATTGCCGCCAAACATCTTGCTCCTCGTGTCTTGGATCGAGCATCCAACAACAAAGGGGATATTTCTTGAGGTAAGGAGGAAGAATCATGAGAAAGCTTGAAGAAAGGAGTCTCTTTTGGACATTCAAAAACTATGCTTGCAGTGCCCTTGTTGCTCAAAGTGCAGATTTTGTGATTGACGAGGAAAATAGAAGGGCAATATTTAAATTTACAGTGTCTACCCTTGTGGGAGTTTATTATGACTTTGTTGGAGAAAATCCAATTTGCTCATAAAAACGTTTTCTAGCTTTTTGTCAAGAGAGATGAATTACCTTATACCACATAACACGCGTAAGGGTCACAAAAGCCCTTATTTGCATTTAATTTTTGAAATGGTGTAATTAATCATTTCCAAAGCGTTTTTGGTGAGGGGTAAAGGGTACATCCTATTTGTAAATGTATGGGCCTTAAAATTTATGTAGCATGTCAAAAACTATAAAATGTGTGTAGCCTGTCAAGAGCATTTAAAAGCGCGTCAAAAGCCTCCAAACACGTGTAACATGTCAAGAGACTTAGAAAGCGTGTAGCGTGTGCAGAATAACGGGTGTAGCCTATTGAAATACTTAATAGACACGTAGTTTGTCAAGAGACCTAAAGTGATTGTGACGTGTCGAGAGACTAAAAACACGTGGAGCATGTTGAGAGGGTTAAAACGTATGTAGCATGTCAAGAGCTTCAAAAACTCGTGTGTAGCGTGTCAAGAGCTTCAAAACTCGTGTAGTGTTACACGAAAATGTCTAAGTTGCATGTAGAAATCATAAAAAGGTACAATACTTTGAACCGTGGCCACATCTCACGTGGTTGTACTATTACAAAATAAATTCAAGTAATTGTTTGTACTCTGGATGATCATAAGGTTTGACAACACAAATTGAACACAAATCTGATGTGAAGTAGATTGTGGACGAGTTGAAATTGATCATAACAATTGGTAAGTTCTTCCACTTACTATACCCATGTACAAAAATTGCTTTCACTCTCAACTTCACTACAGAATTCCCATGCTCAAATTTGGACCATTATTGAGTTGATCACCTAAATTGGGTATACATATTAAAATAGAGCCAAGAAGCTTTAGAACCCTTAATGCCTATCTCTGTTCATTTGTGGCATAATACAACTCTAAGAAGGTGAGTTTCACTCATCATCTGTAGAGCTCCATTTCAAAAGCTATAGGAACAATGTTAGGACCTTACCTATATAATTAAACTACTCAAATAACAGAAGAAAAAGAATAATCATATTGGTTTTGACTCATCGTACCAACCCAACAAAAAAGTCAATTCCAATTGTTCCTATCCATACTTCTCTAAGCGAACCTTCTTGTACTCGTTTTGAACCCCTTACAGGTATTCCCAGCACAGCCTTTTTTGAAGACAACATTTGTTTCTGCTTTTTATCTTTCCAGAGTAAAACTGTCAAATACATCATCAAAAGGCCATTGTTGAGCCCTTTGAAATGAAGATTAGCGTTGCACAGAGTACTAGAAGCTTCATTTTCGCTTGATCTGCTCTTTTGTAGCTTGACTTTGCTGCTAATTAGGCCTAATTGTCACTACTGCTTTCAATGTTGCAAGAATAACATGTCAATTCTGAAACAAAGTCCTGATCTAGTTGGTGCAAAACAGCATTGTTCATCATCATCATGAATGTTCTATCTGGCAATTGGAGGGTTGACGCACGATGTAAATCTGATCACCAAAGACTTCGTCGTAGTGATCTTGGTTGCGATGCCAGCTCCAAAGCAGATGCGTGCTATTCTTCACCTGCACATCCACACAAACCGGCTTGAGAATACTCTTTCTAAATTCCACGAACTTCGAACTACATTCATATGAAGTTGTCCACCATCAGGAAGCTCTTGTTGAGAACCCAAACAAGTCTTCATTAAGTACACCAAATCGATCGTGATGATTCACAAGTATGAATGTTGTGATAGCTCGATTGGTAATCAGTTGTGAACTCTGAAAGAACGAGCAAATTTGCAGTTACAAGTAAAGCTCACCTCGATGATACCATGGCCGAAGCTGCTGTCACGGAAGGCACTCCAGTCAGGTTGCCTGTCCCAGCAAAACTTACCAGCGGCAGGGCCACTCGTAAAATTGAATCCGCAATAACCACTAATATCAGCAAAATTGTGATCCGGTGTACCCAATGGATCAGGGCAGGCACCCTCCTCGTCTGCATGCTTCAAAGTCAACCTCTCCGCGTTCCCACCATCTCCAACTGTGATGTACACTGGCCCACAAGGATCGTATGTGTAATTGTATATCCGATTAATCCGCTCGTAAGAATGCACCTGCAACCATCATCGAATTGCTAAATTCTCTACTAAAATGGTAGTAGTATAGCAAGAGATGCGAGAGAGGTGTGAGCCATACATGGCCATGGATGACGAGATCGACACCGTGTTTGTAAAGAATCTCTTCCATGGACTGGCGCATGCACTCGAATTCGCGGTAATGTGACTTGTAGCTGTTGTACCAGGGAGGATGAGTTAAGGCAATGAGCCATGGCGTACGACTCCTGTCCACGCTTGCGAGGTCTTGCTCCAGCCACTTGTACTGCTCACCTGTTTCAACAAAGAAAAATCTTCTTAAGTAGGTTGCAAATTATAGAGGAGTTTATGAAAATTTAGAGGAAGAGGGATACTTACTAGTGATCTTGAAGTCAATGTAGGCTCCAAGCATGATGAAATGTATGCCTCCTGCATCGAAGGAGTAGTACATACTCGTCGTCGATTTGCTTTCTGCGTAAGGCACTGCGAAGCGAGCTTTGTATGCAACGAAAGTTTGGTTGTTGATCTGAGGCTCATTCTCGTGGTTCCCTTCGATCACCATGAAGGGGGTAGTGGACGTGATGGGCTCAATCATTCTGCTCACACAAAAAAGAACAACGTCAAGCTTAAGCAGGACCTCAATCGGCGGTTTGCTGCAGAAAATGATATCGGCAAACGTGATATTAGAGGAGGTTACCTTTGCCACATGTCCCAGCGAGGTTGATAAGTCTCGTGAATGGGAGTGATATCACCGAAAGTGTCGCCATAGTCATTAGTGCCAGTACCATTCGTGATATACAAGTTGGCGTATGACAAATCGCCCACCATAAGAACAAGATCAGGATCATTCTGACGCAAGTGGCGCAACGTCGAGGTTGAGTTCAGGGTCATGCCCAAGTCGCCGATAACAGCAATCCGCTTGGGGTAGCTCGAAGCTCCGGGCAATGGCAGCGTCGTGAATGTTAATTCGCCGCTCATGGCATCCAACGTTGGGTCTCCGCATCTGTAGTGATACTTCGTCTCCGGTTTCAAACCTGCTCCAATTAGTCAATGATCGAAAGAAGCTCCATCTGAAAATGAAAGAGGGAGAAATGAGTAATTTTACCAGTGATACGGACGTGATGGATGATGCCGGATGTGTAATTCAGCAGCCCTTCGAACGGGTAGATTTGGCTGTAAACTTCGGAGGTTCCATTTGCAGAATGTGTGTAAGCTCCAGAGGTGGTTCCAAATTCGACGAAGCTCTTCACTTTGGTTGGGTCCAATGGTGTAACGTCGGGACCCATCTCCCAATCCCCTGCAGCATGGCTCACAAGCTTTAGGGCTACTCTCAGACTTTAGGGCTCCAGGCTTAAACCTTGACATGCCATTAGTGCAAAAATCATACAGGATTGAAACACCGTTACTTGTTTCAGCCATGCCCTATCAGCTGTTAAAACCATCCCGATGACTGAGAAAAATGGTGGAAGGAAGTGTTTTGAGCGTGGTTTTGCACAAGTGTGACCTACAGCGAATATGGTGGTGATCGACTAACTTACCGGAGATCCATGAGACCCACATAGCATCGGGTGTGGAGAGAGCCAATGTAATCTGCTCAGGGTACATGGCAGCAACTTTCTTAACAACTCTTTTGTCATACATTGGCAAGTCATCGCTTCCAGACCGTAAGCTTGAATCGAACACTCTCGTATACGGCTTGAACGGACCGTCCAATGTGGTTGGAATGGCAGTAGCAGCAACGCCAAGAATGAGAGCAGCAAAAACCAAGCCTCTCATGAGCACCATGGTTGGTCGATGGATCGTACTTTAAGCCTGCTGAGGAATCACATATATATAATATGAGTAACGTACAAGGGACAGTATATGCGAAGGGGATCTTGTTGACACGTGAAAGTGGAAGTGACTCTTGAAGGAACTGATTGATCGCGCATGGCAGAAGTAATTGGGCATTAGAGTGTCAAAGCGCTTGAGATTGAATTAATGGAAGACCTTGTAAGTATATATGGTGAATCATGATCGTTGACTGACCTTGCTAGCTCGCGCGCGCTCCACAAGGACTCGTCGTGTACCGTGCCTCTGTCTCCACCGTTGCCAAAGAAATGAGATTTCTCTCAGACTCTTGCCAAAGGAATGATTGAGATTTCTCTCAGTATCTTCATTCATTTGCAAGCGAGTGCACTTTCATTTACTGTGGAATGCACTTTTATTTGGGTTTACTAATGAAAAGGAATGAGATTGCAGAGCGGCTAGTCCACGCGCGCTTGTTTGGCCGGGTTGGTGATGAAGACGACAGCAGTGGTCATGCATTGCTGAGTGATCGACTAGCTTTAAAACGAGATGTCACCCTCTTGTTGATTCTCAGGCTAGATGTCGTGCACTATTCAACGGTTACAGAAGAATGAGCCTTACGTTACGGCTTGGATCGAGGTGAGAGCATGGCACTGCAAGTCACCGCTGTACGTACCTGTTACATCGCATGGAAACTTCAGTCACTATATGCTTAAAACAGCAGCGAAGTTGTGCTTCTGGTAACAAGTACAGTTATTGTGGCTTGTGTTCGTCTTTTCTTCCCCTAAAGCTTCTTGTCGTTAGGGGAAAACTAAGTTGCAAATGATCTTTAGTTCTTCACTCTTGTCTTATCGGTAGAAATAAAGTGGTAGTCTATGAAGACCTCAAGGCCAGAGGCGGATCCTTGCTCCGGATGTACTTGTACAGTACAAGGATATACCTAGCATATTCATGAGCAAGCGGCTCGGCTCATCATGCAAATCAGAAAAAATGATATTTCATCAGCACACGTTTTCAACACACATTCACATGAGAATGATTTCGGTGCTCACCATGTAAGTTAATGGCGTGGCTTCACAATGAAAATGCTTTACATAGATTTATATGGTTATTTAAACAGCCAGTGATCGAAGAATCACTTGTGGGCTTGTGTCATCACACAATAGATTAAACTTGGAATGATTGTAGTGCCAAAAGTGAGATCCTGGTGGAGTGCGGCAACGGCGAGCAGCTGTTTTTGAGATCACGATGCTCATTTCGAGCATTATTCTTCCGGATATTCTGCGATGATACTTATTCTGTGAGTCAATGGGAAGCATCTTTGACCGTAGAAAAGAATGTGATATCATTGTGTTGGCTCTGGGCCTATGCAATGAGGCAAGCCAGGATTTGAGTTGGAGTTTGTGAAGGATGTTCATTTTGTTACTTGAAATCTGAGCCCCGATTCCTTATCTACATGCACCAAGACGATTTTAATATCAACTCTATTGAAGAGACAATCTTGACCTTGCGTTGAGGATAATGTAATAAGGAAATACACTAAAAAATTGTACAAATTTCATATTGGCAAGCTCACTGGGGAGTGGCCAAGGGTGCTGATTGGAATCATAAATTGTGGATTTATGTCAAATTAGTTATGAATATTTGGAAGTATTCATGGTCGAATCTAATTGCAAGCATGTTGCCCTCACCAGAATTGATTGATTCCCCAAATGCTCATATGCATTTGCAATTAATTCAGCAATTTAATTGATTCCGTTGAAAGATAACTAAGGTGCCACGAACTAAAGTGACCTCCAAGACGAGAGATAATTGACCTTCAAATGCTGCAATCGCAATTAACCAGAGTTGCAGGAACTGATGCTAATAAAGCAAGTACCGGTAATCTCTTCAATTATACTCAAAGGCGCATCAACTAAACCACCAATTAAGTTACCTTTTCATGTGACTTAGCACTTAAAACTTAGCATGATGCCACATAATATGCACTGCCAGAGGTTCTTCAAGTTATCGGGATTCTGGATGATTTGTTCCTTCAATTACTGCAATGGTGTTAACCGAATCGAAACATATGTGCCAATTTTGCTGCCAATTTGATGCTTTGATGTTCAGTTACTGAAGAGCTTTTCAAGACCATCCGATTTTTGAAAGCGTCTGCAATTGGCTCTTAACTCTTTATTGACACAGGGGATCAAATTGGTCCTCGATCTGAACAAGAACTTCCTTAATCTCAACGGTGGCAAATTTCGAGATTTTACCTGATGTGGTCGTTTTTTTAAAAAATATTCACAGAATCAAGTTATCTCGACACTCATCATTTTGGATTTTTGAATTTATTTGATTATCTATGCTAAAATATGGTCAAAGGACAGTAAGGTCACATTTTTCTCAAAACAGTGATGTCAATTAAGGGTTAATAAAACATTGGTCAAATTCAGATGCATTACATATGTGACGGAAATTAAAGTGCATGGTTATTAGAAATGGCTTGTCTAGCCATATTGGTGCAAGTAGAATAGAGTACGTGCGGTTTCTCATTGTTTGAAGTTAAGTCATGTACTAAGCCTCCGGTCATAAATTTCTTGTAATTGGAAGAGTACATTTTGGCCAGGGTTGTCTTATCAAAAAAAAATCTTGTTCATTTGTCAAACATAATTTAGATGAGATGTAAATCCAAGACGTTTTCTATGTATCAAATGTACATCTCATTTAAATGATTTTTGACAAATGTACAGGAATTTTGTCTGATAAGATTGCACTGATTTGAGCTTCGTCAAGGTCCTTCATTCTTCCTATACTTGAAAAGTTTAATACATGAAATTTCTGGTGACAAGGATGGTGAAGGAAGGACCTTAACACCTCCTGAAGAATAGGTCACCACATAGTCTTATTCTTATGATGCTTATCCTTTCCATATGAAATCAAGTAACTCTTCTCAAAAGTTGGTGAGGGAAGGTTGCACAAAGAGTGCAACCAAATCCTTTTGCAACTTATGATGTGGACTCTAAGAAGTCTTAATCCTTCAACGTTCCAAGTGGCTAAAACTTGTTGCAAGAGGCCACTTTCTGGGTTGTGAGATAAAATTGATAAGAAAATAGAGCAAGCTTTGGAAATAGAACGTGTGCACAAAGACACAACACAGCTAATGGAATTTTAAAATGTGCGATCGGGGTCAAATCAAGCAAATGGGAACCAAAAAATACATAGAAAAATACAATAACATACTTATGTGAAAGACTATAAAAAAATACGGAAAGAAATTTGAGGAAGTCGTGGCAAACGTTATTCAATTGCCATGGGGTTGCTTGGATTTTGCTAAAGAGTAAAAATGATACTCCTAGCGTGGACATGTCAAGCGGATCCTCCATGTACTCTTTTCAAAGGCCTCCTCGGAATACGATCTGGTAGAACATGGGATTCCCGATCATTCTTAAAGCGCGATGCATACAACAAAGCGTATTACTCCGCATACAACAAAGCGTATTACTCTACACTGTCTTGTTACCTATTAAACTACTGACTTTGATTTTCTATTGAAATGGGAGATAAGATTTTATGCTTAGTTGAACAACATTATGTCTGTGTATGCAATTATGTATCCCCTTTGCTTCTTGAGAATTTAAGGCTTAAATTGAGATACTACTGTTGTGCATACGCCTCATGGGCCTAATTGCACTCATTAGCTTTTGCTTACCTTAATGTCATTAATAATTTCACCTAATTAACTTTTATACAACAATATCTCTATCAGCATGGTCCCAAGCATTGAATTCATACAAAGCTATAAAATCTGCAGCCACCGTGGTTGTGTGAGTGGCACAAATTTCAAACATTGATTCGTTTATTGCTTGCCCTTGAATATGTACAGTTAGATTTGCTAAATCTTACCAAAAATTACCAATTTCATATGTTTTCATCAACCCACTGCCGGAGCCTCACACACAGCTTGAGGACCACTTGTCGGCCGTGTTGGTGGTATGGTTGCTATATCTAATCGTGCACAGAGCTCTTCACTTCAAAGCCTCAAAGTCTCCCTCATCTTCCTACAGTTGATTCTTTCAGAGTTTGTGTAGAACTTCCAACTCGACAGAAAGAATGCCTCTATTAAACTATAAACCTTTTGACTCCGAAATCGACACATCAACACCAAATTTCAAAAATACTGAGGTGATGAAATTCGCAAGAGGCAGGTAGTGTTTCAGGTAGAAATGGGACACTCGTCGAGAGTATTGTGCCTTTGCGGCTTCGGCTGTCATTGTATTCCTTCTTGCGTGAGATATCACATCCTTGAGTAATATAAGGAAAACAGCTGCACCAGTAATTAGAGATAAACGACTGGTCTGTAGATGATTTGCACGTTGGCAGCTCCTTCCAAATTGAAATGCTCTTAGTTAGCTCTTCCAACATGATAATCCTCCAGTGGTAGCAGATCACTGCATCTCAATCGTGTAGATTATTTCAGAGATAATCTCGTTGGTGATAGACATGTAGTTCAATCAAGTCTCTGTAATAAGCGCTACGCTAGATTTGTCTAAATGTTTTACGTAAATGGCTGAGCAAACTATCAGCACAGGAACTCTTTTTCATTAACAACATCATCAATCGGAGATGAACAACGTATCCTGTGATGCTCCTCTCTATACAGGAGGCGCAAGAAAAAATGAGAATCTGCACTTCATAGAAAATGCTTTCAGATTCAAAGACTACATGGCAATCATCTGAAATACAAAACGATCAGATTTAAGTCCTCAGGTTTTTCACTTCGAAGTCCACATCGTTGATGCAAAGCATAATTATATTATTCAATGTCGGCATTGTCGGCCTTGCACAGCAGCAAGGCTATATACCAGTACCCCTGCAGATTTCGAAGTAAGCACGGAAATCAAGGAAAGAATTGTAATGGAGATTCTTCACACTTTCTCAAACTCTGAACATTTTCTCACATTCTTCACACAACAACTCCATGTTAGAAACTCTCCAATTAGAGTTTTCGAAAGCATTACATAGAGATTCTTACAAGGCGTGGTTCACTGATCGGCGGACTTAGCATGGGTATGAAACTTGCAGCTGCAAGGATCGATAGCGGTTTCATTGCTTGTGACCATGTACATTTTGATCCGAGTGCCACACTTGTAGAAATGGCAGAAGGAACATAGTGTTCTAATGATGTAAAAGTGCCTATTTAAATTGTGCTTTTAATGATATCAATTGATAGAAATTATTATATTTTTTTCACTTTTTTAAGTGGGTGTTTGGATCGGGTGCTTCGAGCACACTTCCAATTATCATTGAATTTTACATACAATATTTTTGAATTGTTTAAAATTGTGACGTACTATTTGATCCGTGACCATAGTGTGCTTTGACCCCAACTTCCATTTTTGACAAAATCACTTGGATTGGATCCTAAATCAAGTTTGGTTTGTGAGGTAAAAATAACAGAACCATACAATAAAGTATGATTTTATAACATGCGATTTAGTAAAGGCAACTTTTGTTTTTTGGGTTTTCAAAAAATTAAAATTAGGCATGTATTACCATTGCAAGCCCATTATGCAAAACCAAAATTAATTTATCATGATTTTTTATATAAGTATCATCTCGGAAGCTTTCTAGTTGGAAGTTTTTCGATCAAGATACTTATAGTATCAGAAATTTCATCGTGTTTCTACTAGGGAAAAAGTGAAAAAGTGGCTGAAATTTGAAGAACTATATCTTCTTCATCCACCATTGGAAGGCGCAAGGCTTAGATTGAGCCAAGAATTTTTTTTCTTGTGCAATGGTGTTATTGATATGAAGGTGAACAACTTTTGGTTTTTTATATTGCGAATAGTATGCGAGTTAGTATGTTGGTAGAACTCCAACTCGAAATTGATGAAATTTTGCACTTTAGTGTTTATACTGATATGTTATGATACCGCAATCCATGAGGCTTCATGACCCACGTCTTGGTCCACAATTCCACATAAATGATGATAAGCCTACAATAAGAATGTTTGGTTGAGATCTCAAAAACTTACATTCATTTTCATCTATGAAACATTTTGTAAGTTGCGTTTTTTGGCTAAATTTAGGCTAGGACGTATAGTAGTCAATACTTACTCTTGAACTTTTATACTCCCAACATAGTATACACTTTCTTAAAAAGTGATATGGATTGTTAGGGTTTACAATTAACCCCTAAAGCCCTTGGAAATCCAAACTCTCCTTTTGGGATTTCGGGCAGCTCAGATAAAGGGTCTAACTTTGGTAATTTATTCTACAATTTGGTGTGAGTATAGCAATACATACGAGTTGTATGTGGAATATTTTGCAAAGTCAAATTTCATTTCTTGAATTTTCTAGGACAATTATTGCGTTTCGAGCTAAAATGGGACAACTTCAAAAGTAGTTTTTGAATTCTATTTCTTTTCTTTTTCTAGGAAATGCATTCTTTACCATATCACTTCCCAAATTCTAAAGAGTCTCAAGTCAAAAAAAAAAATTACCAATTTTACAAGGACATAATGCTCTTTTTCTCCAAGAAACTTCTGGAATTTGAAATGCATCCAAAGTCTATGATACATACAAGCAATCGTACTTTCAAGATCATGTGCTTGGGTTTTACATCACATCACTAAAATCACTCTCTCTATTTTGACCTACCAGTACTTTCTTAAGCCCAAAATGAATGATCACTAAGGTAGACCATGCTAAATCCGTGCATATAAGGACTACACTACAATTGGAAAGTTGGAATATGTGGATCAATAATTTTCAATTATAAATACGAAAAAATGAAGAAGTTTTCATATTTTTTGATATTTTTTAAGCACTTATCAAAATAAATAAAAAGTTTAGAAGTGACATGTACCACATTACTTGAAACCATTCACATGCTCCATGTGCACACAAGGCAGATTCTTCTACATGAAATCTAGAAAGTAGACAAGAATCTAGAGTGGGTGGTTTAAGGAGATGCACAGATTTAGCATTGTCTACCTTAAAGTCGCTGAAGATTCGTAGACCGAAATGAATGTGTCAAAATGCTTAATATCAATCTACACAGAAAAGAATCTAGAGTATCGATTTGTCTTTGCTCACCTTCTCACATGTGTGCACTTTGTACAAAGCCAACAACAAATGGATAAAATGGACCATTGTCACACCAAGTGTTTATTCTCATCAGCTAAAACGTGAGTTGATTAGACAAGGATAGTTTAGAATTATTGTCATGGATGTTCATTACCGTAATTGTGTTCACAACAATGTACTCCATCCGTCCCATTTTTATTGTCCAATAGGTTCTCTCAAATCCACCTCCCAAGGTAGATTTGAGAAACTACTGAACAATAATAATGGTACAGAGGGAGTAGATGCTATCTCAACTTTTACTCCCTCTGTCCCATTATATTTGTCCAGTAGGTTTCCTCAAATCTATCTCTCAAGGTAGATTTGAAAGAACCTCGTGGACAATTATAATGGGACAAAGGGAGTATATTTTTTTCCCCTTTTTCTGAGTGAGATACTTGCCTTCAGCAATACAACTGTTTTTGACCTACGCAATTACAGTACTGTCACATATATAAATTGTGTATATGTCAGTTTGTCAGTTCAAGACAATTCTCCAATAAATCAAACATGTGCATATTTGGGCATGTTGTTCTCTGAATGAATAGATAAGCAGTATATGGTGAAACCATCTATTTTCGTGGAACCACCTATTGTCGTGAAACCACCTATTGTCGTGCACTGAAGGAAAAGAAAATTGAGGGAATCTGTATACTTGGAGTGAGAAATGAGCGGGTTACTATTTTTTAGAGATAAGGAATATGAAAAGATCAAGTTTCCCTATTTTTGGGGTTTTTTGAAACACACACATAATTAAATACAAATTTTAGAAGGAGACAACTAATGGCGGGCACTCTTGATATGTACGCATGAGGTACATGCAAAGAAGGTTAGATCTTTATAATGGCAAGAATCTTGAGTATTTGCCTTTAGGTAGGTGCCAGCCTTTAGGTGGTTTCACCATACAATAAAAAATTAAAATAAAAATCTCTTTGTCTACAATACAATATAGTACTCACTAATTAATTTTCTAAATAAAAAATAAAAATTGTGTTCCGCTATCGAAGAGCTCTTCGAGCCACATGTTGTATTAACACTAGGACCGATAAGCGTAACATATATGTTACGCGTAACATATGTGTTACGCTTATAGGGCTGAAACACACCTATCTTTTTCTTGTGCTTTGAGCCTGAACCCTTGATGTTTCTACATCAATGGTCTGTATACATTGCCTAGCAACTATTTTGATTGATTAGACCTTGTTGATGTGGGATATGACCCACGACTTTGACCAATCAGAACTATCCATTTTGAACCATTTCCAGAATCTCATGGCGTACTCATTTCACTCCGTATGAGTGCATCTAAAGTATGTTCTATTGGTATATTGTTGTTATAGCTATTTTAGGCAAGTTGTTAGGAAGTGCTACACCAAAGTCTAAGTCATTTCGTGCAACCAATGAACCTCCACCACCCTATGGATAAGCGTAACTTATATGTTACAGATACGGTAGCAATCGGTCCTAGTGTTAATTAACCCTAAAGATCCAATTTTACATACAAGTGAAATAGGCAATTTAACTTTAAGATCTTACGATTAAATCTTCAAATTGATACTTAGATTAAGCTTTTTCCTCTCACGAAGTAAACAAATATTAATTTCTATAATTTAGGCAATTTTGCATCAAGAATATTCACGGAATTGGTTTTTGATGATAAATAAATAAAAATAAATGAATAGAGACTCCAGAAATCTTGTTACGTTCATGTACAGTTGAGAAGTACCAAGCGGCATGATTTATGCACTTTGCTCTCACTTTGCTGTAGAGAAATTAAAGGGGGACATGCCTCTGTTATACTTCTACTGTACAGTTATACAGTTACTGGTAGGACCAATCATTGAAAAAAGGATGGCTACACCATTTATCACCCAAAATTAAAAGCTGCTTGAAAACATGAAAATAATTAACGTAAGATTATTTATTTTTATTTCTTTTCCCGCTAAGGATAAGAATTAAGACTATTTTAATAATATATGTTTAAAAAACCAATCGAAAATGGGAAATTAGGCTATTAGCTTGTACAGTTCAAGTTTTCTTTTTCGAACACTAGACCCATACAGATTGGCGTGAATATAGTGTCCGTTCAACCTACCCTTGATGACATGCCCACAGGATATAACAATAGTTATATGGAGTTACTCACATAAAATAACTAGAAAGTATTGATTGATGAGATTTATGCTAGAGTAACTAATTCATCTACATGTGCCAGGACAGTTATTTCAAGTGCTATGGTACCAATACAACAACTTACACTTACAAAATTTCAACTCTTTTTCAACAGCTCTACCTTGCTCATACAGAAATCGAATCTCATTACAATTGAGGTCAATATGTGAAGATTTTGTTGGTCAATTATCAAAGTGTTGGGCCCCTTTTTAGAAATTACCTAAAATCATCTATAATTTTTTACAATGTACAATTTCGAAATTACATTTCAAGACTCTCAGAATGCAAGAACAAGAAACTCAATCTAATTTGCTTTTAACCCCTAAGTGCTGATTAGAAGAGATTTAATATGGTTTTTTTGATGTTTCTGGTAGCTTATATTAACCCCTAAACGTCCCCAATGTCGTTTTTCTACATTTTGGATGGAGGGCAGAAACTTTGAAGAGCCATAACGCCTTCATCCAAACTCCGTTTTGGATGAAATCACTTGTGTTGGGTTCCAAATCAAGTCTAGTTTGTGTTGTAAAGTTTGCAAGCCCATACAATAAAGTATGAATTAATGGAATGCACTTTAGTGAAGGCAGCTCTTGTTTTTGGGTTTCCAAGCATGGGGCATGTATTACCATTGCAAGCCAATTATGTGAAATTAAAAATAGTTTTTCATGATTTTTTTTTTCTTGGTCATGATTTTAAGGTGATTCTTAACAACTTTGTAGTGAGAAGTTTTTTTATCCAAATGATTTTGCTATTGGATTTGCAATGATGTTCTGTCAACAGAAAAAGTGAGAAAATGGATGATATTTTAGGAGCTATATCTCCCTCATCCACCGTTGGATTTTGACTTAATTTTTTGGGATGGCCTCCAATTAGAGTCTAGTCTAAGTGGTAGAAACCTTAACAAGATCGAAGATGTATTGAAGATAAAACATGAAATTGAATGCAAAGGGTCTAGTTTTGGACTATTTTTCCTTTGTAAAATGTTCGGTAGTTTTTACCATTGCATGGCTTTTATTTGAGCCAAGAAATATTTTTGATGAATTTTTGTTGGGTAAAGGACTTATTAAGATGAAGGTGAACATCTTTCTAGTTGGTGATTTTTTCATTGCAATAGGTATATTGGTAGCATTTCCACCTCAAAGTGAAATTGATGAAATTTTGCAGTTTGTTTTTGATATTAATATGTTATGATCTCCCGATCTATAAGGCCTCATGACTCAAATTTTGGTCCACATGATCTTCGATAAGTCTATTACAAGTTTGTACGGTTGAGATCTAAATAGCTTCTCTTGATTTTCATATATGACGATTTCTATGGAAATGTGCTTTTCTGCTAAAAATAGGCTGGGGCGTTTAGGGGTTAACCCCTAAATTTCCTTGATGCAAAACGGTCTAAGTCACAAAATTTGACCTTCCTTTAGATTATGTTCAAAAACTCTCAATCTAAGCATTATTCAAAAGATTCAACCGTAAGATCTCAAAGTTCACTTGACATTCTTCTCACATACCAAATTTGAACCGTTCTTTCTTCCTCATTTGTGAGATTATAATGGTCAAAGTTGGCTGAGCTTTTCTCTTGCGGGAACCTCCAAAACCTGTTTCGGGTTTTAAGGAAAGTTAGGGGTTAAGGGTCTGATTTTGATATTTTGGGTTATAAGTTGCTATGGGTGAAGTAATACATGCATACTCTATGTTGTAATATTTTCAAAGCCATATTCTAATTTTAGAAATTTATTACGTAAAATTTAGTTTTCAAGTCTGAAAAGGGGCAGAATTTTTAAATTTATTTTATGAATGGGTTTTTAAAAATTATTTGTTTACAAGTAGTATATTTATAGTACTACTATTACTCATATTTATGAAATTTCCAAGTTGAAATTTTTACCAATTTTACAAGGGAAGCCTTCAAAATTTACAACATGAAACTTGCAAAACAAAGTTTTGCATCAACTTTGATTGTCATAATCTTGCAAATGGTAAAGATCTAATGGTTGAAATTCTTTTATGATAAAACTCATGGTAGTTAGCTTTAAGATCGTCTGGCTCAAAGTAGAAAATAACAACACAAAAATTGACCATGTATCTCAATTCCAACAAGGTGGTCAAAAAACCAGATTTCTTTGTATATATATTTATACCCTCGTTACAGTGCACTATTTCCCTCCACAAAAAAAAGTGAGATGAACACTTAAGAGTCCATGTAAAGCTGATACTAAGGTAGACCATGCTAAATCCGTGCATTTAAGGACTACACTACAATTGGAAAGTTGGAATATGTGAATCAATATTTTTCAATTATAAATACGAAAAAATGAAGAAGTTTCCATATTTTTTGATATTTTTTAAGCACTTATAAAAATAAATAAAAAACTCAGAAGTGACATGTACCACATTACCTAAAACCGTTCACATGCTCCATGTGCACACAAGGCACATCTTCTACATGAAATCTAGAAAATAGGCAAGAATCTAGAGTGGGTGGTTTAAGGAGATGCACGGATTTAGCACTGTCTACCTTATGACCAGTTTGATACAAAGTTTAACTCAATGATCTCCTCTTTGATTCAGTCTTCACAAAGAAACAAAATCACATGAACTACTTATCCAAGCTTTGTTTTCCTCCACTGAATGCACGCAATTTGGACTTTTGGAAGTTTGTTTCATTCGCTGGATGCACAATCTGGACTTTTGGAAGTTATGATCAGCGTGTGCGTGTTAGTGTACAGAACTTTGCTTTGAATGATTAGCACCGATAAACACATGCTAACCAATAGTTGCAACCATACAATGTGACTTTGCTTGATCTTAAGAACAAGTAAACAAGGAATCCAATTTGGTACATCAATCACATGCTTTCATAAATCCTGCCACTCTGCCAAAGGAACGTACACTCGAGGTCTCCCAGCTCACAAGGAGTTTTTGGCCCACTCTCCGTTGTACTGTACTGCACAAAAAGCTTCATGTCCCGGAGAGTGTGCTTCAAAAGCTTGTGAGATTCTAAAGGGAGAGTGCTCAAAACTGGAGCGGTATCAATAATGGAGCACTAGGCTTCTTCACCCACAGGTACATAATAGCTTCTTCACCCACAAGTACATAATAGTTTTTTCACTCAACAATAGCATGTATTCATGGCAGACATTATAGGGTGCAAAATTAGGGCACCATTTTAGAAACACCCATGAGACTGTCTTCAAAAATTTATAGCAAATTGTTAGAAGAGTCAAAAAAATCATGAATCCAATATGACTGTCATTCCACTTACTTTCCCTATGCATGAAAATAACTTCCATGATTATCTTCATTACAGATTGGGAAATCTCAAATTTGAGCCATTTTTGAGCACTCTCCCTTACTCGGCTTCCACTTCTGCTTCAAATATTCTGTAATTCTTGAAAACTTCTTGTGTTTACGGGTCTACTCCTATCTCGTAAACACTTAGATTTGACTTCCTCAGGTGTTTGGAGCTTAACCCCTAAAAATCCAGGAAAACCGATTCGGTTTTCTGAGATTTCGGGCAGCTCATTTTAAGCATATAAATTGATATTTTTGCCTAAGATTTTTATTGGGTGCTCCCCATACAGTAATGTGTATGTGGTAAAATTTTCAAAGTCAAATTTTAATTTTATAACCTTCACCTCAAAATTTTAGGTTTCAAGTCCAAAACGGGCAGTTTAAAATAATTTTTTTTTAGAAATATGTTCATTACCAAATTACTATTCAAATTCCGAAGTGCCCAAAGTCAAAAAGTTTACCAATTTTACAAGGGCAGCCTCCAAAACTTTCAAAAACAATCTTCACAATTTCTAGTAATTTTACAATTTTTTCTTTCAAAAATTGCCAAAATTCGAGATTTTGGATTTTTTCCAAGATTTTTTTTTTCAAAATTCACATTATCATAAATGCACCTTCTCACCGTCGAGATTTTTCTCAAACTAAATATATCATACGTGGTGCTTGTTTTACTATATGGTTGTTTTTAGACCTTCTTTCATAAAATATTTTACATTAAGGTCAAAAAGTGGAATCGGTCTCTAAAAATTTGCATGAGCATACCCAACTTGATTACCTACATGAAAAAAAATGAGGGAAAAATATTTGGAATAACAATCATCAAGTTGCCCTTGGCACCATTTAGACAATGCCTCTCACGCAACGGCAAAAAAAAGTGTTGGTCAAACTTTGATTGTTATGATCTCACAAATGACAAACATCCAACGGTTGAAATTTTGACCAGTCCTTTGTATACAAGTTAAGTACAAGATCATACGGTTCAAAGTCTTAAACCGGAAAAAAAAGTTTCTCCATTTCCCCATTTCCCAACGAAGGTGAAAAATGGCAGTTTTTGGTTCTGGAGGTCGAGGAAACCCCTGGATTTTTAGGGGTTAAAAACTCATAACTCTTTTTTCTATTTTTGCCGATATGAACAAATAAAGGTACGGATCAAAGTTTTACGTGTTTTTGTACTTGCAATTGTAGGATATTAAAATTACTAGAAGAAGAAAAGAATGAAAATCCAGCCTATTTGGAGACCGGCGTGAATAGAGTTCACCTTCGACCTATCCTTGCATGAATGCCCCAAGGTCATCACACCAATGGCGGGACTACTAACTCCTCTTGGGGTGAACACTATGCTAATCCCTACCTAGTGACTATTGCCATAGAGATACCCGACACGGTATCCCCTCAAAGGGCTTTGAGGTACCCATACAACGAGGTCCATGAACCCCGCCACAGTTGGGTGGACTATGGTGGTAGATTTATTACTACGTCAAGTAATGTACCTAATTTCAGCCATTGTCCCAAACATTGGGCTAAGGAAAATTCCAAAGAGTTCACTATGGATACAATTTTCATTTAGAAAACATAGTCATGAATGCTTACAATTTTGCTTTCTTTCAAGTAGTAAATATCTTAAGAGAAATTAAAGTGAAAATAATAGAGAAACTTTAGTAATGATGGGATTCAATATAAAGCTTGAAATAAAGTGGTTGAGACAAAAGCAAGTTGTAATAGATTAGGTTTCAAAGGATATTTGCTTTAAAGAATGAATGGGTTTGAACAAGGGCGTGTTGCCCTGACGGTACGGAAATTGTATAGATTGTACAGATAAGGTAGATGAGGCACAATTAAGGAAGGGCTTATGTGGAGTTGGTTGTCACTTGCCATGGCGCCACCCGGTTCCAAATCCTTGCACCTCTTTTAATCAATACATTAATTGGTAAAAAGAAGGTTCTTAAAAAGTTTAATTTTTTTTCTATAGGAAATCCTTGGCCTCAGTTGTGGTAAAGTAGAGTTGGAGCTAGCCCAATGGAATTGTGATAAATGTCCCTTAGGGGTGTGTTTGTGGAGAGCATGTAGTAATAATATAACTTTGAATCTTTTTTAGAGGTCGGCGTGACTGAAGTGTATGTTCGTAATGAGCGGGAGCATGTAACATTGTAGATGGTTCTAGCAACAAGGTCTATACGGAGAGGAGTATGTTTAATAGGGTGCTCAATACGGAGAGGGTGGTTCGATTTTCGACCCAAGAAATCTAGAACGGAGTTATTAGTGCAAGCAGTTTTCGTGCATAAGGAAAGTAAGTGGAGGGATGGAGCAAGTGGAATCATCAATTTTGGACTCTTTTAGAATTAGTTGTGAATTTTTGAAACTAGACTTGTAGGCGTTTTTAATATGTTGCCCTTACTACAACGCCATCCTACAATGTTTGCTCTCAATAAACCGCAATGAAGCGTGGAGGTTTGCATTTCCATTAGAGCAGTCCTTCTACGACGAGTTACTTGATCAAGCAAATAAGGCTCTTCTCATCCTATAAGTTGCGCAAACCAACAAAAAGTCATTTTGGTTTTCTTAGGCATTTAGGGACGCTTTAAATGGGGAGTCAAGCCATACATGGGGATGATGGAGAGCAAAAAGTCTCTCAATGTGCCTGTAGTTCAAAAAATGAACCAATCACATTGAGAGAATTTTTGCCCTCCTTTGGCCCCATGCTCGCCTTGACTCCCCATGTAGAGCATTCCTTAGGGATTCAACTCTTTAGTAGATTATAAGTGGTCGGGACCTAAACTAAGCCCTAAAATTGCAAGAGACTAGATTGTGGCCATTCAAATTTACTATGTTTAGATTGTGTGAAGTTCATACCTCTTGTAGGTTGTAGGGTTTTCTTCTACTTTTCCAACAATATAATTTATGTTTCAAGATTTCTCGTACATAACGAGATATTCACTCCCAAAGTTCAAAAACACTAGTAGGGTATGCTGAAATTTGCCCAAAACTACAATATATCCTCATATATGATGAAATTCTACCCAAAAACAATTAAATTGCAGTAACTTCAAAACTTCACTTAAAGTTGAGATGTTTCTTTTTTCACATTTGTATTTTGTATGTGTAAAAAATGTACCAAAGCATGTTATTACCATTTTGATCTTCTATATGATAATTCTTTGAATGCCTCATTAACCGTATAAAAAAAGCCTTTTGTACTTGAATCTTAGCATACTTCCATGTGAACAATCAACCTTTTTTTTTTAAGGTTTTATATGTGGTATGTTGGTCAAAACCATATGAACATGAATCTAACTCGCCTGAGAACAAGAATTCAAAGAGCCTTATATCAAATTTACTTGTTTTGACTCTAAAGTATTGATTTTCCTTTTGACAACAAGGCTAAGTGACTTTTTTCTCAACTTCAAACATTATGATTTCATAAACAATGAGGAATTTTAGTCTACAAATTAGTGTATATGATCATGTACAAGATCCTACAATTACAATCCTCAAATTACATTACAACATGAAAAATTCTTGGCTTGCATTGAAAGAGGGCGGTTTTGAGGGCAAAGTATTCAAATCATAGCTCGTAGTTTTAGGGCTTAACCCAGGCTGAATTTTTCTTGTGTGTTCTTGGAGCTTGAAACCTCAAAAGCGCGATTTCTAACTCTACATACTCCTAGGAGTGTGAACCACAATCTTTCTAAGGCCCACTTTATATAGAGGCTGGGGCTAGCCGAAGAGCAGGCCGGAGTGAACGACCAGAGTTTGGGGAGTCCAGGTCGGGTTAAACCTTGTCCCAATTGCATCACTAAGGCCCGAACATTTTGGCGCCAAAACTCTGCCACATAGGATAAAGTGAAGTTTAGGTTAGGCTCTAGTATAAAGCCCTGGGGCCCGATTTGAAAAAATCGAGCCATCCTATTGGTCAAAATTTGAAGAATTCGGGCCGGCCCTTAATCCGGCCCCAAGTATAAAGTGGCCCTTAAACTCTTTTTGGTGCACAAAAATTTGTTAGGTCACTGTATAGCTATAGTGTCTATAATTTGATAGAAACTCCTAATCTTACTGTACCGAGGGAGGGTCCAAAAAGAGGGTGAAATCACCGACAGGAGTAACATGCGTGAACAGTGGTGCTGAGCCGAGTATACTCTCAAATCTGCCTGATATCCGGTGCGGGCTAACTTTGAATCACCTTTGCCCTGATTGCAGAAAGTGCACCTGCTTTGATCTCAGGTGCCTTCTATTTTCCCCCTTTCCATCTGTATAAATAAAGGAGGTAAGAAGCGAATCAACAGAATATGCACTCACTTCTACACCACATGGCCCTGTAGCAAAAACCAAATGAATGTGCTCCAAATGTTTTCAATTCGAACTTGTAGATCCCACATCATTTTGCAAACTTTTGACACTTGACTTCCACCCTACAACTCAATTCTTCCTTTCCAGGGTACCATGAATCCGCTCTGTAGCTCTTAATGTACTCAACTTTTCACTAATATTTTGATGTCAAACTGGTCACCTTCTTGTGATGCATTCAAAAAGTGAAATTTTAGAATTCAAATCACAATTTGTATGAGTGATTTTGTGCTTTGAAAGGATTGTGGTAGGTAGGTTGGGGTTGTACATAACCTTGTAGGAGGTTGCAAGCTCATCATTGATTGGATCATTCATGATGCCCAAGTTCAAAAAGTGCACTATTCATGATGCCCAAGTCCAAAAGATGTTGTGATCCAATTTTGGGCTGCCCCAATCGGTATAGCTAGACGTTTAAGGGTTAACGTGTACATCCACATCATTTTGCAAACTTTCCATGGCAATTAACCCCTAAATTTGAGTCACAAAATAACGGTATAAGTCACAAGATTTGACCTTTCTTTAGATTAAGCTCAAAGAATCTCAATCTAAGCATTATTTAAAAGATTCAACCGTAAGATCTCAAAGTTCACTTGACATTCTTCTCACATACCAAATTTGAACCGTTCATTCCTCCCCATTTGTGAGATTATAATGGTCAAAGTTGGCTGAGGTTTTCTCTTGCGGGAACCTCCAAAACCCATTTCGGGTTTCAAGGAAAGTTAAAGGTTATGAATCAACAATGACCTTCTTCTACTTCACTCCCTAGAGATCTCAATCTAAACATTACTTGGAAGAGTCAACCGTAGGATCTTGAACTTAACTTGATTGTTAATGCACATGTCGAATTTGAATTGTTGATTCTTTTTCATTTGTGAGATTATAACAATCAAAGTTAGCTGATTTTTTTCCTATACACACCCCAAAATCCATTTCAGGTGTTTGTGGACCTTTAATGAGAAAAATTGTAACAATACAAACACCAGGGATTCTACTTCGAGGTCAATTACAGACATGAATGGTTGTGTACAACCGCAGCTTGTCGTTACGTGATTAATTGTGCATGCTTACTTCAAATTGTGGTGGGAAATGATTTGCAGCAGTGGTATTTTGAGAACCGGTAGTCGAGGAAGATGATGAATTATCAAAGAAGTTGAAATATGCACAGCACACTTGGGTTGGACTTTTAGGGAGTTTATCATGAAAGTTGTCCAAAGAAGGAAAGTTTCAAAGGTTGAGCTGGTGAAGGTCTTGCTAGTGATGAGAAACTTTGGGCTTTGGAGACAAGCTTTGAATATTCATTTTTGTCATCACATTATTGCTGGACATGTGCATGTTTGCCATCTCAGTCTCATTAAGTTACAGCGCGGTCAATATGCACAAGTACCCATCTTAAATAAAATTAAATGCCTTGTCTCATCACCTTAATGGTGTCATGATAGTGTACACTAAGAGCTGAAGGCAAACACCTTGTGAAGGGAATTGCCTGTAAGAGCTCAAGGCACTCATTTGTTGGGTTCAATTCTGTGTTGACATGTCCATTGTAGATCGCAATTTCGATGGAAGAGAAGAGAAACTCCAACCTATTTAGAGGCCGGCATGAATAGTGTGTTCGTTTGATCTATCCTTGTATGCATGTTTGGAGGTCATCATCAGTGGCGGGACTGCCGGATGAACACTGCATGGTACCCCCCCCTCAATGAGTTTTGAGATACCCATACAACGAGGTCCATGGGGAATAGAACCCAAGAACTCCTCATTGGGGTCATGAGCCCAAATAGATCTTGTGAGGTTCTCATATCTTCTCATTCATTGTAAGATAACCTCTGAAGTTGCAGAAAAGTAGATTTTGGCCATTTTGCACAAGGCTAGATTCTCATTGTATTGATTTTCATTGGTAAGTTTGAAATTGATTCCTTTCTTATTGTACGAGTTTTCCATATCTATCCAACAAGACCAATCATGTTTCAATTTTCTTTCATATAGTAGGAGTTTTCCACTTGCAAAGTTTGAAAGAGTAGTTAGGGTATGTTGAATCTGCCCAAAACTAGAGAATGTATATTCTCGAGAACCTGCCTAAAAAACACCTAAATGGCAACGCCTAGAGAGTGCTCAAAAGGCCACCTTTCCGTATATTCTTGAGAACCTGCCCAAAAACATCTAAATGGCAACACCTAGGGAGTGCTCAAAAGACCACCTTTCCGCTTGTGATTCAAGCATTTCATTTTCTACTTTTTGTAATTGCATTAATGAAACAATGCAACCTAAAAGTTGTGTATTCTCGACACCATAGTTAGAAAATTTATGTAGTGTGAATTACCATTTGAAACACTCAACCATAATTAAGCTTGGAGTAAGTAAAGTTATGAGTATATTTTCAGTATCCAATTTCCCCTTGTCCGGTGGCCATCGGGATATTAGCATTACGAACGGACACTTCATTCACGCCGGCCCCTAGAAAGGGACCGGAGTTTCTATCTAACTATCTATATTTTCAGTGTCATTAGACGTTTGTAGCTCCTAGCTCCCACCTACGACAAAGGCCACCATTTGTATTTGTATTCTTTTACCCCTAAACGACCATGGTGTTTTGAGAGCTCCAAACTCCAAAACTGCGATTTCATACCACCTTGTAAACTTTGGTGTATGAGAATTTTTTTCACAATTTTTTGAAACTATTAACCGTAGGATCTTAAAGATAACTATCATGAGCAATAGTGTTTAAAGTTTCAACCGTTGGATCTTTTCCATTTCCAAGATCATAACATTCAAAGTTGATGCAAACTTTTTTTTCAGCAGACATAGTCCACTTTGTGCAAACGATATTGTGATGCTTAATACCTCAAACATCTTGCTTATATTTTTTTCCATGTAGGTAACTAAGTTGAGCATTACCATGCAAAATTTTAAACACTCATTTGGTTTTTTGAACCTTCATGCAATTTATTTACTAGAAGAAGGTAGAAATCAAGGATTCGGTAAAACATGCACCACATTTGTCGTATTTGGTTTAGGGGGAAAATGAATGGTGAGTAGGTGCCTTCATGAGTTTGTGAATTTTGAGAAAAAAGAAATTCAAGAAATTCCTAAATCTCAAATTTTAGCAAATTTCGAAAGAAAAAATTTTAATATTACATAAACTTTGGATCTAGTTCTTGTAATTTTTTGAAGGGTGCCCTTGTAGAATTAGTAAAAGTTTTGACTTGGGTCACTTGGAAACCTAAGTAGGAAATCAGTCAAGAAATGAAATTTTTAAAAAAATCTCAAAAAAAAGTTAAAAATAAAAAGTTTTTTTCTGCCCGCCCCAAAGCTGGAAACGAAAATTTGTGATTTAAGACTCCAAAAGTGGAGTTTGACTTTGCAATTTTTCCCACATACACCTTGTAGTATAGGGAACATCCAATAAAAATCTTAGGCAAAAATATTGATTCTAACCCCTTCATCTAGGCTGCCCGAAATAGCAAAACAACCAAATCGGAGGCCTTGGTCGTTTAGGGGTTAATAGTTAGTGTCACATCTTTTAAGCCTATCAACACTTGAGAAGCTCTTATGTTGTACTAGTATAATACAAACAAAGCCAAAATTGAAATAAATGTTTAAAATCAACGACACAACTATTTCAGACTACAATTTCTAGTGATGAATATTTAGTTCTTACATAATAATTTTGTCTATCATAATTTTGAATAGTAAATTACACTTGGATATTTACATCAACCATGTGCCTTCCTGAATGACAACACAACGATTGTTTTCTACTCCACACTAATTGCACCATAAACTAGCATGTCACTTTAGCACTCTACTTTAAAAAAGAAAGAAATATGAAAAAATAAGGTTGGTTAGCACACTAGTAGATATATTGTTCATTGACCCCTAAATTTCCTTGTATGTTTTTGGAGCTTGAAACCTCAAAAGTGCAATTTTCTACCTCTATGCATTCTTGGGAGTGTGAACCAAATAATGTTACCTTTTTAAGATTCCTACCATAATATTTTATAGCTAAGCCTATTTTGAGAGACTATTCCTAAGATTGACTGTTGGATGTTTATCATTTTGCAAGATTGTAATATCCAAATGTTGTGCAAAAGTCTTCACTAAAATTACTAAAACTTTGAAGCTTGCTCTTGTAATTTTAGTAGGCTACTCTTGTTAACCCTTAAACGTCTAGCTATACCGATTGGGGCAGCCCAAAATTAGATCACAACATCTTTTGGACTTGGGCATCATGAATAGTGCACTTTTTGAACTTGGGCATCATGAATGATCCAATCAATGATGAGCTTGCAACCTCCTACAAGGTTATGTACAACTCCAACCTACCTACCACAATCCTTTCAAACCACAAAATCACTCATACAAATTGTGATTTGGATTCTAAAATTTCACTTTTTCAATGCATCACAAGAAGTTGACCACTTTGACCCCAAAATATAAGTGAAAAGTTGATTACATTGACAGCTACAGAAGAGATTCTGTTGGAAAAGGCCCCCTCGGGGCTCCTCAGACCTATAAGGATTAAACTTGTGAAAGTTTTGACTTGAGTCTCTTAGAAATATGAGTAGGAATATGGTCATGAACATACTTCAAAATAAAAAAAACTCAAATATTTTTCAAGATTTTTTGTTGCTTGTTAAGAGTTTGAAAACCAAAATTTGTGTTTTGAAATTCTAAGTTTGGATTTTGACTTTGCAATTTTCTCTACATACACCACGTAGTATAAGGAGAACATTGTATACATCTTAGGGAAAAATAATAATTCTAACCACTTCATATGGGTTGCCCAAATAGAAAAAAGTTGTTTTGGCTTAGGGAAAAATATTAATTCTAACCACTTCATATGGGTTGCCCAAATAGAAAAAAGTTGTTTTGGCTTAGGGAAAAATATTAATTCTAACCACTTCATATGGGTTGCCCAAACAGAAAAAAGTTGTTTTGGCTGTAAAGTATAATTAAGGGTTGAAAAATTGTCCAAGTCATAATCACTCAAAGTGTCCAAAACAATCCTTCTATGTTTTTCACGACTGGTTCATAGTTTGTTACGAAAAATCAAGTTGTAATAAACAACGTTTTGACCTACGGAGGCCTCAAAACCACATAGAAGTGAAAACTCCACATTACAGGCATCAAAGCATGAGATACATTGTAACTTCCAAATTCAAGATTGTGGCACCCATGGTGTTCAATTATGTTTTACACCATGCACATTTTGGTACAACTAGGCTCTCACTTCCAATTTTCATAACTATTCCAAAATAAATCCAAATTCCATGATTCCAATTAGTCCAATCTCTCACCTACTTTGCACATCCCCTCGATCAATCTAAAACATATGTAGTTATTGAGCTTCCTACCTTACTCCAATCAAAATTGGGGTTCATATTTTACTTTTCGGTATCATTCTTCATCCTTCCATGTTACATACCTCCATCGAAATAGTGATATGGAGGTTAAAATTATGGTGAAGGTTAAAAAAAGTGGGGGTAGGGGAGATACGTGAGAATGCGTGTAGTGAATAAAAATATTACAAATCCATCAACAACAACAACAAGCCCAAATATGACAAATGAGAATTGAACCGGCTGCCAGCCATGACGGAGGCTCTCCCATCATAGGCATCACCCAAATGACCCAACCAACAACAGTCTTTCAATAGGGTCAGCTGTCACCAGACAAATGAACTACCAAAGTCAGCTCTCATCAATCACAGCCACATGAACAACAAAAGCTTTTTTACACCTTCTCTTCACCCAATTCCCACCACCATTACCTTCTTTTCTTCTCATTTTCAAAGGTTTAATTTTACCAGCCAAAATTATTGTTGCACTTCTTTTTTATTTCACCGAGAAACGATGTCGGAAAGTATCTCCGGCAGTGCTGCAGAGTGCTGCGATTTCTGACTGACAAGCATTGGAGTTGTTGGGTGATATTTGCTGAGCTATATAAGAACTCCAAACTTATTTTGGTAGAGAACTCCGATTGATTTGTGGAGAACAAACAAAAGCACATGTTCGAAGATTCCAAGATCTTAGTTGTGTGCATTAGCAAAAGCTTCAAATTTGATGTCAAGATCCCGTTAAATGAAAGATTCATAGATAGATAGAAACTCCAGTCCCTTTCTAAGGGGCCGGCTTGAATGAAGTGTTCGTTCGTAATGCTAATATCCCGATGGCCCCCGGACAAGGGAAAATTGGAATGAAGATTCGCTAGTTTATGAGCCTTGCCACTGGGAAACAAATTGCATATTATAACGAATCATCATGTGTTACCCCAACACTTTCCTCAAATTCCGAAACGGGTCTTGGAGAAAAGCTCAGCCAACTTTGACCATTATACTCTCACAAACGAGGAAGAATGAACGGTTCAAATTTGGTATGTGAGAAGAATGTTAAGTGAACTGTGAGATCTTACGGTTGAATCTTTCGAATACTGCTTAGATTGAGATTTTTTGAGCTTAATGTAGAGGAAGGTTAGATTTTGTGAGTTTGACCGTTTCGCAACAAGGAAATTTAGGGGTTAACTAACTCGTTGATGTAGAGGGTATTATTCCTGGTTGGGTTGAACTTCGAAGGAGATCGGACCCTGAATCTAATGCAGTAACTTTTGATCTGTATGATGAGGCTTGTGCTTTCATTGTTTCGAAATAGAATAATAATCCACAGATGATGGGTGATGCTACGGAGCCAATCTAGCGCACGATGAATGATGCTTTTTTCTAGTGGCCATTACACTGAAAAATGTGCAGAAAGTAATCACAGTCCATTGTCCATGAGTTCATGACAAAGAAACTATGGAACAAACATATTCTTAGGTGAAAAATCAAGTGCAATTTGAAGTAAGCCAACTTCGTAATTAATCACCTAGAAAAAACAGGTGAAATCTCAAAATAGAAAACCCAAAAGTTCTTAAGAAGGTGAAGTAGTGAAGACGGAGAATGTAGCAAGATCACTATTCAATAAAATCACGGTGAACGTTGGAAGAAATTTGTCAACTCCCAAAACAAGAAATGAACAATTAGCGTGAGTTAAAAATGGGATGGGAGTCACTGAAATGCCGGTGTTCAGGTATCCTAAAGAAAGTAAAGCGGAGGAGGCAAAGTTTGCGGGTAGTAACTGTGAAATCGAAGGTGCAGCGCTGCTTGCTGTGGTTGCCGCGGCCAACTCTAGGATTCCTGCTGGACCTCCGCTTCTGGTGCAGCCCACCACTGGACCACCCCCACTCAACAAGCAACTCAAAGCGAACGCCGCAAGCGCAATCATTCACTCACCGAAACCTCGCAAGCTTAGCTTAGCTATCTCGGAGACTAAGCACAGACTCGCAGATTCCAACCTTAGAGCGCTTTCGAATACTCACTCACTCACTCACAGACTCTGGATCTCGAGTCAGAGCGAATGCGTGCACTTCGAGGTGGAGCTTCCAAGACAATGCTGGTGCTGACGAAGATGGGATCTAGATCTAGATTCCTTTCGACGACGACGACCACTCCCGGATTGGTTCTCAGGTGAGCCTGCCAACTAGGGTTGCTCAGACTAGTCGACGAAGAGTGAGTGAGCGAGCTATGGCCTTCTTCACCATCACTTCCAGCTTCCAACTCCAGTGTAAGCTCAGTTTCACTGGATCTCGTTCACCTCTAGAAAAGGAGAAATTTGACGAGCCAATTTAGATCCACCTCCATACGAGGTTTCCCCATTCGCAGTCCAATTCGCCACCCCAAGGTTCGCATTTTGGGTCGCGTTTCCCAAGGTGGCAGTTTTGGGTTTTTGCTAGCTTGAGATTAGAATAGAGAATGTGGGATTTGCAATGTTCGTGTTTAGAGATGAGAATGTAGTATGGTTTTCGTCTCGAAGTTATCAGATTTCTCGTTGCGTTGAAGATGTGTGTCCATTGTTGGTCTATTTGTTAGTTCAATTGACTAGTACAAATGCGTGTATTGTGTCTGGAGCTTCACGTGCTACGCCTGTAGCCAGTAGATAATGTAGGCTATGATTGTTTGACAGCCTTTTTTTTTGTCTCTGAGCAGTCAGTCAGGGTTCCTCATTTAATTAGGGTTGTGCACACTTCTTGTCTTGTCTTGCGAATCACGCTTCGTTTCCGGATGAGATTAAGATTCCCATCGCCGTAACTTAACATTGTTTCGATCGATTGTATGCAGATTGTCGAAATCCGAGAATCAAAGATGATGATAGAGAACGATAATTAGGGTAAAGGAAAAGAGAGAGAGGGCAGGATTGAATACGCGGAGCAGGGATCATTAGTTAGGTCAAGCTGGCGCCCATAGGGATGGTCCAAGTGCAATTGGAATGCCCATCAGATGGCACAGAGCTAGAGGAGGGAAATGCGGGAAGAGACGTAACCCACGTACTAATGTCGCCACGAGTGGATGGGGCGTTCCATCCGATGAGTAGGAGATCGCTCTCGCAGAAGCGAATGTCGGAGCCATCGACGTATCTGCTTTTCCGGTTACTGAAAGGCCAACGGGGGGCCAGTCAGGACTTCGACAACAGCAACAACAGCAATGGCGATGGTGATAATACCAAGGGTGGTGCCGGTGCGCTTCATCGCCGCAGCAACTCCTGTCACGAGTATGGGCTTGCGAACTCCCGGGTTGTCGATCTCGGTGGCGCCGCGGGCCAGTATAATAGCTCCAATTCTAATCCTTTTAGTAATGGTAATGGCGGGGGGAAGAAGACATGGCGCCACAATGCTTTTTGTCTGTTCGCTCTCCTTGTTGCCTCCATCCTCTTTTGCAAGGTTGTGCTCATGTGCTCTGTTCATCATCAAGATGGCGTGCAGGTAATTTCTTTTACCGACTCAAGGTTTTTGCAATTAGAATCTCACTCCCATCTTTTTGGTTAAAATCAATAACCGCAGTCTGCTTTTAAGCTTACGTAAAATTGGTTAGCCCGATGAGTGATAACAATTTGCGAGTTGTTTAGATTAGATTCGGCAATTCCGATGCTACTCTGTGCGTGTGTTTGTTCACCGACATGTTGATCCTGTAGAGTACGCTTTTGCAGTTAGAATCAACTCCCATCTTTTTGTCTTAGGATTAATGCAGTTCCATCCTTGAGATTGCTTACTTCGGCGAGGTTAGAACTCACAGGATATTTAGATTGAATTCGTTTAATTTGATGGGGCACTGTGTCACCGACATTTTGACTCATCTTCTTGTGGTGAATCAGTTCGAGTGTGAGATTTTGATGTTAATTATACTACCAAATCGATGAGTCTTTCGAAGTCACGAGTTTTTTAGATTGGATCAGTTTTTTTGAGGCATCTTTTCACCGACATAGTGATCATCTAGACTGTAACTATCGAGCTTTTTGTGACTCATCGTCAAAATCAATAACGAAGTTACCGAAGAGTGAAAATTATGAGGTTAGTCGCTTCGATGACTCCTATGCAGTCACAAGTTATTTAGCTTGAAGCCAGTTTTCCACGGGACTTCTCACCGAGACGTTATTATATCTAGCTAAGCTTTTGAGCATGAAATTCTGAGATTCCAGTTGGGTATCGATTGTACGGTTGAAAAGTCGTTTCCTTTCTGTACCAAGACTACATTGTTTTTACCGACACGTTGTAAAAGTCTAGCTTTAAGAGAGATTTTGAGATTCCGTACATAATTGCTGTTTGGGTGTCGACGGTACGGATTTAAAAGGGCAAGCCTTTTTTGTATCATGAGTACTTTTTTTTAACCGACACAGGATCACAAGTAAAGACATCACTTTTTTGACGATAAAAGTGGACCTAGCTAATGGAGTGCTCTATTTTTTGCTTTTGTTCGAGTGCAGTTTCCAGGAGAAAGGATGTTCCACAACGCTTTTGAGCGTTCGAAAGCAACAAGCAACAGCGTCGATGAAAGTGAAAGCTTGTCTACGACGACCAGTGATGATTATGCACTTCATCGAGATACTCGCAAGGTGCACTACATCCTCCTCACCTTTACCAATTTAAAACTCATTTCCGCACAGACAATCGTTTATTTAACTCCACAGAACTAAAGATCTTATATTCAGTAGCAATAATATTGATGGAAAATAGTTCGACGTTCTGTGTGCTAGATTGAGTCTTTTTCGCAAGGCGAGCTCTGGTCAAAGCCAGAAAGTGGTCACATGTACCAGCAGTGTATCGACAGTGCCAAGAATCCAATTCGTGAGTATATCCTACATACATCCATTTTTGTTTGCTTCTTGAAGTAGATTTCTCTTGAAGTAACGTTTCATGAACACTTTTAATCAAGTTTCTGCCGTAGAATATAAGCTTTTTACAGATTCCTGTTTGGAACTTGCAGTCTGATCAGGTTTTGGGTTCTGGATTGCTTGCAGATCCCAGCTCGATGAAGAGAAATGGGTACATTCTTGTCAATGCGAACGGCGGCTTGAATCAGATGCGTGCAGGAGTGAGTGAAAGAATTTATCACAAAATCATTAAATATCTCACTTTTCTATTGGATTACGAACTGATTAGCCCGCCATGGTGATTGCAGATCTGTGACATGGTGGCAATAGCAAAGCTTATGAATGCTACTCTTGTCGTCCCCAAGCTTGACCACAGCTCATTCTGGGCTGATCCAAGGTAAGCGCGTATACTACTAATCCCATTAACAATAGATGCCAATGGTTGGAGTATAACATGAGTTGGAACTTGTTGTGCAGTGAATTCAAGGACATTTTCGATATAAAAAGCTTCAAGCAGTCACTGAAAGACGATGTGAAGATCATAGAAGCTTTACCAGCCTCTGCTATCAATATTTTGCCCATCCGTAAAGCGCCCGTCTCTTGGTCACAGGTTGGAAATGAGCATCATCTCCTACTACCCCTTTGGCAATGCTATTCTATTGAGTGTGGGATATTGATGTTTTTTGTGATGTGTTGATGGAGCAGGCTTCGTACTATTCGAAGGACTTGGTGCCGTTATTCAAGCAAAGCAAGGTGGTGTATTTCACCCACGCTGATTCAAGATTAGCTAACAACGATCTGCCGGACTACATTCAGCAATTGCGGTGTCGAGTGAATTATCGTGCTTTGCAATATGCTGAGCCCATTCGAGAGTTGGCCGGCACGCTTATCAATCGCTTGCGAGAAGATGGCAATCCTTACTTAGCTTTGCATCTCAGGTACGATTGCTTTCCTTTCTATCAAAGTTCTACTTTTCTGATGATCTTTCTTGACAAACATTCTTACAGCAGTTCTGACAGTTCGTTGGTTACCATGATAAAGATTGGCTTGAATTCTGCACCCCTTTTTTTCATGACCTTCGTTTTTGTAGCAACTGGCAATTTCATAGTAATAGGAGTAGATAATCCGTGCTGTTGTAAACATATTACCATGATACTCGAGATGCTTTCAGAGACCTTATATTCTTCACATGTTTTTTCTTGCTTCGGATGGATGGATAGCATACTAACGAAGCATAATGGTGTTTCTGCAGATACGAGAAAGACATGCTAGCCTTCACAGGCTGCGCACACGGCCTCTCCCCCTCCGAAGCAGAGGAGCTGAAGCAGATGCGGTACGAGGTCCCGCACTGGAAGGAAAAAGACATAGACAGCGAGGGTAAGCGCAAGGACGGAGGCTGTCCACTAACTCCACACGAGACAGGGCTACTCCTGCGAGCATTGGGTTACCCCTCCTCGACGCAAATCTACATCGTGGCCGGGGAGATTTACGGGAACGGCACCATGAAGAGCCTCTACGACGCCTTCCCGCATGTCTACTCCCATGCTTCTCTCGCTACTGAGCCCGAGCTTGCTCCTCTCAAGCAGTTCCAGAACCGACTGGCGGGGTTGGATTACATGCTCGCTCTTGAGAGCGATGTGTTTGTGTACACTTACGATGGGAATATGGCGAAAGCTGTCATGGGGCATCGCCAGTTCGAAGGGTATCGCAAAACCATCAGCCCTGACAGGTAACGATTCCCTCTCAATCTCCAATACTGTGGAGGATCTCTCGTTCCTCTTGCTTGGAATCTTGTTGGTGCTTTTGTGGGGTATCTCAGAATGTCCGTGTCGGTGACGATTATCGAATCCTAGCTCAATGCGCCGGTGTTGTTGTTTGTGGTGCAGGCGACAGTTGGTAGATCTGATCGACAAGTACGAAGCGAACGAGATTTCATGGGAGTTTTTCGAACAGAAAGTGCAAGAGATTCACCGATCAAGAACAGGAGCTCCACATTGGAGAAAACCAGGAGACACACCGAAGACGGAAGAGAATTTCTACTCGAATCCATACCCTGGATGCATTTGCACGAAAGAAGCAGAGTCACGACGGTTACTCAGAAGACCATAAACCAGTCGAGCATCATTCTCTCTCTCTCTCTCTCAACCATTTAATTTTGGAGTCGGTACTCAAAAGCGAGTTTCACCGCCTTCGTGAGTTTTGTTGTAATCTATTGATAGCTACCAATTTTCTACTGTATGGAAATTGAATCCTGGAGTTGAGCTATTGTTGAGCTATTAGAGGAGCCACGAATGTTCTTATCATTCTAGAGATTGTCTATGTTGGTATAGCCACATTGCTTCGTTATTGTAGTATCTGCATAAGTGAGTGCTGACCAACCGTCCTCAGGGAAGCTGTGTTTTTGCGAGTGTCAGTGTGTGGTCGCCTCTTGCACAGCTCCTCTGGGCATCCATCCTACCAACCAACCAACGAACCGTTTTGTTTCGTTTTGTTCTCCATCAAGTGTACATTGAATAAAGATCTTTGCACTTTGAAGTTGATCATTCATTTCTTTGCAACTTCCTCCCTCCCCTTTTGTTTGTTTGTTTTTGTTTGTGAGGCTGTAGTTTGTGGATTTTGACTTGATACTCTTTCACTAATATTTTGCTTGCAGTTGTATATTATTGTTCCTAAGGTGTGAGTGAGGCTATAAAATTGTGGATTTTGAGTTGATATTTGGTTTCTAGTTGTAAAGGTTGTTCATTGAGCAACATGCACTAGTAGAAAATGGTGTGCTCGAGGACTTGTCTACTTTGGCTTTAATAACATTGTTGGTTGTAGTTGAGTCTTTTAGATAGTCTTAATTGCAGTGAATAAGTTGCAGAGGATATCATCTTGTGCTAGTGAGGGTCTACATTTGTGTGAGAATGTCATTATTTGTCATGACTTCAAAACCCTTTGTAGGAAGGTAGTCATTGCATTCAATCAAATTCCAAAAAAAAAGTTGAACACAAGTACACCTACATAAAAGTTTATGGTTTTACTAACATATGGTTTAATGTTGGGCCTTCTTGATTCACTTGTTATCCAAATTTATATGAAAATCTGGTACATATACAGTCGGATATCAGCCGATAACAAATTCCCTTCTGGAGGAATTTCTTCCCTAAAGTTTGAAAATTCATTGTGATCTGAGGAACAATTAAGGTACGTTCCCACTTGGCCTTAGAGGTGGTGTTAGAAGGTGGTCTTATCTCCTTAAAAGAGTGTGTGTCCACACCTACATTCTTTAGTAATTACCAATCCTACATGGATGCCCACATGGCACACTCTAAAACTTGGAGGACAAAAAAAATATTAGCTAGTATTTGGGAGGACAAAAGATAGTTGAGCATTAGTAGGCAAGTGTTAAGGAAGCACCACAATTAGAAATATTCTCAAGTTTTGAAGACTTAAGAGTGGTCTTAGTTAATGGGGCCTTTGAGGAGCCATTATGTAATTGAGGCTACTTTTCAAAACACTTTTCCAAGCCTCATTGATGAGGCCTTCCCTAAGAATAATGAATTTCCTCAAAATTGTGGAGGTCTTAAGTTTTAATGTATGCTCTTATCAAAGGCCAGGTGGGAAGGGGCCTTTAGATTTCAGAAGTGTTATGTATATTGGAATCACATTGGAGTGTTCTACAATGTCATAGTAAATGATATTTTTTTTTGGGTATATTATCTAACAAGTTTCAAGTACTTCACACACCATCTACCATTGACTACCCATACTTCTTGCTTCGATTAAAAGTACATATTCAATTTTAAATTTGAAATGAGCTTCCAAACTTGTTCTTAGGATCACAGAGCACATCCTAGTTGAAGCACTGTTATATTTCTTGTTTGTTTTTTGGCTTTTAGAATTTTCCTGATAAGTTCTAATGACCACTCAACTTTTCTAAATCATGTGAAGGCCTTCCACACTACTATAAGTGTCCTCCAACAACTTGAAGGATGATCAAAGTAAATCCATTTATCACTCTAATTTTTAAGTAGTATACAAAGAAAAGTTGGTCATTTAATACGACATTGAAAGAACCACTTAACCCCTAAACGTCCTTGGGTTATTTTTAGCCAAGAACTCATTTTCAAAAAAAGTGATATAGATGAAAATAAAGATAAGCTATTCAGATCTTAACCGTACAAACTTGTAATAGACTTGTAGTAGATCATGTGGGCCAAAACTTGACTCATGGGACCTCATAGATTGCGAGATCGTAACGTATTAGTGCGCAAAACAGGCTACAAAATACCATCATTTCCACTTTGAAATGAAAATACTACCAACATGAAATTTGCAATCAAAAAATCACCAACTAGAAAGTTGTTCATCTTCATCTCAAAAACACTTTTGTACCAAAAAAATTCATCAAAAAAATATCTTGGCTCAAATAGTAGCCTTCCAATGGTGAAAACTGCCTCAAAATTTACAAAGGAAAAATAGTCCAAAACTAGACCCTTTGCACTCAAATCCATGCCCTATCTTCAATACAACTTCAATTAGGTTAAGGTTTCTACCACTCAAAATAGACTATGATTGGAATCTATCCCAAAGAATAAAGTCAAAATCTAACGGTGGATGAAGGAGATCTAGCTCCTCAAAAATCATCCATTTTTTCACTTTTTTCATTGTAGAAACATCATTGCAAATCCACTAGCAAAGTTATTTGGATCAAAAAACTTGCAACTAGAAAGTTGTTAGAATACATCTAAAGATCATACTTATGCAAAAAAAATTCATGAAAAACTATTTTTGGTTTTGCATAATTGGCTTGCAATGGTGAAACATGCCCAATGTTTGAAATCTCAGAACCAAAAGCTGCTGTCACTAAAATGCATGCCATTAATTCATACTTCATTGTATGGGTCTGCAATTTGTACCACACAAACTAGACTTAATTTGGGACCCAACCCAAGTGATTTCGTCAAAAACGGAGTCCGGATGAAGAAGTTATGGCTCTTCAAAGTTTCTGCCCTTCATCCAAAATGTCGTTTTTCGACACTAGGGACGTTTAGGGGTTAAGTGTGAGGTCCTAGAGACCTAAACAATATATGTCTGACTTTTACTTTGAGATGTGATCATGTTTAGTGTTGTGCAATGCGATTGTGTGTGCAACATATCGTACAATTATTGGATGGTCATTCAAACTAGCAGAATGTCTGTGGTTTACGGTTATGATGTCTTTGTAAAGATCTACAAATGTAATGTCGGATGTCCGTTAATATGCTGTAAAGACATCAATCATGACATGCGTAAGAACATTACCAAAATTTCAAGCACTATTTACATCGATGTCCCATGAGATGTCGCCATAGACATCCGTGTCAACGTCACAAATACAACGGAGACATCAATCATGACATCCTTCTAAGCACTAGAGACTTCAAGCGAGACACAAAGATGTCCTCCATGATGTTTAACAATAATGTCTTTTGACCACAAAATCCTGAAAACTTTGCTGATGTGGCATGCCACATCATTTTTCCAAGTTCCACGTCCGATTTTCTTGAGTGCCACATGGGATTTCCTGGGTGCCACGTCGGATTTTGGCGTCGCCACATTGGATTCCACGGGAGCACCAAAAAGTCTACATCAGGATGAAATTCATTGCCATGTGGCACTATGTAGTAAGGAAAAGTTTACTATAGATGAACTATAATGAACTTCCTATAGTTTAAAGTTCGAACACAGGGAGGGGCAATAGGTTAGGTAATTCTATGAAAAAGTGGATTTAACCCACTTTGTGCACAATTGAGGGACTGAGGTAAACTTAAATTCCTAAAACCCAATTCAATTCCTAATACTTACCAATTTATTATATTTAAAACCAATAGGAAAGGTACTTATCAATTGCATGCATGCCATTGATCTTTTCAACTATCGCTTCTCTCTCAATGGAACACGGTCTCTGGCATTGACACCGAAACTCTCTATTGATCAGCCTCTGCTCCCAGCTTTTGCACTTTTCAACTATTGTTGATCTCCAATTAACTGCACTGGCACAGCCACCTCAATTGTTTTCTTCTTCTTCTGATAAGTAAAGCCAACCACTAAATCTTGTACAGATCTTTCTTTTTATCCCTTCCCATAACTTTTCACCCACTCCATCTCCTTATTGTATTATTGTTCAGAAAGATAACTCTATAGTTTAACTCTTTTTTTTTCAGCATGCTCCATCAGGCTTCCCCCATTGATCTGAATCCACTTTGTAGTCTTCGCGGTTGATTTTCTCTATTTTCACTTCTCCTATTCATAGTTTTCACTATAGATACACCATGTCGCATAACCCACATCCATGTGCAATTGATACATCAGAAAAATCAACACATCCACTATGGAATTCCACCATCCTCACAGGTATGTCAACAATTTCAACCAGAACTATGGCAATTTCTCGCTAAGCACTCAAATAGTTACTCATTAATTCTTTCTCCATTGATTCACACAATTGATTTCTCATTCCCAGACTCCACAGTCACACAACCACAATCGATCATCCACTTAGATTCCAAATCACCACCATCTGACCATAGAGACACTCACAATTGCAATATACATACAATAATAAACATCACACAATACACAAAACACCGTTGCAATTGATTTACTTAAATTCCAAATGCACACAAAAATTACAGGACAATAGAATTCCTCCAACTGCCGGCCTCTCTGCCGCAGGAGCTCTGGACTCTCTTCCAGACTGTTTTTTTTTTATCGTATTGATTCCTATCCATAAACTCGACTTTCTCTAACTGCTCAACTGCCAATCGATTGGAAATTATGACTTTTCATCTATAGAATCTATCCATCTATTGATTTCCTATAGTTTCGACTAACGACAAACTACCATCGCTATTTACACTATTGAGCCAGCATTTGATTGATTGAAACAAGCAATTGATAAAAAAGTTCTGAATTAAGAGAAAAAGTACTAACAATCGGTACTACACACTACCCATCCCCATTCATTGCCATGTGGCACTGCCCATCCCCATTCATTGCCATGTGGCACTGCCCACCCCATGGCGCTGATGTGTCACCTACTTGGCACACGTTTTACCCTCCCAAAGTTACCTTAAGACACCTTGAGAACAAGGATGTCTTTAAATAACTTTAAATGTCCGATTAGATGTTTGCGATGTCTTAGGATGTCTTACAATGTCTACACGTTTTAACAGCCACTTACTAAACATCCCAAGACATGGATTTAGACATAAAAAAACACAAGGTTTTGCTTATAGTGCTTCAATGTGATTCCAAAATACTATACACTCCTCACTTCGGATTATTTTTGAGATCATAATGAATTTTCAAACTTTGGGGAAAAAATCCTCTTGAAGAAGAATTCGTTATCGACCGGTACATAATTGTACAACGTAAAACTTAGGAGAGAGTTGACATATCATATTTAGACATTAGTTTTACACAAGGTTGTGCTTAGACTCAATTTCCACATTGAGAGGTTCACACCCCTTTGTGTCAATTAGAATTAGACATGTTTCACTTTTTCCTTGGAGATATTTCACTTATGATGTATGTGACCCTAAGATACTGAAGGACAATATGATTTTTAGTTGCAAGTTGCAAGTGCATCACAACCTAAGTTATTCAAGAAGCATGAAAGTACTAAGTTTGCTTTTAGAGAAACTTCCAACTTCTATCAACCTTCACATAATGTTGGTTATTACAACATTGTATTATTACTCATAACCATGAATTGTACACTATAGTAAATACAATAGAACGATTTCTACATCCCAAATATAATAGGGTAACCGTAAGTTCTATAAAATAATAATAATAAATAAAAACTTCAACGTGATACTTGTGGTCATCAATGAAGCGGTTACAAGTACCAAAAAATCTATACACTATGATGTACACTGCCATAATGCATTCAAGGTCAAAAGGCACTCTCGGACTTTTTTAAAATGAATGACACGTCCTTATCACATTGGTTTGTCTCAAAAGGATACTACTATCTCATTGTCATGTAATCATAACAAGCGAACACTTATTCCTTCTAGATATTCTAAAATGCAGACATGCAAAAAAAAATGCCTGCACCTACTATTCCTAACTCCATCAATGTTTCAACTTGAACACTCGAGACTGCAATCATGGATAGAGAATAGGACGTTTCTATCAGTCAACGATGCTTTCAACATGTTGATGGATAGGATTCAAAACGACAAAAGAGGACAGAACTGACAGTCTGCATTTTGCTTTCCTTTTGCGGTGGTGGCACCGCACTTTGACATACTTGCACTGCAGCATTGGCTATGGCCATAACTTCACTTTAGTAATGGCGCACGTCTTTGTAAAGTCCTAGTCTCGTTACCATGTAAATAGATGCTAAAACTTCGATTCAATCCAGCACCACCTTCATTTCATGTTGTTTTCGACAGCAAAGGTATCAATAGAAATCAAACGATGTCCAATATGGTGCTGGAATCGTCATGTGGGATTGCGCTTACTAGAAGATCATGTCCTTTGCGGTGTTTTGAATCATATCTGTTGTTAGTTCGTAACAGTCATGTTCTTCTAGTAGTGTTGAGGTTGATGAAGTTTTGCGCTTTCGAAGGGTTTGATGTGCATGTAGCTTAGTAAGTGGGAATTATGTAAGGTTGTTGATTACCATGCGCTTTGTGCTGTTTTAAGTTGCAGTTTCTGGACAGTCATGCATGAAAGCCAAGTTGTTTTTCAGTCAGTGGTGATGAGGTTGATGAAAGTACTAATTTGTTTGTGTGCGCAGTGGCGATGTCGATGCAATGGAGAGTAGTGGCAGTGCTTGTGATTGCGGTGGGAGCTGCAGCAGGAGATCATGGGGCTTGGCTGTACAAGGACCCCAAGCAGCCTGTGCATGTTCGTGTGCACGACCTGCTCAGTCGCATGACCCTTGCGGAGAAGATTGGGCAGATGACCCAAATCGAGAAAACTGTCGCGAATTCATCTTCCATTGAATCGTACTATGTTGGTCAGAATACTTTAATTCTTTTTGACTACTCCTTAGGCAAATCTCTTCATACCTGTTTAATCGCTTAGTAAGTGATTATAGCTCTGATTATCAGATCATGCAAGAAGTTGACAGTGATTCAAGCTTGATAGCTACTTTTATTATTGTGGTAGTGGAAAAGATTGAACTGATACTGAGTTAGTTTGTGTGTGTGTGTAACTGTCAGGGAGTATTTTGAGCTCCCCTTTTCCGACGTCGAAACCAGGAAACTACTCCAAGCCTGCGGAATGGGCCAACATGACAGACTCTTTCCAACGAGCAGCTCTGAGAACGCGGCTGAGCATCCCTTTGCTGTATGGAATTGATGCTGTGCATGGACATAATGGTGTCTCGCGAGCAACCATGTTCCCTCACAACGTCGGCCTTGGATGCACAAGGTCAGCCCTCTCATCAAAATCCTGCAAAATGAAGAAACTCACACCAATTCCTTCTGGCCAGACAGAATTTGATGTTGAAGAAACACCTAGTAAGCCTATTCCTGCAGTTCGAGCCATTGGATGTGTTCATTTATTGCAGGAAATAGAACTTATATGAATCATGAGCAAATGTGAGAAGTTCTTGATGTTGAACTCACGCTGTAGATACCTATATGTAAGTAACTCTTAACGCCTACAGGAGAGAAGCCCCAATCGGGTCGATTTGCTCAAAATAAAAACATGTTGTTTTTGACTCAATGTATCTTAAGATCCATATGGTGAAATTTGATGACAATTAGAGGATAGACTAATCAAACGGTTCTTAACAAGATCCGACAGTTGGATTTTGCCAAAATCAGATTCAAAAAACTTTGTTACGAATTTCAGATATAATCGTCTGGAGGTTCTCCCTTAGGGGTTAATGTATATATATATATATATATATATATATATATATATGAATGAGGAATGATGATTGAAGAATGTATTGATCATTTGGGACTTGTGTGTCCGGTGCTGAAGAGATCCAGAGCTTGTGAGGAGAATAGGCTCTGCCACAGCTCTAGAAGTGCGGGCCACGGGCATACAATATGCATTTGGGCCGTGCGTTGCAGTATGTCGAGATCCGCGGTGGGGGCGCTGTTATGAGAGCTTCAGTGAGGACCCGGATGTGGTGAGCAGCATGACCTCCATCATTGACGGGTTGCAAGGCCAAGCCCCGGCTCACTGGCAAGGCCCCTTCGTGCAAAACAGGTCAGCCCAAAGACATCATAATAACAAAATGACCAACAAATATTGTTGCAAATTCTAAATTGAAAATATCGTACTAAAACTTGTATAGAGCCCATTTGACTTTGAGGCACCACGAAAAGAGAACATCTCTATTCTCAAGATGGTCATAGTGCGTAAAATAAGTTGTGAAATTGGCCTCCATTCTTTCTTTTTTGCATGGCTTGGAATTTGGTTTGTGGTCTAAAGAGGGGAGTTGGAGTGCATGCAGTCGTAAGGTAGTGGCATGCGCAAAGCATTTTGTAGGTGATGGAGGTACCACAAAAGGGAGGGACAGAAACAACACGGTGATCAGTTTCGAGGGGCTTGTGAACATTCACATGAAACCCTATTTTAACGCCATAGCCAAGGGAGTGTCTACCATCATGGTATCTTACTCGAGCTGGAATGGTGTCAAGATGCATGCCAATAAGTTCCTCCTCACAGACATCCTGAAGGGGTCCTTGGGCTTTGAGGGCTTCCTCATCTCTGATTTCCAAGGAATCGACCGGATCACGGATGAAACCGGTGCCAATTTCTCGGACAATATCGGTGTCAATTACTCCAACTCCGTCCGTGTTTCCATCAATGCCGGCATGGACATGGTACCTAATTCCACACTCGCATTGCATACCTTAAAATCGATCTTTCTTTAGTTGCCTTGGCGTTGAAGGGGACAATTTGAATTCAACAATAGTAACATGCACGAGGTGGGAGAGCGGTATGGTTGGATTTAATGAGTTTAATTGTGTCATTTTGTTAGGTGATGGTGCCGTATGATTACCAAAAGTTCACGTCAATTGTAAGGGATCATGTCAAACATGGGAAGATTATAATGTCCAGAATTGACGATGCTGTGTCGCGCATCCTTCGAGTGAAGTTTCAAATGGGTTTATTTGAGGAGCCATACTCAAACCCAAAGCTGCATTCATTTCTAGGTGCTGAGGTAAGCATTTCTCTTCTATATGACAATAACCAACACTACCACATTGATTCAATGACAATTTGAATGATGGTGGAATTTCAACAAATCCTAATTCCTGAACACATCTTTAATTTTGATGTTGGTTAGTATAGGTTGTTTAAGTATTCAAATATTATATACACTTTTGTTTTTCATTGTTTCTTCTTCTTTTTTTCCCTTGAAGAGTCTTGGTTTGTTTGTCTCTTGTCAGAGAGCATTACTAGCAATTTTAAATAGGTTGTTGAAGACTTTGTATAATTAATTAATTACTATGTAAGGTTCTGGAGTTGTGTTTCTAGAAAAGAGGGGACACTTATTGTGGTATAGAGCAAGTGGATCTCTATTTGTTTTTAACACATGAGTGGAACACATTGTATGCAGTTACACAAAGCATTAGCACGGGAGGCTGTAAGGAAATCACTGGTGCTTTTGAAAAACGAGAAGCGTGGCTCTAAGAAAGGCAAATTGTTGCCCCTAAATCCAAACGCCAAAAAGATTCTCGTAGTTGGAGATCATGCCAATAACATGGGCTTACAATGTGGAGGTTGGACTATAAGCTGGCAAGGCGCTTCTGAAAATACTACTCGAGGTAAGTGAACAAGCCTACAACTAAACAGTTATTTCATTCATTACTCATGGGTTACTTCAATCTAGAGTTAAGATACTTAAAAGATATAATAAACCAAGTTAGTATTGAAAACATCATAACAATTTGAAAAGTGTTGAGATGAGTTTTTGAGTAGGTATTCATTTCTATTCATAGAAGATAGGTTGCATTACCTTCTATAAGTTTTTCAGCACATAGAAACTAAATTATACTATATTGCAGGGACAACAATTCTTGCAGGCATTCAAGAAGCAGTTAGTGCAAAAACAACCATTGACTACAAAGCCTCGCCAAAGGAGGGGTATACAAAAGGAAATAACTATGACTATGCTATTGTGGTGGTAGGGGAACAACCATATGCAGAAATAGATGGTGACAACTTGAACTTGACCCTACCTTACCCATACCCAACACTTATACATGACACATGCTCTGATATCCCTTGTGTGGTCGTATTGATATCTGGTCGACCATTGGCGATGGAAAAGTACGTGCCCATGATGGATGCATTTGTTGCCGCATGGTTGCCCGGTACAGAAGGAGGTGGAATAGCCGATGTGCTATTTGGGAAGTTTGAGTTTCAAGGAAAGCTCTCAAGAACATGGTTCAAAACGGTTGATCAATTACCTATGAATGTAGGTGACAAGGAATATGATCCCCTATTTCCTTTTGGATATGGCCTTAAAATGGGCCTCTAAGTGTACACTACTTCAATTAATAAAATGGTCACTAAGGGAAGTGGCTCATATTTTGAGCAGCACTAAAACCCCAGCAGTTGCTAATTTCCCGATGGAGAAGATTCTAGCCTCCAAGCTCATTGTCAAATGTACTATGCAGCTTCATCAATTTATGAATCTTCTATGCACTTCAAGACTTTTATTTCTGAAATGTTCCTTGTACTCTAGAGAAATTCCAATTTTTGTATCACTAGGTTGCTTGTCTCCTAGCCAATCTACACAATTTTCTTCCATTCTAAAACTCCTCACAAACCCAACATAGATTCTCAATGACTTTCATGGTTTTGCACTAAATCCATCGAATGCAAGATGATTTTGCACTAAAAAGTCAATCGTTGAATGCATTTGCAAGTTAAACACAACAAACAAGACATAAACCTTTTCTTTATTTTTTGGTTTGAATCTATGTCTTTTTTTTAAAATTTGAATAAATGTTGTTTTATTTTAATGTCATTTTTTTATTGTTGAATCAATGTTGACATTGATGTCACCTTTCTTCAAACCAACCACAACAATAATCTCCATTTCTGGTTTCTGACATAACAAACACCCTATGCACATTTTCAACTGTTTTGAGACATCATAACCACAGTTCAGGCAAAAACTTTAGAGGTGGCACCTCCTCATTGGCCGAGGGAACTGTGGTTATTTCCCATAACGCCGCCTTCGCTAGCGTTACGGTCTTCAACATTCTGAACCATTGATCTCCAAGTCATCAAGAGTCTTCATTCGTTGTTTTGTAAGAAGGAAGGGGGAGGGGGTTTTTATACTGTTTTTTTTCTACAGGCAACTAGTAAGGGATAAATGACTTTTAATTTTTTTAATTTTTTTTTTGGGAGGATGACGATAGAGTTATTCCCAAGTTTATGCAAATTCTTAAATTTTTTTTTGAAGAGTAAATGAATTTTTTTTGCAGGGAGGGATAAATTAGTTTTTCTTAAAAGTTTTGAACTGCGGTTATGCTAGGTAACTCAAAAGGAGCCCCTAGTTATGGAAAATATCCAGTGAGGCACCTCCCTCGCCGCTCCCGCGACTCGGAAGGATGCCCCACTGGTTATTTTCCATAACCAGTGGCTCCTTTTGCGTTACCTAGTACATAATTGATTCCTAGCCATTCTAAAATGGAATCACTAAAATAATCACACCTTCAATAACTCAACCATCGATTACAAAGTCCTCAATCACACACCAATAGATATTTCATAATGAACGACATCGATTACAAAGTCCTCAATCACACACCAATAGATATTTCATAATGAACGACCAACACAATTCGACCAACACAATTCAATAAACGTCAAGCTTGATGCACATGGATGATACAATCAAAGTGGCTTCTGTGCATTGATTCTTCTCAACTCTTCAATGTCACATGGAAACTCTCCAATATCGAAGTGACTTTTGTTTCAAGGTTTCCCCATCACAAGGGTACCACAACATAAGACTTTCTACCGTAATCACAAGAATGTGATCCTACCGAGTAAAGTTGTGATCCTATAGAGTGATGCTAAAAAGAGTTCAGAGTCTATACAGAACAAGATCTAAACTAAGTACTCCCTCAGCCTTACGAAGGGGGAGGGATGATGAGAGCATTGCTCCTAGAAGTCTTACCCTTGTACTTCGCAGCAACACGCTCCGCTTTCTTCCGGTACGTAACGACATCGTTCCCCACGAGCACTTTCTTCTGCTGCAAGCACGCAGTGTAGATCTTAATCTCGAACCTCCAGTCAAGTCTCCCATGGAGAGACTTCACCACATCTCGGGGCACTTCCCAAGTGGCTTCGTTCACATCCTCCAAGTCCTTGAATCGAATGACTTCCGCATTCTTGAACGGAAGCTCAGGAACATCGGCATCCGGGGAGCACGAGGCGTTGTCTTCCTCGAATGGTCGACCGTCAGCCCAGGTGGTCATCTTCCATGTCCATTCGACTGCTTTCTCGGAGCTTCGGGGATCGTAATCAGCCGGTAACCACCTGTGCTTCACCACCGACTCTTCGGGTTGCTCGGGAATATTCGCCTCCTCGACCTCCGGTAAAGAGAGCTTTGAGAGACGCTCTGTGACTCCCAGCGTGGAGTGTCTTTGCAGGTTGTAACTGTCTGATGGCTTTGCGGAGGTTTGGGTGCAGTGCTGTGCCCATTTCTCGGAAGGGAAGGCTTTGATCTCGATGCTGTATACGAAGTGGCCCCTCGTGTTGGCTGTGTTGAAGCTCTGGGTTACTCCGAACTGTACCTCTTCTACCATCAAGTGCAGCTCCAAGTTCGGAGAGCTTGGTACACTGAAACGCACGCAGCAAAAGTTCAATTGTGAAAATCTTGCAGGTTTTGACAAGATGAACCATCTTGTTGACTGACTTTGCAGTGTCAAACGGAACGTGTTATAGTGCGCACGACAACGTTCCTGTTGTATATTGGAAACCGACTCATCAATACGTAAACAAGAAACATTTAAACAAATTCTTACTTACACTTCTGCAGAATTTCATAAGACAAGGTCAAGTATTTCAAAAACATGTTAACTAATGTTTCAACAACATGCAACAGCTACACAACAATGTTGCTGTTTGCATGTTGGAAATTGACTCGGCATGTTCAATAGTAGATCAGTAACAACTTCAAACGAAAAATCATTCATTGTACCTCGTATATGCTGCTCGGAAACGAACGTCAGCATAAACCTCCTGATCCACACTTTCGTGAGTGTTTAAATCCTCGACAGTCCTCATGAATTCGGGCTCCGAGGGACTCTGCATAATGATCTGCTGTGGAGCAGACACCCGAGCTGCATGCAACAAATTTAACCTAAATCAAAGATACACTTAAACCTCACTATATAACAGCCCTTTCCAGGCTCCAGATCCTGACAACTAACACATAACATGCACAGGGAGGATTGGGTGTACATTGCAAAGGGTTTGTGAGGATAGATATAACTTTACCATGTCTATCAAGGTCTTGTGCAAACGGATGGCGACTCTTCATCGCCGCCTTAGGACTATAAGGTGCATAGGCATCCACCACGAGGCTCTGCAGTCGCAACAAGTCACTCTCCGGAGGCTCACATTCGGTTTTATGAAGAACAATATTGCCTTTGTTGTTGTCTTGCTCAGTCACCATGAAGCCCTTTTTCGTGAGCTCCTTTGCAAGCTTGGAGTTGCTCACTACCAACACCCCACAATCGGTCACGAGCTCCACCAGCTCCTTCACAGTCACTTGCTGCAAGCCCTATTAAAATCATCACCCCAAATCAGCACACAACCAGGCTCAAATACTTAAACCTCCATACCTGTCAAATGCTCAAAAACCACTCCAAAACCATCACCCCAAATCAACACACAAAGTAGCAGACTCCAACCAAAACCAGACCTAAACCCAGAAGCTCAAAGACCACCATCCCACCACCCAGAAGCTCAAAGACCACCATCCCACCACCCAGAAGCTCAAAGACCACCATCCCACCACCCAGAAGCTCAAAGACCAGTAATTGCAAGCATTGACATGTACCTCATTAGATTTTCCGGGTTGATCCACCGTCGCCATATCTGCTTGCACGATCTAATGTACTGAGCTGGAAATATGTTTGCTCACACTGGCACAAAATGTAAAGCTCCTCAAACTTCGAAAGCAAGAAAGCAAGCTACTGAAGTTTACATGCAACGGCTGTGGAGCAGTGATGCTTGTGCACGATCTAATTCAAAGCTTGAGATCACCGGGATGTAATATATACCCTCACCGGCTCAAAAATTACACTACCTCTTCACAAGCAGGAAAGTAAGCTGGTGAGATGTACTAAAGCTACGGAGCTAGATTCGGGAGGACTGGTGCTTCTTTGTAATGCAGAATGATGAGATGGGGGTGAGTGGGGTGGTTGATTTGGATCGGAGGTGGGTTTGGAGTGTGATGGAGCTCATGGAAATGGAGGTGACGACAGGGGAAGTTTGAAATGGTTGGAGACACACGGCAGCAGTACCAGGAAGAAAGGACGCCAGCTGAGTACGCTTGCAGGTTTGTGCCAAGTGTCTGTGCACGTCGGTGGATGTCCAGATTGTGATACCCGGCTGCCATGTCCATTCAAGCGGTGCTTCATTCTATTGAGAAAAGTCTAATCTCTTGTAAGATTTTAGTAATATTTTCTTTCTGATAAGAACACCAAAGCCTTTTGGGGTTAGCGTGAATAAAATGCATGTTCGACCTACTCTTGATGATATGCCCACGGGACATAACAACAATGACGTAGGACTACTGACGTGGACACTATGTTCCTTCTATGTCTTGTTATGTAGTACGTTGTAGTAAATTGTTTATTGGCTTGGTCATTGTAATGATTGTGCAAGGAGGTTCATTGAATTACGTACTTCTTTGTTTTTCTATTGTACCCATCTTGTTTAAGAAAAATAGCAAACACGTTACTCCCTGCATTTCTAAGAAAAAACCCAAGATTTGGGTTAACCCCTAAATATCCTTAAAACCCGATTCGGGTTTTGGAGCTTTTGGTCAGGGTCATTTTTGGGGCAAAAATTAATATTTTTGGACGCATTTTTTGTAGTAGGTGGGTTATTCTAGTGTGGTAGAAAATTTGAAAAAAAAATTCTATTTTCCGCCTAATTTGGCATTTTTTTGAAATCAAGCTTGGGTGGGGCAAGTCGGGCAATGCCTTCGGCCAACCACGGGTGATGTCAGATTTTGGCGGGCAGCGTGGGTCAGTGCCCAAGATTAGCGAGGGGCAGGGTGTTTAGAATGGGATTAAGGATAAACCCTTGATACAAAATGGGGGTTGGCCAACAAGAAGCACTAAATGCGATTTGTCTTCCTTCCGTCTCGACAGAGCGACACCAATGCGTTGTGTGCAAAGGTAAGAAACCGCACACTTATTGCTACAAGTGTGGCGGTAAGTTTATGTGTCACCCCAAGGGAGGTTGCTATGAGCGTTGGCATACTGCCATAGCACGGTGTCGTGCAGGTCGCTATTGATCCTCTAGGTATGGATTTCTTGTACCCATTGAATATCCCCCCACCATCTATATATATAATAAAATATTGTACGACAATCCTTCCTACCCACCAGAGTACCAACCTACCAACATACAAACCTACTAACCTATGAACTCGAGGGCCCCAAGACACACTGCTTGGGGCCCTAAACGCACTGCTTGGGGGGCCCCAGATGCACTGCTTGGGGGGCCCCAGATGCACTACTCGGGGGCCCTAGACGCACTGCTCGAGCGCCCCATACAAAAATTTAAAAAATGATAATACTGTTTGATAAATGGTAGACACGGGATACTTTTTTGAAAGTACCATGTAAAGATTTTCCCCGTCGGGAGGATAGCGACCTTACTAGTTTGATATGTTACAATATTGTATGAAATCATATTTTTTTATAATTTTTGCAAGCACTTTGCGATTCTATTTTATCCCCTAACTCACACTTTTTTATTTCCACTATTGTAGGATGCAAGTATGATGACATTGGAGCACTTCCCCATCTTTACTTGGACACACGGACACACGATGGGGCTCATGTTATTGTGAAAGGGACTTGGTTTTCATTTTTTTGTCGGTTTTTTCTTTTCTTTTTCTTTTTCTTTCTTTTTTTTTTTTTTTTCTTTTTTTTTTTTCTTTTTTTTTTTTTCTTTTTTTTTTCTCGGGATGATTAAAATTCTGCTCCTAGTTTTTTCAGCCCGCAGGCTGACGTTGGGAGGCGGGAGACCGGGCCTACAGCGGCAATCGCTGTCAGCTCTGTTCAGGTGGAAAGGGGCCAGCGGGGCTGGGCTGGCCAAGCTCCGGCTCTTGTACCAGCTGGCTTGGCAGACTCGAGCTCCGACCAGTTGGCCAGGTGGGTGCTCCAGCTTGGCCAGATCGCGGATACTCCAGCGACATGTGGCACGTCCGGCGGAAGGATCAAATTTGCAATGTCAGGTTACCCAATGGCACTCAACTACGGTCCAAAACTGCTCCCAAGCTTGCAGCTGCTTTTACACCGAAATTGGACACGCGTCAACAATTGGATTTAGCAAATCATTTATTGCGATCCTCTCTTCATTTAGTGTGGAGGTTAGTGGGATTGCGCACTTCCAATTTTAGCCATGTTTACTAGATTTTGATTGGCGTGGTTGTAACTACAATGAATGCGACCCCACCATTTTGTTTGTGCCTCATTACTTGCAAAATGGGAATTGGAGGAGCAGGAAGGGAGCCAGCATTCGCGAGCTGCCCCTCTCCCTCACATCTAAAGGATTTGTGTTTTACTCATGGAAATTCATAACTTCTTGAGATTTTTGAATTTTTTGATGAAATTTGTGCCCAAATGCACACCTTCACCGTCCGGATCCTGCATATTCCAAGTTGTCTTTTTGCAATTCCAATTTGTCTTGAGAGTAGCATCCATGTCCATTCTAGACCTTGATCTCCCTAAAAAATTAGATGAAGGTTCAAATGCACCAAATCGGTTTCCAAAATTTTGCATGCAAGTAGCTAACTTGGAATCCTACTTGAAAAAAAATATGCCATAAATTTTTGAGGTAACGAACTTCAACTTGCCCTTGGCACCATTTGCACTATGTGTCCCGGGCAATAGCCAAAAAAACTTCTGCATCAACTTTGAACGTTATAATCTCACAAATGGAGAAGATCCAACGGTTGAAATTTTTAGCAGCAAATCAAAATCAAGTAAGGTACAAGATCTTACGGTTGGATTTCTCAAATTTGTAAAAATGTTTGATGCAGATGGCCGGGAGTGAAGGGGACTCAAAAGAGGCAATTTTGAGACTTCTTGCTCCCAAAACATCAAGAAAATTTAGGGGTTAAGTACTCGTTTCACAAAGAATTCAAGATATGACATTGAAGAACATGTCAGTCTTTTTTAGTTGAAGAAAAGTCTTAATGATAGTTTAAGACTCACTTTCTAAAAGGCTTATGCCAATTTGTCTCACCTCTTGGAAATAAAGATGAATATGGCAGCACATTTCAAAATAAAGTCCAAAATATGTTGGAGTATCAGCATTAAAATGGTAGACCATGTGCCTCATTCATTGATTATCAAAAGACACCATAAAAAGAAAATCCAACCATTTATCGAGAGACCATACAAAGAAAATCTAACCATTTTCCAAGAGACATAGGGAGTATTGGGTTTTACATCATGTTTGTTTTCTCATTTCTCTTTCTACTCTCGAGATGTCCACTACTCAAGAACTTCCCAATTTTGTACATGAGTTCTCGAAGTTTGTGCATGAAAAAAGGTGACTTTTCTGCCTTGGAATTCTAACCTACATGATTTTTGCCCAAATAAGTTTCAAAGTATAAATTGGGAAACTATAAATTGTGTTCTCTTCCAATCTCAATATTTGCATGACAAAAATTTCCAACAAGAAGAGTATAAACTAACTCAAATCCCTAGTAATTACCAAGTCCATGATTAAACTTTCAAAAGCTTATAAGACTATTATCTATGATCAGCCGTATTTATGTACTTTGAGATGAATCATGATTACCCGAGTACAAAGAGTATTCCATATTACTTTCCAAAATCTTCAACTTACATACATTTTACTTCCTACTTTTAACAATTTTAAAATATTCTAGTCATGGTTATTTTTAAGTAGAAAAAACAATTTACAAGTACATGAAATTTACAAGCAAAAATATGTGTTCAATATTTGAAAGTACAGTACAAGAATATACTCGTAGTCCGAATGAACGCAAACCACTTTCGTGAAAATCGAAGGGCTGTTCCATTAAGTTACAAGTCTCATTTCAATGTCGCAGGATCTGCAACCACCCAAAATTGGTGGTAACGACCGCTACATATGTTTATACTCACTGGGAGTTCTTTTGAGATCCGGTTGAGCTCTACCCCATCATTTCATCTCAAGGGGTGATTAGTGGCGAGCTAAATTAAGTGAAGTACAAAAGCTTGTGTAAAGGAGGCAGGAGATCAATCCGGATCACCGCAACGCAATCTTCTAATGTAGTATACACGGCCAAACAGCTCATGGAGCTTACCCACTGATCTAGCATGCGTCTCAAAACTCCCGTTCAAGCCAAGACCATTCAAAAAACCATCATGGAATGCAGTTTGTGCAACACTAACCCACAGAATTTTCGGTCATTTGTGGGGCATTCACCATTTCCTTCTCAACGAATCGCTCCAACAGCGATTGCAGCAACTTCTGGTCCAGAGGCTGTTCAAAGCATAACAAAGTTTGTCAGCTCATCTCTTATATGATGCACGTCAACATTGCTGAATGTTAATGAATGAAGAAATGTGCTCAGACTGAGAACACTCGCAACTTCCCGAACATGTGAAGATGTGGACGAATTTTCATCTTTCTGATGTTTAATTTGACCTCCCTTACAGCATCCTACATGGTACGTTAAATCAACAAGCAGCTTTTTTGGTTGAAAATGGACCTACTAACCTTGGTGATATAATCATCCATGCCTGAACTGAAACACTCAGCATGAGTGCCCTTCATGGCGTCTGCTGTCACAGCTACAATAGGCAGACGATTATGCCGGCACCATGTTACGTTTGTATTTCGGCAGATATCGCAATTTTGAACCTCCCAGTTCCGGATCTGACGTGTTGCTTCCCAACCATCCATCTGTCAAGACCGCACATATGTTTTAACCCTTAAAAGTCCCTTGGGGATAGTATGTACGCTGTCGTATAATTAGGATTTGCTACCAACAAGAAACTCTAAACTGGAATCGTAATAGCTCACTAGAACCGCATGAATTCAAATGTAACTTCTTCTTTGAACTCAAACCCATTAAAGGTGTGCATTCACTCCTAATACAACCAAAATACACTGTATTCTACTGGTCGCCACGGCACGCTCAGACCTTTAGGGGTTAACGACTGTACCAACAGTTCACTAGGACAAAATTTTATGTAACAGGTGCGAAAGTCAGTTCTGGTGAATCAATCAAAGTACCTCAGGCATCTGGATATCCATCAACACAAGGTCCAACTTGGCATCCTCCTGCTGGTTTTTGACAGCAGCTACAGCTTGTGTGCCGCTGTTCACACATGACACGATTGCGCCGTATCTTTTTAGCATAGACATAGCCACTCTTTGGTTGACCATATTGTCATCCACCTGTAGTGCACATTAGAGAATTAGTACAGCGAGGGATGGTAGAAACCATTGAACCTCCCTCCATCTTTAAAAGAGCGTCTCTGACCACTTCGAAGCTCAAGCTCAAGCTGATGTGATGGTAGCGGAATGCGCAAAATAAAATTTAATAGTTGAAAAGAAATAGACTTACAATAAGGCACCTCTTTCCCTGCAGCAATTTGACGTTGTCTATAGGTTTCTTCTTAGGGGGTGCTCTGTGTAACACACCGATCGCTTCATGCAGCATAGAAGCCAGTGAGGGATACCGGAGTGGCTTGTTTAAGATATAGGATATTCCAGAATCTCTTAAATCGTTCTCAACTGATGCGGTTAGGCCTGGATAGGGTAGAGCCAGCACAGGCAAAGATTTCAGGTTGGGTGTATTGCGTATTGAGCTGACCAACCCATTTAATGACGAGCTCGGTAATAATCCTCTCAAATCCACCAAAACAGCTTGGATTGTAGGTCCTTCAGTCCTTCAAACAGAAAATGCACATGTCAACACTCTAATGTCTCACATGTCAAAGACTACTCTTATTGTAGTGAAGTAACGAATAATGACATACATCTCCGCTGTTCGTAGTTACCTGGATAAAAGCTCCAATGTGTACTGGACGGTTTCGGCTACCTCGACATGCATACCCAAACACCGCAAGTAGCTGGCTGTCACTTCCTGCAGCATGTAGATGGTGAAACATCAATGCTATTTTCAAGGCGGTAGATATTACGTATCACTGCAACCATGTCCATCGTCCACATCACCGTAGGAAAAGCTTAGGCTGGTAGAGACGGTACCTGTCGAACTAAGTCGGTATCCAGCACAACAATACGCTGTCCTTTCAGTGCTGTATCTACCATGAGAGGTTGTGTACAACATGGCTTGCTCCCTACGGATTCATCAGATAATCTGACAGGAAGTGTAAACTCAATAACACTTCCTTCGCCCGGTTTGCTCCTCACAGACAGGTTGCCATTCATTAACTTAATTAATTTCTGCAAAGTAGTTCCCAATGCTCTCGATCAGCACACATCACATTCTTGGTACTGAGCTGTAAATACCTTGGGGTAACTGTTAACCAAAGAATGCAAAGTTCCAAAAAGTGGTCCAAGACATGACAGTGGAAAGTAGCAGACAGAAGAAACTAGTATTATGCGAAGACATGAACTTACCTGACATATAGACAAGCCGATGCCAGTACCACCATACTCTCTTGTGGTGTTGCTATCGGCTTGGGAAAAAGGCTGGAACAGCCGATGCTCCAGATGGTAAGGGATACCATTTCCTGAATGTAATCGGAGATATTAGAAACTGAAAATATATCAAATGAAGGTAAGTGCTCATTGCAACGACAGCATGATGAAAGCGGGCTGCACCTGTATCTTCCATGGAAACTATAATGACGAAATGTGAAGGGGGCCTGCAGACCCTGCCTGATCTACTTTTCAAATTCCATTTCCTCCATAAATCAACCGTTTCCCTATTGTTCAACTCATTTCCTGACTGGATACTCAATCTAGGAGCAGTATTGCCTCTACTCAAGCTCGACCCATCAAATCCGGCGTCTTGTGAATGGTTTCCATTGGGAAGCACTTGCGAAAGCTGTACGTCTCCAGGAGCCGCATCTTTATGGTCAATGTTGATGGAAGTGTAATCTGGATTGGTATCTTGATTGGGGTCCATAATACGGATACACACGAGAATGCTGCCCTCCTTGGTAAACTATTGTAAAAAAAGGCAACGAAAAGCATGTAAATCCTGATAATTTGAAGCATGCGAAGTACTGCTCTAAGGTCGCCACTGCAGTTATAATTACATCTTCAGACTATCCTAAACAATCAGACGAATCTCGACCTCCAAAACCGCAACTGGTCATGCAAATTGTTTCCCAAAAAAAATCGCTGGTCATTAAGCAGATCATAGTAGAGAGGGAAAAGGCAGCGTACCTTTAAGGCATTGCCAACAAGATTCCCAAGAATCTGCACCAAAAAATATATGAGTATGGGCTTCGAACATGAGAAGATAGTTAGTTCGTTCAAGAATAAAGCTAAGTTGCTCATAGCTAACAAAAGCATTTCTTGATCCCCTCTGATTATGCTTAAATCCCTCCTACAACCTGAACTCGAGCTCCAAAACGCCTTAAAGGAGGTTCATAAAGAGAAGAAAAATACCTGACGAAATCTCCCAGGGTCTCCTACTATACAGGTTGGCACCGTGTCATGCACAAGCATCGTCATCTCAATGGACTTCTGTTGAGCATTGTCATCAAATTGATAAAAAACATTGTCCACCTCCTTGCGGATATTGTAGGGCACAGACTCGAGTTCCATTCGGCCTGCCTCAATCTTGGACAAGTCCAAGACATCATTGATGAGAGCACTGCCATCACATCACGCACATGACGACGAGGAGTCTGATTAGGAAGCTGCATGCATGCAGAAACTTGATAATCCACACCATTTGCAATCTTATGGCAATAGCTGGCCCACCAGATGCTTCAAAAGCAACGGTTTTACATGTCCATAAAGGTCCCTGAATTAGTTGTACTGAGGCCTTGCAGTTTACGCAGCTAGGCTGCCTAAAATTCCTCTAAATTGAGTGAAATCTCCACCAGTGTGATGACACTACTGGCTTTCACGTATCGCAAGAACGAGGTTCTGAAGAAGGTCTGACCACGTAACAAACTCTTAAAAGTTGGAAAGAAGGTGGCAAGAAGGTGACAAGGATGCGAGGCACAAAAAACTTATTTATCTGGAAGCGGTAAGCCTGACCAACTCACGTAATGAGCATGAGGATGTAGCAGTGAATAGAAACGTACATAAGAGAGCTGCCGCTTGTTTGTGCGACCTTAACATACTCCAGTTGCTGAGCCGTCAAGTCTGTTCCCATGAGCAGATTGGTCATTCCTGAAAGTCGAGTAACTCAAATCAGTATATCTCAACTACGACTTTGTCATAATAATAATAAAAGATATAACAGAAAAACTCCACCAAGCATCATTTTCCAGCACTACTTTGCTCTACCCTCAACAAACAATTAGCAGCGAACCATCACAAAATAAGCATAGGAACATAATCTAACAGAAATTCGTAAAACGGGGTCATTAAAGAATCAACATCGTGGAAACAACCGAACTGCTTGCATTCAACTCTGTAGTAAGAGCTAATAACGTTGCTAGTGAAAGACAACGTTGGCTTCTAAAGCTCGAAACCAGAAAGCAAAAGTCCACTTACCAATTACTCCATTCATCGGGGTCCTGCAACACATCCCAGAAAGATCTGCTTAGTGGGATAATGAATGGCGCGAATCCACTAGGGCGCTGCCCGAACTAGAACATTTAACTACTGATTACCTAACTTGGTGGTACAAGTCCATTAGCTACTGTACCTCAGAGGTGCAACTCCTGCTACTTCGTAAATGAAAAGCAATCCAAACCATTAATAAGTTTGACCGAAATGACTGGACATGTCCGAACGTAATGGCCCGGAATGTCTTCATATATCCGGATGATAGGATTGTTGGTCATTCCTGTTAGACACCAAGCATTAACACCAGGTTGACGGTTCCATTTCTACGGGTGCCCATATTCTAAATTCAAAGAACCACTTTTCGGTCATGGCAATCGTTTCAAGTACCTGATTTCGTGAGAGACCGTTGCCAAAAAATTGGACTTGGCCTTATCCGCAGCTTCGGCAGCCAACTTGGCAATCTTCAAGGCCTCATTCATCTTCTCCATGAGATTCACGTCCTTCTCAATTGCTTGCATTCGTTTTAACACCAGATAGACGATGATGGAGAAGAAGATGACCACCACGGACATAAGTAGAGGCCATGCAACGACCGATCGCAGTGCCAACAACTTCAGATTATGCTTCGGAAGACACCTCACTTCAAACTGCTGCGTTCCGTATTCCCATTTGACAGCCGCTTTACTGATCTCCGAAGACCGACGGGCGGGGTCAAACAGAGGTACGGCGCAACGAGAGGCTGTAGGGGAGCAATTGTAAGAAGAAAAGAGTCCTGAATTGGGGTTAACGAGGAAGACGGCAACCACATCCATGTCGTCCACATCAGTAAACCTGCACAAAGGAAGAACAGCAACTTCACTAAACTACTATAACGATCATGCTGAGTGTTAAACACTCAACTCTCTAAAGACAACTAGCTCACTAAAATGAAACAAGCAAACACCGCAACTTCAGGAACATTATAACAATGATAGCAAGTTCCTGAGTCAGGACTACAACTCTAGAACCATGAACACTCACGAGTCATGGAGTTAAGTTTCAACTATTAATGAGTGCTAAAAGGATACTAAGATTCTCACTTAAACAACAGTAAAAATCAGGAGCTGCTGAATTTAGTCAGAAGAATTGCTAGGGAGATTGCACAGGGTATACCCAGACTGACCTGGATAGGACACCTCGAAAGACATCGGTGACGTTCAAGACAGTGCCGACATAACCGCGGCAAGCCTGCCGACGCTCCTCGACTCTGGAAAAGGAGGAAAAATCTTTCCCAGGACCATAGTAGCCAAGATAAGCAGCAATGCTCCATGAATTTGGCATGCGTACGACAGCAGAAAGAGTAAAAAGGCCTGTATCCCGAGCAGCATCGATGGCAGTACGGTACAAAGGATAGGCTCCAGCGTCTATGAACTGGTACTGCACATCGTCAGTCTGAAAAAGGATGGGCGAGTACTCGGTGTCGTTGTCAGGTCGGCGGATACGTTTGCCTTCGCCATTAACGTAGAGTATGCTGCTGTTCCACTTCTGCTCAAATGCCGCGCGCTCACTCGCCAGCACGCGTTGCTGCCACACCAGGGTCCGCACCGAGGAACGCAAGAACAACGTTCTCCGTGTGTAGGTCAGCCATTGCTGTCCATCCAGCGTCGGCACACTCGCTAAGAGCCCGACTATGACGAAGGACGCGTTCAAGTTGTTCTCCACTTGCGCTTTCAACACCTATAAACCCTAACTTAAATCAGTAACTCACACATGCTTGACCTTTCAACAATTTCTGAAAATCTCCACTCTTCTACCTTTCACACCACGTAATCTGACACACTTCGCAGTACCTCGAGTATGAAAATCTTCAGAAGAAAGATCTAGAGCTCTCAAATTGTACCATGAGATTCTCGCAAAAACTCCTCCAAATAATCTTTCAGAAAGTGCTAAAACTGCACAAGATTTATTTCCAGATCACTATCACAACCCGGAGTAAAAACGGCAAGACAAGATTCTAACTATACACTTCATTCTGAGAGTCATATGTCCGTAAATGATCTCAGAAGCTCGCTCAAACCTACTTCTGAGATGAAATCTTGCAAATTAAACCTGTAGATGATTCAGTCGAGAAATTCAGTGCAAATTTTCGAAAAAAAATCACAAACCTCTTTGCGATTCTCGCACTTGAGCAAGAATTCATTCTCCATGAATTTGAGCGCGTCGCGCCACAGCACGGCGCCAACGCCGCAAGCCACAATCCAGCCAAGAATTACGACGAGAACGCGCACGGGGCCGTAGCGGAAGCACGCGGACGCGCGGCGGTGCCATGATTCGACCTTCCTGCGGTGCCGCTTCCATCCACCAGCCGCTGCTGCTGCTGGAGCTGGGGATGCAAGGGCGGCATCTCCCCCCGCCTCCTCCATTTCCCTTGAAGCTCCGACTAACTGAGCGTCCCCATGGCCACCAATTGTTCAACGATCCCTTTCACTCTCGAATTCGTCTTCGTGATTCATCATCTTCTTCAGTTGTTCACTCCACCGCGGATGCAAGTGATGGTTTCGAGCATGGCGGGTCGTTCACTGTAGCATGCTTCTTGCTAGTCCGTCGCCGTTGCATCCGGTTCCGGTAAGTCAACTCAGGCATGTGAGTGGATGGCAACTCTGATCACCATACGTTTTTCGATGACTTTTGGAGTATCTGGATGAACAGTGGATGATTTCGTTCGCTATTTCGGCATTTGAGGCGCTTTTGGTCTCGACTGCCGGTTCGTGGCGGCCGTGGAAAATAGAATAATGATATTTCTTAAGTATTTTATATCGTGGAAGGTTCTCTTTTGGACATCTAACGTCAGACGATTGCCTTTTGTCTGTTGCCCACGATGTGATGGATGAATTCGGTGAAGAAAACCCAGAAATTTCTAGAGTTCCGGTAACTTCGGTAGGAGAATGGTCTCAAAATCTCTCTAATTTGCCCTCTTTCGATGTGATCATAGAGTTTAGTACTCCAGAAGTAAATTTCCAATCATCCTAATAGCCATGTCGTAAAATCAAGAAGCCCAAAATATTTTCAATTCAATTTTCCTAATATGGTCTAGATTTAGTTAAATATGACATCTATTGTTTGTTTGTTTTGTTTTGTTTTGTTTTGGATATGACATTATGATCTCTGGCACTGTCGGTCAGATCAGGGCTCATGAGGTGCTAGTAGAAGCCAGTTTTTTCATAGAGTTCAAGAAAACAATTGAATTGCAGAAGGAGCGGACGGACCTCGACATATTGTATTTTCAAGTAATTTGGCCCCAATGCACCAAAAATTGACCTAACTTTAGATCTAGCAAATAAACAAGAGTGGCATGATGAAAGTATCTAAGTGGGTGTGGCAACGTAGCGGGGACATACTAGTCTTTTATAAAAAGTAGCAAACTCTCATGCTAAAGACGCTTTGTACGGGAAGTCAACTTGTACACAGAACCGAAAAAGATCAAAAATCCTTTAACCCCTAAACGTCCATGGGGTATTTTTAGCCAAAAACTCATTCTCAAAAACAGTCATATAGATGAAAATAAAGATAAGCTATTCAGATCTCAACCGTACAAACTTGTAATAGATCATGTGGACCAAAACTTGACTCATGGGACCTTATAGGTTGCGAGATCATAACATATTAGTACGCAAAACAGGCGACAAAATACCATCATTTCCACTTTGAAGTGAAAATACTACCAACATGAAATTTGCAATCAAAAAATGAGCAACTAGAAAGTTTTTCATCTTCATCTCAAAGACACTCTTGTACCAAAAAATTCATCAAAAAAAAATCTTGGCTCAAATACTAGCCTTGTGGTCGTGAAAACTGCCAAAAATTTTACAAAGGAAAAATAGTCCAAACTAGACCCCTCGCACTCAAATCCATGCCTTTTCTTCAATATATCCTCGATTGGGTCAAGGTTTCTACCACTAAAAATAGAATATAATTAGAATCCATCCCAAAAAATAAATTCAAAATCTAACGATGGATGAAGGAGATCTAGCTCTTCAAAAATCATCCATTTTTTCACTTTTTTCATCGTAGAACCATCATTGCCAAGCCAATACCAAAGTTATCTAGATCAAAAAACTTCCAACTACAAAGTTATTGGGATGCATCTAAATATCAAACCTGTGAAAAAAATTCATGAAGAACTATTTTAGATTTCACATAATTGGCTTGCAATGGTAAAACATGCCAAATGTTTGAAAACCCAAATACGAAAGCTGCCTTCACTAAATCCATGCCATTTATTCATACTTTATTTTATGAGTCCGCAATTTTTAGCACATAAACTAGACTTGATTTGTGACCTAACCCAGGTGATTTTGTCAAAAACGGAGTTTGGATGAAGAAGTTATGGCTCTTCAAAGTTTTTGCCCTTCATCCAAAATGTCGTTTTTCGACACTAGGGACGTTTAGGGGTTAAATGTGATTGGTTTGTGTCATATAGTTAAAAACACGAACCAATCGCGTTGAGAGAATTTTTGCCCTACATCAATGTCATTTACAACTTCACTCCCCACTTAAAACATCCATGAAATGTTTATGCCTAGAGGTTACTACACGAGCAGTGAACTACTAATCATTCTTTGAACAAACACTTTGTTGATTTCTATATAGTGGCTAGTGCCATATGTTATCACCCAAAAGACTTTGATGAGCAATCGAGTCTAAGAACTTCCTACTATAGTAGTTAAACAATGGTAATGGACACCACGCTGATATGGAGAACAAAACTAACAACCTCTGCCCAATTTCTGTCAAAATTTGAGTAGTTAAACAAAAACTTCTCATGGATCTTGATTAATCATTTCTTCACCTCTAAATTTGACAAAAAAAGTAAAATTAGAAATGTTCCTAGTCAACCTAAACAAATATCTATTTTCCTATCTTTGGGGGCTTTATGCGAATAAAAGCCGCATGCATGAGTCAACCACAACCCAAAAAAAGAAAAAAAGAAAAAAAGAAAAAAAACACCAAAACCTTGTAGGCCTTGCATGAATTAAATGCCTGTTCGACCTATCCTTGATGATATGCCCATGGGACATAACAACAATGACATAGGACTACTAACCCCTCTCAGAGTGGACACTATAACCAACCACAACGAACACCAGATGGGTGATCCAAGTTATCAAACCTCTAGGCCACTTCCACCCAATGGTTCACTTGAAGAAGTCAATTCAAAATTTATATAGTTGAGATCAATGGTTCCATGTCCAAAGCCCTTTGGGCCACTTGCACAAGGATCTTAGGTCATGGAATCACTTTTTAAGTTTGGCTATATTTCATATTTTTCATTTTTCTATATTCAAAGTATTTGATTAGAACATTTTTTCTATAGAAAAAACTAGGAAACCAACTCCATGTAACAAATTGACCTTTTATTCTTAGGGTTTTCATTTCTGAAGCATAAGATAGATAGATAAGAACTCCAATCTTCAATTGAAGATTGGCGTGAATACAGTGTCTGTTCGTAATGTCATTACCTCGATGGCCACAGGACAAAGAGGTAATCTGAAGCATAAAATATAACATAACATATCTCCACCAGCTCAACTATGCTTTAGAATATTGACTTAAACTCCCCATGTAAGGCTTTTTCAATCTTGAAAAAAGGTGAATAAATGAATGATTTCTGAGGAGCTATATCTACTTTATCCACCGTTGGATTTTTACTTTATTTTTTGGGATGGATTCCAATTAGAGTCTTGTTTCAGTGGTAAAAACCTTTGACAAAATCAAAGATATTTTGAAAATGAGGCATAGATTTGAGTGCAAAGGGTTGAGTTTTGGACTATTTTTATTTATAAACTTCTCGGCTGTTATCAGCATTGATTTGTTATGCGCAAAGAAATTTTCTCACGGATTTTTCTGGTTCATGGGTGTTATTGAGATGAAGGTAAACATCTTTGTAGTTGGCAATTTGTTTTAATTGCAATAAGTATATTGGTAGCGTTTGACTTCAAAGTGAAAATGTTGAAAATTTGTGATATTTTTTGAGTACTAATACGTTATGTTCTTGCAATCTATGAGAACTCATGACCCAAAATTTGACCCACATGATGTAGAATATGTTTACTACAAAATTGTACGGTTGAGATTTGATTAAGCTACCTTAGTTTTCATTTACGACACTTTTCTTGAGAATGTGTTCAACTTTCTACCAATGAGTCAAACCATTTAGGGGTTAAGAAAGGACTCATTATATGAGAGGAATTACTGTTCTTGACCTTGCACTGCAAAACTTTTTGAACATGATCCGACAAATTGACCTAGTTTGAACCTCTTTGAAGTTAAAGAGTCCTATGAACGACTTGACTCTCCATGTAAAGCGACCCTTAAGTTACAACCCAACAAAAGAAAAAAACAAAATTATGTTCAATGATAACGTACAAGCTCGAAGCCTACTACCGGTAGTGACGACGACAATGGGTGCACATACGAAACAGTAGACGAGGTCACTCTAGGGGAGGAAGCTGGATCTCGACGGAGAGGGACTTTCGCACCCACCTCCCGCGCTCCACGCCCCTGCTCACCATTCCAGATTCTCGTTCCCTTGCAAGCTCGCACTCACTTCGGTGGTGGGTTTCCGACATTGTCCACAGATCAAATTTAGGGTTTGGGCGAGGCGAATCGAGCTGCTATGAGGTTGTAGGCGAGAGAATCTAAGCTTGATTGAGAGAGATCCGGATCGCACGATGCTCAAGTTTTTGAAAGGCGTGGTCGGGTCCGGAGGCGGTATCAAGGATCTGCCGTATAACATCGGGGAGCCTTACTCTACTGCGTGGGGCGGCTGGACTCATTGTCGCGGCACCTCCAAGGTCAGCTGCTCGCTCACTCGCTCATTGCCGATCAGTCGGTACTCCTGTATCTAGGGTTTCGCCTTTGAGTGATGTTTTTGTTTTTTTTTGTAGGATGACAACTCCCCTGTTTCCATCTTCTCCTACACCGGTAGCAATGCCCAGGACGCTAGATTGGCTGCTGCCCGAAATGGAGCGAAGCGCCTCCGAGTGGTAAGCATCCCTACCTTACTCTCGTGCATTTTTTCTGTTCACATTCCAAGGTACTCTCACTAGGAAATCAGCAATTTTAGTGCGAGAGGCGCCTCTTGGTCACCTGAAAACGATGCGCAGTGGAAGAGCTTTATAGACTGTTTCACAAGTGTTGACGTACAATAATAACCTACGAAATGAGAACTCACTACAGAGATTGATCCGACACTTTGAAACATGAAATGCTGGGAAATTCAGCCTTTTACATCGTAATCGTTAGTTACGAGAATGTAGTTCAGTTTAGAGATTGGAGTTTCTTCATTATTTGATGAAATGCTAGAATGCTATGGCTAGTTACAAGTTACTGTTACAAGTTTTAATGCTTAGTTTTGAGAATGTAGTTCAGTTCAGAGGAGTCTGGAGGTTCATTTCGTGCCATTGCCATATGGATGGTATGAGGTTACCTCACTCGGAGGGTGACTCATCCTTCACCTCGAAACATGAAATGTTGGGTGACTCAGCTCATCAACTCGTTATGTAGTCCATTTTAGATAGTGGAGTTTCTCTTTTTACCATTCCAAAAGTGATGTTGTCTTAATTACATGAGATCACCTCACTTAGAGAGCACGGGTCCGACAACATGAATTGCTGGGTTGCTACGAAAAATTCTGGTTCAACTTGTAATGGTTACTTTTGAGAACGTAGTTCCGTTCAGAGACTCAATCGTCTTCCAGTGTCACTGCAAGGTGGATGATGTTAGATCATATAAGCGGTTTGGAGTAAGCATAAGTTGTGGATTTGGCAGGTGCGGCATCCCAATGTGCTCGTGTTCCTCCACAGCACTGAAGCGGAAGCCATGGATGGGGGTGTAATGAAACCTACCATATACCTCGTCACAGAGCCTGTGATGCCTCTGGCCGAGAAGATCAAGGAGCTGGACTTGCAGGGCACACAAAGGTATCAGAAATCTGTCCACATGTTAGATTTTGAGCAAGCTTTGACCTAGAACCATTGCTGCAAGTACTAAGCTCGGAGCATCTCAGGGAGGAGTATTATGCATGGGGGCTTAATCAAATTGCACGAGCGGTTAGCTTTCTCAACAACGACTGCAAACTGGTACGATTGATTTCTCTTTTTCATCGAAGAACGTGTTGATTCTTGTCTGTTCTTTTTCAAGTTTAATTTGATAGCTCTTTGCAGGTGCATGGAAATGTCTGCCTGACCTCCGTGGTGGTCACTCCCACTCTGGACTGGAGGCTTCATGGACTTGATGTGCTTTCCGAGTTCGACGGTGCTAATCCAGCGGCTTCTGGTCCTATGCTTGTGAGAATCAGAAAGGCCACATTTTGTACCATTCATACTGTACATCTTTGAATGATAGGAGTAGCGAAAAGATTAAGTCTAGGCTGGTAATATGATACTTCTTTGACATTTTGAAGCTCTGGTTTGTATTCAACCTTCTGAACGTTTTTGCAGCAATATGATTGGCTTGTGGGGACTCAATTCAAATCCTTGGAGTTGGCAAAAAGTGATTGGGCTATCATCCGCAAATCTCCTCCGTGGGCATTGGATTCCTGGGGTTTGGGTAAGTTGACTAGTTAGCTCTTTGCACTTTTACTTGGATGGTACTGTTTTATCGTATTGGGTTAGCCATCTTCTGTATTGGAGCTCATAGTAGGGTTTCTTTTGTCGTGGAATTATCGAAGATGTTTTCTTAGATGTTGGATCATGTTATCAACAGGATGCCTTATTTACGAGCTTTTTTCCACTAGCAAGCTGACAAAGACGGAGGATCTGCGGAATACGGCTCAAATTCCTAAGGTGATGGTTGTGCTCGTTTTGTAGGGTGCAGTTATGTTTATGTGTCCGAAATTCGGTTGAAAGTAACGGATACGAATGCTTTTTGTTGTGTTTTGCAGGCTTTGCTTCCAAATTACCAGAAGCTCTTGGCTTCTGCCCCTGCGAGAAGACTCAATTCTGCTAAGCTGCTCGAGGATAGTGGTTAGTGGTTTTTCCCCGCCCAGTGTCATTTACAATGAGTAATATGATAAGTGGAAACCTTCATTAGTATATTACCGAATGCAACAGGAAGCTGCAAGGATGTTTGGTATTGCATGGTTCAAGTAGACTCATTTTTTGTCGCCTGAGCACGCGGTAGTGGCTAAGTGGGATCTTTAAATTTTCAAAGAGGATGACAGATGATTTTTTTTGATGAGCAGAGTTTTTCCACAACAAGCTGGTTGAAACCATACAATTTATGGAGGTTCTGAACTTGAAGGACAGCGTAGAGAAAGACGTCTTCTTCCGCAAACTCCCTACTCTTGCAGATCAGCTCCCACGGCCTATTGTCACAAAGAAGGTTACAATCTACTTTCAAGCATTGGCTTGTTTCGCATCCTCTCATTGGAAACTTTTGCTCACTTTTTCACACATGCGCTTTGCAGCTGCTACCTTTGCTTGCATCTGCGCTGGAGTTCGGGTCTGCCGCTGCACCTGCTTTAGTTCCTCTCTTAAAGATAGGTGCATGGCTTCCTACAGATGAATTCAACGTGAAGGTGAGCTTCTATAGTTTTTTTTTATTGTGTCAATTGCCAGGTTTGATATTCCGAGTATTTAATATCATCGCACTATTATGATTTTCAGGTTCTGCCCACGGTCGTCAAGCTGTTTGCGTCAACCGATAGGGCCATTCGGGTTGGATTACTGCAACATATCGACACATTTGGGGCTGGTTTGTCTACACAAGTGGTTGATGAGCAGGTTCGCAACATACACTTAGCTTGTGCTTCTTATGCTTTTATCTCTTCAGGCATCGTCTGATGTTGCCCTTTTTGCAGATTTTTCCCCATATCGCGACAGGCTTCGCAGATACATCTGCTTTCTTACGAGAATTGACCTTGAAGTCAATGCTTTTACTTGCTCCAAAGGTTGGTTTGTGCTTTTGAATTTGAATTTTCTTCGGAAGTGTTGGTTGTATACGGTGGTTCCAATTGTCATGGACTTAGCACTCTCAGAAATTTTTGTGTACTATTTTTGATTAGGCTCCATTGCTGAAGTACCAGTACATAATCTTACACCAGCTAATTGTGATGCTTGGTTTGTTTTTATTTGCAGCTAAGTCAACGCACCATTACAGGCTCCCTCCTGAAGCATCTCTCTAAGCTACAGGTTATTGCTTCAACCTATTCGCATTGATGAGCTGTTCGATATGAAGTTGGGTACTGAAGCTTACAACAATTGATGACCCTCAGGTTGATGAGGAGCCAGCTATTCGCACCAACACTACAATCTTGCTCGGCAATATCGCTAGCCACCTGAACGATGCGGTAATTGTGACTCCTTTTTTTCACCTCAATCAATTCGCTGATTTTGTTATTGTACTGAGTGGGGTTTTGTTATCTGCAGACCAGGAAACGGGTCTTAATCAATGCATTTACTGTGCGGGCTTTGCGAGATACTTTTGCTCCTGCAAGAATTGCTGGTACCTTTTCACTGATCTGCAGTCTTTGTAAGCTCTGTTTGTCCGTTGGTGGAGATCTCTACCTGTTGTCGAGAATGTAAGAAAAGGTGAATGAAAATGTGAGTTCACTTTTGCAGGACTTATGGCTCTTATGGCTACTGCTGAGTACTACGATGCAACAGAAATCGCCACTCGTATTCTACCACACCTCGTGGTTCTTACAGTTGATTCAGATGGGTATAACTCATTCGTTACTGTGCTATCAGTCTTTTGGTGGTTTTTCTGCTCCTTTTTCAGCATTTAGTCCAGCTAGTTTTCGCTAATAATAAATTGATGTGTGCAGTGACGTTCGGGGAAGGGCTTTCCAGGCTACCGATAAATTTGTCCAGTGTGTAAAGGATTTCTACGCCAAGGTATGACATTGCTAGATCGGCCTACACTATCAGTCATATAGATCGAAGATGACCATATGATCCTGTATGTCAAGTAGCAATGCTCAAGTGTCAGGCGATTATCCACTTTAGGAAGATTGTTTCATCGTTCACTTCGATCTGGATGTTTTGTATCATCTGCATAACTCTTAATTGGTGTGTTATTACAGCAACAATCTGGAGATTTCACTGGAGGGGCTGCTCCAGCTGCAACTCTACCAGCGTCTTCCGGCGCAGGCTTATTGGGGTAACACTCTGAAAACTAGCAACCTTTTTGAATGTCCTCACTGGACCGAATTGTATTGTAATTATCTCTCGAGAAAACTAAACTTTTTTCTCTCGGAACAGGTGGGCAGTGGGTTCTTTGGCTGCGAAACACAAAAGTTCAGACAGCTCGTCTACTCTTCCCGAAGTTTCTTCCAACTCCTCAGGTTTGTTTGAACCAGCTGCGATTTCTTTCGAGTGTAGTTCGTCATCATAAGTTTTTTATGAACTGCAAAAACTTCTCTTCTGAATCATTTAGAGTTCAGTTCAGAGACTAAACCTCGTTAGGAGATGAGTTTGTTTGTTCCGACTCTTATAACTTCTTCTGGTCAGATGGAGCATTGAACCCTCGTAATCTGCACTCTTAGATTTCTATAAGGAGGATTTCTAACTGGTGTTCGTTTTTTTGCAGCTTCGGCTCCCCAAGGTGTGAGTGCACCTCCATCGGTTCCTTCACACACGACCGCCCAGCCCCGCTTTCACGTAGACGAGCCCGCCCCAGCATCGCCCACATCAGCAGACGGGTGGGGAGATGCACAGGAACAGGCGTTTGCGAACGACGACGATGAGAAAGACGGCTGGGGAGACATGGATCTGCCTGCTGAACCTGCACCAGCTTTAGCCAGAATACGAGCTGCTCAACAGAAGCCTGTCGCATCAACGCAGCAGAAGCCTGTTGCACTCCAAAAGCCCACCTCTACAACAACTTCTACAACAGCACGACTTGTAACCAAACCCAGTAAGCTCAAACCTGTACCCATGACTCTAGTCCCATCACACTTGATCCTTCACATCCCTGCGGAAGTATTGCTATACTATGCTTAGAATAGTGTTGGCTTTTAGCAAGCTATTGGACCTTACAGTCAGGGATGGTTTGCAGGTGGTGAGAGAGTGAAGGAAAGCAGCACTAAGACCTCGGATGGATGGGGAGACGATGATGATCCATGGGCAGCAATTGCAGCACCGGCACCTTCAACCTCCGTGCGTGCATTGAACCCCAGTGCACCCAAACCTAGTGGGTTGAGGCAGCAGGCTCAACACGTGTCAATTGGAGGAGCATCGAGTGGCGGACGAGGTCGGGGAAGAGCAGCGCCGATGAAACTCGGGGCCCAGCGGATTCAACGGAATTCAGAGTAGAGACGGTTGGTTGGTTTTGTTCATGTCCATATGTGTCATAGAGGGAGGCCATTGCCTCGCGATTGAGTAATAAAGATTGTTGCAGTTGCTTGCAGCGTCTTCATTCATTGCAAGCATTTGTTTACCGATAACAGCGTGGATGAAACATATATTGCCTGACATACTTCTGTTAATTGACTGTGCTTTGAGTGCATTCGCGAACGTCCAGCACCTAAAACCGTCCTTTTGCCCATGGAGTTGCATTCACCTTGTCACCGTGAACTGCATTGTAACGGGTTGTTTCTCTTTGAACAAAATTTCAGAAAAAGCGGTTCTTCCAATTTCTAGTAGCGTGGAACATTTTACATTTAGAGTATTTCTTAAAGTTCGATAGCTTGAAACGTGACAAACCATAGCAATCATGATGGTTTTTGGTGATTTGATCTTCTGAGGTTAATCAACCCTCAAGAGGATGGTTAGGTAGGAGCAAGCATTGAAATGCTGACCGATGAATGCTTTCCTTAATATACTCGGTGATACTAACTCATTGAACCATATGGCAATTAGGAACTCTTTTTCTCCTTTTAACATACAACATCCGATTCAAGAACTCTTTGCGGAGTGGGAATCCTCATGAGAGCTGTCCACGATATCATTCTGAAAATTCTAAAATCCTAAATTAGTAAGTATGCACAGCAATATAACGACACTATCACATTGATAATAAAATGTGAACCCATAGCGTAACCGTCATAATGACGCCTCCTTTGCGTGTCTCAAGGCGCCGTTTTGCAGATCCGCCTTCGCACAGCCACGCCAGCAGTCAGGGAGTAGGAAAGCATGATTAACTTAACTGAAGTTCCACCTGATTAGTGTCACCCATGCAGACTTGAGAAGGTGGCAGCGTGCTAATGCGAGTGTAACTGTGTGCCAACACTTGCTTTCTAATCTCTTACACTTGCTTTCTATTACCGCCACCTCCTCCTCCCCAAACGTGGCTACACGAGCCAGTGATAATTACCTACCTCCTCGCTCTCACTATATAAACCCCCAAACCCCAGTCCCTTCACACACAGCAATCTTGCATTTTCACTCACATAGCACTCTTTACATCCGATATTCTGCAAACTTGCATTGGTAAGTTGCATTCTTGTGTCAATCTTTCATTTTCTTATACAGCTGCAGCATTCTGCGAACTTGAGTTGATGCATCGTTGAAGTTGCTTACATTGTGAGTGGTTGCAGTAAGAACCGAAGCTTTTCAGTAACAATGGCGTCACGAGAGGAGCTTGATGAGAAGGCCCGCGCTGGGGAGACCGTCGTCCCTGGCGGCGCTGGAGGAAAGTCCCTGGAGGCTCAGGAACATCTTGCCGAAGGTATCACTTGAGCCCTGCCTTTTTCTATACTTTCAGTACCGAAACTTGTTCCTTGTGGACATTTCTTGCTGTATCTCCATCTGTTTATGACAATACTCTTGATTCAGTGTCACTTAGAGTTACAGTGCTTGTTGTTGTTTCTTTTTTCTTGCGGCGTCGGTTCTGTATTAATTTGTGGTGTGGGAGCAGGGCGCAGCAAGGGAGGAAAGACCCGATCCGCGCAACTGGGTCACGATGGATACGCGGAGATGGGAAAGAAGGGCGGTCTGGCAAGCAATGGCGCCGATCCAGAGGAGTCGGCCGCCGAGCAGGACATCGATATCGATGAGTCGAAGTTCACGAACGAGTGATTGCATGCACTATCTGCAGTAAATAGACGGTTTGGTAATAGAGGAGGTTACTAGTTTGGAAGATGGATCGAGTTCCCGTTCAGGACTGTAACTTTTGGACATATGCTTGTAAATGAAACGGGGTTTGCAGTTTTATATATTTCAGTTATAAAAGAAGCTTTTTCGGCTTACTATGATCGTTACCATGGTTTCTTTTGAATGCTCGCATGTGCCAACATTTGCTTACTTCACTTTAATACCTCCTTTTTGTCGTATATGTTGAACGTTATGGGAAAATCGTATGTATTACTCAGTCTAATAGAGAATAGAGGATGTTGCAACCATGAAATTCTGTCTCACATCTTTGTTTGAATACTTTTATATTGGTAACCTGTACATTAGTAGATACAGTCAGAAACACATATTTTTAGAGCAGAAGTATGGTGAAACTGTTATTACCTTATGAGACGGAAACGTTTACTGACCGAGAGCATACTAAACTATATTTTTGGATATTATTAACAAGGACAAATTTTCCAAGCTCTTACTCTATCTCTTTATTCTCACGTTTATGCTCCCTGCCCTGAAGCGTATATGATAATGAAGAGTGGAGAGTGCAAACTTAGAAATCTGATTGTGAAGGGGATAAGTTAGTCGGAGAAGTGATATCATGGAAATATAAAATGCTACTTGTGACCACTTATCGATTTGCTGTCAGCTTTTCCAAGAATTGGCGCCTGCATGTATTCTAATTACTGCAAAAATCCCAATCACTAGATTGTAAAAACTAGCACCTCATTCCTTGCAAACAAACTTGAATCAATTTGTAAGTGTGTTGGAATATATCTACACAACAAAACAATTTTATCTTACTCCACACAATGGAAGTCAATTATGCAATGTACCATATAATTTCATCTTACTCCACACAATGGTACACATATCAGTGACCATGCGTTAGTTTGAAATCGACATCTTGGCCAAATTAGAATAACCAAGTTTGAAGAGGGGGTTTATTTTTATGTTGTTGAATTGTGAAGAAATTTCTCACATTCATGTCACCACAATTCTATCCCCAATGCTCTCCAATACCGCGATATGTTAAAGACTTGTCACCTCTTCGTCTTTCTATATAGTCCCAATGTGATCCAAATGACCGTGACATAAGCTAGGGTCACAATAATAATTCAAGATGTATCTTAGACAATGTTCATTTGTTTTTTTAGGAATACATAATAATAAATGGATGTGATAGTACAAGGTGTGGTAGTAAAGGGTTCAAAAGTATACCTCTACATAAGGCAAGTTTTACAAATGATTTTGTAAATCTCAAAGGATTATGAGGTGAATTGTAGGTAACTAATTTTTGCAATCGATTCTCACAAAAGGTTCCCTTATAGACTTTACATGAAGTATTGAAGTTAGGTTGATTACAAGTATTTGATTTTTCTCAAAAATTCACTCTCAATCAAATGCACGGATATTTTGACGAGTGTGGGAAAAGAGTTTGTTCTCCTCTGTAAGAGTTCTCATACTAGTTTTTACAAGATATTACAATTTCAAATCTTCAAAAAATCTTATAGAAAATCTATAAATCTAACATTGAGTTGCTTTTCTTGTAAGATATTGAAGCTTCCTAACCCCTTGAGACTATAGGATTGAATCAATCTTTATATCATTTTTACTCCAAAAGCCACAAAATGGACGCTCTTCTTACAAAATTGAAGGTCAAGTGTCACCAAGTCTTAATCAAGGTTAATTGAATAGAGTAGTATTCCTATATTTTCAAGCTCTCGCTACATAATTCTAATTAAATTTATACATACTTTCACATGCATATGAATTTCTCATACTTCTAAAGTATTTGAAATCTTGTGAAGATGGGTATTTCCAAGTACGAAAATAGATTGTTAGGATCCTAGAACAAATACAGCATACTTTTTGTACTTGGTAACCATGATTTTAGTATTTCTAAACGAATCAACAAGGTCAACTGAACATACTGTCAATGATACAGACTTTTTAACATACTGAGAATGATAGACTTCTTAACATACTAAAAGTGATACAGACTTCTTAACATACTGAAAATGATAGACTTCTAAAAAGTTACTCATTTGGTTCATCAGATTCTTACAAGTTCACTTCATTTGATACAATTAGTGCGATGTGATACCCCGTCGGGACCTCCTGTAGACCATTGCATGATATAATGAAGCACGGATACAGGACAAAGTAAGTGATAATGGTACTATTCTCTTTCATACAAAGACATCGAAGGAGCAACATAGCCGAACTATACATCAGTAAGCGATACCACCTGAGTGCCAGTTTAGAATCACGCTTGTCAATCTAAGTATGAACAAAATTGACAAATTTGCGAACTTTATCTCTCTTCCTACAATGTCAGCGACAAGTATCCACATAGTCACACATATGAAGGCGAAGTTTACTTGGGCTTCGACCCCTCCGAAATTCCTTGAGCTGCACCAGTATGGGCCTGTTTCGAGGGTTTAGTAGCCGTGGTGGCAGAAGGAGCTTCATCTACTTTGTCTATCGCAAGTGAAGGTGGTTTAGATCCACCTCTGCTTGCAGCATTCATCTTTTCGCCGGTAGAACCAAGCCAGCCGTGGGAGGAAGCATACCAGGTAAGACCTACAAGCCAATTAACGTATCCATGAGAATGACCATCCTGATTGCCTGAACATACTAATATACCTAGATCCCATTAATACAGTTTCCACTAGTTCTCTTCCGCAACAGAGAACCTCATATATTACTACAATCATAAAAACTTCAAGTATAGAAATCCGGAAATGAAACAAGGCAGAACCTGCAGCAACCATGCCTCCCACGAACACGTATCGTAAAGAACTTCTTGATACCAAGGAACTCTTACTCCCTCCACGTCCCTCGATTCCAATCCTGCTCTGGTTCGACGTTCGAGCTGGTTCCGCCATATTGTCAACCTACACATTCAAACAAACAAACCACACCACAAATCACTTCACATCTCACATCCTAAACACCAAATAACACAGCCATAAACTAAAGCAACAAAAACAACGTGAACAGTACCTCAGAATACACAAGTCTCAATTAGTTACACCAAAACCTTCACTCCAATAACGAACTGCACACAACGCACCACGCGTAAGCTCCTAACTAACAAAACCTCCAAGGTCCATCAAATCTCGCTCAAGAACTCTCCATACTACATCCTAGCATATACCAATTTAAGCGTACTAGGTCCAGAAACAACCGAGGAAGAATGCATTCAAACCAAAACTACAGGGGCCATTGTAAACATACATGCAACCAGCGATTCAAGATACAAGATGAGTCCATTCTAAGCAGTGATAGCAATCAAAATGGTTTTCGAAAATCCTTGAGAGAGGCGGGGTACCTTGATTGATGCGAGAGGAATGAGAGAAGCAATGTTGGTTTGCAGAGATTGACGTTGGTCATGGCGGGGGCGCGCGGGGTTGATGACGACCGTGACGGTGACAGGTGCCACGTGGACGGGGCCTTACTTGGCATACAACATGACAGCCACGCCGGACTGACGATCTCGTTCATCCACGTCCGGAGTGCAGGTTTTTTCGTTCGTTGGCGTTGGTGTTACAATGTCCTGTACGTTGCCCTAATTCTTCTTACACTGTGGTTACCATCTCTAAGGTACTATGCTAAAAAATGTCACAAATTTCATTTTCGGAAATATGTGATGGAATATAAATTTGATTATGCTTGCAAAAATTTCTGAATTTATTATTACAAAAAATTACCTAATTTTACATCAAGCAAAAAAGCAAGAGAAACTCAACCACACAAGAATCGCATCATTCTCAAATGTAGAAATAAGAATGTCGACCTACAAGCCTGAAAACCCAATTTTTTTTAACAACACATATGGGCATGGTTGAAACATTTGTTTGAGCGTGGCAATGCCGCGCCGGCATAGTACACTAAATATTTGATTTTTTCTATGACTTACACTGATTGACGGCAAATATCACGCTAAATATCAAGAAACCTACTTTTCAAAAAAATTAAATAAATTGATTGACGGGTCCCAGGGTCCCATTAAAAGTTAATAACAACTTGATCATTAAAATTGCACCTCTTTATAAATCTAATGAGAAAAAGTATCTAAGTATAGGTTTTAATGCATCTCGACTTGGAGAATCTGAATAATAACTTTTGATATCTAAACACTCTGAATATAGATGAAGGGATGACATTTACCCGTTTACCAAAATCTTATGAAACTAGAGGTCCCACCAATAGGTTCAAATGTGAATTCTCATAGTATTTATGAAGAATATGAGCATTGTGACATTGTGATCTTTTGAGATAAGATTATTTAGTGTAAGGAAGGAAGTGAAACTTGAGGGTCAATTTACATTTGGGGCTGGATGGGAAGCCAACCCGAACTTTTTAAATTTCAACCAATAGGATCGTCCGATTCTCTCCAATCTAGCTCAAGGGCTTTACATTTGGGGCTAGCTAGACGCACAACTCATTCTACATGTCACCCAAGGTGGCATAGTTTTGGCTCCAAACCATCCAGCCCCCAAGGGAGCAATTGGGACAAGGTTTTTGGTGGCCCAATTCCCCATCTAGGGCCCGTGGTGTTCCATAGTTGGATCATCTAGATTTCAACCGTAAATGACTTGAAGAATTCTATTTACTTTTTTTTTTAAATAATAAAAAATACTTATTATATATATATTTATTTATTTTTTAAAATTTTTTAAAATTTTTTTTAGTGCATTTGTCCATACAAACTTTGCGGCCTTCACTGCCTCGCCAAGACGGTCGCACTGTTGCACATGAATATAGAACAAATTCATGACAAAGGCGCGTAAAAAACAACTTCTTTTACCTGAGTCATATCACAGTTACCATGACAAGTTCAAACCTTAAGCAAATGAATATTGTAAAAACAATAATTAGGAAGGTATATTTTTTCAGATTCTTTACTTTACTAGGATTTTATATTTCATTTACGAACAACTCAATGATGGAGAAAAATAAAGATTGGTTTGCCAATTCTAAACCCTTATTTTGAAATATTTAATTTGGTTCGCTTTGAATTGAAAAAGAGAATAGTATTAAATAAAAAAGCCAATGATTATTTTAACTATGTTCTAAGCATGGAAGCTCAAAATGGTTGGTTGTTAGAAAAATTTGAACTCAACTAGATAGATAGATAGATAGAAACTCCAGTCGCTTTCTAAGGGGCCGGCGTGAATGAAGTGTCCGTTTGTAATGCTAATATCCCGATGGCCACCGGACAAGGGGAAATTGGAACAATACTACTTCCCCCTCTCGAGGGTGGACACTATAACTACGCTAGTTTCTAGCCTAGTTACTAATGCCTTGAAGATACTTGACATAGTATCCCCCCAAAGGGCTTTGAGGTACCCATACAACAAGGTCCAAAGACCCCCCACAATAGTTGGGTGGACTATAGTGGTGAGCACCATGCCGGCATGGGGAATAGAACCCACGACCTCCTCATTGGGGGCCTAAGCCCTAACCACCAAGCCAAGGCTGAACTCAACTAATGAATTATAGAGATTGATGTGAGGTACACCATCCATTGCATTTTCCATAGTTATTTGTTATGAATCAATTCTTGATGAAATTGTTATCTAAAAGTGTCTTGAAAGTACTATAATGCATGGTGGTATGTTGGTCATTCAAAACTATGGTTAAAAGCTTGATCCAACTAGGGAGGTAAATTGGATGACGACAAGTAAAATCATGAAGACTTTCTATAAAAGCAATTTCAATACTTGCTCCAAATCTAGATTGTTGATAACTTTATGAGCAAATCAACAAAATTTGTTATGTCTTTGTCCAAATTGGTTTGTTTAAAGAACTTTGTGCAAATACAAGTATACTAAGTTTCAAAAAGACAATTTTATATGTAGGTGTATGGGATTGATATGCACTAAATGGTAGTGATTTTAAACTCTTTAAGGCCAAATGGATTGAAATATAACCCTAAAAGGTCAAATGGATTGAAATATAACCCTAAAAGGTCAAATGAACTCCATTATAGTTAGCACATTGAAGATAATCTCGTAAGAAAGCTCCCACCTACAAGGTGTACACTCTATTCATTTACTTATATTGCAATTATAGATCCTCACCAACAAATATGTGTACTCTCAATCATATCGTAATTGATTGATATTACCAAGATTTGTTCTCCATGGAAGGTACATACAAGGCCACTTACATTATCTACATGATACATCTTCTTGATTAAAATGCACAATCAACTTTTAAATGAAGTTGCGCAATTTATTACATGTTGAGTATATTTTACACCATGATGAAATTTTTTGTCAATGTAATGTGCAAAATTAAGACTGGTTAATATGTTAAATTGTGTTGTATGATGATAAAAAGTCCACTTTATTTTGGATGGTAGATTGCTCAAGAATTCTACCTCAAATTCCTTCAAGCAGGTAATTTGATTATGGCAACGAGATTGTTATACAATTAATATCGTCTTAGTCCTTTCAAGCAATCTATACTTGCAAAATCATCACATGTCACTTTTGTTTGTGAAATTTCACTTCCAATGTAAATTTACACATATGTTGTAAATCAAATTCATTACTTTGTGATGTTTGATTTGTTACATGCTTAACTCCTAAACGTCCAGGAGAGCGGATTGTGCTTTTTGCCATTTTGGGCAGGTTAGATAAAGCGCCTAATCTTCATATTTTAGGCTGTAATTTGGAGGAGATGTGGACAAATGTACATACTTTGTGTGGTAAAAATTGCAAAGCCAAATTCAGAAATGAAAGGTTTTTACACCACATTTTAGATTTGGAGTCAACTTTGGGTAGGACGGGCTGGTTGCTTCCCCAATGAACAAAGTGGGTGTCAGATGGGGCAGTAGCTCGGACAAGAAAGATGATTTGTATGAGGGCAGGGGGTTTAGAATGGGTTTGGCAAAACCCAGCTTTGCAATGAAGTAAATGCTGACAAAAAAGGGCCACCAACCAGTAGCATCAAAGTAGCTCCCTCCTTTTGGGCTTTCCACCGCAACATCTCCCAAATTATCATTGAATGTGGAAGCATGTGCAACGGATTTCCCTAGTTTTATATGAATAGAATTCATTATAGAGTCAGGCAATTTATAATTTTGACACCATGGATGTGAGGGACCTGTTCAAGTGAGAGGGGTCTCCACTATTTCTAAGTGCCCGGTCATTTTTCCTAATACATATATTCGGGTTTTCTTTCAAAATTTCTCACTATTAGAGATTTTGAAATTTTTGAAAATAAGTTTCACCCAATTTTTAGATTCATTTGAAACTACATTCTCACCGTCGGGATTTGCAAGAAAGTAGTTTCGATGGTAGAATTCCACATCAGCCCCCCATTTCTTCAAGAAGTGCACTTCTAGACCACATTGTACAAAAGAAATTGCATGAAGCACCTAAAAGTTGAATGAGCCTCTAATTTTTTGCATGGAGGTGCCCAAATTAGTTACCTACATGGAAAAAAATATGAGCAAAATGTTTGGGGTAACAATCCTCAATCCTCCCTTTGCACCATTTAGACTATGTCTTTCGGGCATGGCCAAAAAAAACTTTTCAGTCAACTTCAAACGTTATAATCTCACAAATGACAAAGATCCAACCGTTGAAAATTGACATGGTGGTAGTGCAAGTAGTTAGCTTCAAGATCTTACGGTTGAAAATACCAAAATAGGAAAAAAAATTGAAAGATACATCGGCATCCACAAGATGGTCAAAAATCACAGTTTTTGGACTTTGAGGGTCTCAAAACATCAAGGACGTTTAGGGGTTAAGAAAATTACTACCAAGGGAATGACTTGAAACCATTATATATCAAGGACTATTATTAGTAAGTATTGTACCTTTCCAAAGCATCTATCAACAAAGGAAGATGTTTTGCAAGAAGATAACCTTCTCTATATACTAAGAGAGATGTTTTGCAAACTAGCAAAATTTATAAGATAACATTTCCAATTAGATCAAAATATTTAAAGAGTGAAGAAAGAATGATAAAATTATTTAAATTTTTCATACTCCCTCTGTCCATACAATTTGATCAATGTTGCAAACCTCTTGGGATTAAGCTTAATCTTGATGATTAAAAAAAATTGTCTAGTTGGATGAATAGCTCTCTCCAAGGGCTTTGTAGTGATATATAACTTGATAACTAGTAATCATAAAGATTTGGCTTGCCAAAGGTTGGGAAAAATTCCGCATGTTCACGTGAGTTGATAACGCACAATCATAGAACAAGTGAAGTAGTAACATGAGGCGATCAAAGGGTTCAATACATTATGGTTTGGTGATCAAAGTACTCAATTTTCTACATATTTGAAATCAATGAGATATTTTGGATCAAAATAAAAAGGGCCTATCGATGAGAAAATTTGGGATAGAGGGAGTATACTATTAATATACAACCATAAAGTGATATACTTGCTTACTTATGGATCACTTTATAATTCGTGATGGACATTTCGAAAATGTTGTTGAGTATTATAGAGTCAACAACTCTAAATAGTCCCCCCATTTTGTAGTGCCAAAAATTTGTTCGGTTTACAAAATCTACTTTATTTGTTATTCGTTATTTTTAAAATTTAATTAATTCTTTGAAACATCTTTTTGAAATAGATAATTTCTTATTTTGAAAAAAAAGATAAAGAAGAGAAAATGAAAGAGATGAAAGTTTTTGGTAATTTCCAATCAAGCTTTGAGAATCCTAGAGCACATGAATTGCAAATCTCCCCCCCCCAAAAAAAAAATAAATTAATTTGGCTCTAAGACTTTACGTTACTTGGGCCAAAGTGCTTAATTGGAAACTTGGTCTCACAGGAGCCACACGGATTTATATTACTTGAGGTTGCATGGAAGAATTTAAAGAATATAGGGCCGTATTTGGGGTTGGATTGAAACCAAATCCGACCAACCCTCTAACCGGCCCGGGAAATAATGTATACCGGGCCTGAGAATAGGATTAGGTTTTAGGGTGGCAACACATGAAGTAGTCAACACTAATTACCCACAAATTGATAAATAGTGTAGGAAGCACATTATTCATAACCTCACACTAGATATACTCCCTCTATCCCATTCTAATTGTATAGTAGGTTCTCTCAAATCTATCTCTTGAGGTAGATTTGAGAGAACCTATTGGACCTATTGGACAATTATAGTGGGACAGAGGGAGTACTATTTAGTGTAGTATTCCTTAGTACCTTACGTATACTGTATCAGGTATGATGCCAAGTTCGGAGCATTTTCCTTATCAGAGTCCTACTTCGTAGGTAACCACACCGACGCGCGTCTACAAAGACTCTTCGCTTTGTCTGCGACGGCAGCACACTGCGCTTTTGGGCGGCTTCACTGCGCGTTAGCCTAGCCCCATGTGATTAGTCATATATATGCGATCCATCGCCATTGTAAATTATTCTTCTGTTTCCTGTAGCCTTTCATTGACCTTACTGTTGCATATATCGTTACTTCAACAATTTCAGTGTTCTTTAAAGATTTGCAGGGTTGAGCATCTACTGCAACTGTCGTTACTGCAACAATCCCGGCGCTCTTCGAATATTTGCACGAAAGCGGGGAATTTTGAGAGGATTTGAGTGCTTGGAAGTGAGGATGACGGGGGAGAAGGCGCAGCCGCAGTATGGGCAGCCTACAGGGTATGGACAGCCACCGGCGGGCTATGGCCAGCCGCAAGGGGGTTACGGAGCGGCATACGGCCAGAACGCTGCACCCCCTGCCTACGGCTCGCAGCCAGGCGGCGCGAGTCCTTACGGGCCAATAGCGACGGGCTATGGAGCACCTCCTGCATCATCGCAAGGTTACAGTTCAGGTTATGGCGCACCGCCTGCATCATCGCAAGGTTACAGTTCAGGTTATGGCGCACCGCCTGCATCACAAGGTTACAGTTCGGGGTACGGCGCACCGCCTGCATCGCAAGGTTACAGTTCCGGTTACGGCGCACCAAGCTATGGAGCTGGATATGGCAGCTATGGCCAGCCACAGCAGTACCCGCCGCAGCAGCAGTTCGGCGCCGGTTTTCCTCCCGGCACAGACCCGGCCGTGATTAACATGTTTCAGCAAGCAGACGTAGACAGGAGCGGTACAATTGACGCCTACGAGCTCGGGAGAGTGTTATCCCAGGGACGTCCGCCGTTTTCCCCGCGCACGGTTCGTCTCATGCTCCATCTCTTTGCCGACAACAGAAACGACACTACAAGAATCGGTCCTGTAGGATTCGCGAAGCTGTGGAAAGAGCTCCAGCAGTGGCAGAATAAGTTTCGGGAGTTTGACAGGGATAACAGCGGCACGATCGAAGTCTCTGAGTTGCATGCCGCTCTAATGAGCTTTAATTTCAACATCCCGCCTGCTATCTTGCAGATGCTCGTCTCCAAGTATGATACTACCGGCGGGAGCAGGAGCATTGGTTACGACAACTTTGTTGAGTGTGGATTCACTGTTAAAGGCTTGACGGAGAAATTTAGGGCTCAGGATAAAGCTTTGTCTGGAAACGCTACTTTCGACTACACTTCCTTCATGCTCATGGTCATCCCGTTTGTCGCTTCTTGAGCAGTGCCAAATCAGGACAGCTTATAGCAGAGTTTAGATTTCCAATTCCTGTTGATAGATGTAAATTTACGGGATGTTACTGACGTTAGATGTTGCCACTTTAATCTGGCAATCTAGAACTTGCATTTTGCAGTGAGTTTTGAAACTCAATTTTTAGCCATGTACACATATATGTTCAATAAGACAATCTCTTGCAATTAGGTATCAAATGACTCTGAATACTGTGTTTTGTTGTTTACAGTTATCGACATGTTCCGTTGCACATCATCCATGCTGATGGTTATCCTTTTTGAGGGGTAGGGTTCCGCGACTTTCTGATTAATTGCAGGCCCTGCCAAACTAACAAAGCTCGCAGCTGAATTTGATATTCCGATCTCTGTTGATAGATATACAATAATGTAATGCTTAATGTAATACAACTCTGATATTTATGGTCTGTTAAATAACAACTCTAATAATAAGGCAGGTAGTTTGTTTTGATTTGATTTGTGAGTGACACTATGATCTCGGAAACTGCAATCGCATTGGGGCGCATGCGCATGAGGTGTTGATGGAAGTAGATGTTTTTTTAGTATCGCACAAGTCGACGGATCCCGAGATATTGAATTTTCAAGTAATTAGCCCAAATCACCGTAAATTACAGAAATGACCTACTTTTAGATATAGCAGACAAGCAGGAGAACTCAACCAAATAAGAAATACATCGTTTTGAGCTACATAATATATTATTCAAGGTAGGTAGTTAATTTGTTTTGTTTTGTGACATTCTGATTTGGGGCACCACCAGTTGGATTGGGCTGAATGAGGTGTCGTTGAAAGCGGGTCTTTTTTTTGGTAAATCTGATTGCAAAACGGGTTGACATGTCCCAAGATGTTGAATTTGAAGTATTTATGGCCCCCAAATCACCAGAAATTACAAAGATGACCTTATTACAGATCTAGGAGAAAAACAAAAAACCCAACCACCCAAGAGCTCCTTAATCAATACTAAAAAATAGTATATCCACGGCAACTATTGAAGAGAGAGGTTAACTATTAGTGACTACTCACTGGTGAGCAGCTCGAGTGACTGATATTATCAGAAGCAACAGGAACTTCGAAGTTCTCAGGCTCGGAATCTCCTTTCCAGAACTTGATTATTGGCAATGTACCTCATTCACAAGCAGAGAGAATCACTGCGGAATATGATAACTCATTACGTTATGATACCTTTTCTGTCCTAAAATCTAGCCAATCCAAATTTGCGATGGGCTCATGGGCTACTTCAAAACTAAGATCCTCAGCGTCACCGTTACATGATTCATGTCCTCTTCCGTTCTCAAGCCACCAAGCGTGTGCAGTCCGCTCAGCCTCCTGAAATACTCTCTGAAAACGGCAAACCAACCATTATATGAAGTTATAGTAACATGTCATCGATAGAATCATAAATTGATACAGAAGGTGCTCACCTGCTTGTCGCGGAGCATAAGCCCACTTTCACTTTCCAAATCGGCAGTGCTGCAGATACAAAGCATGGGAGTCAATCGATTGTAGCATAAAAAGACTGCAGCTTAGTTGAGAGTACAATGAGAGTACCTGAGAGATATCATGTTCAAGTTGTCGGATTTCACCACCATCATTTTTATTTGCTCCCCTACTTCGAATACTTCTGTAATCTTTTCAATCAAACCATGTGCGATGTTACTAATGTGTATCAATCCCCTGCACACAAAGCAGCCAGGCATTAGTCTTGAAAGCCCCGTTCTATGCTGTGAATGAAAACTTAATCAGGAAAAAGCTTCACTAAAGGAACAGAAACCAGTCGCTCGACTACCTGAACAGAAAGTTTCAAGCCACTACGATTTCTAACCTCGGAAACTACTCACTACTAGAAGAAGCTGTATGGATGACTGGAAGTTCGAAAGCTTAACGGTAGGGAAAAGACTAGTACATTATGTTTGTCCTGTTAACTTGCACACGAACTCCATATGGAAGAATCTCTAATACTGTACCATTGTGAAGAGACCCCGGCCAAAGATTCCTCTTTACCTGCGTAGATACGAAGGAACAACAAACAATGAATTTCTGTCTTGAGATCGTAGCAACAAAAATTAAAGCTGGCCTCGTTACTTTCTACTAGCTAGAGCGTACAATGCGATATGTAGGAGCTGGTAAGTAATGTACCCATGCTTTTCTTTCACTTATGATCAAACTATGGCAATCTTCGTCCACAAAATTGATTGTCACCCAGAGCTTTCTACCAATCTGTACACCAAACCTTCATAAGTACACAAGCGCATACCATAAGAATCTAAGAGCAAAACACAGTTCTTAGAGGAAAGTCATCCCACTTACATAGTCTTCTAATGTTTTAGGGCGATTTATAAACTCTTTAAGAGGCAAAAAAGCTCGTAATCCCTGCATCCAAAAGGCAGCGCTTCCTTCAGTAACCTCAACTTCAAAGATTTCAACCCTTTCGAGAAAGGCAACAAAGTTTACCTCAACTCTCGCGATGACACCGGATGTATTATAGTCGATAACCTCGATAAGAATGGGCTGTTTCAGCGCTTTAATCTGTAACATACAGGGAGCAATTAGGGTTCCACAAAGAGGGTAGAGATTCAACAAACAAAAGATGCTACTTCGTCTCACCTGCTTTACACGTTCCCATGCAATTCGTTCAGCAGCTTTTCTAGCAGACAGGATCGGGTTGCCATTCGGTGACTCGCCGATCACAACCATCTCAAGAACAGTGCCAATGTCGACGACAAAGAGTGCAGGATCATCGTAAGCAAAGACCTCCTCATCATATACCATACAAGCACGGCCATAAGGAGCCTTTGAAGGTCTGTCCTCCACATCAACTTCATCAGGGAACAGCCATTTGTTGCGTTTGACTTGGAACCGTTCCAGAGGAAACAGCTTGCTCACTTTCAATTCCCCAAGCTTCGCAGCTCCAATGTCCACTTCGAATTTTGTTCGACTGCCGGAAACTACTACTCCAAGTACTCGGTGCCCAATTTCAGGCACATAGAGATCGCCTAACCCTAATTGAGTCGTCTCTTCGTGCTCATTACCTGTTCTGTAATACACCGATGCAAGCTCATCCCATTTTGCTGTTACTTCACTGGATAAAATGTTCAAGCGCCTGACCTCTAATCCGTCTGTGTACACTCCGTTCCAATTCAAGCTGAAATCCTCCGTCCTCGAGCACTTCAAGCTGAGTCTATTATGACAAGAGGGTCCTCTTCTGCGACTAGGGCTTGTGAATGGGAGAACGGCTTCGATGAATCTGAAACCGGAGCTCTGTACTGCCATTTCGAACAATTTGAAGTGCGACAATCTGCATCGTTCATGTGGGTAAGCGAATCGAGTAGCTCTCTTGAAAGTCCATTGCTGAATTGAATTGGCGAACCGGAGATTGGAGACGAGAGAGGAAGCGAGTGAAAGAGCTTGTTATCTCATTCTTCGCTAAGATTTAGGGGCTTGCTGGATATAGAGGGCTGGTTATCTCCACCCATGCGCGCTATTGCAACTCGCCCAAGAGAGGTTTCGATGGTTGGAAGAGGATTATTTCGTTATTTGCATGTGATGCTCACCCAACCCCTAATTGGTTTGACTCATTTCTATCAAAAAGTACACATTTTCAAAACATCATCATAAATGAAAACAAAGGTGAGTTATTTAGATCAAAATTGTACAATCTTGTAATAGACATATTGTATATCATGTGGGTCAAATTTTGAGTCGTGAGGCCTCATAGTTTGTGAGATTGTAACCTATCAATCCTCATAAATGCTCACAAAATTTCATCATTTTCCCTTCAAAGTAATTATGCTGCCAATAAGCTTATTGCAATGAAACAATCACCAACTACAAAGATCTCTACCTTCATCGAAAGTAACACCCATGAAAAAAAAGAAACCATGAAGAAAGTTTCTTTGAGCAGATTATAACCTTGCAATGGTTGAAAATGCCTAAAAATCTACAAAGGATGAACGTCCACAACTAGGCTCCTCGCACAAAAATGGATGCCATAACTTCCTCACATCTTAGATGGAATCATGGCTTCTAATACATAAACTAGACTTAAATTGGAATCCGTCCCAACATACAAAATTGAAATTCAACGGTAAATGAACAAGGAACTGCTCTTCAATAACCATGTATTTATTTATTTATTTTGGTTCTTTCAAGATAAAAACATCAATGCCAATTCAATATTAAAACCATTCAAAATACCAAAAAACAAACCAACTGAAGAGTTGTTGGATCTCATCTTAAGATCATACTTATGCAAAATAATTTCATGAAGAACTAATTTGAATTTCACATTATTGGCTTGCAATGGTAAAACATGCCCCATGTTTGGAATCCCAAAAATCAAAACTCCCTTCACTAAAGTACGTGCAATTGATTCATACTTCATTCTAAAAATTGACCCACACAAACTAGACTCGATTTGGGACTTAACACAAGTGATTTTGTCTAAAACGGAGTTTTGATAAAGAACTTACCGCTCTCCAAAGTTTATGCCTTTCATCAGAAATGTCATTTTTTGACATATGGCCCGTATAAGGGTTAACCCCTAAAGTCAAGTGAGTCCTAGAATGATTTGTTTTGACTTTGGTCATGTTCTCATTCATTCAACGTTCGAACTATGAAGGTGAAACCTACTATTGATCACATAGTTTTCTCATATCTTCTTAACATGACCAATTCTCTTTTTGTTTTGTATTTTAGAAATCATTCACTCTCAAAATTCATACTTGTGTTGAGGGCATTCCATGCTATTATATGCCCAAAACTAAGGTATGTTCTTACTTATTCTCAACTCACTCAATAACTAGATTTTGAAGAGCCTAAAGTCATATGCACTTCCAAGAAATACTTGTTGGCCCTCCAACACTACTTTCCTACTTTACAATAAAAAAATAAATCTCAACTTTGAACACATGCATAGAAGAAAAATCACAAACAAACATATAAGACCCCAAATTCGAGCAGAATTGTACTTGGATGCATGATCTCCTCAAGAAGTCCCTATGTAGCCAGTTTCTTCAATATGGTAATATTCCAAATTGTCTCAAGATTGAAAATGCTTGCAACAAGAATTTTTAGATCACTTCTTCATATAAATTATTCTTGAGAAAATCAATTTGATTGAAAAATTAGCTTACAATGTCAAATTAAGTCCCATGTTTTGAAATCACTACAAAAGATTGCTTACGCTAAAATGCACACCATAAATTTAAACTATTTTGAATCAATTTATATCTTTCACATTTGAAACTAGACCTAATTTGGGATCCAATGCAATCAAATTTATTGCAGATAGACAATATATGAAGAAGTTATGGCTCTTCACGGTGGGCACTTGAAAGTAATTTCAACTAAATCAGAAGGTGCTTACACTAAAAATGCATGACATAAATTCATACCATTATGGATGGGCATGCAATTTTAGGTACTAAAAGTATACTCGATTTGGGTCCAATCCATTTATTTCTTCAAACATTTAATGAATAAGTTGTGGCACTTTAAAGTTTCAGTCATTTAAAATTTTCATATAATGAGGCTTTGCAAGACTTTGAGGTTCGTGTGAATATACGAGCGAGAAGTCACAACCAATTTCATGTTCAAGCTTGAGGTTTATCTCTATCTTCCAAAGATTTCATATATTTAAATTTCATAAAAATATCTAATTCGGTTGTTGTGGGTAGGTTACAACATCTCTTTATTGTATTTAGAGTAGTGATATTCTTGTTTTTTTAAGGGTATAGTAAACTATACTCAACTTTCTTATTATCAACCCTTGAGTGTCCAAAGTACATGTGATAATAAAGAGTTTCATTTTGTTGAGTGAAGAGGGTGATAGTAGAGAAATAAAGGAGAGCGCTTATTAATGGCTCAAATTTTAGGTTTTCTACTTTGTAGTGAGGTAAACAAGTAAGTAATATTTGTGCATGAGGAAAGTAATTGAGGGGATAGTCAAAGTGTACTCATCGTTTTTGGACTTTTATGGAATCTGCTATAGATTCATGGAGGTGAACTTCTAGGAATGGTGCCCTAATTTGATACCCTATAATGTTTGGGATGAGTACATGATATTGTTGAATTGTGAAGCCATTATGTACTTACGAGTGAAGAAGCTTAAGGCTCCATTTTTGGTTTATTTCCAGTTTTTAGCACTCTCCCTTAGTTAGAGATGTGATGGTATGGAAGTTAAATTGCAAGCTCTACATCGAGACGACTTAGATGTGACTTTGCAACCCTTCTCAAGCATTCTCTTGTACAGTGGTACCTCGGTAAGATCAACCTCGTTAAGATCAACGTCTAGTTAAGAACTCTGTCCATGTCCCTTTATTATGCACAGAGGCATTGTTTCGGTATGGTCATCTCTTGGATGAGATCAACGTTTTGTCTGTTCGAAAACATTTATTTAATCCAAGCACCACTATATGTGTCTTTTGCATGGTAAATGCAACATTAGAATTTAGAATAGATTGTTGGTCATGATCCTCTTGATCTCCTTTGAAACTTGGACTTGAAAGTCATGTACTAGGTTGATTTTTAGCGCAAATCAAAAGCACTTGCTTTTTCTTCGTGTGGATAGTGTTCCTTGAAGTTTTCATTACACCACATTGCTAAGTTTGATACCAAAGTTGTGAGAGTATCAATATTTACCACTACCAAGTTTTGCAAGCTTTTAAATTCCTTGCTATCTAGAATAGCAAATAGCTTGTACCTCTTCATAAGCAACTCTCTCATTAGTGTTGATTTTCAAATCTTTATAATTCAAGAAATGCTCACGTGTTTGCAAATTGAGTCTAAGAGGAGCCACCTATCTTCATATTGTGTAAAGACTTCTTGTCAGAATTCATGCAATCACACAAACCCAAACATAATGTATCAACCTTGTGTTATTCCTCCCTTTGCATTTTCATTATGAAATACTTACTCAATTACCTCTTTATGCTCACAACAATTCACTCTATAATTTCTATAAATTGTATTCACACTCTGAACTAAATAGCTTGTGATGATAGGTATGGTAGTAGTGATGGTGATAGTTAAGAGTGAATTTTGAATTTTGAATATCTATTTTGTAGGACTTTGTCACGATGTAGAAAATGTGACATCGTAGATTATGACACTAAGGGGCTTAGAGTGTAGTTTAAGGAAACTCTAGACTCTAGACTCTACTAGGAAAGATAATACTTGTAACTTTCTAGAATAATCTTTATAATGCTGAGGAGGCCCAATTTGGATAATTGTCATATTTGAATCCACTCCGTATGGGCATTTTAGCCAATTACCTTAATTCTTGATAAAATCAATATAGTCCACACTTCTGGGAAACCCTTCCAATAAGAATTAGCCCTTTTTGCATGGGTATAATGTGGGCATTTAAGTCAATTACCTCAATTCCTGATAAAGTAGTAGGTTAGAGTGGGGTTTTACCAAGCTATTCCGGCAGAATCGTAATTCAAATAATTTAGTAATATACCTAGTTAGTAGCCGCTTGATCAAACGGTTTTCTTTTATTAAGGTCTTAACTACTGGCCATTCAACCTCATGGACACTATATTGTACTCTCTCCATCTTAGATAACTACCATTATTTGGTTCAAACACCCCACTTACAATAATACCAAGATTTGATATTAATTAGTAATCCATACCATCGAAATCATATCCAACTATATCTAGAGGTAATTTAGACCATTGGAGAAATCAACCATTTTTAGCAAATTATGGTATTTTTTTGAGACGTATGGAGTACATTTGAGTGACTATTCATCTTGTTTCAAGTTAAAAATGGCCTCCATTCACACCTAAAGCAACTGCGAAGCAGGAAATGCCTCGACAATAAGGGTTGGACAGTTGAAGGGTCACGCCTCCCTGCCCGCCCGTAAAACCTTGCGCGCATAAAATAGTTTGGCCCCTCCCATATTTTTCGTTGTTGATGTCTTCGATACCATCAAGGAACAGTTGCCCTAGTAGAATGTGGTTAAAGAACCTAATTTTATAACTCAAAATGTTAAAAAAACATTCTAAAGCCTCCAAATTTACAAAAAAAAAGATTTACACGAATTTCTACCAGGCAGCAAGTATGGGGGGCAGTGGATGCGCGACCCCTCCACTGCGGGTAAGCGTTCGTAGCAGCTACCAAGGAGGATGGAAGAGGGGTAATGAGCCCCCTAATTTTTTGATGTATAGACATTAAATGCCAAGGAGTGGGCTTGTCAGGGTAATTTGGGGTCGCAGACCTCAAATTTGAATTCAGAATTATCAAAAACGGTCTTGGGAGGTCCCACAGATTCTAGGGTGCCTCCTTGGTAGCTGCCACGAACCATTGCCCCTCCACTGCCCCGCCCCCAGTGACAAGGCAAGGCCGTCAGTTGTCCGTCCAAGCGTCCGTCCAAACGTGGTATCCGTTGTCGGGTCCGTCCGAGCGTGGGGCCGTTCGTGGGTTCGTCCGAGGCTCCGACCAGACGTGGAGTTCGTCGGATGGTCCGTCGTCGGGCCGTCCGCAGTCAACGATTCTACGAACGAGAAAAGGGGGCAGCGCGCCCACTACTGCGTGGCGCGCCGCACGACGGCTGCCGGCTCAACGCGACGCTAGAAACAGCAAAACACCCTTCATCCGCCCCTCGCACAAAAGAATTCCAACCGAATCAGAACACTCTCGTCACCACGTTCACATCGAACCATCTCCGGTCCCCGGACTCGCAAAATCCGGGGCGCACCCCGCCCCCCACGACTACTGTCCCCTCCATTTGCTATTTTTCCCCGTCCCACGGTTTCAACTCCTCCCAATCCCCGCACGCTTTGCGCATCCTTTTGGGCATCCTTTCTTACTTTGCTTTTGCGCTCTTGCACCTCCCTGGATCCACCATCCCTTGGTTAGATCTGGGGACGGATCCTTCGAGTTTGATGTCGTAGAAGACCGATCGTGCTTTTGAGTGTGCTGGAACATCAGCTTCTCGAGGACTAGAATCGTGCGAGGCTCGGTATTGAAACATTTCTTCAATACCGCCTAGGTCGTTTGTTCCACCAGGGTTTGATATATCAGCTCTCAGCAACGTGTGTGGCGCAGCATGGTCCGTGCCTCCAACTGAATCGAAGCTCACTTACTGCTTGCAAGCATGGGAGTCTTTCGGTTGAACTTATCTTCGTTCTTTGTCATTAAAGAATGTTGTGACGGAATCCGTTAGTTTGAATCGGCTTCATTTGCATCCTGGATTAACGATGAGCCTTGATTTTGTGGTGTGTGAAGTCATCGAAAGCCAGTCACCGAAGCCGACTGGTTTTGCGACGCTTTGCCTTTGCTTTGGTGGTGGTCAGGAGCTGCTGCTGCTGCTATGATGTGATCCTGGATCTTGTGCACTCGCGGTAATCAATTGCGCCATGGAGAGTCCACCATGGATGGTAGGGCACCAATGCTGCTGAAGGATCATGTTCCTCTTGTAAGTTGTTATGTATCGTTATGGGTTCTTAGCTAGATCTATCTGGAGAGGCGGAGCAATGAGGGGTGGTCTTTCGTTGGCGGAGTTCTTGAACTGGTCGCCTTTGCGTGGTCACCGATTCCGATCTAGCAGTCGATCTGTCTGGAGGTTCAAGCACACTCTCAAGTACCGACGACCTGGTGATAGTCCGGTAAAACTCCTAGACAAGAATCGCACCCCCGCGGATCATCAGGGTTTATCACTTCCATTCTTGCAATCTAGAAACGAGTCGTGTCTGGGTGGTAATCACGACATTGTCGTTAGAAACGATCTCTTCGCCATCTTTGACAATATCGCACTCGCAACAGAGACTCGTCCCCTCCGGAAACGACTCGGATCTGCCCTGATTGGTCGTGGAGATCTAAGCTTCAATTCACTGAATCGCCGAACTTGGCAGTCTCTGATCGACTCCTCGGTGTGTCTGCAGGGAAATGGTGGCGAAAGTAAGGCAAACGGCATCGATCACATTGTTCACAGCTTCGAATCGTTGAACGGAGCAGACTATCCTGACCATTTCACGTACGTACCACATCCTGAGGAGCCGATCGATATAGACAAACCCGTGCGGTGTCCGCCTCCGGAGCCTTGCATCATGCATGTACGCCCTTAAACCCTGCTCACCCCCTAATCCCCTGAACCTCAATTGGTGATATTCCATGTGTCATTAACTCTGTGCAAGTAATTAATATGTTCCTCCTTTGCCATTTTAACTACTCTATGCTGTCATAAGATGCCTAAGTATTCTATCCTGTGTCATTCAGCTACTCTATCTTCCGATAATCTACTTATTCCATCTCTTATCAAAGCAGCTACTAACTTTATCTTAAAATATTCCATCCTCCGCCATTCCATCCTAACACAAGCTACATAGTATAGAGTAATTCCCTTCCTCCAATCACTTTCTACTCTGGAACCTTCCTTCATTCCAACTGCGGCCTATTTTAGTTACAAACCGCAGGATTATTAAAGGATGATCTTTCTGCAGGACGGGAGAGTGTTCAGAGACAGGCTAGCGAATTCGCGGAGACGGAGCGACTTGCTGGGCTCGATGCGAGAGAACGACCACGTCGAGTATTACAACACCCCATTAAACAGGCGGCGTCACCGGGGCTCCAAAGAGTCCATTCAAACACCAGCTTTGATAGCCCCAGATCTTGTGGCTACTAAGATAGTGGATTGACAAAAGTAAGGTATTCTGACTCCCTTGTATACATGATCCATATCCATTCAATGTTCATACTGCAGGTTTTGTGAGTCGACCGTCGACTGAGGTGTGATAGGACACTAAGTCTCTGTCTCTCTGTAGTGTGCATCAGCATACTCTATTGTACCATATAAACATGGATCCCTGTTAGGGACCGCAACATGGACAGCTTATTCAGTAGAAGTCATTGGAGTGCTGCGTACTCCACTTTTTAGGATGTTTTTGTAGGTAGAATGATCAAGTTCTGTTGAAGTGGCCATTTTGTGTACCTCGATTCAGGTCAAGGATGATTCGTAACAAATTGGAACCATGTTCCATTCAGTTGTCTTTGTGGCCGATGGTCAAAGGGGAGAACGTATCTTGTTTGACTGTCCATGTTACAGCGAGGTGACCATTTTAGGTTTTGTTTTTGGAATGGTAATGTGGTAAATAAAAGTGGTTTTGCACTGATGATGATATGGAATAATCAGATACGTAGCAATTAGATTCTCTTATGCATGAGATTAAAAAACGATTGATCCAACAAGTAAACATTCAAAATACCTGCTGATTCAAACTTTTTATGCCACATTCACTGATCTGAACAGCAGCATACTAGAGGCCCCAACCTCGAAAATCGATACATGAAACACTGTCATAACATTCAGAGAATTGGTGGATAAACTGAAGCAAGATAGAATGCTCAAAACCGGCGCAATATGGAAATTGGCCTAACACCGAAACTTTGCAAATGGTATGTAGAAATGTGTTGTTCCAAGTGCCACTAAAGACCTAAGAGATATCAACATTCATCTTCCTTCTGAATGAGTGATTTGATTGATGATTTCTAGGTTTTCTAGAACACAATTCAAAATTTTGTTATCGTATGGTATTGTAGAGCAATAGTATGAAATAATTTGTACACGTTTTTCATTTCTTTTGCATTAGAGACTAAGAGATTAAGAGATTTTCATGGAATTTGAACTCTTGATATGATTTTGGGCACTGGACTTTGACTAAGAATTACGACGTCACACACAATCCAAAACACATCATTCTTTAAAAGTACGTTTAACAATATAGTCACTTATTATTTATTTTTTGTCCAAACATTTGAAGTGTACACATCATCCATTTAAGAATTGCAGTAGGTGGAGGTACACAAACTCTCAACATTTTTGAACATAATGGATTACATTATAATGATTTGGGCAAGTTTGAAATAAAGATTCACCCCATAGATGTTGTAATTGATTGACAATTTTTAAGGCAATGAATTTGAAAAGTCTTAGTTGTTACAATTGCTAGGACGATTCTGACACCTTTTTTCCACATCAAACTAAATAGAATGTACTAATTTTTACTGAATATGGCCATTGTAAGGTAACACCAAGATTTATGCATCACATAACTAAATATGGACTTTGGGTTATTTATGGACTTTACAACATGGTGGGATCCACCCCACCAGGACTCTAAAAGTACATATCTTAAAAATATCTTTGTAGTACCTTGATGCTAGAATTCATTCGCAGCTATTGCTATTAGTTAACCCCTAAACATCTAACCTGGCTATTCTTAACGAAAAAACATATTTTTGAAGAAAGTGTCGTAGACAAAAATGAAGATAAGCAATTTAGATCTCAACCGTACAAACTTGTGATAGACTTGTGGAAGGTCATGTGAACCAAAATTTGAGACAGTAGAACTTTTAGATTGCGAGATCGTATCATATCAATACCAAAATTAAGTATAAATTTCATCAATTTCACTTCAAAGTGGAAATTCTACAAACAAATCAATTGCAATTAAAAAAATTACAAACTAGAAAGTTGTTATGCTTCATCTTAAAAAGACCATTACACCAAAAAAACTCATTAGAAGAACTTCTTGCCACAAATGATAGCCTTGCAATCGCGAAAATTTCCAAAAAAATAACAAAGGACAAATAGTCCAAAATTAGACCCTTTGCACTCAAATCCAAATCTTATCTTCAATACATCTTCTCTCTTGGTAAGGATTCTACTCTAAAAAAAAAGACTTCAATTGGAAGATATATCTAAAAATAAAAGTGAAATCTAATTGTATAAGAATATATAGCTCTTCAATAATCATCCATTCTTTCACTTTTTCTATAATAGAAATCTTATTCCAAATCTTATACCAAAGTTCTTCGGATATAAAAATAAAATCAACCCGAAAGTTGTTAGGAATCATCTTGACAACCAATGTTTGAGTCATGTAGTTGGGTTTCCCCTTATTTTGACAAAAATTCTTACATATGAGTGAATCCAACTTTTTCAAATTGTATTAAATTTGAACACAATCATGGCTATGCTATGATATGTGAGAAAATGAACACGGCTTTAAATACTTCAATAGGACTATTAGAGTTGAAGAAATGAAAGTGAAAGTCAAGGTGAGCATGCCTTTTGTAAGACTATTCAACAACAGAATCAATTTTAGTGTTCAATACTCATTTATAAATGTATGAGTGTAAAATAAGAAGATGCAACAAGACGACTATCGTGAAAAGAGATGATTATTGTTGCGTTTTGAGCAATTTCAAGGCACGAACCATGAAAAACATGATCATGTTGTGTTTGAAGGGACCTAAAGGTACATACTACCTCTCATTGGGTGTATCTCAAAAAAATTTGATTGAACTGAAGATCTGTAAGCGACTACCATTTTTCAAGATATCTTATTTGGTTTTCCTTAAAGCCTCATTATTTATAAGTCGGATACTTGAATCGCTTGATCTAGATTTGTTTGTCATACTGCAACTTCTTGACTTCAAATTTTGGCTATTAACTTCAAAATGTCCCTATGTCACGGACATGCCATGTTGGTTGTTGTTACTCTTCAACTTATTAATAGTACTTTTTGTAATCTCACTTTGAGTGTCATTTTCAGTCTTGTGCAAGGAAATCCCTCATTTCTAATCTATCTTCCTATGAGGTCTCCCTCCACTCTCGTCTTTCTTCTTGCCCTTCATTTGTTGTCCGCAACACCCTAGTGTCGAAAAACAAAGTTTTGGATAAAGGGCAAAAACTTTGAAAAGCCATAGTTTTCTCATCTTAAGATCAGTTCGAATGAAATCATGCGAGCTAGGTCTCTAATCAAATCTAGTTTGCAAATCCATACACTAATGTATGAATAAATGACTTGCATCTTAATGAAGACAAAATTAATTTTCGGTAATCAAACATTGGCAGGTTTTACCATTTTCAAACCAATTATGTGAGATCAGATTTGTTTTTCATGATTCTTTATTTATATATTTATTTATTTATTTATTATTATTTTACGCAAGTGTAATCTTTAAGAGAGGTTCACACCATGCTCGAGAGGTCAAAGATATCCTATGATCTGATTGGTGAAGAGCAAAAGTTTTAACTCTCGGCCTTCACACTTGAGCCGAAAGTCCATGGTTAAAGGTGCCCAGAGTGTCCACAGCCCTACATGGTATCACTTTTTGGTTATTTTGGCGCCAAGATTTTGGATACAATAATAATGGAAACCCAAACTATGGTTGAGAGGTCAAAGTCTTTTTTAATCAAATATTTAATGGTCACTTACAGTATTTTTTGAGGAACTTCTCTCTCCACCTCTCGAGAGGAGTTTGGGCAACAACCTCTCGACTTGGGCGGCATACTCAATAGGCTGTTAGATGCATCCCAACAACTTTGTAGTTGAAAAATTCTTGATCTGGATAACTTTGGTATTAGATTTGAAAAGATGTTTCTATAATAAAAAAAGTGAAAAAATGGATGATCTTTAACCCTTAAACGCCCACGATGTCGAAAAACGACATTTTGGATGTACATCAGAAACTTTGAAGAGCCATATCTTCTTCATCCGAGGTCCGTTTTGAATGAAATCACTTGGATTAGGTTCCAAATCAAGTCTAGTTTGTGTTGTAAAATTCTCAAGCCCATACAATAAAGTATGAATTAATGAATTGCACTTTAGTGAAGACAACTCTTGTTTTTGGGTTTCCAAGCATGGGGCATGTATTACCATTGCAAGCCAATTATGTGAAATTAAAAATAGTTTTTCATGATTTTTTTTTTTCATGGTCATGATCTTAAGGTGATTCTTAATAACTTTGAAGTGAGAAGTTTTTTGATCCAAATGATTTTGCTATTGGATTTGCAATGATGTTTTGTCAGCAGAAAAAGTGAGAAAATGGATGATATTTGAGGAGCTATATCTCCCTCATCCACCGTTGGATTTCAACTTAATTTTTTGGGATGACCTCCAATTAGAGTCTAGTCTAAGTAGTAGAAACCTTAACAAGATCGAAGATGTTTTGAAGATAAGGCATGAAATTGAATGCAAAGGGTCTAGTTTTGGACTATTTTTCCTTTGTAAAATGTTCGGTAGTTTTTACCATTCCATGGCTTTTATTTGAGCCAAGAATTTTTTTTGATGAATTTTGTTGGGTAAAGGACTTATTAAGATGAAGGTGAACATCTTTCTAGTTGGCGATTTTTTTATTGCAATAGGTATGTTGGTAGCATTTCCACCTCAAAGTGAAAATGATGAAAGTTTGCAGTTTGTTTTTGATATTTATATGTTATGATCTCCCAATCTATAAGGCCTCATGACTCAAATTCTGGTCCACATGATCTTCGATAAGTCTATTGCAAGTTTGTACAGTTGAGATCTTAATAGCTTCTCTTGATTTTCATCTATGACGATTTCTATGGGAATGTGCTTTTCTGCTAAAAATAGGCTCGGGCGTTTAGGGGTTAAGGAGCTATATCTCCTATACCCACTGTTAGATTTTGATTTTATTTGTTGAGATGGATTGAAATTATAGTATAGTTTTATTGCTAGAAACCTTGACCCGATCAAAGATGTATTGAATATAACACATGGACTTAAGTGCACAGGGTCTAGTTTTCGACTATTATTTTCTCTTTTGTAAAATGTTTGACATTTTTCACCATTGTAGGGCTACTATTTGAGCCAAAATATTTTATTGATAAACCTTTTGGTACAATAGAGGACTCTTTTGAGATGAAGATAAACATCTTTCTAGTTGGTGAATATTTGATTGCAAATTTCATGTTGGTAGTATTTTTATTTCAAAGTAAAATGGTGGTTTTCTATTGCTTGATTTGCTTACTAAAAGGCTATGCTCTTGCAAGGTACCCTGAGTCAATTTTTGGTCCACATCATCTACAACAAGCCTATTACAAGTTTGTACTATTAAAGTGTGAATAAATTATCTTTATTTCAATCTATTCACACTTTATTTCAATCTATGATTGTCAGATTTTTCAATAATGAATTTTTGGCTAAAAATACCCCAAGGATGTTCTAGGGGTCAAGATCATACTTATAATAATTCATAAAAATCTGTTTTTGATTTCACATAATTGGCATGCAATGGTAAAACATGCCCCATGTTTGAAAACCCAAACAAGAGCTGCCTTCACTAAAATGCATGCCAATTATTCATAATCTATTACATGGGTGTGCAATTTTTACCATGACAAACTAGACTTGATTTGGAACTTAACCCAAGTAGTTTCATCCAAAATGGACTCCCGAATGAAGAGATTACGGCACTTCAAAGTAGCTACGGTCTTCCATCCAGAAATGTCGTTTTTCAACATTTTTCGCGTTCAGGGATTAATCTAAGATTGTGGACTATCCATTTATAGTTAATAAGTTAAACATGAGAACTTTGAGGGTTGACCTATGTAGCAAATTAGAATTCACCATTTTAAGAACAACTACATGTTCAACTACAAAAATACATAACAAATTCTATATGAGTCCAAATATTTTGATTTAGGTATGCTTAATCTTCTAAAGACTTTACCCATACACATAATTTATTTAAATAACCAACTTCACTATGACTTTGCCATGTTCATACTTCAACCATCATTGAGCAAGTTACCCTAACCTACACAATAAAGCAAGAACTGAAAGAACTCCAAATAGTCCGTCACAGGTGTCTAGCTTTGCAATGGACGGACCACTTGCTTGTCGGATAATGTGTAGAAGGCACCCAAAAAGCTTATCCCTCTCTCGCTTCTTTCGTGCACAGGGCTTTCACTGGACACGGATCTTCCGAGTTTTGTTGTCGTAGAAGATCGATCGTGCTTTTGGGTGACTGTGCTGCAGCATCAGCTTTTCAAGAACTACAATCGTGCGTGGCTCGGAGTGCACTAGATCGTTTGTTCCACCAGGGTTTGATATATCAGCTCTCAGCAACGTGTGTGGCGCAGCATGGTCCTTGCCTCCAACTGAATCGAAGCTCACTTACTGCATAACTTGATCTACACTTGCTGACTTGCACCGGTAAGAAATCTATCCAGAGCTTTCCAAGATTGGGTTGAGTGGTTAAGTCCTGCTTTTTTTAGGAACTGAGTCTCGTTTTTTCATGTGAAATGTGATTGTCAGTGTCATTTACTGTTGCTTGAACCGATCGTGAACTCTGGGAGGCGTCAACTTCTGTAAAGCTAAAAACCCCGACCTGGTGGCATGTTGCGAGTTGGATCTACATTGTCTGTGCTTACAAGCATGGAAGTCTTGTGGTTGAACTTGATTTGGTGATCGATGAGCAATTTCTTTCGTGGCGGAATTCTTTAGACTATATAGGCTTCACTTGCGAATTTGGTCCTTTGGTCCGCGTGCGTGTAAAAACACCCTAAGTATCATACTAGTCGTTTCTTGGCAAGAGTAGTTGAATGGGTCAATAGAGAAAGAAGTGCTCCTCCCTCCATGGCTATTGACAATGGTTGAAAGGCCGACTTTGAGTGTAATTTCTGTCATGTTTGACTGATTGCCTTTCCTTGCAGAAACAATCACTGGACACGGGTTCTGCAGAGAAATCACATGCACTGTCCGGCATTTGACAAAGTTGATCGTCACCTTATTTGTCGGTATTGTTCAGCTCTTGTAACCAATTCCTCTTTGGGATGAAATCTCCGTATACATGGGCGAGTTCCTCGTCGTGGCCGTTGCCTTCGTGGCCGTTGCCTTTGTCAGCACCGACAAGTTTCTTCACTTGTCAATCTGATTCCGAGATGGAGCTTTCGGAATCTAGTCACTTTAGCAAATTGGATGAGTCCGAGACTTCCTCGAAGCGGCGGTTAGCTGAGGCCAACTATGAGTACTTCGCGAAGTTGCGGAACCACCCTGAATGGGGTGAGTTCTTTCTACCTTCGGGAGATAATATAAGAGTGGGAAAGAGAATCAGCCATGGAGCCCAAGCGGATATACATGAAGCAGCTCTGATAAACCCTAGTAAGTACTTTAATAATGAGTTCCTTATGGTGGTGAAGGTGATGAAAGGCGATGGTCCTCTCCAAGCATATCAAGCGCAATGGCCTATTGGGTTGTTGACATACAGTTTCAACTACAGACAGAAAATCATCAGAGAGAAAATGCTTGATTGGCGGCCGCCGCCGTTGTTGAATGTTTGGGGAGCAGTTTTGTTGGAGGACGAGAGATTGAGGGGACGATTTGCTTTCGTGATGGGCAGAATGTGGGGTGATTTGCGTTTGTTGATTGATCGCACAATGAAAGCGAGGCCTAAGAAGGGCCCTTTCAAAATGGACAATGCCACCCAGTTCATGTTGACAATAGCCAAAGATATGGACACCCTTTACACCGACCATGGTATAGTACACAGAGACTTGAAAGCCTCTAATGTGCTTGTCCAAAAAAGAGAGTATCACCCAAGAGAGTATCACCTTGGAGAGATGCCGATTACAGCTGATGAGGTGTTTGTTGGACACAATGAATTGGTAAAAGTAGAAGTAGCTGATTTTGAGAGTTCTATGGTTGTGTTGGGTACATCCTTTTGGAGGGCACCGGAGATTTATCAACAAACGAAGAATAGGATTCAAGGTGCGGAAGTGACATTCACTACTATGGCGGATGTATATAGCTACGGCATGACATGTTATGAGATTGTAACAGGTCGCATTCCATTTGATCGTAAGTATGAACCATGTAAGTGGGATGAAGTTTTGAGAGGACGCCGTCCAACTCTTCCTAGTGAATTGCCGTTGTTTTTGAGGAACATCATAGAGAGATGTTGGCAACATGATCCGACGGAGAGGCCAAACTTTTACGAAATCCAGGAATTGCTAAAGTTCAAGCCGAATATACCTAACTTGCTAGAGTGTAGGCAGAGTCATCCAACAAGTGTTGTGATTGACAATGAAATCCATGATACTGCAACTATTATTAGGGTATATCTCTTCACCTAATTACTTTGATTAATGTTTGCCTTACATTCCAGTTGTGATTACGTTATCAGTAGTTTTGTTAGTATCTATCAATTTTTTTGGACTGTTGTGATTGTAGAATTTGTTCAAGTACATCAAGTTTATGGTTAACATTTGTTCAATGTGTACAAGGTATTGATTTTTACCATCATTGAAACTTTGAGTTAGACATTTCCAATGTTTGTAGGTCGTACAATGGAGGCATTGTTTGTCTTTGACTTTGCTTCAAGTCATGGAGGAACTAGCTTGGATGGGACAACAAACATTACGAGCTACTACATCGGATACGAGTGATCAAATTGTGTATTGTAAGTCATTATTTTGACACTTTTAAATGGAAAATTGTAAGAGAGTTCTTATAAATTTGTAGACTTCATATGAACTTCTTCAAAATTGTTTTGCAACCTAATATTGTATCGTACATGTTTCATTATAGATGTGGAGGTCCTCGGTCCTGAAGGTGTGAAATGTGATGCATATGATGTGGCACACATTGAGAGGGTAAGCATTAATATGATGGGGCATGTAGTATCCATTATACATACTTCTTTACTGTGTTTTCATATCTATATTTTCAATAAAGTATCATATTAACAATGTTATGTGAAAATTTTGTTTAGAGTTTCATATTACGTTCATGAGTTATGAATAGAGCATTGATAGAATTAACTGTCTTTGGTGCACAGACTTTGAGCACGAAGATGACAAAGGTGTTTCACTGGCAAGGACGGTGTATACAAAATGATGTCATCGAGCACACTTATGTCCTAGAGATAACCATGTATTATATTAATGACTTCCTCACATTTTTAGAACTCTTCTGCGATATGGGCCTCGAAGTTGTCAAAGCCGAAAAATGGGTTCACAATGGTTGCGGTTGCGTGCAGTATGCGATGCTTGTGCACGGCAAGAAGGGTTGTAGTGTCTATTCACTTTTGCAAGGGTTAGCCATTCAGTCACACCGTCGCTGCTATATAGTATTTCACAGCTTGGTTAGAGGGTATGTTGATATACACCTAGAGAACTTCAAACGGGTTATGGCTTCATTTTGCCCTTCAAGCATGGAAGAATGTCCTTTTGAGAGAGCTACCAGGCCTAAGTCGCCTTGGATGTTTCTTACGGAAGTGGAGTATCACGGCTATCCCTTAGATGCTAATCATCAAGCAGGATATGTTCTTCTTAAAGAAGGACATATGCATCACGGCGATGCGTTAGATGTTATTCATCGAACAGGATATTGCTCTGCTTCAAGGTCTTCTCCTCAATGGATTGATACATTATGGCTTTCAAATCAACAAAAACGTGAACATGTGGAGGATCAAGTGAAGTTCAGAGGTTTACCTTTGTTTTTCAAGGTAATTCCTCAAACTCAATCTTGTCATGTATTCTCATTGAGTTGGATGGAAGTTTTTGTAATATTCTGGTGTGAGTTTCTCTTTGAGAGAAGGAGGCATCAACTAACGCTATTACATAGTGCACAAACTACAAATGACGATATCAGTAGACCTATATAAAAATATGATTGCCTTGTAGGATCTAGTACTAATTGGATAATCGTGATATTCAATTGGATGTTGAATCATGTGTAGATTGAGAACAACGGAGAAGTTACTTCGATCTGTCTAAGGCGGAGGGCTTTGCAGACAACAAACATTTGCCGTTGTTGTGGAATTTGCCGTTGTGGTGGACTCGAGGAAGTTTGGCGTCAAGCTTGCAACCAGTTCCACAATCACAGGATGATACTCCCAAAGTCCACCACCCTAGTACGCAGTGCGGATAAATATTTCTGTTCAGAACTTTGAATTTTCCTGCTCTACTTTATTTCCAATATTAAATGTCTATTTCTCAATTATTTAATGAATATGTGATTACTTCATGGTGATGTGTTCGAAGGTTCATGTCCTGCATATGATATGATTCTTTGGTTTCCTCACCTTACAAGTTTACATTGTAACCCATTTCCACGTGTAGGTATGGAAAGGGGAGATAGCTAAATAACGTAACTACTGTTGGGACAGTAAAGTCAAGTTGGAATAGCATAGTTGTTATCCATTTGAATATTGATCAACAAAGAATAATAGGTATGGAACCATGGGGTGTGAGTGTACATGTTCCACTGAAGGTCTTATTCAAGGTGGCTTGGATGCAGAAAATGGGTGAACAAAGAGTGCCTTCCCACTTATAGAATTGTTTATTTATTTATTTTCAACTCGTAGAAACATTCGGTATTTCTTTTTGTTTACAAGTGTATTGGGCTAAGGTGAGTCACAAATTATTGAGCAAGGTGGGCTTTATAAGAATTTAAGTTTTTGTTGTTGGTCCTTGTTTTATGAGGCAACTTCATTTGTAGCACATGTACTTTTTATATTACTTAAGTATCAGCAAAGAAAGTTTGAAGTATTTACCAGTAACAAGAAAGGTAATGGCCGTCACCACCTTTATTCTCAAAGAGATGTTCAACTAGGTGGTAAAGTATTGACTTCACGAATGAGGAGATTATGTTTGGATTTAGATACCCTTGTTTAGATGGAATGTAACTGACAAGTAAATATGAGGGACCGTTAATTTGAATTTGATATCAAAATAGCATGATGCGCACATTCAACCAATGATCTCAAAAAGGGTGATATAAATTGAGTGTGAATCCCACCTCACAACACTTTCTTTTTAAACCAAACTTTCTTTGTAAAAGTTTACTTTTTCCAACCAATTAGAGCTCCTGCAAATTCAAAACTAATCAAGATTTACTTTATTAGGCTTTTAAAAATTATGGTATTGTATAACCTCTTTTAACAAGAATGCAAGAACTGCGTCCTTGCGTCCAAAGTCAAATTCAATTTAAAGGTAAACCCCTGGAGTGGACTGGGCCTCAAACTGCAAGAAAGTTTGAGAACTTGCAAAACTACCCACTTTCACTTTTGATGCAAGGTGAAAGATTTCAAAGTTTGAAATTTTTTTAGGCATGTAACCGTAAAATCTAGTACTTAAATTGTATGTGTATATTGAATTTCATATTCAAATTCCTCACCAATTGTGAGATCATGATGTTCAAAGTTGAGCAAATAGTTTTTATTCCTTGCTGTTGAAAGGATATTTAGTTTTCTACTTTTTTAAGGACCACATAATCACCTTTGGTAGAAAACTTGACTTTTACTCTCGTGCAACCTATAAAAACCTAAAAAGACGCTTGATCATTCACATGAAGGCATGTTAAATTTCAACCTCAAAGGCCGGCCTTGACTATAAAAGTGTCAGGTGAAAAAGGATTGGATTGGAAATCCAAACTTTGAGATCATACCTCGCTACCTTTTCTACATGTGAAAAACAGTAAACTTGAATAAAAGTAAAATCTCAATTTTTGGTGGATTTTAAAGTTTCCATGAATTAATCCATTTCGGACAGATTTTGAGAATATACTTCAGTTAGGGCACTTTTTGGGCAGATTTCAAATAGTCTTCTCAAACTTTGACCATGAATATCTCCTCGAAGTATGAGGAATTTTTAAGCGTGCAATGACTTCCTAGAAAAGTATGAAATACTTTCCAACTTGCAAAAGGTTTACACTTCATGCAATCTAAAAATAGTAAGTCAGACGCTCACCAAACCCCAAACGACAAGAATATGGCTTCAGTCCACTTCAGGGGATTAATTCATGCTTTGGGTTACCTCAAAAATATTGAAAGTCTTACATGTGTTAGAAATTTAAATGGTTCCATGAATTCTGATCTAAATAACTAATTATTCTCTGGAAATGCACACAGTAATATACTACCCAATTTAGCTAGTCATACATTAAGGAATTTGATACAAACTTCACCAAATATTGGGACTATGTATGTATCAAAGTGTTGTACTACAATCCTTAATGTTCATATGGAGTATTTTAAGGTACAAGTAAATCATAAGCCATCAAATTGGTTCCTCAGTAGCATTGTCATCAATAAGAAAAGTCAAATGGATAGGTATCTTAATTTATGAAATTAGTGTTATGTTTAATCTCATGTCAAAGTCTTCTTATACATAAGAGGAAAAGAAAGAAGCACACAACAAGTTCTTGAATTTTGTATGCTTTTATATACATGCATAGGTTCCCCCTGAAATCAAAATAGGATAAGTTAATGAAAACTCCATCCCACCCTAATTCCTTCTGAAATGATGAGAGCTCGGTGAGCAAGAGCGAGAGAGATGTTCTGGTCTGGATGCAGGGCCATGCTTTATCTACACTAACAACCTCTAGAGGGTGCGACCACGACTCCTTGCTTACATATCGTAAGGTGTTCAATAATGGCTCAATTTTCAGCACGGGGAATCTAGAGGGAATGTTCTAGTGCAAGCAATTTTCCTGCATGGGGAAAATTAGTGGATTTGTAACCTGAATCAATTTTGAAAACTCACAAAGTATGTAGAAGATAGGACCAACTTGAATGACGTATATTGGATTGAATTCTAATTGGTAATAAATGGTGGATGTGGATCCCACAAGTGAACCCAAAACCACTTGGTTAGAAATGTACTCCATGCACAAATTGACATTCATAGTCAAAACTCTGTTGTACTCCGACTTGGATTAGCCTAGCCAGTGGTTCAAGGTGTTGTGTGGGATTTGAGCCACCTACATAACAATGATGTTTAGTGAATGACCAAGAAACTCGTAGTGATTCCATGGTGCTAGAAGATAGTCTAATTAAGGGTTTCCAACCATGACACGATGAACCCATATGATAACTTCAAAGAATGAATATTATTATAGAATAATGGAACAACTAGAATTTAGATAGGACTTGAAGCATGAAAAATGGTTTGTTCTCCAACGAAGTAGCATTGACTCCAGAAAATGTACCCATTCCTCTAAAACAAAATGTAAAAGTTCATTACTTCTTGGAAAGCTTTTTCAGAAGCTAGGCATGTGAAAGTGTACTGTAGATTATTTCACACATGTTTTTGTTGATGTTTCTATGCATGATAAACTCATGTACTTCCATTGTAGTACATTCCTTGACAAAGATGATATATGCATTGTTTGAGCATGATAGACTATCTCCCAAAATCTTATTAATGCACCTAGAATGCGGGTCGCAAAACACGCCTGAAAATGCGAAGAAGAGGGGGTATGGGAGGGGTCCAAGCTGTAGGGGTCTTGTGGGCAAGTAGTCTTGGGGGAGCGGATTTACCCCATATCAATTGTAGTTGCTTCCTCCCATGAGAAAGTACTCAAAGAATAAAATTTTAATATTAAGTGCACTCAAGGGGTCCATGTGGCACCCCCTTAAGGGAGTTCATGTGGAAGGGAAGGCCTAACATTAAATAATTAATGTAAAACTAAGTGAAGGTCACTATGCAACAACATCTCGCTTACAATGCTCATAGACTATGCTCTGATGAATCAAAGATCATCCAACACCAACACATACGGTTCATGTTGATGTTTTTATGTACAAGAGTTACGAGATCCTAAGCTTTGATGAGCTTATATATGTTCTATCCCCATTAAATTATTAGAAAGGATACATATATGACTTCAACATATATAAGAAACTACACTTATAGTTGGCACAAGGATTAGTGTTGAAAGTATACGGTGGATAAGACAACACATGATGATACCCGTATCATGAAGCATGCTTGATTGCATCCATTTATTCTCAGAAGTAGTTATCGGTTGTGATTTCACAGTTTGAGAGTATAATAACAACTAAACCCTAAAACTGGATTTTATCATTTAGGAAGGGTAGTTCTTAAAAAGGGCAGTTCAAATTTAGTCCTTTTTTTAGAAGATAAGTTCAAAATATGTTCATAACCAAACCACTACTCAAGTTCCAAAGTGACCCAAGTCGAAAGTTTACAAAGGCAGCCTCTATAACGTACAAAAACAATCTTAGCAATTTTTTGTTTTTTTTAAAAATTTATTTATTTATTTATTTATTTCTTTTATTATTTTTCTTCGTCTTCTTCTTCCCAAATTTTACAAACTCATAAAGGCACCTATTGAGCCTTCAACATTTTTCATATGAAAAAAAATATTTAACATGGTGCATGTTTTTTTATGTTGTTATGTTGAAACCTTGTTCTATTATAAAACAATTATTTTGCACAAAGGTCAAGAAGGTTGAATGAGTCTCCAAAATTTTGCATGAGCCTACCCAACTTGATTACCAGCATGGAAATGAATATGCCCAAATTTTATCAGTTAACAAACTTCAACTTGCCCTTGGTACCATTTACATTGTGCCTAGTGCAATGGCTTGTAAAACTTTTGCATCAACAATGAACATTACAGTTTAAATGGAGAAGATACAGCAATTGAAAATTTCAGCGGTAGCTGAAAAATAAGTAAGGTACAAGATCCTACGATTAGAAGTCTAAAAAGAGAAAATGTTGATTCCCATGGTTGAGAGTGCAAGGGATTTTAAATAGGCAGTTTTGAGACCTCTACCTCTCGTAACAACATGGAAATTTAGGGTTTAAATGCAACTAGTACAAAGAACGGTCTTTGACAATAAATGGGCATGTGAAAATATCTTGGATTGAAAATCCGAACGGTGAGATCATGTCTTAGTACCTCTTCTACATATGGTAAAATTTATAACTAAAAACAAAAAAAAAAAAAAAAAAAAAAAAAAAAAAAAAAAAATTGAAAAAAAAAATCTCGATTTTTGGTGAATTTTTGAAAATTTTGCGTTTTTATCAACTTTGGGCAGATTTTGTGAATAAATGAGCATATAACACAAGTTGGGCAGTTTTGGGCAGATTTTGAATAGTGATTTCAAACTTTGACTTTGAATATCTCCTAAAGTATGAAGATTTTTGAAGCTCGGATTTTGACACTTTCTATTTTGAGTCTTGGATATTTGATATGATTGGGTAAAACATTATAATAAGTGAAAAAATGAAAAGAGGCCATGAATAGCCTAACCAAAATATCATTAGTTTCTCAAACTAGTGAGCAACACTACAAAAACGCAACCTTGTTTGTGATTGAAAGCTTGGTGTGAACAATCTGTGATTCTATACAAGTTTCTGAAAATTGGATGTGGTTCTCAACTTACTGAACTTGTCGAAGACAAATTTTCTCTAAAAATAAAATTAAATTTATAGGTGTCTAGAGCTTTACAATGATTGGGATCGACCATAAAATGGTTGATTGAGCTCTTAGGGGTTAATACTTTTAATCCACAAATTGCGAAGAGGGGGAGAATGAATACGAGTTATCCAACAAATGTACATTCGAAACTAACCCGTAAATTTCTGCTTGTTGAAACTGGTACCGCCACAATCGTTACTTTGACCAACAACATCTGAGAGGGCCCAGCCCCAAATTCTCGATACAACCAACAGATAGATAGAATACATAGATAGATAGAAATTCCGGTCCCTTTCTAAGGGGCCGGCGTGAATGAAGCGTCCGTTCGTAATGCTAACATCCCAATGGCCACCGGACAAGGGGAAATTGGAACAATACTACTTCCCCCTCTCGAGGGTGGACACTATAACTACGCTAGTTTCTAGCCTAGTTACTAATGCCTTGAAGATACTTGACATAGTATCCCCCCAAAGGGCTTTGAGGTACCCATACAACAAGGTCCAAAGACCCCCCACAATAGTTGGGTGGACTATAGTGGTGAGCACCACGCCGGCATGGGGGATAGAACCCACGACCTTCTCATTGGGGGCCTAAGCCCTAACCACCAAGCCAAGGCTTGTGGTGCCTGATACAACCAACACTATCATATTCAACAACAAATGGCAACCAAAATGCTGTAATCCACAAAATAAAGCAACCATGTTGTCAAGATATTAACAAACTGACCTGTAAATTTTCTTGTTGTTTTGGGAGCAAGAAGTTTCAAAACTACCTTTTAAGTCAAGTGCACTCCCAACCATGTGACACAACTTCTTTTTATCTACTTTTAGACTTTCAACCATAGGATCTTGTATCGTACTTGTTGATGAGCTACTGCTGAAATTTTCAACGAATGAATCTCCTCCATTTGTAAGATCTAAACTTCCAAAGTTGATGCAAAAGTCTTCTTTGCCATTGCTCGAGACACGTAGTGTAAATGGTGCCGGGGGCAAGTTGAAGTTTGTTACCCCAAACATTCTAGGCATATTTTTTCCATGTATGTTAACAAGTTGGGTTCGCTCATACAAAATTTTAGAGACTCATTTTGCAAATTTGACCTTCATGTAGATAACTTTTTAAAAGAATGTCTAAAAACAACAATTCATTAAAACATGCATTTCATTAGATGTATATGGTTCAAGACAAAAAAAAATAAAATTGTGCACTGAGTAGGTACCTTTATGAGTTTGTGAATTTTAATTAAAAAATTTGAAAAAGTTCTAAAATCTCAATTTTTTGACCATTCTTAAAAGAGATAATTTCAAAATTACTACAAATATTGTTTTGTAATTTTTTGGAGGGTGCCCTTCTGAAATTGACAAACTTTGCGACTTTGGTCACTTTGGAACTTGAGTAGTGATTTTCTCATGAACATATTACTTCAGAAAAATCTTAAAAGAATTCTAAACTTGAAGTTGGGCCTTTCTGGACTTGAAACCGGAAAGTTTCGACACGAAGGTTTTGAATTTAGACTTTCCCTTTGCAAATTTTACCAATTAAATTTTGCTGTATAGGGAACACATAATAATAATATTGGGCAAAATATCAATTCTAACCCGTTCAGATGAGCTTCTTGAAATCCCACAAAATCATTTTACGTTATAAAGATACTTACCGGTAAAGGTTCAGCACAACCTTCACATAGGATCAATCTGTTTTCAAAAATTCACTTTCACATTTTTCACCAATCATAATGCTAACATAGGGCACCCTAGAGATCCGTATTAGTTTTTCACTTACATCCCGGGTAAGCGTTCGTAGCAGCTACCAAGGAGGATGGAGGAGGGGTAATGAGCCTCCCAATTTTTTGATGTATAGACATTAAATGCCAAGGAGTAGGCTTGCCAGGGTAACAGGGGGTCGCAGGCCTCAAACTTGAATTCAAAATTATCAAAAACGGCCTTGGGAGGTCCTCACAGATTCTAGGGTGCCTCCTTGGTAGCTGATTGCTCTTACGTCCTATGGTATTTATTCGGTAAAAGTCTAAAATGATCGGGTATAGGTGCCTCTAGCTCAACAGTGGTCGAACAACTTGGTTGTCGGTAATGAACAGTACCCACAAGCAAACCCTAGATCTCTTGTTTCGTGCGCACAGCCTTCAGAGTTTGTTTTCGGAGAAGATCGATCGTGCCTTAAATCGTGTGGCAGGAGCAGCTTTTATCAAGGACTACGAACTTGGGTGGCTCGGAGTGCACTAGATCATTTATTCCACCAGGGTTCTCGGCCACACGTTCCTTGACTCCGATCGAATCGAAGCTAACTGATCTGCACTGGCATAGGTACATATCTATCCTGGGCTTTTCAGGATCAAGTGAAATGATGACATCTTTTTATTAGAAAGCTGAGTCTCGTTATTCTTGTAAAATGCAGCTGTCGGTATCATACCCTATTTGGTAAGCGGATCGTGAACTCTGGAAGGCTTTATCTTTTGCTGGGCTACTTAGCTCGATCTGGTTGCTTGTTGTGAGTCTAGTTCTCACTGTCGGTGCTTACAAGCATAAGAGAGTTGTGGTTGATCTTGATTTAAATCATATCCGAATATACGTGGTATACATATGGTAAATGTCTGCAAATAGTTGGTCAGAGGTGTCTCTAGCTTTGCAATGGACGGACCACTTGTTTGTCGGATAATGTGTAGAAGGCACCCACAAAGCTTATCCCTCTCTCGCTTGTTTCGTGCACAAGGCTTTTACTGGAGACGGGTCTTTCGAGTTTGTTGTCTTCGAAGATCGATCGTGCTTTTGAGTGTGCTGCAGCATCAGCTTTTCAAGAACTAGAATCGTGCGTGGCTCGTAGTGCACTAGGTCGTTTGTTCCACCAGGGTTTGATATATCAGCTCTCAGCAACGTGTGTGGCGCAACATGGTCCGTGCCTCCAACTGAATCGTAGCTCACTTACTGCATAACTTGATCTACACGTGCATCGGTAAGAAATCTATCTAGAGCTTTTCAAGGTTGGGTTGAATGGTTAAGTCCTGCTTCTTTTGGGACTCAGTCTCATTTTTCTTGTGAAATGCGATTGTTGGTATCATTTCCTGTTGCTTGAACCGATTGTGAACTCTGGAAGGCGTCAACTTCTGTAAAGCTAAAAACCTCCATCTGGTGGGATGTTGTGAGTTGGATATACATTGTCTGTGCTTACAAGCATGGAAGTCTTGTCGTTGATCTTGATTTGGTGTTAAATCGATGAGCAATTTCTTTCGTGGCGGAATTCTTTAGACTATGTAGGCTTCACTTGCAAACACCCTGGTCCTTTGGTCCTCCTGCGTGTGAAAACACCCTAAGTATCATACTAGTCGTTTATTGGCAAGAGTAGTTGAAGGATCAAGAAAGAAAGAAGTGCTCCTCCCTCCACAGGCATTGACTGTGGTTGAAAGCCCGACTTTGAGTCTTATTACTTTCTTCTTTACTGCATTCCCTTGCAGAAGCAGGCAGTGGACGCGGTTTCAGCAGAGAAATACACATGCATTGTCCGGCATTTGTCACCTTATGTGTCGGTAATGTACAGCTCTTGTAAACAATCTTTCGTTCTCTTCTTCGTGCACAGCTTTTGTCGAGGGCGGATCCTTTCGGGTTTGTTGCCGTGGAAGGTCGACATGCATGCCTTCGATTGTGCTACCAAATGAGCTAGTCACAGCATAACGTGCATGATTGGCTTAGATGCACTAGGTCGGCTAACAGAGACTGTGTGGCACAACACGGTCGATGTCTCCGAGCGTAAGGGCGTTACTTTACTGCGCAAAACAATGTACTAGTATCAGTTGTGGTCTTTCAGGGTTGATATCGTAAATCCTGTTATCAGAAGCTGTCATTTGTTTCTGTAAACTGCATATTTGGGTACACTATAGTTCAGTCGATCATTGTAAATAACTTCTTCTACTCCCTTACAAACCTGGATGTGGCGGCTTGCATGAGTTGATTTTTCAACATGGGTGCTTGCAAGCATGGGAGTCTTTTTCGTTGTTTGTCATTGAACAATGTCCATTGTGACGGATTCTTTAGTTTGAATCGGCTTCATTTGCATCCTGGAGTAACGATGATCCCTTGATTTGTGGTGTGAAGTCATCGAAAGCCGGTCATCGAATCCTACTGGTTTTAGTGGGAGTGTCATGTAGTGGCTTAGGTTGTTGTGGCAGAGCATTTTGCGACTGGAGACTAATCACATGATTATATTTGCTTTGGCAAATACGTTGGTCGAATGCAGTGCTTTTCAACCTCGTTTGCAGCTCTGAATTCACTATCAGTTGTCAAGCTCGAGTTGTTCGAATCAACAGGTACAACATGAAGAGTTATTCGTAAAGTTGAACGCAAGAGGAACATGCTGTGATTGGTGCAATGGCCACATCCAAGGTTCCTGTGTGAAGACAACCATCTTCTTGTGTAAAAATATCCGTGATCATGGCGGGTCCCTCGTCGTTTCCGTTGCTCTCATCAGCACCAACAAGTTCCTTCAGTTGTCAAACTGATTCGGAGATGGAGTTTTCGGAAGCTAGTCACTTTAGCGTATTGGATGAGTCCGCGACTTCCTCGAACTGGTCAGCTGAGGCCAACTATGAGTACTTCACTGAGTTGAAGAATCACCCTGAATGGGGCGGTTTCTTCGGAGATTGGGGACAAGAAATAAGAGTGGGAAAGAAAATCAGCCATGGAGCACAAGCGGATATATATGAAGCTCGTAAGGGAGAGGATGGTGAGTTTGATTTGGTGGTGAAGGTGATGAAAGGCGATGTTCCTCTCCAAGCATTTCAAGCCCAATGGCCTACTGGGTTGTTGTCATCTCGTTTCAACTCCATACGGACAGGGTATGATCTGCCGTCGTTGTTTAATATTCTGGGAGGAATATTGTTGGAGGAGGAGAGGTTGAGGGGAAGGTTTGCCTTCGTGATGTTTAGACGGTGGGGTGATTTGCGGCTATTGATTGATCGTCGAATGAAAGCAAGGCGTTCTACAGATGGCCCTTTCTCCATCGACCAAGCCATTCATTTGATGTTGACAATAGCGAAAGATATGGACATCCTTCACACTAAGCACAATATTGTACATAGAGACTTGAAAGCCTCTAATGTTTTAGTCCGGAAAAAAAAGTATTCTCATGGAGAGATGATTGGAGATGAGGGGATGGTCAGAGACGATGAAATGGTAAAAGTAGAAATAGCGGATTTTGAGAGTTCGAGGTTAGTGATGGGTACATCATTTTGGAGAGCACCTGAGATTTTTCAACAATCGGAGAATAGGGTTCCAAGTGCAGAAGTGACATTCACTACTATGGCAGATGTATATAGTTACGGCATGACATGTTATGAGATTGTAACAGGTCGGATCCCGTTTGATTCTGAGCATGAACCATGTACGTGGGATGAAGTTTTGAGTGGGTGCCGTCCAACTATTCCTAGAAAAGTGCCGATGTTTTTGAGGAACATTATAAAGAGTTGTTGGCATCCTGATCCAATAGAAAGGCCAAACTTTTACGAGATAGTGGAATTGCTAAAATACAAGCCAAAGATACCTAACTTGCTAGTGTGTAGTCAAAGTCATCCAACAAGTGTTGTGATTGACAATGAATTACATGAAAGTGCAACTATTATTAAGGTATATTACTTCACCTCTTTTCTTTGATATTTTTTTTGCCACATACTCCATTTGTGAATTATTATCTTTGGTTTTGTTAGTATCAATGAGTTATCCTAGATTGTTAAGATTGTAAAATTGTTGAGATTGAACAAATTGTAGAATCTGTTCAAATAGTTCTTGTTTATGGTTAGATTTGTTCAACGTGTTTAAGGTAATGATTTTTACCATCATGGAGGATAGTTTGGTTATCATTGAAATTTTGAGTCAAACATTTCCAATGTTTGTAGGTTGCACAATGGAGGCATTGTTTGTCATTGACTTTGCTTCAAGTCATGGAGGATCTAGCATGCATGGAACTGTGGACATTGAGAGCTATTACAGCGTATACAAGTGAAAAAGTTCTGTATTGTAAGTTATTATTTTTGACTTTTTTAGGTAGAGAGGTTTAAGAGAGTTCTTATAAATTTTTGGACTTCATGTTAATATCTTCAAAATGATTTTGCAACCTAACATTGTTTGATTCATGTTTTATCATAGATGTGGAGGTAGTCGATGATGATGGTGTGAAAGTATGTGATACAACTGATGTTGCACGCATTGAGAGGGTAAGCATTGTAATAGAAGGGTATCTAGTATCCATTCTACATAGTTCTTCGTTGGATTTTCATATATATATATATAATCAATGAAGTATGATATTAACAATGTTATGTGAAAAGTTTGTTTATAGTTTATTATCATTTCAATAAATTATGAAAAGAGCATTGATGGAAGTAATTGTCTTTGGTGCACAGGCTTTGAGGACGAAGATGAGAAAGATATTTCATTGGCATGGGAGTTATATAGAAAATGATGTCATCAAGCAAACTTATGTCCTAGAGATAACCATGTATGATAATCATTATTTCCTCAAATTTTTAGAAGTCTTACGCGAATTGGGTCTCCAAGTTTTCAAAGCAGAAAAATGGGTTGGCAATGGTTGCATGCACTATGCATTGCTTGTGCACGGCAAGAAGGGTTATTGTTATTCTCTTCTAAAAGGATTGGCCTCTGGATGGGTTCTTCGCTGCTATATAGTATTTCACAAGTTGGTTAGAGGGGATGTTGATATACACTTGGACAACTTCAAACGTGTTATGGCTTCGGTTTGCCCTCCAAGCATGGATGAATGTCCTTTTGAAGTGGCTTTAACTAATTCTTCTCCTGAAATGAAGTATGTTCTTCTTGAAGAAGGAAATATACATCACAAAGATGCCATAGACGTTCTTCGTCAAACAGGATATTGCCCTAGTTCAAGTTCTCCGCAATGGGTTGATACATCAAGGCTTTCAAGTAGACAAAAACCTCAACATGAGAAGGATCTGGTGAAGTTCAGAGGTTTACCTTTATTTTTCAAGGTTATTCCTCAAACTCAATCTTGTCTTGTATTCTCATTGAAATTTGATGAATGTTTTTCTTAATATTCTGGTGTGAGTTTCTCTTTGAGATGAAGTGGCATCTACTAATGCTATCTCTTAATACGTGAAGTACAAGTGACAATGTCAGTCTATGTAAGGATATGATTGTATTGTAGGTTCTAGTACGAGTAAGAAAATCAAGGGGTTTAATTGGATGTTGAGTGATGTGCAGATTGAATACGGAGAAGTTACTTCGATCTGTCTAAGACGGAGGGCTTTACAGAGGGTACTATTTTCATCAAAGTGGGAGAGTTTCAAGTCAAGAGTCCGAGAATTTACTTAGATCTCAGGAAGACAAGATTCTCAAGGTCTACCACCATATCAATAGAGCATGCTTTATTTTGTTAGTACTTTGAATTCTCACATTGTACTAATTTTTCCAATTTATCTCTCATATATTAAATAAATACTTGTGATCACTTCGGGGTGATGTGTTTGAGGGTTCATGTATTGCATATGATATAATTTTGTGGTTATTCCACCTTATAAGTTTACATTGTAGCCCAATTCCACCTGTAGGTATGGAAATGATAAGTAGCTAACGTAAACTGAGGGGAGACATTAGAAAGTCCTATAAGATCCACCTCGTTTTCCACTTAGTGAATATGAATTTAGAATCTGCAAATAGGTTATTGATTATGGTGGTGTGAGCAATGATTGGGAGATATGTCAGTCTATTATAAATTAGCTGAACGAAGTTGTCAAACTTACCATTTCAATTTAAAAGAATTAGGATTTTGTCCAACTCATTTTCTAAATATCACTTAACCCCTAAAGATCGAAGAAAGCCGAAATGGCTTTTGGTATTTCCGCAAGGAAAAATATCAGCCAACTTTGGTCACTATAATATCAAATTTGGAGAAAAATTAACGGTTCAAATTTGACATATGAGTAAAGGGACAAGTTAACATGAAAATCCTACAGTTGGATCTTTTAATGGATGCTTCGATTGAGTTTTTTTGGGCATGAAGTAGAAGAGGGTCCTTTGTGGTAATTTAGACAATTTTGTATCAAGGATCTTTAGGGGTTAAGTATCATATGGGTACCATCCAAGTATCATATGGATATTACTCAAGTATCATACAGTTATGAGTTAAGTATCATGCGGGTATCATATGGAATTAATGAATAATTTTATGAAGAAAGAATAATAGTTGGATTGTGTTAAAAACTTCTCGAACAATGGGTGTGAGCATATGTGTTTCCACTTAAGGTCTTATACATAGTGTTTTATATGTAAAGATGGGTGGATGGTTAGTTCATTTTCACCTCCAATACTTGTAGAGTTGTTTGCGATTTGATCGCAACAACACAAGAGTTGTTGATTATCTTTACATGAAGATTAGCGTTCACTACCAAATGTTATCCATTACACTATTTTTCAACTCTTTTGATATTTGTGTTCACGTTTGGTCGCCTTTGCAATCAACTCTCCTTGTCTTTTCTTCAAGCAACCAATAACACCAATTCCAAAAATTCTTCCACTTGCCAAAAAATTTGCATGCTCTGACAATTAGTGTTATGTTTTGAAAATTAGTGTTGTAAAACCATGGTGACTTTGTATTTAGAGTTATAGTTCGCAAATAACATTTGTAACACTATTCAACAACTCTTTTGTAGTAAAAATATTTTCGCATTTCTTAGGTTGTTTACAAGTGCACAAAGTTAAGGTGAGTTAAGGTAAGTCACGTATTATTCTACAAAAGATCTAAGTTTCTGTTGGTGCTCCTTTATTAATAAGGCAACTTCATCTGTGCATCCAAAAGCATCTGTATTCATACTCAATTTGTTGTGCGTCAGTAGGAATGATTATAAACATATTTCAAGAAAAAATTTAAAAAACTCAGAAAAATAAAAAATAAAACATTCCACGCACCAAGGGTGTACCAACGTTTGCGTCAAAAAACTCTGAAGATGAAATTTGACTTTGCATTTTTCTCCTCATACACTTTATACTCAAGAAAATATCCTATAAAAATCTTGGGCAAAAATGTTGATCTTAACCCCTTCATCCAAGCTGTTTTGGGTTTTTTGGATAGTTAGGGGATAAAACCATACTTTGTGTACTTAAAAGCAAGATCTTGTATTGAATAAATGCCACATGGTCTAAAATCCTTCCTAGTGTATACGAATGACCCAACATACTATCTTAGATGTATATTAGAATTCACCACATAGACTTGACTTGATTTGGCATCCAAACCTAAGTCACTTGAATTTTGTATAATGTGTATATGCACGTGTAGGTGTCCTCTTAATACAAAATAGAACGAGTTTATATTTGCAAATGGGGATAAATGAGTAGTTTTCAAAAGTATTAAATTTTCTTGGCTTGTAGATGTCCCAAAATACAACCTCTTGGCAGTGGGCATCATAATTTCATAAGTGGTAGAACACTCTTTAGACTTGCCTATCCACCCACTTTGAAAACGGTGGTGACATTGTGAATCTAATAAAAAAATGACATAACTATCATCACCCTATATATACAATGATGCAATGGTGAAAACTACCATGGTATTACAAAGGAAAAATAGTCCAAAACTAGACCCTTCACACCCAAATCTATTCCATGTTTACAAGCATCTTCGACTGAATTAAGCTTTCTACCACAAAGACAAGAATCAAACCAGAATCCAACCACGCAAACAATGTTGAAATCGAACGGTGTATGAAGGAGATGGTAGTTGAAAAACCATGTATTATTCTAGTTTTACTTTAGAAACATAAGTGCAGAATTAACACCAAAAGTTTTTGGATCAAAAATCTCCCAACTACAAAGATGTTGAGATTCACCTTAAAATCTCACTTATGTAAAAAAAAATTCCCAAAAAACTTTTGTACATTCCACATAATTGTTTTGCAAGCTCCAGGTATGAAAACTTTGTGTTTATTACACAAAACAGACTAGATTTGGGACCCAACCCAAGTGATCTCATTCAAAACGGGCTTTGGATAAAAAAATATGACTCTCCCAAGTTTCTGCCACAAGAAACTCATAAAAATATCTCAAAGAATGAAAAGCCAACTTTGTAATAGTATAATGGAACAACATTTTAGCTCATTCAAGAGGCACAAAAACAGCACTCGAAGCATAAACAATCGTTTGTTCCTGTTCCTGAAAGAAAGTAGCATTGGCTCAACAAAATGTACCCAGTCCTTCATTACTTCTTGGCAAGCTTCTTGAGAAGCTCAGCATGTGGAAACGCTTCCTTGTCAATATAATACAGGTTGCCATTGGCTTCGAAGGTGACGGCAGGCCGCTGGGTCAAGGGAGTGCGAACATCCGACAGATTCACACTGCGCTGCAATGGAGTGGCATTCCACGACAGGATTTCGATCTGCATCTCGTTCGATCCTGGCGTCCACGTGAGGCGGCGCACATACGGGCTCGCAAACCAGTGCAGAGCTCCTGTTGTTGTGGCACTCAGCATCACCATCAGCGACGCCATGGCTCCCTTGGCTATCACCGACATCTCCGGAGCTGTGAAGAATGTCACAAACGGCCCCCCTGCAAGCATGGAACCATCACATCACTTGCATTTCAATCTTGAGCTAAACCTCGGATCCAACAAGCTATATCTCCTCGCAAAAAACCTCTCTGCATTGATAAACAGGACATGCTTACAACTTCAGCATGATATTCTTTCCATAGCACTTTCGGTGTTGGTTCAAGGATCCGTTTTGAAGGTGAACCACAAATTATCCAGCACATGCGGTTTCATGTCCAAAACTTCTGCTACGAGACTCAGCTTTAACAAGATATATTTATGTTCATTCGTAATAAAATCCTCGCTGAATTGATAGGAAGGATATGTATACAATTTGAACATAAGTTTGCTCGTTGACATGTTAATTAATCCATGTACAGAAGTTTGCACGATGCGCTCTAAGTCCAAACCCATTCATGTTCCGGTGAAATAATGTCCTCGTTGGATTGGTAAAATGGATATGTTAGAAACTATTCTTAGTGCTTGGTTCAAGGATCCGTTCTGAAAGTGTACCATAGACCATTCAACACATTGAGTTATAATAATGGATGCCTGATTGGAAGTAACAATATTTTGGTGCTGCGTTTTGACTTTCACAGTTTCGAAGCTAAATAACATCTAAACCCTAAAACTGGATCTTGTCATACTGCAAAGGAGTACTTACCGACAACTGAAAGGCAGCAAGTGGTGAGCGAGAGGAGCTTCACACGTCTAAGAGTGTCTGCCATGACACCCTCGTAGATGACAGGAGCAGCTTTCTCCACGGGCTTCTCCTCTTCAGCAGGAACGGAGCGATTCAAGCCTTTGTAGTTGGGTGATATTTGAGTAGCCCATCGTTGCTGAAGTAAAGCGTTAGATACGTGGCTCGTGGGGTACAACGCAGCTCTGCTGTATGCTTGCCTCCAGCCTTTCACAAACAAGACATCACACATCAGCTTCCATTTCAGAGCTCCCAAGCTTCTACAACTCAAGACTGAATTGCAGCAACATTCGAACCTGTCTCAATACTCGTACTCCGCAGACAGTGAACACGAGGAACCTAAATACGACTGATCCAACAAATTTACATTCAAAATTCCTGCTATTTAAAACCGGTCATGCCACAATCACTAACATATCAGAGAGCCCAATTTCAAAGTCTCTCATATTCCGCAACGATTTGGCAGCCATAATGCAATAATGTACACAACAAAGCGCCGATCAGAATCTCCATAACCTAATTTGCACGCGATCCAGAGGTGAAAGTAAATACCTGCTCTGATCAGAGCAGCACCCACCATCGCTGCAGCTCCTATTTCTCGCAACTCCAAACACAAACGGGGTTCTGCCTTTCTCACAGGGTTTTAGGTCCTCAAAAGCCCGAATCGGAAAACCCCAACAGGTGCCACATGTCGTCACATGGCAGGCCAAACGCTCTACAGATCTGACGTGGAAAATACACTTCACTAAACTTACGGTACCGTGGCTGAAAAGAATCCCATATCCTCTAATCAAAGCAAAAGGTTCTGCAAGAGAAACTACAAAGCAAGTTTGCGGTGCGAAACAACAAACTGATTGCTATGATGGTGCCAGAAGAGATATAGGAAGGGTTGCGTCCAATGGAAGTTCGCCACGTCAAGCATACAAGAATCGGAAGTGCAACGCCAAAGTTTGCAGTGGACCCCGCGGTGTCAGAAGAAAGGGCTTTAGCAGGATCGAAGCTTCAATAGGCAGGGAATGGAAAAGAGCGCTTGTTACGGTCCATCAAAAATTTGTTAAGGTCCAGCAGCAGTCTGTGATCATGGCAGCCGCTGCGAAGGTCGCCAGGCGCGTCCCTCTCATTAAGTTCCCGAATCGCAAAGCCGGCGAGACCCAAGGCGCCCAAGGTATTGGTTCTTTTCTCTCTCAATTGATTACAGGGCTCGATATGGTGGCAGTTTTTCATGTTTTGCGCGTCACTTAGAATCCCGACTCTGCTCTTTCGATGCTGCCAGTGTTGCACTTTCTCACTTTTTTTGAACATTGAATCGCTGGTGCAATCTGGACGAGTTTGATGGTCTTGATTGTTTAGGGTTTGAACAGTCTTCCGGATCGCTAAGCAGTTTTGGGTAGCTCAATGGACACTGTTGTGAAATTCTTGTATCAGAGACACGAATTGTTGTTGCTCTTTGACGGAATGCTTCGAGGTTCTGTAGTGATGTTGGACTTTGAGCAATGATCAGTGGCAGGTCGAAACAATTTTTATGTTGAATTGTTGTTGCATCACGTTTTAGTTATGTTTTCTGAATGTTTTTAACTATAGATATATGGTAGGTTGGAGGATTGGGGTTTCTGTTTAGATGGATTTTGTGAAATGTTGTTAGTGTTCAGTTGAAGCTTGATGCAACTGGTATTGTAGTTGATATGCATCAGACTCGTATTAAATCGATGGTGTGGACGATTAGGGTTCGGAAACTCTTCTCGTTTTCACTTGCATTCGTTTATGTCGACGAGAACCAATTTAGGGTTGGAAGACTTAGGTTTGTATTTCAAAGAATTGTTGTGTACTTTTGAGTAACGCAGAGGAATAAAGTATTCTTGCTCGATTGCTTCGAATGACAGAGAGCACTTTGCACTTTGAGCATTCGATCAGTGACAGACTGAAACAACTTTTAAGTAAATTGTTGTTGCGTCACATTCAGGTTTGTTGTTTTTGAATGTTCTTTCCTATAGATATATGAAAGGTTGGAGAATTGGGGTTTCTGTTTCGATGAATGTTGTTGAATGCCTGTATGCCGTCAAGGGATCAGTGATATAACACAGAGGTTTGAGTTATAGGTGCTCATGACAGAGATATTGCACTTTGAGCTACAATAAGTGAAAGAGTGAAACTATTGCAACAACAAACTTGTGTTGCATTTGAGATGTAGCACATATACTGAATGTTTTCTACGATAGTAGCATGATGCGATGCGGTTAATTTCTTTAAAACTTTTAGACTCCTGTAACTGATTGAGTGTTGTTATACTAGCAGCTGCAGTGAATCGAGCCTCAGGTGGAGGACAGAGTCAACCTATGAGCCAAGCTTCATTACCGTCTGGCACAGCTTCTAGTCAGCCTCCGAGAACCAGAATGTCGGAGGAAGAGATTGAGGCCATTTTGGTATGTTCACCACCCTCTCTTCCATGATGCCATAACTCAAATCTTATTGACATCTGAAGGAAACGAAAGTCGCTTCGAATTGTTTGTTTTATGTCGTATGGCCCAACGTTTCCATATGACTTATCTCAGTCTTGAAGAGATGAGACAGCCTTAACACTGTAGGAGATAAACAGTCTCAACTTCGTTATGGCATTGGTACGATTTAAGCCATAAAGATCCTTGATGCAGAATTGCCTAATTACCAAAAATAACCTTCTACTTTAGTCCTTATAAAGTACAATCTAAGCATTATTCAGAAGACCCCAGTGTGAGATCTTAAAGTCGAGTTGAAATTTTACTCACATATCAAATTTGAACTATTGATTCTTACAATGGTAATAGTCAAAATCGGCTGAGTTTTTTTCCTATGCGAACCTCAAAAGCCATTTTGGTTTCTTGGATTTTAGAGGTCAACTCTGTATAGGATATTATTGAAATAACACAGTTTCCGTGCAATATTCGACAACTTTGTTATGGCATTCGGATGATTTTGTTGTGGAGTTTCAATGCATTTTTCTGCTTTTAAACGTTATGATAAGGTTCATTTGTTCATTATTGTTATAGCTATCATAGTATAGTAATGAATTTGATGATTATTGTTATAGTTATCATAGTTTAGTAATGAATTTGATGAATATTGTTCTAGGTATCATAGTATAGGAATGAATTTGATGGTTGTGTAGGTGGTTTGTGGTACAGATTGGTCTTCATATGGACATGGGATCAATCGTTTTAACATGTGGATATTGTTTGCTTGCTTGCAGCTTGGAGGTGCAGCTCCATGAATTTTGAGAGATGGACTATCTTTGAGATGTAATCCATTCGTAATGCCTTCCTACTTCGCAACTTGGGGAAGTGGTTGTGTTGATTAGTGTTACATTAATTATTACCATTACAATTGCTGGGAAATGATGTGTGTACAATCTTATTGACTTAGTACTGTAATGTTCTGGTACCTCAACGGATGCAATTACTCAGTGGACCAATTTCGTAAGCTTTGTATCCAGCAATTGGAAATCCATCATGCTCTTTATGTATCATAATTTTTTAAGTTGTGGTTTAAGATTTAGGTTTTTTTGCACCTTTCAGTAATATTTAGTATGCACAACTGGGTATTTTGGGTTTCAACGCACTTGAACTGTTCATCATTATGATTCTTATGCTAATTGGGTGCTAAATTTATCTGTAAACCCCAAGCTCATGAAGTACCTATTTCCATAATTACGAGAAATTTTAGTTGCAAGTATGTTCTACGTGGGCACTAATATAATGACTAGAATTGGATATGATGAGTTGATTTTTTGAGAAATAACTTGACATCCAAATTCTTATGGGTAAAATGTCTTATTTGATTATCATACAATTGATCTACAATATATTCATATATGCTCTTCACTTTAACACCCTCGAGCAATAACCCCACATCGTTTATTTGCAAGCTTATATGTAATTACCTCCTAGTACATCCTGCATGAACTAAGGATCTCTTACTTAAAATTTAAATCTCCATATTCATAAAGTCAAGATTTTAGTACTTTGTTGAACACTTCTTTGAGCATTAAGGTGATAATGCCAACCCTTCGTGCCTTGCACGAGCAATCATTGTGGCTGTTGTAATCATTGCGATTGGAGATAGTCTTTAGAGAAGACTTTTGAAAATTTAGAGAACAACATGTGTTCATTGATTGTGAATATCGCTACGACAGAAGTATGCTAAGATGACATTTTTTTTTAGCAAACTTCCTATGCTTGTGGAATAGCTTTCTCATTATCATCCTCAAAGTCTCTGAAACAAAGAACATTAATATCACTCGTGCTATTTTCACTGCTTATTTATATAACATAGAAGATTATGTAGTAAACAACAATGTAGAATAGATACTAGAGCGAATTTTGTATCAATGCTTACCTTCTCATTGCGCCCAACAACATTTGGATCACGAAATGTCTAACTTCAAGGCATGAGAGTCTACCATAATTCCTTTAACTATTAAAGACAATATTTCAATTACATATGGAAAATAAAGTAGACATACATTAGAGCTAATTGATTAGGTGAATTACCTAAACAATAGGTGCACTTCCATGGCTTTCATTGTCAATTACAACACTTGTTGGATGACTTTGCCTGTACTCTAGGAAGAAAAAATCATTTGGCTTGTCCATTAGCAACTTGCATATCTTGTAATAGTGTTGCCTAATTGGGTCTAAAGAAAAGTTTGATTATTCACATGAAATTCATATACGAAGACCAACTTTTACGGTATAGAAGGTATGTGAAAATAAAGCATGTAGAAAATGCAAACGTGAGACTGTGCCTTGGTACCGTCTTTACAGATACAAAACAGAAAACTCGAATTTTTTTGTTGAAATTTTAAACTTTCTCCGTCCCAATTGTTTTAGGGCACAGTTTTGATGTTATATCAGAAAAATTGCACTTTTGGGCGTGCGGTAGTAGTATTTTTGAACTTTGAGAGTGAATATCTCCTGATGTATGAAGAAATTCGAAACATGAATGATCTTGTTAAAAAGGTGTGAGATACGAGACAGAATCATGGATAAATGATCTAGGAATACTAGTGATGAACGCAAACAAACAAGATAGAAAAATCACGGCAAAATATATAAAAGAATGTTCCAAAAAAGGCTCTATCCAAATACAAACACTTATATGAAAAAAGTTCTAAAATAATAAACAGTAAAATACTCAAAAACCAAGAAACACCACCCATTAGACTATATCACAAATGGCAGTAACAACATACTGACAAGCCCATAATTCATTGCTAATGAAATATACATACAACAATTAATTATTAATAAACCCATCGTTATAACATGTTACCACCTACCAAACCAACCTCTAGAGTGCACATCTGGAGTCACACAATAGCCATAGCATGACCTAGAAGGCTTTGTAATAAATAAAAGGGGAGACCCAAAAAACTCCGCTACATACATATTTTGACCAAGAAGCTTTCTAAATTTGCTTAAAATAAATTGCAAAAATCAAAACCCTAGGACGATACTGAATACCTATTCTATCTTGAAGAACATGCCTACAAACTTTCACCACTGACATCTTATTATCATATTTCAAACATTGCTATATACAAAAACAAATTTTCGTATCATGGGAAAGAAGCCTTATATAAAAAAAGGTGACCCATCTCAACTATCAAACCATAAACCTATAAGGCTAGCCAACACTACATACAAATTCTTTACAAGTACATTAACATCAATACTCTCAACATATGGAGAAAAACACCATGTCAAAAGATGCACATCTAAACAATTACAATAACTAATAGCGGCTTTAGAAGATGCACAATTAACAATGCAAGAATGCAAGATACATACTTATTCTAAATAAATTTCAAAAATGCATATGGCTCAATTGATCACGCCCGTCTACTAGCCATTAGCCATAATGAAAGATTTAGGATACCGAGAGGATGTAGTAATACTAGTAGGAGATATCTACCTTTTAGTCTAAGAATACTTTTATTCTTGAATACTTTGGCTGAACACAAAAATATCCATACAAAGAGGCACAATACATAGAGATACTCTTAACCTATATCTCTTTCTCATTTTTCTAGAACCACTTATACGGTGGCTACAAAGAGGAAATATGGTTAAACCTTAGGTACCTCAAAAACTTCGATAAGTACAGCACGGTATGCGGATGATCTTGCAATCATAACAAACAAAATTCCCTCACTAAGAAGGCAACTCAATGAATGGACAACTTCTAAGTAGATATCTTTGCTAAGATGGAATGTAAATGATAAGTAATTATGAGGGGTTATGTTGAATTTGATATCAAAATAGCATGGTGTGCACAATTGCACAACCAATGACCTTGAACAAGGTGATGTAAATTAGGTGTGAATCCCAGCTTACCGAAATTCCTTTCTAAAAGTTTATTTTTCCCAACCAATTAGAGCTCTTGCAAATTCAAAACTAATTAAGAAATGATTTATTTTATTAGGCTTTTAAAAATTATTGGATTGAATAATGTTTTTTAACAAGAATGCAAGGACGCCTTGTCCAAAGTCAAATTCAATTTCAAGATGAACCCCCAAAGGCAAATGGGCCTCAAATTGCGAGAAAGTTTGAGAATTGGCAAAAACTACCCACTTTCACTTTTGATGCAAGGTGAAAGTTTTAAATTTTGATACTTTTAGGTATGCAACTTAAATTGTATGTGTATATCAAATTTCATATTCAAATTCCGATTAAACCTTAGAAACACTTTATACACAACTTACTAACATATTATTTTCCTTTTTTCTTTGTTATGTTTTAACACTCTTTATACTATTCATTACTAGGGATTAAGGTCAGAATATTTTCGTTCAATACTGATTCAAATTTCAACCGTTGGATATTTGTCATTTGTGAGATCACAACATTCAAATTTTCAGTAGAAGTTTTTTTGGCATTGCCCGGGAAACTTGGTGCAAATGGGCCAAAGGGCAAGTTGCTGATTGTTACCCCAAACATGTTGCTCATATTTCCATGTAGGCAACTAAGTTGTCTAGGCGTGTGCAAAAAATTACATCTTGATTTCCTCTTTTAGAACCTTCATCAAAAATATTTTCTACGTGAAGGTTAGAAATGTCACTTTGTGTTTGAAATAGGATAAACTCATGTGTAAGCATGGGAATTTAGAACTATAAAAATGTGAATGGTGAAAGTATACCTTTGTAGTTTTGTGAATTTTTGGCACAATTTGTGAATAAAAATTGTAAGATCTCAATTACTTATGAATTTCTAATGCTATACTAGTGAAAATTGAGAAATAACTTTAAAGGGCAGCTTAGCAAAGTCGGGCCCTTTCTTCACCCCTTTCAATCCCATAGCAATAAATGGCCAAACATGTCAAATGGGAAAATGTAGTCATGACCACATGCCATATATGGCGATGAATTGTCACATACATTGATGGGCCTTGCCGGAATAGCCACTTTTTGGGCGTAAAAGAGCCACCTCCGCAATAAAAAAAGAACTATAGTACTAGTTAAAGGCCATAATACCAATAATGAGAATATCATTATGCAGTGGGTATCAGGCTGTGAGCTTCAATGGGCATCACTATCATCGGAGCGAGCAAGCCTTGGCCAGCTTACTATAGATGATTCCAATTGTGCATTTACAGAGTTAGGTGAACAATCGCCTCTCGGATCTCAAACCTCTAAATTCAATTTCTCAACACTTTATGAAAACACTGCACATTTTTTGGTCAATAAACCAACAACATTGTCATACAATTGAGTGCCAATTCAAGTGTACCCCCATGAAAATAAGCACTAGAAGGAACAATCATATGATAGTGGAGATTGTATTGGCTCTCTTTACTAGTACATATTTGGTTATATATGCAAGAAGGCAGGCCATGTGCTTGCGGCTCTATAGTAAGGTGTTCTTTAAATTGCTCAATTTTCAGCACTGCAAATCTACAAGGATACTATCAATTCAAGCAATGTTTGTACAGGGAGAAATCATCACAAAGATAGAGCAAGTGGAATCATCAATTTTGGACTCTTCTACAATGAATTATGAATTTTTGAAATTGGAAATAGAGGTCCAAAAATTATGATACCACTTGCTCAACCTTTCCACAAATTTTCCCATGCATGAAAACAACTTGCACTGGAATATTCCCTATAGATTTCCCGTGCTGAAAATTGAGCCATTATTGAACACCTTACTATATGTAAGCAAGGAGTCGTGGTCGCAACCTCTAAGTAGAGGTTGTCAGTGTAGATAAAGGATGGCTTTTCATCTAGACTAGAACATCTCTCTCGCTCTTGCTCACCGAGCTCTCTTCATTTCAGAAGGAACCAGTTTCCCCTTGTCCGGTGGCCATCGGGATATTAGCATTACGAACGGACACTTCATTCACGCCGGCTCCTTAGAAAGGGACCGGAGTTTCTATCTATCTATTCAGAAGGAATTAGGGTGGGATGGATTTTAAACCAGTACCCTGGTTCGAGGTGCATGCCATTCACTTGTAAACACCCAAAATTGGGTATTAATAGCAATGAATTCTAAAGTTTTTGGGGACCCATTCAATATCTCAGAAGTGTATCTGTGTAAAATTTGGATTATGTCGTTTGTATTTTGAGGTAACCAATTCAATGATCATTTGAGACTTACTTTGGGCTTAGGTAACTTAGTCATGTGATAATGATTTGGTGCCAAGACGAATTACATTCGTGAATGTCCACAAGCTTGGAAAATTTAATGGAAAAATAAGGACACTACTGATTCTTACCTATGACTTATCGTGTTTGGATTTCAGAGGGAACCTATGCATTCATATCAAATCATACATATTTCAAGAACTTGTAGTGTGCTTCTTTCTTTTCCTCTTATGTATAAGAAGATTTTGACATGAGATTAAACATAACACTTAATCCATAAATTAAGTTACCTATCAATTTGACTTTTCTTAATGATGACTATGCTATTGAAGAACCAATTTGATGGTTAAAGATTTACTTGTACCTCAAAATACCCAAGATGAACGTTAAGGATTGTAGTACATAAGGTCTAACACTTCGATACATACATAGTCCCAATACTTGGTGAAGTTTGTTTCAAATTCCCTAAAGTATTCAGAACTAGATTATGTAGTATATTACTGCGTGCGTTTTTAGTAAAACATCACTGATTTGAATCATTATTCATACAAACATAAACATTTCTAACACATGTAAGACGTCCAATATTTTGAAGTAACCAAGACATGAATTAATCCCCTAAAGTTAACTGAGGCCATATGCTTGTCGTTTAGGGTTTGGTCAACATATATGACTTACCATTTTTAGATCACATGAAGTTGAATTATTTTGCAAGTTGGAATTTTTTCCATACCTCTCCCAAAAGACATTTCATGCCTGAAAATTGTTCATACTTCAGGAGATATTCATGGTCAAAGTTTCAAAAAACTATTTGCAATCTGCCCAAAAAGTGCTCACACTATGGTATATTCTCATTTATTCTCAAAATCTATCCAAAATGGATCAGATCATGGTAACTTTTAAGGTTCACCAAAAATAGATATGTTACTTTTATTCAAGTTTAGTTTTTTTCACATGTAGAAAAGGTAGTAAGGGATGATCTCACCGTTCGGATTTCCAATCCAAATTTCTTTTTACATGTTTTTGTTGACAAAGACTGGGTGATAATATGGTTGGCGTACCCAAAAAGGTTGTCTCATGAACAATTGCACTCTATACTCGTGTGTCAAACATATCCATTTTTAAACTGTAATACAATAAGACTTCATTAAATGTGGTTTTAGTTGTCTATACTCATAATGTGTCAAGAAAAAGAATATAGAAACTTTAAAAAATATTTTGAATTTTGATTTGATTTTTTAGTTGAAAAAGTAAGTTACGTCTTACTAACCTAGAATCCATAGAATCAAGCAAATGAAATTTCGACCATTTTTATTTTAATATGATTTTTGAATGTGACCTACATCTTCTTGTTTAGAACACAAAATATTTTATTTAATTTTTAAAAAATTAAATCATTGTGCGCGGGAACTCCTGCAAATCCCAAAATTAAGCATTTTTCCCTCATCTATGAATGGATCCCAAAAAAAAAAAAAAAAAAAAAAAAAATTAAAATTAAAAAAAAAATCTAAGAGAAACTCTATAGGTATATATACTTTGATTTCATTAAGGTGCATGATATTTTATTTTCCATTTTAGGGTCTTTTTACTTGATTAAAATGGACAAATTAGACAAACTTTGGAGGCTTTCAATAAAAATAACCTAATTAGTGTGTCGAAAAGTGATACCTCAAGCTTACCATTGCCCGATTGGCTTTTGTAGTTGAATTTTAACATACCTCCATGTGAATAATCAAGCATCTTTTTTGGTACAATATGTTCCATGAGATTAAAAATTGCATACACGTTCCTCACTCAAGATGTAAAGAGCCAAAAGTCAAGTTTTCTACCAAAATGGTTCCTTTGGCCCTTAAAGTAGGAAATAAACCAGTTACTCTTTCAACAATAAGGGATGGAAACTTTTTCTTCAACTTTGAACATTACAATCTCGATATTGGTAAGGAATTTAAATATGAGATTTAATAGACATATACACATACAATTCAAGTACTAGGATACATACCTAAAATTTTGTCAAAATTTGAATACTTTCACCTTGCGTCCAAAGTAAAAGTGGGTAGGTTTTACTAGTTCTCAAATCTTATGACAGTTTGAGGCCCAGTAGACTTTAGGGGTTAGTATAGAAATCAAATTTGACTTCAAAAGGAAGGAAACAGTTCTAAAATTCTTGATAAAAGACGTTATTCAATTCCATATTTTCTTAAAGCCCAATCAAATAAATCATTGCTTGATTAATTTTGAATTTTGAGGAGCTCTAATTGGTTGGGAAAAGTAATCCTTTAAAAGTAAATTTGGTGAGATGGGATTCACACCCAATTTCGATCACCTTGTTTGAGGTCATTGGTTGTACTCACCATGCTATTTTAATAACAAATCCAACATAACCCCTCATATTTACTTGCCAAATACATTCCATATAAACAAGGATATGCAACTCCAAATATAACCTCCTCACTCATGAAGTCAATGCTCTAGTGCCAAGTTGAACATTTGTTTGAGCATAAAGGTGGAGATGGCCATTTACCATTCACGTTCCTAGTAAATACTCCGTTCTTTCTTTGCTGTTACTTATACACAAAGTACACATGCTACAAATGAAGTTGCCTCATAAATAAAGGAGCAACAACAAGAACTAAATTTCTTTTGAAGCCCTCCTTGCTGAATAATATGTCACTCACCTTACCCCAATACACTTGTAAACAAATCAAGAAATATTAAATGTTTCTACGAGTTGCAAATAAACCAGAAATAATTCTACATGTACTAAAAGCGGGAATGCACCCCAATTCACCCATCTTTACATCCAAACCACCTTAAATATAACCCTCACCAGATACATGTATGCTTACACCTCCATGGTTACATACCTACATGTGGAAATGGGCTACAATGTAAACTTATAAGGTGAAATAACCACAAAATCATTTCATATGCAATACATAAACCTTCAAACACATCACCGATGACCATTTACATGTATTCATTAAACAATTGAGAAATAAACATTAAATAAATTGGAAAAAAAGTACAACGGGAGAATTCAAAGTACTAACAAAAAGGAGCATACGTTGCATATATGGTGGTAGACCTTCATGATGTCGTACTCTGATCTTGAAGTAATTCCTTCAAATTCTAACTTCAAACTCCCTCGCTTTGATGAAAATAGTCATGGGGTATCCTCTGCAAAGCCCATCGTCTTAGACAAATTGAAGTAACGAATCGGCATGAAATCTGCACATTTGATAACATCCAATTAAACATCATGAGTTACCTACTCATACTACAACCTTCACGACTATCATACTCCTACTCATATGCCATTGTCATTTGTACTTTACGTATTAAGTGATAGCATTAGTTGATACTCAAATCAAAGAGAAACTCACATGATAATATTACAAAAACCTTCCAACCAACTACAATGAGAATAGAGAGTAAGATTGAGTTTGAGGAATTACCATGAAAAATAAAGGTAAACCTCTGAATTTCACCAGATCCTTGTGATGTTGAGGTTTTTGTCTACTTAAAAGCCATGATGTACTACTCCATTGAGTAAAACTTGAACCAGAGCAATATCCCGATCGACGAAGAACATCTATGGCAGCGGTATGACGTATATTTCCTTCTTCAAGAGGAACATACTCTTTGAGAGAAAATTTAGGCATAGCTTGATTAAAAGGACATGCTCTCATACTTGAAGGGCAAAATGAAGCCATAACACGCTTGAAGTTATGCAATTGTATATCAACATCCTCTGTGACCAGCTTGTGAAATACTATATAGAAATTAAGCAGCCCTATAGAGGCCATGCCTTTCAGAAGAGCATCCACACAACAACCCTTCTTATTGTGCACAAGCATTGCATAGTGCAAGCAACCATTCTGAAGCCATGCTTCGGCTTTGAGAACTAGGAGATTCACTTCACAACAAACTTCTAAAAATTTGTGAAAGTCTTCTGTTTGGCCAACAAATAAGTTATCACTGGTTATCTCAATGACATAAGTTCCCTTGATATCATCATCGGTTTGTATATACCTCCCATTCAAGTCAAATATCTTTCTCAAATTCCTCCTCAAAGCCTGTGCACCAAAGCAAATTACTCTTATAAATGCTTATTTCATAATTCATTTACATAACAATAAATCCTTCATGAACTATTCACATAACATTGTTATTTATATACTTTATTTAGATAATATAGATAAAAATCCAATCAACATCTATGTAGAATAAATACAAGATACCATTTCGAATCAATGCTTACCCTCTCAAGTTGTGCAACAACAGATGGCCCTTGAAGTCTCACTCCATTTCCGTCGCCTACCTCCAGATCTATGATATAACATGAATGATACAATGTAAGGTTGCAAAAAAATTCTGAATATATTAACATGAAGTACACAAATTTAAAAGAACTCTCTTAAACCTTCCCACTTAAAAAAGTCAAAATAATAACTTACCATACACAACTTTTTCACTTGTATGCGTTGTAGTAGCTTTGAATGTCAGCACTTCCTGCCATGCTAGGTCCTCCATGACCTGAAGCAAAGTCAATGACGAACAATGCCTCCATTGTTCAACCTACAAACATTGGAATTGTGTAAATCAAAGTTTCAGAGATAGCCCAACTAGCCTCCATGATGGTAAAAATCAATACCTTGCACACATTGATCAAATGCTAAACACAAACAAGATCTACTTGAACAAATTCGACAATGGCAACAATCTAAGATAACTCATTGATACTAACAAAACCAAAGATAATAATTCACAAATGAAATATGAAGCAAAAAAACAAATCAAAGTAAAGAGGTGAAGTGGAAGGGGTAAAGAGGAGAAGTGATATACCTTAATAATAGTTGCATATTCATGGATTTCATTGTCAATCACAACACTTGTTGGATGACTTTGCCTACACTCTAGCAAGTTAGGTATCTTCTGCTTATACTTGAGTAATTTCTTTATCTCGTTAAAGTTTGGCCTTTCCTTCGGATTAGGATGCCAACAACTCTTTATAATGCTCCTCAAAAACAACGGCACTTCACTAGGAAGAGTTGGACGATGTCCACTCAAAACTTCACCCCATGTACATGGTTCATACTTTGGGTCAAATGGAATGCGACCCGTTACAATCTCATAACACGTCATGCCGTAACTATATACATCTGTCATAGTAGTGAATGTCACTTCCGCACTTGGAACCCTATTCTCCAATTGTTGAAAGATCTCAGGTGCTCTCCAAAATGATGTACCCATCACTAACCCAGAGCTCTCAAAATCAGCTACAATTACATTAATCAATTTATCATTTGTAACCATCCCCTCATCTTGAATCATGTCACCACAAGAATACTTCCTAGCTAGAACTAGCACATTGGAGGCTTTCAAGTCCCTGTGTATAATATTATGCTTGGTGTGAAGTGTGTCCATATCTTTGGCTATTGTCAACATCAAATCGATGGCTTGTTCAAAGCAGAAAGGGCCATCTGCGGAACACCTTCCTTTCATTTGACGATCAATCAATAACCGCAAATCACCCCACCGTCTCAACATCACGAAGGCAAACCTTCCCCTCAACGGCTCCTCCTCCAACAATATTCCTCCCAAAATATTAAAATGCGGCACATCGTACCCATACCGATTCTAGTCCAATTCCTAGTCCGCATATAATTGGAGCGAGATGACAACAACCCAATAGGCCATTGCGCTTGAAATGCTTGGAGAGGAACATCGCCCTTCATCACCTTCACCGCCATATGAAACTTACCATCCTCTCCTATACGAGCTTCATATATATCCGCTTGTGCTCCATGGCTGATTTTCTTTCCCAATCTTATCGATCGTCCCCAACTTAGGAAGAAACCACCATATTCAGTGTTTTTCTGCAACTGAGCGAAGTACTCAAAGTTGTCTTCAGCTGACCAGTTCGAGGAAGTCGAGGAAGTCGCGGACTCATCCAACTCGCTAAAGTGACTAGTTTCCGAAAATTCCATCTCGGAATCAGTTTGACAACTGAAGTAAGTTGTCGGTGCTGACGGGACCAACGGACACGAGGAGGGACCCGCCATGATTACGGATATTTTTACACAAGAAGATCCTTGCTTTCGCACAAAATCCTTCGATGTCACCACTGCACCAATCACAGCAGGTTTCTCGTACGTTCAACTTTACGAATGACTCTCCACGTTGTACCTGTTAATTCAAACAACTCCAGCTTGTCATACTTATAGTGAATTCAGAGTTGCAAACGAGGTTGAGAAGCACTACATCCGGTCTATCTTCTGCCGAAGCACATACAGACATGTGATTAGGTCCCAGTCGCAAGATGCCCTGCAACAACAACCTAAGCTACTACATCACACTTCCACTAAAACCAGTCACCTTCGGTGACCGGCTTTCGATAACTTCACACACCACAAAATGAGGGGCTCATCTGTACTCGAGGATGCAAATGAAGCCGGTGCAAACTAACGAAATCAGTTACAATGGACATTATTTAATGACAAACAACGAAGATAAGATCAACCGAAAGACTTCCATGCTTGCAAGCACCGACGTTGAAGAATCGACTCATGCAAGCCGCCAGATCCAGGTTTGGAAGGGAGTACAAGAAGTTATTTTCTATGATCGGTTGAACTACATTGTACCAAATTATGCAGCATACAGAAAGAAATGACAGCTCATGCGAACGGGATTAAAATCTATTAAGTTGTAGATTTTGGGTTGAAAACATTGCTTATTTTCTTGGGAGTGGTGCCCCAAAACATTGCCCAAGTAAGCAAGCCCCAAAACATTGCCCAAGTAAGCAATGTTTGCACAAAAAGCAATGTTTGTAACATTACAAATCCCCCTCTTTTCTAGGAGAAGCTCGGAGACATGGACCGTTCTGTGCCACACCATCTCTGTTAGCCGACCTAGTGCATCTAAGCCAAACATGCACATTATGCTGTGACTAGCTGATTTGGCAGCACATTCAAAGGCATGCATGTCGACCTTCCACGGCAACAAACCCGAAAGGATCCGCCCTCGACAAAAGTTGTACACGAAGAAATAGAGAACGAAAGATTGTTTACAAGAGCTGTCCATTACCGACACAAAAAGTGACGATCGACTTTGTCAAATGCCGGACAATGCATGTGTACTTGTTGATACCGCGTCCACTGCCTGCTTCTGCAAGCAAAGGCAATAAATGAAACAAGGAAGAAATTACACTCAAAGTTGGGCTTTCAACCATATGAGGTCAATGGCTGTGGAGGGAGGAGCACTTCTTTCTCTCTTGCTCTTTTAACTACTCTTGCCAATAAACGACTAGTATGATACTTAGGGTGTTCTCACACGCAAGCGGACCAAAGGATCAAATTCGCAAGTGAAGCCTACATAGTCGAAAGAAATTCGAAAGAAATTGCTCATCAATTTAACACCAAATCAATAACAACCACAAGACTTCCACGCTTGTAAGCACAGACAGTGAAGATTCAACTCGCAACATGCCACCAGATCGAGGTTTTTAGCTTTACAGAAGTTTACGCCTTCCAGAGTTCACGATCGGTTCAAGCAACAGGAAATGATACCGACAATCACATTTCAGAAGAAAAACGAGACTCGGTCCCTAAGAAAGCAGGACTTAACCATTCAACCCAATCTTGAAAAGCTCTGGATAGATTTGTTACCGGTGCAAGTGTAGATCAAGTTATGCAGTAAGTGAGCTTCGATTCAGTTGGAGGCACGAACCATGCTGCGCCACACACGTTGCTGAGAGCTCATATAACCCTGGTGGAACAAACGATCTAGTGTGCACTCCGAGCAACGCACAATTCTAGTCCTTGAAAAGCTGATGCTACAGCACACCCAAAAGCACGATCGATCATCTACGACAACAAACTCGAAAGACCGTCTCCAGTAAAAGCCATGTGCACGAAAGAGAGAGAGAGAGGGATACGCTTTGTGGGTGCCGTTTACACACTAACCGACAAGCAAGTGGTCCGTCCATTGTAAAGCTAGAGACAGTTGTAACCGCCTATTTGCAGACTTTTACCATATGTACACCACGTTTGTTCCGATATGAGTGGAAAATTGATTATTTGATTCTAATGTACCGTTTGTTAACTTCATGGTCGGTTACTTCACTAAATTTACCTTTCAAAACAATAAATAAATAAATAAATAAATAATAATAATAATAAAACTCAATGCAGATTATTGTTGTCCTAAACTTATATAATTGATGATTTAGCACCAAGGCTACAGAGACTATGGAGTTCTTTCAGTTGTTGCTATATATATTTATATAGGTTAAGGTAACTTGCTCAAGGATGGTTGAAGTGTAAGCATGGCAAGTTTATAGTGAAGTTGGTTCTTCAAATAATTATTGTGTATGGGTAAAGTTTTTAGAAGATTAACCCCTAACTCTCCTTAAAACCCGAAACGGGTTTTGGAGGTTCCCGCAGGAGAAAAACTCAGCCAACTTTGACCATTATAATCTCACAAATGAGGAAGAATGAACGGTTCAAATTTGGTATGTGAGAAGAATGTCAAGTGAACTTTGAGATCTTACGGTTGAAACTCTTAAAGAATGCTTGGATTGAGATTTTCTGAGCTTAATCAAAGGAAGGTCAAATTTTGTGACTTAGACCGTTTTTCAACAAGGAGAGTTAGGGGTTAAAGATACTGAAATCAAAAAAATTGGGCCCATATAGAATTTGTTGTGAATTTTTGTAGTTGAATATGTAGTTGAATATGTAGTTGTTCCTAAAATGGTGAATTCTAATTTGTTTCATAGGTCAACCCTCAAAGTTCACATGTTTACCTAAATATGGATAGTCCACAGTTTAAAAATTAATTCCTAAAAGCGCCGAATGTTGGAAGATGGCATTTAGGATGGAAGGTAGCTACTTTGGAGAGCCATAATCTCTTCATCTAGGGTCCATTTTGGATGAAATTTCTTGGGTTGAGTCCCAAATCTAGTCTAGTTTGTGATGGTACAAATTGCACACCCATGTACAAATTATGAATAAATGGCATGCATTTTAATTAAGGCAGCTCTTGTTTGAGTTCTCAAACATGAGGCATGTTTTACCATTTGCAAGCGGATTATGTGAAATCAAAAATATCTTTTTATAAGCATGATCTTGACCCCTACAGGTCCTTGGGGTATTTTTAGGCAAAAAATCATTCTTGAGAAAAGTGACATAGATGAAAATAAATATAATCTATTCAGATATCAACTGTACAAATTTGTAATAGACTTGTTGTAGATCATGTCAACCGAAACATAACTCATGGGACCTTTTAGGTTGCGATATCATTACCATTTAGTTTGCAAATCACGTTAGAGAAAACTATCATTTTCACTTTGAAATGAAGATACTACCAACATGAAATTTGCATTCAAATATTCACCAATTAGACAGATGTTTATCTTCATTTCAAAAGACTTTATTGTACTAAAAATCTTTATCAATAAAATATCTTGGCTCAAATAGCAGCCTTACAATGGTGAATTTTGCCAAACATTTTACAAAAGAAAAATAATTGATAAATGGATCCTGTGCACTTAAGCCCATGCCTTATCTTCAATACATCTTTGATCGGGTCAAGGTTTCTATCACTAAAACTAGACTATGTTTTCAATCCATCTCAGCAAATTAAATTAAATCTAACATTGGATTAAGGAGACATAGCTTCTTGAAGATCATCCATTTTTTCACTTTTTTCATTATAGAAACATCTTTTCAAATCCAATACCAAAGTTATCCGGATCAAAAATCTTCCAACTACAAAGTTATTGGGATGCATCTAAGAGCTAGTTCTCACTATGCCGCCCAAGTCGAGAGGTCGTTGCTCAAATTCCTCTCATTCTTAGGTGAAAGGTGGAGAGAGAATTCCTTCAAAAATTATAATAAGTGACCATTGAATATTTGATCAAAAAAGATTTTGGGCTCTCAACCAAAGTTTGGGTTTCCATTATTATTCTAGGAAACCCCTCATTTCTAGTCTATTTGGATCTTCCTATGAGGTCTCCTCTCAATCTTGTCTTTCTTCTTGCCCTTCTGTTGTTGTTCGCAACACCATAGTGTCAAAAAATAACATTTTGAATAAAGGGCAGAAAGTCAACGCCCCCTTGGCTCTTCTTGTCCCTTGGCTCCCCTAATCCTCTCGTATAAGGGACCAAATGACCACGCGACTTCTTTTTTTATTGTATAAATATACAAGCTTAATACCAACAACCATGTGCATGGATTGTATGAATATGATTCAAATAAATACTTTGAAACAATTTAGGTAAGAAAACAAAAAGTCATAAAAAAACAACTTGCATGCATGGTGAGCAAAAAGCCATGCACCCACAATACACCAACAAAATTGATCAAACAAGCCCTTGACATAGCTCAACAACTCTTCTGCTATCCTACATGTAACCTTCAATGTCAAATTCCATGCAATGTACATTCTACACCACGAACTCCAAACTATGAATACAAAACACACGACCATCATATTTTGTACAACCGTGGTACAAGCCCTATACACCCACCTACACCACTACACCCCCCTTATTTGAATCCACCAATTAAAATCACCAATAACCAACTACATTTCCGATATATTCAATATTAGACCATAAAGAAATCAAAACAAATGATAATTACAAAATCCTAAAAACATACTAAACCTACCTATGCCAATGGAAATGGAAATTACCAAATGATATTACATACAATAAATGGATAGCACAAAGAGACCTCTTCCCCACTAAATTTACCAATAACCATACAACACAACACCTCCTTGCTTGCTTAATATTAGTACAAAACAACATATATATTACAGGGATTTACTAAATATCCATTTTGTAGTAGAACAATCCCGAGATACAAGACACATACTCCCAACAATGTCCTTGCACACTACAAAAATTAGTGTAAATGAATGTAACTCTTCAAAAGATATTATCTTCAACCAAAACTCCATTAAAAAAAAAAAAAAAAAAAAAAAAAAAAAAAAGAAAGATAAAATAGCACACATTTATGATGAAACAAGAAAACACCTTATGACTATACCTATAAACAAAGTAAAATGGCTATGGAATCAATACTCTAAAGCAAAAGATTTACAACACGGATTCACGCCTCCCACACAAACATTTGAAACAAAATTAATATGACTTGTTGTAGAAAGAGTAACTAATTTTTTGAGGGCAAAACATACCACATTTGGTAAAAAATCTAATATGAGGCTCTTTGCCTCTTTGCAATTGTGTTCCTAGGCAATTTAGGAACATGTCTATCAAATTTTTACCCTCATACGACCTATAAAACCTATAGAAATGCTTAATTATTTGCATGGAGGTATGCTGAAATTTAAATACAAAGGCCACTCTTTGACAATAAAAATTGACATGTGAAAAATAATGGGATTGAAAAGCCTAGAAACCTTTTTGACATGAACAAAAGACAAAACTTGAAAAAAGTAAAATCTCAATTTTTGGTGAATTTTTTGGAGTTTCTGTGATCTAATTGACTTCGGGCAGATGCTGAGAATAAATGAGCATGAACTGAAATTTGGGTAATCTTCGGCAGATTTCAAATCGTGTTACCAAACACTGACTTTAATTATCTCCTAAAGTATGAGGAATATCAAAATGAGTAATAACTTTTCTGAAAGGTGTGGAGAAACTCTACAACCTGCAAAAGGTTTCAAATTCATACGAGCTAAATATAGTAAATCAGACGCTGACCGAACCCCATCTGCCCTTAGTCCACTTCAAGGATTAAATAAAAATGAGCTTGTATTTTGAGTGTGGCAGTAACAGAAGTTTGAGCTGGAAAATGACTGGATGAAAGAGTCGGTGCAGAAACCAAAGAGAAAGTCCCACAAACTGAGTCAAACTGTCCAATGATTCTCCGGGAATCGTGAACCCCCAAACTCACAGCTGTTTGGATATTCAACTTGGAAACAGTAGCATATTCGGTGACGGACTCACTATTGCAAAGAGTCATCCCTATGAAAAAACTCCGGCACCAGAACAGCAACTTTAGGAGGAGAACGAAATCACCTGTTTAGGTCAACCTAGATAGACTCCAGAATTCGTTCCAGATTCTGCATCATGCGCAATAATGGCTCAAATTTCAGGATAGGAACTGCAGTGAAGTCAACAACGGCTTACAAATTTCAGGATGGGAACTGTGTAAGGTAGACTGTCCTAAAAGGGCCACCTTAAGAGATCTGACCTATTTTTAGCACTACTAAATTCAAAATAAAATTATGACCACATTCGAAATAGGTTTTTGGGATTGCGAAAATTTGCAACATATAATTCGCATTGGTGAATTTTATACAAAATTCCAAAGTGCTAAGTAAGATTTGACCCAAATGCGTTATATACAAATGAGGTACATCTGTATTTTCACAATCTACAAATGAGGTACAAATCGCTTTTGGGTACAGAGCGCTTTTAGGACTGCCTACCATAGTGAAGTTGGTAGTGGAAACAATTTCTTGTGCATGGGCAAAGTAAGGGAACTAGAATCATTATATTTTGACTCTACTATAATGTGCTACGTAGACTTGAAGTTGGACTTATAGGTGTTTCTAAAATGGTGCCCTTAAATAGCACTTGCTATATATGAGTACATTGGACTACAACTGTGCGTGAATAAGTCCAGTGAGCCATTATTGATACTCCTTCATCTCCTAGCACTCTACCTAAACCACCAAAGGTCGACAAGGAAATCATACACGATTTCTATCCAACAAAAAAAACCAAGAGCAACCTTGTGTTATATTTCATAACAACATCTAAGATTTTTCCCTTAAAAACTAAGCGTTTCCTCACCCTCCAAAACCAAAAACTGCCATTTTTCACCTTTGTTGGGAATGGGGAAATGGAGACACTTTTTTTTTCTTGTTTTAGACTTTGAACCATAAGATCTTGTACCTAACTTGTATACAAAGGACTAGTCAAAATTTCAACCGTTCGATGTTTGTCATTTGTGAGATCATAACAATCAAAGTTTGTCCAACACTTTTTTTTGTCGTTGTCCGAGAGGCATTGTCTAAATGGTGCCAAGAGCAACTTGATGATTGTTACTCCAAACATTTTCCCCTCATTTCTTTCCATGTAGGTAATCAAGTTGGGTACGCTCATGTAAAATTTAACCCCTAAAAATCCAGGCATTTCCTCGACCTCCACAACCAAAAACTGCCATTTTTCACCTTCGTTGGGAAATGGGGAAATGGAGAAACTTTTCTTTCTGATTTTAGACTTTGAACCGTTAGATCTTGTACCTAACTTGAATACAAAGAACTTGTCAAAATTTCAACCGTCGGATGTTTGTCATTTGTGAGATCATAACAATCAAAGTTTGACCAACACTTTTTTTTGCCGTTGCGTGAGAGGCATTGTCTAAATGGTGCCAAGGGCAACTTGATGATTATTACTCCAAAAAAATTTCCCTCATTTTTTTTCATGTAGGAAATCAAGTTGGGTAGGCTCATGCAAAATTTTAGAGACCAATTCCACTTTTTGACCTTAATGTAAATTATTTTATGAAAGAAGGTCTAAAAACAACCATTTAGTAAAACAAGCACCACACATGATTTATTTAGTTTAAGAAAAATCTGGACGGTGAGTAGGTGCATTAATGAGAATGTGAATTTCGAAAAAAAAATCTTGGAAAAAATCCAAAATCTCGAATTTTGGCAATTTTTGAAAGAAAAAATTGTAAAATTACTAGAAATTGTGAAGACTGTTTTTGAAAGTTTTGGAGGCTGCCCTTGTAAAATTGGTAAACTTTTTGACTTCGGATACTTTGAAATTTGAATAGTAATTTGGTAATGAACATATTTCTAAAAAAAAATACTTAAAAAAAAATATTTTAAACTGCCCGTTTTTGTCTTGAAATCTAAAATTTCTAGATAAAGGTTATAAAACTAAAATTTGGCTTTGCAAATTTTACCACATACACATTACAGTATGGGGAGCATCCAGTAAAAATCTAAGGCAATAATATCAATTTAATTTCTGAAAATGAGCTGCCCGAAATCTCAGAAAGCCGAATCGGTTTTCCTGGATTTTTAGGGGTTAAGAGACTCATTCCACTTTTTGACCTTAACCCCTAAATTTCCTTGTTGTTTTTGGAACCTTGAAACCTCAAAACTGCCATTTTCTACCACTATGTACTCCCGGCGGTACGAGTCAGATTTTTTTACTTTATTTTGACTTCTAACCGTAAGATCTTGTACAAAACCCTAAGTGGAAAAACTGGTCTAAATTTCAACCGTTAGATGTTTGGCATTTGTGAGATCATAACGTTCAAAGTTACAACAAATGTTTTTTTGGGTATTGCCTGAGAGACAAAATGTCAATGGTGCAAAGGGCGAATTGATGATGATTACCTCAAACATTTTGGTCACATTTTTTTTCATGTAGGTTTATGGGTTCTTCATGCTCATGCAAAAACTTGAAAACAGATTTCACTTTTAGAACCTTCACTAAAAATGTTTTCCAACTTAGGGTCTAAAATCTCCCATTAGAGTTGAAATATGAAAAAACTTGGTGGTATCTATAGAGTTTTGAATTTTGAAAAAGTGAACGGTGAGTGGATGCACTCATAGGATTGTGAATTTTGGGCACAACTTTTGTTCAAAACTTTTACAATCTCAATTTGTTATAAATTTTTAAAGATTTACAGTAAGAAAATTAGAAAATAAGAAAGGGGCAACCTTACAAAGCTGGACCCCTTATTAGCCTCACTACACCCTTTACGTGCATTCATAAAAATATCAAAGTAGATCTTGTTGTTATAAATGCAATGGCCTAAATTGGTCAAAGTCGACTTACATTTATGGCATGTGTAAGTAAAATCCAGTTGTGGATAGTGCCACCTATGCGGAATACATTGAAATTACATTGAGATTAGTGCTACAGGGGGGGGGGATCATTTAGCATGGCATGTGAGCAACCCCCATTTGCAGATCATGGGTTAGCCATAACCCCCTTCTTAACTCCCTGCCCATGTCATATTTCTTCTCTCAAAGTGCACGACTGCCCTATTTCTGACAGCAACCCCCATTGGCTTAGAGCCCTGCCCGTTCTGCGGTCCTGCCCGTTCTCGACTCCAAAACAAAATAATGCCATAAAAGTTGTGAAAATGAGAATTTTACACCAAGATTTTTACAACATCTTCATCATGAAAATGCCCACCTCCGATAAAAAAATTAGCAAAAAATATCAATTTTTACTACTTCACTTACGCTGCCCAAAACAGCTAAAACCCGTTTTGGGTTTTAAGGAAAGTTAGGGGTTAATGTACATTATTTTATGAAAGAAGGTTTAGAAACAACAATATAGTAAAACAAGCACCACATATGATGTATTAAGCTTAAGAAAAATTTGGACACTTAGTAGGTGCCTTTATGAGTATGTGTATCTTGAAAAAAAAAATCTTGAAAAAAATCCAAAGTTCCAAATTTTGGCAATTTTTGAAAGAAAAAATTGTAAAATTTCTAAAAGAAAAAATTGTAAAATTTCTAAAAATTGTGAAGATTGTTTTTGAAAGTTTTGGAGGCTGCCCTTATAAAATTGGTAAATTTTTTGACTTCGGAAACTTTAAAATTTGAATAATAATTTGGTAATGAACATTTTTTTTTTGTAATACTTCAAAAAAGCTAATTTTAAATTGCCGGATTTGGACTTGAAACCTAAAATTTCTAGATGAAGGTTTTAAAATTAAAATTTGGCTTTGCAAATTTTACCACATACACATTACACTATGGGGAGCACCCAGTAAAAATATTAGGCAAAAATATCAATTTATCTTCTTAAAATGAGCTGCCCGAAATCTCAGTAAACCAAATCGGTTTTCCTGGATTTTTAGGGGTTAAGAAAGAACGGTCTGTTTGAGTTCAAAAATCTCGGTGTCATCACATTAATGTACACTAGGCATGGATTTGCCACTTCGGCTTCCCTGCGCAATCATGCCTCCATGACAGAAACTGTCAAATGATGCACGCTCCGCTAAACTAAGCTCTAAAATGATATTGTACACTTTGCTCCTAAGCTTCTGTCAAATGCGAAGCTTCCTGCTCTAGCTGCATTCTCTCCTCCAATAATACACATGAATCGTAGACTACCCTATCTCACTATCTCATTGACTGGTTTGAAGGCTTTCCGTCAGGAAGAAAGAAAATTGAATGCAAAATCAAGGATCGGTGTGGATCGGACACCCAAAATTTGTCGAAGTAGCACCACGTTACAGTAGCAGTATGTTCAAAGAATCGTTTGAGAGATGCGTGGATGTTCACAACGAGCGCTCCCATGCGAGACGCAAGCGATGAAACGAGCTGTCATCGTAGCTTCCGAACACGCTGCGAGTATAGTTCCGCAACCCATAGTCCCACACTTCGCAATACCGCTTCTCCCAGTCTGGAGGTTTCACGGCGTGCGTTCCCAGGTCTGGCACGCGGTCCTTGGAGCCGCGGTTACGGTCCTCAGTCCAGTCCGCGACGTAAGTGGCCGCGCGGCGCCGGAACTTCACCTTGAACTCGTCCCACACCTGAAACTTGTAGTGGTTGATCACGGCCACCCCGCCAGTAATCTTCACATTTTCGTACCCCTCCTGCAAACTGAAATGGTGGATCACGTTCGAGACGTTCGTGGCCACGGCGTCCAGCTTCACGATCGACTTATGCCGCTCCGGATTCCTCATCCGGCAAGTGTACCCCTGCGTCACCCCCTGCGCAGGCGAGCTCGTGCGCATCGACGGCCCGTAGTTGTTACAAAACGTCATGATCTGACCCACTGGCTTCGTCCCCACTGCGTCCGCGATGAATTTCGTGAGCTGGGATCCGTTCTGATACTTCTTGTTCGGAAAGAAAAACTCATCGACGTCGATGTAGAGCATCCACTCGCACTCCGGCCTCGCAAGCAACGAGCAGTGCGAGAATCCCGCTTCTTGCGTCTTCACCCACGGCCATGGATGCTTAACAACGTTAAAACTGCGATCATTTAAGCTTGAGATTGTGTCCTCGAGGTCGTCTTCGCTATTGTTATCATACAGAAAGAATTTCGTCACGCCGAGGTGCGTGTGGTAATATACCCATTCGTCCAAAAACTTCGCACCGTTGTAAATCATCGTGCACGCACAAACATCATGACGAGCTTTTGTGCTTACAAGCAAATCATCATGTGGGAAATAACGCGCAACCGACGGAAGTGAACGGCCGTCGAATTTCACGGTGATTTTCGCGGGGTGCGGAAACGTTTCAGGTGGGTGCGGGCACCGGAGTACTTCTTGCGCTTGCGAAGTGACTTGCGTCTCGATCTCGTCATTGAAGACGCATCGAAGAAGCTGAAGATCCTCGCCCCGGGTGTTGTCCATCCCGTGGACGAACACTACCACGTCGTCTACCGTGGAAAAAGCTTCGTACACCACATGGTTTGTGGAACTCCACTGAATTCCCGGCTGTTCACCATGGGGCCGAATTTCCTGCCCTTGGTTTAGTTCGATGGTTAGCGAGCTAACGTTCCATGCGGGCCCAGTCGGTGGCGGACCACACAGAAGCGCGGCGCCTCGCCCTTCCTGGGTCTTGTGAAGCGCCACCGGGGAGGTGTAGCGGTCACCAAATCGGCACTTGAGCCCATCTTTCGTTGGAAACTTCGTTCCTGAGTGGAGCCGCAGTAAAACCAAAACCTCCCCGGAGTCGAAGATCACGACGTCTTCGATACGGATACGAGTCGAACCCTGCCCGTTCGAAGGTACCATACTTGGTGCCATGGTGACAAGCGCCTGGTTCAATCGCCCATCTGCACAATCCATGGCAGTGAATCAAAATTCCAGTACACATCGTATTGGCTGCGACTGCATTCAAGGTGGTCAATCGCATCAATGGACTGAGCAAATGACTTACTTTGGCTCGTAGGTTCGTAGCTAGTGAAGTTGACGATTGCAAGAAAGGCAAGTGCTACAAGACTGTAGCAGAATCTTCGCAACCAGAGAGATTGTCGCAGTTTCAAGTCTCCCGAATTCTGCTTCGTCACCGATGCTTTCGTTCCAAACTCCAGGTCCGCTCCAGCCACCAATGTGCTCGTCGAGTGCGCCATCGTTCAAACCTTCACCTCTCAAATTCATTCGAAACCCCTCAGCAATAACCTCTATCTATACCAGAATCTGAACACTCCTTCGTTGCAATCGCCACACTTTCTATACCTTGAATAAGAACGTAAAGCCACAATCAATCACTGAACCCTCCCGAGATGAAGCTGAAGCAGTTACGTCCCAAATTTGAGCAAATAGGTCTGACAGCTTTCAAACGAAGGCAGCACGAAGGAATTCTCCAATTCGCAAGCGTACGCGTGAAAGCGTTTGATTTTCACTGACATGCTTCGTTACAAGAACACGCGGCTACTGTGAGGGTGATGCAAAGTTGTGAATTTGCGCATGAGGCGTCTGACTGACTAAGTCGGGATTAGCACGCTAACTGACTTAGGGACGCTTTACGTGGGGAGTAAATAAGGCCAGTAAACCTCCTAACCAGCTCAATTGGCTTCATGGGCCCCTTCGAGAACACATTAAACAATTAACCCCTAATGAGTCGTAAAAACCGAATCGGTCTTTTGAGGTTTTGGGCAGGTTCGTTTAAGAAGTCAAATTGGAATTTGGGGCTAAAATTTTTAATGGACGAGGGTAATGTCATGATCTATGTGTGGTAAATTTTTTTTACCAAATTACTTTTTTTACTACAGTTATGGCAAATTTTTGTTTTGACGCCCAAGTGGGGCAGGGCGGGTAGGGCCCGTGGCCAACGAGAGCGCTCGACATAATTGGGGCAGTATGGAGGGTTTGCTTATGAAATTAGAGGTGGGCAGGAGGCTTACAATGGGTTTAGCTGACACCCATGATTTTAGCAAAGTGAATGCCAGTTAGTAGTCCAACCGCCATTGTAATTGCACAATCCGTTGGCTCTTTTTTATATGTGGATGGAGAAAACGCCTCTTTTTACATGACTGTTGAAAGAACAAACTTTCAAAATCTTGCAAATGGAAAATCAAATTTTGTGCACCATGGAGAACATTCAACCTCACAATAGCATTCCAAGTGCAAATCTCATGCCCATTCCACTCTTTCATTGCACTAAGTGTTTAGAATTCAACAACACATGCTGCAATTGTCGTGAATTTGCACTACAAAACACTCCAGAGCTTCCTGTAGTGAGAGAAGAATTGCAAGGAGATGGGGTACACACATGTCTCAATATTGGTATAGAGTTTGTGAATCTAGTGGGACCAGTCGAGGGGAAGAGAGGTGACAGCAGCTTTGCGCTTCCTCCATCAAAGATTCGCCGCTTAGGAGGCCTGTCTGTGGAAGATTCGACGTCGCACCAGGGGAATTCGGAGGTGACAGCAGCTTTCTTGGGGTCCAGCGCTGTGCCGCATCAACCTGCAGGAAGCGGATTCGAGTTAGCAAGGCCAACCGGGATTCGGCAGACACAAAGATTCATTGAACCGAGAGCAGAGACTGATCGGGGTGGATTAACTGTGCAGGTACCTGCATCGGCGGCACTGCAGACAGCAACGGCCGGAGGTGAAAACTCGGAGGAGACTGATCGACGAGGTGTGGAGGTACCTGCGTCGGCGGTGCTCAGAGATCTAGTAGTCGGCGGTTGCAGGTCTCGGCGGTTCCAAGGTTCTACCGATCTAGTACTCGGCGGTTGCACAGCGGCATCGTTGGGCTCATCTCCAGCGGTCGTAGTCGGCGGTTGCACAGCCGCATCATTGGTCTCCTCTCCGGTGGTCGTAGTCGGCGGTTGCACAGTTGCATCTTTGGCGGTCGTAGTCGGCGAGTCCAGCTCCGACCCGGGCGGAGGTTGCTTCTCAGGCAGCGCTTGGAAGGCTGATGCGGTGAATTCCAGCTGCGTCGCTGGTGCGGTCATTTCCAGCTGTGCCGACGGGGCTGGTTGGCTTCAAGGCGACGGCCTGATCGATAGCGGAAGGGCCATTGCAGGTGGACAACAGCTTGACGGAGGGCGGAGCCTCCTAGGCGACAGACCCAAGGTTCATGAGCTTGAGGGCGGAGATTCCTCACCGACCGGATCTGCACATCAAGATTCAATTCGATCTGGTTTGATCTTGTGGGCCGAGAGAAGGAATCTAAGTAGGCAACAAGTTACTAGCATTTTGCTTTTGCTAGATCCAGCACACTTGCGTGCTTTGCCACGTCGTAAGAAAACCAAACCTTGGCCACATGCACCGGATGCTAAAACTTATAGACACCACTTCTACAGGCAAGTGGCTCATATCCTAGGGTGGAGGGAGCAACATAGTTTTGAGGAAGATTTCACAAACCTTGTGAGGAGCTATTGGCCAGAGAAGCAAGATGCCACGCCGCACTAAGAGAGGAAAGGAGATGGAGTGGAATAACATTCCAGTTAAACGAAGTGAGAGATTGCAACATGAAGTTAGTCCAACAAACTCACCTCCAACTTCGCCGCTTCTTTGGGATCACAATGTGCACATTGAAGTTGGAGACCTCCCGGATCTTGGGCACGGGGTAGAGTTGTTCCAATTCCGGGACACGGACATTCCATTCAATAAAGACTTCCTTTTTTGTCTCAAGAGGCGGATCGTGAATACCAATGTGATGAGAAACTATTCTATAGTTCGGATCAATCAGACAATGAATTCTCAAGAGGAGGAGGTTTAGAGGAGATGTTATGGCCACCAGAAATGCTCCTCCTAGCAACAAACTATGGACAAAGACAATCAAGAAAACGTCATGCAATTGATTCACAAGATCTAGGCAATGAGCAGCTTACAGGAGAGGCTCTGCAGAGGCTTGTAGGAGCAAGTACAAGCAATGAAGCCCCGTCAGATCTTGCAAACGATGGAGAAGCTTCTGAAATGGCTGTTGGGGAAGTTGAAGTGGGTGAATCTAGACAGGCGCTCGGTGTTGGGCTCACCGATCAGAGCCTGAAACTTTGCGACGGAGAAACGCGCCGAGCGCACGACCTGCCAGGCGCATGCGGAGCTCAGCCTCAGTCCAGCGTGGCGCGGCGAACCTGGCGCCAACCGGGCCAACCTCGGGCCAGCCTGTTGCCGTCAAGACCAGGCCCAGATGGGGCGCTTTCGGTAGGGCAAGAGGCTGCCAGCAGGGCAAGTGCCGGTCACGCCCCTGCCAGCTCCAGCCGGGCAAGCTGGCTCCGACCCCGGAGCAGGGAAAGCTCCGGTCACGCCCCTGCCAGCGCCAGCCTGACAAGCCAGCGAGGACCCCGCGATGACATGCCCGTTCCGGCCAGTGGAGATGGCCCGTCTAGGGCTCCAGCCACATCGGCTCTTATTGGGGGGTCTCCACCAATCGCATGCAAGGAAGGTGGGATGGGGCAGCCAGTAGGCGAGCGCACTCAGCGAGGGCAACGAAGAAGGACTTCGGCTCCAGTAGAAGTTGCGCTACATCCAGGTATGTTATTTCCCCAAAATGACATGGTAGATGATATTGAACCACAAAACTTGGATAATGGAAACATAAGTGAAACGTTGCCGGACATCGTGAGTGATGAAGAAAGTGATGCTGAAAACACAAACATGGGTCTAAAATGGGAATATAGAGATGAAACATGGGAGGATCCAAGTATTTTCTATCGACCCATGCCTAAGCCTTTTAGTGGAAGAAGAAGAGGTTTTTCTAATGAATATCGTGTGCTTCCATCATTCCGGGCCATGTTTGCCTTGTTTTGGACACCGGCTATCTTGAGCACAATTGTGCTTGAGACCAACCGTATGCCAATTCACCATTAGATGGAAATGGTAACACAAGGGTGGATCTAGGTGGTTTGATTTGACCATTGATGAACTCATGGCTTTTTTTGCCATTTCTCTTTACATTGGTTTGAAACCCCAAGCTAACTATCATAGTTATTGGATGAGGGATTCATTATGGCATTGTCCAATAATTTCCAATATTTTGCCTAAGTACCGATTTCAAGATCTAAGAAGATGTTTACACCTAACAAACATGGATGGAATTCAACGAATGATCCGGTTTTGACAAAATTGGGCAAACGCGATGGTTAGTAAACGCAATTGCGGGAAATTGCAAAAATCATGGTGTTTGGGTAAGCATCTAACCGTGGATGAAATGATGATTAGATATAAAGGAAGTTACTCACCCATCCGCCAATACATGCCCAAAAAGCCCCAAAAATGGGGCTTGAAGGTATGGTGTTTAGCGGATTCCGTTACTAAATATGTTTGGAACTTTGAAGTGTATTGTGGTAAGGAGAATGTTGTGGTGCCCTCCGTAGGAGATTTGCCTAAACCGGGCCATGTTGTAGGAGAAGCAAGTTTAGCTCAAAATGTTGTATTGAGGCTTGTTGATGGATTGTGGGATTTGGGCCATTGTGTGACGGTTGATAATTATTTTTCTAGCATTCCATTGTTTACCACACTTTTGAGTCATGGCATGTATGCATGTGGGACTGTTAGATCAAACCGCATTGGATTGCCCTCATCATTGAAAAATGTGAAGGCTTTCAAAAATGCTCCACAAGGGACTACTTTGTGGAAAATGCATGTTTCTCGTGGGATTTCTTGTGTCATGTGGAAAGACAAGAGGCCGGTGTTGTTGCTTTCCACACATAGTATGCCAATCCAAGCACCTTGTGAGAGGAGAGTGGTTACAGTTCCTCGGAGAAATGGTGCGACCCGAGATTTGATTCAAACATCTCCAGTGCTTTTTGACTACACCACCCACATGCGTGGGGTGGACGTGGCTGATCAGTTGCGAGCTAGCTATTCATGCCAGGTACGTTCTCACAAATGGTGGCATCGAATTTTTTTTTTTCCTATTAGATGTCACAGTTGTGAACATGTACATAATTTATTTAGATTGTTTGGCTAATGGCAATCCAAAAGCTCCACCACGTACACCCATGACCCACTTGCAATTCAAGCAAGGGTTATGTGAGGCACTTTTGGTAGGTTGGCAATGTCGGTCAACTGCACCTAGCGATTTACCACCACCTCCACGGCTCCCCGTAATTTGCGTGCCGTCTTATACTGCTCTCCGAAGGTATTGTGTTGTGTGCAAAGTCAAAAAACCGCATTACTATTGTCACAAATGCGGGGATAAATGGATGTGCCTAAATGAGGGGTGTTATGAGCGGTGGCACACTGATTTGGCACAACGCCGGCAACGCAACACTTGAATTTAGGTAATATCTCCTCTTTCTTTTCTTGTGCATTTGTAATGTTTTTTGGCAAACACTCACTTGAGCACTTATGGCAAAATGTGCAAGGCAATTTCATTTTTTTTTGTTATACGATTTTAGGTTCCAACTATACCCTCACCAATTTTCATCAACATTGGACACTTTTACAATTGACACTTTCATACTTACTTTCCCAAATTTCTTGTTCTTATTATTATACAATTTTAGGTTCTAATTATACTCTCACCAATTTATGTGGGTTCAATTTCAGGCACTATTTCTGTTTGTCATTTCTACTGGACAGGGACAGTGAAGAATTATGGACTTATTTCGAGCATGCTGGGTGGTCGAATGGTGAATGCCGGTTAGTCGCCACCTTGGAGATTGCCACGAGGGCGGAGTCCACGTCGTCAGCAAAGGGTGGAGGTGGCATTCTGCCTTGAACCGGATCACCTCACCAAGGGCTTCCATGAATTTCGCCCAGCAAGGAGGGGGGGGGGGGGCATAAAAGCCTGACACCCATGGTCATCATTGCCCCCCTGGCCACATCAATGCCCCCATGGCGTCATCACCTCGAAAGGAGGGGGGTACAGGGGTCCCAACCCGAGTCCTTCAAGGGGTCCAGCCTTGGGAGGCTGCCCTTGCAATGTATGCCTGAATGTGCCATTTTCCTCCCAAAATTTTTGCAAAAATTCGAGATTTTTGTTTTTCTGAATTTTTTTTTCCACATGGTTTGGAATCTGAAAATGGCATGTGCCCACCGCTGCGATTTGAAAAAAAATTATTTTTGGGTGCCCTCCTCAAGAAAACACAAAAACTTGACAATTCTAGGCTTTTTACACCTCCTCCCACTAGAAAAATTAGATCAAGGTTCTAAAAGTTGATCCAATATCCCAAATTTTGCATGCATGTGGAGAGCTCACTTACCTAGGAAAAAAATATGAGCAAAATGTTTGGGGTAACAAACTCCAATTCCCCCTTTGCACCATGGAGAGTATGCCTTCCGGGCAATGCCCAAAAAAACAAATTTTGAAACTTTGAATGTTATAATCTCGGTAATGGTAAACATCCAACGGTCAAAAATTGGGACACTACCTCCAAATTGGGTTTTTTACTAGATCCTACGGTTAAAACTCTAAAATTAGCAAAAAAATTGGCCCAAACCGCCGGGAGTGCATAGTGGTGTAAAATCAGCGTTTTTGGTTTTCAAGCTCCCAAAAAACAAGCGACTCATTAGGGGTTAAGAAAGTGGGGGCCAATTCCTAAAGCCCTTAGGGACAATTTGCAGAAGGAAAAACAAGACTATGGGGGCCAATTTGTATATTTAACTACATTCCATGCTTTTGATTTGTTCACATCAAAAAATTTCAGTGATCCCCGTTTGCCAAGAGAACTTGGTAAGCCCTCTTGATGATACCGGTCACTCTCTCTCCTCTAGTTAAGTTGAGTCGGGAAATTTGATGGTGCAGTCACTCATGAAGACAAAGAGCTTTTTATCGTTCTTAATTTATTTCAAAGCTACTTACAGTAAAAACTGTGAAATAATACAGCTCAGATGGAGCATGGGGAAGCGCCCTTACATGGGAATTGGGAAATGGGCCCTAAGCTAAGCTTGCCAGCCACGGCGGCTGGATGATTCAGTGTATGATTGGTAAACGGATCAAGTCAGGAAGCTTGCGTGCTCACAAGACTGCTGAAGCTACAGTGAACAGGAATTACAGTAACAAAGAAGCTACTGTAGGCCTGTAGATACAGTGGTGAAGATTCCATGCAACGAGGACGGCGTCCTCGACGTCAGTAGCTCGTCAGGACCTGTCATTTGTTACCTCAAAATGAGGTATCACCTCCCCACCGGCCACCGCCTGGCCGTTAAAAAATGAAAACTTTTATATCTTGCATCTTTGGATAGTTGGTGTATCGCCCTCTCCTAGTATTTATAGGGCTTTGAGATTGTAGATGAGTATATTATATTTGTCTCCACTTTGAAGGATGAAATTCATCAATAATGTGGATGACAAAAACTACATCCCATCCAATTACAATTCCTCCGAAGAACCATTGATTCATAGTGCACCCGTGATTTGCACTTTTGATATTGAACAGAGTTTTGTTTGATTAACACTTTGGGATTGTTAAATAAACAAAAAAGAGTAGATAGAATAAAGAATAAACAAAAAAGAGTAGAAAACAAACTTATCCCTAGATTTCATTTGGCGGGTACAGGGCTGGGTAACGGGGTGGGTAACGGGGTGGGATTTAAGGACACAGGGTGCCGTCGCCGCGTCTGCCATTACGGACTTTGGCTTTTCCGTGAACGTTCCTCATGATAATGTCACCTGGCAATAATTTTGCTGTCCAAGCATCCGGTGCTTAGAACCTGGAAAATCAAGTGCAGTCTGCTGTTGTGGACCACACTCTTGCATCACGTGGAATGGATTGTTCACCAGGAAATGGCACTGTAAGGGGGAGGAAGAGGCCGAGAGTCCCTTCATTACCAAGAAAATCAAAATCATTTTCATGGTCATGGCTCTTGGAATGAGAGTCGTGAACATGACAAATTAAAATTGAATTTTCTGTTGACTTGATCACTCTCGTAGTGTAAAGTAGATTTGGACCATGACAAGTTTAACCCCTAAAAATCCTTAAAAGCCAAACTGGGTTTTTGGGATTTTGGGCAGCCCGTTTGAAGGGGTTAAATCAGCTCATTTTTGCTTAAGATTTTTCCTTGATTCTCCCTATACTGCAAAGTGTATGTGGTAAAATTTGCAAACCCAAATTTCAATTTTAGAACCTTCATCTAGGAATTTTAGGTTTCAAGGTTCCAATGGGCAGTTTAAATGTACTAGACTTTTTTTGAAATTTTGTTTTGGGAAGATGTTTATAACCAAACGACTACCCAAGTTCTAAAGTGACTCAAGTCAAGAAGTTTACCAATTTTATAAAGGCATCAATAAATAGCCTTGCAACAACGAAAATTGCCAAAGCTTTTATAAAGGAAATTACTTCAAAACTACACCCCTTGTACTCAAATTCTTGGCTTACCTTCAAAACACCTTTGATTGGTCAAACTTTCTACCACTAAAAATAGACTAAAAATAGACCCTAACTAGAATCCATCACAAATATTAAGTCAAAATCCAATAGTGGATGAAAGAGATATAGCTCCTCAAAAATTATCCATGTTTTCACTTTTTCATAAGTGATTGTAAAATCATCATTGCAAAACTAATGCCAAAAGTATTTAGATTGAAATTCTTCCAACTAAAAAATTGGTGAATTTCATCCTAAGATCATTTTGATTATTTTTGTTGAATTAAAAATAGTTCATGAAGAACTATTCTTGATTTCACATAATTGGCTTACATTGGAAAATCATGCCCCATGTTTTAGAACGCAAGAACAAGAGTTGCTTTCACTAAAATGCATGCCATAAATTCATATCGTATTGTTTGAGTCTGCAAGCCATACCACACAAACTAAACTTGATTTGGGACGCAACCTATTTAAGTAATTTCATCGAAAATGAACATTGAATAAAGAAGCTATAGGCCTTCAAAGTTGCCGCTTGTCATCTATTGTGTTGATCTTTAATGCACGGCACTTTTAAGGGTTAAGGCAATGATGTCTCAATACAAACTAGCGTAGCGTTCATCCTAAAAGAGGTTCGTACTTTCATAAGTGGTATTATGACTACTAGCATAAACATTGAAGAATGGATCAAACAAATGCTTTATTCACATTGACATGGCATAATACTTTTTTCTCCTTCTTAGGTTTTATATTATTTCCTATGGCATTGAATTTGATGCATAAGAGCATTCACAATTTACAAACTCTATTACCTTGAGCTCTAAGGGACACGAGAAGACATTGCACAAAAAGAGTTGGAACTTATCAAGACTGCCCTTGGCATCAACTCCTAGTTATATTGGCTTAAAGGAAAATTCTCCAAACACTTGACAACCTAAGATCTTCCAAGAGTTTCCATCACCTAAGACCTTCCACAAGTTTCCATACCTAAGCTCTTACGAAACTTTCTTCCTCAATATGCGTCCCTACCTCTCCTTGGAGAAGATACTTTCACAGCCACGTGGAGCCACTTACACCAATTTTCACCCGGATAATTATCCTTTTGTTGCAGATGCGGAGGAAAGTAGAATGAGTAGCATAGAGACGCATGGTTTGTCGAGAATCGTGGCATGGCGACCGTTTTTGTCACACTACAACGGAAGAGAGAACTTACGGCAAGTGAGATAAATTTGACGGGACAGGGAGCTAGTTGGCACCAGATGACAAAATGACGTGAACCTTAGCGATCTCACTGGGGCAAGAAATTGATCTCATTGGGGCGAGAATATTTAGAAGCACTGTGCAAGAGGTGTTGCCGGGAGTTATAGGGGCGGCATTGACGATTCTCTGAGTTGATGAAAAGCAACAATCATAACATGGGGATAGTGACAAGAAAATGGAGATTAATTCTGATAAAAGATAAATTAACAGTCAACAGTATCGGAACAATTCAAGGTCATTTCAGGATTGATTTTCTAAATATGGTCAAATCCACTACATTAAATAGGTAGATTAGTGTTAGATTTTTATAAGATTTGAAAATGCTATAAGTTTTTACTTTTGGTACAAAAAAATGACCAAGAATGTTAATTCCAATACTATGTAAGGATCCCCATCTTGTCAATGTAGAGGGTAAAAATATTTACGAACAATAAAAACTTATAACATGTTTATATAAATTAGTGTATCTAACACTAATCTACCTATTTAGTGTAGATTGGTGTTGCAAACTTGTCAATTTGACCACTGTTTTGGATGAGATGTTTTTAAGGCTTTTGTTTTGGCAATCAAGGCCCACTGCTTTACACCAATGATCTGGAAAAACTGACGGCTAGTTCATTATCAGTTGATGGAAATAACCCGGTGAAAATTATAAGAAATTTTCTATTCACAGTTTACAATGAGACAATTGCCGGGATAGTTTCACCTAAAGCCGGTTGGACAAGGGAACTATAGGATATTAGCCAGTACTGTAAGGATGAAATTATTTCCTAAACCTTACTTATCACTCTCGATGCATTGACTTCAAGGTAGAAGCACCTCTAACCAAACACTCCTCCTTTTAATCCTTAAAGTGGAAAGGCCTCACAACAACCAAAAACCCTCAAAACAACCCCCTTTCAATACAAAGTGAAAATTTTCACTTTTTAATGTATTTCGAGTGAAGTAACCGTAAGATCTAGTACCTTACTTGAACATGTACAGTGCCCTACAGTTTGATTACGATTTTCTCTATAGAGGGAGATTTTGTAAAACGTTTGACAATGCATTGTGAAGTTAAAAATGATTTCGTAAATTGTGGTGGAATCACATCAGAGTGTACTAAAGAAAATATTTAATAGAAAATCAAATCCTCTTCGTTCCTTATTTGATTTGACATATTACAATTATCTCATACAACATTACCATTGAGTGCTCCTCCTTTTTGTTTTATTTAAGATGTTCAGTTCGATTTCAATTTTCGAATTAGCTTCACAAGTTGTTCTTGGGTTACATACACACATGTTTGTGATATTATTGATATACTTCTTCATTGGTTTTGACTTGTAGAAATTTCTTAATAAGTTCTAACAACTAATAAACTTCACCCAAAATATGTGGAAGCCATTTCACACAACTACATATGTCCACGAAGGATGGTTGGAGGGTATTAGACTAGTAACTCTCATGCCTAGCGTAAATTCTTATAGTATTCTTGTCAAGTTTTATAGATGATTCAATTTCCACTGTGAGTTTTAATTGGAGACTTTCATAAGAAGCTAGTCCAATGTCAAAGAATTCAAAAGAGGAAATTCTTTGATTATTCAAGTATGTACCTAAGTAACCCAAGAAATTTGGAAGCTGATTTGAAAATTGAAATCGAAATGAACATCTTAAATAAAACAAAAAGTAGGAGCAATAAATGGTAAATGGTGTATGTAGTAATTTTAATATGTTAAATTAAAAAATAAAGAGGATTTGATATTCTATCATGATGTCGTAGTACACTGTAATGTAATTCCAAAATACTTTGTAGATTTCAAATCCGATCATTTTTAAGGATTTGAACCTATATGTGGGGTCCATCAAGGTTGTCAAACCGGGCAAGCACGCCGCCCGCCGGACTTGCCAGCCCGATTGAGCTCCCGCTCGCCCGATTGAGCTCCCGCTCGCCCGATTGAGCTCCCGCTCGCCCGATTGAGCTCCCGCTCGCCCGATTGAGCTCCCGCTCGCCCGATTGAGCTCCCGCTCGCCCGATTGAGCTCCCGCTCGCCCGATTGAGCTCCCGCTCGCCCGATTGAGCTCCCGCTCGCCCGATTGAGCTCCCGCTCGCTCGATTGAGCTCCCGCTCGCCCGATTCACCTCCCGCTCGCCCGATTGAGCTCCCGCTCGCCCGATTGAGCTCCCGCTCGCCCGATTGAGCTCCCGCTCGCCCGATTGAGCTCCCGCTCGCCCGATTGAGCTCCCGCTCGCCCGATTGAGCTCCCGCTCGCCCGATTGAGCTCCCGCTCGCCCGATTGAGCTCTCGCTCGCCCGATAGGGTCATACGGCTGTTGACTTTTAGTTTAGATAAAAAAACAACGACGTGGCAAGGGTTTAGGTGAAAACTAAGCCACTTGCCGCCACGTACAAGCCACATGGGACGCCATACACGCTTTTTACTTCACACTTAGTTACCCACAAAAAATTACTCACCCCCTACAATCAAGGTGAGCAAGCACGCCTGCCTATCCGGGACGACTAGTCTGCCCGGTTTGCCCGCTCGATCACCTCAATGCGCCCGATTTGACAACCTTGGGGTCCATTCACCGGATTATCTCCAAAATTGAGGTGATGAAGATACTCGAACGTAGATGAAGGAGATATAGCTCTCCAAAAATCATCCATTTTTTTCTCTTTTTTCATAATACAAACATCACCTTATTGTTTCTACCCTTTATCCAAAATGTAGAATAACGGCATTGGAAATGTCCACCAATTAACCCCTACAGTCGAAAGCCCCCAAAACTGTCATAACTCCTCAAAACCACCCTCTTTCAATGCAAGATGAAAATTTTCAACTTTTGACGTAATCTCAAGTATATAACCGTAAGATCTTATACTTAACTTGTTCATCTATGTGTGTACCAAAACTTAGTTCCAAATTCCTTACCAATTGTGAGATCATAAATTCATAACATTCAAAGTTGAAAAAAAGTTTTTTTTCCATGTTGCAAAATGGGTTTGAAGTTTTTTTTTAGCCCAAAAAACCAGTTTCAAGAGTAAATTTGAACCGAGGCTCTTCAAATTCTTGTTCCTAAGTGAGTTAGGAACGTGTCTATGCAATTTTTACCCACATGCAACCTATAAAACTCAATGAAATGCTTGAACTTTCACATGGAGGTATGGTGAAATTCAACTTCAAAGGCCCCTCTTTGGTAATAAAAATAGCATGTAAAGAATAATTGGAAGAAAGATCCAAGCGGTGAAATCATGCCTTACAACCTTATTCCCAAGTACAAAAAATAAAAATTGAAAAAAAGTAAAATTTCAATTCTTGGTGAATTTTTGAAGTTCCAGCAATCTTATTTATTTTGGGCAGATTTTGAGAATACACGAGCATATACCACAGTTTGGGCAGTTTTGGGCAGATTCCAAACAGTGTTTTCAAACTTTGACCGTAAATATCTCATAAAGTATAAGGAATTTAGCAGCATGAAATGACTTTTCGGAAGGTTATCGAAAAACTCTTTAACCTGCAAAAGGTTTTGATTTCGTACGAGCTAAATATAGTAAGTATGGGGCTGACCAGACTGCAAACTACCCGATTCGAGCTCTTTTCGACTTTAGGGGTTAATAACAAAGATGCAGGAGGAGTTCCGGGTTTGTACATCAAGAACAATATTACATAACTAAAGTCATGATCCAGGTTCCTTGTTTCGGATTACAAGCTTTTTGTTGCATTACACTAAAGTGATGCATGTTGCACAATAGATGTGTGATGAGCTTCCCCTTCGTGCCCTGCACATTCCTGTTTTTCTTTCCATATCCATTGGCTTGTCTCTTGAAACCTCTTGAGCCAAATGCACCGCAAATTGACCATTATTATGATCCTATAGATTGCACATATAAATGAATGCATTAGCATGATTTCGATGTTTGTATGTGCAGTACCGTAGATGGATTAATATCAAATGTACGAGGCTCTACCATTGAGTCTCAAATATGAAGATTATGGCTTCGATGAAGATTACGGCTTCGAGGTTAGATCACTTGCAGTTTCTTTTTCACGCTTGGATACCAGCTTGCATGATTGGTTCATACCGACTCTTGCATTCTGTGAATAGACAGGAAAATTGCGAAGTGACCCTCAAACATCTTGTATCTACTGAAATGGCTCATAATTTTCCAATATGGCGAAAATGGCCCTCATTTTTCTTCCGCATTGTCAAGGCCAAAAGTGGTCAGATCGTAGCACTTGATGGCATTGACATTCACACTCAAGGCTTGGCTGATTCGCACAAGAACCTTGAGATCATTTCTCAATCTCATATTTTCTTTTCTTGCACAATCCGCTTTATCCTGGACCCTTTCGCAAAACACTCGAGTTAGATACATGGGAGTCTCTCGACGGAGCTGGATGTCGTGCGAACAAACAGTCTTGGACTAGAAGCTGAAGTTTTGGGAGAATAAGAATGAGAGACTCCCATGTATCTAACTCGAGTGTAAGTTTTTAAACAGTACGGGCCATTTTGACAATTACGAGGTGTTTGAGAGCCACTTTCACTAATTAATTGAACGACCTCAATTACTTTCACGTCCATACAATGCTGATCACCTTGGCAATTTCATTCTTTAGTTTTTTCATTACTAAAAACCATGATACAAGCCGTCGTCGGAGAAAACTCCAGGGCCAAGTCTTCCTCCGCCATACAAACTGCATCAATTCCAGACAAGAAGCTAAAACCAGTCAATATCAACTCATGTGTTCGGCATCAACTGCCATCTCGCATGAATATCCCTTCGAAATTGCTTTATACTGTCCAAACGGAATCAATTTTTATTGCGAGCGTCAATGATCCGTCATGGTCTTGTGAATGGACTGTAAGGTTTTTTCTTCAAGCAACTCGGCAGTCGTCAAGAAGATATTTTCAGATACTATGACGGATCATAGCCTCCTCGATTCAGCACTGTTCATCAAATTATACTTGTCGATTCCTGCGGATCCAACTTACACTCCTTGCAAGAGCTTCCACACCTTCATAGCACCCATCTTCCTAATCTTGCAGTACTAAGTGGAAAAGTATGGTAATTCCACTCCTAATGAAACCAGTCATTTAGTCATTTAGCTTTGTGAAAATGCCGCACTTTTTCACAATATTGATGTTGATATGTGAATCAGTTGACGATGCATTGCTCAATTGGAAAGCTTTGAAGAGTCTCGATGTACCTCTACTCTTTAGAAGCATCTGAATAACTCGGAGCAAACTGCCCATGTAATACGAGCTTTTGGCACTTGTAGAACCAAAGTCATGGAGGATTCAATTGCTATCGGACTGCAAACTGGACATTGAGCGGTCTTTCACTAAATGATGATCGAAGCAGCCTCTCCAACCATTGGCCTCTCCGACCATATTCAGGCTTTTCGACTTCTCTGCGGCAATTATGAGTCTTCCAGTTGGAAGAAGACGACGGGATATAGCCATGACCATAGCCCTGGGTCGATCACTTCTATATGACCTGGTATCCAACAGTAGAGCACCTGATAGCCCTTGTATGACTTATTCTCTCCTGCGAATCGTGCAACACGGACTACACGAAAGATATCAGTCCAGCTACATGATTGCTGGGACGTTTCCATTATATTGTATTCATCTCTGTTTCTTTGTATCAATGAATATGTCCGTGCCGAGAACTTGACACTAGTTTTCCGCGTCTGGGAAAAACTCACAGCCTGCTCGTGTCTGTAATAGGCAGGATAAACCGTGGAGTACTTGGGATGTAACCTCGAGCGTCATTGTATTGTATCTTTTGCGGGTTGATATCTTTTTCGTCTTCTTGGTGCAGAAGGTCGGTACTCTGCGGACATACTTTTAAGGCAGTCTTGAGGGCAGGGGACCACCTCTCTCGAGCCTATGTAGCCTGGCAATCACAGTGTCGCACTCGTCTCTTCAGATTGGAACGATGCAGAGAAGATTAGCATGGCCCATGACACGCACAAATCGGGAAATGGTCCAATTTTTTTCCTCCTCGTTTCTTTCATTGGCACGAGAAGCTCATGTTGCGCAAGGATGACTACCACACATCCAGAAATAGTTCAATTGTTTAATAACTTAGAAATGAAACCAGTCAGGTTCAATATGAAGTCTATTCTATCACCTTAGACATAAAATTTCAGTATTTCTCGTCATGGTATCTATACCTTCACATGTATCAGGTCGTCCGATGGTGATCGGAGCATTGACTTCTGTATATGTAGCGGGGTACCAAAAAAAGGTTTTAATTTTGAAACCAACAAGTTTTGCATGTATCAAATTTGAAAACAACAAGTTTCGCATGTACTAGTTTTGAAACCAACAAGTTGTGCATGTAAACTTAGTAAATGATTCAAGAACAATAATTGCAATGAATCATCTGAGACAGATTTAATTTCTTAGATTATTATTGAATGATCTAAATTCAGAGACATGAACGTGCCTTCAACCGATGAGATCACTCAAGTAATTCCAAAACCTAAAGTTTCTTTCCAGGACATATCGTCACAGGAAAATCAAACGGACATTCTATTCAGGCCAGCCCCAGGGAGTGATGTTCTCACACAAGCAATTTACGGACTGTCGGTTGTAAATCCCGGCCATAATGAACGCTACGTCCGAGAAATTCCGAGTCGTGGAAGCCAGACATACAACACACAATCATCGTGCTAACTTGTTAAACAAACACGAGCTGATAGTTCATTTTTCATATTTTTTAGAAACATTCCCACATGGGCGTGGAGCCCATGGCAATTTGCATCAGGTGGTGAGAAACTCTGATAGTTTCGATACTAACTTCCCCGGCACGCCGAAGTGTACATATAAGTGGATTTTTGCTGCTACTTGCCACAACAGAGGCCTTTCGTGATCATTAGCTATTTCCCGATCGCTAGATCGCCGTACGTATCCTCTTGATTCATAGGATTCGAACACTTCTCGAACGCTCAACAGCACTTGAAATTGCGTAGCTTTGCGATCCAGTTGCCTGCTGCTTGAGTACCGGTTCAGGATGTGTACGGTGAATTACATCGTTGTGGGGTCTACCGAAGAATGGGATGATATCCTATCTGCCCCGCTGCAGCAAGTATCAGTGACTGGCTTCCTGCGCGACACAGTCGCCGAGTACACTTTGGTGCAGACCTATGTGAACCCACTCAAGGACGCCACCATTGTAGCGTCCTATACATTTCCCTTGTACGAGGGCGTGGCCGTGTCTGGGTTCGAAGCGGAAGTGGATGGCAGGAAGATCGTCGGCAAGGTGCAGGAGAAAGTCGCGGCCAGGAAGGAGTACGATGACGCCGTGAAAGAAGGGAAGGTGGCCAGTTTGTTGGAGCAGGAGCGACCTGATGTGTTCCAAGCTTCAATTGGCAACATCCCTCCCGCCAAGACCATCATCATTCGCCTCACTCTCGTGTCCGAAATCAAGCAGGATGCCGACGAGAATCAGGTGCGATTCGTCTTGCCCACCACCATTGCACCTCGTTATGGAACTCGTTACGGCTATGAAGCACCGGATATCTCCAGCTCCTCGAGATCGGCCACGTCGAAATCGTCCTCTTCGACGCTGTCGGTGGACATATCTTGCGCCATGGCGAAACCGATCACCTGCATCCAATCCCCTTCCCACACCATTCAAGTCCATCTCGCCACCACGCCCACGAGAGTGACCTTGACGGCGGACGCGCTCCTCGACCGTGACCTTGTGATCATCGTCCAAGCGCCGGGGCTGGATGCGCCGCGGGCCGTGGTGGAGCGCCACCCCAGAGATGGCACGCAGGCAGTGTCATTGACATTCACCCCGCGGTTCGCGCTCAACCCACTCAAATCCACGGAGCTCATCTTCCTCGTGGATCGTTCGGGCTCCATGAGCGACGGGTCCAAGATCAAGCAAGCTGGCGAGGCGCTGGAGCTGTTCCTCCGATCCATCCCGTCCGACGACCACTACATCAACATCGTCGGGTTCGGTTCCACTCACAAAGCGCTCTTCCCCGAGTCTGTCAAATACAGCGCCGACTCCTTGAAGCAGAGCATATCCTATGCCAAGGCACTTGACGCGGACATGGGCGGCACGGAGATCACGGGCGCTGTCCAGGAGGTGTTTCAACGCCGTCGCCGAGATGTTCCAACTCAGGTGTTTTTGCTTACAGATGGGGAGGTATGGGATGTCGACACTCTAGTTCAATGCATCAAAGATGCAGTGGCAGAAGGCGAGAAGACGAATTCCTTCGTGAGAATGTTTTCTCTGGGTGTGGGCGATTCGGTGTCGCATAATTTGATTGAATCTGTGGCGAGAGCTGGGGGTGGGTTTGCTCAGCTTGTCGTGGAAGGCGAGCGGATGGAGAAGAAGGTGGTGAATTTGTTGAAGTCAGCATTGATGCCGGCCGTTACGAATGTGGGCATTCAATGGACCGAAGAGGGTAGTCATGTGGAGGACGATTACGAAATGGTCGAGGCTGTTGAAGGACATTCCCAACCCAAGGACATCAACAAGGATATCATCAAGGAGCCTAGTAAGGAGCCCAGCAAGGAGTTCAGCAAGGAGCCCAGCAAGGAGCCTAGTAAGGAGCCCAGCATGGAGCCCAGCAAGGAGCCCAGCAAGGATCCCAGCAAGGAGCCCAGCATGGAGCCCAGCAAGGAGCCCATCAACCTGTATTCGAAGGATCCTGAGGTTCCATTGCCACCTTCACCTCCACCTCCTCCATCCGTTCCCGAAGTGGTTCCGGAATCTGAGGTTCTTGAGGTTCCCGAAGTGGTGATTTCCATCCAGCAGACGCCGTACAAGGTGCCAGCGTTGTTCCGCGGCGCTCGGTTCACCATCTACGCCATCCTGTCACCGGAAACCACACTTCCCAAGGAACTCGTACTGCGAGCCTCATCGGCGGACGGACCAGTGGAGCTGAAGGTGCCGGTGGAGTCAGTGCAAGAAGGGGAGACGGCGCTGCACGTGCTGGCAGCTCGCAGCCTGGTGCGCGACTTGGAAGAAGGGGCGTCGTACATTCATGCGTTGGGGGTAGGTGGCAGCACCGCGACCAATGAGCAGATGCTAAGAAGGCTGGGTGTGCATGTGAAGAAGCACAAGAGCCTCCCGTTGAGCGACAAGATCGTCTCGGAGCTGGCCAAGCAGAGGATGCTGGAACTAGCACTCAAGTATCAGCTGTCAAGCAAGTTGACGAGCTGGGTGGCTATCGACACGGAGGCCAATCAATTCATCGTCCACGATCATACAGAGCCAGATGCTCCGGAACCTGTATTCATGAGGTCTAGGCCTACGGTTGTAAGCCATACCATGATGAGAGCCACATGTGCCAGCCATCCTGGACTACCGGGGTTCCCAAAGAGCGGCAACAGTCCAACGATGGTTACAACGACTTCTTGCGTTACTGTATCACATGAGTTCGTTTCTTCTCGTGCTTTATCACCATGCCCACAAATGTTCCCCTTTTCCATGACCGATTCCGCAGCGGCAAGCACAGAAGGATCTGAGGAGGTGGAGGAGGAGGAGAAATGCTCGAACATCGCAGATCCACACGCACGGTTGCACTCGCTGCTGCAACACCAGCAGTTCGATGGCTCCTTCCCTCTGGTCCCGGCCATTGCTGCCCTGTTTTCCACCACCGTGGACGAGCTGAAAGCCAAGCTGGGGGAGGTTCGGAAGGACCGTCAAGTCCCCCTCTCGGAGGCGGAGTGGGAGACGCTGTGGGCAACATGTCTGGCGGTGGAGTATCTGAAGCAGAAGTTGGCGGATCTGCAAGAGGAGTGGGAGCTTGTTGTGGAGAAAGCAGAGAAGCGAGCTGCAGCCATGGTGAAGAGCGCGGAGGGTGTTGTGGCAGCCATTCAACAAGCTGCCAGTGAGGTGTTGAACACAAACACAGCTTAAATAGTCTCGCCGATATTTGAGTACTGAATAGAGTTCGACATGAGTGTACTGAATAGAGTTCGACATGAGTGTAGACCGTAATCGATGCAGTGAAGCGGAAACACAACACCTGATACGTGCCACAAATGAACATGTTGTAAGTAATTAAAATACCCATATATACAGTGGTTAGGAGAATTGTTTGGACAAGACGCTTTCTCTTCCAATATGAGCTAGTTTATCTACATAACTCACATTCAAGATGTAAAAAATTCAAATATTTACAATCACATGGTTACAACAAATATGTGGCACAACATTCATAATCAACAATGTCAATCAAAAAATCAATAAAAATAAAACACATGATGGGGGTGTGCAATTCTTTATGCAAAAAGTGAGGTGGTTATCTATTTACATTGAAAACAAAGCCATGAGTTACAAAATCAATGATGAATTATAATGATGAATGTACATTCATAATGACTACCATTGTGCATAGCCACCTTTTGCTAAATTAACATTTTTCGCTCTCTCTCAGGCATAAACATGATCAATTTCCTCACGATATCAACCTGAATGCTATACCAATTTTCTTGCAATTTCTCTCACAAATCCTTCTTGTTAGTACTAGGTTTCTTTTCCGGCATTCTCATATGAGAGATCTACTTCATTCCAAAGGTGTTTTGTAGAATACAAGTTAGGAGGTTAAGATAGATGCCAAATTAGTTGAAATTTCTTTGCTAACAACCAATGTTCAACATATTTAGAATTATGTTTGGGATCCTTGTCGTACTTAAAAATAACATTCTCCACTCTCAAATCATGCATGTGTATAGTATTCATGAGTTCCATTGCTAAGATTTTATAGATATTGTCTTCTATAAGAAGAAGGTTTTCAACTTGCTCCTAGGTCATACATTCCCAAATCATAATATTTTCACCTCCAACTTTAATAGTAGGTTATACATGCTGACTTAAAGGATGCTCTCCTTTCTTTCTCCAACAACACTGCCTTCTATCAAAGCCAAATAAATTGAATTTTGACTCATCTGAAAAAAACACATATTAACTCCAATCCATCCAACTTGCATGCCTAGTAGACTTTTTTGCCCATGCACATCGATATGCTTTGTACTTCTTTAACAATAATGACTTCTTCATTTTCACTCTTGCATTCAATCTTCGCTTCTTCGCTACTGAAGACATCTCATAATTGTATCATCACTTATATCCAATCCTTGAGATTGCATTTTTCTACCAACTACTGCAGCTGTACCATTAACTCGTGCATTCAACAATCATACGCTCACCACGTTCATCAAGAATTTGAGGTCTCCTTGCGAAAGAGTATCTCTCAAGTGACCTCTCATTATAAACCCCTGTATAATAGCACGGCAAGTAATAAGTGGGATGCCTAAAACCACTGAAATTTCAGAGTACAAAGTCTCTCACTCTGAATGCATTTGAAGAACTAACTCACCTTCAACAAGAGACCTTATAGGAGCCATAGCTAACTAAGAGCAATTTTTACTCAATCACAATGAATTCAAAAATGCAAAATGTCTCTGTAAATACATGTTGCTAGTTACGTTTTTTGACATGCACAACTTCTAGTCTATGCATGATGAATTGAATGCCCATGATTGCACATCATGAACTCTTGCCCTTGCAAGTGGCTCAATGTCAATTTTGGTATTTTTTCTAGTCTACAAATGGCTCATTAGTTGGAATTTTGAGTGGCTAGGTCACCCTTGTAGTGTACAGTGGATTTGGAGAAAGTTTAAGCTCAATTTTATAATATTAATCCTCATTATTCTCTCTCTTACCCTCCCCTTTTTCCTCATTTGATTTAAAATGATTGAACACTAGCAAATCAATGTTTTTGAGCCTCATGGTCTACTTGATTATAGTTGAGTCGAGGTCTTTGCTTCGATTGTGCTACAATCAAGAAGACCATGAAAATATTATCCACAATGCAAAATTTAGCATACTTTGGGACCTCAAAGTTAGTGATCAAATGTTCTCCTTTTTTCAATGTCATGAAGCCAAATGCGACCAAGAGCATTTTACATTCCAATCACAAATTTTAGAAAGCAATGGTCAATCTTCATGCTCCATAGTGTGAAGCGAACCTAATCGAACTTCAAATATTCATGGCCATGCTAATCGAAAGGTACGCATGCTAATCTCGAGCAACTGATATTCTGGAGGTAAACGATATTTCTACCATATACCACGTCAGATATTCCAGGCCCTTCGGATACAGCATCCATTGAGTGGTAGATCTTCTTCTGAATTTGGAGCTATTCAGTTACGGAGTGTCGGCAACGCGTGTTGAACCCGGCCCGTCGGCGTCGGTGGCAATGATCGAGCTCTGAATCGTAGAAGCCAAGCAACAATGTACAATTTCTGTGCTCACTTGAGATGCGAAAACTCTGATAATGTCTGTAACGTTTGCGTCCCCTGCACGCCGAAGTTGCATATATAATTAGTCTCATGCTGCTACTTGCTACAACAAAAGCCCTTCGTGATCTTGAGATATTACTCGATCGCTAGATCGCCATATCCTCGAACTTGTACGAGACCTGAACGCTCCTAAAACCCTAAACCTCACTTGGATTGGGTACATTTGCAATCCGCGCTTCCGAGTCGCCTCGAGTGATAATCGATTAGAGTACTGTTGCTCAGAAGTCTCGCGACCGTAAACTTGAGAACAGTGTTCACATTGATACAGTACAGATTCAAGATGAGTAAACTTCAGTATATCGTTGCTGGATCCGCCGACGATGAAGATAATGATTTGATCTTTGGGCTCCCATCGGCTCCACTCCAGCAGGTTTCAGTGACTGGCTTCCTGCGCGACACAGTCGCCGAGTACACTTTGGTGCAGACATATGTGAATCCGCTCGAGGACGCCACCATTGAAGCGTCCTTTACATTTCCCTTGTACGAGGGCGTGGCCGTGTCTGGGTTCGAAGCGGAAGTGGATGGCAGGAAGATTGTCGGCAAGGTGCAGGAGAAAGTCGCGGCCAGGAAGGATTATGACAACGCCGTGAAAGAAGGGAAGGTGGCCAGTTTGTTGGAGCAGGAGCGACCTGATGTGTTCCAAGCTTCAATTGGCAACATCCCTCCCGCCAAGACCATCATCATTCGCCTCACTCTCGTGTCCGAAATCAAGCAGGATGCCGACGAGAATCAGGTGCGATTCGTCTTGCCCACCACCATTGCACCTCGTTATGGAACTCGTTACGGCTATGAATCACCACGGGATTTCTACAGCTCCTCGAGATCGGCCACGTCGAAATCGTCCTCTTCGACGCTGTCGGTGGACATATCTTGCGCCATGGCGAAACCGATCACCTCCATCCAATCCCCTTCCCACACCATTCAAGTCCATCTCGCCACCACGCCCACGAGAGTGACCTTGACGGCGGACGCGCTCCTCGACCGTGACCTTGTGATCATCGTCCAAGCGCCGGGGCTGGATGCGCCGCGGGCCGTGGTGGAGCGCCACCCCAGAGATGGCACGCAGGCAGTGTCATTGACATTCACCCCGCGGTTCGCGCTAAACCCACTCAAATCCACGGAGCTCATCTTCCTCGTGGATCGTTCGGGCTCCATGAGCGACGGGTCCAAGATCAAGCAAGCTGGCGAGGCGCTGGAGCTGTTCCTCCGATCCATCCCGTCCGACGACCACTACATCAACATCGTCGGGTTCGGTTCCACTCACAAAGCGCTCTTCCCCGAGTCTGTCAAATACAGCGCCGACTCCTTGAAGCAGAGCATATCCTATGCCAAGGCACTTGACGCGGACATGGGCGGCACGGAGATCACGGGCGCTGTCCAGGAGGTGTTTCAACGCCGTCGCCGAGATGTTCCAACTCAGGTGTTTTTGCTTACAGATGGGGAGGTATGGGATGTCGACACTCTAGTCCAATGCATCAAAGATGCAGTGGCAGAAGGCGAGAAGACGAATTCCTTCGTGAGAATGTTTTCTCTGGGTGTTGGCGATTCGGTGTCGCATAATTTGATTGAATCGGTGGCGAGAGCTGGGGGTGGATACGCTCAACTCGTTGTAGAAGGGGAGCGCATGGAGAAGAAGGTGATGAACCTGCTGAAGTCAGCATTGATGCAGCCTGTAACCAATGTAGGCATCCAATGGACCCCAGAGGATGCTCATGTGGAGAACGATTACGAAATGGTGGAGGTTGTTGAAGAAGATTCACAGCCCAATGACATCGTCAATGAGCCAAGCAAGGACCCCATCAGTTTATTTTCGACGGATGCTGAGGTTCCCTCGCCACCTCCACCTCCACCGTCAGTGCTTCCCGACGTGGTGATCCCCATCCAGCAGGCGCCGTTCCAGGTGCCAGCGTTGTGCCGCGGCGCTCGGTTCACCATCTACGCCATCCTGTCACCGGAATCGACCGTTCCCAAAGAACTCGTTCTGCGAGGCTCATCGGCGGACGGACCAGTGGAGCTGAAGGTGCCGGTGGAGTCAGTGCAGGATGGGGAGACGATGCTGCACGCGCTGGCAGCTCGCAGCCTGGTGCGCGACTTGGAAGAAGGGGCGTCGTACATTCATGCGTTGGGGGGAGGAGGCAGCACCGCGACGAATGAGCAGATGCTAAGGAGGCTGGGTGTGCATGTGAAGAAGCACAAGAGCCTCCCGTTGAGCGACAACATCGTCTCGAAGCTGGCCAAGCAGAAGATGCTGGAACTAGCACTCAAGTATCAGCTGTCAAGCAAGTTGACGAGCTGGGTGGCTATCGACACGGAGACCAATCAAAACATCGTCTATGATAAGGTTCCAGATGCCCCGCTGGGAGGGCGATCATCCACGCGGTTTTTTTCGAAAAGAATGGCTCTGCCTCAGGGTCGCAGTGCAATGTTTGGTGGTCCGAGTCGGAGTAGTGATGGTAGGAGTCTTGGTGATCTCATTGCAAGGTTTGGTAGCGCGACTCGGAGTAGTAGTGGTCGTAGTAGTCGTGGTGAGCTCGACATTGATTCTGGTCGGTGTGGTTTCAGTTCCAGTCTGAGTGGAATTTCTTTCAGTAGTGCACCATCAGAACCGAGTTTTATGTTGCCCAAAAGTAGGAGCCGAGTTTTGAGGGCGGACCACGACATTTTGGTTCAGGAGTTCATGGCTGTGAAGGCTTCAGCTCCACCACCTCCGGCGTCGGCTCCTATCCTGTTCGGAAGTTACGCTGCCCCAGCGGCAAGCAGAGAAGGATCGAAGGAGGAGAAATGCTCGAACATCGCAGAACCACACGCACGGTTGCACTCGCTGCTGCAACACCAGCAGTTCGATGGCTCCTTCCCTCTGGTCCCGGCCGTTGCTGCCCTGTTTTCCACCACCGTGGACGAGCTGAAAGTCAAGCTGGGGGAGGTTCGGAAGGACCATCAAGTTCCCCTCTCGGAGGCGGAGTGGGAGACGCTGTGGGCAACATGTCTGGCGGTGGAGTATCTGAAGCAGAAGTTGGCGGATCTGCAAGAGGAGTGGGAGCTTGTTGTGGAGAAAGCAGAGAAGCGAGCTGCAGCCATGGTGAAGAGCGCGGAGGGTGTTGTGGCAGCCATTCAACAAGCTGCCAGTGAGGTGTTGAACACAAACACAGCTTAAAGATCCTCGCCGATATCATCTTGTAATCTATATGTACAGTACAGGCGGATATGAGAGTGTAGATGGGTAATCGATGCAATGAAGTGGAGAGACACACATGTTAGCTCGATATCTGGTTCGTGATTAGACACATATAGACGAGGATGTAGAAAATCGAAGTTCCTGTACTGTATGAGAGTAGTAGAGACGGAATGGGATGATGAATATAAGCCTTCTTTAAGGTCATTTTGTTATGTACATCTGCTTCAGTTTTTCATGCGAAGTCGAGAGCAAAGCTTGTGGAATGGACTACATTGTCAACAACAGTTGCAACAAGTTCAGAAGCCTGTGCATGAACTCGTGCTTTATGTTCAGATTTCTAATGAAGGAACACTATAAGGTAAATGTTGCACTGTTTGAGTTTCTGGGCATTTGCATTTGTAGCTTTTCATCGTGGTCAATTTTGATTCGGTCGTCAATTGAGAGGCACACAGAGTAAGATGACGAGAGAGTTTTATCTGTTTCAACTCGTATTTACTACATCTCAAGTTGAAAGGTTTTTGTGGTCCTCCCAACCTTGAAGCCAACATTCCAGATTCAATCTGGAATCTGCACTCCGGAGCATTATTGAGCAATTTGTGAAGAACGGATCTAGTTGATAGATTCTATTTTATTTCTCCTAAGTTGCTAAAGAGTTTTTGTACTTTTCTTTTGAGATTTTACATCAAACCATTCCTTGCAATGCAAGTCACTTGGAAAAAATTAACTTCTAGATAAGATTGAGAGACTACCTTGATCACACGAACTCCAAGAGTTGAAATGTAATCATAAAGTGTTCAATTTCTTCCTAAACCAAATATGTTTGGAAATATGCATACTTTACTAGAGATGTCATTGTTTTCATACCTTCTTATAACGAGCGCACATGACAAATTAAGAAGTATAATGAGTTTGTAAACTTCAAATGCACATAATTGACTTACCATACTTCAAAGAAAGAGATTTTAACAAACTATTTGGGCTAAGTTTGCAAAGCTCCCATTACACAAAGTAACACTAGTAGAAAATAATGTCCAAAATTGGTCTGTAGTTACATGTCTGTAATTACATTTAACTACTATTTTTTCCTATAACGTTGTGATATTTGATCATCCATCACAACTATCGATTTTCATCAAATTTTTACTGATGGATACTAGTGAAGGTTGGTCTACTACACTCTCATAAAAAGAACTAAGTATATTGGTGGTTTTGTTGATTGATTTGAGGATACAAAGTTGTAGAAAAAAATAAGTGGTTCTATGTGATTCCCAACACCATTTTGGACACCTTTTCTACTAGTGTAAATTACGTCCCAAGCCATGCCAACAAAAAGTTTAGCATTGACTTTAAACGTTGAACATCTCCTAAATGGTGTACATTCAACACTTGAACTTTGACACGATACTTTTAATGATAATTGTTAGCTCCAAGATTTTACCGTTCAGAGCTATAAATAACCATAAAAGTGTGATTTGTATCCCCATCTATGCAAAGCGGTAGAAAGCCATGGATTTGAGTTCTTGGGCTCCTCGAAACGCTAAATACTTTAAGATTGGAATATCTTAATTTATCAATTTCTCTGTTTTAGTAGGAAGGGAGGTGATGTAAATATAAATAATGCACAAGTGATATTTCTATCTGATAAAGCAACTTTGTTTTATGGTTTGGTAAAGGTATCCATTTTGAGATTGTATTGCTTGATATCATTTACAAGCATACTATTTGAAATTATTCTATTACTTAGAAAAACATCTGGTCATATTACTTAGGTCAAATTTTGGACGGTAACATCAATCTCAATCCGCATGTTGTCATTAATTAGTGTTCAATGTGTTCAGTTCATTATTTTGAAGAAACAATGCCATCATATACAAAAAAATTAAGACTTCATTTGGACATTGTCAAGTCTAGCCCATATTTTTATGCATGAATAATTCCACATCTTATGTACTTCATTAAAGAATGCACCTTAGTTAACGCTTTGAAATTATTTTTCTTGGTACAGATAAGTATGTATGTGAATGTATTAGTACTACCTATATGTGTTTGACTTTAACACCTATACGTCCTTGGGGTAGACTTTAACCCCTATACGTCCTTGGGGTCTTTTTAGCCAAAAATACATCTTCAAAACAAGTATTATAGATAAAAATTAAACAAGGAAATAGAGATCAGCCGTATAAACTTGTATTAGTCTTGTTGTAGGTCATGGGACCAAACCTTGACTCATGAGACCTCATAGATTGCAAGATCTTAACTTATTAATGCACAAAAAAAGTTACAAAACTCTTTCATTTTCACTTTGAAGTGAAGATATAAGTACTACCAACTAAAAGAATCAATTAAAAGAATCACAAACCAAAAATTTGTTCATCTTCATCTCATACACACTTTTGTACTGAACAATTCATCATAAAATAAAAAAATAAAAAATCTTGGCTCAAATACTAGCCTTCTACTGGTGAAAATTACTTTAAAAATTTAAAAAGGAAAAATAGTCAAAAACTACACCCTTTGCACTCAAATCCATGCCCGATCTTCAATACATCTTTCATTAGCTTGAGTTTTCTACCACTAAAACTAGACTACAATCAAAATTCATCCCAAAAATTAAAGTTGAAATCCAACAATGGATGAAGGAGACCTAGCTCCTCAAAAATCATCCATTTTTCACTTTATTCATTCTTAAAACATCATTGCAAATCTAATACTAAAGTTATTTGGATAAAAAAACTTGCAACTAGAACGATTTTAAGATACATCCTAAGATCGTACTTATGTAAAAGAAATCCATGACTAACTTTTTTTGATTTCACATAATTAGCTTGCAATGGTAAAACATGCCCCATGTTTGGAATTCCAAAGAACAAAAGTTTTCGTTACTAAAATGCTTGCCATTCATTCATGCTAAATTGTATGGGTCTGCAATTTTCATCACACAAACTAGACTTAATTTAGAACCCAACCTAAGTGATTTCGTCAAAAACAAAGTCCGAATAATAAAAGAAGTTATGGCTCTTCGAAGTTTTTTCCCTTCATTCAGAATATTACTTAGAACGTTCAGGGGTGAATTCTTGTATCAACATGATAGATCCTAGTCGATTTTCCCTCGTCAAGTAACATGCCATAAAGTGACAGGTGGAGTAATAACTTTGGGAGGACTGGACGAGGCAAAAGCTGTGCTAGCAAGGCACAATGTGGAAGCAGGTGCAACAGTAAGGTAGACAATGCTAAATCCGTGCATCTCCTTAAACCACCCACTCTAGATTCTTGCCTACTTTCTAGATTTCATGTAGAAGAATGTGCCTTGTGTGCACATGGAGCATGTGAATGGTTTTAGGTAATGTGTTCCATGTCACGTCTGAATTTTTTATTTATTTTTATAAGTGTTAAAAAAATATCAAAAAATATGTAAACTTCTTCATGTTTTTGTATTTATAATTGAAAAATATTGATTCACATATTCCAACTTTCCAATTGTAGTGTAGTCCTTAAATGCACGGATTTATCATGGTCTACCTTAACATGCGAGGGTGGACGAAGGAGAACCTCTGCGAGCGGGAAACAATGATGAAGCAGGTGCATTAGGAAGCAGGTGCATTGGTGACCTTGCAAGAATTGGACGAGGAAAAACCTTCACGAGCAGGGAATAATGAGGAAGCATTGTGCAAGAGCACAATGCAATGGACGAAGGCAGTCAACGACAAAGTGCTGTTGTGGTGGAAGACTATGTCCGTTCAATCTATTGACCCCGAAGGCTGCCTGGAAAGTGAATGTGGGGAAGCGAGGATGTTGTTTTCGTTTCTGGTTACAAGATCGTTGCGGAGTATTCTCATGATCCGGATGCGTTCACTCAGGTTCGCCAGCATTTCTATCTTTCTTACAAATTTTTGCCGATTATCTATCACAATTGCAAATCTCTCTAGGTAAATCATCTAGAGTACATCCGGGTTATCCTCATGATCCGGATGCATTCAATCTCAGGGTTCGGCAGCATTCTTATCTTTCTTGCAACGTCTGCCCGCCATTTGTTGCAATTGCAATCATCTAAAGTATAAGAGAGGTTAATGCTTCGTTTCAGTGACTGTCAGTGGAGTTACTCTAAAAAGAATTGGAAAAGGTCACTTCTCTGCAGAAGCTGAACGTTTTGACACTTTATCAAAGAAGATGAAATGGACTCTGTCTGTTTCATTATCTTTATGGCATGTCGATCGGATTCTTGATACGCTATCTAGATACTGCACATCTGATCTCAATTGGAAATTTTGATACGTACCGTGATGTTTGCCTTACGAACGTTGTACCGGATGTGTTGGTTAATGCAGAATTTGACATTTGTGTTGTGAGCATTGTACAATTGTCAACTTTGTGATGGCAACTTTCGTTCCGGCAGCGCCACTGCCTGAGATTGAATACCCATATAGTTTAGCATCTTCGATATCTTCGATACATCCTCAAATTTAGGGTTTGGAGCTCGCATTTGATTGCAGGATGCTTCTAGAACTATTCAGGCGATTCAAGCAACGAAGGCAAGATGGGCGGTGGTCCTATTGGGGTGTCCAAAAGGACTGTCCCAGTGAGAAATTCCTCTCCCCCCGCCATTTGGACCACAATACCATAACTTCGCTACATGATTCCAATGTGTGACTTATGAAAAGTAGGTGCATCTATTCATGTAGTTTAGTTTTGTTTTATTTTTTAGTTTAGTTTAGTTTTGTATTTATTGATCATCTACTATTCCACATCTGTCCTTTTAACAATATAATTATCCGAAATTGTCCTAGTTTAGAAAAATGGCTAAAAGGATTGAAACGGACAAGTTTTTAATATGCCACTTCCATGAAACTTGTGGTGGTGGTAAATGAATGTATAATGGACATACTTTTACCAACGCAAAGTGTTTTGTCCAAATTAGTGCATTACTAGGAATTTTTTAAAATGGGTTTTTTCATGTTAATTCACACAATTGAAAATGCTTATGAAAATACCACTTTGAGTGATTTGTTTTTGCAATAACATATGAAAACTACCATACTTAGGTGCTCATGATTGCCAAATTTCCAAGTAAGCAAAAAATCATAATATGTAGTCACAACTTGATTTAGTTTGGAAAAGGAAAGCAAAAGGATTGAGGCATTCCGGATCACTATATGGGTGTGAATAGGGTTGAGTGTAAGGAGGGAACTTGGGTTCTTGGGACTCATGATGACTTAGGGCGTTGCCAGACTACCGGCAGTGAGTAAGCAGCGGCCGTAGCGATTGGCGGGAAGGAGAGGGGCAGTACCACACCAGAGGCAATTTCGGCAGAGGCAACGTGACTTGTCCTGCGAGCTTGCAGGAGAAAACGGAAGAGCCTCGAAATCCTGCATTTCCGGTCCATGTCATCGGCCAAGTCAGACTGTCAAGCTCCGTCAACGATGACGCTAGAAGCTAGCTTGAAGCTCTGGCAAGGCTGCTCCGTGGGAGTGTAGTACCTCGCTCCGGCAGTTGCTGACTTGGCCGAGCCTTCCTAGGCCTAAACCTAGCCACTACATGTTAGCGAGCTGCCGGTAGTCTGGCAAGGCTCTTAAGTGATGGAGGAATGGGAGGGAAAATCCCTAGTCAAGGACAATGACTCAATGAGTGCTCTCAAGGTGGAGGGAATGGGAGGGAATGTACATGATTGGACATGATGTGGAGGTGTGAGGTGGAGGGAAAGGGTGGGAATGTAACCGATTAGACATGTGGGACTTTGAGGTGGAGGGAAACCGGGGGAATCCCTATGATTGGACATGTGGAACTATAAGGTGGACGGAAAGAGAGGGAGGTTGTTTTACTAAAAAAAAAGAAATTAACAATAAAAGAACAAAGAATTAAAAATAAAAGAAAAGGAAATAGGAAATAAAAGATTCAAATGTCAGAGAAAAGGTATTTTTAAAAAATAAATAATATTTAAGAACAAAAGAAAAGGGTGTTACAAATGGAAAAGAAGAGAATTAAAAATAAAAGAAAAAGAAAAAGAAAAGAAAATAAATAAGATTCAAATGTAGTAGAAAAGGTACTTAAAAAAGAAAATTTAATTAAGGACAAAAGAAAAGGGTACTACAAATGGAAAAGAGGGAATTATACAGAGTAGTAACTAGTAAGGTTATTAAAGGTAAAAGAATGGGATGTACAATAAGTGGAAGTGAGAATGTAGAAATATAAGAAAAAGGGTGTTAAAAATAAAAGAGTAGGATACCACAAATTAGAAAAGGAGAGGATTCTAAGAAAAGATGAGGGTACTAACAATAGAAGAAAAGGGAATGTGGAATAAATGGTAGTGAGAATCACAAATTTAAAAAAGAGGGTATTAAAATTAAGAGAAGAGGATATTACAAATTAAAGAGAAGGGTCTTACAAATTAAATAAAAGAGAATTATCATAAAAGAAAAGGGTAACTACACTATTAAGAAAAGGGAATTAAACATAAGAGAAGATGGAATCAATAATAAAGCTTAGAGGAACATAAAGCTTGAATATAAAGCGGCATTTAACATTTTGATTGGACGTTATTTCTTTTTAATTCATTATTCAAATCATGGTGTAGCTATAGTAATTTATATTTGTATGTAACTGCCTAACTGGATTTGAGTTTTATTATTTTTGGTTATGGATTATGAGTTTTATTATTTTTGGTTATGGGTTATGTGTTTTTACTTCATTATGAGTTGTGGGTTTTGACTTCATTATGGGTTTTGACTTCATTATGAGTTTTATTATTTTCGGTTATTGGTTATGGGATTTGACTTCATTGATTAATGTAATAAATAGTATCCCAATACCCTGAAATGACACGGAGATGAGTATTAATTTTAGAATAAATTGCAAGGATCAGCCAGTGCGAATCTTCAAGGTATACAGGGATTACTCAGGGTTTTGAAAGCATCTTAACCCTGAATTGACATCCTTGTTTTCCACAAATTGGAGAGAAATGCAACCTCATTGTCTTCTGGCCTTATTTCTGCACTGAAGGTAAAACAATTTTGAGAATTGGAAACGGTGGTTATCAAGGTAACTTGGTGATGTGACCAATGCAAAAAAGATCGATCACATCGGGTAAAATCTCAAAAAATGGCACTGTTGAGAAAAAAATGTTTTGGTTGCTAATCATGAGTGAGAAATATCATATTGCTTTTTTGGTTTTTCCCTTTTGGGTCATTTTTCATGAAAATTGGCATCATAGAGCATGGTATAGGGATAAAGATGAAGATTTTTTATTATTTTGAAAAAAAATCGTCAAAAAAATAAAAAGAAAGGCCAAGTCAAAGAGCATTGACCATGGGATCACGTGGCCCCTACAATTTTGCGCGGATCACACAAACCTCAAGAAGGCGATCGGGAAGGAGCATTGGATTTGGAAAAACAAAAGAATAGGGGTGCTTTTGAACAAGAATTTGCACCCTACCACTGTGTCGGACTCCAAAAGCAAAAACAATGACCTTGGTGACCAGTTTGGTCAACGGTGACAATTGAGGGTTAAGGGTTTAAAGAGCATCTTCAGGGTTTAGATTCTCCACGGTTTAGGGAGAACTTGTTGGATTTAGGGTCAGGGTATCAACCATTCACTTGCCGGGTAGGTGCAGTTCCCACGAGCTGAATCTGTTGAGATTCTTGGATTTTTGAAAGTAACACCGTTTAGCCGGTGGATGAGAGCTTGATCAAAGGTGTTAGGTTTGTCTCGCACCTCTTGAACTTTGTGCCTCGAGAGTTCAAGGTTTCCATGCACTTCTGTCTGCAGTAGTTTTCGAGATGAGGTTTGTTGGAGAGGTTTGTTGTTCTTGCGACCCATCTTCGAAGTTTTTTGTTTTAGACGGGTTTAGTTCACGTTTTGAGTCGTTGAAGTCGTGGGCCGATATTAGGGTGACCATGAAGTAATGATGAAATTCCGATCGTGTCGTGGTGAGGTAAGAGAAGTGGTTGTGTGATTGATTGCTTTGCCATGAGTTTGCCATGTAAAGAAGTGGAGGATGTTGGTGAGGTTTGTCTGCGGTAGTAAGGCTCCGTTACTCGCTGATTCCGATGGCGCGTTCAAGATCCAACTGGAGCAAGCGTAGCAAGAACTCTGAGGCATTCGAGTGAAGCAAGAAAGAGAGTTGGAAAGGAAGAGGAGGGCAAGAAACAGGGCTCAGGAATTGGAGCGTTTTTGCCTAGCTCGCTCTCAGCAAACCTCGACTCCCAATAGTTCCTTGATTGATGGGGTAGTAAAGGCCAATGATTGATGGGGTAGTAAACGCCAAGAGAGTAGAGTCTTCTAAGAGGTCCTCTGTTACACGAGATGCAAGGGAGTTGGCTTATACCGTCAATGAACTAACGTGCGGAAGGGGATTAGATTATCATAGAGCCGTTCTTGACAAATTCTTGGAACATCCCTTGCTTCAGCGAGCGTTGCCAGAGATTGTCGTTCAGCGCCGAGAAAGTGGACAATGTAGAGTTGTTTGCAATGGGATCGCATGAAAGGAACTGAAGTTTGGTATTGGGAGGGACAAGTATTTGGCCCGGAATGTAATTGAGGTGGCGGTAATTTTGGTAAGGAACGAAAGGCCTGGGCAAGGCGGCAAGCAGCCGCTGAGTGCATAGGAATGAACAGGAGGACAATCAGAAGAGCACTCAGCAGGCGGCAACTGTTGCAGAATCACGAGAAAGGTGTTGTGTGGGCAAAAGGGGATCGCGCAAGGAGGAAAGATGCGTTGACGCAAGTGGTTCTTGACATTGTCGTTGCGTACTAGTAGACGGAGGAAACAAGCGTAAGCTCACGGTAGAAGGATGTTCGGCGTAAGCGAGTTGGTGTCAACAAGTTCATTGCACATGCAGGGCATTGGTTAGAAGAAGGTAAGGGTTCTTCGTTGCTCCGAACTTCAGTCATGCTCTTTAGCAGCGAAGGGTTTGCGTTGTGCGCTTTCTTTGTTCCCTGTTTATTTGTTCTGTAAAAAATGTTATGTTTTATTTCTTAGAAAAGTGAAGTTCATCTTTCTGGTCTTGTTCCTGCGCTTTAAGAAATGTCAATTCATCTAAGGGAATAGGTATCAATGTTCAAATGTGAGTTTTGCTTAGGGTTGCGCCGATCCTGAACTAAATCGTCTCTTCATGCTTTGGAGACTTCTTAGACGGGTTTTTTATTTTTTGCTTTTGGGCTTGCGTGACTAGATACAAAGCCGAGCTTCTACCAAAAGGATTTATCTAGTTCCTGCTTTGGTTCAATTGTCTCTAATGTTTGGAGCCTGAGTCCGATCAGGAGACACAGAGTCCCCTTGGGAGATGAAGGAGCGCTTGTATTCCCGCTCAAGGAACGCGGGTCTTCACATACACTGTAACTGTTCCTGCCCACGAAACGCCAGACAGTCAAGGAGCACTCTATTCCTGCTCCGGAGACGCAAGTCCATGAAAGAATAGGTCCTTCCTTCGAAAATGGTGATGTTCCTGCTCAAGAACGTCTTTATTGTTCATGATGTAACATGTTTCTGGTTCCTGTTCTGTTGTTCATGCTCTAACATGTTCCTGCTCACGGATAGTCTTTCCTGTTCATGGATCAAATTTCATGGTCTTTCCTATTCCTGAGTGAGTGGTCGACTTCCTGTTCCGGCTAAAGGTTTTTCCTGATCCTGTTCTTGTTCTTGTTCCTGTTCCTGAGACGGTGGTTCCTGAACTGTTGGTGGGATCACAAATGAATGGTAGGATAAGTATAATCTCCGGATTTTTAATTTTCGTGTGCATGTTGTGTGTCAATTCAGTTGAATTTCTATAGGAGCTTTAAGGCCTCGCATGATCAAGTGAAGGTGTCTTTCATTTCCTTTCGGAGACTGCGCCCTTTCTTCGTGAGACGCGTGCGAGACTTCAACTCTTGTTGTTGCAGGTACCACATAGAAATGGCAGAGATTGTCATCGGATTCAATAACATGAGGAGTCCGAAATTTCATTTTCCGTCAACGTCCGCGACTTTCGCGTAGTTGCGGCTGTGAGGCAGTGTGCTGTAACACAGCTGTCAACGCTATTGCGATGGGGGCTGTCAAGTGCCAAGCCCTGATACATGTATACAAGAGGACGTTAGAGCTATGGAAACAGAGCCTCTGTCCCCGGCCGAATGGAAGCAATTGGCACGACTCCAAGTGCGTAACCGGAGAATGTGGCAGATGCGGGTTTCATTTAATCCCTCTCTGCGACATGGAGTTTGACAGAGGTAACGAGACTCACTTACAATGGAGGTGGTTTGAGATGGTGAGTGCTGGTGCAAACAAGGAGGGCAACCCTAAAAGGGTTGTTCGGTTGGAATACAAACACACGAACGCGAGGGGTTTTTTGGAATACGCAGCTTCGAAGATGCCCACTTTTGTACTGCATCAGCATACCGCAAAGTGACAAGGCACTGAGTTCAAGAAGTGCTTGGAGACACTACGAGGTGGGGAGGTGATGTCCCTAGTTGATTATGCTGAAAATTATTCATTCAAGGCTCAGAGTGAGATACAATCTGAACACTGGTTTAATTTTCAAATCACTATTCTTTTACACATTATGTACAATGTAAATCATGATTTCAACCTACATGACCCTTAGTAAGTCCAAGCGACTAAATACTATGTATTTTTATTACAATAGAAACATGATAGCTTGTTCGTTCAGCATTGCCTCTTCTTGCACTGGAAAGAATTGAAGGCATCAGGAATTCCACCTTCACGGCATGTCATTTGGAGCGACGGCTGTGCCGCGCAATTCAAGGGCTCTACTGCTTGGTTTTTCATTGCTAGGTATGACTTTGCCTCCTTTCGGGAAGGCCTCATTGCGTTGTTTTTTGAGGATGATAGTCTTTCTCTGTTTTCACGATGATAGATGTTTTAGATGGAGCTACAGTTTGCTACAGTTTGCATTCCTTTTGTGCTTGGAGTTATCGGCAGGCTTAGATTCACGGAACTGTTCAATTTATTAGTGTTTAATTTATTCCTGGCTACAATTTCACTAGTTCAGCGTTCAGGGTGCTTAGTATCTCAATTCTACATGAACTTATACTTGCTACTTTGCCGGTGTTTGTTGTGCTCTTTCTGCTGTTTCGTAGAGTGTTGGCACTCTGGCCGCTTGGTTTATATTATAGTAGTTGCATCGCGTTTTTTAAAAAAATTTTCAATGTCACAAAAATGGTTCGGGCTCGATTAAGAACTGCTCCCAATTGATTACTGCACTAACCTTCTCTCGCCTTGTTTGGTTTTTGAAATCATTCATTAACTTTCTAGTTCACGGTTTTAATTAGACTATTCATTCATTTTTAAAATTTTCACTGTTGGTTCGGCTTGATATGATTATTTCTGGTTTCTTTTTAAACACTGCATTTTCTCATGATTTTTTTACTTACATTACAGGTATCCTTCGCTTACTGTTTGCGAGGAGCTTCCTAGTGGTTGTGCCTTAGATTGGAACTTTTGGGGGACTGGCCACGGAAAAGGCCGTCACGACGGTGCGGGGGCGTGCTTCAAGCAGAATATCAGGAAAGAACAGTTTCGTCCAAGCAACCAACGGTTACAAGACGCTGCCGATGTTGTCAACTATCTAAAGTCCTCAATGGATAGTCCTAATGCTGCGTAAGCTGGTGCAAAAAGGCACGTGGAGCGCCGTTTCATCTAATTAGAAAGACTGAGGTAAGCAGAAAGCAGTGAAAACAATGTTCGCAACTACTCATGCTTCTGCGAGGTATGTGTACGAGACGCACTTGGAGTGTGTTGAAGCATTGGACATGGAGCACCATGGAGAGTGGTCACGCTGAAGCCCACACAAGCCTTTGATGTTGTGCAAGAGGACAAGGATGTCAAACAAGACTGGCTAGTGGACCGAGATTGCAACGACCTCACCATGCAGCTAGGGATTGGAGATCACTTTGCAATGATAGCCGATCCTTAGCATCTGGGATCTCAGGGTGCTGAGCTCTTTGTATTCATTTGCACAAAGAAACTGTATGTGGTTGACGAACAATGTGGCGCTGTTGGTTGGGCAGGGACTGTTGAACGCAGCGATGAGGTTGTGGAAGGTCTCTATTACCACCAACGGGGTGCAAAACAAAATTCATATGTTTTTTTGGATAGACCAGGGCCTACAAAAATTCTCTCACACTTGGTGTGTGCGATTCAGTTTTCCATGAAGCTACAGAAGCATAGACAGAAGGGGGGAACTTCCGTATACAAATTGAGCGACGAAGCCTTGGCGAAGATTGAGGCAGTAATACGTAGTCGGGCTAGTGTTGGAGAATTGGAGCATGAGGACTCTGAAGTCGAAGACCTAGACTGAGATCATGAGGACCCTGATGCAGAGTCCGAGGAAGACAATGTTTCGGAGTAGCTTCAGATAGTCATTCCTATAGGGCTAGATTGTATCCCTTTTGCTTCAATGCAATTCCTTCTTTGCTTTTTGCCAGTGGAGACCATCTGGCCGTGTGAGCTTTATTGAATTTTTCATGACTTTTGATATTTTATTTTTCTTTTCTGCTGCAATCTTGCATGAGAGTACGTGAATTCTACTTTGTCTGTTTTGGGCTGTCTTGTGCTGCAGAATGGGTTAACCCATAGACCCATTCATTCTATGTATTTACAAAGTTCGCATGTCTACTTACAAAGGTTCCTCCTCATTTGTTTTTGAAAGAATCACTTTTCAAGAGAGACTTTTCACACCCCTAACCCTTTATTTCACCTTACTTATCTGCAAAATGGTTTAACAACTTGAAGGAGGCCGAAAAGTCCCCTAATAAATTTCCTATTTTGGTCTTCTATTAGGATAAGAGAATACTCATGAAAAGACTTTTTCAATATATATTAACCCCTAACCATTATGGTACATTTCATATTTCTAGGCCTGCAGTTCGCCGCATGTGGTACATTAAACGGACAATGACACTTCATGAACAGAAAAGTGGAAAAAATCTGATTTGTGTTCATCAGACGGAAAGTCACGGTATTCAAAATACGACACATATCTTAGTGGATGATTGAAATATTGTCAATGACTAAAAACATTAGAATTCCCAAGCCTAAAAAACCACCAACAACTCCCATGTCCACCACTTTAAGGTGCAGTAGCACACACATAGGACAATTGTCAAAGAAATTCTACAGATAATGGACAAGAAGCATTCTATCTCAGCTGAAAACTTTCAACTTTTAGACATGGACGTTGCACTAGTTGGAGCCCCAGCTGGAGTAGTTGGGGTCCCCAGCTGCACTAGTTGGGGTCCCTAGCTGCACTAGTAGTTGGGGCCGCCAGCTATAGTAGTTGAAGCCCCAAATATAGTTTTAATTTATACTTTTAGATTTTTTAAAACTTATTATAGACTTTTACATTTTCTATTTTTAATTTGAGGTCTAAAACCCTAAACTCTAAACCGGTGCAATACGGACACACATAATACATAATAGATAAATTATAAACACTTCTTATACTTGAGAAACACTGACCGGCTTGTACAATGCTAATAACCTCGACGATACAATGCAGGCGCTTCCATAAACTGTTACCAAAATAAACAAACAAACTCACAGCATAGCCACAGTATAGCCACACCATAATAGAACAAACAAAGCCACAGCTTAAGAAAACAGAGCCAAATATATACACACACACAAATCCCCTCCCAATTCACAATCACATCTTCACATTACCACTCACTGTCTACAGTCTTGACCTTCACGTTGGAAATTTTAAAACTCTAAATTTATTAGAATAGTATAAAATCATTTTGAATAGCAACCTAACAGTTTTCCCAACTTGGTTCTCAAAAATATTACACAAAAAATCAAAAATTCGCTCAATGAGCCTAGAACTCAACAACTTGGAAACAAACTATCTAAACTTAGCCGGAATTATTTTTTTCAAGTCACGCTTTCTTCCTACAGCACATAGTAGATGTCATGTTCGTACTGTAGATGTATCCTTCAAGACGGACAAAGCTCGAGTTCCACTGTTCAACCAAGAACCTGCCTTGCCCACAGGGCGTCCTACGGCTCTCTTCTTCGGGGTCTCTTGACAATCCTGCGGGGCCTTCTTAGTGGCACTGGGTACTGGAAAAGATAGACGACGTTTAAGAGTAGATGCTAAGCGCTCGGCAGCCACAAGGTCCTTCACAGCCGCAAACCGCTTGAGTGACTTGTACATTAAAGGCACCCCCACTCGCCATGGACGAGTTTCCATTTCATCATTGATTTTGGCTTTACTGTGGCTCTGATTGTGTTCTTCTCTAAGTTCGGCAGTGAGCTCCTTGCCAAGTTCAGCAGCGATATCCTTCTAGGATCGCGCCTCCCCCCCTTACAAGAAGACGTCAGTGCTACACGACGATTAAGGGAAGACGAAATTTAGAAAAGAAAGCTTATAAGGTTTTGAAGCAGTACCTGACTGAGGCGTCTCGTTGCTTGATGCCGTTCTGGGTTTCTCCATTGTCCGTGTCGAGGTTGCTTTAACTGCAGCCAGACGTATCCTAATTGCCCGTAGACTCTCGACTGCAAATGGTTGCTGGCACACAGCAACAGCGCAGGTGGTGGCTCTTTGCGCATGCTCATATAAGCAGTAAGGATGGTAAGTATGGCCACAACTCAGACTGGAATAAATGTAGCAAGAAAACCACAGGGAACAAACTGGGCATGCATTTAATGTGTGAGTGACAGCCATGGGCAACTGCGGGCAACCCTCAAGTGGCAAAGGAAAGAACGCCGCTCCATCGCCGACCCCTATGCGGCACAGCTGCTCCTCCATAACCGACATGATCATCTTCAATGACAAAACCCTACTCTCTGCGTCTTTGTGCTTTGGAGACATTTCCAACTTTGACGCTTCCATCTTAGCAACTATGTTCTCGCACCCAGCTATGGCCTCGACATACATGCAAATGGAGCTATCTTCCAAGCCCTTTTTTGAAGCAGATACTTAGACTCAATCTGAGCGTTCACTCTAGAGACCTCGGCAGCAACCAACTTGACTTTTTCACCTCGCATGGGGCCATTGAACAACTCCAACTCGCTAAGACGTGCTGCTTTCTCTTCTAAACTACTTCTCAGCGTTCTCTCTTGCTCACTGATCAAGACGTACTAAGTGAGCTTTATTATCCCTTAGCATTTTCTAGCGGTCACTGCGTAAAAGCAAACTTCTACGCAGCCTGTCCTCAATGGATACAAGCTCTAATCGACCTTGCTCCATGCTCACCATAGCCTCCTGCACCAACATGTTTGTACTTGAAATGACCTAGGCTAGACCGTCCACCTCCTCTGGCCTCCAACTTAGAGCCACGCCATGCCTTCCAGCCCTACTGGGGTTCTTTTTCAAGATGAGGGCCGCTCCTTCCAGTGCTAACTCCGACTTTGGTGTCAAAAACCCCGTCTCTAGGAAGCCTAACTGTGGGCAACCAGTAGACAGCCGTTTCTTTCCTAGCACTGGAGGAGACTCCTCATCGCCATTCTCACTCTCCCTCAGTCTCTTCTCTTTTCTTGCCTCTCCTTTCTTTCTCAACCCTTCCCTCACCTTCCTTCTCTCTTCTGAAAATTGAGCCCAGTTCACTTTGCGACCTAGGTTCATGGAAATTAGACCCCTCGCAGAAGCTAGTGTTATCTCCCTATTTGGAAGCTCTGGACAGTCATAAACGCGGAAGTATAGGTCCTTGATCGCTCTCTGCTCTGCTAGGGTAGTGTATCCACGGTAGTCCCAACCACTCTTGCTCGATTTTTTCCCGAAGTAGCTACAGACTAAAGATTCAAGAACCTCCTCACGGATATTGCTCACTATCACCTCCCCCCTGGGAAGGTCGTCACAGATAAATCGTGAAGACTCCATCGTCCCAATGTATGTGCATGCAAAGGACTTCAAGCAATAACTACAGCAAGCAAAAACTGACAGGTCTCACACCACAAACTCAAGTGGCAACAGTGAGAAATCTGTGAGACGATGAGAGGACGTCGCAAAAGGCGGAAGAAACCTCATGCAGCTGCCAACGTACGTGAGCTTCGCGCCACAATGTAATAGCCATTCAATACCCAAGAAGCCGAATGTTGAGTTTTCAAATCTGCCGCTCCAGGAAAGAGTCCGGTCCAGGAAAGTTGCCTATGTGCGAGACTTGTCCAATTACTCAAGCATGGCGAGAGTGGTCCGTTCCCGTCGAGGTCCGAATTCATTGGGTGATACCCCAAGCGGACCACCACCCACATGCAACCCCTAATTACTTCCATGCATATGAGGAGTTAGAATTAGTTATTAACACTTTGTTAATTTTAGGTATTGCAAAACCACGTTTTGTATAGTCAGGTACACTTCATGATTGCAACCACAATGTACGGGGAAATTTATAAACTTAGCAAAGCTATATCATGCTCAAAAATAATCCGATTATCAAATCGAAAATTGCCGCACAAGAAAGAAAATCTCAAAACTACTTCATTAAACAGCAAAGTGAGTTTGGTTTCTGTATCGCCATGATACTTATTCGAAACCATTATTACTTCGTGAATATATCATTGTGATGCATTAATCATTCGCTTGTATGGGCACACTAGATCTAACTCCTAATGTCGTAAGGTCTCAACACTGCCAAAAAGCCTCAAAACAATCCTTGATCATTGGAAGGAGCACATTATTAACTTTTGCAAAAATTAACTAGGCATGAATGCATAATGCTAAATGTTGTTTATGAGGAGGCTTTAAATTGATAATTACCACCTTTTATTTTGTTTTTTTTTTCCTCGAGTTTCTTTGGTTCAATAAAAAAGAAAAAATGAATTGCAAATTTATTTGTTTATGGTGAGTGTCCGAAGGACACGGTCCTACAAACTAGTTTTTCATAATTGGACCTTATAAGATTCTATCAAATCTTGAAATGAGACACATGTATACAGTAACCTTCAAAATTATCCCACTGTTTCTAATATGGAATTTGTTGAGTGGCCAAATAGTGATTTCATACTTGAGTGACATGGAATCAATTTAGTTACATTCAAAGACTTTAGTATCATTCAAAGAACAAGTCTTATCACTTGAATTTACATGCATGTGCATGCACTGAAGCTCTATATATTACTTCTTTATTGGGACAAAATCGAAAGTACATGTTAGTGAATCTTGTGTGCATAGCAAGTGAAGTGTACATGCATTGTGAATTCCTTGGTTTGTGCTCTGTTGTGTGTATATGCTCTTCTTGTATGTATCTATTCTTCTTGCGTCATGTATTTGTTTTGTTTGTATTAAGCTTCACAAGTGAAAATGGTGAGATCATTGTGCTAGGGGAAGCAACAAGATGTATTCTCTTTTCTTCAAAAAGGTTGTAGTGTGAGAGAGATAGGAAAGTCTTTGCATGTTGGTAATTCAAGTATACAAAGGCTTCGTAAGGAGCGTTTTTTGAGATGCAAAACTTTCATTTTGGAGGTAGACCATGCAAGTTGACAAGTGCAATGGAGTAGTCTTGTGTAGCTAGTATCATTAGAAAGGAGGTGTTTACTCATGAGAAGCTACTAAAGTGGTGCAAGAAGTTTTGGAGTACAATTCAGTGGAGTTGCTATGCGGCATAGACTTTGTAAAGCAGGTTTGCAATCACATGTGAAAGAAAAGAAACCACATTATTTTGTCAAGTAGTAATATTAGGGCTCGCTTAGAGTTTGCTGAAAAGTATCAGCACTGGACTATTAACCCCTAAACGTCCCTAGTGTCGGAAAAATGACATTTTGGATGAAGGACGTTAACTTTGAAGAGCCATAAATTCGTCATCCGAACATCGTTTTGAACAAAATTACTTTGGTGGGTTACAAATCAAGTCTAACTTCTGTAATAGAAATTTAAAACCCAAACTATAGTTTGAAAAAATGGCATGCATTTTAGTGAAAATAGCTTTTGTTTTTGAGATTTTCACACATTTGGCATGTTTTACCATTGCAAGCCAATTATTTGAATTCAAAAGTGCACTTTCATGACTTTTTTTACAAAAGTGTGATCTTTAGATGCATTCCAACAACTATGTAGTTGGAAGTTTTTTGATCCAAATAACTTTGGTATTGGATATGAAATGATGTTTCTACATTGAAAAAAGTGACAAAATAAATGATTTCGAAGAGGTGTATCTCCTTTGACCGTTGTTGGGTTTTGACCCTATTTTTTGGAATGGATTTCAATCATACTCTATTTTCAAATAAGAGCTTCAAACTAATTCAAACTATATCGAAGATAGGCCATAGATTTGAGTGCAAAGGTGTTTGACTATTTTTGCTTTGTAGATTTTGGAAGGGTTTCACCATTGGAAGGCGGATTTTTGAGCCTAGATATTTTTATGATGAAATTTTGTGGTACTATAAAGTCCTTGAGATTAAGATGAGCAACTTTCTGGTTGGTGAGTTTTCTAGTGCAAATTTCAAGATGGTAGTGTTCTCACTTCAAAGTGAAAATGATGGTATTTTGTAGCCTCTTTTGAGCTCTGAAATGTTATGATCTTGCAACCTATAAGGTCCCATGAGTCAAGTTTTGGTGCACATGATCTTCAATAAGTCTATCACTACTTTGTAACGTTGAAATCTCAATAACATATTCTTATTTTCATCTAAGACAATTTTTTTTAAAATGAGTTTTTGTTGAAAAATATTCCAAGGACGTTTGGGGGTTTAGGGCTTTTTTGACAAAAATGACTTCTTAGTTTTCACTCGTGCTTTCAATCATTGCTTTTGAAAACATCTTATAATTGTATCACTAGTCAAATCCAATCCTTGAGATTGCATTTCTCTACCGGCTGGTCCACCTATACCATTAACTGAAACATTTAATAACCATACGGTCACCACATTCGTCAAGAATGCGAGGTCTCCCTTGGCAAAGAACATCTCTCAAATGACCTCTCATTGTAAAGCTCTCTAGAATAGCATGGCAAGTGCTCTGAAGGATGCCTAAAACCACTAAAATTTCAGAGTATGTAGTCTCTCTGACTCTCTCATGCATCTGAAGAACTAACTCATGTTCAGCAACATACTTTATAGGAGCCATAGCTAATCAAGAGCACTTTTACTCAATCAAAATCAATTTTGAATCCAAGAGGTCTCGATGAATACATGTTGATTGTTAAGATTTTAGATGCACAATTTGTATGTGTAATGAAGTGAACACCCATGATTGACACATTACAAACTAATGCCCTTGTAAGTGGCTCAATGTCAATATTCGGTAAGTACTCTTTCTAGTTTACAAATGGCTTATAAGTCAAAATTAGTTGAAATAATGAGCACTTGCGTGCCAAAATTGATAAGTGCTACTAGTGAATGAAGATTGTGATTCATGTCCAAACACTTTTGATGACCAAGTGTTGTAAGAGTAGAAACTAAAAATAGGTAAGGACATTTAGGGTGAACAATACCACCAAAAATAAGCCACAAGGATGAACTTCGTAGGAGGTACATAATAAAACTTTGGGGTCCCTAGCGAGAAACCTCAATTCCGTTAAAATGGCACAATTCCTTGTGCCATATTGCCAAAGCCATGTTGTGCCAATTTGGTCGCGTTTCTGAAACGTGCCATTTTACCGGCATATTTTTGAACTCAAAATCACAAAGATTTATGCTTGCAAAATGACACGTTTTTTAATATCACCCACATCTTCCATTATATCAACAAATTTCTGTAATATCATCAAAAATTCCATAATATCACACTATTTGATGAATTTTGACCTTCAAATTCTGTCGAAGGGCAGTTTTTTCTCAACGGCCGCTCAGAAATATCCCTGGTTTTGAGCGGCCGCTCAGAAAAATTTGCTCTATTATGTCAAAAAAATGACAAAAACGAGTGTTGTTTTTTCCATTTTTTCCACCTTAAATCGTGCCATTTTACCAGAATATTGCCAAATTAACGGAATTGAGGTTGAGAACACTTGATACAATTTGGCGACCATTAAGGTAAACTGCACTTTGGGACCACTAGGGTGAACTTTGCTTTGGAGCCTGTAAGGATCCCTTTACACTATGGACCAAGAGCCTGACTAAGAAAATTGAATTCATTTTCATGGTCATGGCTCTTGCCCAAGAGCCGTAACCATGATAATTCAAGAATGGAATTTTGAGTGGAATGGTCACCCTTGTAGTGTAGTGGATTTGGACCAAGTCAAGTCTAAGCTAAATTTTGTAATATGAATCCTCATTATCCTCTCTCTTACCCTCCCCTCTTTCTGCTTTTTTTTTTTTCAAATAATGGAAGACTAGCCTATCAATGATTATTGACTCTCATGGTCTCCTTCTTGATTGTAGTTGAGTAGAGTATTTGCTTCGACTCAACTATACCGTAAGTCCGTAACCAAGGAGACCATGAAGACATTATTCACAATGCAAAATTTTACATACTTTAGGACCTCAAAGGTTAATGATCATCCTCCTTTTTTCAAGGTAGTGTAAAACCAAATGGGACCACGAGCAATTTACTCTCCAATCACAAATTTTCAAAGGCCATGGTCATTCCTCATGGTCCATATTGTAAAGCAACCCTAATCAAACTTCCAATATTCATGATAAATTTTCAAGATGGTCCACACGCTAATCTCGTGCAACTGATATTCTAGAGGTAAAGGATATTTCTACCATATACCACATTAGATATTCCAGGCCCAACGGATAAAGTACTATATACAGTAATCGGTGGACTACTTCTGAATTTGGAGATATTCAGTTAAGGATTGTCGGCAACGCGTGTTGAACCTGGCCCGTGGACGTCGGTGGCAATGATCGAGCTCTTCTCACGAGAAATTCCTGAACCGTGGAAGCCAAGCAACAATGTACAATTTCTGTGCTCACCTGAGATGCGAAAACTCTGATAGTGTCTGTAACGTTTGCGTCCCCTGCACGCCGAAATTGCATATATAAGTGGTCTCCTGCTGCTACTTCCTATGACAAAAGCCCTTCGTGATCTTGAGCTGTTACCCGATCGCTAGATCACCATATCCTCTAACTTGTACGAGACCTGAACGCTCCTAAAACCCTAAACCTCACTTGGATTCGGTAGATTTGCAATCTGCGCTTCCGAGTCGCCTCGTGATAATCAAATTTTGTACTGTTGCTCAGAAGTCTCGCGATCATAAACTTGAGAACAGTGTTCACGTTGATACAGTACGGATTCAAGATGAGTAAACTTCTGTATCTCGTTGCTGGGTCCACCGAAGGTTTCTTTGGGCGCCCATCAGCCCCACTCCAGCAGGTTTCAGTGACTGGCTTCCTGCGCGACACAGTCGCCGAGTACACTTTGGTGCAGACATATGTGAATCCGCTCGAGGACGCCACCATTGAAGCGTCCTTTACATTTCCCTTGTACGAGGGCGTGGCCGTGTCTGGGTTCGAAGCGGAAGTGGATGGCAGGAAGATTGTCGGCAAGGTGCAGGAGAAAGTCGCGGCCAGGAAGGAGTACGACGACGCCGTGAAAGAAGGGAAGGTGACCAGTTTGTTGGAGCAGGAGCGACCTGATGTGTTCCAAGCTTCAATTGGCAACATCCCTCCCGCCAAGACCATCAGCATTCGCCTCACTCTCGTGTCCGAAATCAAACAGGATGCCGACGAGAATCAGGTGCGATTCGTCTTGCCCACCACCATTGCACCTCGTTATGGAACTCGTTACGGCTATGAAGCACCGGATACCTCCAGCTCCTCGAGATCGGCCACGTCGAAATCGTCCACTTCGACGCTGTCGGTGGACATATCTTGCGCCATGGCGAAACCGATCACCTCCATCCAATCCCCTTCCCACACCATTCAAGTCCATCTCGGAACGCCCACGAGAGTGACCTTGACGGCGGACGCGCTCCTCGACCGTGACCTTGTGATCATCGTCCAAGCGCCGGGGCTGGATGCGCCGCGGGCCGTGGTGGAGCGCCACCCCAGAGATGGCACGCAGGCAGTGTCATTGACATTCACCCCGCGGTTCGCGCTCAACCCACTCAAATCCACGGAGCTCATCTTCCTCGTGGATCGCTCGGGCTCCATGAGCAACGGGTCCAAGATCAAGCAAGCTGGCGAGGCGCTGGAGCTGTTCCTCCGATCCATCCCGTCCGACGACCACTACATCAACATCGTCGGGTTCGGTTCCACTCACAAGGCGTTGTTCCCAAAGTCTGTCGAATACAGCGCCGACTCCTTGAAGCAGAGCATATCCTATGCAAAGGCACTTCAGGCGGACATGGGCGGCACGGAGATCACGAGCGCTGTCCAGGAGGTGTTTCAACGCCGTCGCCGAGATGTTCCAACTCAGGTGTTTTTGCTCACAGATGGGGAGGTATGGGATGTCGACACTCTAGTCCAATGCATCAAAGACGCTGTCGCGGAAGGCGAAAAGACGAATTCCTTCGTGAGAATGTTTTCTCTGGGTGTTGGCGCCTCGGTGTCCCATAATTTGATTGAATCGGTGGCGAGAGCTGGGGGTGGATACGCTCAACTCGTTGTAGAAGGGGAGCGCATGGAGAAGAAGGTGATGAACCTGCTGAAGTCAGCATTGATGCAGCCTGTAACCAATGTAGGCATCCAATGGACCCCAGAGGATGCTCATGTGGAGGACGATTACGAAATGGTGGAGGTTGTTGAAGAAGATTCGCAGCCCAATGACATCGTCAATGAGCCAAGCAAGGACCCCATCAGTTTATTTTCGACGGATGCTGAGGTTCCCTCGCCACCTCCACCTCCACCGTCAGTGCTTCCCGACGTGGTGATCCCCATCCAGCAGGCGCCGTTCCAGGTGCCAGCGTTGTGCCGCGGCGCTCGGTTCACCATCTACGCCATCCTGTCACCGGAATCGACCGTTCCCAAAGAACTCGTTCTGCGAGGCTCATCGGCGGACGGACCAGTGGAGCTGAAGGTGCCGGTGGAGTCAGTGCAGGATGGGGAGACGATGCTGCACGCGCTGGCAGCTCGCAGCCTGGTGCGCGACTTGGAAGAAGGGGCGTCGTACATTCATGCGTTGGGGGTAGGTGGCAGCACCGCGACCAATGAGCAGATGCTAAGAAGGCTGGGTGTGCATGTGAAGAAGCACAAGAGCCTCCCGTTGAGCGACAAGATCGTGTCGGAGCTGGCCAAGCAGAAGATGCTGGAACTGGCACTCAAGTATCAGCTGTCAAGCAAGTTGACGAGCTGGGTGGCTATCGACACGGAGACCAATCAAAGCATCGTCCATGTTAAGGTTCCAGTTGCTCCGCTGGCAGAGCGCTCATCTCCGCGGCATGTTTCTAAAAGAATGGCTCTGCCTCAGGGTCGCAGTGTAATGTTTGGTGGTCCGAGTCGGAGTAGTGGTGATAGGAGTCTTGGTGATCTCAGCGCAAGGTTTGATAGCACGAGTCGGAGTAATGTGGGTAGTAGTCGTTGTGAACTCGACATTGATTCAGGTCGTGGACGCAGTTCCGGTCTGAGTGGAATTTCTTACAGTAGTGCTCCACCAGAACCGAGTTTTATGTTGCCCAAAAGTAGGAGCCGAGTTTTGAGGGCGGACCACGACATTTTGGTTCAGGAGCTCATGGCTGTGAAGGCTTCAGCTCCATCACCTCCGGCGTCGGCTCCTATCCTGTTCGGAAGTTACGCTGCCCCAGCGGCAAGCAGAGAAGGATCGAAGGAGGAGAAATGCTCGAACATCGCAGAACCACACGCACGGTTGCACTCGCTGCTGCAACACCAGCAGTTCGATGGCTCCTTCCCTCTGGTCCCGGCCATTGCTGCCCTGTTTTCCACCACCGTGGACGAGCTGAAAGCCAAGCTGGGGGAGGTTCGGAAGGACCATCAAGTCCCCCTCTCGGAGGCGGAGTGGGAGACGCTGTGGGCAACATGTCTGGCGGTGGAGTATCTGAAGCAGAAGTTGGCGGATCTGCAAGAGGAGTGGGAGCTTGTTGTGGAGAAAGCAGAGAAGCGAGCTGCAGCCATGGTGAAGAGCGCGGAGGGTGTTGTGGCAGCCATTCAACAAGCTGCCAGTGAGGTGTTGAACACAAACACAGCTTAAATATCCTCGCCGATATCATCTTGTAATCTATATGTACAGTACAGTACAGGCGGATATGAGAGTGTAGATGGGTAATCGGTGCATTGAAGTGGAGAGACACACATGTTAGCTCGATACCTGGTACATGATTAGGCATATACAGAGGAGATTGTAGAAAGTCAAACTCCTTTATAATTGTCTGATAATAGTAGAGACCGAATGGGCTTCAGAAATCTGTTCTAAGCTGGGGTCACCGAGTTTTGTCACATCTTCGAGACCATGAGTCATTTTGATGAATATAAGCCTTCTTTAAGGTCATTTTGTTATGTACATCTGCTTCAGTTTTTCATGCGAAGTCGAGAGCAAAGCTTATGGAATGGACTTCATTGTCAACAACAGTTGCAACAACAGGAGCCTGTGCATGAACTCGTGCTTTATGTTCAGATTTTTAATGAAGGAACTCTATAAGGTAAATGTTGCACTGTTTGAGTTTCTGGGCATTTGCAATTGTAGCTTTTCATCGTGGTCAATTTTGATTCGGTCGTCAATTGAGAGGCACACAGAGTAAGATGACGAGCGAGTTTTATCAGTTTCAACTCGTATTTATTACATCTCAAGTTGAAAAGTTTTCGTGGTCCTCCCAACCTCGAAGCCAACATTCTGGGTTTGGCAATGTGCACTAAAGTATCGTGATGCAGGATTGTTGAGCAATTTGTGAAGAGCAAAGCTAGTCGACAGATTCTATAAGATTTGTGAGTCTGTATTCTCCTTTCTTGAAGAGTTTTTGTAGCAATCACTCTTGTTCTTTTAGGAATTTACATCATACCATTCCATGCGATGCAATCACTCTTGTTCTTTTAGGAATTTACATCATACCATTCCATGCGATGCAATCACTTGAATGAGTTAACTCCTAAAATTGAGACTTACTTGATCACACTAACACCAATAGTTGAAATGCAATCATAAAGTGTTCAATTTCTTCGTAGACCAAATATGTTTCATAATATGCATGTTTTACTACATCATTGTTTTAATACGTTCTTATGAATGATGGACATGACGAATGAAGAAGTATAATGAGTTTCTAATGTTCAAGATGCACATAATTAAGTTACTATACTTCTCGGAAAGAAAGGTCTGCAAAATGTTTGGGCTAACAATTACAAAGCATCTTAAACACACTTTTGTACCAAAGAATGTATCTAAAAAATTATCTGGGCTGAAATACTAGCCTTCCAATTGTGAAAACTACCCAACAAATCTAAAAAGGAGAAAGAGTCAAAATCTAGACCCTTTGCACTCAAATCCATGCCCCATCTTGAATACATCGTTGATTAAGGTAAGGTTTCCACTACTAAAACTAGACTATAATCAAAATCCATCTCGAAAAATAAAGTTAAATTCCAACGATGGATGAAGGAGATCTAGCTCCTCAAAAATCATCCATTTTTCCACTTTTTTCATTCTAGAAACATCATTGCAAATCTAATACTAATGTTGTTTGGATAAAAAACTTGCAACTAGAAAGTTGTTAGGATACATCCAAAGATCATGCTTATAAATAACTATTTTTTATTTGACATAGTTAGCTTGCAATGGTTAAACATGCCCCTTGTTTGGAATCCCAAATAACAACCTTTACTAAAATGCTTGTCATTGATTCATACTTCATTTTCTGCGTCTACAATTTTTTTCACACAAAGTAGACTTGATTTAGGACCTACTCTAAGTGTTTTTGTCAGAAACAAAGTTCGAATAAAGAAGTTATGGTCCTCAAAGTTTGTTTCCTTCAACCAAAATGTTGTTTTTTGACACTAAGAACGTTTAGGGATTAATTTTTGTATTAACATGATAGCTACTAGCCTTGTATTAGGGTTTATGGTGAAAACAACAAACATAATGTCCTTTTACACTTAAGAAATATACTTATCCCAAAAGTTTCATATTGTCCGACTATAGCTTGTTGAATGATATTTTTCATAATTGAACCTTATAAAATTCTATCAAATCTTGAAATGAGACATATACAATGACCTTTCAAAATCGTCCCAATGTTTCTAAAATGGAATTTTGGTGAGTGGCCAGATAATGATTTCATACTTGAGTGACATGGCATCAATTTAGTTACATTCTAATATGAGTAAGGTATTCAGAGAGCAAGTCTTACCACTTTTTTTTACATGCATGTGCATGAATTGAAGCTCTAGATATTTCTTTTTTATTGAGAGAGTGTTGGAAGTACATAAGAAACACTCAATTAAGCAATTGTGCACTTGGCCAAGTGCGCTAATTGGCGCTCAATAACAATAAGATTTGGAGCAATTTTTTGTTTTTTTTAAACTAATAAAACAAAATTCCAATATTTTTTTTGCTATATTTTTGTAATAATTTCATTAAATATTGGTTTGTTGATGTCTACGTAGGTGAATACTTTTCACTATTTCCTTGAAATTGTGCATAATATTAATATATATATATATATATATTACAATATTTCATCCTTATTCCATTTACAGAATGACATTGACCATATACTTACAAGAACCTAATCCTATACATTTTGTTTCATGTAATGACTTTATAATGTCGTTCTACAAATACAATTTCTAAGAGATGTAATGATAAAACCCCAAATACAATGATAAAGTATAAGGTATAAAACTCTATATTTATTATATATATATATATTATATAATTCAATATCACATACTATAATAAAACATACCATTTCAAAAGCAAACATATCAATCACACTATACTAGTCACCTAAACATCATATATGCTAAGTTATGGTATGACTACAAAGTCTCCATCATATTATGGTGATGCGACTCCCGTAGCGTATTCTATGGCTGTATTGACCATTTCAAACCAACACATCCTCCGCACCGGAGTATCTGCAAGAGATCGATTGATGTAGACTGCTCATATCTAAAGCTACCAGGGTCGCCATGCCGCGTGTGCCTTTTACGCCATCCGCATCATAATAATAAGCCATCTCTAAATGTCATCGGTGTAGTGAAGGTCCTCCTAAATTCAAAGAACGCCCCCGATTCGCTATGTCTTGTAATGGATGGCAATATTGGTCCAATGCTTCCTCCAAAGATCTTCTCGTACTTCTTTGTGTCCCAAATCCAGATCACGATTGAGTAGGCACCAATGGTTGCCTACTTCTACTCACAACCGAAAAAATCGAGAGAATCGAGAGCATATCCATCTCGATTCCGGCCATTGAGAAATAGATATGTTCATTCCCTCCACTGGTGTCTCAATGAACGTTCACCGTCACGTATCATCCGCCATCTCCGTGGGTGTCTCCTCTACACAAACTTCCACATGCGGCGGCGACGTTGGAGTAACCACATCTCTCATAGGTGCTCCCTCCTCTTCACCTTCATCTTCGCCTTCGTCTTCATCTTCCCCGTCCATCTTCCTCCTTCTTCTTCTTCACTCACTTTCTTTGCGTGTCGGGTGAAACGAATCGTCGGTGTGGGATTTGTCCGTCCCATATTCACGTGGCAATCTCTCATTGAACCGAGTGTAGAAATCCACATCATCGCTACCATCCTCGATAATGGAATCGCATCTTGATAGCATGCACATCACCAGGAGCACTATCCGTTCCACCTATGTTGTCAGACATCAACAACTGGCCGTGGAAATTGTTGGACAACTCATTGTACAAGAACGAAAGTCTCTCGTTACAATTGTCAATGACAATGATATCGGATCCCTGGAAACTCGAACGCAAGATAGTCGGAATCGCAGTTGACATGCTACATGCCACCAAACCCCAACCTCGAGGCAAGTACGAATCCACAAGTCTTGATAACTCGGATGGAGATCTCTCGAGAGCATCAACAATAGAAAGCTCTTGTGCTTCACCACGGTTATCGTCAAATAAAAGAGGAAGTCGGCGGCGCCCAGTAACAAAGTTTGGCCCAGCAGATGCTCCAATTGGGTGTTGCAGACAAATAATGATATCACCTATTGGTTCAACTGCCTGCTGTAAGCGCCCTCCATTTGTAAAATTTAGAGGATGATTAACCGAGGTCTGACCAAATGCCCAACATCCACGTCGATGAGAGCAACCCTCCGGAAGCTTGAGCTTCGTAATCAATTCCTCGGTGGCGAACACGGCCGGTGGTAACAGGAAAATGACATTCCATCGTTCGACGGCTGTCATCCATAACGCCACCGTCAATAAATACTCTAGTGAATTGTTCATCTTCCCAATGACCATTGCCATGTCTTCCACCGCCACGCCGACAATCAATAATCCACAAATACGGCCGCCATCAACTCGCATACTCAACCGAATAATCCTCTTCTAGATCGAATCAAAAGTGGTTCCTCTCCATTGCTTTGGTCTGGCCTTTGAACGCAACTGCAACTGCCACTCCCAATTGGCCCTGTTTGCAACTCCTCTACGTAGAGATGGTGCATTGTGGCCTTGCCCTCCTGCTGCAACAACTTCATAATGTACCTTGATGAAAGGAGGGATGAGGTCGCATATGTCTTTCAGCTTCGACACTTTCTCTCGCTGCGGTGTACTCCATTTGGTTCTTGTTTTGCTATCCAACAACTCGGCAAATTTGTCAAGTTGTTCCTTGCCTCCTGGTAAATACTTCCGTACAAATATACGAAAGAAATCTTCCATGGAATTTGGGAAAGATTCCTTGTTGTCTACCATCAACCAACGGATGGTATTTATCACCGCTTCTCGTCTCATAATGCGCTCACATACACCAGCAACGGTACGAGTCCTTGGATTCTGCTCTTTGACGCCGTTGAAATAAAAAGCTTGACGAGGTCTTCGTCCATCCTCGCCAACTGGCTTAGCTAAACAGGCTTTTGCAACCTCTAGATAGTACGAACTTGGAACTCTACCCAACGGCCTCAACCAATGTCCGGTCATCCGCTTCCGCCTTGGTCGTACATCTACATTTGGGTCTAGACTCTTCTTTAGTGCCAACGCCTTCCACCTCTTCTCCTCATCCTTGCTGTAAAACAAAAAGCCGTTCTCGTAGTCCTTGGTAACTTGAAGGACAACTTCAAAGCATTCATCGTTGGGATTTCAGGCATGCTTAGTTAGGTCTTCCATGTTCTTCCCTGCTCGACGTCGTAATCTTGTTGTCACCTCCGTAGGCGCGCTTCCGCACGGCACTTGCTGCGCTCACCAATGCAATAGCCCCTGCGTTCATCATCCGAACGAACCGAGTTATCGTGCCTACCATACGATTCCATATCTGTCGGAGCTTCACCAAATCCTCACTCATGGTGGATAGTTGTTTTCTTTGCCACTCCGCATTGTTGACTTGTACCGACTTGTTAATGTAAAGTCGTGGATTATCATACACAACAAAGGTAGCTTCCCGTTGCTCAAACGTCTTCTGAAACTCGGAATGAGTGATCTTGCCGCTCATCCACTGCTCCTTCGCATACTTGCAAGCAGCTACAACGTGTTGCCCATCCACAGGCTCCCAAATGATATGGTCTTGAAGCCAAGATAACTGAGAGCCCATAGTACCGTCTATAGAAGCATCTCCATTGCTTAAAAACATCCGTTCAAACTCTCGAGCTGCTCCATTAACCGGGAAATCGACTCCTTCACGTTCAACCATACCAGTGTCGGTAACGATATCCACAAGGTACTTGATAGGACGAAGTACCAATTTACTCACTCCAATCCTATTTTGAGGATCTCGTAAGAAGGTATATATCTCTGATACCCTCTTCTGCAACAAAATTCGATGGTTTGTCTCCGGATTCTCCACTTCGATAATGCGGTCAATCTGTGCCTTGAATACAATGTCGCCCCATATTGAACCTCTCGCAACTTCTTCTTTTGTAGGCACGGGCGCTTTCAGAATCTTAGAAGCTGGAACAGATATTGAGATGTCTGCCTCTTCCTCCGATTCCCCTGATGGGTGGTCGGAAATGTCGTACAACTCGTCATCCACGGCCGACAAAGTCACAAGAACATCCGCTGTAGATGTTGATGATCTACGATGGGTAATGATTGGTCCAGCTATCGATCCACGGCCTCTGCCATGCATTGGCGATGCTCTGTCCTGTGATGTCGAGGCCCTGCCACGCGATGGTCGTCGAACAGAACCTGAAGCTATGTTGCCTTCGTCATGTCGTGGCCGCTTAGATGGACGACCAATTGTTGATGTACGAACATTCGATGCTCGCAATGTAGTGGATGGCCGCCAATCCAATTGTGTCGGCCTTGCTAACGCACGATAAATAGGTTCGGTCTCCTCTGGATCAGCCGGTAAACTTGCATGTTCAACTCTTGCACGTTCTGGCTCCGACCGCTGTAATGCCTCATACGAGATATGAGCACGCATAAATCTTCTAGCTCGTGCCACATCCTCTTCAGATAACGCTAAACATGCCGACACATGCTCATGTCTAGCAGTACGCACCGCAAGATCTGTGTTAAGCCAAAACGTCTGCAACGAGGTTATGTTATTCAATCGCCCTGGATTTTGAAGAAGATCTGTAGGAATAGGTGCGAGAAGCAACTTTTTTGAAAGGGAAGTCTTTGTCGGCCTCTGACCAACCCCCGGTACGCAAATTGCATAGATCATATCGCCTGGTCGGAGATTAATTGCCCGAAGTTCGGCGAAGGGCTTCCCCAATGCCGATGTGCGCTTCCCGATTTGAAATGGATGTTCTGTGAGCCATAATATTGGCCTTGATTCCGCGTCCACTGCGATCGACCATTCGTACTGCTCCCAGACCTTGTCGATTGGAAGCGTTGGTGCCATGATGTCTCCAACAAGAAACCTGACTTGAATCACACAATACATATAGAATTGTAAATACGAGTATCAAAAAAAAAAAACCTCTAGCTCTTTTGTGCTTTCTTAAAATTCATATCGTAAAATGTTCTTTGTATAAAATATCTATGCCGGTTGAAATGTCGGGTTTCATAAAATTATGAACATCATATCAGAGTTGATAACATGGTCACCAATGTTTTGCAAAATGTTAATGGTTACTAGAAGACAATTTATACGATCACTTATTTTATCCTAAACCATATAAAATTTTATTCAAATTCAGGAAAACATTGAATATTCTACGACTAATACCTTTCATTTTAGAGTAATTTCAATATATAAACTTTATCACGCTCAAATACGATGCCATACATGGCACTTTTTTTAGCTACTGAAGCATGTACTAGGAGATGCAATATTGTAATAAATCATAAGTATTACTTGTCATTACATTGGGCTTATAACAAATACGAATTCTTGTAACTATCATACATCTTGTCAAGATATGGTATCTTACATGATGTCTTCGATAAGTAAGTGCTTGGGAAGAAAGCCTAACTGTTAAGTAAGCAAGCTTGATGTGGTTCAAAATTCTTATGAGAGCAATATCCATCCTACCGAAATAAAGCAAAAAGTATCAATTTTATCAATGTGAATTAGATTATTGGAAACTCATAAAATATTTAGGGAATCTGAAAAATACTATTTTATAGAGCCTTCAAATGATCATGTTTAAATTCTAATACATTATGAATGTAAGGATAAATTGACACTCAAATACTTCCTCAAAAATCAATATCACACACAAATGTGAATGTTAAATTTAGGAGTTTATAATAGTATTTATAAAGCCATGCCTTGACAAGATAATCATCATATAAAAAAATTGAAACTCCACCACCCCCTCCGTTGAACTCTTCTATAGAGACAAACTACGAACCCTAAAAAACTAGGTGTAAAAGTATCTGCAAAGAAGCTATAGATGCTACTCGGTATGATACAGATATCAAGACATAGTAGTGCTAACCTCAACAAGGTAGAGGGTGGAGTAATATAGAGCATGGTTTAATTTTTCAGGATTGAAGTGATTGTTGCCCATTCTTGCTTTGTTTAACCCCTAAATTTCCTTGTTGCAAAACGGTGTAAGTCACAAAATTTGACCTTCCTTTAGATTAAGCTCAAAAAATCTCAATCTAAGCAATATTCAAAAAATTCAACCGTAAGATCTCAAATTTCACTTGACATTCTTCTCACATACCAAATTTGAACCGTTCATTCTTCCTCATTTGTGAGATTATAATGATCAAAGTTGGCTGATTTTTTCTCCTGCGGAAACCTCCAAAACCCGTTTCGGGTTTTAAGAAAAGTTAGGGGTTAAGAAATCTTGCAAGCCTTGGAAAAATTTTCCCTCATTAAAGTCGCCATATTTGAGAGATTCCTCCCAGATAGCTTCAACCATGAGAATCAGGGCATCAAGCGGGACAGTGCTACAAAAACCGCACTTAAACTTATCAACTTATTATGGTTAACTTATAATGGTTCCGCTCTTATTGCTACTTACGTGCAAAGTCTCACATTTCTCTTACGTAGGAATTGACCGAGGAGTGGAACACAAACTTACCGATCTTTTTTTTGGCTAGTTGGGATGCAATGACTAGCAACTCATGAGTGAAATGCCCCAAACACAAGTAATTGAGCTTGCGCAATGCTGCTAGAAGAAAACAAGTCACCGCAACAAGAGTATGAGAAAGAAGACTATATTTGAAAACTCACCATAATTGGTTCTCTACATTAATTTTTAACGGAGAGAGAGTGATTTGCAGAAAGGAAGACACGGAAGGACCACTATAACGCCTACTCATTATCAACTCATAAACATATGTAGGCCACGACGATAATTAAAATGATACCACACCATTGTGTTTGAAAAATGGGGGTTCAGTGCTGAAGACTAAAGCTCTATTCAAAGCTACTGAAATTGGAATGTTCTGTTTCGTCCCGTGCACAAGAGCATCCTGCAATAATTTATCTCCGACTATATCTCTCTTCGACTATTTACTGAAATACTTTATTCATGCCGCAAGTGCACATGCAATCTTGAAATTTTCTGATCAACTGATCAACTAAATCACAAACAAAGAACGTAATGGCAAGATTATAACTCCGTTATCCAATAACCTGAACTTCCTTGTGACCTAAAGCATGAACTGAAGAAACATCAGGTTACTTGATTTGTCTAGAAGACATAATGAGATAAACATTACAAGATATTTTTTCTTTAGAAAAAGAGATATTGAAATTTCATCACATCATCAAAAGTTTCATTAAATATGGCCACCAACGCCACGCATGAAATAATTTTGACATTTTGTATTTCGATATCATGCACCCACAAACAGTACTTGCTAACTTGTTCAATTCAAGGCTCGTAATTCGTCGTTCGGACATCTTGTAACTATCTTTTCTTTTTTCTTTCTTTCTTTCTTTCTTTCTTTCTTTCTTTCTTTCTTTCTTTTTTTTTTTTTTTTTTTTTTTTTTTTTTTTTTTTTAAATTCGGCGCTGCCTTGGGAGGGTGCGTGCGCACGGGGTGTAAGGAAGGAGGCGGAGGGAAAGATTAGGGGAAGAGGGGATGTGATTAGGGTTTAGAAAGAAAGGCAACTCACGTGCAGATCTCAGACGGGGCCGCGCCGAGGACGCGCCGAGAGGACTCGTGACGGCACTCGTATCCGAACTTGTAGTGGAACACCGAGTAACTCCCCGGCGGGACAAAGCTCGCAGCCCCGCGATACGAAAATCTCGGACGAAAGATCACAATATTGTGTTGGAGACTCCCGATTCGAACGCTAGGGTGTGAGGGAATCCCCAATTGTTGTCGGAGCCACTGTTCTCTTTCCTCGGGCGTTTCTGAGCTCGGCAATGTATGCGGCTTGTTCGCGCAGCCCTTTGAGCTCGCTCCTCAATGACTTTGGGGCTCGACGGCTTTGTAGGCCGCTTCTTTGGTGCGGCTGTGTGCTCGATCCTCGGGCGACTCTGCGGCTCTCACTTTGGCTACGTATTCCCCTTCTTTGTTGCGGCCGTTGCGCCTTGGCCTCTGGAGTTTCGAGTTTTCGTGACCGAGCACGATTGGTCGATTCTTCCCGCCGTCGTTGTGATGACTCATGTCTTGACTTCTCCGCACGTACGCCGGCTCAAGTCACCGAGACTTGAAACCTTGTGAATGTCTACGTTCCAAAGCCGCAAAACAAAGCTCTCTCGCAACGTTACGACCGAGACTCATGGCCGGACACCGAGCGACACCGAGCGACTCGTGGCGGGACACCGAGAACGCGCCGCAGATCTCGTACCCGTGCGTCGCACCCCTGCTGCAGCGGCGCCGCTCAAGAAATGCCGAGTCTTCAGGAAGAGGCACACATTGATTGAAAAGGTGCTAATCTCCTCAGAACCCCGACGAACGTGCACAAGAACGAAGTTTGTGTGCGACCACCGAGCTACAAGTCGAAATGGTTTTAGGCATGGTTGTGAGCATCAAGCTACAAGTCAACACCTAGAAAAAGGACTCTAATCTTTGATTATCTTCACTTCGTCCGACTCACTTAAGCAATACTAGAATCAAGAATCAAGAACACGCACGGATATTCCGCCTCTGTTGTTAATTCGATAATTCTCTATTACTCTTACAAAAAAATTGTATAGCCTTGTCGATTAAGGTCGATAGAAAAAATAGTAATGGCTAGGAATACACATATATGGCGGCAAGAATTTGGGAAAATAGTCGGACTGAAACTCCGATGTTTGTCGCATGAACGTCCTAGTTGATATGGATGCCGCTACAAAGAGCACAATAAAAACCTTAAGAAGTATACTCCAGAACTACAAAGCTTTAAAATACTATTTGGAATTTGCCCAAAACTGCCCATACTATGGTTTATCTTTGTTTATCTACCCAAAATATATAAGATCGCAGAACTTCAAAATTCACCAAACTACGGAAATTTAACTTTTTTCCAAGTTTTGTTTTTGGTACTTGGACATAAGGTTTTAAGGCATGATCTCACCGTTTTGGATCTTTCATCCAATTATTATTCACATGCCATTTTTATCATAAAAGAAGGGCCTTTGAAGTTGAATTACTTATGTTTGACCAAGGTCTTAGGCTTGTACTAGGCCAACCATGATAAAATTTGAATTGCCTGCATGAAGTTAAGGGAAGCAATATAGTTAGCAACACAGAAGTGAACATTCCAACATTTGATCCTAAACAACGTAAACTCTACATGGTGAATGTACCCATAAAAACGATGTAAGACCATCACTAGCACGAACAAATTAAGCTCAATCATGGCCACTTAGAACCACTTGCAGCTCAATATCAGTGTTACTAAAAGAAAAACAAAAATGTCGCGTGAACAGATCAAATCTGCCAATTGAAATTAAGAGTAAAGGAAAGTAGAACGTAATCAAATTAGCATACTTTAAGTGGTGAAAACATCAGTTTAAAAACTTGGTGTTGTTGATGGTCACAAATGCTTGTCTGATTGTGAAACCACCATATCCAAAGATGTGTTGTCTCATGAGACAGTAATTGAATGTCATTCAAAGTACGCTAGACTCTCACAAGTTTTGTCTTTAAAGTGTTCATAGTCGTGTCAACAAGTCACATGTTACATTAGCCTGATAGTTAACGAGCATGTTGTTCGGAGCTTTTATCTCTTTTTTCCCCCAATTTCCTAGATTTTAGGTTGTGTTCATCATGTGTTACATATTGACACCAATGTGTTTCTTATGATTGTATAGATTTTGAAAGAAAGAGAAGACCAAATATTTTGGCAACGAAGATTGATTGGTGATATTGTCATACTACACAGTGTTGAATCCCGATACCACGCCTCTAGATACTTATACTTGAAATTGAGGTCAGAATTACCTTCTACTCCCAATCTAATGGCTTTTAGGACGTATCTTATTTACCGTGGATTTCATCGAATCGCTTAAAATTATAATTTTCTTCAATGAGCTCTAATTGACAATCTTTAAAATAATTAATCTTCATACTTGGAAGTATAAGTATATATCTATCATTGGATAGTTTATTGGATTAATGATGCTTTTAAATTCAAAAACTATAAATAGTTGAAGTATGATGAACAATACCGGACCAAGTGAATCCGGTATTTCCGTATGAGGACGAGGCTTTAAGTAAACCAAATAGGGTTATAGGAGGATGGTAGCCGCTTACAAATGAAACATAGAGATCTTAATGTTTTGTGGTTTTGGTTTTTTCTATTCCAAAATGTAATACAAACTTCCTTTTTTTCCATTTAGATTTTCTTTGTAGAACATATTAGATTCACAAAAAAATAAAACATGATTTGACAACTTTTAAACCTAAAATGTTTAAACCTCCAAAGTTTGCACAAATTTTTCAATATGCTAAAAAAAACACATAATTATAGTATATTTTTTTACTACAAGATGTGGTGTCGAACTTCCATTTGGTCGTTTAGGGGTTTGGGAGAACCAATAGTATAGGTTTTGACATATAATTATAAAACCTTTGTACGAAATTCAACATCCGGTAGTGGGATAGACGTGATTTTGTTATACTCTAATAGTACGTAGAAATAAGTACATTCATATGTTTCTAATGTCCATACATTGTGACAATTATATAAATCTAATGGATCTTCAAATTAAATTTTCTATCTTAGAAGTTCAAATAAAAAAATAAATCACTAGTGCTCACTACACGTGACCAGGTAACATAAAATCTAATATATGTACAATAAAACTCGAATTGTAGCAGAAGGTGAACACTTGGTAGTTTGTCCAAAATGAAGCTTGTTACATAATTTATATACTACCACGTTGACCGATTCTTACCCTTTTATTACTATTTTCTGAATATCAGGTTGATAGTCAAGCGATAGCAACTATGATGGAAAACAATACAATAGAAACTCATGTCCCAATCGGAGACATCCTGGAGGTGATATCTTGTTCAATAGTTCAATAGGTTCACGATTACTGCGGGCGGCTCGAGCGAGACAACTACATGATGGATTAGATGAGATATGTATATCTCAACAAAATAGTAGGGTCGCATTGCTTTCTAGTACGGGAGTGGTGGTGGGCATGGCGCTAATGGACAATGCATTCAAAAGTGGCATGGAATTGAACGGAATGAGATTGTTTCCTCGAGGAGGTGGCGAGACGTGTCACTCAAGTAGATGATGAATTACACTGGACAGGAGATGTAGTTGGAGAACGATTAGGATTGTCTAGGGGACTAACGATTCGTTGGGACCGTTCTTTGGTACGTGTAGTGGCTTTGGATTCCAATATTCTACACGCACGAGGTGAAGAGGGATCTCAAATGCCGCATGTACCGATGATGACTCCGATATTTGATTTCCATGAGGAGTTTCACACACCAAGCTCCAATGAGACATCACGAAGAAGTAGTCAAGCTTCAAATCCCGTACATGAAAATTCACCATTTTCCCAGCCTCCTTCTAACAACATCCGAGATCTACCACATGTAGATGGGCTGGCATTTGTAAGACAAACGCGCCGATGTTATTCTATGCAGAATCGGACAAGGCGAGTCGCAAGGGAAAGAAGACCGGCCGATGGTGCAAAAGTAAAAGTTACATTGATAAGCGTGCAAGATGCAATAGCAAAAGGTGGATGCAAGAGAAATTGTTTAACAGATATTCCGGCAAGGTACATCTTGGACGTGCGGTATAATGCATGGGGGTCTAAGTATTCAATCCGGAGTACATGGGTGAGGCAGATGTTGGTTTCATTCTATACACAAACCGGTGGAAATCGTAGAGATAAGTTTGTGACAAAGTTGGACGACAAAGAGGTTTGCAATGCATGCTACGCTGTAGCGGTCGGATATTCACAACGGCGTTTCAAGGACTTGAAAAAAGATTGTTTGATATATGGTAGGGTGACAGCTGTTCACGGAAATACCCTTTCAGATCCAGTTAGAGAGAGTACTAGAATGTCTGCCGCCGAGGCATGCTTTAAGTGCTTCGTGGATGAAGCCGGTTGTCCTCAACCCCACCGATCCATTCGACGCAAGAGTGACAACGAAGTCGTGCCGCTTATTCTTCTCCCCATGAACACAGTAAAATCTGATGTATTCAATTACGTGAACGAGGAGGTGAAGAGAATTTGCAATGGCGAAACCATATCCATGAGCTCATTTTGGAGGATGTGGCGCCTAAGGTATCCTCATGTTCAAGTACCCCCATTCTCTAGGTTCTCAAAATGTTATCATTGTTGGGAGTACAAATGTGCCATGGAAGGGACAACCAATGCGGATGCCAAGATAAGGATTAAAGAGGTGTTCATGTTACATTTGCTCAATCAAATGGAGGAACGTAGACATTATTGGATATTCAAGAGGTCTTGTTATATCAACCCTGAAATGTACATGTGTATCATAGTAGATGGCATGGATCAGAATACAACCATGGTACCCCAAATACGTCAGAGCGTGAAGAATATCGAGAACCGGTTCGTGAAGACCCATCTATGCGGGGCGTTGGTGCATGGGATTGGATTGTACTGTGATGTGTGGTTCGGAGCTCACCACAAGCATGATAGCAACCAAGTCGTGAGCACATTATTACATGTGATAGGGGACGTATTACGGAGGAAGGGATTCTTGCCACCAACATTACGCATTCAAGCGGACAACTGCACACGCGAGAACAAAAATATTTATATGTTCGCAATGTGTGCAACTTTGGTTGGATTGGGATTTTTTCAGGAAGTGGAACTATCCTTCCTCATCGTGGGTCATACGCACGAAGATATCGATCAACGGTTTAGTTGTATCTCAAACACCTTGAAGAGGTCAGACGTGAACTCTTTAAAGGAAATGTTTACTCTCATTGAACGAGGAACGTCTCCCACCGAGGCATTTGTAAGCGTACGACTATTAGAGAATGTATGGGATTGGAAGAAGTTCGTAACTCCGCACCTATTGACGGGATCGGATTCATTGATTGACATTACATTTCCACACCACATGAGATTCTATTCTAGCAATCGCGAGGGTGCTTGTAAGGTCAGGGTCCAACATAAGCACTATTGCAAGGATGCTTGGGGACCGAAGAGAGGGGATCAAACTTTGAGATCCATCCCAAATAGGGTCGAACGACCGGATTTTGCGACTGTATATGCAGCGGATGAGCGGGAGCTCAAGGCGTTAGACGATTTTATTGCGTACAAGGATAGGTGTATTCAAAGATTGCAACACGTGGAAGTCAACCGTGATGCAAAACATGAGGCACAGAGGTTGAAACAATATTTAGCAGAGTTTCCAAGAAAGGACCGCAACGCCGATCACGAGTCATCACCGTTTTGGCCATCCTATGAGTCCAACGCCCAACCTTCAGGGGTGCTTCTCTTCGATACCGAGAGAGAATACTATTGCTTGAAAAACTCGCGAGATAACCGTTGTTGATCGGGATTGTGGGCATGCTCCCGAGTGCAGAGGCTCGTGGATACTTTGGACCACGAAGGGAGAGACCATCAAATCAAGGAGTGCATACTGCACGACGAACTAGTCGACATTGCGTCTACGAAGAAATCTCAGTACGAGACCAAGAAGGAGGTAGCAACGATCCGTTTCCAACATTTAATCCCGAAACGGACATTAATACTGATCAATTTGTTGCACTGAGTGTTGTTCGAGATGAGGTAGAAGCAGGCATACCCTTTTACCTAGGAAAGGTGATTGAAGAGGGGAAAAACTCATGGAGGTTAAAGATTAAAGTATGTTGGTATTGCCCCATTATGAGAGAAGGGGTCGTTGAAGAAACGGGGTCCAACAGACAACGCTATGTAAATTGCATGGAGTCGTTGTGGGAGCCATCTGGTGAGAGGCACAGTTGGGTACCGAAAGAGGCGTGTATCTTTTCATGGTTTGACGAACAACCCGTATCGGAGAATGTCGTTCAACCGTCGGAGAAGCGCATTGTACACGGAGTGCAGGTAGAGAAGAGAGTTCGTATTCCTCAATCCACAAAGGCACACATTCTGGAATATATAGCCATGCAAACGGAAGCTATTGACGACGAACGCTTACAGGTAGCCTTAAATACCAAGGAGTAGGTTATTATCATAGTACATTGACCGTGGTTTGTATGGTAATTGATATGAAGTGTTCATGTATGAACGAGTTAAATTTATCCGGCGAAGGTATAGTGGTAGACGTAGAGTGAGAAATGATTAAAAGGATTGGGAAAATACCAATATTTATATCTACAAATATACTTACAAATGTATCATGTTTATTATTGTCCGGGTACTATGTATGCTTACAAATGTATCATGTTTATTATTTTCCGTGTATTATATCTCTTGTTGCAAGTAGGGCTTCACCATATTATTAAGTGACAAATATTACAAATGATTCTTGAGGACATTGGATAAAACTATTTATTATCTTACATGTATCATTGTACAAAAACTATATGGTTTTTAAATTTTAACTAGTGGAATTTTTTACCAAAGAACCCATTCTCCAAACCATATATTTGGGTTTTAAAGTGCACATTGAAGACTACTTACAGAAGTGCACTTTTATACATACAAGTGCACAATTGCTTAATTGAGTGTTAAGAGTGAATCTTGTGTGCATAGCAAGTGAAGTGTACATGCATTGCGAATTCCTTGGTTTGTGTTCTGTTGTATGTATCTATTCTTCTTGCGTCATGTATTTTTTTTGTTCGTATTTAGCTTCCCAAGTGAAAATGGTGAGATCGTTGTCCTAAGGGAAGCAACAAGATGTACTCTCTTTGTCGTAAAAAGATTGTAGTGTGAGAGAGATAGGAAAGTCTTTGCATGTTGGTAAATCAAGTATACGAAGGCTTTGTAAGGAGCAATTTCGAGATGCTAAGCTTCTAGTTGGAGGTAGACCATGCAAGTTGACAAAGTGCAATGGAGTAGTCTTGTGTAACTAGTAGAACTAGAAAGAAGGTGTCTACTGCAAGAGAAGTTACTAAATCGTTGCAAGAAGTTTTTGGAGTATAAGTGAATGACGTTACTGTACGCCACAGTGCAATACTACTATACAAAGTACATGGCATCTTTTGTTTCTTGAGATTTCACACAATCGGCATGTTTTACCATTGCAAGCCAATTATATGAATTCAAATATGGATTTTCATGATATTTTTTCTACATAAGTGTGATCTTTAGATACATTCCAACAACTATGTAGAAGGAAGTTTATTGATCTAGACACCCTTAGTATTGAATATGAAATGATGTTTCTACAATGGAAAAAAGTGACAAAATGAATGATATTGAAGAGTTGTATCTCCTTCATCCATTGTTGGATTTTAACTTTGTTTTTTGGAATGGATTCCAATCATAGTCTATTTTAGTGAAATCATATATAGTAATTTGCAACGTTTTGGTGCCTTACCTTGGCCTGCTCAGTCTCCACATTTGAATCCTACAGAAAATCTATGGGCAATTTGAAAAGGAGGAGATTGAACCGATATGACACACCACCAAAAGGAATACTTGAATTATGGTCTTGTGTAGAAAAAACCTTCCTTTCTACCACAATCTTGTATTAAAATCCAAAGGAAAATGGACAAAGTGGTTTTGAATTTCCATGTTGGGACCTTCAAAAGTGTGCCAATATTTAGAGTAGCTTAAGGTTTTTTTTCCTTTCTTATTGAGCGCTTCAATTATGTTGAAATTTTCGTAAACAATTAGTACACTATATGTACTATTCCAGTAAATTTACTACATTCCATTCCATAAATTCCTCTTACATACACTATTTTTTAAATGTAACATGTACAAACATTGGAACAGTTTTGAAGATCACTATATACCTCTTTCTAAAAGGTAGTAACATCGGTTGACCAACCCAAACATCTAAGACTTTTCGTGAAAAAGAAACCTTCAAACACCCTTTCCCAAAGTCTTTCACAAAATGCCTTGTCTCCATTTTCCAAGGGCATTTGATGCTCCTTCGGAAAGAATATAGACTTTATCTTTCTCACTTTATGCTGAAAAGTGTCATTGTACCTTACAATTCATATGCAACTTATGAATGCTACTAACAATTCATGTGAAGGCTGACAAACGGTTTGGTCAACTTACAGTTTACCCCATGCCTTTTGAAACATTGATTTCATCATTTAGCAATCATGGGTGTGACACAGAAGCCCATACTGTATTGGCTGGTTTATTGGCCACATGGGCACATATATATACCGGTACCATGTTTTTTGGTGAACAACCCTAACCCAGTCAATCACTAACACATTGTATGAATACTACTCCCTCTGTCCCATTATGATTTTCCGGTAGGTTCTCTCAAATCTACCTCCAAAGGTAGATTTGAGAGAACCTACCAGAAAATCATAATGGGACAGAGGGAGTACTTGCCAAAGTGAGAATTGTTTTGCATGCATGAGCTACACTAAATTTGATAATTAGTGTTAGATATACTACTTTACATAAACATGTTATAAGTTTTTACTGTTGTTCAATAATTTTACCCACTATATTGGTCAAGATGGGGGTCCTTATATAGTATCAGAATCAATGCTCTTGGTGAATTTTTAAAATAAAAGTAAAAACTTATAGCATTTTCAAATCTTATAATAATCTACACTAATTATCAAATTTAGTGTAGTGCCTCGCGAAAGCGGGCTCGGAACAGGTCTTGGCAGGATGCTTTACAGGGAGTTGGGGTATTTAGCGAGAGAGAGGGCCAAATTATCCCTGTTTAGTAGTGAGAGTATTTGCAATAGAGGCGTGATGGGACTTCGTATGAATGGATCAACGAGATTTCCACAAGTCCTATATTAACCCTTAAACGCCCAAGCAAGCTCGAGGGGCTTGATTTCAACAGAATCTTCCCCGTAGCTCTCATTGTACTCAACTTTTCACTTATATTTTGATGTCAAACTGGTCACCATCTTCTAATGCATTCAAAAAGTGAAATTTCACAATTCAAATCACAATTTGTATGCATGATTTTGTGGTTTGAAAGGATTGTGGTAGGTAGGTTGGGGTTGTACATAACCTTGTAGGAGATTGCAAGTTCATCATTGATTGGTCTATTCATGATGCTCAAGTTCAAAAAGTGCACTATTCATGATGCCCAAGTCCAAAAGATGTTGTGATCCAATTTTGGATTGCCTGTTTCAGACCCCATGGGCGTTTAAGGGTTAAAAAGTTTCTTGGACCTTTTGTCTCCTTTCCTGTGTCCAGGTGTTCCATCATCACATTTGACTAGGAGGTTTATATGGAGGTTAGGTCTCATGGAAAATGTGAAACAATACCTAAGTTGGGCTTTGTTTTAGAGGAAGTGGGAAGTTGGAAGGCGCTACCCGGCCGCCATTGGCATGGCGCTTGAGCCCCGTACCTGCTTAGTGTTGTTGGTGGGCAGGGGAGTAACATTCTAAACTAGCATGTTTACCTTGACTTGATCCTAAAGTAGAGGGGCCATAAAAACTACCTTCAAATAATATAGTATGAAATCCATGGGTAATTATTGATATATATCGTAATATATCTTGATGTTTTAAGAAAAATTTAGCTCTCGAGGAAGAACATCAAACGGATTTGATGTTGGCATGAATGGAGTGTTTCTTTGACCTGTCTTTAGCGGTATGTGCCGAGGTAGTTACATTCATGGTGGAAGTACCAATCCCTCTTAGGGTAAACACTATACTTATTCCTACTCAACCAATAGTTCCTTAGAGATACCCAACATGGTATCCTGCAAAGGGTAGAATGAAGTTTCATTAAGTGAGAATCGTAGGGCTTAAAGAATAAATCATAGAAGTCGTTTAGAAGTTTTAAGATTGATAAAAGTTTTTACAATAGAATGATTACTATAAATACTCTATATAATCTTTGAGAATGTCTATTTCATCACCAAGTAATCAAGTAAAAATGGGTTGATATCATAAACTTTTAAATTAGATTCTTTTACTAATAATGAAGTGTATATCAGAATTGGTCTACACTACAAGAAAAGCAAAAGCTACAAGTTGAAGCAATTATTGGATGTATCTGGTCAAAAACAACACTCTTGTCTTGTGGTTGGTCAAAGTATGATGAACTGACCTCAATAGTGAACAAAGTTATACATCTTGATGATTAATATCATCCCATGGCACACGATCATAACCGTTCAAAGAAATTGAAAAGCTTTAAGTTGGTCTTGACTAGTGGTCGTATGCACTAAGACTGTCACTTCGTTTGCGGATAAACTAAGACTGTTACTTCTTTTGTGGATAAAGTGACTTCATTGAGTGTCTTGTGATGCTTTATTCTACCAAATGGCCCATCACTCTTTCTTATTAAAGGAATATGAAGGTTTTTGATTGATCACAACCTACCTGTCGCCACCCGAGCATGTGCAGTCAAAGTCCTTGGTATGGTTGACTCTGACTTCGTTTGTGAATTAAATGACTTCAGTGTTCAAATATGCTATATTCCAGTAGTTTATAACTGATAAGGGATATTTGAAGAATTTTGATCGGTTACTTAAGCTATAAACAATGTGATAAAACTTTCTTTTGATTCATCGTACTATAAAGCGCATATACAACCATTGAGAGAAATTTGAAAGCTCTCAATTGGTAAGTAAATTCAGAGTTGTATAATTTTCTGTAAAACAAGAAGAATTTAAAGACTTTTCAAATACTTTACAAATACACCGTATCTCTGTATAAATCAAACCCTCAAATTAAATATAAACATCTACTCCAACAAGAATCCACTTGAAACAATTCCAAACTTTGAAGCAACCTTTCCAACTTCGGTCATCATTCGACACTCGTACAATATTCATTTTAGAAGAGGTGGTTGAGTACACCCGTACGGAATTCATCCAAATTTTCTACCTCCTCGTTGGGCATGGTAGGTCGGTACATGTACCGTCCTCCTTCAACCCCGCCATTCTCCTCGGATTGCCCATTCCGGCTCTTGCGTTGTTGAGCTTCTGCTGGGCTATGGAAGTGCAGACGTTCGCCTTGGAGATCACAGCAACAGCACCTCATAATCTCAGAGCATTCACGCTGATACACCATTTCAATTTCGTAATATTATTTTAAATTCTCACAATTTCCAGTGGGCGAGTGGAGGCCACGAGGTGAAGCCGATGGTGGCGAACCAGTGTTGATGTTGCGGGAATTTAGAGAGGAAGACAAAGAGCGACAAAATGGTCACCATGGACGTGGACAATGCGGGCGACGACAACGGAGTGGCGGTGACGAGCAGCACGGGATCGAGCAAGGAGATGAACGAGCTGCGCTACTCTCGGTTGATGTACACTTTGGGACGGGATGCGGTTCATGTATTGAGCCAGAGCCGCGTGCTGGTGCTGGGATGCAAAGGCCTCGGTGCCGAAGTGGCAAAGAATTTAGTCTTGTCCGGAGTGCAAGGGTTAGGGTTAGTCGATGAAGAAGTTGTGTCTTTAGCCGACCTTGGAGCGCATTTTCTTCTCACCGAGTCGGACGTTGGCCGGAATCGGGCTGTCGTCACTGCGCAGAAACTGAAGGAGATTCACACAACTGTAGACATTACCACTCTCTCAAGCGTGGCTGTGGAGAGCGCACTCGGAAGCTACGGTTGCGTTATCGCTACCTCCGGCTCATTTCCCGACCTTATTCGCCTCAATTCAATCTCGCGATCACTCGGAGTGCCCTTCATTGCCGCGAATTGTCGAGGTGTATTCTCGTTCGTATTCGCAGATTTTGGCGACAGTTTCTCGGTCCTGGATGAGACAGGGGAACCGTCTGGACCAATATTAGTCGAAGGCATAACGCAGGACTTTCCTGCGACCGTGACGGTAGTGGAGGAGCAGCGCCATGGTCTTGAGAATGGTGATGAGGTTCTGTTGAGTGGCGTGAAAGGTATGGAAGAGTTGAATCGTCCGACTCCATATTCTGTCACCGTGACTGGCGTCCACTCGTTCACAATTCAAGAAGATACGCGTTCGTTCGGGCGTTATTTATCTGGCGGATATTTCACTAAGCTGAAGACTGCCAAGAATGTGGATTTTCTGTCATTGGAGAAAGCGCTTTTGTCTCCGAAGTTCTGTGTCACCGATCCAGTGAAAAGCTCCCAAGTTTTACCCATGCATGTTGGCTTCCAAGCTGTGGATGAGTTTGAGAGACGTCATGGTGTGGACAATCCATCACCGCCGAGATCGAATGTGATTAGTCCTGATCAAGTGCACGATGTTGTTGCAATTGCAAGAGAGATTTGGTCGAATTTGCATGTTGCGAAGGTCGCTAGTGATGGCATGGAATCAATAGTTGATGGCGCCGAAGAGGAGTCCAACGAGGCCTTGTTGAAAGGACTTGGCGGTGAGAGCAGCAGTGCGGGTATTGCGGCTGCTAGCAGGGTGATAACAACAGGATCAGTTGACAGGTTTGCCTTAGACGAGGAAATGATCCGGCTCATTGCTTCAGGTGCTTATGTGGAACTCTGTCCTGTGGCTGCTGTAACTGGAGGAATTGCTGCACAGGAGGCCATCAAGGTACCATCCTATTTCCTTCAGTTGTATCAGAAACGAAATTCATCAGTAGTTTGTTAGTGGTAGGTGGTGTCCCGTTGTTGGTTGGTTTGTTTTCCTGCGTGCTTGGAGTGGCGATTGCATCATGAGATGGTGTTGTCCCCTCAATCTGTGGTTGATATGACCGTGGGTGATTTTGGTCTTGATTTGGAATGTAAATACACGACTCCTCCGTTTCGTGCTGAAAAATCATGTATCCGTGAGCCTGCTCTGCCTTTCATGGCACCACTAATGCTCGTTACGTTTTGGTATTTGCAGGCTCTAACGAGGGTCTTCATACCACTACAGCAGTGGCTCTACTTTGATGCTGTAGAGTGTCTGCCTGGTGCGCCACCTGCTCCTGAAGATAGGTTGCCTTGTGGTTCGCGCTATGATCAACAGATTGCTTTGTTTGGCCGCGAATTCCAGGAACAGCTGGGTAGTCTTCAGGTACCAAAAGCTTACTTAAGTACTCTGGAAAGACTCAAATTTCTCCAATACTTGATGGTATATTATTGATACTAGTTTATCTTCTGGTTAGAGTAGTTTGCGAGACAAATGGGTAACTGACGTAGTATTTGTGGATATGCAGTGGCTTGTGGTGGGAGCAGGAGGACTAGGTTGTGAGGCTCTGAAGGACTTAGTCTTGATGGGCGTGGGCTGCAGCTCGAATGGTTGTATCACTGTCACAGACGTGGATACGGTTTCGAAAGCCAACTTGACCGATCAAGTGCTATATCAGGCTGAGGATGTGAGTCGTGCTAAAGCTCCAACTGCCGCAAGAGCACTTCGCACCATCAATCCTGCGGCGCAAATACACGCTCTCACGGTAATACCAATGACGCCTTTTATTTAGATGAACTCCAATAAGGATTTGAGCACCTTCGTAGTCGCGAATCGAACTCAATTATCGATATAAAGGCTTTCCTCTTCTTGAAGACTGTTGTCTTCCTGGAGACGCTCAAATCTCGTAGTCCGTGAACCTGTCATCCTATCGTATAAGTATTATATCAGAAAATCCGCCTGCATCTGTGCAGGAGAGGTTTGATCCAGAGACGGAGACTATATTTGACTCATCATTCTTCAACTCCATAGCAGGTATATCAGTTCTGGCTAGCAGTCTGTAGTCTACATGATCACGTGAAATTATAATAGTTGTCCTGTAGTGGATTTTATCTCTCTATTCTTGAGTTTCTACTCAAGAGGGAATTGGTTCGCTTTGAGCAGGTGTATTTTCGGCTGTGGATACATCATCATCGAGGCTTTACTTGGATGCGAGATGCGTTTCCTACAGGAGGCCTATGGTTGATGGCGGCAAGCATGGGACGAAAGGGAGTGTTCAGGTTCGGACATCGACCCTTTGAAATTTGCCTGCATGATGTTTCTGAATCTTCCTGAGGATACTTTTCTCTTACTGCTCTTTAGTGGGTGCTGCTATGCTAAGGAGACATGGACACTAGATAGTTACAGTCCTGATTTTTTTGCAGTATAATGAAATTACACTATTACATGGGGTCGTTATTGAGTTGTTGTCAGAGTGTTGGCTCGGATCAACATAGGATTGTTCTAGGCATCTCAGAATAGATTCCTGGAATGTAAGGGGGAAAATACCAAAGGGAATCCTCGTCAAGAATTGCCTTGCATTATAGAAGCTTAGTCGTATGTGTCACTACGTGGGTTTATGAAATAAGAAATGGATTACACTATGCTAAGGTTCTACTGATTAATCTCGTCGTCCTACAACTCTGACTTTATTTTTTATATTGCAATTGCAGGTTTTTGTACCATTTCAGTCAGAAATGTACGCATCAACCCGAGACCCTCCTGAACATAAGGAGATGCCGATCTGTACTTTAAGGAATTTCCCTTACGCAATGGAACATACTCTTAGATGGGCGGTGGAGACATTCGAGGCGCTTTTCAAGAGCAGGCCGGTTGATGTGAATAACTACTTATCCAGCCGTGATTTCCAGGAGTCCATACGCAAATCTCCAGCTTCATCAAAGCTTCCCGTATTAGAATCTCTTCGTGATGCACTTATGCGTCACAGGCCTTTGAGGTATTCGTGATCCTTACTTACACTGAATACTCTGTTTTCTGCATAAACCTCTCCCATGTCCTTCGATGCTCTACTCCTGCAATTGTTCCAGTCATCGTTGGCATGGTTTTTAACTTTTAGAAAAGTTGCTTCGAAATTTTCGAATTTGAGTGGACTGCGCAAGCATGATGTATAGACTGAGAGGCGCTAATCACGGATGGTTGTGTGGTGCTAGTATTGATGCATGTGTACAGTGGGCACGCCTGCAATTCGAAGACCTCTTCTCCAATAGCATCAAGCAGGTATGTTAGTTTCTCTGGTATAATATTTAATATCAAGTGATTCTTATATGCCGATTAAATTTTTCAGCTCCATTTGATATTGAAGCCAAGTTTGAAGTCCTCATTTCATCATGAGAGTCAAAATCAGACGTGTGTTATCCGGCTTGTGAGATTCTTTGAAGTTTGACGAAGTATCTCGTCTTCGTCATGTTTGTACGTGCAGCTTTGTTTCAATTTTCCAGCAGGTATGACTACAACAGCTGGTGCTCCGTTCTGGAGCGGGACGAAGAGGTCGCCAACACCGTTAAATTTTGATGCTAGTGATGATCTTCATCTCAATTTTATCATGGCTGCTGCCAACCTGCAAGCTACTGTGTATGGCCTTAAAGGCTGCAACGACCGTTCTGTCTTTTTAGATCTACTTCAGCGTGTTGTCATTCCTCCTTTTCAACCCAAAGTAAGTGCATTTAGAATTCTCTTCCTGATACTTGATAGCCAGATGTCTTTCTTTTTCTGAAATCATCTTACTGGAAATGCTTTCAATCTGAACATGGAAGCTCATGTGCAGGAGGGGGTAAAAATAGCAGTAACAGACAATGAGTTGCGAAACCAAGCGAATCAACGAAAGTATGCTGGTTCAGGAGACAACGATGCAGCGGAGGCTTGTGATAGAATTCTGCGGGAGCTCCCCACTCCTGCTTCACTTGCGGTAACCTCTATTATTTCCAAAAGACCTTTCCATATTCCAGTTCCACTCTCTTTTGTGTTGTCAGACCATTCTATACATGTTCTTGTGTTCCATATGTGATACTTGTTAAGGACGTTGACTAATGCTTATTTGAGGATCTTTTGTTTGATGCATTTGAGACTCTTCATTACCTCTGTAACACGAGAGAGCTGTCGAAGGGGTGGAACGGTTCTGCACACTGATGGTTACTGTCGTTTTAAGAGCAGGACCTATAATGAGCTGTTCCAACTTCCAGTTTGTGGATTTGAGGATTGATGGCCTCTTCTTTCGTGTTTTTGTTCACAGGGTTACCGATTAGTGCCTATCGAATTTGAGAAGGATGATGAACACAGCTACCATGTTGACTTTGTAGCCGCTGCATCGAGTTTGAGGGGACGGAATTATGGCATTCCCAGCACCGATAAACTGCAGGTGAGTACCACTGTTGCGAATGAAGTCTGCTGCATCTGAGTGAGACTGATGTTGTTGACAACAATGTTGTATATTTATATTGACGTGTACGTTCTCATATATCTTGTGTAGAGCAATGTTTTCTGCGGCGAGTCAATGATTGTTGTTTTGAAAGCTCAAGGAACGATCGTTGCTGCTTATTAATTTGTTCGGATTTGTGGTTGTAGGCGCGACTGGTGGGTGGAAGAGTGGTACCATCTATTGTTACCTCTACAGCAGTGGTAGGCGGCCTAATGTGTCTGGAGCTTTATAAGTTAATTCAAGGCAAGCCTTTGACGCATCACAAGCATGCCTACTTCAACTTGGCAGTCCCCCTATTTGTGTTTGCACAGCCTATCAAAGCAATTGCGCACACGGTAAGCAATCTCTTCACTAGTATCTATCTTTGCACACTTTCACGCTGGAATTTGAGCTTGCTACTTCACTCGTTGATTCTAAGAGCACGATGACTGCAGGTGGCAAGGAACCAGTTGGATCCTTTGGTGTGGACATTGTGGGATAGATTCGAGATGGATTGCCAGAATATGTCTCTGGAGACATTTCTGGCCGAATTTCAGCGCCAACAAGGACTTGAGGTAGAAATTTTCAGATCATTCTGGTGGCACTGCATTTGAATTAGTGGTCGATTATTCTTTACAGCAAGGGGCATGGCTAATATTGTGATTGGGTTGGATATGTTGTGCAGATCACCATGCTCTCATTCGGGAAGAGTCTTTTATATGCAGAGTTTCTACCTCGCAAAAAGTTGCAAGACAGAATGCCACTCTCTTTGATCGACCTCATCACAACGATTGGCAAAGTGACGCTGCCGCCAACAGAGTCGACTGTCTCCTTTTCGATCTCCTGCACTGATGCAAAGGGTGAGGATGTGGAGGTGCCTGATGTTGTTGCCAAAGTACGGTAGCATGTCGAAGCGTAGGTCCGTTAGCTTTTCAACATAATCTGTAAAGAGAAAAACCCCCGTGCACTTCTTTGAGAAAACTGTACATTTCAACCCTCAGAGCGAGTGTTCAGATGATTTGTACCACGCCCCGTGCCATGCAATGCAAAATATTGTCAGTGGGATCTGTGCCTAGTTTACCTTCACACTGCGTTTTGAGACACTTTGAGCTCTGAAACTAAAAAGGATGTGAGGATCGGGCAATTGTGCTACCCAAGAAATTTGCCCCCCAATCAAAGTTGAACCACCTCAGCTTAAGTACAGTAAGTCATACTAATAAAATGAATGAAGTGCTTATAGTTTAATCAAAGGTCAAAACGGTTGGAGTGATGCAAATCCGTCTTAAAATTTGATAGAGTATGTTACATGATCATAAACTTTAGTTCTTGGTCCTTTGATCTCAAATCTGCTCAATGTGTTGTTTTGGCATGAATTTATGTCAAATTCACTTAATATCTATTCGTGAGAATGATGTGCTGTGAGAATGATGTGCTTTCTGTACCACATTCAATACTGAGATGCTCACTCTTTCTTTGACTTATACAATCTAAGTTATTCTCCGTTATTTTCCTCCCTAAGTTGGTTTTCTATTTTAGATTTCATCATTATCATTCCTTGTACACACCTTTTCTTCGTAATATAAAACCAATTGAATGTATTTGGGGTTCTTTTTCATTTACCCTTCTTTAATAAGTTTACTTCAAGTACTTCTTTAAGTCCTCTAGTACCTTACAGAAGATTTCTTTTCATCATTGCCATTGTCTATGAATGTATCGAAATTAATCCTTCCCTTCACCTATCACTTCCCTTCACCTTTCACGGTGTTGAGAATGAGATATTCAGAAATTTGGAACTATTGTGTTGAAATCAATCTTGAAGTTCATGACCATCTCACTCAATAACAAATAGTTTTGCAAATGTGGAATTTTTAAACAAGCATACCTACTACATTCTCATACAATTCATGAAGTCTATGTCTAAACTTGCTTGGTACAAGCTACACCAACACTTGTAGTTGGAACTTAGATGAATTATTGCATATTCTGGCATATTATTCACAAATGGGGTAGTCATTTGAGATACAACGAAAGCTGATTCCTACGTCAAATGTGGACGATTAACCCTTAAATGAAAGACAAGATTTTGGATGGAAGGCAGCAACTTTGAAAGGCCATAACATCTTCATTCATAGTTTTTTTTGGATGAAATCACTTGGGTTGTGTCTCAAATCAAGTCTTGTTTATGTGGTGAAATCTGCAGACCCATACAATGAAGTACAAATAGATGTCATTGATTTTAGTGAAGGCAACTCTTGTTTTTGAGTTCTCAACCGTTGTGAGGCAATTATGGGAAATGAAAAATGGTTTTTCACAATTATTTTTATAGAATCATGATCTTAAGATGGAATCCAACAATTTTGTAGTTGGAAGATTTTTGATCCAAATACTTATGGTACTGGATTTTCAATGATGTTTCTACAATGAAAAAAGTGAAAAAGTAAATGATATTTTGAGGGCTATATCTACTTCATCCATTGTTGGATCCAACTTAGTTTTCTGGGATATAGGTTCCAAATTGAGTCTAGTTTAAGTGGTAAGAACCTCAACCCAATCAAAGTGTTTTGAAGATAAGGCAAAAATTTGAGTGCAAGGGGTGTAGTATGGATCCTTTTTTCTTTGCAAATATTTTGGCAGTTTTCACCCTTGCAAGGTTATTATTTGAGCCAAGAATTTTTTTTGATAAATTTTTTTGGCACACTAGTGTTGTTGAGATGAGGCTCGACAACTTTTTAGTTGGTGAATGTTTCATTGCAATATGTTTGTTGATAGCATCATCACTTCAAACTGAAAATGCTAAAATTCTGTAAATCTTTTTTGAATCCCAATTATATGTTATGATCTTGTAATCTATGAGGCCTCATGACTCCACATTTGATTTACATGACCTACAACAAGTATACTACAAGATTGTACAGTTGAGATCTATATAGCTTGCCTTCTTATTCATCTATGACGCTTTGCACAAAATAGTGTTTCTAGGTGTTTCTAGGCGCGAGACCCCCATCGAACATTTAAGGATTAATTACCTTTGACAAAATGTACAGGTCTATGTCCTCCAAACACGATCAATCTTTGTATTTATCATCCTTCCAATCTTTGAAAATCACCTCCTCATACCTCAAAATACTTTTAGCCTTCAGACCTCCATATTTACAACCATCCTCATTTATTAGTGTTCTCCCCTTTGATCAATGCAACATCACAATTCCAACCTTTTTAATATCACACCTTTGACCACCATAGGCGTAACCACCATAATCACCATCATAATTTATCATGTTATTACATACAAAATGATTTACCCATTGTCCTCAGGGAGGCATAAGAAATGTACTTATTGCAACTAGACCCTATTACCGCAAACTTGTCACCACATGCCTTCTCATTGTGGGCCCTATACTTGGGACCCTATACCCAAATGACCCTATTACCACGGGAGCCCCGTAATGACAATCTTAAAATTGTGATAGATTGTAGTAGTAGATGACCTAGTTCATGAAGTCATACATCTATATTACAATACAAGAGGCTTTGTCTCACACGATGGTTCCGCGCTAGAATCCGTCGTCGAGACGCTCAACCGCTCAACCAACCGCTCAAATTATATTGGATGTATATTTTATTATTCTAAATATATAAATTCGATATGTATTTTTTAATATTTTCTGTATCAACTTATTTGAAGTTTATGAATGTTTTATAGCTTTAGGCAATCCAAGTTGAACGTGCTCAACGGCACGGGTCCCACTAGTTTGTTACAACCCACAACCTATCAAATTGTAGTTTATACATAATAGATGATCACAAGGTTTAGAAGTGCAATTTAACCCCTAAACGACCATGGTGTCCTGGGAACTCCAAAACTGCGATATTATACCACCTTGTAAACTTTGGAGTATGAGAATATTGTTTCCACTTTTTTGAAACTTTGTAATTTTAGGATAAACACCTTTGAGCAATTACACGAAACAAAAAAATTAGGGCATTTTTTTGGTTGACCTATATGAATCTCCAATTGCTGCTTGTGCAACTCCATAAATGACATACGTAAGTACCCTTTTCATCAGTAGCACATATGATATATCTCCTTTATTATCATCATGTGATTAAATTTCAAGTACAATTTTGAATCCAGCCTTATTTTGTGCAGGATGCTTTTGACAACCGCGTGCTGTTCAACGATATATTCAACATTGACGAAATGATTCTCGGTATATAAAAACGTAAAAAGAAAAGTTGCATCCGATATAGGAAGCTCGGTGATGTTCTTGTACCATGGCTCCCAAACCGGATCCAAAAGCACCTCCCGCCAGGGCCGCAAAAGCAACGGTTACTCCTCCTTCTATAGTTGCGAAACCAACTCCGTCACCTCCACGATACAAAGAAGGAGAGGTACGTAATTAATTTTCGAATTTTGCAAATCGTATCCTAATATTACAATTAAAGCATTCCTGCATGTTATGACCTTTGTACATATATCCAATAAGATAGGTCAAACGAACACTCTATTCATGCCGACGTTTAAATATGTTCAGAGTTCTTCGTCAAATTAGTGTTTCTTATCCCAATGTGGATTGTATTTGTATAGGGGCCATGCCTTCCGGAATGGGGCATCACTTGGTCATGTGTTGGGATATGCATCGAATCCCTACTCGGTATCGATGCCACGGCGCTCGTCGATGAGGTGAATAAATTGCGACCAGCATATAGTATGGCGATTGTGGACGCAAATATCATGGTATCCGAGGTAACCCTCCGATGGTCCCGTATCATCTCAAATTACGCTTTTAGAATAATTTCTAACATAACTTCTTTCATTGTCGTAGGATTAAGGTTTTTGCGATGAATTTGATTTTTTGAGGCTTTTCTACTCTTTACCTTAGTTTAGGTTAGTACATTTTGTAAAAGAACTTCTATTTTGCAGGAAATGGCCGTAAATCCTCCTACAGCTCTTGGTTTGAAATTAAATGAGGCAAAGGTACATTCATCTCAAGTTATTAAGTTAAGGCCATATTTTATATATGAGGTTCTTGAGACTTATAATGCTACTTTGTGCACATAGTATTTTGTTGTGTTTTACCTTCACTCCTCTTCTGCTTGCAACAATATCAAATTGAAATGAGACTTGAAAAAGTAATCGATTTAACAAATATAGTCATGATTTCATTAACCTTCTTGGTACGATGATGCTTATGAAATGTTTTCAAGTTAGAGAGACATGTAATATTGACAAGAATAGGTTTTATTCAAGAGTTTTTTCATTTTGTCTAAGCTTGTGCTAGGTGATTTTTCAAAAAGATGTAGTCTTTAGAACTTGTGTGTATTTTTATGATGTATCAATTTGATCTTTTTTATATAGGCTGCCGGAGATCCTAATTGGTTGACTCCTCTACTCTTAAGTGAAGTGTTTGAAGGTAGTTTATTTCTTATTACAATGGAAACATTTCGTATTTGTGAAACGTTTTGGCATAATATATAGTATAAGCTTGATATAAGAGTTGACTTACAAAAGGATGAGAATTTGAGAAGTGTTTAAGGATGTAGTATATGTTATCTTGTTATTATGTGTACCAAATTATTTTTGATTATTGATTTTGCTTCTATTTAATTGGATAAAATCAGCAAGATCTTTATTGGATAAAGATGATGAACACATGAAAGAGGCTCAACGTAGAATAGATGCTGCTGAAAATTGCAAAAAAGGGATTGAGGTACGATTCTATGGCACTGGTGAAGCCTTATATATGATACCGTTTGATATTATGTATTTATGACTAATTACTCTATCATGATACTATGTTACAACAATAGATGTCAAATAATGTACATAGGAAGCGTTGAAAAAAGAAGCGGAAGCAAAGCAGCTATTTGAGGCATCCTTGCTACAACTTAAAGACCTTGAGGGTAAGAAATAAGATGCAATGGAGTCAATGAATTTTACGTGATAGAGGTTAGAGAAATTATAGCACCTTCATAGATAGTCCTTCATTGCATTGATATGACTCTATGGCATTCTAGTCAATAGAGTGATAAACTACAAAGTTTATGATTGATACATTTGATAACATGTAAGTACCAAACTGGGTTATATTTGCCTTCTAATTTGAAAATTATAGTTTCATACTTACCAAGAATCTTATATTCAAGTAATATAATAACTAGACATGTTATGAAAAACTTCTTGAAATTACATGTTCATACGTTGTCGTATTCATGTATGTTAGTTCGGCAGCAAAAATTGCTCTACTCCCTCCACCTGGAGATAGTATGGAAGCACAGAGAAAAACACTTGAAGATAAGACTACAGAGCTAAGAACCAATCTTCAATGCTATGAAACCAAAGTAAGTTAATGATAAAGATCTTGACATTTTAATATTACAATGTTTGATTATCCATAAATACACATAGTCCTCATACCATGTTGTATTAGCTCCGCCAATATCAACTTCATTTTCAGAAAATTAGCCTTGGTTCTATGGAGTTTTCTGGAACAAGTTTAACATGTCAATGATGAAGTTGCAAAACATGGCCTCCTAACTTTGAAGCAATTGCGTCACGCGATTTATGATTGTATACTAAAACCCTTTACAAAAGCGAGATGTCCATCCTCACTTGGGTTCACCGTGTATTCACCGTGCAAGGGGTTAATAGTCCTCAACCAATGATATTATGTTTGCAACATAAAACAAACAATATTATACCAATCTCAAAAAGAAGCTCACTTCTTCTTTATGAACAAAAACAAGTACCATTGTGAGTAATAAAAAAATAAAGTAAAATGAAAAGTCAAACAAAAAAAGTTGTGAGGGAAAAGATTTAAATAAATGTGCATTGTTATAAAAATCATGATTCATTGTTTCCCAAAACAATATTTGTAGGTGAAAGTTGCGCAATATAATGATGTTAAAGGAGACTCAGAGAAGAATGACCCAATAACATCAATGCGAATATACTGGTGTGTAAATTTTGGTACCAATGCTGAGACTCTTTCTAAGCAAGTCACTGTACCAAGCATTTTTCAAGCAATTGTTCATGTAGCAAAGAAGCCACCTCCTCCCCCGGAAGAGGAAGAAGCAACATCTGATCAAGCCATAAAAACTCTTGCAAAAACAGAACCTGCAAAAACTCCACCAAAAACAGAACTTGCAAAAACTCCAGCAAAAATAGAAACTGCAAAAGCTCCTGAAGAAGAGCCTCTTCCACCGTTGATACAAGAATTGGTTACACTTTGCACGACCTCTACATTTGATCACTCCTCTAGAAAGCTACCTGTAATCAAAGCTTTGTATGAAGACCCCCCTCCATTACCAGAAGCGGAACCTGAGGTAACAAGTAAAGCCTATGTACCAATGCATCATTCACACACTAGTAGAACTATTGACCAAAAATGTTGTCTAAAATAATGCATTCAAAATGACATTAACTTATGTCATTGTTAACATAGTATTGATTATAATCTTAAAAATCATGTGTAGAAATTAATTTATTATGTGTGAAGGTTGGTTTGGAGTTTGTTTGAATTTAGAATTTGAAGCAACTAAAAGAAAATCAAGGATGAAACTAGAATATATGTGTTTTATTGAGCTTGATGCAATAAAAGAGAGTAGTCAAAAGTTCATCACATGGAGTCATGGACAAACATGCAAGCACCTCAAAAATGTGTCTTGTTTCACATACACTCTTACATTTGTATTAATAGCCAAAAACATCATATAATTTTGTATAGGTTGTGGCTGCAAAGGCGCCTGCAAAGCCATCGAAGGATGTTGCACCCAAAAAACCATCTCAACCGGCCGGTGGCCTACCATATGAACAAGTTTCAAAGGCTATTATTGATGCAACAATTGACTTGAAACAAAAAAGTGAAGCATTTGCAGCCTTTAATGCTAGTATATCTGAAAAATGTACAATTCCTATAGCTATTCCAATAAAGGTGACTTAGAGTTTCTTGTGTAATTGCATATGTTCTATCAAGGGTTGTCACATTGGACAAGTTACTATTCATCACATTGGACACATTGGGCAAGTTCTACTTACTACTCTTATATTGACTTGATCGTAAGGCCAAGATATAAAGTCGTCCAAACTGTCCAATGTGATGAATAGTAAATTGTCCAATGTGACAACCGTGATTCTATCTTTGAAACCCTTTTTTACAACTTTTTTTTCCCCCTTTCTTTTAAGCGTTCCAAATTTCCAATTGTGTTCACTTTTCAGGAAGTGGATATGTCATATTACAAAGCACTTCTAGATGGAGTGCCAAATACTCTTATAAGTATCCCGGTCATTCTATATTGCATGGTTGCACAAGTATCCATTTATGAGTGTCCAAGTGATGAACTAGAAAGTCTAATGGATGGCAAGAAAAGCACACATTTAGCTAAAAGACTAGAAAGCATTTTTGAGAAGTTAGGACATGGACTTTCATGTATGCGCAAACCACCGGAGGTTCTTACAGACTTGTTAGCAAGAGTAGAAATGCAAGTATTGAATGAAGTTGCTGAAAAAAAACAACAAGAAGCAAAGCTAGCTGCACAAGAAGCAACTAGAAAATCCACAAATGATATAATTCCGGCAAGTGAATTAATTGAGAAAAGAGATAGCAAAAAAATCTCTACTTTACTACCACAAGAGTTGGAAATAAAGAAGCCTAGTTTGAAAGTAGGAAGTTTGAAAGTTGAAACTCCAAAGAATTCTTTAGAACGAGGAAATCTTACCCTTGAAGAAAAACTTTCAGTATTTATTGAATCATCAAAAGACAATCCTAATATACCCCGATATGCTATAGATGAAGCTATTGCCCTAAGAAAAAATGCAATGAAAATCACAACAATATCAAAAGTATCAGAAGGGTCGTGCTTTCAAAGTCAAGATGAGGATGATCGTCTATCTATTGTTCATGAATTCAATAGAGTAGAAAGACTTGATACAAAAGGACAAACATTAGAGTTTTGGGATTCTGTAGATGTTGATAAAATTGAGAAGTATATGTTTTTATTATTGACTTCTCCAGGTGTGAAGTTCAACTATCATAAAAAGATGTTAAGTTCATGATGATGAAGCTTATATTGTACTAAATAATTCAAATATTTTATAAGTTTGTAACAAACAACTTAATGTTTTCTCTAAAAGGTAAAAGACGAGCATTTATGCCTATTAATCCATTTTTAAGTAAGGAAAAACGAGATGCAATGTTGGAAGCATTGAAAATGTTTGCTAATGGTGGTCCAAATAAACCTGGGAAAGAAACTTATCCAATATACAAAGAATTGGATGACATATATGGTCCCCCTGTGATCTTAGAAATATTAGAAGATCCAAATGCATCTGATTCACTTTCACTTGTACCTGTTAAAATTGCTCTAGTTCAAAGATATAGAAAGCTGGTGATTTTTTCATGGTTTCTATCTACTTCCTACTTAATATGACTTAACAAGTATTCCTAGTTTAATCCTTTGTAGTAAGTAAGTTTGATCAATATTACTCAAAAAAATCTGTTAAATATACTTTCTAAAAATAGTAATATTAGAAATGGAGATTGTTGCATAAATAATGCTATAGATTTGTTCTTTTAAAGTATTTAGAAGTGATTAACTAATTAATGTGGCTTTTACACCTTCATACTTAATAACTTGGTATATTTCTTAAGACTTGTACTATTATATATGTTTAACAGAAAATGTTCTTTGATATGCTCATGAAAGAATATAAAAAAGTTTTTAACATTCCCGATCCTGAAAATGAAGAAAACACTCCAAAAGATGTTTGCTCTGAAGATGATGAGTCAATAGAAGAATTTAACAAAGAGGACTATCTTGTAGATTGTGGTTGTCCAGGAGTTAAGATATATCGTTTTCCCACTCCACCACTACAACCTAATTCAGCTTCTAGTTCTTTAGCATCATCAGAGTCAATGCCCCCATCCCCATCATTTGAAGAGATTTTAAAGCGAAATAAGATAGAATCCTTCCCAAATGATCTTTTAGGAGAGATCTACGGTAGGGCAAAAACGTTCTTACCATATGGTGTACGAAGGTACTTCCAAAAACTACATAATTAGAAAAATCATATTTAAGTAAAAAAGAGGAATTGCAAAAAGTAAAAAACATATATTAATGACAATGTTTTATGTTACATAGGTATGATAGGGATGATGATACTCTTTTGGAGGTTTTATATGCGGATGAAAGAACTCATCAATGGGAAGGAGTTGTTTCATCTGAGGTGAATAAGTTCAAAATCACTAATACTTTGACATGTATGTCATATTCATCTAAATCCAAACTCATTCAAGAAGATTGAACTAGCACAAATTTAGGATGTCTTAGTTTTGTGAACATGTTACTATGTTAATTATAGATCAATATGAGGAAATTTGAATATTTGTACATTCCAGAGATGGTTTTCCCTATTTAGTTCATAACCTGTTGACATGTTAGTCATGAATTGCTTAAATGTAGCATATGTACTCTTGTTTCACTTTTTTTAATGGTAACCTTGATGCCACATTCAATCATCTTGATAGAAATAGTAAGTAGACTCTGCTAAAAACATAAGGTAAAATTAATAATTGAGAAAAAACAAGTTTTATAGTTGCCCCACTTAGACCAAAAACCAAACTTGTTTCATGATTTTTGAACCATTAGTCCTTTATTTTGCATATCTGAATACTTTACACATTAGACTCTAGTATTAAATCTGAAGGTGGTTGATTATTTTTAGATGGGATTTGGTGACTTTATTGCAAATATGAGTTCCTCACCTTCATCATCATTGATAAGCCATTCTAAACATGCAACTTATGACATGGAACAACATGATGGAAAAATCTTGGAGCTTTTTAGATGCCACTTGACAGAAGATCAAGGTTTAGTTTGGACAGGCCTTCCACAAAAGAGTTCCATTCAATGGGAACCTCAAACATCTCTTATAAAAGTATGTAAGTCAAACATACTTAAGCACAAATGAATCAAAATTCCATAATCTTAAAGGTTCCAAGTCTTAAATTAATAAAACTAATATTAGTGAGAGTTGTAAAAATTATTATGCTAAAAGCCTTAAAAAAATTTTCTTTGTTATTAGGATGGAAATATTATCCTATTACGAGGTTATGGACCGGATGACACTTCGGAATCACCACTTGTTAAGAGTGTATATGCAATTTTGAGGGATGGCCTTGTAGTATGTTTCTTTATTGCTGAAGATGGAACAATGAGCCTACAAATTACTAATACAGACCTTAAAACATTTGAAATAAATTCAATGGGAAACATTCTTATCTTTCCTTCGGAAATGTTTAGACAAGTTGTAGTTGATGAGGACATAACCGGTAAATTGGGATCAACTATTTGTGATTACAAGTGGTCATTATTTTATTCAAATTATTACTAGTTTTAAAAATAAGGATACTATGCCTTTATTTATAACTATAAAAACTATTCATATAGTATTGTGTAGAAATATACTTCCTTTTATATGAAAAAATAATCTTAAAGAGTGAAATTAAGATTGTAAAATTTCAGAAGAAAATGGCAAAGAAGTTGAAGCACAAGCTTCCAAAGAACCACCAAAAAAGCCGGGTAAAGAAGCTCCAAAAGAAGTTCCAAAAGAAGCTCCAAAGGAAGCCCCTAAGGGAACGGAAGATGATCTTTTAGATGAGAAAAAAGGTAGTTCAATTAGCAACATTCAAACCATCAAGGACTTACTTCTCCAGGAAAAAGGTGATATAGAAACTTGGCGTTGTATTTTACCCACAGGCACAATAATTCGTTACAAAGACAATGGAGATGCTCAGGTGCTTGATAAATAATTATTTTTTAGTTATATGAAAAAAATAAAAAATAAAAAATAAAAAATAAAAAAATAAAAAAATCTTGTTTTTTTTGTTTTTTTTGTTTTTTTTTTTTTTTTTTTTTTTTTTTTTTTTTTTTTTAATAAATAAATTTGGGGTTGAAAACAATTAAAATCAAGGGAACTACAAGTAAATGATTTGATCAAATTTTATTAGTCGTCACCGAATTTTTCTTTTAGAAATACAATTTTCAACTAGTAAAAGATTATAGTAGTAAATATATGGCATCTTAGTTTTCCATCTCTAGAAGCTAGCAATACTTTACTTCAATTCTATCGTCATATCTTTATATCTTCAAAATTTGATGCTATGTATATATGGATCTCAGAACAAGATTTAGTATTAGAAATTATTATACACATGTTCCCCTAAGTACGTCCAATCTCTATGTACAATCTCCACGTACAATCTCCAATCTAAGTATGACTATGTAAGGACCAAGTATACAACTAAAATACGATTTTTGACTTGTAAGATTGTAGATTATATGCCGGCAAGGGAATGTGAGTAACTGGCAAAGCAACCCCGAAGGAATTGCCCAATGGATAACTGCAAACAATCAAGGGTTTTTGGTATTGCAAGTAAGCGATATCTTATGAATTGCATACTTGAAAACAATTTTTTTTAATAAGTTAATAAAACCTTTGAAACATGCATAAAATAGTAAAAAATTATGTCCCACCTTCAAAAACCTCTTGAAAGAACATATTATAATTATAATTGAGACTTGAACCTACGCTGAACAAAATAAATCAAATATGTATTATGACAAATAATAATCTAGGTCCCTAAAAATCAACATAAAATTTAATTATGTAGGAAGATCCTCCAGAAGAAAACAAAGAATCTTCACCTCTTGAAGCTACAAACAATAGTGGTATCAAGAAACTTTTTGTTGTAATGTAACACTATGAAGCTAAAAATCAAATAAGAAAAGTTGAAGTTCTAAAATTTTGACTATTTCGAGTCTTACAATCATTAATATATTCATGTTTAAGATTAAAAAAAAAAACACTTTTGAGTTGTCAACTTAACAGGATTTTAACTTTAGTATTTGACTTCTTTTAATATTTAGAGTCTGAAGAATTGGCCAAGCCAACACTTACACAACTGCCTGATCTCAAAACGGCTCACTTTTATGATCCGGATACCGGAGATGAGATCTTTACAAGGGAAGATTTGGTGGTCGTAGTAAAATGTGAAGAACAAAATTCAACTCTTGTACAACATGCTGATGGGACATACATATATAGTGAAGTTTGGGAATCTTTTCCTCCTCCACCGGTGGAAGTTATTGTTCCACCTTTGCATACATATGATTGGCCAACTTCATGTTTAAAAGAAAAGAAAGAAGGTGAAGAAGACACTATAGAAGCCGGTGGAGAAATTCAAGAACCATCAAATACATCAGATAAAACTAATGCAAAAGCTACTGACAAAAATCTAAAAAAAACCGAGAGTCTGGATGTAAACAATAAAGACGGAAAAGAAAATGATATACAAACAAAGCCAAAAATTGTTAAGAATACCGATAATTCAAAAAGTGAAGTTGATGGAGATTACAAAAAGAAACAACCACTTCGAGGTTTACTTGGTGAATTTCCAAATAAAGTAGGTGTCAATCTAAGCGACTTTGCAGAAGCACAAAAAAAACACTCCCAGACATGGGCACCGGAGGGATATGGTGAGGCTCCAAAGGAAATTCCAGATTGGATTTGGCCTCCTCTACCACCTCAACAACCTCGAAAAAGATATAGTACACCTCCTCCTGAAGAGATTCCAGAACCAATTATAGAAGAGCCTAAAGAACCTCATATATCTATTGTTTGGCATATTCGTAAAGATGACTTCGCAAAAGTACACGGCAAGGTAAAATAACATGCATGTTTATCAAGAAAATCTTCTCTACTTTGTGAACAACATATATTTATATCTGTAAAAGTTTTCATCCAACACCTCGAAATTGATGCAATATTTATGGAATTATATGGTTAACTTAAAAATACTTTCAATACTTTCAGAGTAGTATTTTTACTCAAAACATATATGAATGTCGTAAAAAACCAAAGTGTGCAGGTTGGATGTGGCACATGTATTGAATTTGCAACTAAAGATGGTCATTATGTTGCGACTTGGTCAAAACAAAATTCTCAATTAACTCTTACGATGCCAGGAGGAGCAACTCTATACTCTCTTGGAAATATTGTAACTTACAATCCTTTTTCTGACTTAAAAAATGATGAAAATTTAACACAAGTTGGTAAACCAATCTTAAAAGAAGACGACTTAAAAGAGGATGAAGACTTAGTTAAAGATGATGGTCTTCCTCAAACTAAAAACCCAACAAAAGATATTGATTTGTCAAAAACCAAAGATTTAACACAAGAAGAAAGCTTGAATGAAAACGAAAACTTAGATGAAGAGGATGTTGTTTTACCCCTTTTGAATACTCATGGCACCTACGTTTTTGATGTGGTAAGCATCTATATCAAATACTTGGTTTAAGTTTGTTGTTAGTAATTCAATTTTGCATGTTTTGAAACACCCAAATAGTCATAAATTTGATATCAATTTTATATTTTCCAGAGTGATGGTAGTTTATTATATACAGATAATACATTATGTGGATTTAAAGTTTTTGGAAGAGGCCATGAATTTGAGTCCATTAGAGATGGAAAGTTGGCTAGTCAAATAGCAAAAGAACTTGAAGATATGCAAAATAAAGAATTAGAAATTGCTGCTCTTGAAATTGAAAATGCTAAAAAAGAAAATGAGAATGCCTTACCTATTCATCAACCCAATGAACATGAATTGAAGGTTACAAAGAGTATTCTTGAAGATCAAAAGAACATCAAAAGTAAGAAAAGTATTAAAAAACTATACTAATAATAATAATAATAATATCTTGGATTAAAATATACGATATTGAAAATGATCATTTTTACTCTAGGTTTTGAGAAAATCTCCAAAGATAAAACTGGAAATTGTGATTTAGAAATGCCATTGGGATCAAATTCTAATGAAGAAAAGGAAAAGAAGAAAAGTAAACTTAAATTGATGACCAAGCAAATAGAACCAAAGAAACCATATGATCCTTTTGATGGATTTGATTTACAACCACTAGGACAATGGAATCCGGATATATCCTCAACGGAAACACCATCAATTACTAAGTCTCTTGAACCAATTATGTTGGGTCCATATCCTCGCTTATTTGTTCTCCAAGATGGGGGTTATGGTATTGAATATTTAGCCGAAGAACCATATCAAATATATGACTTAACAAAAACTTATGATAAATATTGTACCAGAAAAGATGACGGGTGTTGTGTTAATAATGAAGAGTGTGTAGAGCATACATTTGTTACCATTGAAAATACTCAGAATATGCCAAGAGATGAGTTTTTAAAAGATGAAGAAAAAACCCAAACATCATTTCCAATTACACCTTGGCTACTTACACGCAGAGTTTCACAATTTGCAAGACGCTTTGAAGCCAAACAAAGAAATAATAAAGTGAAATTTCAAACAAATTGTGATTGGTTGCAACTTGAATTCATGTTACCAAATTTACCACATATAATAAATCCTGTGTTGCCAAAACTTCCTTCAGAGACGGAAAATACAAGTTATATCTATCGTCAAGTTTTAGAGACTTCAATCATTTCCGAGGAAACATGCCAAAATATCGAGAAAATATTAGAAGCATATGCCCAATGGGTATTAGACAATATAGACCTTCCCGGATGTAGCGCTGGTGAAGATATAAGATCAGATTGTGAAGTTCAAGTAGAAAAGTTCTTAGCACAATGCAAACAAGAGGTAACTTTATGAAACTACAATCATCTATATATATAATAAAATACTGTATGGCAATCCTTCCTACCCACCAACGTACCAACATACAAACCTACCAACCTACCAACATGCAAACCTACCAACCTACAAACTTACCAACCTACCTACGTTCTTTTATGTTTTTTGGATTATGTATCAAAAAAAATTTTAAAAAATTAAAAAATTAAAAAAATGGACATATATAAAAGTATTAAACATAGTACTGTTTGAGCAAATGGTAGACACGGGATACTTTCATAAAAGTACCATGTAAAGAGCTTTCTTGTCGGGAGGACATGGACCTTACTAGTTTACTATATTAAAAAAACTACCTCTATTTGAGAACAATTTAAGAGTTGATGTTATTTTTTGCAACTAATATTGCTAAGAATTATAGCAATTCCTCAAATACGTTGTGAATTTTCTTCCTCTATTCTACAAGTGAAACTAAATGAAGTCAAACAATTTATTAATGTGGTCTAATTGGGTGTAAATTGTATAATATATGGTAAAATACATTTTATAATTGAGTGTGCATCTATAGTGCCCACATAATGTGAACTACTATATATGATTTTTGATGCTATTCACAAGTAGTGTTACTTTAGAGATGGCATAGTAGTGTTAGGTTTTCTAGTGGCTTGAATACATAGGAAACAATAATTTAAGATGCCAACATCAAAAATAATATTATAAGTATATAGTCTCTTTTCTTGGACTCTATGCATAAGATTGATCAAGAAATAAATCATGTTGATTGTAATTATCACATGTAGCAATATGCATTGAAAGAAATTAAGAAAGACCATATACGACAAAGCATTCAAGTCCAAAAAGCTAAGCGCATAATAGGCAATAAATTAAGAGAAATAAAGCAAAGAACCGCCAAGCTAACAAGTCAGCAAAAAATACTAGAATCGGATATCGATGAAGATTGGAAAATCTTTGTAGAGAGTAAAGGTGAATTGTTCCAATGTATGCATAAGCCAACTGATCTCTTGCAAACAAGTCCTCCATTCCATCCAATTTATAATATCCGATTCCTATTTTTTCATTGTGAAGAAGGGTTGCGATATCTTTTTATTTGTCAAGTAAGTTCCTGATGCTAAATTACGATACTAAAATGAATTTATTTATTGAATATATGGTTACTACTTCGAATGCATAGAAAAATATACTTAGAAAGAAATAAATCTATGTACTTCTACACCTGATATTGTTATTATCATGCTATATTTATTTGTAGCAAAAAGAAAATGAAGCAAAGCAATGGTCTATAAAGACGATGTCCCCCTCGCCAAAGAGTTCATTACATAGTAGAGACTATTTTCAAGACTTAACAAACAATGAAGAAGAAGAATTAGCAAATATGTTTTCTGGAATGATTGGAAAAGTTGGAGTATGTTGAAATATTTTTTTGTGGTTTCATTTAAAGCTAAATATAACATAATGTGACGTTTCATTTCTAAGTAAACAAATATACATGGACTAGAAGCCATGGTAGTTGATACCTTAGCAAACATATAATAAATATGATAACAATAGTAGTCCAATTATGATAAGTGCATAGATTTCAAACTTCTATTTATTTGTACATTCAAAAATATAATCTAAAATAATCTATATTGTACACTAGTATTAAAAGTAAAAAATATATTGTTTACTAATAAATTTCTTCTTTTACTTTTAAATAGGATTTATCGAAAGAAGTACAGCAAGCTGAAGACGATGAGAGAAAAAGAAAAGAAGGAGAAAAGTTTTGCAAGCAAGTTTTCTCGGAAGTTGTAATAAACTTAAACCTTTTAATCCTCCTTGCTTATTTTTCAAATATTTCCGTACTTTCTCTTGTGATATCATTTTTAACATTTTTCATTTGGTTCTTTTGTAGCTTGTACCAAAAGACCCTTTCTATGATTTTACAGCCGAACAATCAAGTTCAGAAGAGGAAGAGCCATGCATCTTTGATTACCCACCAAAACCGGTAATAGATAAGATTCAATCTTATATCTAAATATTACGATAGAGTCATCAACTAATAATATGAGTATGAAGCTAAACACTTCGCTTATCCTTTATCGGAAACTTACAAGATAATTCTACTTAGTAAATTTAATCTCCATGACCTTAATTCAGATAAAGAAACTCATATAGTATCGTCATAGTAAGGCCACTTAACTTGTCAATCCCAACTTCAATTAGTGAATTCCAATTTTTATAAATTTCAAGATTAATATCACTAATATAAGTCAGTCTATATACATTTTTGAGTGTCTATTTTGTTGGATTGCAAATACCATACTAATACAAGGTTGTATATAAATTTTGTTAGTTCATCAACACTAGTTTATTGTAAATTGTGTAATGATATATACTATACATGAATGCATGGAGACAATTCTATAACATGATTACATAATTTTTTCTTTGGCAGATAATAAAGCCGGTACCACGTCCACCGGTAATATTCTTATACATCTTGATAAATTTGATGACTTTCTTGTTTTTGTCTATGATTTTTGAAAGAACCCATTTAATAGTCAAGTATAGTTTTTGTCTTTAATGTATGATATGCTAAATACTATGCAATAAGTTGTTTATCTAATATTTTAATTAAATATTCTACGGAAATAACCAAATTATGTTGTCCTATGAAACTCTTTGCAGCATGTATATGAATTTTCTTCTGATCTACCTCCTTTGGAACCACCACCTCCGCCATCACCACCTCCACCAGCTCGTGCGCAACTACCCATTAAACCAATGGAAATGCCCTTGGTATGTGCACATTCTATCACAAATTGATAATTGGTGATGTTCAGAAATATATAGATTGGTCTATATTAGCGGTATGTCTTTTCAATTTTTGGTACTCAATTGGTGTTGTTGGATACTTAGAATAAGTAAAAGCATATACACCAGATTTGTACATATTAACCCCTAAAGATCCTTGGGTGTTTTTGGGAGCTTAAAACCTCAAAACTCCAATTCTCTACCTCTATGCACTTCAAGGGGTGCGAAACAATTTTTTTATTCTTTTCTTAACTTCCAACCGTAAGATCTTGTACCTAAGCCAATTTTCAGTATCTGATATAAAAATTGACCGTTGGATGTTTACCATTTGAGAGATTATAACATCCAAAGTTTGTCTACGAAGTTTTTTTGGGCATTGTTGAGATTATTTTTGACACTTTTGGAGGCTGCCCTTGTAAAATTGGTACACTTTTTGACTTGGGGCCCTTTGGAACTTAAGTAGTGATTTGGTCATGAACATATTTCCAAAAAAAAATTTCAAAAAAATACTAAATTTAAACTGCCCCAGTTTGGCTCGCAAACCAAGAATTGTTGTAGAAGACTCAAAAATTGGAATTTGGCTTTGTAAATTTTACCACATACACTTTGCAGTATAGGGAGCACCCATTAAAAAATTTAGGCAAAAATATTACTTTTAACCTATTCATCTAAGCTGCCCAAAATAGCAAAAGCCCGATTTGGTCCTCTTGGATCTTTAGGGGTTAAGAAGATATCAATGTTTAAGGGCTTGGTTGAATGTGGTTCACGCTTCTTGGTGTCTTGATTCTTATAAAAAAATGTTGCATACCTACTATATAAGCATATATCATGCTTCAACCTTTTGGGGTCTTTTCCATTTTGAGATGATTTGAATATCCACAATACCTAATTTTGATGTTGTCAATAGAGGGGGAAAGCTCTACAAAGCTATTATTTTTTATCAAAGGTCCTCTTCCACATAAATTTGTTAGGTTGGGTCCTCACTCAAATCTAGTTTTTATGGTGAATAGCTTGGTCAATGCAAGATTAACTCAGTAAATGGCATGTATTTGAATGGAAGGGGTTTTTCTTTTGAATATTTTATTTTTGAGGATTATGGGGCAACTCTTATCATTGCAAGGCTTTTACTATCACCTGTTTGTAAATTAATTTAGAAGAGCGTTTTTAAGATAAAGGTAGACATTTTTTTAGTTGGTGATTTTCTACAATTGGTTTGTTGTTAGCATTTTACTTCACGGTGAAAAATGTAATTGATTATGTTGTTTAAGTACAAAGATTATTATGTTTGACCTCGCAATTACAAGACCTAACATTTGATCCACAATATCTTCAATGAATCTATTACAAGATTATATGGTCATATAATATTCAAATCTAAGAAACTAAGTTTCCAAACTAAATATAGACAAGATAATTAGGAGTTGTTAGGACCAATATTTGACAAGTATTATTGCAGATTTAGAATGAACGGTTTTTTTTATTATTATGTAATATCATACTAAATACTAAGTTAACATATTTCATTGCATCAACATCCATGTGTAGAAAACTCAAAGTGGTCCAAGTTGTCCTTTGCCACCGAAAGAACCGGAAATGTCAACAAAGGAGAAAAATGCACTTGCCCGTGATTTGTGGTATGCACAAAGGATGGTAAATTCCAAAACCAATATTAGGTGTAAAATAAATAAATACATAAATAATATATACAAATTTATAAAATTGGTTAACAAATTTCTAGTATAGTTTCATGTACTTGGTATGCAATCCATAAAAAGAGTGTCATTTAAATTGTTTGTGGAACAAAAGAAATTGGCAAAAAAGTTTTGTAGATGTTAAGCAAGAATCACATGACATTTATGTCAAATACTTCACTCACAAAATGATAATTAGTGTTTAGAAGAAAAGTTATGAACCACAATCACACTAAATCACTAAATGCCATGTCCCAAACCATCTTTTTGGTTATTTTTACATTACATACATTTTTGTTCAGTAATGATGAGTATAGAGTGTAATTTATTTTTTAGGGGTACTTCAGTAAAAAGATTTATTTGCAAAAAAATATTGTGAGAAAATCTATATTGAAAAAGAATGGGTGCATTGACAAGAAATTTCATATGGAAAATGGCTAAATTTACCCCTAAATATTCTTGGTGAAAAATTCCCTAAATTACAAAACATGACCTTTGTCTACTTCAGGTCCAATAAACTCACTCTTAACATTATCCATGGAATCCAACTATAGGATCTTCAGGTTACTTACATATCAAATTTGAACAATTGATTCTTCTTCATTTGTAAGATTATATTGGTCAAAGTTGGCTAAATTTTGTTCCCGCGTGAACCTTGAGAAGCCATTTTGGCTTCCTTGTATTTTAGGGGTTAATGAAACATAATCAACAACAACTTCCTAAAACTTCATGTACTCACAAAAAGTGTATTAAGGTAAAGCCATATTTTGTATCGATGCATTGAATTCTATTCTTAAAAAGAAAACCTTGTTAACATGTAAAATAAAAATAGTTCATGTGTGATGTGTCTAATGATAGATCATATTGATATCTAGTTTTACAACCATTATTAAATATTTTGATCAAAGTAAAGAAATTGCACACTAGCAATTTTTGCATCAACAAGCATGGTCTTACCATAAGCTAAAACCTTTGTTCATACTCCACATAGTAATGATATTCGATTACTTCCAATTTAAGCAATCTTTAAAAATATTTTTGAGTATCTTATAAATGAGAAATTAACATTATGGACAAGCAAAGTACTAGAATAGTTGAAATTTTATGATGATAATAATCTATATGTAATAATGTGTTGAATAATGTAGTGTACGTGGATAATATGTTTCATAAAAAAAATTTAGTCTTAATTTATAATATTTAATACACTCTATCGAACTATTTTTTAATCTTTGAATTTTAATAGGCCAAAAAGGCTGCGAAAGCAGCAGCACTTGATCCAACTTGGACTATACCTAATGAGTTTGATTATGACTACGAGATATATATGAGAGCAAGAGCCTTCAAAAAAGCGTAAGCGTTTCAGTTTTTTGGTAGAAACTTGTAGTTTCCCTTTAACCCCTAACTTTCCTTGAAGCCCGAAACGGGCTTTTGCAATTCCGGGCAGCCTAGATGAAGGGGTTAAAAGTAATATTTTTGCCTAAAATTTTTATCGAGTCCTCCTTATACTGCAAAGTGTATGTGGTAAAATTTTCAAAGTCAAATTCCAACTTTCGAGTCTTCTAGGACGATCCTTGGGTTGCGAGCCGAGATGGGGCAGCTCAAAAAAGTGACTTTTTTGATTTTTTTTTTTTGAAACATGATCATTACTAAATCACTACTCAAATTTCAAAGTGACTCAAGTCAAAAAGTTTACCAATTTTACAAGGGCAGCCTCCAAAAAAAATTTAAACCAATCTTCCCAATACCCAAAAAACTCTACCTCTAAGCACTCGTGGGGTGTAAACCGATTTCTATTCTTTTTTTAAAACTTCCAACCGTAAGATCTTGTACCTAAGAATATGCCTGATTACTCTTCAAAAAATCGACCGTTGGATGTTTACCATTTAAGAGATCATAACATCCAAAGTTTGTCTCCCAAGTTTTTTTGGGTATTGCGAAGATTGGTTCTAAAGTTTTTTGGAGGCTGCCCTTGTAAAATTGGTAAGCTTTTTGACTTGAGTCACTTTGAAATTTGAGTAGTGATTTAGTAATGATCATGTTTCAAAAAATAAAAATAAAAAAAGTCACTTTTTTGAGCTGCCCCATCTCGGCTCGCAACCCAAGGATCGTCCTAGAAGACTCGAAAGTTGGAATTTGAATTTGCAAATTTTACCACATACACTTTGTAGTATAAGGAGGACTCGATAAAATTTTTAGGCAAAAATATTACTTTTAACCCCTTCATCTAGGCTGCCCGGAATTGCAAAAGCCCGTTTCGGGCTTCAAGGAAAGTTAGGGGTTAATACCACATAAGTACTAATCATTTTTTTCTTGTATATATTATTGGTTTAGATATCAAGAAGTAATAAGTCATTATACTAAGTATCATTATACCAAGTGTCTTTTTAGTTTCTCAATCTCTATAGTTGGTGGCTCAAAACTTACACATTACCACAAAGCACTCACTAGACCTATCAAAGCAGCATCATAGCTTCCAACTTTAAACTTCACTGTAATCATGTGTATATTTGAAGTTGAGTGGTTTTATGTAAACCTATCGGTTCTCTTTCTATAATTTATAACTAATTAAATATCAATTCAAAATTTGATGATTCCAATTAATCCAATCTCGAACATACTTTGTCCATCTTTTAAAGTCAGTTCCCTTTTGCAACTTTCAATAAACTTGCCAATTCGAAATTTGAATGGTTTTTGAAACACTTACTATAATCCTGAACTCAAATCTATCACCAAACCTTTTTTCAATCAAAATACTTCCATGCACCTGATGAGATTGAACAAAAGCATGAAACACTTGCTTTTTGCAATATGTAAAACAACCTTCTCTGTTGTAGGTTTCGGAATCCTCCGTGGAAAGACAACACTTATTATGTTGATAGAGAATTAATAAATGAAAGAGAAATGCAAGTGCAATCTTATGAGCGTATGAGGCTCACGCATGATCCTCCGCCAACCGAATGGGTAGATCGACAATTTCGAATATTTCCACCCGTCATTGACTTTCATATTGTTCAACTAGGTACCATGAGAATGAAGGTAATGAAATAAATTCAAAGACTTTGGAAATCTCAACATAATTGTGCTTATAAATGTATGTGGTTCTAATATGTGGATGATAGAGGTTGTTCAAAACTTATTTGGTACAATAATGTGCATGTTTAGATTGTGGTTGTCCAAAACTATCACGGACCTCGAAGTGGTAGAATTTACATCCACAAAGAAGACAAATTATCAGTCAAATTCCATTATTTCCATGGCTCGGTAACCTCTACCAACTTGACATCATCAATAATGCATCTAATCAAATAAAAAAAAAATGGCAACATTGCCTTATAATCATATAATTAGTATGTACGCATATTGTCCAAGTATATATTTTATACAACCACCACTAAATGACAATATGAGACTACATTGAAATTATCAAGACTCTATTAACTTCACAAAAGTATTGTGTATTTGTCTACTAATATGAATCTTCTTCTTAAAAAATCTTGTAAATTCATCAATATAGATTGCCCCCGGAATGTACACAATGCTTCGAGTTTATTTCCGTGCATCGGAATTGGGAGTACATTTAAGCAAGGTTATTCACACAAAATTGATGCTCAAACATATACTTGGACAATATGCTTACATACTAATTATATGATTATACTAATAATGGGAAATTCTAATTGATAGGCCGAAATAAGGACGGAATATGATGTCTATACACTTACAATAAAGGCATTTGTGATAACCGGGGTAGCTCCTCCGGACCCGGATGATCAAATTGAAGTGATAGAGAGAAACCCATGTGATGAGCCTATAGATCCGTGGGGAGCTTTAATTTTGTGTAGAAGATGTCTTACACATCACTTGCATTGGTGGTCAAAGAATTGGGGTCTCTACGAATGTACCAAATGTTGGCATTTTCATATCACTCAAGAATGGCTCGATGCCATTGCGGAAAAAGCACGACAAAAACGGTTGAACGATGAAGCCAAAAAAGCTAATCGTTAGTTTGTGCATTTGATATGCAAAAAGAACATAATGCCTATGTGATTAGAGTTTGTTAAGGTAACTTCAATATGTAGGTTTGAAAGACCTAGGTCAAAGAAACTAGGGATTGCTTGGTTTTTGCAATTAGAATCATGTTCTGTCTTGACCTTAGAGCACAAATTAGGTTCTTACAATAATGGAGAAGTAGATCTTTTTTGATAAAGGTATAATAAGGTACAATAATGGAGAAGTAGATTTTTTTTTGTTTAAAGTAACTACGGACTACGGTAACCCGGTCATAATTGGCTCCAATTTCATGGCAAATGTGTTGCGCAGTTAGTTAGGGAAGAATTTTGCTTGCATCGGCAAAGTAAGTAGAAGATTGAACATACTATAATCATTATTTTGGGACTTGTCTAGAATTGGTTATGAATATTTGAAGTTAAACTTCTAGGTGTTGCTGAAATGGTACAATCTAATATGATCACAATGCATGAGTTCATTAACCCCTAAATGGTTTGACTCATTGGTAAAAAAAAGAACACATTCTCAAAAAAGGTGTCATAAGTGGAAATTAAGGTTTGGTATTTGGATCTCAACCGTACAATCTTGTAGTGGGCATACTGAACATCATGTGGCTCAAATTTTGAGTCATGAGGCCTCATATATTGTGAGATGATAACGTATTAGTACTCAAAAAACATCACAAATCTCAGCATTTTCACTTTGAGGTAAATTGCTACCAATAGACTTATTGCAATGAAAAAGCCACCAAGTACAAAGAAGTTAACCTTCATCTCAATACCACCCTTGGACAAAAAAATCCATGAAAAAATCTCTTTGCACAAATAATGGCCTTGTAATGGTGAAAACTGCCAAAAAATTTACAAAGGAAAAATAGTCCAAAACTCAACCCTTTGCACTCAAATCTACGCCTTATCTTTGGTACATCTTCGGTTTTCTCAAGGTTTGTACTACCAAAACTAGACTCTAATTGGAACCCATCCCAAAAAATAAAGTCAAAATCTAAGGGTGGATGATGGAGATATAGCTCCCCAAAAATCATTTATTCATTCACTTTTTTTGTTGTAGAAACTACATCGTAGATCCAATACCCAATATTTTGATAGATCTTTTATGAAGTAGAAAGTTATTAGCCTCCATCCTAAGATCATGATTATGTAAAAAAATTCATGAAAACATCTTTTGAATTTTCCATAATAGCATCCCAATGGCAAAACTGCCAAAACATGCCTCATGTTTTGCCAATCAAAAACAAGAGCTGCCTTTACTAAAATGCATGTCATTTCTTCATTCTTCTTTATATGGGTCTACAAATCTTACCACACAATTTAAACTTGATTTGGGACGCAAGTCACGCAACCCAAGTGATTTCATCCAAAACGGACTCTGGATGAAGAAATTATGGCTTGTCGAAGGTGCTGCAGTCATCCAAAATGTCAATTTTTGACATTAGGCCCGGTTAAGGGTTAAAGGTCACTTCCAGGGCTATTATGTACCTCTTGCAATGTTCACTCTAGTAAGCCATTGTCCTTACCGCTACAATTTTAAACATATCACCTTATTGGATTGTCCTTCCACAAGGCAATAGCCAATCTTGAAGCCATCCTCTCAAAATTCACATCTATCCATTATATACCTATACTAATTGTGCCTTAAAGTACAAATTGTTGCTCGATGAATACATTTTAAGATGCAAAGAAACAATATAAAAATATATTTAGTAGATAGAATTCAAAATCATGTTTGTTAAAGCCAAGCTAAACAAAGTTATAAATTTAAAGTGGATCGCCTCAATTCATACATACTTGTGCACCCCTGGATAATTCCCATCAAGGATTAGATGTAGAAATTATGCTATAAGATGAGGAGTTGTGGGTTCTATTCCCCATGTCAGTGTGGTGCTCAATATCATAGTCCACCGAGCTATGGTGGGAGACTGGAAGTCCTTGGACCTTGTTGTATGAGTTTCTCAAAACCCTTTAATTTGAGGATACTATGTCAAGTATCTTCAAGGCACTAGTAACTAGCTAGAAACCAACATAGTTATATTGTTCACCCTAAAAATGGGGAAGTAGTATTGTTCCAATTTCTCGTTGTCAAGTGGACATAATTGGGTTATTAGCATTACGAACGGACACTTCATTCAACCTCAGTTCTGTTAAAATGGCACTATGTCATGTGCCATTTTGTCACACCAAATCTTACATATGTGCTCACATGGAATGGTGTATTCTTTAATATCACAATTTTTTTTAATAATATCACTCCTTTACATACATTGTCACTCATTTTTCACAATATCACCTTCAAATTCTGTTATATCACATGGTTTTCGAACTGCAGTTCAGAAAGTTGAGGTATGCCATTTTAGCGGAGTTGGGGATATTTCACACCAGCCCCTTGGAAAGGGACTCGAGTTTCTATCTATGTGCTACTAGAAACTTATAGCTGAGCAAGTTGATGAGAATCACCAAGTTGTTAGATAGATAGATAGAAACTCCGGTCCCTTTCTAAGAAGCCGGCGTGAATGAAGTGTCCGTTCGTAATGCTAATATCCCGATGGCCACCGGACAAGGGGAAATTGGAACACCAAGTCGTTAATTCTAGCTCTCCGAAAGTAAGCCTCTAATTGTCATCATCGTGTTAGTACCGTGCCAAGGCCAAAACTTCGTTCAATCCACAATGCAGCAGAAACAGTCAAGTCATTAGTCACTGCGGCACTTCAGGTGATAAGCTTGTTGCTAATTTAGAGCATGCTTGATACGAAAAAAAGTGGTCTGGTCGTCGGAGCATGTCCAACTTGACATAATCTTTACTGACCAAGCTCTTGCCTCCAAGGCACAACAAATATCACATTCGGCCGACTATTCCTTTCCCGACTAAACTTACAGTTGTCAATTTTCATGAATTGCTATGCAAGTGGTGCCCTTCACGAATCTCGGGATGTGATCATCATCGTGCCCAGTAAAGATAGTAATCACGTGCCAATCTTCACAGGGTGTTCACGTTCGTCCCCGCCGACTTACTGCCTACGAGTCCGGCCGGTGCAATCTTACAACAGTTGTAGAAATTGTGCACTATAGGGTGCATCCACTTCTCTATTCTGTCGTGAGTGCTGAGTGTTACGTAGCTTAGAGTAAGAGATTACTACTACTGTGAGAGCTTGTTCGATGGAACTCCTTGCACAAGGAGCTTTTGGCAGAATCCCTCTAGGCGATGGCACAGTTTACACTAGGAAAAATTATACAAATCCTCTTCTGGAGCCGGAAAATGGCCACTTTTCCATCAAGTAGGAACTGTGCTTTATCTCCACCTTTTCTCATATAGAATGGAGGATATGAGGGCCTTATTTCAATTGCCTAGAGGGTATGAGAGCCTCATTTTCCAATTTCTCACATGTGAAAATTTCAGGATCCTCCTTGTGTTGCCAAAGTGATCGTGTATCCAGTACTGGGGATCGTCTACGTCATTTTGTGATGCCTAAGTCGGTTGCATGTTTCCAGGCTCCCTTCCTTCAGGACTGCCTTCTCTAATACCGTTTCCTACATCCAAGATATGGTGGAGTGGTTAACGCTGGCAGATAATCGTTATTTTGCAGGCTGGGTTGTTCTCGGGCAACTTGCAGCCATGGCCGTGATTGTAGAATTCGACTACATTTCGGACTTCATCGATTACTTGATCAGTGTCGAGAGTAATCTTTTTATTGTGTTTGCTTCCAATTTCGTGGCAGCTATTGTGATTTATTGTATACTCCATATTATGGGGCTTGCTATACTTGGTACTCTCGAGACTGTAGTTCACTTTGTAGGTCCTATTGTGCTCCTGCCATCTATCGACTGTCTGGTTTACTTGCTATCGCATCTCTTCTACCGTACGACGAGAGCGGTTGCCCATTTCATCGTCTTCGGGCTCAAGAATCGCAGGGCGTGTCAGTTCCTGTCGGCACTGGCTGCAGTGGTGCTTGGAGTGAGCAAGGCCAAGGTGTTGGCAGCCATACCCATTTTCATCGGGATATTTCTGACTGTTCCAGACTTAGAGCCAGATCCATGGGTGGACTTCAAACTTCGATTTGCGCATTTCCTTGTATCCAACATGGACTGGAATGATGATGTAGACTCTAGTAAGAATGCCGTCGTTGTGCGCTCCAAGGCTTCCAAGCTGGTGAGCTGCAATGAAATGATGCCCGATTTGGGCCCTATCGTGTTCAGCCAGGAATCAACAGCCAGTTTTGAACAGCTTGAACAAAGCTTAGACAGCCCTACGTCTAAAGACTGGATTGTTGAAAAGGAGTATAAAATAGGCTTAGGATCCATGACTACGTCAATGCGTGGAGATGCGATCGATGTACAGGTCTTTACACCCTTCTCTGGAGTGAAGAAAAGGACGATAGCAAACACGGCAAGATCCAAATACAACCTTGACATGTCTGCTCGGTATTGGGGAGATCACCCTCAAGAAGGAATACTGAACAAGGCGTACGATGGGGGCCTGGAAGTAGATAAGTTTCATTGCATAGGCGTGCACAAGTGGATCGAACTCTGTGGTTCACAGAATTACGTGTTTAAAGAGAATTGTAATGTGCTTGAAAAGAACCCTCTATAGGGGGTATAGGTGAAATTATAGCAAGGATTCATGAAATGAAGTGTGTTTCATGAAGATGGCATATTTAACTACTTTTGGACTGAAGCAGTCTAGAAGTAAGGCAAATGGGAGTCTAGAAGTAAGGCAAATGGGATCTCTCATACTCATGTGAGTAATATACAATGTGAACACAAAAATGTAAATTGGGGATCTTTGGAGAATATAAAGATACTCACATCCCCATGTAAATTTTCAATTGGTGTGATGATCATTACACAAAATTGTAATTTCCAAAATCTGCTCTAGTCCATAATTCGTGAATGATTGTGGGTTTAGTTAAATGTGGCATGAAGGCTTTTGTAGATGGAAATGGGATTAAGTACTATCCTCAAGAATGGCATGAATTTCATATTGGCAATTGTATTGGGAAGTAGACAAGGGAATCAATCTTAGAAAATGTGCGAAGTGTGTAGGAGATTGAACCAACTAAAGTCATAACTTTACAATTTATCTTGCATTTATCATAAGTTTATAAGGACTCGGCCTGTATAAATGACTATACATGAAGGTCACAGACAATGAATGTATTACATTATCATTTTTTCCGTCAAAACTGAAACCTTGTCATTCTTTATGTCATTGTCGACAACCTATGGACACAATGTCATTTCTGTAAAATTTGCTATGTCATTTGTAAACAGTTTTCCTGCTAGTGCTTCCAATCATCAAAGATGATGTTAAGGACCACTTTCTGTAACAAATTGTGAAGTGTAAGAGTATGAAGCACAAGATAATGAGAATGATGTAAAAGCTCATGGAACTAAGTCAACTAACCCTCTTTGAGTTGTATGACCAAATTATCATGATTGTCCCTACTTTATGTCAACCTTTATGTCTGACATAATGTCATGCATGTTGGAATTTAAACAGATAGGAGAAAGTCTTATAATGGTCTTTTAGATTGTTAGAGTGAAAAAGAGGTTTTACCTTGATGAGAAACCTTACAAGATTACTATGTTTTGTACAATGATAACAATCCAATATAGGATTTGTCCTCATCACAAACCTTCAAGGCTCATACATGTGATGTTTCTCCATGTTGTTTGAAGAACCATTTATCTGACCTTTTTTTACTATTATAGTTCACTCAATTATAGTGTGAGGTCAACGAACCTTGTCATATAGATACCTTTATAGTATTTACATAAGAAGAGAACAAAGTGAGAGACAAGATTTTTACCCTTCTTATGGTGCCTTGAATATGATTCTTATACACTCCAATAACACTCTAAATTATTTTCAATAACCCTATAAATTTTAAGATTCATGTCAACACCAAATATCATATGGAAGTTTTTATTAGTAGATTATGCTTTAAGTGAACATTAAGGAGTATATTTATATGTACAAGCATATACTTGTCATAGTTTTGGATTCAACAAAAATATAATATTTTGGCAAGAAATATTGTACAATCTTAGCGCAACTCATGGATTCTTTAATATTAACATATTCTTTTATTATAATACATCAGCCAATTTGCAACCTAGAGTGTAAATTGTCATTTATAAAAAGAAATGGCTTGTATTTCTTAGCACAACAAAGAGTAAGAGAATAAGTTTTTTTGGATGAAATATCTCTAGGTACTATTCATCGCCATATTGCTATGCAATGTACTTACTTTCTTTTCTTTGTTGGAGTATTATTTTGTATGTGGCTATTTCTATAATAACAATATTTATTCTTGTTGTCTTGTGTGGTGCTTTTATTCTTGTAGCTATGATCATACTTCCTATTGTTGTCCTGCTAGCTTTTGAATGTTTGCTTTACTTCCTAGAGCTTCTCTTGTACATTGTGACAAAATTGGTTGCTCACACTAGAGCAAATCCGTTGTTGGAACACATGGTGAAACACTATTTCAATAGTGTTTGAACAATGTTGTCCCGGTAGTGTTTGAATGCCCAAACACTACTTGGAAAGAGTGGTTTGATTTGTTCAAAACACTGTGGAGAGACATAATGTTTGATGTATTTCTATGATGTTTCACCTCATTTATACAAGATGAAGATATTAGAATTTTCAATATTGAACAGCTCAAAAATAAAGCCTCTTTAATGTAACTTTCCTAAATGTAATCTTCCCTAATTTTATGGGTAGATATATTCAAAGAATGAATCCTCTTTAATGTCACCTTCTATGATTTCATAGATAGGTATATTCCAAGAATGAAACCTCCTCAGTGTAAAACTAGAGCAGTACTATCACAAGTAGAAACGACACAAAAAGTGACGTCCCTAATGACTTCTCCGTAATGATACAAAGTGCCTATTTTAATTGTGCTTCTAACGACATCACAATAAATTAATATATTGCTAGTGTAAAATTGATTATGTCACTTTTCCTTAATTTTTTTATTGATTAAATAGGCTGTAGTATACTTGTTAGGGTGAAAAAATAAAATAGAAAAAATAAAATAAAAATCTAAGGAAAAGTGACAAATATTATAATTTATAATAATTTAATATGTCATTAGGAGCGCAATCAAAACAAGCACTTTGTATCATTTCAAAAAAGTCATTACGGACATCACTTTTAATGCCAATTTCTACTAATATATACAATAATACTTTAAAGCAGTATGTTCAGTATTGTAGTGCATTATAGTATGATAAAGCATAACTAAAGTTAACCCTTCCTTACATACTTGTAATTAAGTACTTAGTGCTACAATGAATATGAGATAATAGGACCAATAATAAGCTAATTTGTTATTTTGAGACTTTTTACTCATTTTGGAATATTCTTGGTCTAAGAATTTGTTTGCAATTTTTTTCGTTAAGACCGCTTTGGGCTAGGTGTCAATTGTTCTGTGGCTTCCCTTGATTAAGAATGATTTTGAGTATCGGTACTTCAAGCCAAGCAACAACTAACTATTGGCAGTTTAGCACGAACTCGTCAAGACGTCGCAGACCATTATTGATTTGAGAATGAGAAAACATTTAAGATTAAAAAAGAGACTCAAAATAGTCTCATTATACCAAATTTGCTCTTAATCTACCTACCTATCTTACGACTACCAAAATCTACCTACGAGCGACTTCTGAAAGACTAATAGACAAAATATAATAAAACATATATATTTTTCTACTTCATTATCCTTTAAAGCACTATTGGACCTTGTTCTCCAAGAATTAGTTAGTTAGCACTTTAGATTTTATGAGGTCTAACTTTGTAGCTATAAAGAGAGTGTATAGCCATAGAATGGCTCTTTTTAGTTTTAGGATGATATGAGGGAAAGACCCCCAAGTTGGCCCCTAGCTAGGGTTAGTGCCTGGATAGGAAAACGGACACGGACTCTGGCAATTATGACCTGGAAAGGTATGATTCCAGACACGCTACATTTACTAGTGCATGTTGCTAGTTTCTCCACAATCTTTCCTCCACTCCCTTGAGTCATGTGCGCTCCTCTAGTTGCGAATGCTTGAATTTCCCTGCTGATTGAAGAGTTAGAGGAGAGCAACTTTACACAAAAGACACAAGCTGCACAAGGAAAATGACGACAACAAAGATGCAAGTATTGCTACATGTGTCGTTGGTGAAAACGAACCCACGTTGGCTGCCAGGAATGCTCATCATCACCAAGAAGGTGGTACCCGAGGTGCATGAGAATCTAGTTGTGAGCCAAAAAACACCATGAAGGTGACAATTAGTCACAAGGGGTTATATGTTGAGAAAACCACAAGAAGGGAGGAACAAAGGAGAAGAAGAGACAAGCAGAGAATTATAAAAAATAAAAAGAGAATGAATTGAAGTTGCCCCGCCGAATCACCTTGAAAGTGACCCCTACTCTTTTAAATGCCATTCCTTTGTCCTGGCTCTGTTTGTGGCATGCCATAGTTTTTTGGAAAGCTAAGTGAATTGTGCACACACCATGTTGTTCCGTGATTGGGTATTTGCTTGGACTAAATTTCAAACTCTTCCACTTTTATGAAAATAGTCACAGGATATCCTCTGCACAGCCCTCCGTCTTAGACAGATCGAAGTAACTACTTCGTATTTAATCTGCACGTTATTCAACATCCAATTAAACACCGTGATTTTGCAATTCTTATTGAACCTACAATACAATCATATCTTTCTATAGACGGAAATTGTCACGTATATTTTACGTGTAAAGTAATAGCCTTAGTTCATGCCACCTCATCTCAAAGAGAAACTCACACAACAATATTACAAAAAACTTTCTTACAAATTCAATGAAAATAGAGGACAAGATTGAGTTTAAGGAATTACCTTAAAAAACAAAGGTAAACCTCTGAACCTCACCAAATCCTTGTCGTGTTGAGGTTTTTGTCTATTTGAAAGCCACGACCTATCAATCCATTGAGGAGGAGAACTTGAACCAGAGCAATATCCTGTTTGACGAAGAACATCGATCGCATTTGTATGATGTATATTTCTTTATTCAAGAAGAACATACTTCAGTTCGGGAGAAGAATTATTCATAGCTCGTTCAAAAGGACATTCATCCATGCTTGAAAGGCAAAATGAAGCCATAACACGTTTGAAGTCATCCAGGTGAATATCAACAACCCCTCTGACCAGCTTGTGAAATACTATATAGCAATGAAAAGCCCAATTAGGGGCCAGCCCTTTTAGAAGAGAATCCACACAACAACCCTCCTTGCCATGCACAAGCATTGCATATTGCAAGTAACCATTGCGAACCCATTTTTCCGCTTTGAGAACTTGGAGACCCACTTCACAACAAACTTCTGAAAATTTGAGAAAGCAATCATTTCTATATTGATCATCTATAATGCTTATCTCTAGGACATAAGTTTGCTTGATGTCATCATTTCGTATATGCCTCCCATCCCAGTGAAATATCTTTCTCATCTTCCTCCTCAAAGCCTGTGCACCAAAGAAAGTTAATTCTATCAATGCTCTTTTGATAGCTCATTAACATAATATCAAACCCTAAACAAACTTTTCACATAACATTGTTATTTTGATACTTCATTGATAATATATACATGAAAATCGAGTGAAGAACTATACAATGGATGCAAGATACCCTTTCATATCAATGCTTACCCTCTCAATGAGTGCAACATTAGTTGTATTGCATACTTTCACACCTTCATGATCGACTATGTCCACATCTATCATAAAACATGAATGATACAATGTTAAAACATTTTTGAAGATGTTAACATGAAGTCTACAAATTCATAAGAACTCTTTTACACCTCCCTACTTAAAAGAGTCAAAATAATAACTTACAATATACAACTTTTTCACTTGTATACGATGTAGTAGCTCTCAATGTCTATAGTTCCATGCATGCTAGTTCCTCCATGACTTGAAGCAAAGTCAATGACAAACAATGCCTCCATTGTTCAACCTACAAAAATTGGAAATGTCTAACTCAAATTTTCAAAGATTACCAAACTATCCTCCATGATGGTAAAAATCAATACCTTGAACACCTTGAACAAATAGTTAGGAAGAGTTGGACGGCGCCGACTCAAAACTTCATCCCACGTACATGGTTCAACCTTGGAATGAAATGGAATGTGCCCTGTTACAATCTCATAACACGTCATGCCGTAACTATATACATCTGCCATAGTAGTGAATGTCACTTCCGCACTTGGAACCATGTTCTTCAATTGTTGAAAAATCTCAGGTGCTCGCTAAAATGATGTACCCATCACTAACCTAGAACTCTCAAAATCAGCCACTTCAACTATTATCATTTTATCGTCTCTAAACATTACCTCATCTTGAATCATGTTTCCATGAGAATACTTTCTTTTCCAAACTAGCACATTGGAGGCTTTCAAGTTCCTGTATACTATATCGTTCTTGGTATGAAGAATATCCATATCCTTTGCTATTGTCAACATCAAATGGGTGGCGTTCTCGATGGAGAAAGGGCCATTTCTAGACCACCTTGCTTTCATTCGACGATCAATCAACAACCGCAAATCACCCCATCGTCTAAACATCAGAAAGGCAAATCTACCACTCAACCTCTCATCCTTCAACAAAATTCCTCCCAGAATATTTAAAAGCGGCGGCATATTGTACCCCCTTAGTAACACCGGGAGATCATACCCTGTCTGTAACGACAACATATCATTCCCCGTCCATATGGAGTTGAAACGAGATGACAACAACCCAGTAGGCCATTGCGCTTGAAATGCTTGGAGAGGGATATCGCCCTTCATCACTTTCACCACCAAATCGAACTCACCATCCTCTCCCTTACGAGTTTCATATATCCGCTTGTGCTCCATGGCTGATTTTCTTTCCAACTCTTATTTCTTGTCCCCAACGGAGGAAGAAACCACCCCATTCAGGGTGGTTCTGCAACTCAGCAAAGTACTCATAGTTGGCCTCTGCTGACCACTTCGAGGAAGTCGCGGACTCATCCAATACGCTAAAGTGACTAGCTCTCAAAAACTCCATCTCGGAATCAGTTTGACAATTAAAGGAACTTGTCGGTGCTGACGAGGGCAACGGACACGACGAGGAACCCGCCATGATTACGGATATTTTTACACAAGAAGATGCTTTCTTTCTCACCGTAACCTTGGATGTGTCCACTGCACCAATCACAGCAGGTTTCTCTTGCGTTCAACTTTAAGAATAACTCTCCACGCTGTACCTGTTGATTCAAAGAACTGGAGCTTGTCAGACTAGACTGATAGTGAACGAGGTTGAGAAGCACTGCATTTGATCCATGTATCTGCTAAAGCTTATACGGTCCTGTGATTAGGCTCCAGTCGCAAGATGCTCTGCAACAACACCCTAAGCTACCACATCACAGACCCACTAAAACCAGTCGGCTGCGGTGCCCAAGGGTTCATCGTTACTCAAGGATGCAAATGAAGCCGATTCAAACTAACGAAATCCGTCACAACGGACATTGTTCAATGACAAACAACGAAGACAACTTCAACCGAAAGATTCCCATGTTTGCAAGCACCGACATTAAAAAATCGACTCATGCAAGCCGCCAGATCCAGGTTTGTATGGGAGTAGAAGAAGGTATTTTCTATGATTGGCTGAACTATAGTGTACTAAAATATGCAGTTTACAGAAAGAAACGACAGCTTCTGAGAACAGGATTAACGATATCAACCCTGAAAGACCACAACTGATACTAGTACATTGTTTTACGCAGTAAAGTAACGCCCTTGCGCAAGGAGACATGGACCGTATTGTGCCACACCGTCTCTGTTAGCCGACCTAGTGCATCCAAGCCAAACATGCACGTTATGCTGTGACTAGCTGATTTGGCAGCACATTCAAAGGCATGAATGTCGACCTTCCACGGCAACAAACCCGGGAGGATCCGCCCTCGAAAAAAGTTGTGCACGAAGAAGAGAATGAGGATTGTTCACAAGAGCTGTACATTACCGACACTCAAGGTGACGATCGACTTTGTCAAATGCCGGACAATGCATGACCGCGTCCAGTGCCTCCTTCTGCAAGGAAAGGCTATAAATCAAATAAGGAAGAAATTAGACACTAAGGCGGTCTTTCAACCATAGTCAGTAGCTATGAAGGGAGGAGCACTTCTTTCTCTCTTGTTCCTTTAACTACTCTTGCCAGTAAACGACTAGTATGATACTCGTGGTGTTTTCAGACACGGACGGACCAAGGATCAAATTTGTAAGTGAAGCCTACATAGTCTAAAGAATTCCGCCACAAAAGAAATTGCTCCACAATGTAACACCAAATTGAAGATCATCCACAACACTCTTATGCTTGTAAGCACCGACAGTGAAAATTGGACTCACAACAAGCAACCTGATCGAGGTAAGTAGCCCAACAGATGATAACGCCTTCCAGAATTCACGACCGGCTCAACAAATAGGGTATGATACCGACAGCTGCATGTCACAAGAATAACGAGACTCGAATTTCTAATAACAAGATGTCATCCTTTTACTCAATCTTGAAAAGCCCAGGATCGATATGTACCTATGCCAGTGCAGATCAGTTTAACTTCGATTCGATCGGAGTCATGGAGCGTGTTGCCGAGAACCCTAGTGGGATAAACGATCTAGTGGACTCCGAGCCACCCAAGTTTGTAGTCCTCGAAAAACTGATTCTGCAGCACAACGAAAGACACGCTCGATATTCTCCAACAACAAACTCGAAACATCCGTCGCTACTGAAGGCCGTCTCTGTGATACAAGAAAACGAGGGCTTGCTTGTGGGTACAGTATTATCCTGTCATTACCGACAACCAAGTTGTCGTACGAAGCACTAATGACCGAATATTTCTTACTTTTGCCGTATGTACACCCATGTATGTTGGGCTGAACTGTAAATCAATTATTGATATCTGGAGTACCTTATGATAAGATCCTGATCAGTAAATGTAACCAATTCAATTATCATAAATTAGACTTACTCTAAATGTCAATGTAGGTTAATGCTAAACCATAAATATATCATTATTTTGACTCCGAGGCTACAGAGACAATGGAGCTCATCGGATCTATAGCCTTAGTGATCTATTCCCTCCTTTTGGAGGGAAATCAAGGTAACTTACGCAATAATAATTGAGCATCACAGTTCTGGAGTGAAGTCAGCCATATAAGTAATATGAATAAAGTAGAAGATTGACTATACTCAGATCATGATACTCATGTATTTGGATGTTATTAGTTTATTGTGAGCTTTTCAAGTTGAACTCATAGGTGTTCCTGAAGTGGCGCACTCTATTTAATGAGTGCATTAAAAATTAGCCTTCAAAGATTGATAATTTCATGAAATGGAGGGTATTCCATGAAATGGCATGCCGAACCAAAGTTTAAGGACGGTTGTCTCAAAACAAGATGATATTATAAAATTTCAAGGTGATATTGAAAAAAGAGAAAAAAAAATAATAATAATAATAAATAAAAAAAGGATATAATAGAAATTATGTATTATTATAGAATTCGCGTGATATTATGAAATATGTCATTTTGTAGGCATGCAATTGCAAATTCAGTGATTGTGACAAAATGGTGTCTAGAATACCACCATCTTGATAGAATTAGCCACAAACCTATTATGTACCTCTACTGAAAGGCATCTCCTTTCAGTTGTCGGTAAGTACTCCTTTGGCTTGGCTAAATGACAAAAACTAGTGTTTGTATTTAGTTGTTATTATACTCTCAAATTGTAGAATAAAAAACCGATAAATACTTGTGAGAAAAAAAGCATGCAATCAGGCATGCTTCATGATACTGCCAACATCATGTGTTGAGTTATCCACCCTATACTTTCAATACTAATCCTTGTATTAACATTGAGCGTAGTTTCTAATATGTGTTGAAGTTATATATGTATCCTTTCTATTTATTTAGCGGGGATAGAACATATAGAAGCTCATCAAAGTTGAAGATCCAACAACTCTTGTAGATGGAAACATCAAATGGATAATCTATGATACGCTTTGAAAACGGACCATAGTATATCACATGTGTTCAACTTGTAAATAACGACATAGTTTTTATATTGGGAGTATAATAATCTCCAAAACTAATACATGGTGTATAATCGAGCTAAAATGCACACAAACTTAGGCTCCCGTATTTTGATGATAAAATTTCCATTAAACTGGGAGGTCATCCTAGACCGAACAATCATTTAAAATTTATGTTATAAGAAGAACAAAACAAAAGGAAGTGATTAAGACCACTATTGTCAATACTATGAAAAGCACTTGTAACAGATTGCGAGTACGTGGTCGAGTAGTTGGTACAATTCATTTCATGCCTATACACTAGCAACACTAAGTCACATGTATCACAAGAGCTGCTCAAAAGAGCTTCCATTGGATTCAAACCCGGACCATTAGCTTGTAACACAATGCTCTCACCAACCACCCACAACTCATGACTTTGTGCTCTGACACCACATAACATAATATTTATACCGACAAAAACATCTTTCGAATTAGCATATTAATGTGTGGATTGAGATACTTAACAAGTGACAATCGTTTTGAAAATAACACTATAAATGAACCTTGTTTTTGTGAATGTCTCAGCAGACATCTTCAGGCTTATGGGATGTCTTAGGATGCCTTATGATATTTTAGAGGATGTCTAGATTTCTAGAATGTCTAATAAGATGACTTGTGATTAGCGAGAGCATTGAGACGGGGATATTTAGGGATGTTGGTCGAGACATTGGAGTTTTTTTAATGTCTTACAAGACATTGCCGATGACATCAAATTGCCACGTTGGCAAGGAATATTGGACCAGTGAGGTAAAAACGTGTCAAAGTAACTCGTAGGCGTGGTAAAATGCTCACCTATTGTTGAAAAGTAGCTCAATGGGCATCGTTTTCAAGGGTGAAAAAAAGACACTACACTTTTGAGAAATGTTTACTTTTTCCTATTAAAAAATAATTTTGTAATATGGCAATATTGAAAATATAATTTCTTGATATGCTCACTATTTTGTCAATGCTCCATTTTTTTATATAATATTAAAATATAATTTTACAATTCAACAGAAATATAATATGCAATTTTTAAATTTATTTAAATAAATGATAGTATTGAAATAATATATTAAAAATAATCTAACTTTTTTATTGATATGAAAATATGAAAATAATCAATTTATATTATGAAAGTAATAAAATATCAATAAAATAATATTGTTGAAGAAAAATAGATTTTCAATGTATAAGTAGTTTTGCTGATATTTAATCTTCAAAAAACACGTGGGCATACAGTGGCGACCAGAAGTCTTCGGACAGTGGCCCATCACTTCAACAGGTGTTGACTGTAGCTTAGTAAGTGGGTTTACAAGAGATTTTTTGGGTTAGCATTAATTGATACACCACATGACACCTAATTAACATTGACTCCCCAAAACTTTGCCACTTGTAGAAATTATTCATGCAAAAATCGTGAAGGGGTGTGTACAACTTTATATGCACATCAGTTGTACACACCACTATCTTCTCATTACAATTGCACTTGTGAGGCTTTTGGTTTTAGAATTTTTTTGTATGATTTGGAGAGGCCTTTGGTGATTCACTATGGCTCCTAGAAGGTCTGAGAATCAACGTAGGGCAGTTCTTGAGATGTTTGAGCGAGGCAACTCATATGGCCAGATTTCTGCAGTTTTGGGCATTCCTCGAAGCACTTCTTCTGACATAGTGCGAAGGTTCCGTGAGAGAGAGAGTCTAACAGATAAAATAGACCTAGAATTTTAGATGAAGGCGGTGACCGTGGCATTGTGAGGAGATTAAATGATCCAAATACTAGCAGAGCGGCAGCTATAGGAAGAGTGTTACGATCTGAAGGCTTCCAATTGAGTGATAATACGGTGAAAAGGTGCCTTCGGAGTCAAGGGTTGAGAGCATGCATGAAGACCAAGAAGCCACTTTTGACAAAGAAACATCGAGGCAGCACGTCGTTTGCAGTGAGCAAAGAAGTGCAAGCATGCACATTGGGAGTTTTGGGCTCATGTCATTTTTTCTGATGAGTCTAAATTCAATCTTTTTGGCTTAGATGGACGTCAATATTATTAGAGAAAGACTGGAGATCGTCTTTTAGATCAGCATGTGCAATCTACAGTCAAACATGGAGGAGGAAACATAATGGTTTGGGGTTGTATGACTTGGGAAGGAGTTGGCAAGCTTCACCTGATTGAAGGGAAGATGGATAAATATGTATATCGCAACATTTTAGAAACGGAAGTTATTGGTACTATACAGATGCAAGGTTTAGAAGAGGATGAGGTTATTTTCCAGCATGATAATGACCCAAAGCATACTGCACATTATGTTGTAGAGTGGTTGCGTGCTCAAAAGTTTGAGCTTATTGGACACCCTCCACAATCACCTGATCTCAATCCACTAGAACATCTTTGGAATGAAGTAGATCGTCGTCTGAGAAGGTCTACAAGGAAACCAACTAGTAAAAGTGACTTATGGGAGAAGATCCAAGAAATTTGGTATGGTATCGAACCTGAAGTTGTTAGGAAGTTAATACGCTCTATGCCTCAAAGAGCTCTTGATGTCTACCATGCAAGAGGTGGCCAGACACGGTGGTAGTGTTTGTGAGTGCTTATGAGTTGAATCATTGAGTTATAAAGGTGTTTAGTAATTTTTAGTCTTATTTTCTATAGTTGATATGCAATAAAAATCAATTTGACCATAAAGAATTGTACAGGCTTGTTACACATTTGAATTATTGTGTGTTTTTCTAATTCTTATTTTCATTGAAAACTTTGTGTTTTATGCTTATTGCAACTATACGTGCTTGTGGTTGTGTTTTTGTTATTTTATGAGAGTTCATGTAGATTTGGCAAGTATTTTTTAAAAAAAACTCCTCTTGTACAACTATTTGTGGTTGCCACTGTACATGAGAAAAGTAATTTACAGTGCTTTATCTACATGGCAAGGAAAACTTCACGTTGAACGACTTGACCAGTCATACTACATCTAGGCGGATGTTTAACAGAATGTCGAACTTACTATGACTATAGTCACGCATAAATGTCACCGTAGACGTGGACTTGGATGCCTATACAGATGTCTTGCATAACATCCTACTATACGCCATTTACTCAAAAGCAGCGGTATGTAAGGGTATTATAAACATAATATTATAGAAGCCATGAAACTATATATTATTTTTGATTTGAGAAATTGTACCACTAGAAATTATTTTTGAAGAAAATTAACATAATTTTGAAAATTATATTAGTCATTGATTGTGTTTAAAAAAGTTTTGGATCATAAAAAGCCCTTGATTTTTTTGTCATGGTTCTATACAAAGAAAGGTTTTCATTTTCTTTATAGTTCTTAAATTCAAAAAAAAGTATTACACAGAAGAGTAGAAGACAAGGGTTGTATTAAAAGTCAAGATGAGACCCATAGCCTCAATGCAACAAAACATTCTCAATTTCAAAATAAGCCTTCAATATCAACGAAGAGTTGTTTTTCTTCATGGGGAAGGTTGTGGGTTTCATTTCCCTTGGTGTGGTACCCACCACCATAGTTTGCCCAATTGTAGTGGAGGGTTCTTTGACCTCTTATGGGCACCTTGAAGCCCTTTAGGAGAATCATTTGCAAAAAATCAAGAGAAAACTCTACAATATGAAAAAATTGTCACTTCTTACAGTAGTGTCATCCGTAGCTTGGACTAGGCTTCACTCACTTTTAGAGCTTCAGGCACCAGTGGCTAGGTAGGAATTAACATAGTATTCATCTCAAAAGGGGTTGATAGTTTCTCCTTTATGCATATCCAAGGATATGTCAAACAAGCACTCTATTCACGCTAGCCTTCAATGAAATTCCTAGTTCCTTCGTAAATACACGTGAGGGGTTTTCTTGAGATGGTTGTTGATAAAGAAAGTACAATAAGATGAGTGGAAAACCGCACAAATAATTGCTTATTGTTCAAAATTGGGACACATAGGTAATCGATTTTTATCAATTACCTACCAAGCTCAATCAAGTTTGTCTTATGCGACACTGTCAAACATTAGATGGACACGACAATTAGACAGACATTCATCCTCTGAGAAGGCAAACGACATCAAAAGGCAAATGTTCATATTTTTACTTTGCATATTCTAGTATGGTTAGACATTCTTGTCAAACTCAACATCAAACGAACATGTCAAGCACAACAATTTAGACAAACATTACCAATAGTGTGTCATGTAAGACAAGCCTGGTCTCAATACAATTTTGTACCAGTTTCAAAGTCCTTAGAGCGATCACTGTAGTTTGAACTGATAGAAAGGCAGAGGTTTGCAGCAGACGGAGCAAATAGCATTCGACACACATTTACTTTGTCATTCTGTCGCAATACCCAAATCATCTGTCTCATTGAGATATCTGCACGAGAGCTAATCAGATTCGTCGGTGGCACCATTGTTGAAGGTATGAGAATCCTCAACTTGATATGCACCTCATTCAATTAGGGTTTCAGTGTTCGTTGCAGAATGTGGATCGTGCATGTATCTGGATCTCTGATTTGTGGCGCAACACTTTAACTTAACGCCCTTCACGAAACAAAAAGCTTCATCTTCTTCATCTTGGAAGAAGGAAGAAGGAGGTGTGAGCAATCAATACACAACTGTATCAGGAATTCGAGAAACATTCAATTGGGTCGCCCGAAATCTGTCAAAATTGTCACCGTTATCACGGTCGAAATGTTTACATCGACTTTTGTCTTTGAAGAATTGGGGATGCTTTGGATTACTATCCCGGTGCAGTGAGGATCAGTTTTTCTCTTGTCTCTTCTAAATCTGTAGATACTTTTCAATTCCACAATTAAGCTGCATCAGGATATTAGAGAGAGTTTCTCAAGCTTATCAAGTAACGCGCAAGAGGTTTTGAGGTTTATCGTTAATGTATTGATTCTGGAGGTAGGCCGCAATGCCGCCACTCGTGTGTCTTTCAAGCTAAACCTCTGGTTTGAGTTACTTTGGATTGTCCCAATCCTTTGATTTCTCGAGAGAAGTTGGACACGATTCTGCTAATTAAAGCACTTTGACACGAAATAGGTTGAAATAATGGAGTGGAATTGGGGTTTAAGGACGGTGATGAAGTGCTCATAAGTAGTATGGGATTGCACAAGGTGATTCAATCTCATAAGCTTATGTTTGTGTGCATCAGTCTTGTGCAGGAGATGGAGTAAAGCCATAATCCTTAACAGTTTGCTCCAGCAACATGATCGGGAGTTGATGATGTCGTGCAGCATGTACAGAGGCGCAGTTCGTTGCATCTTGCATAGCTCCTTTCCAAATCCTCAACACCTCCTTTCATCTTCCTCCCGTTTTCTTCCCAGCTTCTCTTGTGCCCCTGTTCGATTCAACCACTCTCGGTGTGTGTTTCCTTCCCTCTCGGTGTGTTCCATTGCCGGAGTGAATTCTTCATACTCGTTTTGAGTCAGTAACAGTAACCTGGTTGGCAACTCCAAGGATTTGAGTCTTGAAGATGGATTGATACCTGATACAAAAGAGCAGTAGCATCAATGTGAGTTAGAATCTTGATGGTTTCTCCAAGCTAATATTGTATCGAGTTCATATGTGTTTGCAGTAGCGATAACAGTTGATTTGATGCAGATGTGAAGCGGTCCCTGTTGCAGCTATGGATTTGAGCACGGAGGCTCCGAAGCTAGGGTTGGCGAAAATCTTCTGGACTGGCTGTCGAAGAGAAGCCTATGCATCACTCTACCATCCCTTTGTGGTCTCCTTGGCGGCTGGAACTTTGCCCAAACAAGCGTTCCAGCGTTACATGGCGCAGGATGCCTGGTTTTTGAAGGCCTTTAAGAATGGGTATGTATGCATGCATGTTTTTTTCTCAAACAATGTTGTCGAGACTTCCTCAGTAAGGCCACAGAATCATCACAATGCTTGAACCCTAAAATTACAACATTTGATGATGATGTCGCACCCAAAAGTGCAAGACCATTACCTCAATTCTAAAAGGTAGGATTTCTTCCTTGTGTTGAAGATTCCAATAGATATACATTTCAATTGAAGGTGACCATCGTTAATTGCACATTGGGTTCATTATCTATCTGCTCCGTACTTACGGAGTTCTCCATTCACTCCAGAAATTTAGTGCGGCTGACAGGTTCTATAACGTATCTTAGTTCCTTCCTTTTGTTCTGGCTTACATTTTGCAGGTACCAAAAGGCTATGGAGAGCACAGAGGACGATGATGCGAAGGCCACTCTCGACTCCCTCATGAAAGCCGCACAGGAAGAGCTTACACTGCACTCGTCCGTGATGCAGGTCCTTGTCACCTCTATGTTTAGTAATCATTTATAGAATCCTGAGTAGAATTTTCTACTTTTCCCACTCCATGCAGTTTGCTCTTCGCAATATGACCATTCCTTGCAGATATATTTACCTCGACGTATTCACTGTGACTCGTCAAACTCAACTCCTGCAGTAGTTGATCGGGTCAGTGCATTGTAATAACTGAATCGGGCTAAATTGAGTTGGTTATTCTTTTGATCGCAGTCATTAGATGGTTCGGAGCAGGAGAGCTTCGAACCAAATGTGGCGACAGTGGCATATTGTGATTTTCTGCAACTCGCAGCTGCTGGAAAGGAAGACCCAGAAATCAAAAGTGCAAAGATCATAGCTGCAATGACACCCTGTATGCGTTTGTATGCATTTCTGGGACAAGAAATTCTCAAAAACATCAACCAAACGCCTGATCACCCATATCAAGAGTGGATCGACACATACTCAGCTGCAGAATTTGAGGTACAAGAACTGTGTAATCATTTACATGACAAAGTTCCGTCCGTATCTTTTTATGACCAATCATCTCATCATGTTCCGTATTTCACTGCAGACAAACAATCACATGGTCTGAGAGAACAATGTTGCCACCATGCAGGCTGCAGCGTCGAAGGTCGAGCAGCTGCTAGACAAGCTAACCGAGACATTGACAGGAGACAAGGAGAGGATGATTCTCTTTAATCTTTATCGACAGGCAATGAACTTGGAAGTGGATTTCTTCGGTGCTCAGTCATTGGGGAATGTGCACTTACCTTACTTCAAATGCCAAGTAGCTCCAGAGACCCGTCTTTTGCTCGTCTCCGACTTCGACTCTACTTGCACTATCTCTGACTCCTGTCCTGTTTTGGCCGACCTCACTGTCCAAATCGCGGGCAAAGCTCGTGACTCTCATGGAGCCAGCTTGTTGCGAAAGATATGGGACGATCTTGTCATGCGCTACATGGACGACTATGAGGCGCTTTTGAGTCGATGCCTCTCGAATCTTCACCATGGTGAGGATACTGCACTATCGAAGCATTGCATTTACTATGAGAGCCAAATGCTTGGTGATCTTTTATGCAATATTGCACGAGTGGAAAGTGGCTATGAGCCTTTCAGCCGCTTGCTTTTTGATGGTATTGAGTGAGACGAGCGCTGTTGTTGATTAAGCAAGTGTAAGAGGTCGCCCAGCTAGAGCTTGTTTCTTCATAATTCTATGGAATGTGCAGCGCCTACGGCGGAGGAACTTCAAGAGTTACTGAAGGAGATGTCCGACTTTGAGCAAAAAGCGAATGCGAGAGTGGAAGAGGCTGAAGTGCTGAAAGGCTTGACTCCAGCTTCTATTCGAGAAGCTGGGAATGCCATGCCTCTTCGTGAAGGCTGTTCTCACTTTTTTCAGCACCTGGGGTCTGAGGCTTTTCGTGTTGACACGTACATTCTCTCTGTCTGCTGGAGTAGAACATTCATCGAGGCTGTTTTAGAACAAGGTAAATAATCCCTCAAACACCGCTTGTACAAATCTCTGAACTCTTCGAAATGAACCAAATCCGACCCGCATGAGAGCTTAGAAACACTCCCATGATCAGAAGTTTTTCCACCTCTACGTCAAGAAAGAAATACTCTAATACTCGAAACATACTTACAATATGTCAACAAAGGAGACCCAAGACTACAATTGACATCGAACCCAGCACCTCAAATTCTTAGGTAATAACTGCACATGATAATGAGAATGTCTTGTGATTTATCAAAATCTTGAACCCTGTAGGCAATGAATTCTTCTTTCTGACTCTCTAATAGCAGATCTTGAATATTATATTTATACGGTATACAGATTTGACGTGTCTGTATTGTACGCAGGCAAGATCCAGATTCCGAATATAAACGCCAACGAGCTCGAGTTCGACGAAGACACATCCACAGGGAAGATGATCCGGAATGTGGAAACTGCTTTGGACAAACTACGACACTTGGTGCAGTTATTAGACGAGCCTGGCTCGCAACAAGTCTGCTCAGTCTACATTGGTGACAGTGTAACCGATCTTCTCTGCTTACTCAGAGCAGATGTAGGGATCGTACTCGGGGATAGCAGCACTCTGAAGCAGGTGTATGGGAAGAAGATGACGCCTCTTTTTCGGAAGGCGTTGGTTCTGGAGCAGGATGATAGCCAGAAACTCCAGGGTCATGTGTTCACGGTCTCCAGTTGGTACGAGGTGGAAGCTTTTCTCTTGGAACATGGGAAGGCCACTGTCTTGTAAGGAAATGTATCCTGGAGTTTGTATTGTCAACGACTTGTCTCGTGGTTCCTTTGCTTCAGATCATTCTCCCGTGCTTGTGTTCATACAAGTCTCATGTTCCTTGGATTCCAAAATCTTCTGCATGCGTGGTTGTTCACACTGGAGTGGTGCTCCACCTCAAGTAGAAGGTGTTCAATACTTAACCATGCAAGTCGCCTACTATAGGTGAACTTGTGCTAATCGTCGCAGCCAGTAGTTGATGCGTAGTTATCCATCACTTCTAGTTGCGATTGCTTATCAGATCCAGTTCGCTGCTACTAATTGGAGCCTCGTCGTGAAAGTTTCATTTATGATTCCGGATTTTATCTATCTTGAATTTTCGGAGTGGTGTTTTACAAAGCACCTGTGTACTGAGTACACAGGGTTGTCCTGAGCAGATTCCTCTAATAGAAAATGGCACTAAAAGTGACGTCTTGTCCATAATAATGCAGGGTGCTTGTTTTAATTGTGTGCTTCTAATGACATCAAAATAGATCAATACATTTGTCACTTTCTTTAAAATGTTTTTACCTATATGATAGGCTATAGTATGCTTATTACAACTTAGAAAAGTGAGATATTAAATAATAAGTTTTGAAGTCATGAGAAGCATAATCAGAACAAGCACTGTATGTCATTACGGACATCACTTTAAGTGCCATATTCTACTAGTATTACCTATTCGGAGGTGTATTCTTCGTTGTTCACTAGACACTTCTAAACAAGTGTTGATTAATTTTTTTACTTTGAAATATTTTAAGTTGTGATTATTTTTGCCCCCAATAGAATTATAATATTCACTATCACCTATCAAAAGAGCATGAAAAACGTGGTAAAAACATACCAAATAATATTAATAACGTCGCTTAATAAAAAACACGCGGGCTCACGGAGGATCACCACCTCATCAACTGGCTGGTCGGACCGTGGTTGCAATCCGCAACAAGCCAATCAAATATTACCCTCGGGAACCGCCACGTTCCCCTGTTCCCACTCTTTAGCCCCCAAGACCGCGCCCTCCCTACCTCCGTCCTCGTCCTCCTCCACTGACAGATAGCGCTCGCTCTCTTCGTGGCAATCCTCGCACAAATTTCTCCCAACACGATTGCTGCTCCATCACCGCATCCCCAAATTCCCCAAACTCCCCAAATTTTACTTCATCCGCCTTATCATGGTCTCAAAACGGTCTGAATTCTCGCTTATCAGGTCGCTGAGAGCTTTGATGATGGAATCAGGTTGAATTCAGTAACAAATTGGAGTAGTGAGTTCGCGAATTTGCAGTTCGAAAATGGCGATGGCAGAGCTCAGACTCGGGCTCCCGTCCGCTTTTTCACGAGCTCGTCCGTGCAACAAGGATTTGGCTTCCGCGTTTCCAAGGGAGCAGCAGCAGCTCGGGCGTAAGCGTGTGAGTGGGAGTGGGAGTGTTCGCGCGAGTGCGCTGTTGGAGCTTGTTCCTGCGCATGTTTCCAAGAAGGATTTGAATTACGAGCTATTGCGGTTCGATGTTTTGAAGCGGAAGGCTGTGGACTTGGTGGTTGTGGGAGCCGGGCCGGCGGGGTTGGCTGTGGCGCACAGGGTCGCCGAAGCTGGTGTGAATGTATGTGTTGTCGACCCCGCGCCTCAAAGCGTCTGGCCGAACAACTATGGCGTCTGGGTGGACGAGTTCGAGGATCTTGATCTCCTCGACTGCCTTGATTACACTTGGGCTAGTGCTGTTGTTTACCTCGATGATGCCAAAGAAAAGACTCTTGAACGCCCTTACGGTCGCGTGAATCGTACTCGCCTCAAATCCAAAATGCTGGAAGCTTGTATTGCTAATGGCGTCCAATTCCACAAAGCTAAGGTCAGTTAGGGTTGCAGGAATTACCTCAAGATCCTGATCTGTTCGTATTAGAAATTAATGGTGTTGTGCTCAGGTCCTGTGTTGCAATGGCTGTTGTGCCCTTTCTGATTAGGTGATGGTTTTTTCTGTAGGTTAAGGATGTCGACCACAATCCTTCGAAGTCGTTTGTGACATGTGAGGATGGTACGTTGATTGAAGCTGCCGTTGTGCTCGATGCAACGGGTCATTCCAGGCGGCTTGTGAAGTACGACAAGCCTTTTAATCCAGGATACCAAATTGCATACGGAATTGTTGCCGAGGTAACTGATTCTTGCCTGGTTTTACTGAATTGGTACCAGAAGCAGCTCAAAGAGGCAAATGTTGCGTGGTTCTACTGAATTGGTACCAAAAGCAGCTTGAGCTTTCAAAGAGGCCTCAATTATGGTGGTTGCTTTTACAGGTAGATAGCCACCCATTTGATGTGAACAAGATGTTGTTCATGGACTGGCGAGATTCTCATTTGCACGGACATAAGGAGTTGATGGAGGCCAACTCGAAGCTACCGACTTTCTTATACGCCATGCCCTTTTCAGCTAATCACATATTTCTAGGTCAGTTTGCTTCTTACTTACTACCTAGAAAACAAGCAGTTTTTTCCTTAGATGATGATCATCCTCTTTCTTTTTCTTTCCCCTTTATACTAAATACATGACTGTCGAGTTGATTAGAACACTTATTGAAGTTAGAAACAGGCGCCACATGGTATCGGCCCTAGCTCTGTCATCATGCATTAGACTCTGAAAGTCATCATGTTGACGTGCTATGTTGCTTTTCTTCAGAGGAAACATCGTTGGTGGCACGGCCGGGCGTACCGATGGATGTTATTCAAAAGCGCATGGAGTTGCGTCTTAAACATCTAGGCATCCATGTTCGCAGCATCGAGGAAGACGAGTAAGTACCTTGTTATTGACTAAATGCACCTTCCTTTCATTAGCCTGCACGGTTTCGGCATACTGATCAAATGTAAATGTGTATGTTTTTTTAGGAAATGCGTCATTCCTATGGGCGGTGTGTTACCTGTTATCCCCCAAAGAGTGCTTGGTATTGGTGGAACTGCCGGAATGGTCCATCCATCAACCGGTATCACCTCTTTCCATTTCCTTCATGCACTTTACATCGCTTGGTTGACAGGTTCTCGAGCAACCATTGAGAAGAATTATTATGCTGTCGTGGTTCTGTAGAATATGGATTCTTTGTAAGAACAATATTTTTTGTTTGTTTTAGGGTACATGGTGGCAAGGACATTAGCAGCAGCACCAACATTAGCGGAGTCTGTATTACAAAGACTTGGGGGTTCTGCAAGCACTCATATCCCCAGGAGACCACAAAACCCTCCGAATGTGGAATCTTCGGCACCAGCGCAAGAAAACGAAGCATTAACATTCGAGAATGGATCGGGTCCCACAGGGGATGAACTGGCAGCGGGTGTGTGGGCAAGTCTGTGGCCATTGGAGCGACAACAACAGCGAGCTTTTTTCTGTTTCGGAATGGAGGTTCTCTTGAAGGTACGGCATACTCCCTCCCTTTTTACTCCTGCTTATAATGGATCCTTTGTCGCACATATTCCTAATGATCCAATAGTGCACATAGTAGCCCTTTCTTCACAAGTTTGAAGAATGTACGATTGAAAGTGTTCCGTACTGGACTCAAACTAGGAGGTTCTGTAATCAACTATCATTTTCGAAAATGGAATTTTACGAACATTTGAAGGAAATAAGTGTTTTGTTCCTGATTGGACTTGTCATGCAAGGTCATCAGAGTACGAGAGTCTTCTCTGTACTTTGATTTCTAACTTATTACGTACTTTACAGTCAGTTTTCGTACTCAAAAAGACCAATATTCTGAAAAGAAAAAGAAATAAAAGTATAGAAAAAAAACGTATGAGAGATTCCTGACACAAGTACGGGATATTCCTCGTACATTGATAACCATGATGTCGTGAATACTTGTGAGTGATCCGAAGGCTTTTGGATAGCACGTTTGTACTTGCCTAAAATTGGGGAGTTTCCCTATTGTATTGATTTCTGGTTCTGTTCTGCAGCTTGATTTGGCTGGTACGAGGCGCTTTTTTGATGCTTTCTTCGATCTTCAACCCCACCATTGGCAAGGATTCTTATCTTCACGCCTTTATTTCATGGAGGTCAGGCCCCAACCCTCATCACTGCTCTTTTCATTTCATCAGCATTTTATTCCTTGAGGACAATAGTAGAGGCCTTTTTAGTTACATTATCGGCTTGTGAGTATGCATGTTCACGGTGCTCTGTTGGTTGTTTTGAGCACAGCTTATTGGATTCGGGCTCTCCCTCTTCAAGCATGCGACGAATTACGCACGGGCAGAGATTATTGCGATTGGAACTGTACCGCTTGCCAGATTAATTGTGGACATGACCCAAATGAAGCCCCCGAAAGGCTCCTCATAGTGATAGCGTTTTCTTTTTTTCCCTTTTTGTACTCTAATCTCGTGTGTCCATTTTCCTTTTCTTCAGTGTTTTGTTAGTAAGATTGTGGTATGCCATCAACCAGCTTCCTCATTTTTCGATATTCTTCTCTGATTTGGGTTACAACCTCATTGTTGTCTAATTGGATGACTGAGGTACTTGTACGTAATCTTAGGTACTGCAGGCATGCCTTCGTGCTCTCAGACCAATCATTTTACCTCTCAAAGTTTGATCGAGGTTTTGAAATTTCATAATGCTGGGCTCAGTGAGTCCTTTATTGGAATGTTTGGTGATTGTCCCTCGAAAACGTATACAAGCATATCAGGATAATTATTTCGATGTGATTGCAACTCAACATCTGGGAATGAGTTCTACGGACCTCATCACAGACTTGGAGTTGACCTCTTGAACCAGAACATGCAATCTGTGAGCTTTGGCTTAACTCTGAGCAGCGCATGCCCGAGGGGCATTCTTAGCATTCAACGTTTAGGGTTCAAGTTCGAGTTTATAAAGTCATTTGTTATTAGCCTCCACATCCATATTGATGGGATGTTTCAACTAATTCGGTTTCATTTGGAGCTGCTCGTTGACCAGATGAAGACTTTTAGTTAGTGATGACTTACAGGCGGGGTGTTTTGGAAGTTTCTGGTACCTCGCCCCATGGTTAAGTGAAAGGTACAACACATGAAATTTATGTGTTGTTTTCATCACACTCGCCCCACTAACTTGCAAGCCAGTTTCCATTGTGCACCTTGCAGAAGTATGAGAGCATAATGAGTGTAAGATGCTTTCAACATCACTATGAAATTTGTGCTATCCTTTCAACATCACTTTGAGATTTGTGCCATCCACGGTGATGGGCTCCGACGTTCCAGGGTTAAAAAAACAAGGCTGTTTACCACTGCTTTGAACGCTGTGCTCCTAAGCATCACTTGAAATGTGACATTGTGGCCAAGAATGGAATGGGTGGGCAGGGGCTGATTGTTTGATAGAGTGATCATGCATGCGGGGCTTGTCAACAGCCTCTGTCCATGGAATCCCCCTTTCCAGCCTGCTCGTACCAGTGCACACTACCAATCTGGTGTGAAAGAGGTTTGGTGCAACATCTACAAACATTCTCTGACTTCTGTTCCTTTCGGATGCTGAAAGGCAGAAATACGAGCCCCGCACACATTAATCAAAACAATCAGTTCCACAGTATACGACGTCATTTTCATCGAAGTGGAGGTCGGTTACTGATTCATCAACTTTGACAGTTTAGTGTTTGAGTAAAGCATGAGAATTAGTGGACTTTGACCAAGCACACGGAAAATTTGCTCCTGGGTGCTCACCATTGCAAGGACAGTTACTTTACTTTACATTGTTGCAGCTTATAGCGAGATTCAGCCGAATGGCTGAAAATTAGTTCCAACTGAATGCATTCACACGACTTCATGTCAAATCAACACACATGTACTATCTCCACAAAATTACCCACAATCGACCAGCTGTTTTTGCAATAACTCAAATAACTCAAACTTTGATTGAATATAACTCAAGATCCATACAGTCAAATCTGATAAAATTAGTGGGTGCACTGATTAGATAGCTATAAACAAGATCCTATGGTTGGATTCTCAAAATTAAAATTCAAATAAGACTTCATTCACGGACATGGCCATCTGACATTGGACATGGTCAAATTTGATACAAATTAGTGGGTGCACTGATTAGATAGCTATAAACAAGGTTGGATTCCCAAAATTAAAATTCAAATAAGACCTCATTCACGGACATGGCCATCTGGATGTCACTCTAGGGGTTAACGAAATAGAGGTCAAACGAAATTGATGAAATAGAAGCAATCAAGTATTCCTCTTGAGGCAGCTTGGCTCTTCCTCAACTGCGGCTGCTTCATGTCTGCAAGATGAAATTCAAAAGTTAACGTTGATGGTAGCAGATACAATTCTTGGCCAGCTTTGTGATAATTGTTTAAAATATCCTCGTATTTTACATGTTTTATTCTCCATCATCATCTACAACCTCTGTAAAGCTGGCCACCCGTACTCTTTTCAGAAGAAATATCATATAATATCGTTTGATATGCAGTACTCAATCAAGTTTCCAGCAGAGTATTGAGTCGAGGATGAAATTGGCTATGGCAAGATGGCTGCTACTGCTGGCATACTTATCATGTACCATTCCCGTGAGTGAGGCACAGTTTTTCAATGGATTCTATCGGACGAAGAATTGCGCCACCGCCGAGGCTATCGTTACACAGGCCGTCACGGAAGCGTTCAATCGGGACACTAGCATTGCCGCTGCTCTCATCCGCATGTTGTTCCATGACTGCTTCGTAGAGGTAACTAAGTTAGCTCCGATCTCATGAGCTGAATCAATTTGTTCCGTGTTGAAGCAGTGCATGTAGTTACGATCAGGATTTATACGTTCTTTGTGCAGGGTTGTGATGGTTCTATTCTCCTGGACCCCACTGCCACCAATCCCAACACCGAGAAGCTCGCTCAACCCAACTTAACGCTGCGGGGGTACGAAGTGATCGACGCCGCCAAGACGACGCTAGAGAAGATCTGTCCAGACACTGTCTCGTGTGCCGACATTGTGGCGCTCGCAGCACGAGACGCTGTTGTGTTGGTAATCACGCGCTCTCACCGATCCTAGACTTAGATCGATGTGAACATTGTCATGCTGCAGCATGAATCTTTCACTTTATCTATTGCCGACATGATCGATGGAGAGGTGCAGGAGCGTCTAGAGTGCTTCGCCTCAGCCAGAAGATTGATCCTCAGATAACTTCTAAAATTGTGTGTGATGTACTGAATAGAATGCTCGATAACTGGTCAAATTCGTCAAACTGAGATTCTTAAAGTCAAGTTATATTGTATATTTGTAATCAACTAATTGACCAGTGATGGGAGAGTTATAGTTAGAAAGTCAGAAAATATAAGGATCGTCTCAGTATGTTTTTGATAAGAATTCCAAGCAAAAGAGTCTCAAAGTGTAGAGTGTATCAAATTTTTCAAATATGATCATGGTTAGTAAGAGGTAATGGTGAGATTGTATGGAATGAAATGGTGTGCAGACAGGTGGGCAGATGTTTGAAATGCCGACAGGACGTCTCGATGGCATGATTTCAAGCGCTGACAGCGCAATTAACAGTTTGGTTTCTCCAGATTCATCCGCCACTGAGCTCACAGCGAAGTTCTTGGCTCAAGGTCTGGGCCAAGACGAGATGATCACGCTCTCAGGTTCACGCACTCACATGAACACAGCCAAATTTGGTTCCGAGATAGCTTGCAAGCTAAAGCCTTCTTTGAACTTCACAAATCTGGCTCGCTCTAAACCGATAACTATGAGAGAATGTCACATTTCTCGATACAAACTTAGAATCCAAACAGGCGAGCATTCATGATCCGAAAACGATGCAGATTCTCCAGTATCAGAGCCCACTAGTATTTGAACCGGTCATGAGGGTCAGAGCCCGAGCGGGTGATGCATATCTACAATATGCCTTCGTGATTAGTGCAGTGATTTGATGGTGCAGGTGCGCACACTGTGGGGCGGACGAGGTGCTCGCAGATCACAGCGCGGCTGTACAACTTCCCAGGGGTGGCTAACGGCGTGGACCCGGCGCTGGACGCGCAGTACGCGGCGCACCTGCAGGAGGTGTGTCCGCCGGACGGGGACCCGGACGCGCTTGTGCCCCTGGATCCGGTGTCCCCCGATACCTTCGACAACATGTACTACACGAACGGCGTCACGGGCCGCGTGCTCTTCCGCTCCGACAACAGCCTCTTCGCTGACCGCCAAACCATGTTCGCCTCCAGCCTCAACTCCCAAAACGCCCAACTCTGGCAGGTCGTCCCAACTCCCAAAACCCCACTCCCTCCACTTCGATCTCACCCATCTACAGTAGATCATTCATTCAAGTTGCATCTGCTGTTACAAACTCTAGAACATCGTTCAGAACTCCACAGTTGCAACTGTTAACTTGATAAGATCGAGCCATCGACAATGCTAGGTTCCTTGTCATCGAGAAGTTCAGGCTATGGCATCGTGAATCCTTCAAAGTGCAGCTCCAGAGCAAAAAGAACCAATCGTCAAACAAGTGTTAACTTGACCAGATCAATGTCGTCTGAGATTACGGATCGCTAAAATCTTTGTGGTTGAAAGCTTCGGGCTATGGAAACGTACGTGACTCTTTCAGATTGAGGCTCCAGTGAGAGCAATCGTCCAAGACTGCCATTGCCTTGATCAGATCGATATTATCTGAGGCCGCATCGACAATGCTAGCTAGAGTCCTTGTGATTGAGAGGTTCAGGCTATGGCATTCTGACTTACAAGTTGCATCTGCAATTAGAGCTCCACAGCATAAATGAACGATTGCCACACTAGTTAGCAAGTGTGAACTTGATCAGATCGAGGTTGCTTGGCGCATCATTACTAGATTCCCTGTGATTAAGAGGTTTCTGATTGATTGCTTTGATTGAATGAATGGCAGGTGAAATTCGCGAATGCGCTAGTGCGCATGTCGTCGAACAAGGTGAAAACGGGGCGGCCTGGCCAAGATGGTGAGATTCGGCGCAATTGTCGAATGACCAATTCACTCGATCACACAACGATCAGCAACTGAAACCTGCAATCAAGGCTACATTTGTTAATTCTAAGGCCCTCGTAAGCCATTGATGGTGCCAATTCATGACCAAATTCTCCCTTGTGATCGGTCCAATTCTCGAAATTGGCACAAGGGGCTTTAAATGTGGGAGTCAAGGCCAATGTTCTGAAATTATAATAGAATGGGTGGGAGATAAGTTATGTTACGGCCCACGCTCCAAAAGTTGGGAGATACAAGAATGGAAGGCCAATTCATGGCCTACATGCAGTTGAACAAAATCATTATTTCACTAAATTATTTTAATGTGAACTGATCAAAAGCATGGAATGTAGGTAATAATACGACTTGACCCGTGGCCATGTTTTCCTTCTACAAATCGGCCCCAAGGGCTTTACACATGGGGGAATTGGCCCCCACTATCTTAATTGTTTAGTGTATTCTCCAAACGGCGCATGGAGCCAATTCGGCTCAAATTATAAGTAAATTGGCTTGGAGATTTGTTGGCCTTGACTCCCCAAGAGTGAGAGGCATTTCTAGAAGCCTAGTTACTTCAAAGCATTCATTAAGGCTTGAGTGTATACTTGAAGGTGTTTAGACTAGATAGAAACTCCGGTCCTTCTAAGGGGCCGGCGTGAATGAAGTGTCCGTTCGTAATGGTAATATCCCGATGGCCACCGGACAAGGGGAAATTAGAACAATACTCCTTCCCCCTCTCGAGGGTGGACACTATAACTACGCTAGATTCTAGCCTAGTTACTAGTGCCTTGAAGATATTTGACATAGTATCCCCCCCCCAAGGGCTTTGAGGTACCCATACAACAAGGTCCAAGGACCTCCCACAATAGTTGGGTGGACTATAGTGGTGAGCACCACGCGGGCATGGGGAATAGAACCCACGACACGTGTTTAGAACAATATGTTATTTCAGACTATGCTATGACTAGATCATTGTTAGACGTCCTTACTGCATGGGAAATTGTATAGATTGACTTTTGAAGAATATAGTGTTGTATATATGTTAAAATTTTAATTGATGTGTTTTATGGGCTGATTTTTTCTAAAAAAAATAATTATGTGCCAAAAAATTTCTTGAACTTGTGCTCATATTCTTTATAGAGAAATATACTCATTAAGAACAATGTAAACAAAGAAAAATATTGTCAATTCTCCAAAAAGTGTAAGATTTCCTTGAAGGATTCTTAAGGCTTTTCTCTACAGTACAAATTTGTGAGAATCTTCTAAAAATGAAAATTAAAACATAATGAAATCAAATCAAAGAGGGAAATTTCAAAAGAAACTAGTTGGAGATATTTTGATTTGAGGTGGTTTGCTAATAACATTTCTACTTAGAAGTGAAAATAATGAAATTTTGTAATTTACTCGTGAGTACCAATATATTACACTAACGTAATCTTTGAAACCTCATGACTTCAAAATTAATCCACATATAATATCCTCCACATAGCAGCAATAAGCTTATTGCTATGTTGTACAAATGAGATCTATATAACTTATAGTGGCTAACATTTATAATAAGAAAGAGCTGTTTTTTGACTAAAATTAAAATAAGATAATTGTTAGGGAGTTTGAAAAAAGTAAAAAGTTGCATAACATCTAAGATATGTCAATGTAAAAATATAATTGTTGTTTATATTCAATAATTTCCTCAAAATAATATTTTTATTTAGAAATAATTCTTCGAAAAAAATCTTTTTTATAGCTAGTTCTTTGTTTAGCATCAACTAATTAGAACCTTTTGAGTACATGAACTTCATAAAATTTAATGTTCTTGTGACAAAATTTGATAAATTTTAGAGTTCCTAAATTTAGCTCTTACCTTTCATTTAATCTCTAGAAAAAAAAAATTAATATTTTTATTTAATTTTTAAGAATGATAATTACTAATTCAATATGATTAGAATTCACAAAGACATGAGTACATGGTTCATAAATTTCTATTGTTTTATGGAATGTTTTTATTATTGCAATAAAATAATCGGCTAAAGATTGATAATTATATCAGCTACAATTCAACTTGTTATATGTAATCTTTTGTAATCCGTTCAGTTTGCAGTAGTTGCATTCAATTTTATAGAAGGCAGTGAGACGGGATCATTTTCGTTTTAATAGTCAATTCAGTTTCAAGTGTTTATTGCAGTTTTGGTCAGTATTAAGTTGTATATTTGTTTGTTTCGCTTATGAGATTTATTACGGTCATTGAGTTTTGTTTTGTTTTAGGTCTTGTTCAATTAGCAGATCTAAAGAAGTGTGGGTTGTAACCGTTTGTTAGTAGAAGGGTATACTTAGCTTTTGAGTCTCATTCTTTTTTGTCGGACTATAATTGATGGCAGACTTAAGGCATTGGAAGTGGCACCCCATTTTCTTGCTTTTGTTAATTTCATCAAGGCTATATTTTGTATACATTAGATTCTTGATAAAATCGATCATTGAATAAGCTCTATGTTGTGAATATTTTTACTGAAGTTAAAAGTGAGATATTGTTGGAGATCTAATCTTTTTATTGTAACATAACAATGTCAAACACAAAAATTGCAAATAACTAGTGTTTAAACTCTTTTTGAGATATTGTTTCTACAATTATACTATTAAAAATTTGGAGAGAGACTTTTATATGGTAATGGCTTATCAAAATATCAAAATAAATGTTTTTGAACCAAAAAATAAATTTAAAAATGATATGTTTTACAAAAGGCTATTATTTTTTAAGACGATTACAAATTATGATAAAGTAAATAAGATAAGACGATAATCCAATTTCGGAGTTAATAAGAGATCAAGTGTGTTATAGTTCAAAATTATAAACTTTATGAAGAATAATACTACGTACACAAATGAAAATTTCATATGGTCAATAAATTATTAATCAACTTATATCAAAATAAATATGAAAAACAATACATATGATATTTATCACAACATATTTAGAGAAAAGAGCACGACGACAAAAAAGTCATTCCAATTTGTAAAACTATGTATACTTTCAATACATGATATAAGTGAAATGCAAGCAACGTGGTTGTCTACCATCATGTTGATAAATTTAAAATTAGTGATTCTCAAAAAGTAAATGATATGGTATTGCTTCAATCTATTTGAAAGTAATAAAAGCTATTTATAATGTTTTGTGAGGAATTAAGTAAAAATTGCAAGGCAATGTAGGACTGTATCATTGTGTTTATATAATTAGTATTCATAAGTATTCATTATATGAATGTAATATAAAACTATTTCATCTATGTAAAAGTATTGGAATCTAGTGAAAAGTATGGTTGCAAGTCATTTTTAAAACAGTGATATTTGATAAATTGCATACTTATTGACTTAAAAATAAACAAGATATGAGTACTTTAATTACAAATATTAAAAAGACTATGTATAATCAATCTCCCTGAATAAAAGTTGAGCATGAACAATTAAACGATAATTTTCTTCATAGATTCAACAATGTTTTGATGAGTTTTCTCAAATCTTTTAACATTACTTTATTTTTGTATTATGAACATTTTTAAACAAATCATAACAAAATATCAAAACAAAGAACAATATACCCAAAATTGTGTAAAATGAATTAAAGATAATAACTGTAAATTAAAAATTGCATATTTGTAAAATTAGGATTTTTTTAAGGTTGCAAATCAAATTGAATAACCTACTTTTGAAAAATATCATAGTAAAATAAATGGTATTTTATTGCATGATAAAAAATTAACTATAATAAATAAATTTAAATAAATTTTTAAAAAAATTAAAAAAATTAAAAAAATTAATTATTTTTTAAAAATTCATATAAAACATTTGTGAACGCATCCAATCTGATCCTAGCATTTAAGAAGTTCAATTAAGTTCATAATTCATATGAAACAAATTAAGATTCTTTTCTATCAAATTTGAATATATTTTATTTGACGTTTAATTGAAGAAAAAAATAGACTTCAATTTATGAAATCTTTAGCTTATTATATTTTTCATTTTGGTTTGTCATCAAAACTTCAAGATTTTTATTTTTATTTTTATTACTTATACTTAGTACTTTAGTTTCATTTTCTATGCAATTAGATATCATCACAATATTAAAACTGATTTTTTCAGGAACTGTTTTTGGTAAAAAATTTAATAAGTTCATAGGAAAAAAATTAAAAATTAGAAAAATGGTAATATAATTATTATCAGATTATTATTTTCTAGAAACCATAACAAGGGATCATATTTTTCAAACAAGCAAGTAAATCTTTTAAAAGCTTACATATAATTTACATACGTAATTTACTATTTTATTTTAATGATTTTTGTATTGCATAATATGAAGATAATTATAATACATCTCATTTATCTTACAAATACAAGTAATGCCATTAAAAAAATAAAAATATATAAATAAATAAAAATATATATCCTATACAAGTAATGCATTAATATAAAGTTTAGCATATTCTGATATTATTTATTAAAATACACAGTAAAAAATTCAATGTAGGTTGCTTGAAATATAGTCGATAAAATCTATTTGTTGAAGTATAATATTTATTTTAAGATGTGACAAAAGAAATTATAGATTCCAAGTGTACATTTACTCTTTTTAACTGAACATATGAATTTAAGACACCTTCTATGTAGTTTGATTATTGATTGTGGTAACTTTTTTATAAGATACTAGTGACCTTACTAAAATCAAATAATTATTCTTTCAAAAAAATTATAACTATAATTTTAAATATATTTTAATTTAAGGTCTGACTAGAAGAAAGTTTTTTTAATTTTTTTTTTTTTTTTTTTTTTTTTTTTTACAAAACCAAACAGTAAAAACATGTACGGTCTTAACGGTCTTTACTTTGTCATTTTATTCTTTGGAATTTCTCTTTGTTCAAATATTTTAAATTATCAATTTGCACTTCTCCTTCTTCACTTGAGCTAGATAAAGTTTTAGTTTAACTTCCTCTAAGTTTGGGCAAGAATAGCCTCATGGAAATTTCTTTATTAGGTAGGGTAGTAGGATTTTTCAAATTTGAAGTTTTGAATTCAACAGTTGTTCTAATTGTTGTTTCTCTTTGACTTTGTTGATTCCAATTGTCTCTCGAATACTCCGTAACACAATTTTTATTCAATCTCCTTCAATTGTGAAAATAAATATTCAAGTGTTGATATAGTTCTTGGAGAACCAGTTGAATATTGATGTAGTTTTTGGAGAACTAGTTGAAGTTTGCACTTGTTCAAAAGTCACATTAGACAAAGATACACCAAGATTTCCTTAAATATTACCTTAGGTTTTTCAACTAGAATCAATAACTTCTAGTGATTCTATAAGCGGTTGAGTTATTCTAACTGTAAGGTTTTGTTGAGCTTCCAGTTTCTAAGCTACTAGGTTTAAATGGAGTTGAAGCTCTTGGATTTGAAATACATTTACGGGTAGCTCTAAGATTCACTCTCTCGTCTCTTTGGATTTTCTATATTGCATGTTTCAATATAGGCTCCCCTCTACTTTGCGACATTTAATTTTTCCATACAATCCATCACACATTTATTTTTTAACCAAAATTTTTTTTGAGGACATATTAACCCAAAAGAAATACACATGTGGTGTTTCTCTTTTTTACACCAGGTTCCACGAATCAATAGTGTTAACTTGGATTTATAGGCTATACGTAAAAGCGTATAGATTCCTAGATTTTTTGGTTTCACCAACCACCGTAATAAATATTAATACTTTGGTCTATATCCGTTTTCAGTTTCCCGTATTGACTCAATAGATATAACAAGGGTAATTTTAACAATAAATTTTCTCTTTTAGGTGAAACAACCTTGTAATATTTTCATTTTTCCAAATTTTTATTGACAATATTCCTTTTTATATCTATAGGCAATTGTTTGATTATTTCTTTCAATTCATGATGTATCTTAACTTTCTTACTATTAGGAAATCGTTCCCAAATATATGTGTTGCAATAGCCCATGCAAGACTAAAAACAAATATGGTTAGCAAAATTTATCTTTTGGAGCTTGCTTAAGAAAATATAATCTTCATACTTTCTCATTTGCGAAGAGTTACATAATTCTTTAATACATGGTATTTTAAAAATTTGCTTACAAACTTTTAAGAAGTATTTAAATATAGTCTCTTCTTATCTTCTATATCATAATTATCTACAACCGAAATTATCCCCGCCAACAACACCGAAATGTAGACTATTTTTCAGATGGGGTTGAGAAACCTAGGAACAGAGCATAGTGAAGGTTCTTCGTGGGGGAAATCTAAATGGGTTGTAAATATGCAATTACAGTTACAAATAAAAGGACATAAGACAATGCATTATAATTTGGATGATGATTGATGACTTCTTTCCTCAAATACAATTTCTTTTAGCAAGAATATATACTCCAACTATCGTCTTGTTGTAATCGTGAATTGCCCAAGTCCACTAAATCAGAAAGGTTCCCTTCCATACTCTTTAGATTTGCGAGAACAAATGCATAACAAATCCTATCATTTAAATTTCATTATTCACATGTGAACAATGAAACTTGCAAATAATTATTGCATTCCATAGTCAATTACAATTATGCATATAATTTACTCTTGTTATGCTTATAAAGTACAATCTCACACATTTGTATGGTAGAATTTTAATGGTCTATTGTCAACAATCAATACATGTTCATAATCCAAGTCTATAGGCCCCATCCAAAATTATATTCAAATATTTATAATTGATTAATTCAAACAATTTTTAACACAACTCAAATTTTTGATATATATTCTATTATTGACAATACAACAATTATATTTTACAAGATTATTATTTTTATATATAAACCATAACGCCATGGATGCATATTTTGATGAATGTGTTCATAAAGAAATGAACTTCACTTTCCTAGTTGTATTTCTTATTTTTCTTTCACATCTTTTCAATTACTTGTATCTTTTCATTTTCTATCTTTTCACTTAATACCTTATTCAATCTTGTTTAGACTCACGTTTACTCTTAACAAGGTTAATAAAGTGCAAAATGAACATTACTCATACAAAGAGTCAAAAAACATAGTCCAACAAGGCAGAGAGATACGTGTGGCATTTACCTGTATGCACTTTTGCAAGTGTATCTTAATTTTTTAATATTTCTTTAAAAACTTTCACCCCTAGTATCTTGTACCTAGGAATATTTATCATTATTGTTCCGAAATTCAATTGTTGGATGGTTACCATTTAGGACATCGTAACATCCAAAGTCTGTCTCCAAAGTATTTTTGGATATTGTGAAGATTGTTTTTAAAACTTTTGGAGGTTGTCATTGTAAAATTGGTTAACTTTTGACTTAGGGCCCTTTGAAACTTAAGTAGTCATCTGGTTATGAACATATTCCAAGGAGAAAAACTAAATTTAGACTATCCTTATTAAAACTTAAAACCTACAATTTCCAGATGAAGGTTTTAAAGTTGTTTTGTAAATTTACCACATACTCTTTGGAGTGTAAGGAGCACCTCGTAAAAACCTTAGACAAAATTATAACTTTTTAATTCCTTCATCATTACAAAATCTCATTTCGAGTTTCAGGAACGCGTAAAGTGGATTGAGGTTAGATTGTGGTCATTTGGTATTTGGATAACCTCAAATTTACTATTTATAGCTTCTTGAAGTTAAAAACCTTTTGCAGGTAATAGAGTTTTCCAAACCTTTCCGAGAAGTAATTTCACGCTTCAATTTTTTTTTCATACTTTAGGAGATATTTGCTGTCAAAGTTTGAAAACACTATTTGAAATCAGCCCAAAACAACCCAAACTCTTGTATATGCTCCTTCATTTTCTTTCTCAAAATCTATCCAATACTATCCAAACTACTATATATGCTCCTCTATTTTCAAAATCTACCCAAAATCATTTAAAACGCAGTAACTTTAAAAATTCAACAAAATTGAGATTTTTTTACTTTTTCTATTTTGTTTTCAAGCTCTGTTTTGTGTACATGTAAACAAGGTCTTAAGGCATGATCTCATTGTTCGGATTTTTGAACCAATTACTCTTCAGATGACTTTTTTATTCTCATACTTAAGGGTTACCTTCCTTCGTACTTTGCTAACACAAGGGAATTGCTATTGTGCCAAAAATAGATAGAGGTTCTTCAATCTGAAATCCAAACCAAGTTACCTAAGAGCGTCTCCACTCGGAGCCATTTCTGACGCGCCAACTGTACTTTTGGTGCATAATTGACACTATACAACTCACCGCAACTGCGCCAACGACATTTTGGACACCATCTCTATTTCTTGCGCTATGCCAAGGGAAAGTTAGTTTCTTGTGCTATGCCAACAGAAAGTTAGTGTAGCCCAAATACCAACGCTATGTGGACAGTAGTAAAGGTCATAAATAAAGTGACTCTGTGCATGAATCGAGGAGGAGAGGTTGGCGGGTCCGGAGGCGCTATTTTAGAGATGGCGTGACTGCGCGGTGGAGACACAATTTCTGAACACTGATGTGTCGGATGGAAACAAGAAAAGATGCCACATTAATTGCAATTGACGTATGTGATGCCACGGGAAGCAGTGGAGACGCTCTAAGAAGAAGAATGTGACGTGAACCCTTAAAAGATCAACTTCGTCATCACAATTTTGACCCAAGTGCCCTTACCACAAGATGCAAAACACCCACGAGCTTCGCGCTTCCTCTGTGTAAACACTAAAAAGAAAAAACCAATAAGAAAAAACAAAATAACAGTTTTCTTCTTCCCTTGATAGCTAGAAGGCTGCGCCACTAAGAACTCACTTAGCCACGTCAGACTCCTTTTACTTTTTTCAGTTATACTTTAAAGAGGCATATATGCATCCGTCTTGTCACTTGCTAGAGAGACGACGCATCTCCACTGCAAGTTTAGGGTTCAACGATAAACCCTAAACCCTCGCAAGAGGGGCCGGCTATGTCGCAAACCTGAACGAAGAAGCAAAAGAAGCAAGCGCTGCTAGTCTTTGCGTGAGTGTTTGTATGCTGGTGCCGCGAGTCGTCGAACTGCGGCGGCGGCAGCAGCAACCTTCTACATTAGGTTCTTCCTCATTGCCTTCTAGACCTTCCATGGCGTCATCGGGCGTGGATCAGCTTGTGGTTGCGTACTTGCGGAAGCGCGGCTTGAACAAGTCCCTCAAGGCATTTGTTGCAGAGACCGCCTTTGTAAGTTTGCTCTTCCAATTGCCTCACATTTAGATTTTTCGTGTGTCTATGGGTCTAAGGAATTTTAGGACCTCATTTGGTCTTCTCACGGTTTGGCTCTTACAACAATCGTCCCTGTTTTATGATGCAATTGGGTACTATGGCGCAATTGCAATCTGGTGACGGCTCGTAAAAGTGTGAAAAGGCTTTGATTTTTAGTGCTTCTGAGCGAGAGATCTGTTTTCAGTCCGGGCTTTTGCTAGCATGGTACAGAAATTTTTCAATTATCCTCCGTGGCTTTATAAGTTGCATTGCTGAGTGGTAATGCGGCGTGATCAGTACTTTCCTTACTGCGGAGTGGTTGCTATTCGGCTAGTTGAGGAGCGAGGGAGTAACAGGCATTAGATTGGGAGGGTTTCAGTCTCCTCAGTGACTTTGGATGTTGCCGTGCTATAACTGTAATGCGGCGCGATTAGAACTTCTTTTGTAGTCTTCTCAGTGCAGACTGGTGGGTTTTCGGCTATTTGAGGAGCGAGGGAGTAGATTGGGAGGGCTTTTCGTTCTGAGCGGCAGTCTGGAGCCCAATTAGACTTCTGGTGATCACCGGGGGTAAGGGTTTAAGGGACTGAGCGAATGCAGCTGTGATTGATAATGCTTTCCTTTGATTATGCAGCTAGAACCGAAGGTTGCTGTTGGTGGCGATCTTGAGACTATCTGCTCTGGATTTTTGGCCAGCAAGAGGGAAGTCGAGGGGAAATCTCGGGCAGATTCAAATGGAAAAGCAAAACCTGCTGCGAAAGAGCCAGAGAGCTCTTCTGATGAATCCTCTGACGATGAAGAGGAAGCGAAACCAGCAGCAGCTGCTGCAAAGAAAGCACCAGTTGTGAAGAAACCTGCTGAGAGCTCGTCTGATGACTCTTCTGACGATGAAGAGGAAGCGAAACCAGCAGCAGCTGCTGCAAAGAAAGCACCGGTAAAACCTGCTGAAAGCTCTTCTGATGAATCTTCGGACGATGAAGAGGAGGTACCCGCAAAAAAAGCACCAGCAAAGGCTGTGGCGAAGAAACCTGAGCCTGAAAGCTCGTCTGATGATTCCTCTGACGATGAAGAGGAGGTAGCTGCAGCTAAACCAGCACCAGCTGCTGCAAAGAACGCACCGGCAAAACCTGCTGAGAGCTCGTCTGATGACTCGTCTGACGATGAAGAGGAGGTAGCTCCAGCCAAACCAGCAGCTGCTGTAAAGAAAGCACCGGCTAAACCTGCAGAGAGCTCTTCTGACGAATCCTCTGATGATGAAGAGGAGGCAAAGAAAGCACCAGCGAAGGCTGTGGTGAAAAAACCCGAGCCAGAGAGCTCCTCTGATGACTCTTCTGACGATGAAGAGGAGGTGCCTGCAAAGACTCCTCCCGCTAAGAAAGCCGCACCAAAGCCTGCAGAATCATCCTCCTCTGACTCTAGTGATGGTAAGTTCCCGAAGCAACTGTTCTCCTTCGCTTTTTAGTTCGAATTGATTTTATCCTGAGCTTCTCCTGTTTTGCAGACGAGGAAGTCGAGGTTGCAAAGAAGGTAGTGACGCCGGCCAAGCCTGCAGAAGAATCCTCCAGCGACGACGAAGACAGTGATGTAGAAATGAAATCTGTTACTCCGGCAGCGACAGACAAAAAGGCCTCAAAACCAGACTCAGACAGCAGTGACTCGAGTGACGATGAGATGGAGGTGGACGTTAAACCTGCTCCCGTTAAGAAGGCTGTTACCCCTGCAAAGAAGGCTGAGTCCTCTTCGTCAGATGACTCCAGCGATGATGAAGCTCCAAAGAAGGTGACAAAAGTTGCGGTCGTTGCTGTCGCGAAGAAAGCAGAATCCTCTGATTCCTCTTCTGATGAAGACAGTGACGATGAAGACTCAAAGAAGAAACCTGTCGTTGCAGCTAAACCCGTCGTTGCTAAGAAGGAAGAATCTTCCTCCGACGAGGAGAGTGACGATGAACCCCCGAAGAAGGTGGCGAAACCTGCAGCTGCTGTTGCAAAGAAGGCAGAGTCTTCATCCTCCGATTCTTCCTCTGATGAATCTGAAGATGAAAAGAAACCCAAGGATAAGGTCGTAGCCGTTGCAAAGCCTGCGGACTCTGACGACGAAAGCAGTGACGAGAGTGTGGAAATCAAGGGTAGCGCTTCAGTTGCCAATGGAAAACAGGTCGGCTTCTCTTACCCTTTCTATGCTGTAGGTTCTATCAACTTATCTTGTAGATCTTGTGCTTGGCTTAGGAGCACATCTGATACTTTCATTAACCATAATCTTTACACTTGGGTTTCAATCTTGTGCGAAGCTATTACAATTAGATGATGTTTTTGAATATTCGCTAAGCCCCTTATCGTTTTGCTGGGTGTGCACAGGCTGTCTCAGATTCGTCAGATTCTTCAGATGATGAGGAATCCAAACCTGCTGCGAAGCCAGAGAAGAAATCGAAAGGCAAGAAGAAGAAAGAGGCAACTCCAGAGCCGGAGGAAGAGAAACCCAAGTCGAAGAAGAGCAAGAAATCGAAAGCAGAAGTGGTAGAAGAGAAAGAAGTGGTTGCTGCTCCAGTAAGCAAGAAGAGAAAAGCTGATGACGACGAAGAAAAAGAAGCTAACATAAGCCATGTGAACAAGAAGGCGAATGTAGACGGTGTTGCAGTTGCTACTGCTACAGACAATGGCCTGTCCAAATCTGCACAGAAACGGAAGCAAGACGCAGCTTCTAAGTTACCTTCCGGAGCTCGAGCCTTCCAAAGAGTTAAAGTAGAAGAGGTAAAGCTTCCCCATACTTTCGCTTTGTCTATCACTTTCATGCCTCCTGAGTAACTAAAAGCTTCCTTTAACCCCTAATGTCGACAAGAGCCCAAAACGGGTCTGTTCAGCCCCTTATTTACTATATTTAGCTTGTCAAAGTTCATCATTCTTTAGGATATATTCACGGTCCATAGTTAGAAAACACTATTCCATTCTGTCCAAAACTGCCCAAACTGCTTATATCACACAGAAACTTCAAAAATTCACCAAAAATTGAGATTATACTCTTTTTTTCAAGTCTTGTTTCTTGTACATGTAAATAAGGTATTAAGGCATGATCTCACAGTTTGGAATTTTCATCCAATAATTCCTCACATTCCATTTTTATTGTCAAAGATTGGTCTTAGTAGTTGAATTTCAGCATACCTCCATGTGAATCATCAAGCATTTCTTTGGGATTTACAAGTCGTATGAGGGTAAAAATTGTATAGGCATGTTTGTGACTTACCTAGAAACAAAAATGTAAAGAGCCTTGTACCAAATCTTCTACAAATAATGGTTTTTTGCCGTGAAAAAACTAGCTACTCTTCCTTCAACAATACTTGGTAATTGGTAAAGAATTTGAATTTGAGATTTTATATACATATACACATACAAGTTAGGTATTAGATCCTATGTTTACATAACTGAAGGTATGTAAAATTAAAAAAACTTCACCTTGCATCAAAAGATGGTAGTTTTTGGTAGTTCTGAGGCTTTTTGGTAGTTTTGGGCTAGTCAACTTTAGGGGGTGAAGTGAGTCATCAGTTCTGATTGTTGGAGATTCTTTGTATTTCAGGAATTATTGGATGAAAGACTGGCGGACAACTCATACTGGGCGAAGGTATTAGAACCCGACCACATAACTGTTCATTCTTTGATACCGAGCCTCTTCTTTTCGAGAGAAACTCTTCTATCAATCTATCTAACATGAGGTTTATACTGTGTGTTCAGTTGGGAGCTGAAGAGGGTTACGGTGCCAAGGCGCAAGAAATTCTTGGTCGAGTGAGGGGCAAGTAAGTATTTCAAAACCTGCATTGTACTGCCTACATTGATCAAGAGATGTTTTAAACGAATGGTGTTCAGTATGGTACTGCAGAATGTTCATATGGTTATGATGTTCGATGCAGGGGTTTCCGGCACGAGAAGACGAAGAAGAAGCGGGGTTCATACACTGGGGGTATTATTGACAACGCATCGCACTCGATTAAGTTCCAAAATTCTGATGATGATGAATAGATTTTAAACTCTAGAAGGTTAGTAGTATGCGGGAGATTTGTGAAAGAAAGCAAAAATTTTGCTCTGGTTTCTCTATTGAGATGAGTATATTAGATCTTTTATTTTTCAGGTAGGAGAAGTAGAGTAGTTCCGTTACATTTGCAACAATGTTACTTGCCGTGAGGCTTGCAAAGTTTTTGTCTTACGGCATTGAGGTTTGAAGTTCCAAGACCTCATTCATGGCATTGTAAAAGAAACCCCGAAGCACTGCCGTCTACGTTTCGATTGTAATTTTCATTCGCACATTGAATGGATTAGTTGGCGGTGGATAATATTTTCGTTTAAGGATTGAATTAGCTTTTCTATCATTACTTATCAGAGATTCAATCACTGACAACATAAGGAATCATTTCCCCTATCAATGAATGATTCAGTTGTTGATACGAATACATTGGATGCTGGGAGATTGCAGAGAATATTTGAAATTGGAATGTTTCATACCTTTGTATTTCTTAACGAAGACGTTTGTTTGAAACAAGTGAAGGAACCCACCAATTTTATGAGAGAGAGAAGTCATGAATAGTCATGTGGCTAAAATTATCCTTCTGAAAATTTCTATTTGTAGTATGACCGTTGTTCCTATTTTTCTCTGATGTTGCCTTTGAACTGTGGAAATCGTATTCATTTATCCTTATCTTCTTTTACATAAAAGCTTCATGTTTGTCCTTGGCAATTCTCTCACCAACTATGGTATTCTTTTAAAATTTCCATATAAGGGGTGCTTCACACTATGGCCGCCCAAGTCGAGAGGCTGTGGAATTGAGAGTCCAACCTTTGTTGAGAGTCCAAAGGTATTTGCTGAAAATAACCAATAAAATATTGTAATTGAATTTTTTATTATTAAAATCTGACAGACTCTCGACCATAGTTTGGGTCTTGCAAAATGCAGGACCCAAACAAATGTCGAGAGGCCGTCGCCTTGGTCAAAAAGTGCTGCCACGTAGGCCATTTGGAGAGTGACGGCCGGTGGACTTTGGCTTCTAGTGTGAAGGCTCGAGAGGCCGAAACTAGGGTTTCCTGCAATTTCATTTGCTGAAATCGACGACCTCAAGACCTTCGGCCATAGTGTGAAGTGCCCCTAAGAAGTCTAAAGAGTTTCGGTGAGTGGTGTTTGATTGTGTTACTAAGAATTAATTAAATTTGATTGACATGGCAAAGGGACAAGGGAACAAGTGGACAAACAAATGAGAGAAAGGAAGAATGCGGGATTGATGAACACGAAATGGGGGACGGGGAACCAGAGAGGGGGAACAAGGGAATAGGGGAGGGAGAACCATAAACAAGAGAACGGAGATAAAGAATTGGAAATGGTGGATGAGGAATGGGGGATGGGGAACCTGAAGAAGGGAGGAGGGAAACTCAAACAAGGGGAGAAGAGATTGGGAATGAGAGGACGGGAGACGGAGAACGAGGGACCCAAGACTTGAGATAAAATATTATGTTTCAGAATTACGGCATCTTTCATGTTGTTTGTCAATATTACATAGGTGTGATATTTAAAAGGAAAGAGGGTTGCATATGTACATGCATCTATACATTATGAATGGGGTCATTATACGTTGGGACAACGAGTACCTTGTATACATATAAACGAAATAGTGTGTGTTTGACAGTCCCAGGTGATAGGTCCCACGGTCAAGCATACACAACATTAAAAGTTTAAAGAGTTATTATTTTTAATTATTTATTAATACTTTTAAAACTCAATTTAAGTTTGAAGAGTTTTGGTAAGTGGTATTTAATTATTACTCAAAGTTGATTATAATAAATGGGTAGATTAGTACTAGAAACAATCGTAGCCGACGAAAACGCAAAATGTCAATTTTCTTCATAATGTTAAAATACTAAATGTCAACTTTAACACTATTCGTACTAATAAGTAACTTTCAATATATATACATAAGTGCATTTAGTATCGGATGATATTTTTGTACATTTTAGAATGAGGAATCGAAGAGGAAGATGAAGCTTAGAGATAGTACAAAAGGCCACGAAATGGTGTTATGAAACACAAGGAGCAACTTTTTACAAAAGCTTGATGCGATAATCCAACGGAACCATCGACACCAATTTAATCAAGTGCGACCGATGCAACAAATGATACAACAATTCACCAAACAAGAAGCACATGGTTTTAGAAGGGAAAGCCAACTTCATAAATAAACCACTGCAAGCAAGGCTTCGGAAACAAGCACAAAAGTTTTAAATACGAAGCCTGTAAGCCTCGTTGTCCGTTGTCCATCGATGCAAAGTAGTGATCCACTCCTTTTGGAACAATAGCAATCTTTGTAGTATTTCTGTGCGAACAACTCTGCAAATTGTGAAGGATTGGATGATGAAGAAAAAGCTTGAGCATAAAAAGATACGAAGCAGGGAGTGACGCTTACCTCCACACGAAACCCTAAGCTAACACTATTTGTGAATCTTCTTAACAATTAGTGTTGTGGGTAAACTATCCATCTAATACTAATCTTCATCTTACACTAATCTATCTATTTAGTGTAGATCAAAAAAGAGAGGAGAGGACAAAAAATGAGGAACATGAGAAGGGGAGCTGAGAACGAGGGAGAAAGGGAAGGGAAACCTGGAACGATGAATGGAAATTTAAAAGGGAATTTCAACTATATAATTTTACAAAAATTAAAAATAAATAATTTTTTTTTTGTCTGAAAACACAAATTACATGAACCTCTAAAGGCTAGAATCTTAGTTATACACTCACCAAACCATCTAATTTTTCCTTGAATAAGTTTGTAAACCGTACAAAGACTATATCTAGATAACAGAAGCAATAATAGTAGATTTTCATATAAATCCTATTAAAGAGTCCCCTAAAGAAGAAGCTCTACAATGCACCTCGAGATAATCATATCTAAAAGTTGTAAACAAAATCTTTAAAAAAAAAAATCAATCGTAGAATCTAATAAGTCTACCCACAAAATTTTAAAAAATTCCCCCCTACAGATCCAGAGATATATTGAGTCAAAATTTCAGATTTTACAAAAACAACATATCTTTTTACGCAAATCGACCACAATATGTTTGATTTGACATTTATAAAATATTAATCTTATAAAGTGTTGAAAGGAATCTTTTGATGTGATGCTTGCAATTTGTTCGGAAACTTGTGATAAGGGATGCAAAAGAATGTGGGAGGCCGGCAACGAGAGTGACAAGTCAAATAATCAGATAATCATGGAAGGGATGACCGGAGCATGTGAGATTCCGGGGTGGAATTGTCATGGACACCGGGTTCTAGTGGAGGGGTCTCTTTATTTCTCCCCTACGAGCGTGGCTCGGATGCCAGGCTCGGTGGGGATCAATTTTCTGGCCCTTCCCGTTTTCCCCATTTGGGGCCATTTTTTGAATTTTTTTTTGCAAAATTTGGGGCCTGGGGCCCCAATTTACCCTTGGAAGCCCTCTATATGTTCAAATGGGGCCTAAACAAATTAAAAAATAGGGGCAGATTTTACCCCACCCTCCCCACCCCCACCCGAGCCTGGCATCCAAGCCACGCTCGTAGAGGATATTTAGACACTCCCCTAGTGGAGGGGGGTACTGTAGTGTGGGGAGTTGTCGGAGTCAAGCAAGTGAAAAGACCGGATTGGTGCGCCACCATTCCCCAAAATGCACAGCCATGACCATGTTCCTTATGGTTTGATTCCACCTTCGTTTTTTGAACCTTGCTCCCTTTTTTGCTTCTCTTTCCGTGCTTGCTGTCCGCGTCTTTGGATGTTTGCAATCTTTGATGGTGACGACATGAGAAACCATGTATGTTGGGGACCATGCCAGCATGTGTTGTTGGTGGAGTGCCACCTTCACTCCTATCAATGTTTGTCTTTGTTGATAGATTGGAGGGTGCACGGCTATTTACTAATGTGGTGGGTAGTGAGGTTACCATGTCGAGAGTCGCACGGAACTTGAAAGTTAATAAGATTAGAACTTATAAACTTGAATTTCCTTTTGATTTTGGGTGGAATTTAAAAGTAAGTTACAATAATGTATGGCTAAGGTTGATGATGCTAGAGGGAGTTTTGGCGCCAAAAAAGGTCGCCTATTTGTGGTGCTAAATTAGAAGGGGATTGAACGTTCAGCGGAAGAGCGTCTGAATTTTTATTTTTTAAAATTTTTTTTTGTTGCACCAAAGGCGAGGTTGTGTAGGCTCTCCTTCAAAATAGCTTCCACAAGTGTCTCTTCTTTGGTTCAAATAATAGCCTCGCAATGGTGAAAACTGCCAATATATCTACAAAAGAAGAATAGTCCAAGACTTTGCACTCAAATCCATGGCTTATCTTCAAAACATCTTCAATCTTGTCAAGGTTTCTATCACTAATACTAGACTCTATCTCAAATCTATCCCAAGAAATAAAGTTGAAATCCAACGGTGGTAGAAGGAGATATAGCTCCTCAAAAATCATCAATTTTTTACTTTCATATTGTAGAAACATCATTGCAAATCCAATAGCAAAGTATTTGGATCAAAAAGTTGTCAAGTAGAAAGTTGTTTATAACCATATCAAAATCGTACTTACAAAAAAAATTCACGAAAAACTACTTCAGTTTTCACATAATAGGTGTGCAATTTTAATGCATGCCTCGTGTTTGATATCTCAAAACTAGAAGTTGCCTTCGCTAAAATGCATGCCATTAATCCATTTCTATTGAATGGATCTCCAATTTTTACAACACAAACTAGACTTGATTTGGAACACAACCTAAGTAATTCGTCAAAAACAGAGTTTGGATCAAGAAGATATGGCACTTCGAAGTTTCTACCCTTCGTCCAAAATGTTGACGTTTAGGGGTTAAGATCATGATTACTTAGAATGATGTGTAAAGAACTACTTACATGATTGGCTTGCAATGATTAACATGCCATATATTCGAAACAAGAGCTACCTTGACTAAAATGCTTGCCATAAATTCATACTTTCTTGTACGGATCTCCAATCTTTACCACACAAACTAGACTAAATGTCGCACCCAAACCAAATTATTTCATCCAATACAAACCTTGAATGAAGTAGTTATGGCTCTTCAAATCTGTTGCCTTCCATCCAAAATGCACGTTTAGGAGTTAAAGATCTTTCTTTCCGTCATACTACTCACGTTGATTTTTTGTGATTAACTTCTATTACAAATGATCCACCCATTTCACCTCTTTGAAAGAAGAATACATCTCATCTTTAGGCTAGATTTTACTATATGTTAAGTTAGGGCAAAGTAAGATTCCTATGTCCCAATAGATTCTTTGTCTCTTTGAAGTTAATCCCCTAAAAATCCAGGAAAACTGATTCAGTTTTCTCAGATTTCGGGCAGCTCATTTTAAGGAATTAAATTGATATTATTGCCTAAGATTTTTGCCGTAATGTGTATGTGGTAAAATTTGTAAAGCCAAATTTTAATTTTATAACCTTCATCCAGAAATTTTAGGTTTCAAGTCCAAAACGGGCAGTTTAAAATAATTTTGTTTATATTATTTTATTTTAGAAATATGTTCATTACCAAATTACTATTCAAATTCCAAAGTATCCAAAGTCAAAAAGTTTACCAATTTTACAAGGGCAGCCTCCAAAACTTTCAAAAACAGTCTTCACAATTTCTCGTAATTTTACAATTTTTTCTTTCAAAAATTGCCAAAATTGGAGATTATGGATTTTTTCCAAGATTTTTTTTTTTTTTTTTTTTCGAAATTCACATTATCATAAATGCACCTTCTCACCGTCCAGATTTTTCTCAAACTAAATATATCATACGTGGTGCTTGTTTTACTATATGGTTGTTTTTAGACCTTTTTTCATAAAATATTTTATATTAAGGTCAAAAAGTGGAATTGGTCTCTAAAATATTGCATGAGCATACCTAACTTGATTACCTACATGAAAAAAAATGAGGGAAAAATATTTGGAGTAACAATCATCAAGTTGCCCTTGGCACCATTTAGAAAATGCCTCTCACGCAGCGGCAAAAAAAAGTGTTGGTCAAACTTCGATTGTAATGATCTCACGAATGACAAACATCCAACGGTTGAAATTTTGACCAGTCCTTTGTATACAAGTTAGGTACAAGATCTTACGGTTCAAAGTCTAAAACCGGAAAAGTAAGTTTCTCCATTTCCCCATTTCCCAACAAAGGTGAAAAATGGCAGTTTTTGGTTCCGGAGGTCGAGGAAACGCCTGGATTTTTAGGGGTTAATAAATTATTAGCAAGAATGCCATACATGGTTTTTAATATAATCAAAGTGCTCCGACCAGGGAACAATAGATTCACGAGCATTTGACCGACCTACTTTGAAAGGAATCAAATGAAGCTCATGTTGAAGTTTGTATGCTTCACATAAGTCATTAAAAAACACACATTCTAGCTTGCTAGACTTGTACGGTCTAGCATCCCCCATGATATCATTCATTGTGGATACAGTATCCTTAAAACTCAAGTGGAATTTTGAGTACCGTACATGCATAATGTGCAGTTCATATCTTGTCGACTTTCAGAAGCACCTTCATGTTCTCATAGCATCTCTCTACTTGAAAATTGGTATTAACCCCTAAAGATCCAAGAAAGCCAAAATGGCTTTTTGGGATTTATGCAGGGAAAACGTTCAGCCAACTTTGATTGATATAATCTTAAATCTGGAGAAAAATTAACGGTTCAAATTTGACATTTGAGTAAAGGGTCAAGTCAACTTCAAGATCCTACGGTTGGCTCTCCTAATTAATGCTTAGGTTGAGTTTCTTTGGGCTTGAAGTAGAAGAAGGTTCTTTTTGATAATTTAAGACAAATTTGTATCAAGGATCTTCACGGGTTAAACTCTTCTTACGGCGAGGTGGTGTACCATTATTTACTATTCACTTCTTATCCACTGGAGCGGATATTGTTAGACATTACACTACTGAAGCAATGATAAACGGAATAACAGACGGCTAGTTCATTATCAACCGATGGAAATAGCTCATTACCTTGGTCGATTCTTGAAACCATAGGCTGAAAACCGATGAACAATACAAGAATTTTTCTATTCTTACTGTAAATAGAGGGAATTGTTGGAATAGTTTTGAGGAAAAACCGGCTGCCCATGGGAACTCGAGAATATAAGCTAGTAGACATGACCACTATCGTGAAAAGACATGACCATTGTTGTGTTTTAAGTGATTCCAAGGCACAAACTATGAAAAAGATGACCATGGTGTGTTTTTATTGACTTCTAGACTACCTTTCAATTCGTGTATCTTAAAAACCTTTGGCTCAATTGAAGATCTGTAAACAACTACCATTTTCCTAGATACCCTATTTGGTTCTCACAAAGCCTCATCCTCATAAGTGAAAATACAAGGTCTGCTTGGTCCTGATTTGTACGTCATACTTCAACTCTTTGACTCAAATATTGGTTGTTAAAAACACTCATTTAGACTTGTATCAATAGAAGTCACTTGAAAATTTCTCGGCTCAAATTTTGCCTAGCAAAGGTGAAACATGCTCCATACTACAAAGAAGAAACAATCCAAAGCTACACCTCTTGTATTAAAATGCATGCCATGTCTTTAGAAAATCTTGAATAAAACTAATCTCCCCACTATAAAAATTACACTCAATTTGTAATCGAGTGCAACGAATGGAGTTGAAACCTCATGATGGATGAAGAAGATATAACTCCTCGAGAACAATGTAATTTTCAATTTCCCCAATGTAGTAACATCATTTGTAAATTCAATACCAAAATAATCTGGATCAAATAAAAAGTTTATGGAATTCACCGAGAAATTATACTTGTGACAAATTTGATCAATTTCACATAATTGGCTTTTGTATGTAGAACATGCCCTAAAACAATATTTGCTTTCAGTAAACGCATGCCATAAATTCACATCATCTTGGATGGATTTACCATACATCCTAGACTTGATATGTGATTCAACCTAACAGACTACTGCAAGAACTAACTTTAGTGAAGAAGTTATGGCTCTTCAAACGGTTTAGCCCTTTATACAAAATGTCCTTTCTTCAACATCAAGGACGTCCACGGGTAAAGATCTACACTAAGACGATTGTCATCATTACCTAAACCCCTCAAGGAGAATCTCTTACTATAGTGACGTCGAAGACTACCATATCTAAAATCCGTGAACTAAGTTTTTTAAACTCGATTTCGAAAAATCCAACTGTAAGAATTGTTCATAATCGTTTATTTCACGACGCATTACATGGGGCTCATGATTGCTTACAGCAGAAATCTTCTCAACATGATTGCTTCATTTTCAAAACTACAAGTAATGAACCAATTACATTGAGAGAATTTCCGCCCTCCTTCACCCCCATACTCCCCATGCAAAGCGTCCCTTAGTCTACTTGCGAACTTTTATGAATTCCACCGTACGAAATTTGAGTTATATTCAATCAAAATTTCAATTTTTACAAAAATAATCGACACAAATCGACCACAATGAGGTGGCAAATTTGAGTTTAGGGTTGATCGTTTTGTTTTCTTTTTAAATCGACCACAGTGTTGATTTTAGGGTTAATCTTTTTGTTTTCTGTTTGATATTGATTTTTTCTTCAGAGCGCTGACCAAATTGACTCTTTTCAAGCACTGTAGTGAGTAACCCATCTCTACAGTACACCCTCCAGAAAACAATACATTTGTCTGTATTTCTGTATCCCAAAAATAAATATCTGTCTGTATTTTTATGAAAAATAAGTAGGTGTGATCCTAAGGGTAAAAAAAAAGGTTGATATAGTGTACCATGTAAATGGGGTTCTAGTGTAGGAATGATGGAATTGCAGAAAGGCGGACGAAGTCGTAGTTATGGTTGACCAAAGCGGTGGGGGAGCAAGTGGCGGGGCCAAGGCTGCTCTATTTGGACTTGGTCCCACTCAGCATTCCATTGGGCCACATTTTCCTGTTGTATGTGCTTTAGGGTTCACGCCTACTAAGTTAGAGTGATTGTCGACAAGTTTCCGCTTTCATCATGATAATACTATTACTGTAAACTATTCACCCCTAAAGCAGACTGAAGCCCTGATGGGGTCGATCGAAGAAACTCGAAACCCTAAACCGTGTTTTTATGAAACATGAAACTTTGAATGAATACATCTCGAAATCTATGTGGACAAATTTGATGAAACTTTGGTGGGAAGAGACTATTTGAATGTGTTCTAACCCTTAAGGTCTGAACAACCATATTTTGGTTGCTAGAATACAGCGTATTTTGGTTGTATTGGAATGAGTGCACACCTTTAATAGATTTGAGTTCAAAGAACAAGTTGACATATAAATCCATGCGGTTCTACTAAGCTTTTAAGATCACAATATAGAGTTTCTTGTTGGTAGCAAATCTCAATTATACGCCACCGTACATACTATCTCCAAGGGACCTTTAAGGGCTAAACAAGATCCTATGGTTGGATTTCTCAAAATCAAACTTCAAATAAATTTGTAGAGTGATTTTGGAATTCCATGTAGGGCAGTCGGCTTTTAGGGTTTATTGTGGTTATCACTCTAGCTTCCTAACAGGAGTATATTGGACAATTACATATGTATCTTATGGAGGCATTTAGAAATTCATGTGGCCTCGTTGTGTGGGTAACTCAAGCTTTTGTCGGGGATGACATTTCGCTTGTGTCTTATATACTAGTAACCAACTAGGAATTAGCATAATGTTTATCCCAAGAGGAGTTAGTAGTCTTCACTAGTGGTGTTATGACCTTCTCTTAGAAATATACAAGGTTAGAGGATCTCCTACGACCATGCCATGCGTCCACGGTAACGGGTCGAGGCGTAACCAAATGTAAAAAAATGAGTTTGACACTGCCGCTGAAGCTCCTTGTAAGCCCTCTTTGTCTCGCCAAAGGGGGGCCTTTTGTAGGAAAGAGAAGTTCTATCTCTAGCAAGAAGCGTCATCTTCCTTACAAGTACCAAGTTGTCCCGGCCAACATTGATAGAAATTCTTTGTTCGAATCCCTCCACCTTTAGAGACGAAAAAGGCCACGCAATCAAGTGTGGAAGGGCGCGGTTACCCAATACTATAGGAGATGCTTTTTGAGCATCTTCTATGAGTCCCTGCAACTTTGCTCTCCGAACAATGGATGGCGGGGTGCTTTTAACTTCATTGAAGATACATGGAGAAACAAGTAAGAAAACAACCCATTGGTGGTTAGAGCTAGTCATGCAAAGGAGAAAATTAGCAAGAGTTGTTTGCAAGGCTATCAAAAGCCAATTTTTTGATTCACCCAATATAGCAATTTGCGTTTGTCTTGATGTTGTTACACGGTCAAAGGTAGCTCCCTGTAAAGGGTCCTCCTTAGCATGACCGGACCAGTTCTGGAGGGCGCCTTAGATAGATAGATAAAAACTCCGGTCCCTTTCTAAGGGGCCGGCGTGAATGAAGTGGAGGGTGCCTTACTCTTATAGGAAGATTGATTGTGTTTAATAAACCTCAATTTCTTCTGCGGTCAGTCTACCAACTGTGCCATGGCGCTAATAGAGGGACCATAGGAGATGCTCTTATATCAAATAAACACTCCATTCATGCTGACCTCAAAATAGGCTTGTAGTTTTCTTCTACTCTACAAGTACAAAATCTTAATAATCATGTCACATGAATTTGACCCCTAATGTCCAAAAGAGCCCAAAACGGGAAATTTGAGTCTGCCCCTTATTTACTATACTCTGCTTGTAACACCGAATTCGTTAATTTTGCACCCAAGAAGTGCAATGTACATTTGCAATTTGTTTTGACCAAAATCCGTAATTTTTTCAAATTGGTATACCAAATCACTATCAATGTGGATACCCTATTTTCTTCTTAACAAAGTACACTTAATGAATGTCATTGCAACATGCAAAACTTCTAAACAACATTATAAAAACACTCATGATATTTTATCAACATTTTGGTAATGAATAGTCCATACAAAAACATGCATTTATTGCAACTTAAAAATCAAATACATTCATGATGAAACAAAGCTTTGTTTACCTTACTCCAAATAAAACATTACATGCTTTCTTGTCACAAAACAAATATACATTTGACACCGTCTGAACGTGCATTGCACTCTTTACAGTACGTTGTGTATAAAAACCTATCACTGCAAGTCTGGGGGAGTTTCCGCTATTGACTCGACACTTTTTGATTGCGGTTGTTCCTCCTCGGTGACAGATGTAGCTCCTCGCCGTTCACGTGGCCCCATCTCGCATGCAATCAAGGGGTCCGCATAATCCATTGCCCCTTTCGCCACCATAGCATTCATCATCTATCTCTAGAGAGCACTCGGTTCAACCACGATTTTTTTGTCCAAAAGAGACGATGCCTTTACAAACGTATGGTTGTAAGTTTTTGGGAAAGGAAATATTAAAAGTACAAAAAACCCCCCCAAAAAATCTATACTCACAAAAGAACACAAATTACAAAAAACCTTAAGGATTCCCAATTCCGTTAAAATGACGTTATGCCGCTAAAATGGCACACCTCAACTTTCTGAACTGCAGTTCAAAAACCATGTGATATAACAAAATCTGAAGGTGATATTATGGAAAATGACTGACAATGTATATAAAAGAGTGATATTTTAAAAAAAATTGTGATATTACAGAATACACCATTCCATGTGAGCACATATGTAAGATTTGGTGTGACAAGATGGCACATGGTATAGTGCCATATTAACGGAATTGAGGTTAAGGGTACAAACCATCATAAATTATTTCAAAAAATGGTTTTGCAATGAAACTCATAGGTTACATAACGCTTTAATTTAATAAAAAATATATTTGAAACAAACTTTAAAGCTCAAAATACAACAATTAATATCAAAACGACAAAACTTACAAACAAACAAGAAACCTAGAACTTGAAAATGTTGTTGTAATAAAATTCTAAAATCACAAAGAAAAAAAAAATATAAAATTTGTAAAAAGTCCAAAAATCACAAACCACACAAAATCCTCAACTCCATAAAAGCATTGCAATGAAATCCTAAAACTCCAAAATAAACTACAAAAACCTATAAAACCACATAACATTATAAAACAACAAAATATTTCAAACTATGTAAATCTCTAAAGTCAAAAAATAAATTTGCAATGAAACCCTAATAGTCCATGAAAAACTTATATAAACACAAAAACCATGAAACAACAAAAAGAACTAAGTATAGAAAACCATAAAGCTACAAAAACATTGGTTCGCAATAAAACCCTAGTAATGCAAAAGAAAGTTTACAAGAACTTGTAAAATCATGTGAACTTGAGATTTTTAACACTTAAACCCTATTTTATTTGGTATTAAAGGTTGAAATGCACATCAATTCTTGTTATTCCAAAGAATATCCACTGTGAAGGTATGTGAAAAATTGCAAGTTATGAAAATGAAATGTGGGGAGGGTTACTTATACCCTCCCCGTTTCGCCTCGCTGCTGTTTCAAAGCTGGTGACTTTGGAGAGCGGGCAGCGACCCAGCCCCGCCAAGGAGCCCAATCCGGCGAGGTAGCAAAGAGCGAGCAGGTGGCGGCCAGGTCCCAGCCCCAGCAGCCAGCAAGCGGCGACCAAGCCCAGCCCCTGCGGCCAGCGGGCAGCAGCTAGGCGGCCATGCCCCCAGCCCCTGCGCCTGATACCAACCTGCGCCCCTCCGCACATGCGGAGGTCTGCGCTGCTGCTAAGCGCCGGGCACTGCCGCCAGCCGGCCAAGGGGTTGCATGATAGTTGTTTTTTTTTTTTTTTTTTTTTTTTAATATTTTATAAAATTGAATTTTTTTTTCAGAATTTTTTTGAAGGTTTTTGAAAGTTTTTTGTTTTTGTTCAGTACTCGATCTTGTTTTCTTCCTTTCTCTGTAATTTAGCTTTTGTTGTTGTCTTTTTCCTTTCTATTTTCTTTTACTTTTTATGGTTTGCTCTACTTTTGGAGTTAGGAAGATTGCATCCCCATGTAATAGTCAAATTTGATAATATTGACTTAAAATTTTGAGTGCCGGTAGCACAATATTATAGCACCCTTGACAATTTTTGCTTTTTTAGAAATAAAATAGAATTTCCATAAATATGACATTTTATAGTGAATAAAAATCATGGAAACAACCTCATATTATAATTTACTCTCATTTGAATTATCAAAGAAAAATACAAATTTTTACATTACGAAAAAAACAAAACGGGAATCCGAGCATTTTTTTGTCAAACGCTACCCAAGTAAAGGAATGTCCTAGGTCTTGCTTTAGTAATGTTCTTACAAAAACAAGTAAATTTATCGTAGCGATGAGAAAAGTTGGTTACAACCTCAAATATTTAAAAGTGAAAACATTGCTAGAGCAAGTACCAAGACGTTGCTTCACTTGAAGAACATTTCCAAAAAAAGCTTGCAAATCCCACTCTTTTCTAGTAGTGTTGTTTATAGATTTCCATACATGATTAGAAGGTTTGAGGTACAAGGGGCATGCACATATTTTTACTAATAATAATTTATGCTTAGGATCAAAGATCTTGACAAACATGTAATTTTATCTCTTACTACATAATTACTTTTCCATATGTGAGACATATAGAATGTATGTCATACACTATACAAAATTTTCTAGTTTTATTTTCAAAAATTATGGCATGCGTAACACCCTTATCCAATATTTAGAATTTGACCAATATTTGCAATCGCCATGGAGATGTGAAGCTTGGACACTTTGTAGCGCTTATGGTGAATCCACGGGGTTCAAGCAAGTGTACCGTTATTTATTGGAAAAGTTTTGGAATTTGGTCATGGAAGGTGGACAACAAAAATTAAAATAGTGTGGTACTCGCCACAATGGAGGGGATTGCGAGAAACATCATCAGTTATTGATAAACAACGGTTTTCAAATTGCATGAGTCAAAGTGGGAGCCATCAGGTGAAAGACATGGATGGGTGGAGAAAAAGCATCAATTTATTCTTGGGTGGATGAGACACATCATGCAAGGACCAACTTTGTATTCCAATACATGGTGATTCAACAGCGTAACATCAAAAACGAACGCCTTCAAAATGATATAGACCGTTATTAGTATAGAGATTAGGTAGAAATAAATATTTAGGGAAGAGAGGTGTACTTTTAGCAGTTTATGTTTATTTTAGTGGTAATTATAAATTAGGGTTGCTAACTAAAGGAGTTTGTAGAAGTATTGGATTTCTTATACATTACATGTTTGTTCTATTACAAAAATGCAATAAAGTTTTGGATATTTTGGTCCATTAAACCACTTGAAGGAGTCTAAAATTTGGGAAATGAATGGTAGACATAAAAATCGCCAAGATACATTGCATTCAGTTATGAGGTTCAATAATTACCAGAAATAAATATTTCTTTAGAATTTTGATATTAAAATAAGATACCACATTCAAGGATGAAATGGTCCACCTAATTTCTCTAAATGCGATTTTTTGAACCATCCATTTGCAAGTGCATGATTCTACCCCCAAGTGCAAAAATTCCTAATTCTGTGTTTTGTATGAATTTTGAAACCTTTTTGAAGGTTCTAGATTTTTACGATACCTTTCCGATAAGTCAATTCATGCTTCAAAACTCCTCATACTTTAGGAGATATTCACGGTCAATTGAAAACACTATTTGAAATCTGCCCAAAACTTCCCACAGTGCGGTATATGCTGGTTGAGTTACGAAATCTGCCCAAAATAAATAAGATCGCAGGAACTTCAAAAATTCACCAAAAATTGAGATTTACATTTTTCCAAGTTTTGTTTCTTTGTATGTAGAAATAAGTTTTTAAGGCATGATCTCACCAGTTGGATCTTTCATCCAATTATTCTTTACATGCCATTTTTATCATCAAAGAGGACCTTTGAAGTTGAATCTCTTATTTTTCAACTTCGAATGTTACAATCTCACAATCGATCCCACAACTTAAAAACAAAGTTTTGGCACACACATACATGGACAAGCTAGGTATAAGATCTTACGGCTACATACTCGAGATTACGTCAAAAGTTTAAAAAATTCATCTTGCAATGAGAGAGGGTGGTTTCTCGGAGTTTTGGGGGCTATCAACTTTAAGGGGTTAAGTTCCCCATCACTTTGGCGCTTTTTTTTGCACGTCCAAAAACGTGCTCCAAAATGGATGGCAAACAAGAGAAATGAGTAGTACTTCGGAGCAATTGCGTTTTCAAACAAACAAAAAAGTGGGTTTTTCGCAATGAGAACACACCACAACCAATTTGCGGCTATCATTTACTATGCAAAATAGTGTAGTGGTGAAAAATAGAATAAAAAATTAATAAAGCAACCAAATCATGAGGCTATCCGTACAATTGCTCGTTGAATTGGCCCACTCCTCACCACCCCCAAAATAATCCCCTTCCGCCACGTGCCAGACACACTTCCCCTGAAACATTCATTCAAACCCCCTATTATTATTACTATTATTATTATTATTATTATTATTATTATTATTATTATTATTATTATTATTATTATTATTATTATTATTATTATTATTGTTCACTTCTTCTATTTTTGGAGGCCACGGTTATAGGCCCCCGAAGTTTACCATTGTTATGTCACCAGATAATTTCTTGTCAACTATAGAAAGGAATTTCTTTTTAAAGATTCTTGTAACAATTATCAGAGCAGTTAACATTGGTCAACTTGAAGGAGAAAAATGAGTTGGGGGAAAGGGAAAAGGAAAGGGACATCTTGTCCAATAGGAAATGCAAACCATTTTAAAATAATTTAAGCAAATTGGGGTAGGTGGGTTTTTCCTAATTTGGGAAACCTAATGGATTGATTTCGAGGGGGATCCAAGTGGTTGTATATCTAAATATAAGTGATTTTACAACACATAGTTTATTCCACATTTAATCTTGTAAATAGAAAAGTTTGGTGTAATTTTCATAGGATACTATTTGTAGTTTCAAGATTTGATAGGGTAATTAGTCATTTTCATGAGATGTGTATGTGTATCAGCCGTAACCCTAGAGTTGAGTAGCCTCAAAACTACCAAAAAGTCTCGAAAGTGCCAAAAATGACTCTCTTTTTATGCAAGTTTTTAAGTTTTGGTGTATTTTTAGGTATGTAGTAGTACATGATTTGTATATGTATAAGAGATCTTATATTCAAATTTTGTACCAATTGTGATATCGTAATGTTCAAAGTTGGGGAATTTTTTTTCTTTGCTATTCTTCTTTCTTTTTCATTCCCTTGTTGTAGAAAGGGTACTATTTTTTTGATGGCCAAAAAGATTTTTTAGGGTAGAAAAGTCGATATGAGGCTCATCACATTCTTGCTCCTCGGTGACTTACAAACATGTCTATGCTATTATTACCCTCATGCGATTTGTAAAACTTAAAATAATGCTTGATTATTCACATGGAGATATGTTGAAATTTAGATACAAATGCCGGTCTTTGACGATTAAAATGACATGTGAAGAATTAGTGGATTGAAAATTAATCTAGACGATGAGATCATGCCTAAGAACCCTATTTACATATGCAAAAAACAAAACTCACAAATAGTAAATTCTCAATTTCTAGTGAGTTTTTAAAGTAAATGCGATCTAATTGATTATAGTTGGATCTTGAGAATAAATGAGCATATTCTCTAGTTCGGGCAACTTTGGGCAAATTTCAAATAATGTTTTCAAACTTTGAGAGTGAAAGTCTTCTTAAAGTACGAGAGAGGAATTTTGAAATGTGGAATGATATTATGGGAAAACTCTACAACCTACAAACGGTTTCAACTTCATGCAAGCTAAAATTAGTAAATGAGAAACTGACCAAGCCTCAAACAACCCAATTCATGCCTCACTCAACTTTACAGGTCAAACTCTTCAGAGATGCAGTCTGAAGAATTTTAACTATCACTTCGAAATTCATAGGGACCAAGTGAGTCATTTTGAAAACTAGTGCAAAGGTAGTCCTCGTATACGGAAGGAGTATATCCATATTGACACAATATACACGAGCTCACCTATACTACGCCTCTTTGGATATGTTCCTCTCATACTACCTTTGCACCCGTGAAAATCCAAAACATTGAAAGTTTTCTAGAGATGTGGCCTACTCCTACAAGACAAAAGTGAGGTATATAAGAATCGAAATTCGCAAGAAATTAGAACTATGTACCACAAAAAAAAATAAAATTGGTCGTTTTTTTGGAAGCATGCATCATAGGGGGTATCAAGATAAGTTGCTAGATTAGGTTATCTAAATTTCATAGAGAGCCATTAAAAAAGAGGGCTCTATTCGTTTTGCCAATTTCTACTTTTAATGAATTCTAATCTTCATAACAGGAAAATCTGAAAGCTAGAATTGGTGTGCAATTATTGCAGAGAATATCCATGCAAACACATGTTACAAACCAACTAAAAAGTGTACTTTATACCAAAATAATGCCATACAAGAGGCAAAGTGTTGAACTAACCAAAAGTACAAATACATGGTTGTAGAAAGAGTCAATGAGGGAGGTTGGAATCTAGATTGGTACTTAGCTTATTGAGATTCTCACATTCAAAGAACTTAAATTTTTTACTGGTGATAAAATTATTCTAACAAGCAAACATATCTTATCCCATTGGGATATACAATAAAAATTGATATGGGGATTCTTCCTCGTCAACCACAATACCACAACCATAGCTTGTGTCGGATAGAACATTGTCCTTCCTTCAATTCAAGTCCTCTTCAATTTTATTATCAACAGGACTTTGCTTCAATACTTTCACACCCAACACGTCTATAAGGATATTTCAACAAGTCGTACTTGCAATGAGAGTACTATGGCAAGTGTGCAAGTGCTCCACCATTACATGGTACAAAAAGAATTCACATACGTCAAAGTTTGAAAATGTGTTCTAAGTCAAAACTAGAATATTTACTGTGTAACTTTTTACACCAAGATATTATACAACTTTTACCATGATGAAAATTGAATGTTCTTGTCCTCAATACAACTTGAGTACATTGTGAGGGACCCAATAGCCCACAACACAACACCACCGAGATTCACATGTGACAAAGTCTCAAAACTAGCTACAAACATAACTATAATATTCCTACAACCTTTTTCACCACGATGTTATACCGTTTTCACCAAGATGGTATACCGTTTTCATCAAGATGTTATACCGTTTTCACCAAGATGTCATACCGTTTTCACCAAGATGTTGTACTGTTCTCACCAAGATGTTGTACCATTTTCACCAATATGAAGTGGAGAGAGCTTTCTTTTTAGTGGTTCTCCAGTACGAGTTGAGTAGAAAAGCATCCAAAGAGAACATAGCTAAGGTAGAGGCACCTATAACCGACCACTTAAGGATTTTGGCATATGAAACTAAGGTATATATTTTTTTTAAGAATTTTTCATGTGTGCAAACATAAGGTTCTTGTTGAATGCAAAAAGTTTCGTGATTTTATTTGCATTATTCAAATAGTTATAATTGTTTAAAGTGAAAAGTTGCTTGGAACCTAAAGTCGATCACATGCTCAAATATACAAATGAGGTACATCTGTTTTTTCAAGATCTAGGAATTGGGCTTGATCGATTATGGGTCCCCGGTCGGGAATGGGTCCCTTTACCTTAATGTTACACAGTGCCAAAGCTGCAAAGTATGTTACAGTGGCAATAATAGTGTAGTAACCGAATGATACCGCGTTGCCAGTTTCACTGTAGCATTATTCACCAGCGAGGCAATGATCGAGCAAGCAGGAATCTGCAAGTGCAGGGGGGCCGGTCCGCCGGTGCGGCTGTGTCCCTTCCCGGCAACCACGAGCACGGCTTCTCATCACCAAATCAAGGCAACTAGCCGTTCCAATTGTAAAGAAGAAAGAGAGCGACTCTAATTGTAAGAGCGCGGTGGTGTGCCTGAATAGCGGCGCCCTGGAAGAAGGAAGAAGAAGAAACGGTCCACTCTACCGTGTTCCTGTCACCTCGTGTGCGGCTCGGCTGCAAAAGCTGTTGCCTCTTGCAGGCCAAGCTCCCCTGCTAGCTTGCTTGCTTGCTAACTCCCTGCCTGCCTAGTGGGACCCCAATTGGTCGGTTGAGGCGTAGCGTTCCGTGCTCTAGCATCAATCACCTGATCAGCTTCTGGGGAATAATCCTCATCATCGTCTTAGTAGTACTTCTCCTCGTTGATTCATTTCATTGCAGGCCGTGCCTGGTGGTTACTCTGCTACTGCCGGCCTCGCTTCGGTCCTCTGTGTCTCTTAGATCGACTCTTGTGTTCAGTTGCGGAATGCGAGCGCGCGACGACTGCTAGCTAGCTAGATTTGGGCTTTGTCCATGTTGTTGAGAGCTATGCAATGCAGGGGGGAGCTCGGGTGTGGCGGAGACGGGGAGCTCCGACAATGGCCGTGTTGCAGTAGAGATTCGACAATCCGTAGTTCTAGAAGCTGGAATCATGTTAGATTCATTGGCGTCGCCGTCGTTGTTATGGTTGTTGCTGCTCTTGCGACGCCTGCCATGGCTGCTACTTACGCCCCTGGTACGTCAGCAACCCCCCCCCCCCCCTCCACTCTCAATCATTGTTGCCTACACTAATTACCTCGCACTGATTGAAGGATTTAGGTTTGTCGGAGCGCTCGTTTGTTTTGGCTGCACAAAGCAAACTTTAGTGCACGGTGATTACTGACAGTAGATAATGCGCACTTATTTGAGGCTCCTGTAGAAATTGGTCCATGTGTTGATTCGGAATAATGTAGGTGGATAGAGAGCGTCTAGTGGGCAGGATCGCGTTAGCATCACACTTTTTCACTGAGAGCGGTGATTTCTTGAGAGAATCTGTAAGCGTGCGCACGTAATTCACATTGTTCGCGAGAAATGGAGGACGATTGATTGCAGAGGCTTGAGCACGCAATGGATGATTCATGGGCTATGGCCTCCCATTGCCATCACTTGTAACGAATTCTGCTCTTTCGGTTGATTGCTCTTCGAGAATCCACTCGTCTAGCATCTCGAATTGCCTCAGTTCATCGATTAAATTGGTGTTCAATGAGCGTGATGCTTAATTGAGATTAGTGGTGAATGGATTGAAAATCTCTAGTAGAAGGTGATAAATTGCCACCATTTTGTCAAGAGTTGGTAACGAGAAGCTGATCAGCCTGTGGATTCCGATGTTGCAGAAAAGATAACGATGGGAATAAACTACGGCCGGCTGGCGGACAACATCCCCAATGGAGAGTCCACAGTGAAGCTGATTAAGAGCTTAGGCATGGGCCGCGTACGCATCTTCGACTTCGACGCAGCGACAATCAAAGCGTTTGCAGGTTCTGGTCTCGAGCTCACAATCGGCATGGGCAACTTGGACATAGTGGCGCTCGCGAATCCCGCAGCCGCCGATCAATGGATCGCGACCAATGTCGTCCCGTATTACCCCGCCACCAACATCACGTACATCACCGTAGGCAACGAGCTTTTCACATACCCAGACCAAGCTTACATCTGGCCATCTCTCGTCCCGGCAATCCAGAACCTCTACAACTCGCTCCAAACGCGGGGCTTAACCCGGGTCAAAGTGTCCACCGCGGTCGAGTACTCCGTGCTCGCAAACTCGTTCCCACCTTCCAGCGGCGTCTTCCGGGAAGAAATCTCCATCTCAACGATGAAGCCGCTGCTGGCTCAGTTGGACGCCACGGGAAGCTACCTCTACGTGAACGTCTACCCATACTTCGGCTGGAGCTCGAACACAGTCGACATCCCGTTAGACTACGCGCTCTTTGAACGGGACACGGTGTTTACAGTGGATCCGAAGTGGAACCTGCAGTACAAGAACTTGCTGGACGCGCAGTTGGACGCGATGGCGGCCGCGATGGAAGCGGTCGGGTACGGGAATGTGCGGATAGTGGTGTCGGAGACGGGCTGGCCGACGATGGGTGACGCGAATACGGTGGGCGCGAATGTGTCGAACGCGCAGACCTATAACAACAATCTGGTGAAGTGGGCGGTGAGTACGCCCATAGCGGGGACGCCGCGCAGACCCGGCGTGTTCGTGCCCACTTACATCTTCGCAGTGTACAACGAGAATCAGAAACCGGGGCCGACCACAGAGCGGAACTGGGGCGTGCTGTACCCCAACGGGAAAGCTGTGTACCCGCTCGATGTGAGCGGCAGTGGCGGCAGCGGCGGCGGAGGTGGCTCCTCTGGTGGTAGCGGCGGCAGCCCCTCCCAGCCCAAGACTTGCAACGGGCGGCCGAGTGTGTTGTCGCTCTCCGCATCTTTCTTTGGGATTCTTTTCAATCTTAGAATCTGACTGACTAGTTTGAGTTAGTGAAGCTTATTGCGAAACTGCAATGACGCAGTGTTTGATTGATTGATTCTATTATTCGGGATCGATCAGCTGTAGAATACGAATTATGATGATTATATACTAGTTGCTAGTGCTCCTCCCCCCCAATTCCTTGATGTGAATCAATAAAGGAATCACTCGCCTGCCGGCGTCTCGCTGCACTCGTTTTCATTTGCCTGTGTCGAGTGCTCGTCATTACCGTTTTTCCTGTTCGCTTGCTTATGGTATCTCAACTGAAAAGTAAATTAATATCAGATGTGTGCATTACGTACTTCAATTTTGTGGGTCATTATGTTTGAATGAACACGTCTTTCGTTATTATGGAATTATTCAATGATTTTGGGAAAACATAGTTTAGCTCGAGTCAAGCTACATGTACAGATTGGGTACTTCACTGATGCCGGTCAAAACAATCAATTGCCGGTATTTTGGAATAGTCATATTTTACCCAAATTTTATTTAAATTGGACATATGAGGTATTCTCTGACATCTACTCTTTTTGTGGATGTCCAAAAACACCTCATATGCTCAATTTGGACAAAATTTGAGTAAGATATGGCCATTTGAAAATGTCGGCGATTGATTGGTTGATTTGTCCAATTTCAGTGAAGTACCCAATCTGTGTGAACATTTAGCTCAACTCAAGCTCAAGTGTTATTGAATTGATAATTTGAATATTTCCATTTTAACAAAATACCTGTAAATTGTTTGAAATGTCACTTTGAATATAATACCGAATATGGCATTTCGTCTCAAAGTGTCATTTTGGTGGCATAACTGAAAATGACACCTTTTATGTGATTACCAAGCACCTATTGCTTCTTTGTAATATTTACCGTGGACTATCCATATAATCTCATCATCTCCTTTTGCTGACATCCAACCCTCCTACGAGTATTGCCATTTTGATGAAAGTAAGGTTCTGACTACTTGAAGAATTGTTGTATGAACTTCAAAGCTAAAGACCTATCCCTTGGTAAAGAATATCTTTGTGACATTTGCTATCACCAAGAACTTGATACTACATTGAGTTGTGTTTAACCCCTAAACGTCCTTGGGGTATTTTTAGCCAAAAACTCATTTTCAAAAAAAGTGATATGGATGAAAATAAAGATAAGCTATTCAGATCTCAACCGTACAAACTTGTAATAGACTTGTAGTAGATCATGTGGACCAAAACTTGACTCATGGGACCTCATAGATTGCGAGATCATAACATATTAGTGCGCAAAACATGCTACAAAATACCATCATTTCCACTTTGAAGTGAAAATACTACCAACATGAAATTTGCAATAAAAAAATTAGCAACTAGAAAGTTGTTCGTCTTCATCTCAAATACACTCTTGTACCAAAAAAAATTCATCAAAAAAAGATCTTGGCTCAAATAGTAGCCTTGTAGTCGTGAAAACTGCCAAAAATTTTACAAAGGAAAAATAGTCCAAAACTAGACCCCTCGCACTCAAATCCATGCCTTTTCTTCAATATATCCTCGATTGGGTCAAGGTTTCTACCACTCAAAATAGACTATAATTGGAATCCATCCCAAAAAATAAAGTCAAAATCAAACGGTGGATGAAGGAGATCTAGCTCTTCAAAAATCATCCATTTTTTCACTTTTTTTATCGTAGAAATATCATTGCAAAGCCAATACCAAAGTTATCTAGATCAAAAAACTTCCAACTACAAAGTTGTTGGGATGCATCTAAATATCAAACCCATGAAAAAAAATTCATGAAAAACTATTTTAGATTTCACATAATTGGCTTGCAATGGTAAAACATGCCAAATGTTTGAAAACCCAAAAACAAAAGCTGCCTTCACTAAAATCCATGCCATTTATTCATACTTTATTTAATAAGTCTGCAATTTTCACCACATAAACTAGACTTGATTTGTGACCTAACCCAAGTGATTTCGTCAAAAACGAATTTTGGATGAAGAAGTTATGGCTCTTCAAAGTTTCTGCCCTTCATCCAAAATGTCGTTTTTCGACACTAGGGACGTTTAGGGGTTAACCCCAAGACTTGCCCAATGTAAAGATTTGACATTTTGGATAACAAGCTAAAAATTTGAGAATCCTTCAATTCATTCTGCAATATCTGTTCTTGAGAAAACTTGTCTGAGTTAATCATCCACTCAAGTCTAGTTTTAGCGGTAAAAAGCTCTCATCAATCCAAGATGGTATGAATTTTGGCATGGATTCTAGAGCAAGGAGCTTTTGTCATTGCAATATATGGAACACTTTTCTCTGCAGATTGCCTTATCAAATGGAAAACAGAATTTTATCCGCAGTTTCAAGGCTCTCATCATGCCCATGCTCACCAGAACCATTTCGTCGAATCTGCTTTGATTGTCAGATCTGTCACCTGGTTAGCAATATACACTTTGAGAAGTTTAGTGATTAGAATTGATGATCGAGAAGGTGTTGGAGAGATTATCGAGTTCATAGAGCATACCGTAAGAGAACTGGTAGGAGTGGTACATTCCACGCATACAAATTGTTGAAACTATCAATTCTCCAATATCTCCGTTTACTCCATGGCCTTCTGCGGACTTCATCAATCATGGACTGGACTTGACGTTCGAAATGCTCCCCAGCTTTATACGATGATGGTCCTGATGAGCCCTACGTACCTAAATCCCTGTGAACCAAAGCCAGTTGTCAGTATGAGAATGAGATTTCAAATAGCTACTGTTTATGATTGTAGTGCTCTTACCATTTCAAACACCCAACTTGCGATACTCTTAGAGGCCTCGCGAGAGACCAACTCTGAAACGGAAATGTACCGCTTTGTGGGCCTAATGTCATCACCACATCCACACCTGCCTCCCGCACAATCTTCATTGCTTTCACAACCTGTCTCAACTCAGAGAAAGCCAATGTGCCTGAGGCTGTGGTGATACTGGAAGCTGACGGACCATAAAGGCCTCACTAAACTGGTCTACCATATTTCTCTTCTCACAAGTGGGAAAGAATTTTTTGGAGCTACAGACTTCCCGAAATGACCTTCAGTAATTAGCGTTCCTCAGCGCACGCTTCGGGACGAACAGTCGGTAGAAGAGCACAGACTTGATAATTATGTTTTACAACCGTTAGCAATTTCTTTTTGCAACAAGTGATGCACCCTTTTCGGGCGGAATTGATGAAACAAGATAGTAACATATGGACATGGACAAGAGAGCGCTGTCCCGCAAAGACCTGCCTGTGGAGGCAGAAAAATAAAACAAAGGAAGAAAGACGAACGCTGAGAGCGCTAGGGTGAACCGAGGAGGAAACAGCATTCGATGCCTAACATCGTGTGTAGACAAATGCACACGTTACATCCGTTACGGACACTCAGCCTTCCGGAAACTCCATCATGCCGACGAGCATTTTGATCTGTGTACGGACTCCCTTCTCATCCGCACCCAATACAAGAGGTTCATGTTCCATTGAAGCTCCCTCTCTACCTAGTTTGAGGATCGATTCAAGCTTAGTTGCCACGTACCTAGCCAGTCATAACCGGTTGCTGTCGTTGTCAATGCTTACGTGGCTTCATCCCATTGCGCAACCCGTCCCATCACCATCACAAATTACAACTCATAACCTTCTCTCCTATCAACTTGTATCCTACACCCTTGGATCATGAAGATCAAGGGTTGTGATTAAAGAGTGCACAACCGGTTATGAACGATAACCGACTCGCCGCTACGCGGCTCGACCGGTTATCTAATCCATAATCGCCTGGCACGCTTAGTTGCCATGTACTTAGTCTTGCCAGCATGACTAGCAATTATAGAAACGAGTTAGAGCCGCCAGGAGATTGTGACTGTGTCGTGGCCTCTCTTATTTTTGAGTGCAGTCAGGACAAGAAGTAAGGATTAGATAACTGGTCGAGCCGCGTAGGGGCGAGTCGGTTATCGTTCATAACCGGTTGTGCACTCTTTAATCACAACCCTTGATCTTCATGATCCAAGGGTGTAGGATACAAGTTGATAGGAGAGAAGGTTATGAGTTGTAATTTGTGATGCACTACTAGGATGAGGGGGGTTTTGTGATGTGAGCACATCACAAACATGCAAGTAAGAGATGGGCAGGGAGAGGGTAAATCCCTACTTACTTCCCCTTTGATGAAAGTATGGATGACAATACAGTTTTCATCCATAATGTAGACATTCATTCTGCATTTTTATCTTCCCACCATACGAGGGAAGCTGTAGAGTGAGCAATCTAGGGTTTGACACCTCCCATTTCGCTGAGAAGAGATGGCCATGGAGTCGCGGTTGTTGCAAGTGAGCGGAGTAACCGCAGGCCTTCCGCTAGCTTGGACCACTCATAGCCAGCAGGGATATTTCCGAGTCGCAGCGCAGAGGTTTATGCGAGGCGTGGACCTCGAGAGTGGCAGGCTTCAAGGACGGAGGGTTTCCAGGTCGGGGAGTGTCATCGAGTGGTGCGAGACGAGGTATGCACACTTGTCATCAAAATCCCGAAACAAGCACAGCACGAGGGCATCAGAAATTGCGGACTCCGTGTGATCAGTCTTGTAAAAGTGCTTCTTCATGAACAATTAGTTGCAACATCGGTGCGAATCGCCAACAACTGTAATAGCATCAGATTGTGAGATTTATCATAAATCCATGTGACGAGTCTTGGGAAACTGTCTTGTCGTAGCTTGTGTGAGAATCGCAGTTTGAGAGTTTTCGTGGTTTAGCAGGACGAGACGGAGAAGAGCCTGAGGTTGGAATCGATGGCTGGGATGAGATGAACGGCGCATACGCGTTTCGGTACACTGGAAGCGGTCAGCCCGATCTCTTGCCGACGATTCTGATGAAATGCATGGCTATGGGCGACTCCCTCATGGTCGATGTTGTTTCAACAGATTCGGACCTTCCCATACATACCGAGATCAAGTAATTGGATTGGCCTTCAACTTGATTGATTCTGTCCTCGGAAAATCAATGTTTTTTTGTTTTTTTCCTTTTTCTAACTTAAGTAATCACAGCGGGCGAGCCTCTATGCAAAGCGGATGGAGATGTAGGCCCATATAACCAGCAGAAGACACCAACCTTGAAGGCTTGGTGACTCTTGTGAACTCGTCCATCCCGGTAAAATCTCACCGATTAAGGAGAAAACCTCAGCAGACTACTCCGAAATCGTAAGTTCATTTCCTTCTATGTCAATCTAGAATTTTTAAAGTAGATTTTGGTGCATGCAAGGCATTGAGCTTGATCAACTGTTAAGTAATCGTTGGTATTCTTTGAGGAGGGGCGCACGTATGTATGGACATGATGGTTATGACGCCACTCTGGTGATAGCAGGACAAATAACGAACAAAGTGGTGAAGCTAGGCGTTAAATCCGAAGTGGGTTCTTCACTCATAGATGATCGGCAACGATCTGGTGGTCCTGGGTATGTATTAGTACCTGGTTTCTTGACACACCTTTATATTCTATACTTTTAGTCATGGTAGATCACGTTCTTTGTATGTACTCATATGTTCTATGAGTAAAGACGTGTTTGTATGTTGTAACTCACCCGCAAAATTTGAGCAGATATGCTTACCCTCAAGTACCTGTGTATGATGGCAACCACGACCTGTATCCTGCTTCGCTCATCTCCGCAGGCGCTGGGAGGGAGTCGAGAAGGTCCGCCCAGCATCGATCGAGCAGCAGCAGCTCGGCTCCAACTTCTGGAGCGTGATGTGAATTGCTTAGATTTTAGATGTAGATAGATAGCTAGATATGTACATATTTCCTACAATGCACACTTCCACAAATGTAGATTTTCTATTTAATAATAAAAATTGTTTTTAATCTACACCATGACTACATTCTGCAAAATCTTTGTATCAAGTACATGATTTGTGAGGAATTCTTCAAACCCTAAAGTCATGAAAATTCGACACATGTCATGCACAATTTCAGTTTACCGTTTTACCTTATTTATCTTACCTAGGTAATTTGGCCTTATCTACATAGCACATGGCAAACGTTTGCCATGTGCTAGTCATGTGGGCACATGGCAAACCTTCACTTTGTACATTTCCAATGTACACTACGTTTGCCATGTGCTCCACATCACTAACCCCCCCAAACTCTAGTAGTGATGGTGATGGGACGGGTTGCGCAATGGGATGAAGCCACGTAAGCATTGACAACGACAGCAACCGGTTATGGATCAGTAGTGAGCCAGTGAGGTGTATACTCTGTGCAGATCTGTTTACTCCTACAGTATATTATTAATATCTTTGTTGCTGATATAAGCGTGTGTAATGGGTGTGTGCATGAGTTTGAAGTCACTGAGTATTACTGATGGTTTGAACATGAGATTGTAACTTCATCGGTAGCATCCAATACTTTGGTATGGATTTGTTGAAATGGCAGCCACAACGTTGAGTTGATGGCACTATGTTAGAGTTTTGCTATTCGGACCTGATCAGATTTGAAGTTTTTCAGAGTTCCCGACTTACAATCTTCTTGACCATATGAAGTGGAACATTTGAAAGCTTCTAAAGCTTAGGGATCACCCTAGTTCCTTGATCTGCTTCATGAGCCAATTTTTACAGTATGGGAATAAGGTCACTGATATGTTGGTGCTTTGATGTGTTGCAGGGGTTTAAGTTCCGGAGCTAAAGAAGATGAACATGGACATGATTGCAGAGGGGTCTAAAGGCATGTCGACTCTCGAGATTAACAGACGGATTCACGAGTCACGAGTGACCAGAAAGCTTCGGGAGCAGCTTGAGCAGTTAAAACTGGAGAATGACGAGTTAAAGAAGGAGAAGAGAAAGAATGAAATGCTGAAACCTAGCACATCGAATGCTCCAGCTGCTGACATGTCTGATCAAACTCGTCACGCTCTGGAGCAGCTTGAACGGGTGAAGCGAGAGAATGCTCCCATTAAGGCAAGCAAATCCGACAAGGCTGGAACAAAGGATAAACGTCTAGCCTATTTGGAGCGGAATCACGCTGCTGCTTCGAAAGCTCGCATGGACGAAATCCTCAAGATGATCATCTCAAGTCAGGAAACAGATCTTGTGTTCTTGGTGGATTCCACAGGAAGCATGCAGGTATAACTTCATCAATTTAGTTTGGTTGACTTCGCTTACATTGATGTTCATGCCATATGTTTCGTTTCTTCCTCTAATTTCATCGGCTATCTTCACAGGGTTTCTTGCTTTCTCTTGATTTTACGAAAACTGCACCTGCTAGCTAATATACATTGTTTTCGTGTCTTGTTTCACAGGGAAGCATCAATATGGTTAAAGCAGAAGTGGGCAACATGGTTGCGCGTGTAAAGAAACAATACTAACAGTGCAGTATGCGCGTCGCATTTGCGCCTTACAAAGATTATGAGGACAAGGTTGGGTTGGAGGATGATGGAACATGTGACTTCACGACCAGCTTCACGGGACCGGAAAGTAAGTTCAAACAAGCTTTGTCTCGGGTGCGAGCTTCTGGCGGAGGAGACCAAGCAGAAGACGTCTTCACAGGCATCGACAAAGTAGCAGCCTTTAACTGGCAAGCATCGAACAGGCTGATCATTCACATCGCCGATGCTCCGTGTCACGGTACCCAATTCCACTCCGGTGTGGGTGATCGATACCCACATGGAGACAAGTACGGTCGCACAGTCGAGGAGCAAATGCAAAAACTCATCAACTGCAAAGTGTCCGCTTACTTCTTCTGCCACCTGAACCGTACCACGAGGAAAATGGTACACGAGTTCAAGAAAGCCGCCAGAGGCAAGCTCGATATCATGGAGGACCAATTCTCCAACATCTCCGCTATTCCAGACACGGGGGTGGCATTGTGTCGAACCTCCATCGCACAATCGTTGAGTGGTGTCGGTAAGGCGCATCGTGGTGGAGACGCGAAGTTCGTGAACGAATTGGTCGTGACTGCCATACCATCCTGGTCCAACAGAACTCTGGAGACCGCTTCTCACTTCAAACACATGTAAGACCATTTCTCTAGCTTTTCGACATGCAGTGCTGGGTCATTGCTTGTTTCTTCAAGAATCATCACGCTAGGATTGAATTGCAATGTAGATATCTACCTACTGATTGAATTGCAATGTAGATATCTACCTACTTGCGTGAGACATTTGATTGATCGGTCATCCGCTAATGCAGGGCGTATCGGTCGGTGGAGGAAATGCTAAGTATAATCGCCCGGAGGATGCCGATTGACGAGGAAGTCCTAAACAACGTACAAATCGAGATTGCGAAACGCCCCTTTTCCGCAGAGGGGGCAGTGAGATGGCCTTACTATGCAAGGATTACTGACCCCCATGCAGCTACCCGGTGTGTACAAGACTGTCATACTTGATCTAGACCGTAGTGCATTACGTTTGCTGATGGGCTCCAAGGTATCTTGCTCAGTAATGACGCAGTATGACAAAAATCTACAGTGAAGTACGTAAGCTATAAGAGCAATTTATATGCATGGGGGAATTCCAATGCACAGGGGAAGTAACTCGAAGATTGGACCGATTGGTTTCTTCGTATTTGGACTCTTCTTAATTGAATTTCTGAAATCTGAACTTAGAAGTGCATCAAAAATGACTCACCCCTACAAGTACATTGAAATCAGACTTTGAGAGGCATTATGTTCCTCTTGGGTGATTCAGTCTAGTGGCCACTATTGAAGGTGTGTCACTTTTGAGTAGCCACAGGTCACAAATCGTTTCCCCGCTGACATTCGCTAACTTTTTTTCCACTGCTTTGACAGGATCATGGTTGTTAAGAGGTTCAAGACTCCACTCGGTACCGACGTCCGAGCAGTGCACAACAAGGACAAGTACGTAGCACAGATGGAGGTCCAGTCAGTGGCTGCCCAGATGGCCAAAGAGTTTTATAAAATGTGAGTTTGCAAGCTTGGATAGTGCTTGTTACCTCTTAAATTGCAATGATGCTCCACGAAGCTGAAGATCTGTGCTTGGCTGCAGGACAAGAAGCTTAAGGATTGTAAAGAAGTTGGAGTTCACAGAAGTCTCAACGCTGGAAGTGGGATCGGGACCAGCCAGCAAGTTCTACAACATGGAGGAGAAGCTCGAAGGCAACTGGGTAAGGTTTTCCAACAACGCTGCTTACGTCAACGAAGAGGACTACGTGGCCGTGTTGCAAGCCTTCACACATTGGACCTACCAGCGATCCCGAGGTTTGTTGATGGTGAACGACCTGCAAGGAATTCGCATGAACGACAAGTATGGAAGGAGTATGTTCCTGCTTTGTGACCCCGCTATCCATTGCACGGATGTCTTGCGTTTCACCGGCACCAACCTGGGGCCGTACGGGTTCAAGCTCTTCCTCGACACGCACAAGTGCAACGACGTTTGCAAGCATCTTGAATTGACGGTTGGCAAAGCAGGGTACACACCAGAAGGTACCAAGTGTACATATTGATCGCTGCAAACTGCAGCCCCGTCTTGGATCTGTACACTATACAGTAAAATAGAAAGCTGAGCCTGATGAATTAAGCGTGATTAGGCAGTAATGTATCTAGGTTTCTTCCATCATACAAAGCTCCCTTTCAAAGAATCTCCAAAACAACAGTACTTGCAGGTGAACGTTGTTGTCCGCTACCTCATTTTTCCTTGAAGCATTCTATTAAAATATTTAGACCATGTTCATGCAGACAGCATCTTCCGAAAACCTTCCATGACCTCTTTATCTTGTTCGTAGTTTCGGGACTCTCATCATGCTCATGCTCAACATGAGCTTGTCATCAACATTTGTTTTTAATTTCAGATCTATCACCTGCTTCAAGAGCTGGTTAACAACACACTTTGAGAAGTTTAGTGACTAAAATTGCAAACAGAAGGTGAGCAATAAGGAGGAGAAGGTGCTAGTAAAGTTTAAAGGTTCGAAGCAGATACCGTCATTATTCAAAAGAATCATTAAAGTGGTACATTCCACGCATACAAATTGTTGAAACAATCAGGTCTCTAATATCTACTCTATGGCGGCAATTCTTTGCCTTTCGCGGTCCTCGTCAATCATATTCTTGATGAAATACTCCCCAGCCTTGTACGAAGACCGCACCATTGGTCCTGATGCTACGTACCGAAATCCCTGTGAAGCAAGACCACTTGTTAGTATGGAAGTGAGATTTCAAACTGCTAATATTTGAGATTGTTGAGGTAGTGCTCTTACCAATTCAACTCCCAGCTTGCGATACTCTTCGAAAGCCTCGGGTGTGACAAACTCAGAGACGGGCATGTGCCGCTTTGTGGGCCTCATGTACTGCCCTAATGTCATCACATCCACACCTGCCTCCCGCACACTCTTCATTGTTTTCACAACCTGCCCCCACTCCTATCGTTAGCACACTGTTCGTGAGCTGTATAAGGCATCTTCTCTTTTCCACAAAAGTTCATGAAAACAGAGATGACTTTACTTCGAGAATGATTCTTGAGTTTTGAGGTGATCATGTAATTTGCAGAAGAGAATTTGAAATGGAACCCGCAGAATACCTGAGCAGGGGTCTCTCCACAACCAAGCATTATCGATGTCTTGGTGAGGGTGCCGGGGGGTGCAAACTTCTTCGCCATGCGCAGCACATCAAGTGATTGCTTGAAGTTGGCACGTCGATCCCGTACTGAGCTTTGAAGCTCCTCAACGGTTTCGATGTTGTGTGCAAAAACGTCAAGCCCTGACGTTGCAACTCTCTCAACACACTCCGAATCACCACGAAAATCTGGAACTGCAGATCCTCAACATATCACCACGCCCTTGTCAAAAAAAGCAACAGCAACTAAACCGTAAAGAGCACAGGACTCATAATGAACCAACTACAAGACTGAAAGACGCAGACGAGGCCTATTTCTACATCATCAGAAACTACAAAGAATAATGCAAATGTACATCTAAATTTGGACGAAACCCCAACACTGCTCGAGGGTGAAGCAAAGAGGTCGGAAACCGCATACCTAGAGCTTCAACAAGCATTGAAGGCTTCCTTTCCTTCAAATTCTTCACAGTCTCTGCGAAATGTGAACTGCCCTGATCAGGCATATCATCTCTGTCAACGCTAGTCAACACGACGTAGTCCAACCCCCAAGCAACAATGGCTTCCGCAACTCGCAACGGTTCTTCAGGATCCGCCGGTGGAGGAGCTCGTGACGTTTTCACAGCACAAAATCTGCAAGTCAACTCAAAATCCATCACAAAAATACCCTTTCGAACCCTAAGTGAACCCTAATTGTGATGAATCTAATCCAACATTATCCATCACCAAAACCGAAGCAATCGTAACGAAGCAGAGTCTCCATTCAAAATTGCTACATAACATAATCCTGAAAGCTTCCGAAGGAAAGAAGGAGCAATACCGGCAGCCTCGAGTGCAAGTATCGCCGAGGATCATAATGGTAGCAGTAGCAGTGCCAGTTTCGCCACCAGTCCAGCATTCGCCAATATTAGGACAGCGAGCTTCCTCGCAGACGGTATTCAGCTTCAATTCTCGCAATTTCGACTTGATTGAAGCATACTTATCGCCTCCTGGCACGACCATCTTCATCCAGTCGGGCTTGGGGAGCGGATTCTTCTTAGTCCCCACTTCCACCGAGTATCCCTCGGGCGTGGTGCTGGAGTGCGTGATGAAGTCCACCAAGCTCGGGCCTCCTTTCGCAAGCTTCTCCCGCAATGCGCCGAGAGCGGGAGTAGTCTTAGAGTTCTCCGGCACATTCGTGGTTGTGGAAGAGGACGCTCGGATCCCTGAAATGGTTGCCCCCTGCCTGTAACGCAAAAGCGCATGAAACCCTAACGCCCTTCCTCCTCCACCTCCCTTCATCTTCCCCTCCTCGAAAGGAAAGCTTCAATCTACAATCTTCGTACATCAACCGCGAGCTCAATTGTTGGTGTCCAAGTGCACAATCACAACAGGGGTTTTAGTGATGAAATTGCTCAAATCAGAGCGTAATTGCTTAAAAATTCTGAGAAAAAGCAAATGGACACGTCTGAAAGCGTGATGCGATCGAATTGGTGCGAGGAGACGGTGACTCCGATCGCTCAGGACGAGGGCCGAGAACCACAAGCAACTATCGGCTCTCCGTGACTGTCATTTCACCCTCTTCACCCTCCTTTCTCATCCATCCACGTTCTTCGCCTCTTCGCCTCGCCTTTCTCATCCATCCATTTTCATCGTCATTTAGTAGTCCGTCCCGCCTCCGTCGTTTTTCATCCATACTTATCATTTAAATTCTGTCCCGGTTTGCTAAAGTAAGGGGGGAATGTCAAGTACTTTACATAAAATGATTTCTATGTACTTTGTACATTTGGGAATTTAGCTTTTTCAATTAAAGTTTCTGTAGCACCTCTTTTGGGATCTAAAGTGAACAATCTGTTACGAGCATCCTAGGTTGATAGGAAATCGGGCTATATTTGATTTAAAAAATTGATAAGTTTAAAAGTAGTTGGTTTGGCACTTGGTGAAATAGAAATATTTTGTTTTTTTTCTCATACAATTATTCTCTAAAAAATATATTACCTTAACTACTTGGCTTATTATTCTAGAGATAATTATTCTAAGCATGCTATCAATTTATGGTATGTAATTCACATCAGTACAAAAGAGTTGTTACCGCAAGAGTTGTACTATTGAAGAGTTCCTAAGATTTGTACTATTGAAGAGCTCGTGAAGAACAAAAAGATAGCAACAATTAACTATATTCTAGACTTGATTATTTTATGCTAAAAGTTTACGGTTTTTGTCCGAAATCCAAAAAGGACCGTCGCAACGACTCTATCATTTTGCACCTGAATTTCAACCCTAAGTGTCTCGGGATCCTTTCACCTCTAAAACATCATTGTATTTGGAGTGTTGTATTGATAATGAAATTGAAAGTAAAATATTTAGATTTCAATCGTACAATCTTGTTAAAGACTTGTTGTAGGTGATGAGGATTAAACATAGAGCTTCAAGGACTCAAAGATTGCAAGATCATAACGTACTAGTACTCAAGAGAAACTTTTCCATGTAGGTAACTAAATCAAGTACACCTATGCAAGATGTTTGAACCTTGTTACACTTGTTTAAATTTCATGCAAATTATTCACAAGAAAAAACTATAAAAACAACAATTTGGTAAAACATGCATTATGTTTTATAAAAATTTAAAAAAATTTAAAAATTTAAAAAAAATTTAAAAAGTATATTCATAAAAAATCTATGGAGCTTGCTCCTCAAATTTTGAATGTTGCCCTTGTAAATTTGGTTAAAGTTTCAACTTGGATCACTTAGGATTGTAGAAATTTGGTTATGAGAAAATTTTCAAAATAATAAAATAAATAAAATTCTCTTGCTTGTTTTGGGCCTAGAAACTAAAATATTCGATAAGGAATTAAACAATTGGAATTTGACTTTTCAAATTTTTCACATAAACTTTGTAGTACAGAGAAATCTTCATGTCGTATATGCATTATTAAATGATGAGGACCATAACCATCACCATGTATGTATGAATTGCCAAGTATAGAAAGGACACTAACACTCAAGAATTTTCTTAAAATTTCAACTCCTTCATCTAAGCTACTTGAACTAGCAGAAAAAATGTTTTAGCTTTCTTGAATCTTTAGTTGTGAAATAAACAAATCATCAACAACTAAGTTGTTAGGCTTCATCCCAAGATCACTCTTAAATATATATATATATATATATATATATATATATATATATATATATATATATATATATATATATAAAAACACGATTACCGCTAGCGATCCTTTGCAGGTTGCCCGACCTGATGCAACCGGTTTTCTCTGTTTGCCCTTGGTGATCCTTCCCGGTAGTAGGGTGGTTTGCCCATGAGAGTATATACGGTATGAAGAGTTTTAAAGATTTTGAAGGATTTCTGTAGGTGGTACTTGATTGTTATTAATAATTTATTAAATCTCATTAACATAACAAGAGTCGAAGGGACAAGGAATGTGGAACATGTAAAATGGAGCAAAGTAAGGAGTAAAGAGGAGATTAAGGGAACATGGAACAAGAACTGGGAATTGGGCATGGAGAATGGGAACAAAAGCAAATAATGAGAACCATGAATGTATGATAGGAACTGGGAACAAATTATGGAAATCGGGAACAAATGATGAAACCAAGAAGGGAAATTGGGGGATGGCCGGATGGGGGAGCCGGAATCGGGAACAAAGGATGGAAACCGCGAATGGGAAATTAGAGGTTGGGAGTGATTAGTAAAGAAAAAGAGAATGGGGAACCAGAATAGAACAGAGGATAGCTGGGAAGTAGGGATCCATGGAATGAAGGATATCCTAAAATTCTTATAAAGCAAGGAGATACAATCAACGAGAGAATCAAGGATAGGGGTCAGTTCTTGAAGAGCACCAAATAAAAAGCTCATCTATCGGGATGAGGGGGAGAAATTAATCAAAGACATGCATGGTCATGGCCATTATCAGTTGGTCATGTATACACGACATAAAGAGTAAGTGTTCTAAAGATTTTGAAGAGTTCTCTAAATGGTATGTGGTTGTTATTAAGAGTTTATTAGATCCCAATAATAAAAATACAAGGAGCTAAAGAGACAAGAAATATGGAACATAAAAATGGAAGCAAAGAAAGAGTCACTTGAGGGGAGATCAAGGGAACATCCGAGGGGAACCAGGAATCGAGATTAAAGGATAAGAATTACGAAAGGAGGATGAGAACTACTAACAAATAATGAGAACCAAGAACGAATGATGGGAACTACATACAAATGATGGAAACTAGGAACAAATGACGGAAACCAAAAAGGAAAGTTGTTGAAACACAAAAGAAATGATGAGAACGGGGAACGGGCCAAAGCATGGGTAACCCAGAAAAAGGGAACATAGGACATGCTATAAATCTTACAAAGTAGGAAGACCATTTACAAGGGAACCGAGGATAGGGTGTAGTTTTTGAAGAGCACCAAATAAAGTGCTTACCCATGGAGAAAGTTTCCTAATAGTCAATACTAGATTCAGAGTTGCAGGGATGGGGAAAGAGTAGCTCCGCGTTTCATGGTGAAGAGAGGAGGAGAGAGGGTGTGTTAGTCTCTGGACGCACACCCTTGTGTTTGACATGAAAACTTTGTAAATGTAAGTGGAGAAGAGGTTGGCATGCTGGGATGCAGTTGCACACACACGGAGGCTTGGAAACCTACAAAAACTTACAGATCTCGCACTAGTGAAGTCAGCACCCTTACACAAACTTTCAGATCTAGATCTAGATTTACAATTTCCAAGCTTGGTCTGGGATGAGTGTTGCATCCATATGTTGGCAGATCTGGTTGTATGAGCTGGACATACGAACTGACCGCGTGTGTGCGACACAAACCTCAAAACTCCACATACAAGATCAAACGATCTAAGTCAACACCCCCTCCATTCTCTCTCATCAGAGACAAGGACAACACATTGCAATGACTTCATCAACTAGAAGCAGCAGAAGAGATTTTCACAGGCTTGATTTCCTTAACCCTGTTTTTTACACCAATCTCCTATTCTTTCGTTTTTGCTAGGCTTTACAATATACTATACACTCTCTCGCTCATAATAACATTGAGCATATAGGGATAGTTTTGCCTAACCATATGCATGAAGGTGGTACATTTTTCTGTAAACTAGGACATGTGACAATATTAAAGAGCAGACAGAAGATCCGCAGAAGAGAGGCACCATCACACTCACGATGCTATCCAAACAAAGTTTCAGCCCATGGAGGCTTTAGCGCTCCGCATTTAAACCGCATTCATCAAGGCAATCCGAGGAGTCGGCGAATACACCTACGCATGTAAAAGACAAAGTCGATCGAAGTTGAGAACTCGAAACATCATCTCGCTACGAGGAACCAAGGAACAAGAGGATTCAAAGTATGACTTGCAACGTCAAGTCTGGGAGAACGATGCTAGCTTGTGCGAGCGGTCACGAAAGATCGGGAGTCGAGAAGTCAAAACCAAACCAAATACTCAGAAATCGATGAAGACGACGACTCAAGTATCACCGCAACGCAAAGTCCGGGAGAACGATGCTAGCCTGTGCGGCGGTCAGCGTAAGATCGAGCTTGGAAGTCAAAAGACGAGAATTCAGTATCGCCCGCAACGTCAAATGGGAGAACGACCTAGCATGTTCGAGCGATGTAGTAGACCTGCGAGAATCACTTGAGGCGCCAATCGAAGAGGACCCGAGGTGGTTCGAGAAGAAGGAGAGCAAGCGAGAGAAGACAAATGACACACTGCAGTCCAGGGATAAGCTACCTCAACGGATCTCAGGTAAGTTGCCTAAACCCTAATCTCAAGAATCTCAGAAATATGAGACTAATTTTGGCATCCGGTATTACAAGATCAGATCACAACCACTCGCAGATGAAAATTGGAGCAAACCCTAGAAAAGTTAATAACGGTAAACGAAATCGAACAATGGACGATCCGAATTTGATCAGAATGAATGTCAGTCCGACGAAGAGTAGTATAAATCATGATACCAAGACTAGAATGCCCTCTCAAATCATTATAGCAACGCTCGAGAAAGCTCATTGCCTCCTGTATCTCGATCGTCAGCCAGCTTATAGGTGCGAACTGATTTTTCTTGAATTTGTGAACTTGAAATGTTTTGCTGCAATCTGTACCTTGTTGCCTAGTATTAGCATGATAGAGTTCAAAGTTAAAGGTAGTAGGTATGTGCAAGAGGCGTTGTTGATAGGAAGTACTCGGATTGGAAAATGTGCTGGAAAACTTGTTGCGCTGTATGAAATGAATGTGACAGATCTGAACTTTGCGAATCCAGTTTTGTTGTTAGAACCGTCCCCCGTGGCGAGAGGAATCAAAGGACGACGGATCGATTCGAGAGGACGACCAGATCAGTTCCTCCCGCTGTCCCGTGACGAGAGGAATCAAAGGACGACCGGATCAGTTCAGAGAAGACGACCAGATCAGTTCCTGCCGCCTGTAGTAGAGAAGGTTTTGTCGTATCCGTCGGCGCTGCCAAGAGTTGAAGTAACGACGTTGCAGCACCCCACAAATCTTTGAAGGAGCGAGTACCAGGAAGTCTTGCTCGATCACCAGAAAAAGCGGAAGAAAACCCCGATCTGCGAAATGGACTGTGGTTTTGAAAGATCGATAATCGACAAGAATCGAACAAAGATCGAACCAAATAAAAAAACATTGGTGTAATCAAATACTTGCCGTCCCCAATCGCCAACTCGATTCAAAGAACTTCAGTACTATTATTTCGAACTTTGTACTCTTTATTGTTCTTCATTATAGTATGCACGTTTACCATTGTAGCAATGTAAATAGAACATATAGAGATAATCACGTGAACTACACTAAAACCAAAGTCTCACATAAAATGCATGTTTGTATGTCTAGAATAGAAGGTATTTCATGTTGTAGTGGTAAAGAATGTCTTTCTTATTTTGAAAGAAGACTTTCCACCACAGTTATTATATTGAAACAAACCCTCATGCGATGGTGTCTCTATGTGGATGATTATCCTAGTAAAGAAGATAGGTCTGCATGGGCTTGGAAAATTGAGGAAAGACCATTAAAAGTACATAAGAGAATGGGAATGATTGGACATGATAAATTGCAAAGGTTGCATGTAATGCACAAAAACCTTAGAATATGTAGATGTTTAAGTAGGTCAATGATTGCATTGCCTTATAATTTGAAATGCTCTCTCAAAACCCATTCACATAGGCCCTCAAATTAAATTGGGGAAGTGAATGGAAGAGAGGTAAAGAGAGCAAACCTCTACAAACCTTACGAAACATTGTTTATATTTTCAGATGGCATCTACAAGTTCCTCAAACCCCAAAGATGTTGGTATGGAAGAGGTGAGTGCTTCACAAAAGAGATTAAGTGCAATGAACGAAACGTCAAGCCAAAAGAAGGCTAAGGGAAAGGAGCATATTGCACCACGTCCTCCCTTTTGGCTTGGGTTTCAAGCACTAAATTGGACCAATCGCAAAAAGAATTTACCAAATGATAGATTTGTAAGTGTGCATGAGTTAATGAAAAGTGGCATGGAACATGAGGAGGCAAAGGAAACCCTAAACGCCACCCCTTCTTTTCCTTGGGTTATTCAACAAGAATGGCCCTACAAAAGGGAGGATGGGGTGGAAGGCCAACACTTCAACCTCACTCAAATCCCGTTTGATGTTGAGGTTGACGACCAAGGGTTTTCATTTGACTACCACATAGCCATCCATTTTGAAATAGAAGAGAACAGATGGGCAAGAGACTTGATATTGGAGAAAACAAAAGAAAGACTAAAAAAGATGAAGATAGAAGTTGGAGAAGAAATCAGTGAAAACATAGCAATTTTTTGTTTTCACAAGTCTACGACTTGGAATGGCCTAATTAAAATTCATTTGAAAGAGCCCCATAAGGATGGAAAGGCACTCCTCCAAGGAACGAGAGCGTTCATCCTTACTATGGATGATAACGTCTCGAGGAGGGGTAAAGTGTGCAAGTCGTATGACGCACTTGCACTCAATAACCTCCTTTCAGCAAAGATTTCAAGCGAAAACCTTAGGGGCAAAGAATGGTTTGATGTTTTAGAGGAAACCATGGCGGAAGGGTTTTATAGAGGTCATGAGTATGAGATAACTAATGTCCAAAAGAAAAAAGAATTTAACTTTGCGTGGGTTGTTGCCACATCACCGGGAACAATGTAACAAGATCATAAAATACAAAGTCACGGTTGATAATGAAATCCTAGAGGCAAAAGTTTCAATGAAAGAGAAGCTAACGGACAAAGAGAAAGCCCAAAAGAATGCACTCATCCTCATAGTCAAAAATCTCAACAAAGTCAAAAGTACTCAAGAAATTGAGTATGAGATTAAAAACATATGGGCGAGAAAAATGTTGTCAATGTGTTTTTCCGACTTGAGGGTAAAAAGCATGTGGGAAGTTGTAACGTCCGATGTCTAAATCCATTGTTTATAAGAAACACTTAAAAAAAAGAATGTAAAAATGTTGGGTAAATATGTGGAATTTACCCCTCACCCTAAGAGTCTTGATGGAATTAATGCACCATCTCAAGAGGAACTTACATCTTTGGGGTTTTCGGATGTCAACACGGCATTAGCAAACACGGTCGAAGCCATGGAAAATGCTCCACACAAGGGCTATTCAAAACAAGAGCTTGAGAAACTCATGAAAGATGCGGTCAAAGAAGGCAATAACGAGATACGAAGAGAGATTGGAACCATGAAGGAGTCAATGATCAAGGAAGCAAAAGAGTATGTGGACACATCTTCAAAGAAGTTGAACACACAAACTAGCTCTACTCAAACAACAATTAGCAGCTACAATGCAATGCATAGATAGTGTAGGGGAAAGATCAGATATTTTGGCGATCGAAGGAAACATGGACACGTCAAACTAGCTTTGACAAATAACGCAGCGGTAAGATACAAGTTTTTATTGTTGGTATATTTTTATACTAATAACAAACACGAAAAAAACAATAAGGTATTACTAAATACCACCAACTTGAAGAAATTAATGAACTCCAAATATAAAACAAAGGAAAGAAAGAACTTAAATAAGAATAAAAAGATAAAAATAAATAAAATAGAAATAAAGATAGTTAAAATAAAAATAAAAATAGAATATACAACAACAAAAGAAAAAATAAACAAGAATAGGATAAATCAAACACAAGTAAATGAAAGCATAATTAAGATAAGTAAAAGTAAATACAAAATTAAAATAAACAAGAAGGTAAAAAAAGTAAAAGCAAAGGGGAAAAAATTGAATATAAAGAAAATAAAAGTGAAAATAAAAGAAAAGAAAATAAAATTTAAAAAAATAAAAGTTAAGAAAATAAAAGTGAAACTAAAAGTAAAGAAAGTAAAAGTGGAACTAAAAGGAATAAAAATAAAAATAAATAAGTATAACATTAAAATAAAAATATATGCACTCAAAGTAAAATTAATTAAAAATACAATAAACGGAAAGAATAAGGAATTTAAAGTAAAAGTAAATAGAAATACCGTAAAAGAAAAAATAAATAAACCAAAAACAAATGTATATAGAGAATCATTATGGAAAAAACAGAATTGGAAGAAGATAATGTACAAGATAAAAGACATCTATAAATACAAAGAGAATAGGAATAATGGGAAAGGAAAAAGTAGAAGTAAGAGCTCTGATTTAAAAAGGAAAAACGAAAGTATGAAGATAAATATAAGAGGGAATGGCTTGAGAACGTCATTTTGTAAAAATAGAACAAAGATGGAAAAAAATAGGAAAATAACAATAAAAATAAAAATCAGAAAAGAAATAAAATTACCAAATACAAAAATAAAATATAATAAATTTGATGAGATAAAAAGCTATAAGAATAAAGCCTTAAAAAGTCAAAAATAAAAAAATATGACGGCTAGGAAAGAGAATAAAAAGAGGGTAATATACACAAGAAAGAATAATTTCAAAAGAAGATCAAAGAAAGAAAAAACAATAATATCTAAAAATAGAAAAACAATGGGAAGTAAAAATAGATATAGATACAAATTACTATGGAGAAGAGAAATTGAAAGCAAAAACCAACAAAAGATAAGGAATGATAAAACGACTAAAAATAGAAAAATCAAGGAGAGTGGAAAGACATATAATAAATTAAAATTAAGAAAGGAGATATATAAAAATATGATAAAGATAGTTAAATTAAGAATATTGAAGGTTTCAATTAAAGTAAGCAATACTAAAAATAATGTGTTCAAATCAGGGCGGAAAAATAATAACAAAATAGTGGATGGAGTAGGAAATCATTACCAAAGAAATAATAAAAATAAAAATGTACCGAAAGGCAATATCTCTAAAAATAGAATATCATTTTCAGTGGACCCAAAATTAAGAGATGAAAAAATAATCAATTTAATAATGAGTAACACGAATTCTAAATTAAAATCACGCAAAAGAGAATCCAAGATTATAATAGTAAATACTATAAATAGAAGTTGGAATACAAAGAGACTTAAAATAAAAGATAATAGTAGTATTTATCGTGATATATGTGAAAAAGAGAAAAGTAAACAATTAAGTAATGGAATTACAATTTCCCTAGAAATATATAGGAAGAATTTGGAAGCAGGGAGAGTTGGCTGGCCGGCTGGAAGCCCGCTGCAGGCGCCAAAAATAGACTTACTAAAAATAGAAATACTAATAGACTTACTAAAAATAGAAATACTAATAAAAGTAAGTAAAAATACAAATATTTTTAAATTAATTATCAATCTATTTTTAGAAAAAATATTTTTAGAAGACATATTTTTAGAAGACCTATTTTTAGAAAACCTGTTTTTAGATAACCTATTTTTTTAATTAATATATATTTCTTGGCCAAAACCAAATTTGATAAAAAGACTATTTTTAACACTACCTCAATGAGTGTATCCAAGAGAACTTTCAACACATATTATTACAAATATAATGATATGCATCATCTAATCAAATGTGGGGATATTGAAACCAACCCTGGCCCTATGCCAGATGTGTTTGAAAAACACCCCAAACATACAAACCGCACACAAAACACGTTAAACATGAAAATGCGAGCTCGGCCTCCCGGCCTCACCTATAAACCAAATCTAAAAACAACATACAAAACCCACACACGCACCATTACACCCAAGTTAGAGACACAAAAAGCTCAACTTATGGGGCTTCTAAAACTAAACCAAATTAACAGAAACAAACCAAAATACCTCGTCACAAGAGAACATCTACACTACATAAAATACCATAAAATATCCATAAGTAAACAAACAAACCACACACACAATTCTAACCAAATAAAAAACCAAGTTCGGCCTCCCACCTCGCCTATAAACTAAAAACAATATACAAAATCCAAATACACACCATTACATCCACACCGATAATTTGGCCTCAAAACTAAATAAACCCAACAAAAAACAAAAACATTCCATTACTGAACAACAACTACATCACTCAAAACATACTAAAATATCCAACCTCAAAACAACAAACGCTACGCAATACACTATACATACAAACAAACAAACCCGACCTCTCCAACTCACCTACAAATCAATAACTCAAAAACATACAAAACACACACAAACAACACTATATCTACAAAAGTACCAAAATCAACAAACCACACTACTAAAAATTACCAATACACATACAACGACAAATATCATTTAACACGATGCGGTGATATCGAAACTAACCCAGGGCCCATGCCAAATATGCTTAAAACACACCCATCCGTCCACAAACGTAGATGCAAAAACTACTTTATACCATGCACAATTAGTCTACATCCTGAATACCAACATCTATCAACACAATTCGCGCCATGTCTCATAAATACTCACCCACAACATCCAGAAGCACAAATAAAATACCCATATCTTACAAATTACATCCAGGAAAACTACCATCACCCAGCACCTCGCATATTATACGCTCTTATCACAACAATAAATCCATCACCGTAAACATGCAAATCGAATCCTTGAACACCCCACAAATCCTAATTGGACTACTATATTACTGAACAAAATGGCCACACTTCAAAACCCACCAGAAAGACATCTTAACAACCCACACCCATATACACAATTCAAAAACATAAATTGTAACCTAATAAACCCCCCCAATACCATACACAAACAATTATACGAATTCATTCAACAAAACAACACACCACCCAATCAAGAACAACTAAAAAACAAATTCCCATTTCTACCCGAGAACCTACTTACAGAAGCCCTAAAATTCAACGAACCTCTTCCTGAATACTCCCATCCCCCTCGAGCACCGGATGTACCCCCCCCACAAAATACAATACCAATCACCACAAACCATAAAACACATATAGTCACATGGAATGCCTCATCGCTCAACACCGCCCTCCCAAATCTACATGAATTAATCACTAACACTCCAACAAGCCCTGCAATCATCGCAATACAAGAAACTAAACTAACTGCCACAAAATCTACCAAATACCTTCAAAACCTATTTCCAAATCACAAAATGATCTTCAACAACACACACGCACTAACGCGATGCATGCAACAACGAATGGAATATACACCTACAAGAGGAGGCCTTTTGTTATTTATAAACAACAAATACACATACCCAGGTAATGTTACCAAAATCCCAACCCCCGCCGCAATATCACCATATTTACAAATCATAGAAATAAAAAACGAACCCCTACAACCTTGGTTACTTATACACATGTACATGCCGTCACATCCAGAAGACACCCCTTACTTAGAAATAATACAACTACAAATAACACAACAAATTACAGCACACCCTAACCACATTCAAATATTATGTGGGGATTTTAATAGAGACATAGCTCTCATAGGTCGTCGACACGAATTAGACACAACTCCACCGCAATTAGAAGACAAGGATTGGCGAGCATTCACAAATTCCCTACAACTAACATATATACCAACAAACACTGTATATTCGAGACAAGGAGGACAAAATTATAGTGAAACCAGCCTAATAGATGGATTTTTCATAAATACCCCCAATAACAATTTATATACATCGCTAACTATTACAGAACATAACCTCAACTCAGATCATTCTCCAATTACTCTTCAAATACCTCCAAACACACCGCTCAAAGACCCCCACAAGAACCAACATCTAAACCAATAAGACTTTTAAATCCTATTCCACAAGAAAGCCTTGATAAATTCAAAACAATATTCTATGAAGACAACTCAAACGAAATCAATGACCTCACCTCTCTTCTCTCAAACACTCAATTAACAAATACACAATGGCAAACGGCATGCGAAAAACTAAACCACTTAATTCAAAAAACATCCAAGTTAATTGAAAACACTTGCAGCGCACCACCCTTGCCTACACTAACACCACGCACATCTGAACAAGGAGGATTTCTACCAAGAAAACTCCAAAAACAATGGAAAAAACACCTATCTACATACCATCTAATTCGCAAGGCTATATACAGTACAAAAAACACCCCCAATTGGCGGCAACACCCCATAATAGAAGAACTAAGCAAACATACACACATAGACATTCCACCACCTCCACTACAAACCAACAATCCACAAGAATGGATCCAAACCCTAGCAGAAATAGCAAAATCATCAAAAAACAAGCACAAAAATCACTACGAAATTCACCCAAGCATGCATTAAAAAAGCCATCACGAAATATAGGCAGTTATACGACAAAAATCCAAAAAAAATAAACAAAAAAGTCTTTAGATATCAAGATACTCCACCACTTGACTGCATCATAGATAGATATAACAACCTCTTAACCAACCCGAAAGACATCGCAATTGAAATACACACACAACAATCACAAACTAATAGGCCCACAAATCCCAACATGTTATCACCAACCCCAACACCCAACACTATGCACATGTAGCGTGAGACAATACCCATGGCACGATTTAGACGGCTTTGTAATAGACAAAAGAGGTAATCCACAAACCCCCTTACATAAATACTTCAACGATGAAATATATGGCCAATGTTTAAAACAACTATCCAATAATAAAGCACCAGGACCGGATAGAATCCCTAACTCCATTCTAAAAAACATGCCCGACAACTTTCATAAACTACTATCCATGTTTTTTCACCACTGCTACAAACAAGGTCAAATACCAGCATCATGGAAACTAAGCCTAACCATACTACTATACAAAAAGGGCGATCCAGCAGTACTACCAAACCACAGGCCTATAGCGCTAGCCAATACAATCTACAAACTCTTCACGAGTACTCTCACACTTATACTTTCAACATACGGCGAACATCACCAAATACTACATGACAGCCAAGAAGGCTTCCGAGCAGAAAGAAGCACAGCCAGACAAATACAACTCATCACTGCAGCATTAGAGGACACAAAACTCACAAATCAAGACATCTATATACTATATATAGATTTTAAAAATGCATTCGGTTCCCTAGACCATGCTCGACTACTCGCAGTAATGAAAGACCTTGGTTACCCTTTAGACGCAGTTACGCTAATTGGTAACATATACGCAAACTCTTCCACAATATTCACAGGCGAATATTTTGGCAAGACAGAACCAATTCCAATACAAAGAGGAACCATTCAAGGCGACACATTAAGCCCCTACCTATTTCTCATATTTCTAGAACCACTACTAAGATGGCTACAAAGAGGGAATAATGGCTATACATTTGGTACATCGAAAATAAACATTACAATTTCTTTGATACGCAGACGATTTAGCAGACTTGCAAACACCCTCCAATCCATACAAACTCAAATATACAAAATAGATAAATTTTGTGAATGGGCGATATGGACCTCAGTAAATAAAAAAATGTGCTATTACAGTCATCCAAATAAATCCAAAATAAAGCCTGATAAATTCAAGGAAAAAATAGAGCAACACCACATCACCTATAGAAACCAACCAATTCCTATCCTTCACCAAAACGAACCTTATGTCTACCTTGGTATCCACATGGTACCCTCTCTAAAATGGAAAATCCAAACACACATCGCGACAAACAAACTCACCGACCAATGTAAACAACTCGCAAAATGCCCCGCAACAATCAAACAAAAAATCAACATGGTTGATACGAATCATCGAGAGCGGGGATCGCATATAGCTTCTATGCGATCCCCATTCTCACTTTCAACCATCAAAAACTTGACAAAAAAATTATAGGAATCCAAAAACAATTTGTGGCCTTCCAAAATGCACAAATGACGTGATTACCCAACTTCCCCACAAACTCTTTGGTCTTCAAGCATTCTCACTAAAAACGCATATCTAAGATGTATCGGCGAACAACTTAGAAATGCACTTAACGATCAAGGAAGACTAGGCAATATTTACAAAGGCCTTATTCAACACATAACTTCCAAACACGGTGGCGCAGAAAACATCCCCAGATTAAAAGCCTCTGACTGTATACTCTCCCATATCAAGAACACTACTTCTTCTCAAACAAGATGGAGGTATACATCTAAAAAGTACTAATGATGACTTCCAATTACACAAAACCGAACTGGAACGAGTGGTTAGAACAAGCCACAACCGAACTTCCTCACCTCAACCCGAACTATCAATCAAGCTCTTACACAAGCTTCTAATACACAATATCTACAAAATCAAACACATCTCTCTCCCAAACCGTACGAACCTCATGTCACCAACCGACTTTGCAACCTACTATAAAACACCAACTAAACTTGAGAAAAGTGCGCTAGAAATAGCTGAAAAACTATTTTGCCAAACTAAATGCAACCCAAATTGCCCTAACACCGCACCCAACACCCACCCACCGCCCGCACACTCAAACCAAGATACATCTTAGACAATTTTGACTTACTCCCAAGACATTTAAACACCCGACCACAACCTACTACCCACCAAGATACTCACCAAATAAGCCCACCACCTAACATTAAAAACAACCCTCTTGAATATCCCATAACTACAATATTAAATCACAAAACAAGAACTACAAAAAAGAAAAATACAAAATACCTAATACCCACAACACATACCTATGCAAATGGCACCACAATAACACCACATACCATAAATGGCTCCAACAGAGAGACCTATTTCCCTAAATTATCCAACGGTCATTTCACACAATATTCAACTACTTAAGGATTACTACACTAAATCACAACATGATCACTATCGAAACTTGATCAACACTCACTTCATACAAGCACAACTCAAGGACACCAGGTTCATACCACCACCATCAATTACTCCACTTACGCAAATACACTTTGCGAGAATGTAATCCGAAAAGAGACATTATTACTAACAAAACCACCATACAAATAAATAACGAATCAGCTCACCTATACGAAGACAATGGCCGATACCTCACCACCATACCCATAAACAGATTACAGTGGCTATGGCAACAATTTAATAAATACTCAAACAACGCACACGGGCTAATGCCATACACACAAACATTCGAAACAGAAATAATATGGCTATATCTAAGATATAAAGCTCAATCCTCCAAAAAAACCCGAAACTAACACCCCACCACACCCTTCCAACAAACATTCTCGATCATATCACGACTAACCTCCAAATCAATCACTCATATTTTTCATCACCAATTACATGCTCCACCAAAATAACAAAATATTTCTCCCCTTTCTCCCGAGACAAAATCTTTGGATCTCGTGGCAACGCTTTTGAATATAAATGGACGGGCATAGGGTATGCCCATACCCATAATCCTAAACAACCCAACAAGCCATCCATCAAGCGAGATTAGCGGCCAAACACGACCCAAATACAATCACCATAATAGTCACCCCGACCCAAACTGGTACCAAAACCCAACCCCGTATATTGGACCTTTCCGGATACACATATAATAACCCACCGCACCGACTCCATCACATACGAAATCCCAAAGACCCCCACAAAAATACAAACCAACAACCGAACCACTTGCAATATCCATCATGTGCATACACCATCAAAACAATCACGTTGGTACATTAGAACAAATTAACAACATTAAAAATGCAATTGAGGCCATGGCAATCCCGCACTACTATATACAACAAGCTCCACCAACCCCATACAACACTATCGTCAATAAAAATAAAAGATGGAATAAAATTTTATACCCCTCATATACAAACTCAAACTCCGAACCCACATGTATACCCCCTCTACCAACGTTCGAAATCAACCCTACTCTAAAATTCCAACCGCAATACAACTACTATACGGACGGCTCTTTCATTCCACCTAAAGAAGCCGAGGATGGACATTGGAAAAAAGAAAAAGCTGGATACGGCATCTACAATCCCACAAAACCTGACATGCAAATATCAGAAAGACTTCCTGGCCTTCAAACATGCTTTCGTGCCGAATTAATGGCTATACATACAACCCTACACTTAATCAACACCAAATACCCAAATGAACCGGCCTATATCTTCACGGATTGCATAAACTGCCTATATAATCTAAATACTCACATACTACACCCATCCACACAACACAACCATCCTGACAAAACCATCCTAACAGAAATGGTTGAGATATTACAAAACCGTACTCAGCCTACTATATTCCACAAAGTTAAAGCGCATATTAACATCACTGGCAACGAGGAAGCGGACAAACTTGCGAAAAGTCGGGCGCCACCAAACGATATACGGTAGCCACAAAACCCCACGAATTCGCACACACCACACCATTCTACTACCAGAAATATAAATGGCCAGGACCCCGAACTCGCCCAGACAAGGGCCCGGTCAGATGCCTTCAAACATATATATACAAACAAGACTACGACAACAACCTTATAATACTCGCCGACCAATTCCCCAACATCAACAAATGGACAACAAACCCGGATATTGACAATGAACTATCAAATGCATACTGGCTAAACCCCATAATTACGGACTCCCAAAAAACAATTATTCTAAAGCTACGCACCGGCCAATACATGGGGAACGCAAGGAAACAACTATTCTTTGGTAGAGAACGATTCCCATCAATAACTTGCTCTATATGTAACTCCATGGACGCCGACACATGGTTACACGCACTACTCAAATGTAGTCACCACCACATACACGCCATTAGAATCAAGAGACATAACAAAGCCGTATGGGAACTAAGAAAATTAATTCTCTCATCACAAAAATCACGTTGCTATATCCTCATGAACGCAGCACATTTAATAACAACCCCCAAGAAAATACGGTCCCTCCATGGCTATTACAATGCGAATGTACACAACAAAGATGTCATTGCAACGCTAGATTCAAACCAGATGTATGTACTGCGTTAAGGGTCTACCACACAAAAACGACCCACCACCACACCCAACAGACAACCTCACACTTCAATTTATAGAATTCACATACTGTAACGATAGATTCTCTCAAGAAACAATTAATAACAAAACCGACAAATATCAACCACTTCTTGATAAACTCCGTAACCTAGGATGGAAAGTAGACCCCCTCATAGTCATCACAAAGGGGTGCTAGAGGCACAACACACAAACCATCAATGAAACTTCTTGCGAAAAAATTTAACTTATCAGAAACATGCATAAAACACACATTCCATGAAATAAATACCATCGCCATTCAACACGCCGGATCAATTATTTTACACAAAAGGAAAATTGAGAATAACCAAACAATCCCCACAATAATGTAACAATAAAAGGAGGAGGGCGTGAGAAATGGCGTAAACCACTTCCCACAAGAATAGTCACACTTGTCTCAGAGGTAGATGGGACGGGGCCAATTGATTGGTACAAATTTCCTGCCTATGTATAACACACTAGCAGCACCAAGCCATGTATATCACATTAAACGCTCAAACGGATCCACCGAGTATCGAACCCGGACCGCTTATTTGTGACTCAAACATCCCTACCAATCAACCAGGAATCATGGCTTGGCGACCATACCCACGATAAAGCACAAAATATAACCTTACACAAACCTTAGAAAGATAATATTGACTATTTCTTGGTTACTTTTGTTTCTCTTGGCTACTATAGTGTCTAATCTCGAAAGGGGTGAGTAGTCTTGTACCAGAGTCCTCTTGTCCGGTGGGCATTAGGACACTGGCTTGACGAACAGACACTCTAATCACGCCGGCCCTGAAAAAGGACTGGAGTTTTTATCTATCTATCTATCTGCTTACCCATGGGACGAGGGGAACTTACTCACCAATTAATTGATACTATTTTTATTTTATTTTTTGTCCAAAGGACATCGGTATATAGAAGTCCTAACCTATATCCTTCGGACTAGGACATCAAAAAGGGCCGATCATTATTTTTTTTTTTTTACAACACGTAAAAAACTAAAAATTTAAACTCAGGTATAAAAAGAAATACGTAGTTGGAGGATTCTCAATAGGGTATAATTATTTTTTATACCTAGGTTTGGATTTTTTACATGTTTTCATAAATTTCGATCTTACCTTTTTGATGTCTGTGTCCGGAGGACACGGGTTAGGACTTGTATATATGTATATGTATATATATATATATATATATATATATCGTGATCCATATAATAAGCTTCCAACTGCAAAACATGCCCCCATGTTTCAAAACCCCAAAACATAAGTTGTGTACACTTAAATGCATGCCATATTTGGTTCATTGGACAATAGAGAGCAACTCTTTGTAAAGAATTTCAAGCTCTTAAAAAGATCATACTCAAAGATTAATAACGTAAATTTTCATGCAACTATACACATTTCTATGTTCCCTCGTTCCCAACTTTCCACGTCCCTAGCTTTCTATATTTCCAACTTTCAACATCTTAGGCTTTCTTCGTTCCAACATTGTCATGATTTGATCCTTTGCACGTTCCCTCTTTTCTCCTTTTCCATGTCCTTTGGTTTTTTAGAACATTTTAATGCAATTATCAAATACATAATTTTAACCCCTAAACGCCCGAGCCTATTTTTAGCAAAAATGCACATTTCCATAGAAATCGTCATAGATGAAAATCAAGAGAAGCTATTAAGATCTCAACCGAACAAACTTGTAATAGACTTATCGAAGATCATGTCGACCAAAATTTGAGTCCTGAGGCCTTATGGATTGGGAGATCATAACATATTAATATCAAAAACAAACTGCAAAATTTCATCATTTTCACTTTGAAGTGGAAATGCTACCAATATACCTATTGCAATGAAAAAATCACCAACTAGAAAGATGTTCACCTTCATCTTAATAAGTTCTTTACCCAACAAAAATTCATCAAAAAAAATTCTTGGCTCAAATAAAAGCCATACAATGGTAAAAACTACCGAACATTTTACAAAGGAAAAATAGTCCAAAACTAGACCCTTTGCATTCAATTTCATGCCTTATCTTCAAAACATCTTCGATCTTGTCAAGGTTTCTACCACTTAGACTAGACTCTAATTGGAGGCCATCCCAAAAAATTAAGTTGAAATCCAACAGTGGATGAGGGAGATATAGTTCCTCAAATATCATCCATTTTCTCACTTATTCTGTTGACAAAACATCATTGCAAATCCAATAGCAAAATCATTTGGATCAAAAAACTTCTCACTACAAAGTTGTTAAGAATCACCTTAAGATCATGACCATGAAAAAAAAAATCATGAAAAACTATTTTTAATTTCACATAATTGGCTTGCAATGGTAATACATGCCCCATGCTTGGAAACCCAAAAACAAGAGTTGTCTTCATTAAGGTGCATTCCATTAATTCATACTTTATTTTATGGGCTTGAAAATTTTACAAAACAAACTAGACTTGATTTGAAACCTAATCCAAGTGATTTCATCCAGAATGGACCTCGGATGAAGAAGATATGGCTCTTCAAAGTTTCTGATGTACATCCAAAATGTCGTTTTTCGACATCGTGGGCGTTTAAGGGTTAAGTATATGGTACATCATAAACTATATATCTAGCATATAAGACATGAGCTTGTATAGAAATGCATTTTATATCAACATGCAAATTTAGAAAACATGATATTTAAATTCCAATAAAACATCCAATTCGGATTGAACTTTATGTTGATGTCATGGTAGAAGAGATAACTTGTGCTATATAGATACCCAAGATATCTTATGCTACATAATACTACAAAGTTAGGTACCTATCATATGGAAGGGTGACATCTTACTATGTTTCTCTAGTGAAAAATATACGTTTTCAAAAAATATAACATAAATTATTCTTAAAAATTGATAGTGTTCACCATTCTAGAAAGGTTGCATAAGTGGAATAAATGCCTAAGACTGCTTTATATATGATGTGTTTATTATGACACAAATTTTTATATTTCGATTATATCTTATATACAAACATAATCATTTATCATAATTTTCAAATATAAAAATATAATCATTTACCATAAATTTCAAAATTTCCCAATTTTTACCAATGTGGTAGACTTAAGTACTGCTTATTACACTAGTAGAAAGTTGTGAATAGTAAAGTTTTTATAGCTATTATTTCGATGCTACAAAAAATATAATCTAAATTGATGTTTTTTTTTTGCTATTACAAAGATGTCATGATGGAAGTTTTTAAACGCCAACATCAACTGGCCTATTTTTGTGCATGCAAGGGTCATGGTTTCTCATAAGAAATAAGATACGAAGAAAAACTTTACATTAAAAGGTATATTTTTAAGATATTTTAATTTAACTTACACTAATTTTTTAAATTATAATTTAATTAGTAAAAATAACCATAATCATAAAATTAAAAAATAAATGCTTATTATGGAGGGCATAGATTGGTTATGGGATAGTGTGTTTTTTCTAAATAACTCTTATCACATGTTTACCTACTTGTGAACAAGAATTTTGCAATTAAGTAAAGATACCAAGCTTGCATGCTAGAGAGATATAAGTAATTGTGTCTATTTTTGATAATGTTATGCTCAGTTATATATTTATTTGTAGTTCTTAATTGAACATATTTCTATCGATTCTGTTTATTCATTGAATAACTTCATCATAAACAACGTTATGCATGATTTTCTCAGATTTGTTGCACTCTTGGTCATGGTCACTCCGCTATGTTGCACTCTAGGTCACTCCGCTATGTTGCACTCTAGGTCACTCCGCTATGTTGCACTCTAGGTCACTCCGCTATGTTGCACTCTAGGTCACTCCGCTATGTTGTACTTCTGGTCACTCCGCTATGTTGCACTCTTGGTCACTCCACCATGTTGTACTCCTGGTCACTCCGCTATGTTGCACTCTTGGTTACTACGCCATGTTGCACTCTTGGTCATTTTGTCATGTATGCCATATATAAAATCACATTATAGGAGGACATAGATCTATCCTGACATTAAAACAAAACCTAGATGAAACCCCTGACATGCTACAACAAGTTGATATCTCCAAGCGCTAGAAGCCACTTCGCTTTAACTTGTAGTCGAGCCACCACAACAAGCACGTTCATTTTATAATTTGCACATTTGCACATGGTTTGATGTGACTTGTTAATCAAGATTGCAACTATTTTGGGATGTAAGACTTTATTAATTGTATATGGATAAAATCTATTGGAAACTGCGGAACATGATATAAACGATCTTACTAAATAATAAGTTCTTATGATTAGTACCACACCAATAGAAACAATGTTCTATATTTAATTTAAAATGAATTCTTTAATCTTATGATAATAAAAGAGTGCATATTTAAATCAAAGTCCAATATCAATTATTGTAATTGTCTTTTCCTCACATTTCTACTAGTGTAATAGATTTTACCTAGTGCTTATCACACAAGTAGGTATTTTAGAAAAATTGACGATTTAACCCCTAAACGTCCTTGTGGTCGTTTTGATACATTTTTGACATCCATCCGAAACTTTGAAGAGCCATAACTTCTTCATCCAAAGTCCGTTTTTGACGAAATCACTTGGGTTTGGTTCCAAATCAAGTCTAGTTTGTGTGGTAAAAATTGCAGACCCATTCAATGAAGTATGAAGTAATGGCATGCATTTTAGTGACAGCAGCTTTTGGTTTTGAGATTTCAAACATTGGGTATGTTATACCATTGCAAGCCAATTATGAGAAATCAAAAATAGTTTTTTATGAATTTTTTTTTCATAAGTATATTCTTAAGATGGATTCTAACAAGTTCCTAGTTGAAAGATTTTTGATCCAAATAATTTTAGTATTAGATATGCCATGATGTTTCTACATTGAAAAAAGTGAAAAAATGGATGAAGTTTGAGGAGCTATATCTCCTTCATCCACCGTTGGATTTCAACTTTGTTTTTTGGGATGGATTCCAATTAGAGTCTAGTTTTAGTGGTAGAAATCTTGACCGAATCGAAGATGTTTTGTAGATAAGGCGTAGGTTTGAGTGCAAGAGGTGTAGTTTTGTACTACTTTTCCTCTGTATTTTTTTTTTTGGCAGTTTTCACCATTGCGAGGCTACTATAGGAGTCAATAAATTTTTTTGATGATTTTTTTTGGTACAAGTGTGTTATTTAGATGAAGGCACACAACTTTCTAGTTGGTGATTTTTTTATTGCAATTCGTTTGTTGATATAATTTCCACTCCAAAGTGAAAATGATGAAATTTTACAGATTGTTTTTAGTACTAATACGTTATGATCTCCCAATCTATGAGGGTCCATGACCCAAAATTTGGTCCACGTGATCTACAATAAGTCTACTATAGTTTTGTACAGTTGAGATCTGAATAAGTTACCTTCATTTTCATTTATGACACTTTTTTTGAAAATGTGTTTTTTGGCTTAAAGTAGGCAGGGACGTTTAGGGGTTAAATTATTTCTTGGAAACATCATTCGAACATGCATTCTACCAGCATTTTGAACAAATAATTTTGCATAAAATTCTACAATCATTATTATTGATATCTTGTCTATAATAAAGAAGCTCACTAGTCAATTGTAAACATCTTATAAAATGGACTCTACATGTTGTAGCATTCTCCAGAACTTATATTGGTTATAGATTGTGCATGTTGCATTAGGGTCTAGTTTAACCCTTAACCCCTAACTCTCCTTAAAACCCGAAACGGGTTTGGGAGGTTCCCGCAGGAGAAAAACTCAGCCAACTTTGACCATTACAATCTCACAAATGAGGAAGAATGAACGGTTCAAATTTGGTATGTGAGAAGAATTTCAAGCGAACTTTGAGATCTTACGGTTGAATCTTTCAAATAATGCTTGGATTGAGATTTTTTGAGCTTAATCTAGAGGAAGGTCAAATTTTGTGACTTAGGCCGTTTTGCAACAAGGAGAGTTAGGGGTTAAACATGCCAAGTAGAGAAAAAAAAAACATCTCTTATAAAAGGTAACAACTTTGACGAGCCATATTGTCTTCCAATGAGGTTTGTTTTAGGTGTATTTATTTGGATTAGGTTCCAAATTAAGTCTATTTTGTGTTGTAAATATAGCAAACCCATAAAAGAAAGTATGAATTTATGGCAAACATTTTTGTGGAGGCCCCAGCACTTGTTTTTGGGTTTTCAAACAAGGGGCATGTCCAACCATTGCAAGCCAATTATGTGAAATCTAAGTTAGTATTTCATGAACTTTTTATGCATAATTATCATTTCAAGATGAAAACCCAATAACTTTGTGATTGAATAATTTTTAATCTAATTATTATAGATATTGAATTCCCACTGATGTTCCCATACTCATTTATTTGTATGAGTATATGGTTTCTTAAAAGTTGTTTCTCCTTCATCTATAGTTAGATTAAAATCAAAATTGAGTTTAGTTATAGTGGTAGGAACCATAAAGTTGTCGAAGATGTGAAGTGCAAGAAGTTTGTAACTTGATGTATGAAGTAATAACAATATAATCTAGGATCTTCAATAAGATTTTTAGGAGTAATATAACCTCATAAACAACTTAAAAAGTTCTTAAATATAGTAAAAGAGTTTATGTTTGTTTGTCCAGTCTTTCTAAAAGAGAGATTGGGATGAAGGAACATGGGAATAAATATTCGAGGAAATAAATAAACATGAAATAAGAAAATGTAGCAACATGAGAGCAAAAGAAAGCATAGCAACATGAGAACGAAAGAACAAGAGAATGCACAAACAAAGTATCACGCAATTGTAGGAACAAACAAACTAATGAATGTAAAAATGAGGGATTCTAGAGAAATTACGGACGTAAGAGTGTAGAAATTAAAGAAAATGGAAAACATAAAAATGTAAAAACCTAGTCCAAAGCAAAGAGTTTGATCTAATTTAAAACTTTCACATGTTTGTACAAAACGTCTGTCTAGTACTTATATATTCTATAGATTGTATATGTTTTGTTTTGAACATTTAAGAATTCAATAAAACATTAAAATATATTTCATTTTCTTCTCTATGATAAAAGAATACAATCTCTCTATTTATTCTTGGCGATTCAAACATGCATAGTCATCATCATAATCATGTATACATGGCATGAAGATTTTTAAAGATTTTTAAGAGTTTCCGTAAGTGGTATTATATTGTTATTAAGAGTTTATTAGATTCCGAAATTATAATAAGGTGTCAAAGGGACAAGGAATATGAACATGAAAATGAAGCAAAGAAGGAGTGAACAAAGATCAAGGGAAGTAGGAACGAATGATGAGAACTATGAACGAATGGTGGGTGATGGGTACCGGGAATGAATGATGGAAACTAAGAAGTGGATTTGGGGAATGGAGAACCGGGAACACATGATGGAAACCGGAAACTAGAGTTTGGAGATAGAGCATCATTAACATAAAATTAAAGAATGGGGCATGCTATAAATTTTTAAAAGCATGGAAAAATCAAGAAGAAGGGACCGGAGGACATTCTCTAAATTTTAAAAAGGAGAAGGACCATCAACGAGGGAATGAGGAATAGGGGGTAGTTTTTAAAAAACAGCACCAAATAAAGAGCGCACCCGTGAGGACAAGGGGCCCTTACTTACAAATTAATCAAATATTCTTGTTTTTGTGCATGTATGGAGGACACAGGTATATACTAGTAGATACTATTATAGAAGCCCAAAAGAGGGTTAATACAACTAATGAGTTCTTAAATTGGAACTTGTTTTAGCACACAGAGAAATTTCTAGTACATAATTTACTTCAACCTAGAAATTTCTAATACATAATTTACTTTAACCTGGAATGTACAGAAATATACTATGCTCCTAGACTCGTCCAACCCCTATGTTAGGATGCTTCGACTCCAATTTCACAATGAGAGGTTAATAAATTCTATACTTTTTACTTTATCTGATGACAAGTGTTTTGAAAGAAATCAAGTGCACTTACCATTTTTCTAACTCTTGCTAATTGTTTTGCTCTACACAAACAAAACTAATCAATCTAAAATACGAAATACAAAATGAACCTATAATATATTGTATCAAATATACTCCTAAAATTTGAGATTCAAGCATCTAGCATGAACACCATATCTACCTATTTGTTAAACACAAATGTTGTTGAACCCTACTTTGAACTAGTTTTGAGAGATGCTTTTAATCATTTTATAACTAAGATGTCATCTACGCATTCATTTCAATACCGTCCTGGAAATGTACCATTGGCTTTTTCCTCATTCCATTTCTCAACCTACACACATTGTGTATTATCCATAAATTACTATACATAAAAAATCTCTTTTCGTATATCTAATCTCATAGGTCTACCGGATAGATATCCTAACTTTTGCTTAAAGTATCCAAAGTCTTTCACTTTTGTATTAGCTTTAATTTTCACCAAAGTGTAGTTATTGTTGTCTATCGTAATATGTTGATACAATCACAAGCTTTGAATCTATACAAACAACAACAAAGGAGATGATAATTGACAAATCCATGTTTGTAGCAAAGTAGGTATCATACCCATTCACCTGGACATAGAGAACGGTAATATTTTGCATATTTTTGGCAATCCTTAGCATCTTCTCCTTTCTCTGCAGCACATCTGTAATATGTACAATTATACCTCCATAAACAAATGTCTCAAGCGTACCAAATTTCTAATGATATATGACTAATAAAATATAATTGATAACAAGGAGTCTCCTAAATAAGGTCATAGTCATATGCACATATTGTACAATTAATTTATTTAAGTGAGGATGAAATTTAAGTAAGCTCCATAAACAACATGTTTTAGGTTAGGGTTTTAGGATTTAGGGTCTAGACTTTAGAGATTAGGGTTTGATAATCGATGAATAGTAGTGAATATATATTTCATTTTTTATTTCTTTGAGATAGTCATGTTTGAATCAAATTCATAGGTAACAATTTTTTAGGTAATAAAAAGAGATTCTGACTACTATGAAGTATCAGAAACCATGAGTAGAGAAAGATAACTACCAACAACTTTACACAAATTCTATACAACAACTATAAAGATTTGTATGGTATGATGCAAAAGTACTTTTAGAGATTAAGAAGTACTTGTGAAACTCATTGTAACTATAGTAACAATGTTTAGCTTGATTTGTAGCTGGAAATCGATAATCCATTGGAGCGGTTTTTATATCATCAACCTTGCCAATGATATTAAGTATTCAAATTAGATGCTACGTATATCATGCATGAGCTCATCATGAAAGGTGGCACATGTATACATATGTATAAAAATTCAAAAAATTCCAAGTTATACTTGAACACCTATTGTAATTGTAAGTATTGATTTTTTGTTCAATAGAACACGGCTTTAGAACATCAAAACATCAAAACACAAACAAATTCTAATAAAAATACATGTCAAACAAATAGTTGAATCATGCCCACATTCATTAAGATGATAAATTTATACACATAATATTGTAAGCAATGAAATAAGAAAAATTCAATATAAGTGGACAATATTGAATGTGCTACATAATAGTATTTATGTAACACTCTCACTAGCTTATCAAGGCAATTTAGAATCAACAATATGAGTGTGGGTATTCATACCGTAATGCCTTTCTTTTTAGGTTTACACTCATCATTATCCTGCAAAACACGAACATAGGTGAATTTTTTTAAAATTTAATACATCATGTGTCCTTTATAAAACATTTTTGCAATCATTGTTGACACTATCACAACCCAAATATATTCTTTTAATAATGTATGATCATTCTTACCGGCATATTACTAAATCACAATATTTCACTTCACAAGTGAAGTTTGAGAAATAATGAGTATATATTTTGCAGATTAAGTCAAATTTCACTTCAGTAAAATATCAAACAATGTACCACAAACTCGATATGGAGATACTTAAAATCACATCCCTTAGATTATCATATCCTTCATATTAATCTTCCATCCAACCTTCTATATCTCCAAGGATTGTAACATGTTTTGTACTTTAGTATTGGAAGTGCTCAATTATTATTTACATGTTGTATCAAATCGTGCATGTTGAGCATAACGTTTGAGTTTCTTAAGAACTGTAGTCAGAAACAAGATGTATGTAATGCAACAAAGGTTGTCAAAGGGGAAGAATTTGAGGAATGGCCCTTATATACGTATGTTCATTTTTTTCATACTAGCACGGTCATTCATGAGTCGAGAATCATTGGCCTCCATTCTTCAATGGTGAAAAGAAAGGAAGTTACTATGAGACTCAACATAATGAAAAACACATTGATCTACTGTTGTTGAAAATAAAATCATGATTCTAAGTCCAACTCACCACTTTCATTTCTTAAAACAATCTAAAACCAATTTGCATCCATGTAACCAGGGCCATTGAACCATAATTTACTCATCAAAAGTCAACTTAATTGAGGAATCATTTCAAAAACCAAGGAGAATGAACAAAAAGAACGATAGCGCATATCAATCAACAAAAAGAATCTACTATAAAATCCTTATGAAAAGTGTGAGCAATTAAGTGGATGAACTTTAGCACAACTCAACATCAAAATGACACATATTTAATCACCAATTCAACACAAACTAAGGGAACACAAACTAAGGGTTTCCCTCAAGATAGACTTTTTTTCTCCGGTTGGAGCGCTGGCAGTTTGTAAATTTGAGCTCTACTCAACATCATCATGAAAGACTTGAACAAGGATTGTGTAGAAATGGCGTTTGAGTTGAGAAAACAAGCCTATTTTGAGCTATTTTTTACAGAGACAGACGAACATTCAAGAGTTTGATTCATCTGGGCTTTCACAAATGAGCTGATTTCTTACATCAATCGACTCACAAGCAACTAATTAGAGTGGATAACCAACAGCTCGAGCCAAAACATATCCAGAGACGAATGATACTTTCAGGAGCAAGATTCTCATTATCGGAATAAGTATGTACACATACATATTCGAGCTACTCTATATGGCTCCTCAATCCGTTCGTACTAATCCATGCATGATGCTTGAATCCGTTCGACAGTTAGCAGCTTCAAAGACGGCTACCTTCGATCGAGGCTGCCTACCAGTGCCTTGATCCTGCACAAGTTGATTGATCAGACCCCATTTATTCCAACATCTCATCCAAAGCAATCAATCGGGAAGAGCAGAATGTTGTTATAATAAAAATGCAGACAGACAGAGCGATGTACCTGAGGGTCTAGCTAGTAGCCACCAGCTGGGGGTGTAGCGTAAACAGGAGGAGTGGGGTCGACTAGCGATGGCGAAGAGTAATAAGGCGGCGTCGGCATGGAAGGGGGATAGTAGGGATCGCTGTAAGGCGGAGGAGGTGATGGGTCTGTGATCGCAGGTGGAGGCGGCGAGCAACTGCCTTTCAGGTGATCAAGGACCTTGTCAAGGTTGAGCAACGTTCTTCCCTCCGCTGGAGTTACCATGCTGCCACTACAACTCATGAGAAGCAGCACCGCAACCACCAGGACGGCCATGCTCATCTTCGCCATCGATCTTCAGCAGGCTACCTGCGGTCTCTGATCGAGATTGCCAAAATGCTCTGGAAGAATCGAGCTTGTTTGAGGATTTTATGTAGCCAGTTAGTAGTTGATGGCGATCAATGAGCTAGTTGACCTGCTTCTGGTAATCTTGTTGCACAGATGAACTACTTATCCGTGTTATGGAAGGCTTAATTCAATCTCCACGTCGTGAAGACTGATGTGGACTTTAAAACATGAAATTCATCTCTGGACAAGGCATCCATATTCATCGACATGGCAGTGTTCAGTATAGTTGAACCCATTATCGAGTTTTCTGATGCAAATGGCTGAGGACTCCTTAAAACTTCCAGATTCAGTAATCAATATTCTAATGGGCGATGTCCAACGCAAATGTTGTGACACCTCGATGGAATAATCGCAACTCCACGCCGTGAATTTTTTTATTCATTAATTTGGGCGATCAAACTTGCATCTGAGTTACCTCTGCGGATAACGAACATGAGGTTCAACTCTCTTGATTTTCTGTTTCGTAAGACGGAAGCATGAATTTTTGTTGGATGCAAGCTAGCGGTCATAATCCATTGAAACGAGATTCAAGTAAGAGATCAGTATGCACACCATGATCATTTGAATGGCTGTTTCATGAAGATTGTCGTTCTTCCTACTTTGAATGAATTCCGGTGCAATCTAGCACATCCTGAGGAGACCAAAATGGCGAAACACCCGTATTTAGTGTTCGGAGACGAGCTCTACTAGGTTGGCAACCCCGGGATTTCAAAGATACCAATCAATGGTGCGAAAGAGTAAGTTCGAATTAGTGACAGATGTGTGATTGCAAAATTCCACAGAATGAGTCAAAAGGCCGGCAGTGGATCGGAGCTTCAGTAGAACTACTCAAGCACATGCAGCAGACCGGATCTTGCAGCTATCGAGCTGCGGCATCCGATCCACTTGGCCATCAATTTCAGAGTCCCATACACCTGAATCTCATTTCGAAATGGTGATTGTCAGGTCGGAACACGATGAATCATTTAGAGCGCACGCTTCACATGCAGAGCAGGACTAGAGAAACAGTGTGAATCCATCCAACGTTCGAGTGTACTCCAGATGCACATTTGAGACTGCGAAACCTTGACATCGGCTTTGACATGTGATGCTGTGACAAGGAGAGTTCAAGCTTGTGAGGCTCCATGTACTGTATAATGGGGATACGGTAATTTGGCAGATTGGAGTGTTTTTAGTTTATTGGAGAAAGCTAAGCCAGTGGACGACATCAGGTTCGAGTTATTTGAGATGCAGTACTGTACTTCCCCCTTCGCCTCAACTACTCCGTTGCTAATTAATTAACTGACTCATAGTGATGACTAGCTGCTTGCATGTCTGCACTGGTGAAAGCCTCCCCAGCGCTGCACAGTAAACGTGGCCGGGACGGCAAATGGATAGTTTATACTATTAGAGTATGATTCTCCAAGCCCCCTCAAACTCTATTGCAAAATCGTTGGGGTGCACTAATATTTCAATCGTTGTGTTCTTCTTAGGGCAGCTTGTGTTTCCGGTTCGTGCATTTTGCAAGCATGGGTAACCCTAAATACCTCTAGGGGGAGCAATCACACAAGCAGCTACAAGAACTAATTTTTTGGGCGAGTGACTGAGCGAGCTGGTAGTGATGCACTTCCGAAATGCATGCATGCATACGAAAACTGAATATTTACTTAGAATCTGAATATTTGCATGCAAGAGCAGAGCTTGATTCCGAGGCCATAAGCTCCGTCCCTCACGCGCCTGATGAGTAGGTGACTAGTGGTCAGGCGACTGAGTTGCACATCAAAATTCCATTAAAGTCATGTTAGTACCACCCAATGCCATGCACCACCACTAACTTAACCATGTCATGCACCAGCACTAACTCAACCATGTCATGCACCAGCACTAACTTAACATATGGTAAGTGGCTCAAAATCCACAAACCGCTCACTACACTAAATTTGATAATTAGTGTTAGATACACTAATTTACATAAACATGTTATAAGTTTTTACTGTTGTTCAATAATTTTATCCACTATATTGGCCAAGATGGGGGTCCTTATATAGTATCAGAATCAATGCTCTTGGTAATTTTTTTAAAACAAAAGTAAAAACTTATAGCATTTTCAAATCTTACAATAATCTAACACTAATTATCAAATTTAGTGTAGACCTTTTCAAGCAAGAGGTACATTCTAATTTTCAACTTCGAACTCTAATGTACTCAAGGTGTAAATTTCAAGTTGAACAGTTTTGGGTACACCTACGGGTGCGACTTCCAAAATTCACAACTATATCAATTTATATCCAAAATTAATGATTCCAATTAGAACAATGTGTTATACACTTTGCACATCTACCAAAATTAATTCATTTTGCCACTTTGAAATTTGAGCGGTTTCTGAACCACTTACTATACAGTATACACCCAGCTAGCTTAATAATTCACTGATTAAGGGTATGGTCATTAAAGGAGGAGAAGATGGGGGGGCTGGACAAACCCATGCAGCCTTGGCAGGAGGGTTTTTAAACATTTTAATTCCCTTATTAAACTTAATATTGTACAGCAGAACATTTGAATTTTATCTGACGAATACAAATGGCATCAATGCACAGGCTCTCTTTAATGACGTTTAGGTTATCATAGCCTTCTCTGCTTCAGACTGTCTTCCTTTTGTTTCGGTGTCCCTCTCTGCCCTTCCCCAGGTTTCTGAATGGAAAGCTTTAATTTATTTCACACTGGATTTTCTATCTATCTATTTATCTGGGCAGGTCCATCCGCATCATTTCCACAATCTTCTGTCACTTGAATCATCACTCAGGAAAAGTCTGAAAAAGAAAAGGAATTGTATGTTCTAAGGTTTTTATCTTTCAGCCTTGGCAATGCTTTGGATAACTTTAGAGGGATGATTCAATTCTGATGGATCTTATGTGGAGTTTTGATCATTTAACGCGTAAAGATCCAAGGAACTGTCGAAATGGGGTTCTGTGCGGGAAAAACATCAGCCAACTTTGACCATAATAATCTCACAAATGAAAAAGAATCAATCGTTCAAATTTTCGTGGAGTTGATAAAGGTCATTATATGTAATTTAGACAATATTGCATCAAGAATCTTCAGGGGTTAATCATGAATGTGTTTGGCCCCTAAACGCCTCCAATGTAGTTTTTCTACATTTTCGATGAAGGGCAGAAACTTTGGAGAGCAATAAGTCGGAACTTCTTTTACTTAGGTTGGGTCCCAAATCCAATCTAGTTTTTGCGGTAAATCAAAGTATGAATTCATGGTATGCGTTTTGTTGAAGGTAGCTTTTGGTTTTTGGAATCAGGACAATAAGCATGTTTTACCATTTCAAGTCAATTATGTGCAACCAAAAATTGTTATCAACGAGATTTTTCAATTATTTTTTACATGATCATGATCTTAAGATGAAACCTAATAACCTTGTAGTGAGAAGATTTAAGATTCAAATGCATTTGGTATTAATTTTGCAACGTTGTTCCCACAATGAAAAAAGTGAAAGAATGGATGATTTTTGAAGAGCTCTACATTCACCATTAGATTTCAGCAATTCAGCTTTATGTTTTGTGATGGATTTCAATTGGACTCTTGTCTTAGTAGTAAAAGTCCTAACCGAATCAAAAATATTTTGTAGCAAAGGCGTAGATTTGAGTGTAAATGATCCACTTCTGGACAATAGTTCCTTTGTAAATGATCTGCAAATGATCCACTTCTGGACAATAGTTCCTTTGTAAATGATCTGCAAATGATCCACTTCTGGACAATAGTTCCTTCGTAAATGATGTGCAAATGATCTACTTTTTTAGCAGTTTTCAATATTGGAGGGCTATTTTTGAGCCACGATATTTTTTGATGATTTTTGTAGGTACAACCTGGGTAATACCGTAATATTGAGATGATGATAAACAACTTTAGTTGGAGATTTTTTCATTGGAGTATCTTTGTTGATAAAATTTCGACTCCAAAGCAAAAACGGTGACATAGTGTGGCTTTTTTTTGGGTACTAATACGTCATAATCTTGCAATCTTTGAGGCCTCATGTGAGTCATGTCTCAAATTCTGATCCACATGACTACAAGTCTATTACAAGTATGTACACTTGAGATCTAAATAGCATAAATTCATTATCATCTATGAAACCATTTTTTTGGCTAAATATAGGCTAGGATGTTTAGGGATTACAGATGTTGTGCAAAGCAATATCACCCCTCTTGCTAGGCAATAAATTTTCTTGGTACTTGATGTAATCTCTAAACGTCTAATACATTATTTGGTATAATAATAATTTAAAAAATTAATTAAAAATAACAATAAATTAAAAAGTAAATGTGATATTTTAAAGATTAGAGGTATGATATTACATATTATGCCGGTCATAAAAATGACATTGTAAAGATTGGACGTGTTCGAGAGATATGGGTACATTCTAGTATTGGAAGTATACAAAAGTTCACTTTGCATATATATAAACCCTTAGGTCCCTCCTCATTTGTATTGCGCAATATGAGGAACACCTACAAGTCAACTTCAACAATCCATAACAAATTCTGAGAGGGTTCCAAAATGATAATTCCAATATGTCCAATCTTCTAGATACTTACTCAAAGTTTGCCCATGCATACAAATGATAATTCCAATATGTCCAATCTTCTAAATACTTACTCAAAGTTTGCCCATGCATACAAATTGCTGAAACAGCTTACTGCACTACATATTTGCTATACTAAAATTTGTGCCACTATATTAGAATCTGCCACACTGAAATTTGGACCGCCATCCGAGCAGAAATTTACCAAACTCAGTGCATGCTTCGAGAGAACACCAATCACGCTCAATCTCAAGTCTGAACACGAACGAGCAACTCACTGTTGCTCTTTCACAACATCCGAAAGTGTGAACGACAATACGGTACCTAAGGTAGACAGACCTATAACCGACACCTTAAGGAATTTAGCACATGATATTAAGGTATATATATTTTTTAGAATTTTTCATGTGTGCAAACATAAGGTTCTTGTTGAATGCAAAAAGTTTCGTGATTTTATTTGCATTATTCAAATAGTTATAATTGTTTGAAGTGAAAAGTTGCTTGCGACCTAAAACCGATCTCATGCTCAAATATACAAATGAGGTACATCTGTCCTTTCAAAATCTAGGAATTGGGCTGGATCGGTTATTGGTCGCGTGTCGGTTTTGGGTCTGTCTACCTTAAACATGAAAACTCTACAACATTTCCTGTACTCCGTTCCATGCAATATTGGCTACTGTGAAAGAATGATCAAACTAAGGTTTTCGTCCATCTCCATAAACGATTTCTCGTTGTACTACAATGGTGAAATCTCTTTAGTTTCTTTTGATAAAATCTAGCCAAGTGGACACATGCAGCACAAGTGGAAGAGTCTGATGTGTAATTTTGACATCGATCATTTCAATTTCAAAATTCAAAACTGTGGGGGTCTTAAGTTAAGTTAAATGAGCGGAGTGATCAAGGAGGACGGAATCATTCATGCCATGCTCTCGCTCGAAGCGCCAATAACTGCCACTTCAGGTGAAGTGCAGGCACTCTGATCAGCTCCATTGACTGAACGTCTTACACAACGCGGCGCCTCATTAAGGCCTCATAAACACACAAGCCCCTTCGTAAGTCCTATATGTACCACTCTCCTCAATCACCTCTCCACTGCGGCTTCGACATTTGATCGAGCGCACAGTCCCAGCAGTCGCTGAGAGAGTGAGTGAGAGTGAGTGAGTGAGCGATGGCGTCCGCAATGCAGGTGATGTTTGTAGCTGCAGCTCTCTGCAGCGTCTTCCTCCCGGCGACTGAAGCTCGGGCGTTGCTGTTTCATCACCATGGTGATCCCAGTGGCGGACCCAGCTTGGGCAGCTTGATCCCCAGCTTGACTGGCTTGTGCCCTCCTCCTCCCTCGGACCCCACTCCGGTGCCTTACACGCCGACTCCGTCTGGAGACTCGCCAACTACACCTTACACTCCGACGCCGTCTGGAGACTCGCCGACGACGCCCTACACTCCGGCGCCTTACACGCCGACTCCTAGTACTCCCGTTCCGGACTACAGCGCACCTCCTCCTTTCGTTGATTCGCCTGTTGATCCCACTCCCATTTACTCTCCCCCTGCTCCTGTTTACTCCCCGTCTCCAGTTACTCCTTCTCCGGTGTACTCTCCCTCTCCGGTGTACTCTCCATCGCCAGTGTACCAGAGTCCTCCTTACTCGTCGCCTTCACCTGTTTATCAGAGTCCTCCTTATTCCTCTCCTTCCCCGGTGTACACCAGTCCTCCTTCTCCGGTGTACTCGCCATCGCCTGATGCTCCTTCCTCTCCGTCGCCTGTTTATCAGTCGCCTCCTTCGTCTCCTTCCCCTGTCTATCAGTCGCCTCCATCGTCGCCTTACTCTCCGTCCCCTGATGGTCAATCGCCGCCGTACTCCCCGTCGCCGGTGTACTCTCCATCGCCTGTGTACTCGTCTCCTCCTTACTCCCCGTCGCCTGTTGATCCGTCGCCTCCTTACTCTCCATCGCCCGTTTACACTCCCCCCACGACTCCTTCCGAGCCTTCGCCCGTGACTACGCCACCTGCAGGAGGATACTAAGTCTGCTCAAATTTCAGCATCAGGTATGTCTTCGTAACAATGCAACTCGTATAGTGGTTCTGTACGCTCCGTGTAGGATTGAGATATGGTCTGACATTGGTTTCATATGTTCATATGTTCTCTGGGTTTCATATGTTCATATGTTCTCTGGGTTCCTCGTGCCTAACTGGTCTTGATGTTTGTGCAGGAGATTGCAATGTGTTCGTGGAAGTGGCTGCGCATTGAGAGCTGCTTTCACTGATCGTTTACTCGTACAGAGTTAGTACCCCATATTTAAGGGAGGTTTTGCAATGTGAGTGGCATCGGCTGAAGTAGGAATAGTTTTGGGTATCGGTATTCTTAAGTCATCACGGAAGGTGGTGGACAATTATTTCGGAGCTTCTGTTCATAGCCTGAAGCGAGTTATTCGCTTGATGCTTCTTCTGCAATAAAGTGAAGTTGCATCTATTGCATATCAATGGCAATGTGGAAAGTTGAAAACTGTCTCGGTCAAACTCCGTACAACGCGAAAGGCAGTCTTTGCAATATTCTCGGTGCCATTGTAATCTGTAGTCTGTTTGTAAGCTGGTTAAAGACAGTGGCATGTAATTCTTCAGACACATTCTGATGTAAACGTCGGGGAGTATCCATTCGATGGTTGCAGTCCTGTATCAAAAACAACACCAGATTGGGGAATAGAAATGTACAACTAGCATTCTCCTCGACATTCTCCTGTGAGCATCGACTCTCACATATCCAACTTAGACTGTAAGCCACCTCCGACAACTGTCAGATATTTTGCTTTTATTCAAATGGGTCCATAGCCAAGCTATCAAACACATAGAAGTCATATATTCCATCTTCTTACCTCTAATTCATCTTGTTCACAAATGAGAGTTCTGCAGTCACCTCGTACAGATTTGTTGATCACGCATACCGGATGTTGTGCAGTCTGAACCTTGAATCTAAAAATGAAAATTTACATCAGGGAAATGTGAGGCTTTATACACTTGCCATGTTTGTTAACTCTGAGAATTCTTGTATGTAAGTATACAAGGTATACTACTTAATAAACGAATGGAAAGCCCTCTCTTCTCATAATAATGTATGTTCAATGCCCACTCACCATTGTGTTTCTTAGGAGGCCGTTAGTATATTAGTGAGGGTTTAAAAAAGAAGTGAGATTTGACATGCATGGAACAAGATTTAATGGAAGTATTCTTCATATTCTTCCATTTAAATGGTTCATTGCAACATGTATATGTACATTAGGATAGAAGATACTTATTGCTAATATATGCAATTTTACATTGATATTTGTACCTTGGTTCTTCCGTTCATTTATTGCACAATTCTCTTCATTGAGTCCTTCATATCTATAGCCTTTCATCCCCTTGACAAAGTGTATGTAATGTCCTAACAAAAATGAAAAACTTGCCACAAGATGGGTAACGACAAAGATTTTGGAGAGTGCTTTGAGCCACATGCCAAGTCAAGCTCTTGCTTAAAGTGGAATTGGGAAGCCATTGAAGTCTAAAGTTGGAGAATGCTCTTCGTAAACTCATCAGGGTATCTTGCTCACCAACCAAACAAATCTGGTTGTTGAGAATTCTTGCCAAAATAGGCAATTGAAGCAATCTTCATACATTGTCCAGAAATCATTTTATTTATATCGATAATGATAAATTTTTATATCATTTGAGACATAAACATCTTGTGCAATTTTGGACACTTGACTCTAGGCAACAATTCTGGACAATATTTCTACTAGTGAAAGTACTAAAAAGGGCGTCCGTCACTGAGAATTAATATCTTTGGTTGAGCACAAAATTTCATGAAATGAGATAAATTGAAGCCTAAATGTAACATAAGTCTAACTTAGATGAAATACCCTTTATACTAGTTAAACTCTATTGTAACTCTTAGGTAAATTAACATATATAAATAAACGCAGAGTTCATCTTTCTCAACAAAAGACATCTTTGCAAATCAGCTATTGAATGTACTACTTTAAGACATGTATAGTAAGTGGCTCAGAAATGATTGCAAGTAGATTGTCAAGTTGATTGGGGAGTGGTCAAGTACTCAAGTGAGTTAATTTTGGAAAATGTGCAAAGTATTTAGAAGATGGAACCAATTGAAATTTTTAATTTTGGGTTGAAACCGCTCGACCTAAAATGTACACCAAGGGTACATCAAAATCTGCAGTTGGAAGCTATAATGTACTTCTTGTTGAATAGGTGTAGTGTGCGGTTTGAGACACTATGTGGGTTTTGAGCCACCTACTATAAACACAATGATTCTGCTACAAGAATTATATCAAAAAAACAATATTCAATTACCTCCACATGTGAAACCAATAGGTGTCTAAGCTTGAAACAACATCTCTAATATCCCAAGTGTAAAACAACCATGACTTACTTTTACAAAAACGAAAAATGTTTAAGTCATTTCATAGTACTTATTTGTATCCAAAGAAACTAGATGAAAGAAAGCCCATCAAGTGCACCGTAAACTACATATCTAGCTCAAATTTCAGATTTCCTAATATGTAGTGAAGTAAACATTGTAAGCAATTTTTGTGCATGGGAAAGTAAATGTAAGGATAATCAGATTGGAATCATCATTTCTGGACTCTTTTACGATTTGCTATGAATGGTCTCGTAGGTGTTTCTAAAGTGGTACCTTAATTTCGCACCCTATAATGTATAATATTTGTTGTGAGTACATGCTAGTTTTGAGTGAAGAAACTATTACGTACTTATGGGTGAAGAAGCCTAGTGGTCCATTATTGATACTGCTCCAGTTTTGAGCACTCTCCCTCCCTTACAGGTATACTCACAATGTCCTCGGTTTGAACTCAGATGAAGATTCCAGTGAGGTTTGACTGAGATTGGGTCGGACTTTGACCCATTGAACAACTTTTGAGACCCTCAAGCAAGCAAGGAAACTTCATGTCGGCGTTTTCTGCACAGCTCCGAGCTAGCGCCACCACTCCCTCACTCGACAGGTTCATTGTAACGAGCTAGAGCGGCCCTTCTTGATAGATGACTCGATCACTTGAATGTCAATGAGATCGAGAGCAGGGCGATAGAACCTCCGATTCAGCAGCAATAGCTAGCCCATGTATTCAAGCTATACTCTTCTCTGTGTACTGTCGTTCGCACAATTCGTATCAGCTCCTCGCACTCTTTCTGATCAACCTAGGTATGTTCTTCGATCTTCTTACTTCTTCACAAGGCTATCAACTTGAATCTAAAGACCCAGGCTCCAATTGCTGTACCGACAGATCTAGCTCTGCACATTCGTTTCTATCTCACTCTCACTTTGCCTTAGCTGATAGAATCATTTGTGTAAACATTCAGTAGATCCATTTAATCTACCGACGGATCCAGATTAGTTCTCACATTGCCATCTCTCACATTGCCTGAGCTTTCAACGTGTACCTTCAATGGATTCAACGGATTTACCGACAGATCCAGTTTGGCACTTGCTTGAAACTATTTGCTGATTGCCTTTGCTTTTAATGGAGCACACTTTTTCTGATGTTGGATTCATGTTGTATTGATGATGAGCAAGGTAGACAACAATCCTCTGATATCATGTCGTACAAGGGTAGTGCATAACCATCTTAGTTGCCGACAATTGTGTGAAGCAGGATCATTACGTGAAGGTATCTGCTACATCCGAGGTGACACCATCATGGCCACCCTCGCTGCTGCTCTGACGGGGGGATTCGCGGCCTATTTCGGAGGAATGGCAGCGGTTGCTAACATCGTAACCGCATACCAACAGTACCGCTCTGCGCACCCTCGCAAGGTTATAACCGGTGCGCGGAACGACTATGTAAAGCTTCACGAGGGCTATAACTTGTGTCTCGAGCTTTTTCAAGAGCAGAAAACGGTGAATTACACAAAGAAATTGCTACCTCCCCTTTCTCAAGGCCAACCTCAGAAACGATTCAGCATGACGCGCATCAAGCGTAGGTGATTTCTCCTCGTATGATACCCCAGATTGACATCTCATGTAAACTGATTAGGAAATCGCATAGTACTTCATAATAAGCTATGGCGTACGTATATGAAGTGATTTCTCCTCGATCTGATCTTTGGTGCCGTCTTGATAGTATCGCAAATCGGCTTGGGAGCAAATCGATGAGCTCACGGCAGCAACAGCAGTTGGGGGGAGAAATAATTGTGGCTCAGACTCAGAAGGTGCCAGACACATACACGGACAGTTACGTCGGGCTCAACACTGGCAAGCAGCCCATGTTCAATGTCACCAAAGCGGAAGATCACTGGAAGACTATAGAAGGCGGTACCGCTTGCCACAATGCTGATGCCCCATCCATAGCCGTTGTCAATTGGACCTCCCAGATCGTCACCATGTTTGTGAAGAACAAGGATTGGGAGAATGGGAGGTTCTTCCGCAACTATCAGGTTGAAAATGCGAATCTTCTCCACTTTGCCGAAGAGTATAAGCAACATCTGATTTTTACAGGAATATTGGACGACCAGAAGTTGCAGGGGTCGACTTCTTCTATAGTCATGGTCGAGGATGACGGGACGTGCACACTGAAGTCTACCAACTGCTGGACTTTGCTTGGGCTCCCGCTTCCACAAGGGGTACCGCAGCTTAAGCTTCCTGGAGATACGGCAGAGAATTTTGTGTTTCTGGAGATGGAACGGGCCGCTCTGTTCGGATTGGTAGAGTGCCGATTCAAAGACCCCACGTTGTTGAATGTGGACATGCGCAACTGAGGCAATGGATCCGAGAATGTGGACGTGAGTGCCGGAAGCAATGGATCGGGGATGGAGTTCGTGCATGTGGACACTCCCGATCTGATCAAACTCGAGTACGCTCCTAGTTGCATCTTCAGTGTGTTTGCTTTCAGTGCTGAAGCCTACGCAAAAGATCGTGTGCTTATTGGTTGACTGAAGATGACATAGATCTATACACCTTCATTGGATGGATTGGTAGTACGTGAAGGCATGTATGGAGACATTTAACCTCAATCGCGCAAGAGAATCTGCAGCTCTACGTCTCCCACTGTCCTCTGTCAACTTTTCAATCATGTTTTGATGTCAAACAAGTCACTTTTTTATTGATGCATTCAAAAAGTGAAATTTTACGATTCAAATCACAATTGGTATGAGTGATTTTGTGCTTTGAAAGGATAATGGTAGGTAGGTTGGGGTTGTACATAACCTTGTATGAGGTTGCAAGCTCATCATTGATTGGTTCATCGATGATGCCTAAGTTCAAAGAGTGCACTATTCATGATGCCCAAGTCCAAAAGATGTTGTGACCCAATTTTGGGCTGCTCATTTCAGACTCCATGGGCGTTTAAGGGTTAAGCTAGTTTTGCTTGTCATTCACTTTGTTTATTTCAAATTAAAGTAAGGTGATGTAGCCTCCTCAATCATGCAGTTTCACAAACCTTCCACAATTTTTGGAGACTAGGCTTTCTCGCATTCTTACTAGCGTATGTACGATACGAGTGGAGCCTCATAATTAATTGAACAATTGGTTCAAGCTAGATCTATGTATTCATCAAACCAAGGTTGTCTTTCAGCTAAATATGCCGCAATGTGGAGAAGGGGTTTAGAGCCTCCTTTTGCAATCTCAAAAATATGGTGGGATTCTATCCATGTGTAGTTGATGGGACATCTATAAACTATGTAAATGAGAGATACTTGCGTTGTGATCGTTAAATACAACATGATTCTCATAGTTGCCATATTTTAAATAATGAGTTGGTTGACATATAGGTGGCGTGTCAAAAAACACACAAGTTTTTAAATTCAGCAAAAAAAATTTATTGTGAAGTGACCTCTTGCTTGTACTAGAAAAGTGTCGTATTTTTATCCAAGTGTGGTATGCAACACGATAGGTCGTAAGAAATTACAAATATTGAACTCCTAAACACATATATGCACAAATAAGAGGACTAAGAGGTGTTGCAAAATAAGAATACAAAATCCTTCCTTCTGTGAAGGAGATTAGGCTTTATGTGGCTACCAATATTTAGAATGTCAAGATTTCTAGAAATTTTGATTTTGAAACAAAGAGAGAATTTGCTTCACAATCCTTTTTTTTTCCAGCTACATTAGATTTACAAACTTCATTTTATCAAGAAGTTGATTTCCTCTTAATATATGGAAGTAGTAATTCTCTTCCTCTTTATCATAAGCCTGCTTGCAATATAGAGGTTGGAGATAAAAACATGTTGCGTGTCGCTAGTTTTTCCCGAGTAACAACACAACTACAGCTGTACAAAGCTATGACCTACTAGAAAGTACATCGTATCAAAAACAATCATGAAGTTTTCACCTTGTTGCAAAGTTTTTAACATATAGCGACCCAATTACAAACTGACAAACTTTGTCCTACTAGCAAGTACTAAAGAACAAAAATAATCTTGAAAATTATTTCTATGATGTCCGACTCCAACTTGCTCCTTTCCAATAAAATTCAAGATATTTCACACCATTTGGAGCCGACAAAATATATGAAAAAGCTTCTCAACCATGATCGCCCACAAGCAAACAAGGATCATCATGAGTCAGATGATGGTTTTTTCTGTTTTCTGTTTCTAGATTCATTCTTTTGCACGTACATGGATATCATGTTCACCTTCTTCTGTCCGTTTGTGTTCAACTTTACGTCAAGTAAGACATCAAATATGACATCATGTTCATTGGTATTTCGAATGTTCCTTGAGTTGAATTCGGATAGGATGCATGATAGGAGATAAGTGATTCGAACAATCCAAACACATGGTTGTTACACTTAGGTGCATACATACGCCAAGTAAAAATATGTATGCAAGTGGCTTTTTTTCATTTTTTTGTTTGTTCTTGAGAAGTATTCATTTAAGATAGCCTATCACTGCCCCCTCCTTTCTTTTCCATCTTTCTCTTTGCTTTAACTCCTATACAATCCAAAAGTAGGAAAACGACATTTAGGTGATGGCAAGCAACAACTTTGAGAAGTCATAACTTCTTCATTGGAAGTTTGTTATGGATGAAATCATTTGGATTGGGTCCCAAATCAAGTCTAGTTTGTGTGCAGAATCAAATGGTGAATTATAATTGATGTATTTATTTTTGTGAAGTCAGCTCCTGTCATAGGGTTTTTCAACATGGGGACTAATTTGCAAATGTAAGGCAATTAATATGTGGTATCTAATGTAATTATTCATGATTTTAATATGAAATTCAATATTTTGTAGTTGGAAGATGTTTGATTTGAATACTTTTGGTCTTGGATTTGCAATGATGTTTCTATTTTGAAAATAAATGAAAAAGGATGTGCTTCTTGGGGAGTTGTTTAGACTCCTTACCTCTACCATTGCATTTCAACCTTGTTTGTTGGGTTGAATTGAATTTGGATCTTGTGTATGTGGTAAGAACCTTAATTCCATTGAAGGTGTGAGGAATACATAGCATGCATTTTAGTGCAAGGGGTACGTTTAGTATTGGACTCTTTTTCCCTTGTACACATTTACGTAGTTTTCACCACTGCAAGCCCATTGTTTATGGAGAGATATTTTCTCATGGATTTTTCTGCTATCAAGGTGTTATTGAGATGAAGGCCATCAACTTTCTAGTTGATGATTTTTCATTACAATAAGTCTACTGGTAGCATTTTTACTTCAAATTGAAAATGATGAAATTTAATGATCTTTTTTGAGTACTTATACTTCATGATATTATGATCGATGGGCCTCATGACTCAAATCTAACCCACGTTACTAACAATAAATTTACTACAAGAATATATGGTTTAAGTTTAAATAGCTTACCTTCAATACCACCTATGAGATATTTTGATGGCTAAAAAGAGGCTGAGATATTTAGGCATGTAGGTACACCTATTATTGGATACTTAAGGCATTGAGGTATGAATGCTTCCACCTCACTCGAGGAATTGAGGCCACATTGAAGCCCATATCAACCATTCTAATTGGTCAAAACAACCTCAAGGCCACCACACTAGGAGCATGATTGTCACATTAGACAATTTATTACTTATTACATTCAACACTTTGGACAACTTTATATGGTTGCCTTATAATCAGGTCAATCTAAGTGTGATAAATGGAACTTGTCCAATGTGACAACCGTGACTACTAGGAGTCGATGCCAATTTTAATATCTAAGACACAAGTTTTGACACAACCCACACTCTAAATAATTGTTGCTACAAGGATGAAAGACAATTTCTTGGCCTATTGCTAGAAAACATCCTATTATTTATTTTATCACTGAAATATTTTATCATGAATAAACAAAAGTCACAAAATATAGCCAAACCTACAAAGCGACTTCATGCCCTTCTTTATCCTTATAACAAGCAACCAAAAGATCTCTACGCATGAGAAAAATGGCTCTCATTCCAAGAGTCCTTCAAGCCGTTTGGTCACATGGAAGACACTCGCAAAGGCCACCCAAGGAATAGGAATATGCCAAATGACTTGAGCTTATTTTCAAATCCTGAAACAAGGCAAGTCGGGTAATGTATTGGATTGTATTAGCCCACATGACACCCCTGTGTTACCTTGTATGGATTTCCTCACCTCTTTACCCCTCAAGTCAATCGCTGTGGAAAAATTGACAGTTTGTAAGAGGCTTGCTTTGGACCACAAAGTTGCAGAAATTGAGGCATGGAAGCACCTCTACCCAGATCACCGGAAAAAGCTTCGTTGATTACTATGTCTTATGAAATAAAATTTCAAACTTATATGAAGATAGAGATCAACAAATCTGATACCACCAACACTCATGCTCGGGATCCTGACCGTGAAAACTATCAATTCCGTGCGCTTTTTGCCTTTTGAAGTTGAGAGGTCTGAATGTAAATACTACCTCATTCATCCTTGCAATGCATGTGTTCCCAATGTTTGGTTACCAGCGTATATGTTCCCAAGTGTTTGTATTCCTCTCACCCCTCTTTTGTTGTGACGTCCAAAACAACTTCCTCTAAAAGATTGCGGAGAGAGGTTTTTCTCGCACATCGGAAGAGCAGGTGCGTAGTAGAATTTTGAGCGTATCCTGAAGCTTAATAGCTTTCTGTGCTTGAACTGTGGCCCTCTTTTTTGAAAAGAGGCTTGTGCCTCTATAGTTGCTAGTTGTGTTTCTTGTTGTTTTTAGTTAATTGGTGACAAAGCTTTCTAACCTCGAACTATTCCACACATGGACAAAGTTTGAACACTTCCATTGTTTTAATGTTTCCTTTGCAGTTTTCTTTAATTGTTGGCTTCGTCCTCTACATAGGTAGAGGCTTTGTGAATTTTTTTCTAAAACCTAAACAAAGTGCTCATGGAATAAAATGAGATAAATTAGACTATAAAAAGAAATGGGAAGAAATTATGATAATTCAAGTGTAAATGTTCTACAATAATATTTTTACAATATTATGTGCAAGATGGTCAATACATCTCGTAAATGAACCTTCTTGGTTTCCGATATGTTTTAAAAATAAATAAATAAGAACACCAAACCCTTGTACATAGGTCTGGCGTAAATATAATGCCCGTTCGACCTACCCTTGATGATATGCTCACGGGACATAATGTTTTAAAACCTTAAAGTAGTATAGTATCTAATCTAATCAAAATGGTGTTTATGTGAAAACCAATAAATTATCACCGCACAACCTCTCATGTGCAACCGCTTATCTTGTTCACTTCTAGAGTAATCATTATAGCTTGCAAATCACATGCAATTATTATTCTGCCTCTTCAAGAAGCAAATCCTCTTAGGATTACTACCCACAAGTGTACATACCTGATTCATTCTCCCAATTCTTAGGTTTTATCTTGCTATTGAAAGCACAAGAATCTCCTTAAGCACGAGTTGCTAAATACTTGCAAAGAGCCAAACTTCCAAAACATTTTCGGCAACGTCTCCACGCACCTGTCCACTGAACGAGTGACACCGGCAACTTTCGGACACATGAATTGAAAGGGCTATGAAGTCGGCAGTAGCTGCTGACACCGTCGCCATACCCGGGACTATACCCCTTTTAAAAGCATGCTAATTTTCCAAATTTCCGGGCTCCTCATATCAGGGCAGACACAAATTATTGACTTTCTCACTTTTTGTAACAAGTTTTACAGGGCCCCCCACCCTTCGATTCGATGACGTCTCCTTGCTTCCTTTTCTCAGTTCCTCAACTACCACATTATCTAGCCACCGAATGCACTGGTTTTAGAGCGTCACGTTAATACTAGTTTTTTGTGTACTGGAATCTTGTGACGTAGTTTCGAAGTTTTGCTGTTGTTTGTACTGCAGCTAGGAATCGTGAGAATGGGAAACTGGGGAAGCATTCACAGAAACATACAGAAGTTGGTGGAGTGATTGGTGTGATTGAAAGGAATTGCAGTTGAACAATCGTTTGTTCAATCGAGTGATTGAGGATGTTTGTTCACGAATCAGGCAACTGTGATTGAGAGTTGAGGTTCGAATCTCGAGCTCGATGGGGTTTGTATATAATAGCGGTACCAACGCGCGCTTGAAACGAGAAGATTGTGAGTTCGTCAAACATGACAAGCTGTTCTCGAAGTGGAAGGTACCACCTCGTGTTCAACCTGTTTTGTGTTTGGTGTGCTCCAGGTCTTGGATCGCTCATTGTTAAAAGATCATAGCACAATCGCAAACAAGAAAGTATGCTTAAGATGAAATTTGTATCCAACCCGACATTGAATCTGTTTAGTGTTCCATATACTCCAGGTCTCGATGTATTTATGACTAGAAATCATACTGAGTGGTTCAGAGCACCGGAATTCTTAGTTTGTCACAGGATCACACGCTCAATTGTAGAGGACTGTGTGTATGATGAGAATGTGTAAAGTGTGTATCTAATCCGAGATTGTGTCTGTTTAGTGCTTGGTACGCTCCAGGTCTCGGTGAATTTACTGGAAATCATTCTGACTGCTTGGTTTGTCAAGAGGATCATGCTCGCTCGTAAGCAAGGAAGTATGCTCGAGATGGGAACTTGTATATCACGATCTAATCCGAGATTGAGTCTGTTTAGAGTTCGGTGTGCGCCGGGTCTCGATGTAATTAGATTCGTGACTAGAAATTAGTCTGACTGTTTTGGAGCGCCAGTTGAAATGCTTGGTCCATCAGAGGTCGGGTCACATGTTGGGGAGTATGCTGGTGGAGGTTGACGATAGAATTGGTGGGTGCGCACAGGTATTGGTAGGTCCATCAGACTGGAGAGAAGGACAAGCAACTGCAGGACGGACAGGCACTGTAACAGGGCGATACCATGCGCAGAATGTGCCGGCAATGGAGTTTGGGCCTGGGGTGTTCGAGCTGGGAGTGACAGCGCCCTCGTGGGCGCAACGCGCGCAGCACGCGTTGAAGAAGGAGGATGTCATCCCTGTCTACGTTGGCCAAGCGGCCAACATCCGCCACCGCCTCCACAAGTTTGGCCAAGCTGCTGCGCATCTAGACCCCACCTCAAGGTCCTGTGCTTGTTCCAATATTCTCTGAATTCTAATGCGCAACCCCGATTGCCAGTGACGGAGAGTTGGAGATCTGGGTTTGCAGGTCTGCGAGGTTGTACCAGGACTGTGGGATCAGTAGCAGTCCCCCGACTAGTCCGCTTCAAGGCGGAGGTGATGGCGCTGGAATTGGACATCGACTGTTCTCTGAAGTTTTCGCTCTCGGAAGCTCAATCGCCTTTCGGTGGGCCCATGTACGTTCTCATACAATCCAATCATCTGAGCACATCGAATCTGTAATCTCAACTCCATTAGATTAATTAGCTGTTTATTATAGAAAAGTTTCACACAAAAAGAACCTCAATCCGGTTGAGTGATATGGCTTTTTGTGATACAAAGTGGTATACTCGAGAGTACAAAATGATGTAACTGAAAGTAGGAAAGATAGTGGGTATTAAAGCAGAAAGTGATAGAAGTAAATCTACCTTAGATTGTGTAGCCAGTCGTATGATAAAGTAGTTGAATGATTCCAATTTCGCACTCAGAAAGTACAACCATTTGCACAGTAAAGTGAATTATCGCCAATGTAATGAAATCGAGGACAAAAATGATGAATTTTGGAGCTAGAGAAAGGGAAATTACTTCTAGCTTTTGTCAAAGAAAAGCAACTGAATGGCTGAGATTTGACACAAAAAAGCACAACCACTCCTGCTCCTCACGCTTTATTGTCAAAAAGGCACATGTAATATCGCTAATAAAACAAAAACTTGTGAGGTTCGTGAAATGAAATTCGTTAACAACAGATCATCCTCGTCAAATTAGCCTTAGAAATGCATCTGGTCGCTGGCGATCGAGCACAGTGGCTCTAACTGATCCGCTTCAATATGGTAACAGACAGACAGCAAGGTAGTTGCAGAGCAAGTGGAAGCAGAGCTCCAAACAGTCTTCGATTACGCCTGGAACAGAAGCGCAAACGGCACACGCCGCTCTCGCGACATTCTCGTAAAGCTCTTCATGGCATGGCCAACAACCAAAGAATCCAACTCCCATTTCCTCCGGAGGTCGAGATCCCGATGGCTAATGTGCACTCGCGATACAGTCGGCATCAAGGTCGCACTCCGAAAGCCGCACGACAAAAAAACTCAAACCTCAACCATAACGAGACGAAACCTCTGTTATCTCCTCACAGTCCAACCCCAGCTCCCATTCCAACCCACTAGCACTCCTCCGAGGAAGAAGAGAGTGGCAGCTCCACTCAAACAGCAGGAAAAGAGGAAGAAGCGGGTGAACTACTGGCGGTGGCGCTTCGGGTTTCAGTTCTGCGTTTCGCCGAGTATGTCGAGACAAGCTAGTGTTTGTGTTCGGGAAGAACCGCCGGCGCCGAAGCGACCTGGTAGTTTGTCTTTTAATACGTGGATGAAACTGGAGCCTGCTGATGCGCACCGTGTTCACAACCATGGCGATTATATTCAGGAGTCTGCTATTTCGTTACAACCTGAGAGTGCGATGCGGCGGTCAGGGAAGATGAGACTGTATGCCCTCGTGCCTGGCCAAAGAGTATCATAAGTGAGGATGGTGTTCTCATTTTAAAGAGTTCTTGTATATTAATCGTGCAGATATTTCTCTGCATTTGAAGTTACGATGTTGCAAGGTGGAGTCTTAGCTTGTTTATATCTAGAGAATTGAGTTTGTGTTTGAAAGTTACGAGCAGTCCACGGAAGAAGTCACTGCTTAACTTCGCAATTTGCTAGAAGTAAAGTTCAAGTATACTGTATATACCGACTCTGCTAATACAAGAGCAATATGCCAACCACGACTTCGTTCGAGCTCTCACTGCGAAAGGTACCTCAGTTCCATTGAATTGAAGTGTTATTTCTTCATGCCATGTCGTATAGCATTTAGAAGAGTGCAACTGACTGCAGCTCTGCTCTCCCTACGGAATTTCTCGTTTAGAATGTAAGTGATACTATTTTTTTTATGTCGATTCTTAAAGATTCAGCTGCACAATCCTGCCAAACATTGCATAATATAGGGTAGTTTCTCCTCTCCTCAACACCTACTTAAATTACACCACTTTTCAGTCGTACCGTATTGGATCCACAACTACTGCAATTTGAGGAATGAACGCCAATCAAATTGAAATGAGCGAACGGAAATGAGATAACAAGCTGACATAAATTTCTAGCATATCATGAAAGGAACCGTCCCGATCAGATCAAGCTACATTTATTTCCAGTCGTTTCGAATAAACCATCAATGTCCACTTATCCAATGTTGCATTCTTTCGAGAACAGGATCATGCAAGCTTGAATGTGAGCTCACTCAATTCTCTAGATACACCGTGCTCCTGATCGAGCAATCAGTCTACAAACTAAGATTCAGGGACGAATTTGATGCGCCCGTCTCTTCGAAAAGACTGAGTGATAAATCTCGCCGCTTGTTCTGGACGATTAAGCCTCCCTGATCTGCAAGTGCATCAAAAACGTCAGAAACCACATTCGAAAAGGAGAATATCAAATTCAGGAATTGATTGAATAATGCATGATGCCTTACATTATTCCGTTCAAAGATCTGGAGATGTGGGCTTCTAGTATCCGCCTGCAGGGGGACTGGGCACCACTGGAGGTGAGTACACAGGCGGTGACTCGTAAACTGGAGAAGGCGAGTAAACGGGCGTCGGAGGCGAGTATGTCACAGGGGGTGACTCGTAAACTGGAGAAGGCGAGTACACGGGCGTCGGAGGCGAGTATGTCACAGGGGGTGACTCATAAACTGGAGAAGGCGAGTACACGGGCGTCGGAGGCGAGTACACAGGCGCAGGAGGCGAGTACGTGGGCACGTCAGGAGTGTAAGGGGGCGTGTAGACTGGAGGCGAGTACGCAGGCGACTCGGGAGTGGTAGGGGGCGTGTACACGGGAGGCGTATACACTGGAGGCGAGTACGCGGGCGACTCGGGAGTGGTAGGGGGCGTGTAGACTGGAGGCGAGTATGCAGGCGACTCGGGAGTGGTAGGGGGCGTGTACACGGGAGGCGAGTACGCGGGCACATCGGGGGTGTACGGCGGCGTGTACACAGGAGGCGAGTAAGCAGGCACGTCGGGAGTGTAAGGCGGAGTGACATAAGGCGGGGACTCCGGCGAGCAAGGAGGCTTCCCGTGCTTGCCGAATGTGAGCAAGGCCCTTCCGGCGTCCGCAGGCACCACGCTGCTCCACAGCGCCACTGCCACCACTAGCACTTGCACGGCAGCCATGACTCCACCTCCCTTCATCACTGACACTTCCTTCCAAGCTCAGCTCGGTGACTATCAGAACTTATCACTGCAAGAAGCAGCTGCAGACTGATCGGTGACTGTGAATCTGAAGAGCCTTGTAAGGCCTTATATAAGCCTTCTATTATTATTAGGATCTAACTTACCCAGCAATTGCTATTTCGTTGTACTGTTGTATTCAAAGCACCATGCATTGTGGTACTGGTACCAGTTGTCAAATTCGCAGGTAGCAGTCAGGCATGGGGACAAGAACAACATGTAAATAATCTCGTCAATTGCATCACGTTCTAGCACTATTTGAAGCTTATTCTGTTTTGTGCTGAATATTCACACTTAGGGGGATGGGATGTGAGGTATGCAAAATTAGAAGTGAAAATGAGAAATAGATGTGGTACGAATGATCGATAATGAGGTCATGGTTGTCAGGTATGTTGCATTGAATTGGTGCCATGGGAGTCAACGAATCTAGTTGAGAGAGTAATGAGGAGTTGGTGGGGAGGGCAGGGGCGACAGGAAGAAGCAAACATGTATACATCGACTGTCTGCTGCATTTTACAGTACCGTGTCGCATCGTCACATTTGTGTACTCGAAAGGCGAAACTTCAACTTCGGGTCGCCACCCCAGTTCCATGTCCACTGCAGCGTAACTTGCGACCTCCATTAGGTCTGCACCTGACAGAAGCAAATTCATCCATTATTTGCCCTTTTTGATTGATTTCTGCCGGTCTTGGAAGTGATTCTTGGATTCTCATCTTATTTCATTAACCCCTAAAGTCGAAAGCCCCCAAAACTGTCAGAACTCCTCAAAACCACCCTCTTTCAATGCAGATGAAAATTTTCAACTTTTGACATAATCTCAAGTATTTAACCGTAAGATCTTATACCTAACTTGTCCATGCATGTGTGTACCAAAACTTAGTTCCAAATTCCTTACCGATTGTGAGATCATAACATTCAAAGTTGAAAAAAGGTTTTTCTCCCTTGTTGCAAAATGGGTTTGAAGTTTTTTGTGAGCCCAAATAACCAATTTTAGGAGTAAATTTGAACAGAGGCTCTTCAAATTTTTGTTCCTAAGTGAGTTAGGAACGTGCCTATGCAATTTTTACCCTCATGCGACCTTTAAAACTCAATGAAATGCTTGAATTTTCATATGGAGGTTTGGTAAAATTCAACTTCAAAGGCTCCTCTTTGGTAATAAAAATAGCATGTGAAGAATAGTTAAAAGAAAGATCCAAATAGTGAAATCATGCCTCACAATCTTATTTCCAAGTACAAAAAACAAAAATTGAAAAAAAGTAAATCTCAATTTTTGGTGAATTTTTGAAGTTCTAGTGATTTCATTTATTTTGGGCAGATTTGAGAATAAACGAGCATATACCACAGTTTGGGCACTTTTGGGCAAATTTCAAACAGTGTTTTCAAACTTTGACCGTAAATATCTCATAAAGTATGAAGAATTTAGCAGCATGAAATGACTTTTCGGAAAACTATGGAAAAACTCTTTAACCTGCAAAAGGTTTCATTTTTGTACGAACTAAATATAGTATGTACAGAGCTGACTAGACCCAAAAACGGCCCGATTCGGGCTCTTTTCGACTGTAGGGGTTAAAAATGGCAGTAGTTCAAAGAGTCATTTTTGCATATCTAAACTTGTATTTTGGTGACACATGGTTATCTTTCTTCAATGGCACCTCGAGGTCATTTCATAGCACCCATTGCTTCTTTATGATACCACCCGGCCTTTCTTTTCACTAGATTCTATTCTCCTAAAAGCATCATTGAGGAATATTGTCATTTTAACCAAGTTGAGGTCTTTGTATTATACTTTCATGCCAGAAGTAACTACAACCCAAAACAATATGCTGCTTGGCAAACAAAAAAGTTACAATTCTCTCCAAGAAGAGTGACAATAATAAGGTATAAGTGAGGTTTCACATGAATACTAAGGTAGCATATTCAATGACTATACAAGAATCATTAACTAAAGCATACAATAGGTGTATTCAAGTAGGAGGTGTACATTATAACTTCCAATATAGTTATTTAAGTAGGAGGTGTACACTATAACTTCCAATATAGTTATTTAAGTAGGAGGTGTACATTATAACTTCCAATATAGTTGTTTAAGTAGGAGGTGTACATTATAACTTCTGATAGTAAATACCCGACAAAGACGGCGGTGGTCGAGCTTGATATCCGACCAACCGACCTACCTACCCACAGTTCGGGTCGACCTTAGAGTCAACTAGGTCTGACACTAGTGTCAGACTTGCAACCTATATGTACCCGCCTCCTTTTTGAGAAGGTGTTGCTAGTTCTTTATATTAGTTCCCTATATCTCTTGTTGATAACCCGAAGTGAGTCGATTCTCGAGTCGATGTTATTGTATGTCTTTGCTTAAAGGATTAGAGCTCAATGCCTTTCCATTCATCTTTGTCATTGCATTTTCTGGCTCATTCTAGACCTCTCTAAGGTCGACTCCTACAACCTGGTAGTCGATTTACTAAATTGACTTACTCTCATCTGTATAGTCGACTCAGTGAGTTAAGTTGGTTTGTTGTTTTCTGACTCTATTCTTGTTTCTAGCTACTTAATTCTATATTTGACTAGAAGTCTAGAACCCTCAACACATCTTTAGTTGAGTTGGTTTTGTTGAAAACCCCTTTAACAGAGGTTGCATAGATTGCGAGCCCATAACAAATTAATATGCATAATAGACTACAAAATTCTATCATTTTCACTTTGGAGTGGAAATATTACACACAAACCAATCTCAATTAAAAATCTCCAACTAGAAAGTTGTTCACATTCATCTCATAAACAACCTTGTGCAAAAAACAAAAGAATAAAAAGAATAAAAAGAAAAAAAAAATAGTAAAAAAAATTCTTGACTCAAAGAAGAACTTGACATTGGTAAATAGTGCCAAAAAGTATACAAAGGAAAGATAGTCCAAAACTAGACGTCTTGCACTCAAATCTATGCCTTATTTTCAAAATACTTTCAATTGGAGCATGTTTACTACCGCTAAAACAAGACTCTATTTGAAATCCATCTCTAGAAACAAACTTGAAATCCAATGTTAGATGAAGGAGATATAGCTCCTCAAATATCATTCATTTTTTCACATTCTTATTGTATAAATGTCATTGTAAATTTGCAATGTTAATACCAAAAGTGCTTGGATCAAAAACTTCTAACTAAGAAGTTGTTTCAAATGATTCTAAGATCACACTTCCACAAAATGACAAAACATATTCATGACAAACGAATACTTTCTACAAAATTAGGAGTGCAACATGCACACATGTTTCAAGAAGCAAAAACTAATGAAATTGTCACAAGAATTTATGCCATAAAATTATATTATCTTGAATTGGGATAAAGCTTTCCCCACATGCAAGAAGGTAAACTACATATCGAATCTAACCCACCAAATTTCGTCCAAAGCAAAACTTGGATAAAGAAGATATGGCTCTTCAAAGTTTTGAATTGTTATCCAAGGTGATCAAACTCAACATCTCGCACGCTTAGGGGTTCAAGTACTTAGGGTACAGATTTTGATTGATTGGTTTTTGATATACCTTTGTCTCCTATTTCCAAAATTCATTGAAAAATTCATTACCAGTTCAAGACCCGTCCAAATTTTATGATTGCAATTATCCCAATCTCCTACATACTTCGCACATGCCACTCTTCAACAAACTTACCACGGTGAAATTTGTACATCTATTGAACACCTTGAATACAGAAATTCCAGACAAATCTGAAGACAACATAAGTGGACTAGTGGAGAAATTCCAGACCAAGTTGTTAAAACATCAAAAGCATGAAGTACTTGCAAGGTGGGAGTCGTAAATGTCAGGCTACCCCACCTCATCCTCTGCTGTCTCTGAAGGCAGCACTGTAAACAGCCCCAACAACAACAAAACGCGTTGAATGAGTTAGTACAGGCATGTACACACACCCGGTGAGTTGAATTACTTCGGATATGAGAGATCTCAATCAGTGAACTGGAGTACCATGTGCCTCATTAATACCTAGTGGCACTGCATGTGTAGCACAATCGCACTTCGATCACTTGATTGCCCTTCTTAAACTTAGTTGGCAGCAGCATCATGCAATTCCCCCATATATGCCGTCCATGCCTGCACCCTGCCAGGCACTGACAATATTGACGAAAAAGCTTCAAAAATGCGAACCCTTCAAGTCGAACTTGACTGGCACAAAGCACAAGGGAACCACCTCGTCTTGGATCGAAGGTCACGTCGCTACTAATCACACTGATTGATTTCGTTCATTAAGTGGAGGGACGGTGTCAGGACATCCCACAACAACTGTGCCGCCAAAAGACATTAAAGAGCCATGATGGAACATGGTGGACTACGGAAGGGAAAGCGTCATCGAGAATGACGGATCGTCGTGGTGTATATATGTGCTCTGCATTCTAGCACTTTCCACAGTTACCGATCACTCGGTGAATACTTTGCAGTTGTCGTTATCGCCGAGCTGAGCTTGTGGGGAGCTGTCAGTGATGAAGGGAGGTGGAAGCATGGCTGTGGTGCATGTGCTGGTGGTGGCAGCGGCGTTGTGGAGCAGTGCGGTGCCGGTGGAGGCCGGGAGGGCCTTGTTCACCTACGGCGCTCCTTACACTCCGGAGTCACCGCCGTATGTAACTCCGCCCTACACTCCCGACGTGCCTGCTTACTCGCCGCCGGTGTACACGCCCCCTTACACTCCCGATGTGCCCGCATACTCGCCTCCTGCACCTGTGTACTCGCCGTCTCCAGTTTACGAGTCTCCCCCTGTGACCTACTCGCCTCCGACGCCACTATACTCGCCGTCCCCAGTTTACGAGTCTCCCCCAGTGTACTCGCCATCGCCAGTTTACGAGTCTCCCCCTGTGACATACTCGCCTCCGACGCCCGTGTACTCGCCGTCTCCGGTTTACGAGTCACCCCCAGTGTACTCGCCACCCACGCCCGTGTACTCGCCGTCTCCAGTCTACGAATCACCGCCCGTGTACACACCTCCAGTTGTGCCCAGTCCCCCTGCAGGCGGATACTAGCCAGCATTCTCCATTTCCTTATCATTCATACCAAATAATGTGAGTGACTAGCTCTTAAATTCTATCTCCGCAATGCTGTGATTCCTGCTGGGAATGTGAGTCTTCAGAACAAGTGCTGGAGCTTTGAATTCGTCTGCAACCTGCTGTTACGGATTTGTGTAGAAGAATATATTAGCCGTGAGCTCACTCAGTACAATTGCTGTGTAGAGTGAGGACCTTAGACTTCATTCTGCCATCGATTTGATACCATATTGCGATGTAAGCATTGTAAATGCTATTTTTTGCGTGGGAATCGATATACGAGGAATTTATCTGAAACTTTCATGTAAGTTTGTGAGTGATATTGCTGAATGTTCTGGAGCATTTTTCATGTTGCTCCAATCAAAGAATCTCAATTTCGGTAACTTCACTTTCATGTCAAATTCAAGGCATCCTTAACTTAAGGTTGAGGTCGATCCGATTCGGGTCGATTTGCTTCTGGTCAGCCTATGAATAATTGAATATGATTCTCATCAAACTGAAACTTCTGGCAGGCGGTAGAGTTTTTTCATACCTTTCTGAAATGTCATCTTACAATTCTAAATTCCTTATACTTTAGGAGATATCCACAATCAAAGTTTGAAAATATAATTTGAAATCTGCCCAAAACTACCTGAACTGCAGTTTTTGCTCATTTTATCTCCAAATCTGCCCAGCATTAATTAAAGTGCATAAACTTTAAGGATATACAAAAAATTGAGATTTTACTTTTTTTTTCAGGTTTTGTTTTTGTACATGTGGAAAAGGTAGTAAGGCATGATCTTACTGTTTGGATCTTCAATAAAATATTTCTTTAAATGCCTTTTTGATTGTTGGAATGATTTTTTTTGGCCCCCAAAACATTGCATTTTCATTCTACAACATGGAAATAAACCTTTTAGTTCAACTTTGAACATACGATCTCAAAAATACTAGGAATTTTGAGTATAATATGTAGTATGCATGTTCATGTACAAGTTAAGTAATAGATCCTAGGGTTGCTCACCTTTAGAGGGTTAACCTCTAAATCGTGAAGTAAACAAAGGACCTAAAACAGACTTCTCAAAAATTTGTCAAGCATCAGAAAACGCACAATAGCCTAGAAAAGCACAATGTATATTTTAGCTTTCACATCCGATTTTCAATGTACTCAACGTATACATTTTAGATTGAAAGGTCTTTGAACCCCTACGACTTCCACTTCCAAAATTCTCAACTAAGAGCCGGGTTACACCACCGTGGAGAAGGTCTTCAATTAGTTGAGAATGCTTGGCCAAGGCATGGTCATATGAGGCAAATGGTGAATGTCTCAGAAAATAATGAAAGGCATTAAAATAATTCTTAAGGAGTTTTGAGCGGTTGTTCTCAAAACACCTAGAGGAGAAGTCTACTTGCGAAAAAAAATCATATTTTGTAATGAAGAACCATATTTCTCTACATTCGCATTGTATCAAAAGATTTCAACAAGAATTGTGTTCATAAAAAATCAATATGCATGAGTCTGGCATTTGAGTGGAGGTAAATTTATTTTCTAATGAAATTGTGCGTTAGAATGATGATGTTCTTGGTTTATATTCACTTCCACTCTTCCAGTACCAAAAAGGGCATCTCATGCTAAAATTATGTTCAATTTTACTCAAAAGATATTTACAATTACCAAATTGCCAATTGTAGATTTTGGCCTAAATAGGAAATAAATGTCTCCATGGGTGAGTCAGAATGAAGAGAGGAAATCCCATGTGCATTGGACAAAGCACTACTATTTGGTATCCTTTAATTCTCAAGCGTTCCCAATATCATTTTCTTATGGTTTGGATGAAAGGTACAAACTTTCAAGAGCCATAACTTCAAACTTGGTTTTGGAAAAAATCACTTCGCCGTGGTCCTAAATTGAGACTAGTTTGGGTGGTGAAACTTGCAAATCCATACAATAAAGTATGAGGGTGAGGTCGTGGTGGTGAAAGTGGTAGTAGCGTTGTACCAAATCCCTACATACAGGCAGTAGCTCCAACTCTTAACCTGCAGCCTCTTTCAATTTGAGATGATTTAATGACGGCGAGTAGTCTCGTTAATGTGGAAACTCTCTCAGTGTTTGATGAAGAAACACTAGAAGGTTTTAAGATCTTTGGAATTGGAATCGATTTTTCAAGTCCTACAACTGTAGAAGTGCCGAATAGGGAGTTATCAGACACTGTTTTGAATTCAAACAGTTTTCTCGTAGATCCTGATGAAATAGGAGACAGTAGTAGCGACAGAAGGTCTGGCTGTGGATTTTTTTATTGTGATCCAGAAAAAATGGAAAAAAATGTTAAATTACATAGAAAACCCAAGCAAGAGATCAGATACATGGCCGAGAAATGAGTTTGATGCTTGGAGAAATTACTGTGGATTGGATCCTTCTATTACAATTGAGAAGCTTCCTCTTCAAGAATTTGGATCAATGTTGTGAAAGTTTTTTATTATGCTGAACAAGGAGAGTGGTGAACACTTCCTACTGGAACGATCATGAGTATGCTACAGGCTTTCAATCGAATTCTGTGCCATGCTCAAGATGAAAGGATTGTTACAACCGGAATTCAAGAGGTGCCGTTTAACATAAAAACGCATCATTGGTTCAAAGCCACTACTAGGGTTGTACAGGATACTATGGAACGGAGTAGAGATGGCGGTGCCAAAAAACCGAGAAAGAAGGTTGATTGTATTACATTTGATAAAGAATGTAGAGTACTTTCTCATCCTAAACATTTGGCAACTCATTCGTTAGGAGTTCAAAAGAGATTTGCATATTATTGTGTTACGTTGTTTCTTATATGAGGAGGATCTGAGTTGCAAGGACTTTTGGTGTCTGACTTTCAACTTGGAAAAGATGAAGCAGGGAAAGACTTTCTAAGGTAAGTTTGAACCTCTTAAATGTGGAAACTTTGAGCATGATATGTTGTATTGATAAGTTCATGATTATATTTATGCAGATACAAGTGTACAACGAAAGACTCTCCAAAAACTACAAAGTGTCGTTGAAGCAATTTCAGCAAGAGCACTTTCGAAGTGTTGTTGTTTCCTACAACCGAGACGTGTTGGAGACCTTTTCGACGCTCATTGAGCACATGCAACTCCAGTCTAAAACATGTGGGCCACTTTTTTTATCATGCATTCACAATAAAAAAACAATTACATGGTTTAAGCAACAACCGGTTGGTTTGAGTACAATGCGGGGGTGGCTGAAACAGATGATGGAAACTGCTGGAATTGAAGGTAATTTCAGCAACAAAAGTGGGAGAGTGACAGGAATTACAAGAATGTCTGCCGCTCAAGTACCAAAGGAGATAATGTCTAGGATCACGGGCCATCGCAATGAGAAAACTCTCGCCAGGTATGATTACAGCACTGTGGCAAAGCAGAAGGCAGCGCAGGCTTTAACACGGGAGCCTTACAACATGATAACTGGGAAGCCTTTGAGTTTCGAATATCATTACCAACAAGAGTTGGAAGCATGGCATGCGCAACAACTCAGCAAGTCAGCTTCAAGTGTACTTATTTCTGGAGTTATTTCGGAGTTACCGAGGTAAACATATTTTGCGCCATAGAAAGTGGTTCAAGGATGTAGCTGCGCTTTGTTGATTTAGCTCGTGTTTTGATTTGGCTCATATTTTGCAGGTTGAGAATTGAGGATATTCTAATGACCGAAACTCGTGATGAAGGTCTCGCTGATGAGGATGAATTTTGGAGAATATTGATCCAGAAAAGCTAAATAGGATAACAGAAGCTTCAATCAAGTCCAAGAAGAAGATGAGTGGCGAAAAAAACAAGAAACAACCGCGTCCATCAGGAGACAATTCCAGAATTCCATTCGAGACAAGAAACTGTGATGGTGCCGGAAATTGAGGAGTTAATTAAGAAATCAATACTACCCAGAAGCTTCACGAACTGCGTTTTCGATGTGCATATTGGCGAAAAATAGGGCAGCTTGGTGTAACAGTGTACAAAGAACAATTTGACAATGTAATGTGGAATGAAATATTGTGCAATAAAGCTGTAAATATTATGTATGTTGAAGTGTCTTTGAGTCGGATGAAGCATGGATGGGTGGACGGAAAACTATAAAATTAGATGTCAAATCCAAAGATTCCTACTAGAGCTTTGGATGACATTCATCCTCATTCATCCATGTCCATAGAAGAACCATGTATCCCATGTGGTTAGCACGGTCAAAAGTACCCCTCGCCTGGCAGGGAGTATAAGCCCCCACCCCCACAAAATTGTGGCGTACTAGAAATTCTTTTCGGGTAGTAGCACCTGGCATGCATTCATTGGAAGTAGCGCAGACACATAACGCCAGGGAAGGCCAGGAAAGGCGCTGTTATGCATTATAACGCTGATCCTCTTCTCAAGTAAAAAGCTGCCACGAGAGGTCAAATCGACTGGACTGCGGTTATGATCTCGCAATGTATTCTGCCTCATAGCTCAAGATTTTGATTTGCATAACCTACAACAAGTCCATTACAAGTTTATTCGCTTGAGATATAAATAGCTAATTTTCATTTCCATTAATGACACAGTTTTCAAAAAACGTGTTTACTGCCTTTAATAAGGTTGGAACGTTTAGAAATTATGACATGTTCTTCACTCAATCAACATCATTGATCTTTATCTTCTTATCTTTGATCTTCAATCATGAATAATCAAAGAAAAGAAATTTAGTATTATCTTATGATCTTCATGGTTTTGAAGTATGTTACTGTTTCAACTAAAGTAATATAAAATACCATCATGTATTACAATAATACTTTAATTACGATTATCACATTTTTTATTTTTTTTTGGAAGCAAGGAAAGGGTAGTATGAAAATCTGATGTATGCTGAATTATTGCACTCAATTAGGAATGCTTATGATTCATGCACGCTGATTGTTGTTTTGTCGCGGAAGTGTAGTACCGATCTATAGTATTTCTTTTGCAAACTTTGAATTTTTTTTTCAATTGTCAATGGTTTTCAATCTATTGTGGATTCTATGGTGTAAATAGCGATAGTTAGCTGCTTTTAGCCGGTTCTATAGGATGATAAATAGATGAATGTGAATCCAAAGATAAGGACGTCAATTGATTGAGTAACGGTTGGGCGGTTAGCAATAGAGTTCAAAACTATAGGACGGAGAATATCGATGGAGAGAGGGAGTCTGGAAGAGAGTCCAGAGCTCCTACGGCAGTGAGGCCGGCAGTCTCTAAGGGAATTTATGGTTTTGTGTGTTTAATTAATAGAAAATCAATTGCAATAATTATTTGTGAATTGTGTGGCGTTTACTGTTGTATGTGGAATGCAATTGTGAATGTGTTTTGGAGTTGGTGGGATTTGATTGCGATTGTTGAGTTCTGTGTTTGAATTGTGTGGCGTAATTGTGCAATTTCTATTGTGAAATTTTAAGAGTTATTCATAGGATGGTGTAGGCAAATCAATTGTGGAAATCCTATGTGTGGATATTTGAGGATTGAGTTTTATTGTGAAATCTAAGTTGGAGTGTTTTGTAAGTGGAATTCCATTGTTAATTGTTGTGTTTGTACTTGTATGTGATTGTGTATTCAGAGGGCATGTCTGTCTTATCTATAGAGAGTGAAATTGTTCTGATTGTAGTATCCATTGAATGGATCATGGGAGCATGTAAAATGAGAGTTGTGGAAAACCGATAGTATGATATCATGTGAAGCATGATCAAATCATGTACATGTATGTCAATAGATAGCAACCAGGGGTGATTGCATCTGAAAGAATATTTATATATTGAGCCTTGGAAGCCTTTGATTGAAGAATGTGTTGTAATGGTAATCTTCCATGGATGTAATGGAAGTATGTAATCGAGTAAGTCAAACTATCAAGAATTGAGTAAAAAGAGATTATGAAGCAATGGAGAAATCCAATGATATAAGTATAACAGAGAAGAAATCTCAATCGATTGGAAAGAAATGCAAATATTGCAATTGCCTCAGTAATCGCAAAGCCGTGTGTGAAATGAAAAAGGAAAAGGTTATAGAAATTCCTATTGTACCTAATCAACTATTGAAGAAGTGAGAGTTAAGGGAGCAGCAAAATTCATGGATGTGTAAGTTAAAAAGGAAGCAATCGTTGTGGTTGTACCAGTGGAGTGAACTGGAAGGAAGCGATGGATAAAAGTACTATGGCTGAGAGAGCAGAGGCAGTTCAATAGCTAAGGCTGAGTGTGGAGCCAATGGCTACGATTGATAGAGGTGGAGAAGCAATAGTTGAAAAGAAATACAGTTCCATAACAATTGATGAGTACCTTTCCTATTGGTTTAAATATAATAAATTTATAAGTTATATAACTATGGATTGAGTAGTAGGAAGTTGATTCTGCTTTACTTCCCTCAATCGTGCATAAAAGCGAGATAAAATCCACTTTTCCATAGAAGTACCTAATTGGTTGTCCCTCCCCGTGTTCGAACTCTAACTATAGGAATTTTATTATAGTTCATCTATAGTAAACTTTTCCCTACTATAGAAAGTCTTCAATTTGCACGATTAAGAGGATTCCTTTACAGCTTTAGCTAAATATTTCTATTTGTGGAAATAAACCGAGTGAAAATGAAGAAGCTAGGCTTGGAGAACAGGGCTAATCTGACAGACGGAGTCCACTCGTATCGCAATTGAATATGCATGAATATTAGTATGCATACTAATATGCATGAATCACCCTAGCATTGTCAGAGGAGACGATGATAGCAACTCATGATATGAGAAGACAAAGCTTGCGAGCTTTCATATGTGGATCTTCTTCTTTCTCATGCAAGCTAACACGTTTCAGAAACTGCATGCACTAGGATCCCGTCATCGACGACATGAATTGACCTCCTCCGCAGCTGGTATTGATATTAGCTTCCATCAAAAGACTTTCAAAATTCAATCACTCTCTGTAACCTCATAATTTTTTTTCCGATCACACACATGATCCTACAAGAGAGAATGCACCTACTTTGAATACTTGCATCCAAGATTGATCGCAACACAAATTTTATTACAGCATCTTGCGATTTTGGCAAACTCGCTAGTGCTACGCGCTCCATTTTCACCACCTCCCTTATGTCCGGACCCCGAAATTTTCTTACGCTTTCCAGCACTTCCACATTATCTTCTCGCCCTGCCAGAAATCAGATCGTCCTTTGTTTATTCAAGGCTCATCTATGCGCTCACAAATCCGGTGATTTTTTTTTCGTAGAGGATGTTTGTGAGGAATTGTGTAGCGTCCTGGATGTTAGTGTGCATGACAGCGTATGGCCAAAACAGTTGGAGCTCAGCGGGATGCATCAAATATGGTTGGAACTCAAGGTACAGTGATCCTCAGTAATTAGATACTTGCATTCAACCCCTCAAAGGCAAGGCTCTTGTTAGAGGAGAAGAACATCAAGTATCTAGGAAAAAAGTCGACATTTTCAACGACATGTAGCTCGAGCCATGGTATCTGAAGATAAATCCAAACGCATCAAAGCCGACATTGGTAGTAGAGATTGAGATAATTCCCGAGTCAGCAATCTCGATGGCGGTGAGAAGTTTGTCGGAATGTTGGTTACGTTCTTATTGCATCGTTGAAGCTACTGATGGTTGATCTTGCTATGCGTATAATCATGTTCGAACCACAGTAGAAAGGGAATCTCACCTTGTGCTTCTCTACTACGTCTTTGATTCGGTGCTGCTACAGTATCGGCAACTTCACTACTTTTGCCTACCTAAAAGTAGCATTGATCCGTTGGATGTGAGTTTCCAAGGAGCCTTCAATTTATGGTAGCTAAAGCACAATATAATTTGTGTAGTAGGAATACTATAAGACATTTGTTTTAGTGATATAAAACGTAGTTTGAAGAGTAAAAGAGATATAGTTGATTGAAACATTTCATTCAAAGTTTTTTTCTGTGGTTGGGTCGCAAGTTACCTTAAACAATATAATAGTATATCATTATTGTTACACAATTTCAACATGGTATCAGAGCGTAGGTCATTTGATATAATAAATATAATTTGAGTAGTTAGTTAGATTGAGCATGGTTATGATTAATCAGTTGATTATAAGTGAAACTCAAGTGTTGGTGATTTTCTTCAACTCTCAAAAGGATTGATCACATGTAGAGTTGTAAATCAAATAATTATTTCGTTGCATTAATTTATTGGAATGATGACTAATCTTGTGGGGACTAGATTTTTGGATATGTTTGGTGGTAAGAACTTTTGTGCATGAAAGCTTCAAATGTCTTTTCTATTTTAAAAGAGGAGGATATTGGAAATTCGTAACTGGTGAGGAATTCAAAGTTTAAAAACAATTTTGGAAACACCAATTGGGAGTAATGTTCATGAAGGGGTAAGTCGAGATAATGCCAAAGAGGGTGCCATCAGTGGTACTATTGATGCACTTGTTATAAATAGCAATATAGCAAAGTTGGTCGAACGTGATTTTATTGCTCTTTCTACAATAGCATTTCATGTTATAAACTAGCCAATACAACAAATAGCAAAATGTTAAACTTTAAAAGAAGCATGGAATGGATTAAATTTCATATATGGTTTAAGAGATCAAAATACAAAGAGGATCTCACAGAGAGAGTTTTGGTCTTTTAAAACAAATGGGGAAGATGGGACGACAAAATTCATTTCTGCATTTAGATCCTTAATAGATCGTTTGGCTGGTGCAGGTGTTGTTCTTGATGAAGGAGACAAGACTAATTTTCTTCTGAGTAGCCTACCAGATTCCTGGAAATTTTTTACAAGCATCAATGGAAAAGAACAAAATTTATTAATGTATATCTTAGTTACGAAAACTTATAAGAAGAGCAAAGATGAAAATGGAGGAAGTTCTAAACATGCGATTAAAACTTTGGCGGTTAGAAAAGAGATATTTAAGAAACAAAAGAATTTAAGGGCAAATGTTTCTTATGTAAGAAAGTCGACCATAAAGTTAATGATTGTAAGCTGAAAGAAGAAAAATCTGAAAGTGTTTGTTCCGAGAAGAAAGACAAGAGAGAAATGAAATGTGGTAAAAACAAATCATCTAAAAAGGAGAGCAAGAAGAAGTCGTGGGAAAATATAGTAAAGAACACTTCAAACAAAAAAGTTAGACCCTACTTTAAACCCTATTTTATTAGTAATTGATACTTGTTTAGTACGAGAAGATGATAAGATCTTGACTCTGGGGCTACAAGACATGTCACTTTCGATATATATTGGCTTGTTGAATATGAATTATCACCAAAAGGACAAACTATAATTGTTTGTGATGATCATTATTGTCAAATCAAATGGATTGATACTATTCCAATTTTGCTAAATAGTGCAGTCTTTAAGAAAATCACTAAACTTCTGCATGTATCATGTATCGTAGAGAACCTTATATTGGCTCAAGAGGCTCAAGAATTGAACAAGGATGGTTTTGAGATTCATTTGGGACAAGAGATTTATATTAGAGACAAGTATGGGAAGATGATTACTCATTTTTATAAAATGAATAGTCTTTTTAAGATTGGTAAAACCCACGAGAATACAAAGTATTGGCTTCATATTCATTTACAAAGGTGTCAGAGATAAATATGTGACATGAAAGATTGAAGTATATTGTATTAAATATATTAAAAATGAAAGATTTTAAAGAATTGGAAGAATTCGTGGAATTTATTTGATGCGATTTTAAAACTTTTGCTCCACGTGAAGCATGCTTGTATGGTAAGCAATCAAAAAAGAATAAATTCTAGATTATGAAGCAATAAGACTATAAGAGCCTCACATTTATTGTATTTTGTTCATTAGGACCTTTGCTTTATTCAGTTGGAGGTTCTCAATATCTTATTACCGTCATTGATAATTTTTCAAAATTTATTATTGTCGCTTTTCTGGAAGTAAAATGAAAAACATTAAGGGAGTTTAAGACTTTTAAAGCATGGATGTTGCGGATGGCAACTCAAAGACAAGACCTAAGAGAAGATTTAGAAAATACCTCGTGAAAAGACTAAGATAGACTAGAAGTAAGGGGATTCTCTCAAAAAACCCATGATGATAATTGATATAAGACAATATAAATTAGTATTGATTACTAGAGGAGTAGGTAAAACTGATGTAGAATAGAGTAAGGACCAACTTACAGCTCTGTATATAAATTAGGCTAGTGGAAGCTTTTGAGCTAAGATCCTCAAGCAGCTTCAGGACCTTCTAAAGCCTTAAGCGGCTTCCGGAATATAAGAAGGTCAAGCGAAATTTTCTTAAATTTAAAAAACTTTCGGGGCAAGATTCCATAAGCAACTGTAGGATCTTTCGGAAACTTAAGAAGCTTCCGGAATCTAAGATCAAAATACGAAACCTTTTTGAATCTTCTAGAAATTAAGGGAATGTCTTATAACCTTTCAGAAACATAAATTCACAAACTATATTAAATAAACAGAACCTCGAAAGTTCTTGCAAGACAAGGTTGATCACAGTAAACTCATGGATGGATATGATATCCGATATGACATGTCTGTGACAATGAGTTGAAAAACACACTTATAGATTTGTTAAAAACTTGAGGACTAACAACGGATGAGAATACATCTCTAATAATTTGAAAAAATTTCATAAAGATTTTTGAAAGATCTTGAAATTTTAAGGGAGTTTACTATTCTATATACACTTCAATAAAGAAGAGAAATCGAACTTTGATAGAAGTTGCTAGGAGCCTGATGATGACTCCAACTTTAAGCCCGAGCTTTTGAACAGAGGTTGAATCTACGGCATGTTATTTACAGAGCATTCCTTCAACAAAAGTAATAAAATCTACACGGTATGAGATTTGACAAATAGAGCTCTTAATATTGAGTCAAGTCAAGTACATACAGAAGAAAATACAATCCTAGACGTGGTTAGAATTTGCGACGAGATGAGGTAGGAGATCCAATCAAAAGGAAGTCAAGAAATAGTTATGTATTCATTTTGAGTAATGAGCTTATTACATGGAATACCGATAACAAACGTGTATCGCACAATAAAGTGCCAAAGTCAAATTCATTGTTGCAAAGGGGATATCGACCCAAATTGTGAGGATATGACATACATAAGGTTTTCTTAAACAAGTCATGCAAAGATATAAGACATGTTTACAAAGAGTCTCCTAAAAGCGATTTTGATTTTTGCTGAAAAAATATGGAACTGCATCTAATTACAGTTTCAAGAAAAATTTGTTAAACGTTAATGAAGTATCTAAAGCCAAGAAAATCTGTTAAGACTAGATGAAAATAGAATTGCGTATGATTGCGAACGATGATCGTGTTCGTATGTCACCGCGAAAGTGTCACTTTGATCTTTGAATTTGTGAATTTTGAAAATTGGTAGAAGCATAGAGACTAAATTTTTAGTAACCAACAGAAATTGATGTCGATTCATCAGGAATATCTAGGAAAATTTTGCGGTTGTTATCGAGAAGCGCCCTACATATTAAGTGCATGGTTTAGACTACGAAGTAGTCGCATTATTACATAAACTATGATGAATTTGATTTTGTTGAGTTTGATACGAACGTGTGATTTAAAAAAGGAGAGTAGAAGCGGCCGGTCTGGATGAGGTGCAGTGACTCGACACAACTAAAGCTCTTGTATTGTAGAGAAAGAGATCAAAATCTAGTCCATTTTAGAAGTGGAACATGTCCAGTTCTTAAGCGTAGTGAGGTGTCCGTCGATTAGTTGAAGAATCTAAGAAGTATGAATCAAGTTCACAGCCTAATGCTCATGAAATAAAATGGCCGTGTGGTCGAAGTATTGGGCGGTACAGAAACACATGGGGGAGTTCAAAAGCAGTAAACATCGAACTGATGAGGCGAATAATAAGGGGTTAATTGTCAAGAAAGATTCACGCTTAGTGCCTTAGTGGCTCAATGAGCTCGTTGTTACTCTAATCACGAACATCTGCTTTGAGCACCATGTTGAAATTAGTTATTAACTTTGAGAGTGCTAATGTTTGCTCGACAAATAGGGTCCAGTAAAGAGAGTGCATATAATTATAAACTTGTGGGAAGAGTTTAAGTAACCAAGTCTGTACGGCAAAAAACACTCATGTTGTCTAAGCAAAGGCTCAAAGTGCAGAATCCAAGAGAATATGAATATGTTGTTGTGAATATATGAGGAACAGTCAGCAACGTGACTGCACGAGCAGGAAGTAGAGCAGATCTAGTTTTAATTTGGTGTTAAAACCAGGCTGTGAAGTGTAAAAAATTTATTACACAACGAATTGATTCAAGACAATCATAATTTTTAAAGTCTAATAGATAAGAAGATGACATGCTAAAGTAAATACATATCAATACAGATCTGAAGATTGAAGGTGTTTGACAATAGCAAATTTAAAATTAAGCAGATTGGTTCAAAGGAATTTGTAATTGCAATTGTATGGATTTTTTACTTGTAAGTAGTAAAGTGTTTGTATAACCAAGTGCAGCAATGCGTTGTACTATGTAAGCAATGAGTCAAGTGATTATCTCCTTGAAGATGTTGTGAGTACAATGTGTTTTTTGCATTTCAGAAAATTCGAGAGTTCTTTATTCGCCATGACATGTTTGTGAAGCACGTTACCGCTGCAGTCCATGTCTTTGTAGACAACGCGGAACGGAATTATCGAGAAAAGTAAGTGAAAGTTGCTATATGCTCTCTAAAATTCAGCACTTTGCTTCGAAACTACACTTGATGTTTATTGCTTGTCTACACTGTTTGTGTTTGTGGCAGTTGCATGGTAAATATAATGAGCACCACCGGGTATGTCACTTGGTCCCTACATAGCAAGGTAAACGCCTTCTTTGCCAAGGTTTTCTTGACCTATGATATTAGGTATGCGGGTCTCCTCCACCTATGAAATCAAATACGTGAAAGTTAGGAATAGGGAGTGCGATCGGGATAGGGAGTGAGAGCGGGACAGGGAGTGGGAGCGGGACAGGGAGTGCGAGCGGAACAGGGAGTGGGCACGGGACAGGGAGTGAAAGCGGGACAGGGAGTGCGAGCGGGACAGGGAGTGCGAGCGGGACAGAGAGTGACACATCATTCGAAGACTTCTACCAAGTCAAGTCAGGTCAGTCTTATGCCACTAATTCACTTTGAGGTAGTACTGGCTTTCAGTCAGTGAACTTCTTGCGGAGATCCCGTTCGACTTCATTATTTTTATTTTCAGGAACGACATTGGAACTGGAATCTGATATTAGAGCAGTTTTGAACAACTCATTTTTCTTGTCGCTTAAGATCTAAGCCGCAAGCCATGTTTACATAGTAGTGAGGAGAATACTGCTGATCATTAGAAAATACTGATATTCTGTAATAATAGTATCGTAAAATCGCTCAATCTGTTACTCAAGGAGAAACTCGACTTCTCGATAATTCACACATGAATAATTTTTGATATTCACCTAGATTTTGCAAGAACAACTTTAATAATCATCACCCGATGATCCTTAAAAAACTCTCTCTCGTGTGTCGAAAAAAATAGAAACTGTATAGGTCTAAGGTCGCTATGATCCACGAACGGTCGGACTTGACTGATTCTGCTCCGGATTCACATAGATATTGGGTTGTGCTTAATGTAAGTTTAATTCGTTGTTGTATTTGAGTGACACCGTTAATGATTGTCATGTATATCAATGAATTGTGGAGCCGCTTAGACACGGCTACTGTAAAGACCATTCGTTTTCAGGTATTTGTCAGAATCACTCAAGAAAAATAGTATTGTAAAAAGCACTTGGAAAAGAGAGTTCATTATAACACAATTCAATTCTTTGAGTTCTTTCCGATTATGTATACTTAGAAGTCAGTAACGTGACCAAGATTTGCATACATATCATCTATAAAAATTAAACAATGTAAATTTGCAAAATATACTACTTTAATTCCACAATCATCTATTATATTTATAATTTAAATAATATGATTATGACTATATCATCAACCAGCACAATGAAAACTTCTAAGAACTTCACATATAACCAAAGCATCACGTAGTCTCAAATAGGAAGGTATAGGTTGTTGTTGCTATCTCGATGGTCCATGCGTAACGTTTTACAAGTTGCGCTGCATTTGTACTTTCTTCTAATTCTTATCATCGACTAAGACGCTGAATAAACAAATAATACATTCAAACAAATAAAAAATCATCAAATGAATAATATTTACATACACATAAGAAGATAAATAAATATTTCACATACTATAGAGCTTCTTTTTGCGTTCATCCAGACCTTGAATGCTGCTAAAAGATTGTTGTCCACATCACTTTGACCTTTTAAGACATTCCTATTCTTTTCATCATCAGAACGACGTTTCTGTAAACATTAAACTTTAAGTATTAGAAATTTCAAATAAATATTACAATGAGTCATTAAAATTTAAATAAAATTTACTTACGGTTATTTCTGTGTCCAATGAGCGTTTCAAAATTTAATTTTCTTTTATCGATTCACTGATTCTTGCATCATTTTCCTTTCGGATGATATCGAGTTGAGTTTCAAACTCATTTTGAGCTTGACCTAACCTCATTTTAATCTCCTCTTCAACATCGTCTAGATGATTACACAGGTTCTGAACTTCATTCCGAAACCTATCCCAAAGCCTATTTATTCTCTTTTACTTTCAGCACAAGAAACAATATTTCAGATTTTATAACAAATGTGGGCCCTTGCGGTCGCACATGATTTTTTTCCAAATGTACTGGATGCATTAAAATCCATAAGTTTAAAATACTGAACAACTAAAATTTTCTCGTGCGCATAATTTTTATTATTTTTGATGCCGCATCTAACATTGGTCTTGTTATAAACGATTGCATGACAGAGCTCCGGATAGGTCTTGTAGTTTTGGATGCTCATATTCGCTCTCAATTTAAATATTAACAACCCCTACTCTCTTTAGTCTTGCACATGTTGTATATATTCGCATTACCAGAAACAAAACCTCTGTATGCGATCTTTTGGTTGTCGGGTACTGTATTTATATAGGTCGATGTTGTCGCTGGTGAGAACACAACCTCGAAGTTAAATATATTCAGCATATGCGACATTGCATCCCGCATCCCAACTTTATACTAGCCGAAAAAACTGCCGATGATAAGTAGTGAAATCTTGACCTCATTTTGTGATAGCACGCGGTCATTTTTTTGCGTAATCTTATGATCTGATTTGACTAAATCCACAATTCTTTATTTCAACTATTTTAGAAAATCCATCTCAGGAAAAAATCTTGACAACAATGCAGTCAATGACGACAACTAACCAGACTCTGAATTTAGCGGAATCAGAAATACGAAGTTATCAATTGGTTGATTGCGTTACAATGACAAATATCCCAATAGGTTTTCAGTCAGCATCAAAAAGTTGCATCTGTCTATAACGAATCCACTTCCGGCATTGTTCGGCAGAGCTTACAATGTGAAAAATTGGGACAGTGTTGAACATGTTGTGGGTAACTGAGTAGGTTAAACATTTGGTGATAGTAATCTATCTCTTGTACTGGCATGTGCTATTGCCGATAGCAAGAGATGTTCGATGATTTATTTTTTTTGTTATACAGTTAAAGTGATAATAGTGTTTCGAAATTTAGCTCTCCAAATACTATACAAAAAGAGTGGCTGGTCGAATCGCACGAATATTTTGTATAAAAAATATATATATAAAAGATTATTCGGTGTTCATTTTTCTTCTCATCTCATACACTATGATCATTTTTTGTATTATTTCCGATAATGAAGAGCGTATTTGTTGCTAACACGCCACTAATATGGTGTAAATGGGCCCTCTGTGCGAAGAGCTGCATGAGTGGCGATGTATGTTGAGCATAAATTGATAGATTCTTCCTCTTGTATTTCTAGGAACGTGAGATTTATTTTCCTTTAATTCGATCTGAATCGCATAATATGTCAATGTATCTTCTTAATACCATGTGACATAACTTCTTGAATCGCAATAAGTCCGATCTCACTACGTGATCGTTTAATCTATCTTGTATCTATAAAATATAGATAATCGAATCGAATCCTTAGTTTCCAAAGATACATGGATTATCATCAAGTTTCAAATGAACAGTTGAACGAATTTGTCGTATGAGGGAATGACTAATTACCGCATTTACATTGGCCATGACTTCGAACGCTCAGAAAATAAGTGTCTATGGAGGTTGAAAAGAATTAATCAATAACAATTGCAAAATTCATATATTCCTATTGGTATCGGTATTTCCAGAAAGACAGTATAATGTTAAGTTTTCAAAACTAAAAAGTGAAAGTAAATTTTTTGGATTTTGGGTAAAAATACATTTTCATCACCGGCCAGGACACAGAAATTGGCTACTGGGGAGAATGCAAAGTGATCGCTTGGCATTGACTTTTAACGGACGGAATTTTAAACGTTAATGGTAATTCTTTTTCATCTGTGATCTGTGAAGCATTCAAAATTTTGTATATTGAATTTTGTGTGAATGTTATCTAAAAGCTCTTATTTGTTCTGTTAATGATAATTAATTATTTAAAGTTACTATAATAATAACTGTAATAATTGCTATAATAATTGAGTTATCCGTAAAGAAGGTTCAAACTGTGGTTTTACCCTTAGTTTTGTAAAACTAAGGGTTGTCGAGCCTTGTTTACTAATTCTTAATTGTCCTAGCATTAGTACGAATGAAAAACTAGTTTTACAGTTAATTTTAGGCTAAAATGAGTTTTTAGTGAGTTTGTTTGAATACCAAGCCGTAAGTTAAGGAGCCGTAAGTTAAGGAGGAATCTAAGGAGGAAAACATGGGAGGGGAATGAGAGGTGACCTCCCCCCTCTCAATAAATTTTCTCTCTTTTCTGCCTTCTCCCTCTCTTAGTTTTGCATCTGTGTTGTGATAAATTTAAAAACTTAGTTTTGCATTTGTGTTGTGTTACATCTAATGACTTAGTTTTGCATTTGTGTTGTGTTACATCTAAAGACTTAGTTTTGCATTTGTGTTAAATCTAGGAAGTTAGTTTTGTCTCTATGTTAGATCTAAAAACTTAGTTTTGCATCTGTGTTATGTTAAATCTAAAAATTTAGTTTTACATTTCTGTTGTGTTACATCTAAAGACTTAGTGTCGCATTTGTGTTAGATCTAGGAAGTTAGTTGTGTTAGATCTAAAAACTTGGTTTTGCATTCGTGTTGGTTTTGCATTTGTGTTGGTGTTTGATCTAAAAACTTGATTTTGCATCTATGTTTGATCTAAAATCTTGGTTTTACATCTCTCTTAGGTCTTGGTTTTGCATTTGTGTTAGATCTAAAAACTCTATTTTGCTACTGTTAGTCTGTGTTAAATCTAGGATGGATTTATCTACTTTAGATCTTCGTCTTCTTCATTGGAAATGGGAGTTCAACCCTGTTCTAAGGAGAATTGAGGAAGAAGAAGAGTATTGCATCTCATTAGCACCTTCAACTACAATAACTCCCACCTCAACAAGACAATCAACTCCCCCTCTAACAATTAACAACAAAAAATGAAAGACTCTTACATCTAGATCTGGATCTTTTTTGATTGATAATACTTATTTGAGTTCTTTGGTTTCTAGTTATCAAAAGCACTTTAATGAATACTTGGTAGGAAAAAAGCGGCTACCCGGGTTATTCCCTCACTAGTATGGAAATTGATTTATGCAGATTTCAAGAAGGAACATCTAGCATGTACGTTCGAGGAGGATACACTAAAGGATCGACTTAGATCTACATTGGGAGAATTGAACACGGGAACATCTAACTTGGAGAACAGTGAGAAAGCTGATCTCCAACCTGAAGATTTCTTGGAGAAATTGAAGAAGATGGATGGACATGCCAAGCGAAATACTTTAAAAAGAAGACATGAAATTGTAGAAGAATTATCACCAAGTGGTAATTCTTCTATAAAAGAAAATAGTGGGGATAGTAGTGTAGATAGAAAAAGAAGTAAAACCTCTATTTTAGCTGAAACGGCGGAGGGTATATCTTCTATGGCCAAAACCTATGCTAGAGGAGAAGATCATAGAGATTCTCTGATTCAATTAAAAATGGAATCAGAGAAAAAACGTTGTAGTACGTTTGGGGGTAAGGATAGATCCATGACGATTAATGACCTCTTTAAACTTAGGGATGAAGGATTTTACAACCCTTCGGAATTTAAAATTGAAATGCAAAAAATTCTAAGTTCTACTTGATTTACTTTGTTTTTAAACAAAAAAAATATTTATCTTTATCTTTATCTTTAAGTATCTATATTTATGTATGATTATTTTATTATTTTTAAAAAACTTGGAATAATAATTAATCATGAGTAAAATTAAACAAATTATTATTATAAAAACAAATAAAACAGTAAAGCCAAATAAAATAAAATAATATTTAAGGTAGAAGATCTAGCTTTAAACTTAATCGATTTGGTGTGTTTGATTTATCTATAAGTATCAACTATTATTATTATAAAAAAATAAAAAATATTTTTAAAAAACTAAAGTAAAACAAAATAGCATAAATTAATACTTAGGGTAGAAAGTACAGTTCTGAACCTAATTGGTTGGGTGCGTTCAATTTCCCCAAAAAAATTATAAAGGATCATATATTTTAATAAAAAGAAATTTATATGATGATTTGTTATTGATTTTTACTTTACAATATTTTTATTAAATTATATTATAATTTTAGTATTATTTGATAATTTTAAATTTTATCTTTGCACTTAGAAATTATAAATAAAAATTATATGCTTACTTTTACTTGAGATTATGAGGTTATAACATAAAAGTTTATATATATATATATATATATATATATATATATATATATATATATATATATATATATATATATATATAATACATAATATACGTAATATAATAATTATAAATAATCGGATATAATTGTATAGTGTACAAACTATTGGTTCATAAATTTTTAAGTTTAATTTAAAGTCATGGGATCAAAAAAGCTTCGTAGGATAGGTAGTTCCAAATCAATTGCAAAAAAATCAAAAAGAATTCAACTGAGAGAGAAAGTTAAAGTTTTCATGAGTGAAATTCAAACCTCGAAAAGAATTTTATTACATGAAAAGATATAGAAATGTTAATGAATATAAGATGAAGGATAAAATCTTAGAAGAAATTACAAGCGATTATACTTCTATATATAAAAATACGGTCGTGGTCACAGATTATATAACGGATGAAATCGTCATGATAGTAGTGTTTACCAAGTTTGAAGACATGAAACTAACAAAGGATTATGAAGATTTCAATTTTGTAACAAAAAGTTTGATAACATTAGTTGGGAATTCAAGCCTAATTAAATGTAATGGATGTTTACAAGGTGGCAAAATGTTTGCTTTAGGTTGGAGAGCAGGTATAGATGCTGCATATACGTTAGGGCATTATGTGATGGCTCGTAAAGCGCAAAAGTCGGTTCAAATGATTAATAATTGGGAATTTTTACGATCGCACACAGTAAAATAAGTGACATGAGTATATGAAAAAAAGTTTTCTTTTTTAACGCAAAACTTTTACAAGAAATCTATTGAAGAAGCAATCAAATCAAAGGTACCTATATTATGACAAACCGAATTTGCCAATTTTGAACAAGAATTCTACGGTTTCTAACGCAAGTTAACATTTACAATTGAAGACTTCTATAATAACGTACATGTAGATGATGACTTCAATGCATGGTCATATGGGATTTGGGCGCCAATTTACAAATCAAGTGGTGAGTTAGCCTCCAAGTTAGTTGGCTTCAAATCTTCCGGTGGACAATTTTTAGTTCCTACATATAAAGTATATGTTGATTTTGAACAATGTGATAAGGTGGTTGAAATCAATTGGCGTAGTTCAAAAGCTGTGCATTGTACATTGAAATCAACTACGGATAATGATTTTTATAGAATAGGAACTTCATGTCAGGTGCAAAAAAATCTAGTTAATAGGGTGAAAATGTTGTTAGATATAGAAAAAGAAGGAGGTGATGTTAACCTTAAAATTAGAGGTTTACAAACACAAATCAATCAAAAGAAAAAAAAAAAAAACCTTTAGCACAATATTACCGTTTGGGTCTTCAATCCAACAATTCTCTACACGCCTTTTTTATTGTTGAAAATGAGTTTTCATATTTCAATTTCAACATACCGCCCAAAACATCACTTTATCATTCTACAATAAAGTAAAAAACTTCTTTTTTAAGTTTCAGCGTTATGATCTCACACATGGTGAGGAAATTGAATTTAAATTTTTTATGCATTTACATATACAAGTTAAGCACTAGATCTTGCATAAAAAGAGGGCAAAAAAGAGTGGTAAGAAAGTTTTATTAAGAGAGTATGACTAATAGGATTTGAACGCACTAAAACAAATGTTTTGTATTATATAATGTAAATATCAATAAATTGAAAACATCATATTGTTCAAAAAAATAATATTAAGATATGTGAAATCAAATCAAATCCTAAAAAATAATTATAATAATATCTACTAAACACTCAATACAAAATTAATAATCTCCATCGCATCCATGAGCACCAACATCGTAGTTTCTTCCTCCAATGATTTTTTCAACATCAGTCATTCTCCTTCTTTGAATGAAATTACTAATCAAACAACATGATATGAAAAAGTCATTGAATTTGGGCATTATGGCATCATATCGTTTCATAAGGCGTCTCCATTTCTTTTTGAGATCACCAATACCACATTCAACACGTACTCTATAACCGGCATGCAACTTGTTATATGCCTCCACAATCCCCGCATTTGCACCTTCCGGTAACTCTCGATTGTCAAGTCTTCTCATAATGAACATATCCTCACCACTATAACCAAGATTACCAAGGAGATATTCATGAATGTAATCCTTCTAGGTACAGTGTTGTCTCTACTGCTTACACAAATGTGATTGTCGAAGGGTATTCACATAATGATATGATCCAATGTATCCAGGACTAACATGAATGAATAATCTATTGTAATCAACAACCATCGTGTTGTTCATACAATACATTTTTTTATTATCATTAAACCATTTAGCATGATCTGGATTTTGCCAAGGCCTCCATATTTCCACCAATGTCCCGTCGATGAAGCCACTGCATCCTTGAAAATGTTTAAGGGTTTTTCCCAAAACTTGTTTTTCATTGGAATTTGGCCATCTAGTCTCATACGAGATTGTCTCACATACACACGAGGCTACAAAAATTGCGTAGTCACACGCTGAGCTAGCGGCTCAATTCCAATTATAAGAATCATAAGTTGTGTGAACCGCCGAAACGGTTCACGCTTGTACAAAATATTATTTACAAGCATTAGTCCAGTATTTTTATGTTCAAAATTCCCAATTGGAACATTTGGGCTAATTCCTTCGATTTCCGAAATTTCTATAATAATTGGAGGAATCTTGCCTAAATGGCCCGATGGTTGTTTATTCTATTCTAAATTAGTAATATTAACTTGCGTCAAAGTTTAATGACATGTTTTTAGTTATGTTTTATTACTTTATCATTATTCATAATTGCTCAAGATTCCTCCTAGTTAATAAACTAAGGAATTAGTAAACCCTGCGGATGAAAAGCTGAATGAACAAAGTTTCATCCGGTTGAACCGGATGAAATTCTACCACATCTAAGTGCACAATTAGGGAGAGGAAGGAGATTTAAGGTTCTAGTTTTTTGAGGGATGTGTGAGGAGTGGATTGTGTGCGTACCTTCTAATTTGAGGCTCACCTGTGGATCTTGCATTTCCTGCAATTAAGGGACAAACCAAAATGCAAAGTTCTTCAAACCGTCGCAAAGAAAAATTTGTGATAGTCTTGAACATGGCTAGAGTTTCTTTTATCCATGCTAGTAAGTCCCGGAGTCTCACTTGAAGGAAGTACAAGAACACACGAAGAGAAAAGAAAGAGGGACAAGGAGGAGGCACAAGAAAAATTATTGAGGAAGGATATCCTTGTAGGATATCATTCCTCAATTATTTTTCAAGCACATCCATCCAAACACCTAAGTAGGTAGCCAATAGGTAGGGTATCCATAACACCTGAGTATGTGTAGCACCTAAGTATCTATAGCACATAAGTATCATTAGCATATAAGTAAAGTATTTATAGCACCTAAGTATCTATAGAACCTAAGTATCTATAGCTCCTAAGGATCTATAGCACTCAAGTAGGGTATCTATAGCTAATAGGTAATATATCTGTAGCTACTAGGTAGGGTTTTTATAGCTGGTAGGTAGGTAGTTGGCAATAGGTAGGGAGAATCTTAAATCTAAAAAAAGATGAGTGATTATAAGACCTCTAGTCACAACTCTTTTCGTTTACCCTCAAATAAGGGGCTTTAGAGCATCCCCTAAATTATAGTGCCCTTAAAGGGGAGACTTTTTTACGGATAACTCTAATAACTGTACTATTTGATTAATAGTTCTTTCAATTCATTTTTTTATACTGATTTTTCAAAACAAATATTTGGTTAATAGTCAACTCTATGTAAATTATTATACTAATGTCTAATCGATTTAAACTATTTTACTCTAGTTATTCCAATTTTTTGAAAAATCATTTCTCAATGTAAAACATTATGGGTTTTTGAGATGCGACACCTGTAGTTTTTGAGATGTGATAAGTGTTGATTTTGAGAGCTAACAAGTGCAGTTTTTGAGAAGTAGCAAGTATTGTTCTTGAGACATGACAAGTTTAGTCCTTGTGATGTGACAAGTGCACTCTTTGACATATAATAACTGACTTGCATCGATTTTTTCTAGAAAACGTTATGCTTAGAGATTACATTGTATGGAGAATATTAATGTAGAAGTATAAATGTATCACATACCTCAAGAATTTCTATGTTTTTGATAAAATCTATCTCACAGCGACACAGATTGGTGGATTGTAAATAATTTCTTTGACTTTGAAACTTGGCATAAATGTTGATATTATAAAAAACATGCTATACTTAAATTTCATGATAAGTGGACAAATTTTCAACCAACAGGAGGGTGTTTAAAATATAGATTCCAAAACCACAAATGTTGGTAGATTATAAATTTTCTCTTTTGTATAGATGTTTGGGCCATGAAGTTTTAATCATATCGTATTAATATAGAAAGGTCTTCGATTCAGGAACTCCATCACCGAAATACAAAAATAAAAATAAAATTCCATGTCCGGAAGGCTGTCAAAATTGGCAACTCCAAAAAAATAAAATGATTTGACAATGTTGGTAGATTTTGATTATATTCTTTTTATGTTAGTGAATCTTTTGACCTTGAAAATTGGCATACATGTAATCAATTAAGGAGAAAAAAAATTGAAAAAAAATCTTTGGTAAATTTTTTGTAGTAAAGTACTAATTTTGTGCTCTCAAGAAGCTTTCAAAGTTAGCGGTAGTGCAGTTTTTCTTACTACAATTCAAAGACAACATTTCAATTGGTTCCCAAGTGTACATGTAGAAGCTAAGTACTTGATTACATAAGTCCACACCTCAAATAAATGATAAACTTTACACTTTGCATTGGAGAATTAGAAAACTGAGATTGGAAAATTAGAAAACTGAGATTAGCTCACCATAGGGATTAATTTCACATCGTTTACTCACTTTTTCTGTTGAGGTATAATATTTTTGTGTCATAATATTGCGTCATGTTTTGTGCTAATCTAACAAAATTGAGCTTTTGAAAGCTCCTCTAACTTTTACAAGATTTAACACTTATGAATTGTATGAAAAAGAATACCCAAATCCAAAGCAGTACTACATTGTAAGAACCTCCCCATACGGATTCTGTATTCTAGTGTACTGAAGAGATGACTCAATAAACAAGTGAATGAAAGTGACACCTTCCAGCAAGACAAAACTAGTCATGTGTTGTCACTAGTAGTGACTGGCGTTCACTGGTTCACACTCGTCGCGGAACCCTAAACCCCTGCACTCACTCTGCGACGTTTTCGCCCCTGAACGATCTGTAGCAATCACTCTCGATCGGTAGCAAGCAAGCAATCTCGATCCCGATCGGAGCTTCGAAGAAAGAAAACTCATCGAGATGCAGGTTCAGGAGGATGCCGTGAGCAGCGCGGAGGAGCAGGACAAATGGCTCGCGGACGCCATGGCCCTCGTGCAGCACAATGCTTTCTACATGCACCGCGCTGTGGTACCGTGCACTCTCCCCTTCCGATTTCTACAACTTTAGGTTGGTTGAATCAATGCTGGTTGCGATGTGCACTTTCTTAAATTTCGATTTTTAACCTCACAGGATGCAAGCAATCTCCGAGACGCGCTCAAATACTCCGCTCAGATGCTCTCGGAGCTTCGAACTTCGAAGTTGTCTCCGCAAAAATATTACGAACTTTGTATCCTGCTCACTACTCTGATTGGAACGCTATTTGAAAGAATGACTGAAAATTTCTTTTTGAAGAATGATTTAATGCCTGATTGAGACCAGTGAAGTCTAGGATGATCAGGTTTGCTCGCCCTTTGATCTCTGTTAGGAGATGAGAATTTTTCATAAGCAATGAAACATTTTATCTGAAGACTGATTGAGGAATGAGATCAATGAGTTTACAGGGTGGTGAGACTTGCCTGCCCTTGACTTCTGTTAAGATATGAGGACTTTCGATGAATTACGGCAGCTGGAGTCTTTTTTTAAGGAGGAGACGAAACGAGGTCGTACCAATGCTGATTTGTATGAGCTTGTTCAGCATTCAGGAAACATACTGCCGAGACTGTAAGATCCTCATTTCGTGAGACGAATGTATTGATTGTGTTTTTGGTTTGGTTTGTGTTTGAGGGTGATCAGTGTGGATTCAAGTGGAGGCTTTGTTTTGATTGCTGCTCAGGTATTTGCTTATCACTGTTGGATCAGTGTACATCAAATCACAAGAAGCTCCGGCGAAGGATATTTTGAAGGATCTAGTGGAGATGAGTCGTGGTGTTCAGCAACCGATTCGGGGGCTCTTTTTGCGCAGTTACCTCTCTCAAATTAGTCGGGATAAACTCCCAGATGTTGGATCACCATACGAAGGGTGCTTGTCTAAACTGCTCCGATGTCATGTTTGTAAAATTTATACTACTCAACGTCAGGTGGCTTTGCGAGAACCAATCCTTGTTCTGGTGCTCGTGGATGTGTTAGAAAGATTAGTTAGAAAGGGCTTTACAGTGGAAGCAGTGACTGTGGCCTTAACGTTGATTTTGCTACCTAATGGTGGTTTGCACAGCCAGTCCGTTTGTGTATCGAGGCGCCCTGTTTGACTTTGAACTTGTATTGTAGGGAAGGTGGCAATGTGGTGGACGCCGTGGAGTTTGTGCTTCAAAATTTTACTGAGATGAACAAGTTGTGGGTGCGGATGCAGCATCAGGTGAGATTATCTCTCCTCTTTGACTCCTTGATTGTGACCGTGGAGCATGAATTTCAAGTTCACTGCCGCTCTATTTGTGAACTCGATGATTCTTTGTTCAATGTTAGCGAATAGTTGACGTCTCCTTGACGTTGTCTGTTGATGCTAGTTCCTCTGCATTTTGGCTGAGTGTCTTTCTAATGTGCAAACAGGGTCCTGCTCGGGAGAAAGAGAAACGAGAAAAAGAACGAAGTGAGTTGCGTGACCTGGTAAGTGTTCTCGTAACTTCCTTGCGAGGCTCGGCTACAGCGATGTGTGGACAGCTATGTGAAATTTAGGTGCATTGATTTAGGTTGTTGTGGATGTTGCGGACGTTTTCTCGTTTATTTGTGCTCGTAACTTCAGAAGTGGGGGATGTCCAGTCTTGATGTTGCTTCTCATGTATGGTTGTAGTTTCTCGAGTTCAGAGAACCGTCGGTTATAGGAATCAGTCTGATGGTTTGTCACTAGCTTGGTTTTTGCTTACATCTTCAGTTGATCCGCAGGTGGGCAAGAATTTACATGTGTTGAGTCAATTGGACGGCGTAGACCTGGAGATGTACAAGGATGTTGTGCTCCCGCGTGTTCTTGAACAGGTATTACTTTGATTCGGTTCTAGTGAGTTCTAAATCAATGTTTTAAGGTTATATCAAAGGGTACAACGCTGTCGTTTGGATTAGACTCGGAATTTGGTACGACCCTCTGGAAACTGACCCATGATTCAGAAGCTTGTTGTCATGCTTTTTGTCACTATCGAGTCATGTCTGGTTGATAGTTGTTTCACTCCATTTTCGGATAATTTCTGTAAGAGCTTACTGTTGTTTATGAATGAGGAACTGATTGAGGTATCACTTCCTGAAACAGATTGTGAATTGCAAGGATGAGATTGCACAGTACTACTTGATGGACTGCATCATTCAGGTGTTCCCAGATGATTTTCATCTGCAAACTCTAGAGACTCTTCTGAGTGCTTGTCCACAGTTACAGGTAAAGCCACGTACATTATTGCACTTATTCCTGTAGAAGCTATCTCCAATGAAAGGACTCAAGCAGGAATAGTTCCAGTTTTCTTACATGGAGACCTGTAATTCATTGGAAACTCATGAGAGCAGCGAGACTTGCACCCTTGTATGCTTATCTTGTACATTTGAGTTGCCAACAAATGCGTTTCTGTTTCTTGATTCATCATTGTCCTGCATGAGCTCGGCAAATTAAGCATAGACCCAAAGATATGAACAGGGCTTACTTAGTGTGTGTGTGTGAGCGCAGCCAGCAGTGGACATAAAGACAGTGATGTCTCAATTGATGGAGCGCCTTTCGAAGTATGCTGCTACATCGCCGGAGGTCTTGCCTGAATTTTTACAAGTGGAAGCTTTCACAAAGTTCAGTCACGCTGTTGTTGAGGTAACAAGAACCTTCACAATTCGGCTTGCAATCAATTCACATTGGCGTTCTTTCGTACATTTTGTGAATTGTACAAATGCGGTCTATTAGACACAAGCAACAGTAACTTTCTGGAGGGTTCTGTAGCAAGTCTTGGTCGCCTCCTTTCTCACACTGTCGTTGCGAAGGTAACTCCTGTAAACAAGTTCAAGGCTTTGAAGTGTATGTTCTCTGAAGCGTGAATGGATTATATGTCAACTTGATAGGTGATTGAAGCGCAACCTGACATGCCATTAGTCGGAGCTGTGAGCCTATACGTGGCGCTACTTACTTTTGTGTTGCGGGTTCATGTCGACCGTTTGGACTACGTCGATCAAGTTTTGGTAAGCACTATTCCTATCTCGATACCATTTCGTTACTTGTGTCATGGCCGCTTGGTAGTCGAATACTGCAGAATGATTAAAGGGGTTGTTTATTTTGAGCGTGAAAGCCGAGCTGAGAGAAACCGAAGTCAAGGGAGGTGCTACAGAGATGATAACCTGAGAGTGTTCACAGAACCTATCCTTATTAGAGCAAGCCGATCTGACCTCCAGCCTGTGGTCTTGATACGACAGGGAGGCTGTGTGAAGAAACTAGAAGGCAAAGGCAAGGTGAAGGATGCTAAAGCGACCAAACAGCTCGTGGCGCTCTTAAATGCTCCTTTGGAAAAATACAAGGACGTCGTTACTATTTTGAAGCTGAGTAATTATGGGAAGGTGATGGAGCACTTAGACTATGACACAAACAGGGTGATGGCAGTGGTTCTCATCCAGTCAATTCTGGCTAATAACACTCTTATTACAGCTCCTGAGAAGGTAGACTTCCCGCTGATGCACCTTTCCTACTTCGTCAGGTAGTTGCGAGTACTGCCTGGAGCTTGATTGGCACGACATGGTTGGATTGATGCTTGGCAGCTACTCTTTTCTTGTGTATGCTCCGTCTGTTGCCGTACTTTAGGTTCTTCTCGTGTAGTTCCTCCGATTGCAAGAGGTCCTTGTTTGAGGAAAATGTCATGCGGTGATAGGATGAGTCGGTTCTTTGTATGGCTTCTTGCCCTGTTTGGCTTTTAGAGATATTGATATAGCACGGTGCAATGACAGGTGGATGGACTGTTCGATCTGTTGAAAGAACTCATCCAGGACAGTGAGGGGGCGCCATCTATCGATGAGGTGTGTTTTGGTGAACCTGTTTTTATCTTAATGCTTTGCTCTTGTAGATTCATGCCTCTATAGCTCTTTCAAACTAGCGCGATTGGATTGGATCATGGATCGTGTTACTGTCTGGTGTCAGCTGGACGAGGAAGACTTCAAGGAGGAGCAAAATTTGGTGGCGCGTCTGGTGCATATGCTGGTGAACGATGATAATGAGCAGATGTTTCAGGTGAGCAACTAGATTGTGTCATGTTCTTTGTAGAACTCGATGAACCGCTTGCAAGATGGAAGGACAAAGTCTCCAAAGTCCTGGAATCTGTTGTCCAATATCCAAAGTTTAGTATCGAATATGAGCTTGGTGGTGCCAAGGAGGTTAACCTTGACGGTTTGGTGCAGATCTTAAAGGCAGCGAGGAAACGGTTTGGTCAAGGAGGGCCAAAAAGACTGCCCTTCACTCTTCCACCACTCATCTTTGCCTCCCTCAAGGTTCAACTCGTTCACCTATCCAGCTTCTTTTTAAGTCAAATTCTCCTTGTACTGACGTCCACATCAAATACGTATTGATTTATATCATTTTGGATCACAGTTGGTCCGCTCCTTGCAAAACGAAAATCCACCCGAAGAGGGCGCTGTATCCTTGAAGAAAGTCTTCCAATTCTTGCATCAGGTGAGTACAGTGGGGGCAGTTTGTAGGCATCGCAAATTGGAGATTGGTCAGGCAGCTGGGATTAAGTCATGGGTGTTAGTATAGTCCAGTTTTCGTTTTACATGCCAGGCAGGTCTTTTATCTTTGTCCTGACTGGCTTTACTTGGTCTTTTCTCTTTGTTCTGACTGATTTTACTTGGACGAGGTTTCTTGGGAAGACCATTCAGTACGTGTTTTCATGAATGCATTCAAGATTCTGACCTCAATTGTTGTGAATGTGGTAGACTGTGGAGGCATTGTCCGTGGTACCAGCCCCAGAACTTGCCTTGCGGCTCTACTTGCAGTGTGCAGAGGTGAATATCCTTTACCCTCTGATGGCTCTTGTGTACCTTCGGGTCTTCGTTCCACAGCTACATTGTAATGACTTGACCAGGAAGTTGTTATGACTGTGTCACTTACATTCGCTGTGGACTATTTTCAGGCTGCGGGTGTCAGCAACTTGGAACCAGTTGCGTATGAGTTTTTCACACAGGCTTTCATGATCTATGAAGAGGAGATTGCGGTATGTGGTGCCTTCTTCTCATACAATTGCAATTCATTTACATCTGCTGCATAGGTATCGTTCTTTTATGAATGCAGACGAGGAGTTCCTGAAACTTGCTCGGTTCTGCGGTATTCAGGATTCGAAGGCCCAGGTGACTGCCCTGCAGCTGATAATCGGCACCTTGCAAAGAACACGAGTTTTTGGTGTGGAGAACAGGGATACGCTTACGCACAAGGCAACGGGGGTAAGACAAAGATACTTGCTCGTTCTAACAACAACTCCCGCTTACGTTTCATTATTATCACTATCTGCATATCGTATCAGTATCAAGTTAGTACTCTGCCTCTCTGGTAGTTTTCCAGGCCGCGAACAGAATGCATGGTTTTTGCTCGTTAATTTTTAGGCCATCTTCCTCTAAACGATGGGTTAATGGCTGGTGTTTGGGTGCAGTACTCAGCGAAGTTGTTGAAGAAGCCTGATCAGTGTAGGGCTGTGTACGCTTGTTCTCATCTCTTCTGGGTCGAAGAGGGAAGTGGTGTCAAGGATGGGGAAAGGTATGCTGCTATGATCGTGATGGATCCTGGGAAGATTTGCACAGCAGCATTTTAGGGCCAGAAGCAAATCGTTCATAGTGCTAATTCTTTTTGTGTTGTGTTGAACACAGGGTATTGTTATGCTTAAAACGAGCTTTGCGAATTGCGAACGCTGCACAACAGATGTCTAGTGCTACCCGAGGAAGCAATGGGCCAATGACGCTCTTTGTGGAGATTCTGAACAAGTAAGTTGCGGCCATTCAAATTACCAACATATCATTTCTCTGGGTATTCGAATGAGCGTATAATTTCTCATGGTGGCTGGTGATCAAAAGAGATCATTTGTGTGTGGGCAATTTGTAGGTACTTGTACTACTTCGAGAAAGGCAATACCCAAGTGACAAGTACAATAATACAAGGATTGTTGGAGCTGATTGTGACTGAGATACAAAGCGAAAACACCACGCAAGATATGCAGGTGGACGCATTCCTGGCCAACACATTGAGATACATCCAGTTCCAGAAGCAGAAGGGTGACTCAGTTGCCGAGCGATACAGCGACATTCAAGTGCCCAGTTAGGTCCGTCCGTCTTCATCGTTATCATCTTTTCCGTTGTCTTATAAGCGCTCTTGAAAGGGTCAGTAATTTTGTAAAGGATTGATTTCTGCTTCCTCTGATGTACTGTACAAGTCTTGAATCTGTTTCAGTTTGCCGGACTTCTTCATTTGGAGTCTTGGCTGTAGTCAACTGTACAAAAATGATTTTTATTATCTTCATGCTCACTCATGTTGCATGCTTTTCTCTTCCTCTGGATTGAACCATTCAATGAGTCCTGGTATCTCAATTAACCCCTAAGAGCCGAAAGGGATTGGAGAAAAACTTAGATGTGTTATTATGTAACTCTTATGAGGTTTTGCTCAAGAGATAGTATGAATATTTTAATGCTTAAATTAGATTGATGTGGTTAAATTTCTCAAAATAGAAACTATTTGTTTTATGATGTATTCAGGAACCTCAAACTTTCAATATCAATCAAAAGAAAATTTATCATTAGTAGTTGGAAAATTGATATGATCGGCTAAAATCACATATTATATCATATCATCAAGAAAGGCCATCATCAGCCTAAGAGAACACCATCGGTTTTCCAAAATAGTAAGTGTTTCAACATTGAAGAAACCTTGTATTGTTTGATCGCATACTGCGAACAATGTATGACTCCAAACGATGTGCTATAAATTGAATGTAGTTTTCAACACACCAAAGTTTTCGGGTTAAATATAAAGTTTCAGAATTTTAATTTTTATGGATTGTTTAATCGACTTTAAAATAGTGGATTGGGCACTTAGGGGTTTAGAGCATTCCTTACGATTTGGCTAAAGGATTAGCTAAATGCAGCTAGGGAGTAGGGGTTGTTGGATGTAGCACCCCTTTGAATTTTCATCCTTTTTCAACAAATTGGCTAAAGGACCTTGCTAAATGACCATGCTATGTTCTATATTCTCAACACATCCAAGGAATTTAAGAGACCCTTAAAAATATAAAGACAATCAAAAAATGTCAAAGAAAAGTAGAACAATGTTAAACAACTATATGTGGTTGGTCTCTGAGAGTTTTACTTTGGCTGGCTCCCAAAGGTAATAGGTTGTTTAACTACACTAAAAATTATATTTAGTGTTGGCAACACTAAATACGAACAACAACACCAATTGTCAACAAGGGTAGAATTGTAGCAACTCTAATTGTCAATTCCAACACCAATTGTGAACAATAGTAAGAATTAAAGAATTGAAAAATGAAGTAGTTGACATTTAGTGTTAGATTTTGGTTTGGTGTTAGCCAACTTGCAACTTTGGTGACTAAATGGGAGGCTGCCATTAAGATATGGTGGCCCCCAATACACTATTGTCTACAAGTTGACTATAAAAGGGAGGTTGCCATTAAGAAGGGGTGGCCCCCCAATACACTAATTGTCCACAAGTTGACTAATAGTGTTGGAGCATGATGGTGGGTACTACACTAATTGTCATCCAACACTAAATATAATTTTTAGTGTAGTCCTTGGAAAAGGGTGTGGATTTAAAAGTGGCTACATTTAGCAACCCCTCCTCACTGGCTACAATTAGCCAGACCTTTAGCCGTTGGAGATGCTCTAAAAATAACCAATTTAGAACATTCCTAGTGCCTTGACTAAATGGACAAGAGTGGCTACATTTAGCGAGGCAAGAATCATGTGTCTTTTTTGACGGACTAGCTAAAAGACCTCTTACCTTTAGCGACCCGCCAAAGAAACGCTCAAGGATCCGTACCTGCCATGTGTGATGGCCGACCACAACCCTATCTACTGACCCACCTTCTATATTAGAACCCAAAGTACTTTCTTCATGGTTGCAATGCTTCATCATTATTTGAGCATCTTTCTATCTTCAATATTTCTGACATCTTTCTAATGTTGTCATTTTTTTCATCCTCTACTTTCTTTATTTTTGTTCGACATCTTTCTATTAGCTTCACATTTTTTAGTCTCTTTCTATTTTCTTAAATTTTTTATACGTGTTGAGAATATAGAACATAGTATGGTCATTCAGCAAGGTCCTTGAACTGATCTGTTGGAAAAGGATGTGAAATCAAAGGGGTGTTATATTTAGCAACCCCTCCTCCTTGGCTACATCTAGCAAGTCCTTCGGCGAGCCCGTTGGGAATGATCTTAGTTGTGTTGCTCATCAATTGTTAACCCTTGAACGCCCATAGGGTCTAAAACGGGCAGCCTAGAATTGGATCACAACATCTTTTGGACTTGGGCATCATGAATAGTGCACTTTTCGAACTTGGGCATCATGAGTAGACCAATCAATGATGAGCTTGCAACCTCCTACAAGGTTATGTACAACCCCAACCTACCTACCACAATCCACAAAATCATTCATACAAATTGTGATTTGAATTGTGAAATTTCATTTTTTGAATGCATGAGAAGAAGGTGACCAGTTTGACATCAAAATATAAGTGAAATGTTGAGTACAGAGAGAGCTACAGGGAAGATTATGTTGGAATCATGCCCCTCGGGCTTGCTTGGGCGTTTAAGGGTTAATTTCACAAAAAATGGTGGAATGATATGGTAGAAGACATCCATTTCCGTCGACTTCACCCATACAGGACGTCCATCGACGGAAGTTTCATATTTGATGAACGAACGAACGAACGAACCTGCCTGCCGCATACTGTACAGTAACCGCTCCGTTGCGGGGAGGACAGACGGTTTGGCGACGGTTGCGACCGACGACCAATAACAACGCGCTTTTGCTACCTACCAGGGGGAGGGGCAGTCGGTTACAGCGCCACGGCTATAGGAACAAGAGGGTGTGACCGCCCCTACCTACCGACTGCCTCCTCCGTTCTTGCCGTAACCCTTACCTCCGCCCGCCCACCGATCTCTCCCATTGCTGCATCCTCTTCGATTTCTTGTCACAGTCCATCTTCAGTCCCTTGTTATCGCAGGCGATCACCCGACTGCACCAATTGCTGCATTCTCAGGATTTCGATAAACCTTTTCGCGGTTTAGTGCGAGCTCCAACGATGGTAAGTGAGCATTTTGTGTCGGAGGGATCTAGAAATGGGCTTTTGAAGGATCGTTCGATGGAGAGCTCTGATTTAATTGTTTTTTGGCTTTCTATTGCTGAAGAGCGCGCCTTTTGCTCTGTAATTGCAGGCCAGTACGGTAAGGAACTGATGATGATGATGCTGGAAAAAACATCCATGTCGTCACACGAGCAATGAGTCACTAGTATTCTGAGGTTTTGCCTGTGCATTGCAGAGTTTCCGCAAAGGCATGGGTACCGCGAGGCGGGACAAGAACAAAGGCCGCTCGCAGGGGCTCACGGAAGAGCAGAAGCAAGAGATTCGTGAAGCCTTTGACCTTTTCGATACTGATGGCTCTGGTATGATATTGATCAAACCATTTCATTTCTCAGGACGTTCGGCAATTTGATTTTGGTGATCGGAAATTTTTCGATCGGCATTTGAATTTTGGTGACCGATACTTTTTCGTGTGTGTATCTGTGTTTTGTAGGAACGATCGACGCGAAGGAATTGAAAGTCGCCATGAGGTAATTCAGAACATATGCAGACTAGAGATAGATCGAAGATTTAGTTAGTTGCTGAGGATATTGTCCCCGGAACTTAGTGTTTGACTGCTAATTTTTTATGGTGTGTGGCAGGGCTCTCGGATTCGAACCAAAGAAAGAGGTCAGTTGTACTTTGATTTCAAAAGTTACTTGCTTATCGAAGTTCGGTAGGAATAGTCAGCCTGCTGCTGGTGCTAATGGTCTGCTCATATTTGATGTCTTCATGTGAGATTTAGTTCGCTAATTGACACTGTCATTTGTGAATGAAGATCAATGAAAGTGAAAGCGCATTGGTACTGATTGTCGTTTGATGTCGTGTATTTCAGGAAATCAAGAAGATGATCGCAGATATCGACAAGGATGGAAGTGGTACTATCGATTTTGAGGAGTTTTTACAAATGATGACAGCGAAAATGGGTGAACGTGATTCCAAGGAAGAAATCATGAAAGCCTTCCGTCTGTTCGACGATGATGAAACTGTGAGTGGATTGCTCACTTGATTTTTTGATGCTCCATTGATCCAGAGTGATTATGCTGCCACTGTTACAAGCATCGCTGGTGGCTCTATAGTTCGGTGTAGAAGGTACTACTTGGATGTGTACACATACAATTGGTTATCGAGTACTCTTTTTTAATCGAAACTGGTCGATTATGTTGAAATATGGAAGCAATCACTGAAGCAATTGGTGTTTCACTACAGGGCAAGATTTCATTCAAAAATCTGAAGCGAGTTGCAAAGGAGTTGGGTGAGAACATGACAGACGAAGAGTTGCAGGAAATGATCGACGAAGCCGATCGCGATGGTAAGCTTCACTTTTTCGATGAGCTTGATGGTTGATTCACAGTAGTTACCGTTATATAGTCCAAATTTTTAACTTTCTGTGATTGTGAACAGGCGACGGGGAAATCAATGAGGAGGAGTTTTACAGGATCATGAAGAAAACAAGCCTCTTCTAGTAACGTGAAGAGGTGAAACATCGATGCGAGACTGCATGTAGGTTCTTGCACAAGATGAAGCATCAGAGTGCACAAGGGAAACACTTTCTGATCATCCAACGGTGTAGGTTCAGCACTTTGGGAGGGTGATGTGGATATTTGTACAGTTATCCCTCATTACATGCACTGGAAATTGCCCGCATATCATCTGCACAGGCGCTGGCTTAGCGCCATTTTGGCCGAGGGATGTGATAGTTTTAACTAAGTTAACAATATGCTCTTGAAGAATATGTAGCCCTTCAGCTGTTTGGAGCCCAGTATATCTGTAGGATGTAGATCGAAGTTAGGTCAGGATGAGCCTCTATCTGTAGACCGATGTAGGAGTTTCCAAAAATGATTGTCAAAAATGTCAACAGTAACAGCGCACTCTAAATTTCCGTGATGTGATGATCACTGTGCGTGCAATATCTCTGTATTCCATGTTTGTTCACCTCCTTGCTACAGATCACCGGGTTAAAATACCGCACGGTTGATATGGTTTTCCTACCCGTACGTCAATCTCAGGATTCTATACCTCAGGTCCAAGACCTTGGTGCCAAGGTTCTAGGTTTGATGCTTTCAATACAACACAGGTTTAGATTTGTCAATTCTTGACAATAGAAATGAATCCTATATCTAGAAGTTTCTCAATGGGCAAATTGATTCATTTTTCCTTCTTGCTGATTCTGAGGTTAACGCAGGGTACACCTTAGAAGATTCCTGCCAGAAGTCTGTTTCTTATTGAGAAAGGCCTGCTCTAGAGGAAACCTAAATCTTAGCCGATACTCGAAAGTTTCAGTTCAAGGTTGTGTCAGTTTATCTGAACTCAGAGAGTACTGCAGATTGTTTCGTGTGAGCCTGGTGTCCGAATTAGAGAACACGAAACCCACGTATTGACCCAGTAGATGAGTATTTGACACACTTTGAAGGCAAGCTCTCACGCCAAAAGTGTTACGTTTTTAAATCTACTTCACAAGGATAAGATTGTTACTTGTTTTGATCGCACGCCATACGTGTAGGTTTCTCAGAAATTTAAAAGAAGCTGTAAAAGAGGCTGTAAGGGAGATGGTCCCACTCCTACCCGGTCGTCTGTCCCATATGTATTGGCGCTACGAACGTCGATACGAGAGTATAGAATCCTGAGCATTCCAGGCAGTTGTCACGGAGCCGGGTGCTCAGCACAGAGCGAACTATTCTTTCGCCTTTTACTAAAGAATACCGTTCGCTGGGTACACTCACCGGCATACCACTTTTTTTGGAACGCCCCTCACGGGGCCCATCCATCACAACCCCAAACTGGAACACGAAATACGAGTGCAACTCTTGGTATTAGCGCTGTGGCTTGGTTGCCATAACCTTTCACACAGTATCGAAATCCTGCCCTAACCTTTCATTCATTACCAAAATGCTGCCCTAACCATTCTTACAGTATCAAAATCCTCAATTCTTTCAGGCATTAAAATTCTTTCGAACAAGAGCATTGGAACATTTCAATGACACTAGTTCAATTACAGGAAATGCGATAGGTGCAATAGAAAAATTTACCATTTTCAATGACACTAGTTTGTGAGGTTCTAGAGTTCTTAGTACAATCACAAAAATCTTTTCAGAAGAGGAGGTTGAAAGAAAAATGTCTTTTTGTCTATGAAGAAAGAGAACGAAAACAAGTTCTCTTGGAGCTTGAGAGACATACTAAAGGAAGATTCCTTAACTCTTAAACGTCGAACTCTTTTAACCCCCAAACATACCACCCTATTATTAGCTAAAAAAACATATTCTTAAAAAAAGTGTCATAGGTGAAAATGAAGATAATTTATTAAGATTCCAACCAGACAAACTCGTAAATGACTTGTTGTTGGTCATCTGGACCAAAATTTGGGTCATGGGACCTCATAAATAGGGAGATTGTAATGTATTAGTACTAGTAATAAAGTGCAAAATTTCATCATTTTCACTTTGAGGTGGAAATTCTACAATTATATCTACTGCAATGAAAAAATCACCAACTGGAAATATGTTCTTCTTCATCTCAATAACACCTTTCCCCAAAAAAATTCATTAAAATTTTGTTTGAATGAAATTATAGGCTTGCTATGGTGAAGATTGCCAACAATTTTACACAAGGGAAATGGTCTAAAACTAGATCTTTTGCACTCAACTTTATGCCTTATCTTTGAAACATCTTTGATCTTGATAAGGTTTCTACCTCTAAAACTAGACTCTAATTAGGATCCATTCCAAAAAATAAATTAAAACTTTGACGATAGATGAAGGAGATATAGCTCCTCAAATATCATCCAATTTCTCACTTTTTTCATTGACAAAACATCATTGCAATTCCATTAGCAAAATTATTTGGATCAAATAACTTCCAACTAGAAAGTTTTGAAGGATCACCTTAAGATGATGATCATGAGGAAGTAATTTGTGAAAAACTATTTTTAATCTTACAGAATTGGCTTGCAATGGTTAAACGTTCTCCATGCAAGGAAATTCAAATACAAGAGTTGTTTTCACCAAAATGCATGCCATTAATTCATTATTCATTCAATCGGTCTGAAATTTTTTCTACACAAAATAGACTTGATACGGAACCCAACCCAAGTGATTTCATCCAAAACAGACTTTTAATGAAGAAGTTATGTCTCTTCAAAATTATTGCCTTCCATCCAAAATGTAGTTTTTCTACTTTCAGCGCATTTAAGGGTAAAGTCACTCAACAACCCTCTCGAAACTCCCATTAGTACAATTTAAGAATCAATATAAAAAAACTTCTAATTTTTTAACTTAGAGTAGTAAGGGCTTCAAGTTAGTTTGCCCCTTTAACTATTGAAAGTTTAGCCTAAGACCATAAGATTTGACCACCTAGAATTACAAGACTTGTTTTCAAGCTTCCATGCCCACACTAAGTACTTGAAAAGGTTGGTTGTTAAAAGAAAAAAATAGGCTCAATCAACACATATATAGGTTGATGTTTAATGCACATTCATTCCATTTGTCAACTTGAATAGTCATCAATAGATTCAATTCATTGTTGATGAATCTCTAAACCAAGAGTGTCTCAAAACTACACTACATGGTGAACACAACCAACGTCAATAACTTTGGAGCTCAATGAACACGGAAAAATAATAAAAGCTCAATCTAGCCGGTCTCTAAAGATATTATCATTTTTGACTTCCAAAAAGCCTAATTGCAATAAAAGCTCATTATTTGCATAAGCCAATGAAATGCAAACTATAACTATTACATATGGTAGTATACTCAAATACATATATCCCATATTTTTTTAGCGAATGAGATATGACTACCGCGTAACACACTTTCCGGTTTGGGTTGCCCGGGTTCTTTTCTGTAAGATGCATTATGCCGTAATCCCCTATGCGGTAGTTTTCCTTTGTAATTTGGTTGAAATAAAGTTCTACCTCGAAAGGCAAACAATAGATTTTTGAGTTGTCGCCATTGTCGACTTGTCAAGAGCGAGCATTACAGGACGGGAGCTCCTATCAAATGAACGGGCCCAAAACTGGAAAGTGTGTTACGAGGAGTCCAAATTGTACATAGTCCAAAAAAGTAAAAGTAAAAGGGTCGAGGGAGGTTTTCCAAAACATGGAGGATAATTCTATTGTACGGCAAATGGTGTTTGCCAAAAATCTGCAAAGAAAATCAAATGAAGAAAAGGAAGGTGGACTTGAGCGGGGAAGATGACGGGTCCCGGAAAGGGGAGTCGTCGTCGTTCATGTCCTTGTCCTCGCCGTCTGCACTTCAATGCATTCTGCCATGGCCGTGCCGCCATTTTTCTAAGTAACGCATTCTAGGCATCTCTCTTCACCCTCGCTCCATCTCCAAGCGTTACTGAGCAATCGTTCGCGGTCCATCATGAGAGCCGCGCCGCGCCGCGTGGCTCTCGGGCTCGCAGCCGGTGCCGGTGCCCTGGGCGCCACCCCGCCGAAGGAAGGCGCTGTTGCGCGCAGCTCCCTGGACCATGATCGAGCCTACTTCCAAGCCTACTCTCACGTTGGCATCCACGAAGAAATGATCAAGGTGCTGATCCATTTCCGCCTTTTTCACTCGACGCTCATTTTATTGCTTCTTGAAGATTAATAAAATCTTCGTGCAGGATCGAGCTCGCACGGATGCCTACCGGGATGCAATCCTCTTCCACGCTGACTCCATTCGCGATAAGGTCAGCTCAAACATTTTCCTACTCAGAATCTCATAATTGCATTTCTGATTGCTTGCATTTCTCATCGTTTTTGTATGCTCTGCACTCGAGCTGGAGAAATATTGTTAAATGTTGGCAGTATATATATATTGCCTCTGAATCAGCAAAGGCATTCCGTAACCTAAGCTTCAATATCTGCTTAAATACCGCTGGGAGCTATTTCCATTTCCACTATCAAAAGAATTCAACTGAATACTGTCGCTTCTAAATTAGTAAAGGCGAATCGTAACCTGAGTTCCAGCATGCTGCTGGGAGCTATGCCAATGCTTTGCTCTGGTTAAGAGATGTTTACGGTATTTTGTAAGCAGGTTGTTATGGATGTAGGATGCGGGACAGGCATTCTCTCAATTTTCTGTGCTAAGGCGGGTGCTCGAAAGGCAAGTACATGGAACATCCCTTTGAATTCTAACGATCACGCTCGATTCGATTTGTTGGCTGGTTTCTTGATAATATTTGGAGAAATTGGCAGGGAGTGCCTGCAATTTGTGGATGGTATGGTGTAGAATATTGATTCTCTGGATTCTCTGGATTTTAGCCGTCCACCTTGAAGCATGTTCCAGGCATAATTTCTGTAGAAGTGTCCGCGTCATCTGTAGTTCCGTCGGGTTTTTTTAAGATCCTTCTAGTTGTCGAGTAGCTGTTCTTCTTCGATTCTCATTGAAGACAATTATCAGTTTGTGGTTCTAGCTCAGTTATCTACTAGTCTCTCGCCCTATCATGTGGTTCTGAAGTCTCCACTAGTTTGAAAAGGTCCGGTTGGTTTAGGTTTCAGTAATTTAAGTTTTACGCCATGAGAGGCGAAAAACTTACCACTGCAGTACGTATGACATCATTGAGAAACTGTACACTGCATTGCCCCTCAGCTTTGAGCTTGAATATCTATAATTTCAAAGAGTCTATCACGTCTACAAGTTCACCGCATGGGAGTGATAGCTACAATGTAAGGATTGCACCAAATTTTAGCATAACTACGTTTCTTTACATTCAGTCATGTTAGATCTCTCCTCTTTGCACATGAATTCCTATGTCAGTCGATTTTTTGATGTGTACTTGCTATTGAACCAACAAATGGCTGAAAACTAACCTGTTGTCTTTCTCTGGCGTTCTTTCTCAGGTTTATGCCGTGGACGCCAGTGACATTGCAATCCAGGTGATGGTCGCACTTCATAGTAGACATGGTCGATATCTTACTTCCTTGAATTTTTCCATCTCTTTCGCAGCAAATATGAGTGAGTGCAAGTTCGAAGATGTCTGCAATTCTCATCAAGATCCCTACAGCATACCTGCCGGTAGAAATTCTTTGAGTGCTGCTTCACCTTCTGATAGCATTTTGACCGTTGTTTATTTCACAGGCGAAAGAAGTGGTGAAGGCAAATCTCCTTTCAGAAATTATTACTGTCCATCACGGGAGGGTGGAGGTGCTGCTTCCCTACGAGAACCATCATGGCCTGTTTGTCTAGTGAAGTTTTTGGCGGTGTCTTCGAATTGTTTTATATAGGTAGTCATATGAGTATATTTTGACATCTTGTGTTGGTATCATTTTAGAATATTGTATATTGCATTATTTTGTCAACAAACATTCTGTTTTGAATTTCAAGGTTATGTCAGCGCATTCATAAATATCGAATAACTTATTGCATGCATGTTTTACTTTCAGGACTTGCAAATCGAAGACGAAGTAGACGTTATTGTTTCGGAATGGATGGGATATATGCTACTTTACGAGGTAAGCACAAGTCCTGCTCACAGGAGTTTCTGCGAAATCTGCTACTAGAGCCACGAATTATGGAGTTGATACTTGAGGTGGTACTGGAGGTGGACTGGATCTGACTACAAGTGTCGCACCGAATCTTTTGTCCTTAAGAATAATCTTTTAATATGGTTGTACGAATACCGGCAGATTTTTAATCATGAACTTTCTTTTCGGTTGCTTCTATGTCGGAGACTTTATTATGAGGAGCTGACTGTCTTAACTTGCGGTATTGCAGAGCATGTTAGGGAGCGTCATATATGCTCGTGATCGTTGGCTAAAACCTGGAGGCCTCATGCTTCCATCGTTCGCTACTGTATGTCTCTGCACTCTTAATGCGGGTCCAAACCTTTCCCATCTTGCTAAATTACCTTCGTACAACGTAGCAGTTGCTGTAACCTTTACATGTCAAGCAGTTTGATGTTTCCGCTGAAAAACTAATGGAGCTCAAATCTTTTATTCAACATTTAGCATTATTATACATCGGTATCGAAGTTAAGTTGAAACAGTCGTTCTCTGAATAATACCTCTTTCAACTAATGCTAAACTTCAATTTCACTCTAGATAGCCTTTATAAAATCTGGTGCCGAGTATGATAGCATATTCGAATGTGAAGTTACATGTTATGCTCAGCTTTGACGTTGTTGTACGTGCAGTTGTACATGGCGCCGGTCACCAACTCCGAGAAATATTCAGAGTGTATTGACTTTTGGCGCAATGTTTATGGCATCGACAGTAAGTAGCGAGAACAGCTCATGTATGCAACGTATTCTGTTGTAATTTTCTAGATCTCCTCCACGGACCCTCAAATTCGAGAAGATTCAGTGAGTGTTTCGTTTAATTGGTGGCAGTGTCAGCGATGGTACCTTTGGCGAAGCAATGTTCATTTGAGGAGCCATGCGTTGAGTCCATTGCAGCAGAGAGTGTTATATCGTGGCCTACAGTGGTATGATTGCTACGCTCCTTGGCTGCACCTCATCTTATTTCTCGGTATACTCTGAATGTTTCATGGGTTGTCAACCTTATTCGAATTTACAAATTGTGGTACTCTAACGCGTTTGTATTGGAGATGCTTTTATCGTCTCCTTACACGTTAAGATCCGCTTGTGTTCACAGGTCAAAAAAATCAATTGCAGCACGATTACCATAGCAGAACTTGAGTCAGTGAAAGCCGACTTTTCTGTATCTTCCATCATGATGGGTACACGCTTCTAACATGCCTAAGTATATTCATTGCCTTGCTCGTTCATGCATTGTAATCCTATAGTTTGGGCCCTAGCAAACCAACTCTAGATCCTCGATTAAAAATGATCTTGGTATCTGAACTTTCGACCAGTATGCAGAAAGTTGGGGCAAATTCAGATACATCTAGAAATAGAATGAGTTAGTGGAATGCCCTTAAATTTCTATTGCGCAGTTAATAGTTCAGACAACCCTGTGCACGCAAGTATTGTCATCACTATCAGGACCTTATAATTATCCCTACGACTGCAGCTTCTCTACACGGATTTGCTCTTTGGTTCGATGTTGCATTTGGTACTCAAATATCTCAAGAAACGGATGAGCAACCAGAGTCCTCTGAGGATAGCGGCGACTATGACGCAGCAGAATTCACCAGGTCTAAGAAACGAGCAAAGCCCCAGAGTTGCATTGTCCTCTCCACCGCTCCTGATTCTCCTCCAACCCATTGGGCTCAGGTTCGTATTGTTCTCTCTGTAGTCGCTCGGTATCCTACTGGAGTTTTTCAGCAACTTCTGACTACTTGTTGCTGCAGACTATTCTATATGTGTACGATCCAATTGAGGTGAAACAAGATCAGGAGATCGCTGGTTCAATCGAGTTATCTCAAAGCAAGGAAAATCCGCGGTTTTTGAACATTTTCTTAAAGTACAGGTATGCGCATGACCGTTACGCAGCCTGTCAGTATTATAAAAATATAGTTCATAGAACCCTGTCCGTATTTTTGTTCGTGGAACCTAACATTTGCGTTTCGGTTATTTGCAGATCTGGAGCTCGCGAGTGTGTGAAAGAGTCCGTGATGAGATGATGAGCTTCCTTTGCTACAGAATCGGACTCCTCTCTCCACAAATTTCAACCCTGTTAGGTACCATTTTTGATAGAGAAATCTGGGCGTTGGATCAAACCCGCGAAGCCATCTGTTGGTTCCCGAACAAAAGCATGGAATGTAAACAACTGGTTTCCCCAAAGCATTACGATAGGTATACGTTCATCACGCTTGTCTTTCCAAATTGGAGATGACCAGAAACATTGCAGGGACCCACACATCTAATGTGGTACCTGAAGTATTTTCGTTCCCCGTTCTTGATTCTTTAGACCTCAATCAATGTCATGCATGCATTGAAATTTAAATATGCTTGCCTAGAGCATGTGTAAGTTTTTTCTTCAATCTCAAATTTTTTACACAAATTTGATTAAATACTTCTAACACGTCGTCTTGGGCTTCAATCAGTTCCAAAAAGGTACAAGTTTTACTGAGAAACTCATGATTTGTTTCCTATGCAGAATTTGAGTTTAACAAATCATATGGTGCCTAATTGTCTAAAGCAGGTCTAATTGCCTACAGCAGGTATCGAAATAATATAGTGGTGAGCAGTTTAGTACTGGAAGTAAGGATCATCGCTTTTTGTTGTTGATCATCATGGATACATGACAGCTTTAGAGAGTACAATGCATTAGTTCATTCAATCAGTTATGTCACTTCGAGGTAGCAAATGATAAATTTTCAATTCGTTTAATATGTCAATGATAAATCCATCACACGTCAAAACATCTCAGTGGAATGATAACTGAAAAATCATCACAAAATGATAAACCATCATGCAACAATGATAACAATGAATATTTAAAGAACACTCCATTTTTGCAACAAAAACATCTCAGTCGAAAATTTTATCATTGAACCAAATGATAAATTCATGATTATTTTCCTAGAAGCATATTGAAGTCAAAATATCGTATGGGTACAGATGCAAACAACTTCTAGAGCACTTATGATGTCAAGATTTAGATATATTACTCTCTCTCCCAAACTGTCATACCTCCTCTCTTCCAAACTGTCTATGATGTTAAATTGAAAGGTCCTCTCAAATCTCCCAAAGTGTCTCCCGAATGCCTGATCCGTGTGTTCTCTCAAATTTATTCTTGAGAGCAGATTTGAGAGAACCTAAGATATTTATGTATGGGACATTTTGGGACAAGAGTATATTTATAAAGATGTGGGTGTTTTATTGTTGTGTTGATATTGAGAAGAAGTATATCCATAAAGATGTGGATGTTTTATCGTATGTTTATTGTTGTGCTGATATCTCGCAGTCTCCTCATTTGAGAAAGAAAAAAAGCTTCTAGTTGTTATACTACTCTACAAAGAGTTTTTTTCTAGAGTTCATCAAACACAAATAATAAATTTTATCTAAGTATACTTTGAACATTGAGTTGCAGGATCTAAAAGTTTACTCATTTGTACTAGCTATCCCATTTGACAAAATATCAGAACCTCCCAAACCGCATGCAAATCCTCATAAAGCATAAGGTTTCGAGAAATCACAATAGATTTTGATATTGTAGGCACCTACCCAGACTCTCACATGTCCGTAATAGATACAAGGTCCTTAACCCATATATATATATCCATGGAGTGTATTTAGCCAAAAACTTACTTTCAAAAAAAGTGTCATAAATGAAAATTAAGATAAGTTGTTTAGATCTCAACTGTACAAACTTGTAATAAACTTGTTGTACATCATGTAAATCAACACTTAACTTAAGTAACCTCATAGATTGCAAGATTGTAATACCATCATCATCAATTTAAAGTGAAAAAACTACCAACAAGAAATTTGCAATGAAAAAATCCCCTATAGGTCCCTAGTGTCAAACTGCAACATTTTGGATGAAGGGCAGAATCTTTGAAGAGCCATAGCTTTTTCTTCCAAACTCTCTTTTTGCCAATTTCACTCGGGTTGAATCCCTAACTAAGTCTAGTTCGTGTAGTAAATATTGCACACCAATAAAATGAAGTATGAACTAATGGCATGCATTTTAGTAGAGACAACTTTTGGTTTTGGAATTTCGAACATAAGGCATGTTTTACCATTGCAAGCCAATTATGTGAAATCAAAAATGGTAATTTACAAAAGAAGACTGACATAATCATGATGTCAAGATAATTTTCAACAAATCTCTAGCTAGAAGCTTTTTGATTCAACTCCTTTTGATACTAAGTTTGTAATAAAGTTTGTACAATGGAAACACCGAAAAAATGGATGGTTTTTGATGAGCTATATCTCCTTCATCCATTGTTACAATTCAACTTTAGTTTTTTGGAAAGATTTCAATAAGAGTCTAGTTTAGAGGTAGGAAAGTTGATTAGTTCAAGGTGCTTTGAGCGCAAAGAGTCTACTTTCAGACAATTTTCCTTTGTAAATTTTTTTGGCAGTTTGACCATTGCAAGGCTACTATTTGAGCCAAGAATTTTTTTTGAAGAATTCTTTTGTGCAAAGGTGTTAGTGAGATGACGGTGAACAACTTTCTAGTTGGTAATATTGTGATTACATTTGGTTTGTTGATAGAATTTCCACACTAAAGCGAACTTGATGATATTTTACAGTACATTATTGGTATTAATGTATTGTGATCTTGCGATCTAGGAGGGTTCATGACTCAAATTTTGGTCCACATGACTTGAATAAGTATACTATAAGATTATATGATTGAGATTTCAAAGTTTTGCATTCCTTTTCATGCATGTCAATTTATTTTAATATTTTTGGCTAAAGATAGGCAATGATGTGAAAATACTAAAATTTATACGATTGCTCATTTTTGGGAAAAATAGAAGCTTTTTACCCCCTTGAACCTTTAGGATTAACCCCTAAACAACCATGGTGTTTTGGAGGCTCCAAGCTCCAAAACTGCGATTGTATAAGGTAGGAGTGGTGAAAACCGTCTGAATTTCAGCTTTGCATACTTGGAACAATGGTGTAAAATTTTAATTATTTTTTGATGGTCTGCAAAGCTAGTACAAATTCATCCCCCAAAAAAAAAAAACATTTTTTAAGTAATCCTATAATTTCCTATGAATTTTTGAATCTCGAGTCTTAGGAGTCCCACTACCCGAACATAGAGTGCTGGCTTTTTTGCAAGGTTGTATTCCGAAAACTGTGGATTGAATGTCCCAATATGAATTAAAATAGGCTTAGGAACTGACATAGGAGATGTCTAAAACCGTTCAGCATGCATGGTGGGAGCTAAAAACAATGGATGGTTCCCAAAACCTGTCAATTTACCATGAACGGACGGTTCTACAGCCCCTACCCATAAACCTACTGTGCAGATTTTGGAGCTGGACGGTTTTCACGACTCCTACCTTACCACCTTGTAAACTTTGGGGTATGAGAAACTTTGTTACACTTTTTTTAAAAACTTTTAACCGTAAGATCCTGAAGAGAAGTACTGTCAGAGATAGTGGTTAAAATTTGAAATGTTGGATATCTGCCATTTGAAAGATCATAAAATTCAGAGTTGATACCAAAATATATATAATACAAAACAGAAACGTAAAACAATAATAAGAAAGAAAAATAAAATAAAATTGAGAGACATCGTCTACTTTGCGTACAGGAAGTCTTGATGATTAGTACCTCAAACATCTTGCTCATATTCTTTTCCATGTAGTTAACCCCTAACTCTCCTTGTTGCAAGACGGTCTAAGTCACAAAATTTGACCTTCCTTTAGATTAAGCTCAAAAAATCTCAATCCAAGCATTATTTAAAAGATTCAATCGTAAGATCTCAAATTTCACTTGACATTCTTCTCACATACCAAATTTAAACCGTTCATTCTTCCTCATTTGTGAGATTATAATGGTCAAAGTTGGCTGAGTTTTCTCCTGCAGGAACCTCCAAAACCCATTTCAGGTTTTAAAGAGAGTTAGGGGTTAACCAACTTTTAAGTTCACTCATATTGCCCCTTAATGGAGGTGTGGGTGTAGAAGGGGGTTGTAAAAACTTTCATCCCCCCATTTTGGCTTGGAATCTTGTGCAAATGCGGGGCGGTGGTATAGCGCAATACAGAAAAGATATTCTAGTGGGATCGGAGAAGTCGAGCGTTCGAACGGGAGATTCTTCACAATCATGCACGCCACACATGTAACCCCTATGGTCATGACGCACTCATCAGTGGAGGTTCAAACTCCAGCTTGCCGACTCTTGCACTTCTATATCGAGGTGCTCTTCCATCTATACCACCGAACGGTTTGGTTGTCACACTCGACAAATTACTATTCATCCCATTGAACACATTGGACAAGTTCTATTTTTCACACTAAAATTGACCCGATCACAAGGCCAAGATATAAATTCGGCCAAAGTATTCAATGTAAGGTAGCGACACCCATAAGCATCCGTGTCTCCATTGGCGTGACCTATAATTGTACATATTGCTGACCTTTTTAGACCCATGGCTGACTATTGTGAAAAAGGGACGGTAATGGGTGTACATCAAAGCATGCTTTACTGCCGATTGGTTGGGAATGGATGTTGTATGTCATGGTGTAAAGTGCATAGTGTTTTAATGTTCTCCCTCTACTGGTGGTTCTTGCTTATCCACAACTTGGAATTTTGAACCACGATGGGACGTTTTTCAATTCCCCGTTTAACTTTTAACTGTTTAGCTCCACCTATGGACAAGCATATAACTATGTTTATTTTGTACTTTGGAATATTCTTATCAATTCAGACTCGTCACAAAACCTCATCTCTCAAAGCAAGTATTTTTCACTCCCAATTGCTAATCTACAGATATTTTTTTCAAGCTTCCTTGGTGGTTGTAACCAACCATATTTGCTTACTGGGACGGTTATGGGTGTCACTATCTTGATGAATAGTAAATTGTCCAATGTGACAACCACGACCGGACTGAACCTCTTACTAATGGCACACTGATCTAGCCGAGGTATGGAAGGTGGAAAGTGCGAGAACTTATCTACCCCCACCCCCAATTTAATTAAATACATAATTTCCTAAATCACCCAACAAACCTCCTTATAAGGGGCACTTCACACTATGGCCGAAGGTCGAGAGGCCGTCGATTTCAGCCAATGAAATTGCAAGAAACCCTTGTTTCGGCCTCTCGAGCCTTCACACTAGAAGCCAAAGTCCACCGGCCGTCACTCTCCAAATCACCTACGTGGCAGCACTTTTTGACCAAGGCGACGGCCTCTCGACGTTTGTTTGGGTCCTGCATTTTGCAAGACCCAAACTATGGTCGAGAGTCCGTCGGATTTTATTCATAAAAAATTCAAAAACTGACAAGATCTTGACCGTTAGATCAAAAAGATGCCTTCGACAAGGAATATAGTGGAATGCTTCTTCTCTTCCTCTCTCTCTCTCGCTTCTCTTCTTTGTTCTTGTTTTTTTTTTTTCTGCTGATTTTGGCTCTCTCAATTTTTTCGCGAGTAGCATACATGGATCATCTCTCTCAAAATCCTTACTATTGTAGCCAGCCGATTCTAGTGGGGAATGAAAATTTTTTAGCCTCAAACTCATATAGAGCATTTCAGCCCTACTTAGGTCAAGTTTTGGAGAGAAGAGAAGAGGAGAGGGATGATAAAAGAGTAGAAGAGAGAGTTGTTCAAGAAGAAGAAGATTGTGAGATTGTAGGGTCTTCGAAGAAGAGAGCCGCTCCTAAGCAAAAAGCTTCAAAGACAGCAAAGACTCCAAGGGCTTCAAAAACGGTGGTGAAAATCGAAGGAGAAGGAGAGGAAGCAAATCGAAAGTGGGAGGATTCGGAGGTGCTTCAACTCATCGCGCTGAAAGGAGAGATGGAGCCAGAGTTCGTGCGAAATGGCAAAAAACAAGGTACAAATTTTTCTGCCTAATTGTCAAAATTTCAATAAAAATCGGATTGAGGATTGGGGGCCGAAAGGCCTTTGCCTTCTCCCAGGCCCCCCTTTCCCCCCACAAGGACCGCAAAGAGCGTAGAGCTAGGGATTTGAACCCTAGTCTCCTCCATCACAAAGAGGAGAGTTCCCTCCTCTATCTACCACCCTCCATTGGTGACCAACTCCACCAATTTCTTGTATATGTAGCAATCACAGACTTTGTATGAGAGTCCATGTATGTGCTGCAATTTTTTTTAATGGTCAATTTTCACTCATTCTTTCATTTTTTTGCTCTTTTGGTTGCAGGAATCGACACATGGGTAAGGCTTCATGCTAGAATGGTTGTTATGCTACCTAAATTCAACCGTACGGCCATGGCATGCCGTAAGAAATTCAAGAGCATCTTCGATGCATACAAAGAAGACAAATTGGCGAATGGGATTTCTGGTAATAACCGGCAAGAGGGAAAATTCTATGAGGCTCTAGATGAGTGGTATCACCAAGCCGGACAAGTGATGAAGCCTGTCTCGGCTACTACCAACGATAATGCAGACTCCCAAGTCAATTCAGCACATGAAGATGAGAGTGCACAAATTTCAACACCCACTACAACACCCACATCAAAAGGTAAACAACACTTTCAACATCGTGCAATAGATATCTTCGAAAGAATGGTAGAAACTAGCACATGTTTGATGAAAAACTTTGAGAGAACTAATGAGCTGCTAGAGAGGGTAGATTACCAATTTGATCGTTTGATCAATAAGCTATTTATTCTCGAGCTATCTACTCTTCACTCGAGCTTGCATCATAGTCATCCTAATCATCATCGTAGGTACAACTTTCAAACTGAAAGTTTGATTTTTTTTCCAAATGAGCTTTGTAAAAGCTCTTTGCTAGTAGTAAATGGATCCGAGTTGCATCTGCCAACATACTTTTCATCTTCTCTTGCCGCTCTTTTTTTGTTTCATCACTTGAATCATGCATCTTCTCAATTTCTTCTTCTTCTCCTGGTTCTATGAATGGTGTTTCTTCTGAATCCAGATTGCCGTTCTGCAGCTGCCTCATTTCTCTCAATGCTGATTCTAGATAATGAAACATATCTACTTGATGCAATTTTCCTAGTGATATGTTTGCTTCATCTTGTAGCTCCTTCTCAGCTTCTTTAGCCCACTCCATGGAAAATTCATCATTCTCTATAATGCATAAATTGTGAAGACATAAACATGCGGTAACTATGTCGGCAAATTCCGGAGTGGCATATCAACCCGTTTCAATAGTATACGCCATCTTCCTTTCAAAATCCCAAATGCTCTTTCCACAGCTATACGAGTGCTTGACTGAATAAAATTCCAATGAGCCTTTCTTCTAGACAATCCGGTTCTTTCTCCCTTAAAAGGTAAGTAAAACCAAGGCCTCATAGGATATGCAGCATCACCAATGAATTTGTAAGGTAAAAATGCACCTTTCATAGTCTTCTTTCCAATTTTAGATTTCTGAAATAATGCCCAATAGTGAATCCGTCCAGCCCATCCAAAATTATAGTCCCAGAATTTGCAATTCGCATCTACGACTCCTTGTAGTAAACATGAATAATACCCCTTTCGGCAATAATATGCTACGGGATCATGAGATGGTGCTATAATAGGGATGTGGCTACCATCTATTGCACCTAGAATAAACGGAATGCCATGAAGTGCTTCAAAACCCTTTGCTATTTGTTTCATCCAATCAAGAGTTGGTTTTTTAAAAACCAATGGTCTCAAATGAATCCTAATTGCTTCACAACACTCCCTTACAATGATAGAAGTTGTACTCAATCCAACCCCAAATAAATCAGCAACAATTTGCAATGAATTGTCACTTGCTAATCGAGCAAGAGTAATTGCAATCCTACGCTCCACACTAATACTTTCTCTTAAATGTGTATCCTTCTTCTTCAAAACAGGCCCCAATAGAGTACATAAATGTTGAAATGTAGATGTACTCACCCTCATCCGTTTCCGAAAATCACTATCTGAAAATGACCTCATAAGCGTCTCGTCCAAAAAACCGCCATATCTTTTATGATGCCAACATCTCCTTTGATAATTCATCCGCGGTCCTTGTGTAATAAAAACTACCATCATCATCATTTGGACATTTTGTTGAAAAATTGCAAGTTTTTGCAATGCCAAAATGCTCACAATGACATACTTCATGACCATGAAAGTTGAAAGTAACACAAGAATGCGTTCCCTACTAGAATCCATGATAAGAGAAGGTAAGTGGAAAATTTCAGAAATTGGATGAATTAATAAAGGGATAAGTAGAATGAAGCCAAACAAATGGTATGGGTTTGGACTTTGGGCTTGGCCTTTGGAGGCTTCACACTACGGCCGTCCAAGTTGAGAGGCCGTGAGAGTTCATGGCCAAAGCTTTGGACTTTGGGCTTGGCCTTTGGAGGCTTCACACTATGCCCGGCCAAAGGCTCCAATTACAATATTTTATTGGTTATTTTCAGTAAATTCCTTTGGACTCTCAACAAAGTTTGGACTCTCAACAAAGTTTGGACTCTCAACAAAGTTTGGACTCTCAATTCCACGGCCTCTCGACTTGGACGGCCATAGTGTGAAGCGCCCCTAAAACTCCGAAACATACAAACCACATGAGCCCCACCATTACCCTTTCATCAGTTTTTTAAAAACTCCACTTCCACACAAGCCTCTCATTTCTCAACGGAAGGAAGAAGCACCACCCAGAAAACATTGAATTAGGTGAAAAAAAGAGATACGTGGACCAATAAGGCAACGAAACAAGTACAACTCCCCCAAAAAAAAAAAAAAAAAAAAAAAAATCAGCCCCATTTCCATTTTTATTGTTATTTTCCCGGGAGCCACGGGAGTGAAATTCTGAAGTGCCTGCACTGGTAAATGTGTGTGTGTGTGTTGCCTCCAACAAGTGATGTGATGATGATGCCCTCTCAGTCCGCGCATGTCAGTCAGTACGTTACTACTCACTTAGTGTGTAGCAGTTGTTTCAGTCTAGTACCTTTGGCCCGCGCCTGCTCTGCCTGCTCTGCTTGCCTGGCCTGCGCGTTGGATGAGTGATGAGCAGCAGCAGCAGCAGCAGCAGAGGTAACTTAACCACTCCCTCACTGCCTGCGCCCCAAATCTCACATTCTTGCACCACTCAGATCTTTACCTTCCTTCAATCATGCTCTTAATGGAACTATACTCTTTTACTTGCAATCATGTAGCTTATTATGGAACATTGTAGTGCTCTCCTCAGGTGTCACCTGCTCAATCATGGCCGAAATATATATACGATGGTGATTAGTGTTGGATACACTATTTTACATAAATTTTTTCAGTTGGAAAATCATTTAACCCTCTCAAGTGGTCTATCAATATTTGATGAATATTTTTTGTCAATAGTGATAACTTATAGTATATTCGAAAGGACTCTAATAACACTAATCTACTTTCTAGTGCAGTTAAGTTGAGGTACTTGCGGTGATTTTGTATAGCAGGAGCCCCCGATGGGAGGGTATTCCGCATGGGGAGATACTCGACGCAGACGGTATCTCCCCTCCGACAGAATACCGGACCGTCGGGGCTCCTGCAACTTAACACACTTTCCTATTTCGGCTACCCGGTTTGACGGAATTCGTAGGATTCATTTTTATGAAAATTTCTTGTGTTGTCGGGGTTTTTTTCTGTAAGGTGAGAATTGTAGAGAGCGTTATGATGTAATCCCCTCTCTAGAGCGGGTATTAAAGAACGGGAGCCTTCGTCAAATGAGCGGGCCCGAAACCGGAAAAGTGTGTTACGTTGTCGCAAGCTCGTTGTGGAGTGGCTCAGGAGATCATTTTTGGAAAATGGGTAAAGTTTGTGGGGGACTAGATCATTTTGAATTGTTGTTTTGGGATGTAGTTTATAAAATTTTAGAAGGGAGTTTTGTAAGAGCACCTCAAGAGTCTAGATGCACACCCACTTGATATCCAACTCCGAGGTACATTGGGTGAAAAAATAAAAAAATAAAAAAAAAATAAAAAAATAAAAAAAAAATAAAAAAATAAAAAAAAATCTTCCTTTTGATTAATTGATTGTGCAGTTTCAAGTTATGTTCAGTTTTTGGCATTACTATTGTGGTTGTGATAGCAATTTGTGTGCATGGGCAAAATAAGTGAATGATTAAACCACCACCCAAACTTAGAAGTCTTGGGGCTAGAAACTTTGGAAACTACTATTACATAAAAATTGTGAAAACACTCCTTACATTTGACAAAATTCTCCTAGAAAATCAACAAAATAATGCCATTGTAACTAGAGAGCCTCATCTCGTACACCATGACCATCAACAAGAGGCAAAGAGAGCCCGGAACTACTCCAAAGGCCCCTTTGTAATCTAATTATTGACGCCAACAAAGAGCGATAATACCCATGTGTTTAGCGAGAGATATTTTCTATTGGTAATGTCAGACGCCCCACCGACTAGTCATCACAACAGCTTTAAGAAAAATATACAAATAAGCATATGTTGGCGTTTGAGGTGACTATAGAAAAAAGGACACACAAAGAGAGGGGGGGTTGTGGGGGGCAGGCAGGAAACGGAACAGACTTTTTGCTGCGCACTAGAACATGATGAGAAGCAGGGATAGTCAGACGGGGGCCTGGCCGGGGTAGAGAGAGAGGCTTGTCGTAAGGCCTTTGTTGTGGAATTTGGACAACCCCGGCATTGGGATTGAATAACCGTAAAAAGGAATAAAAACAGGCTTTCATCATACGCATCCTGCCAACAAGGTGGGGATGGGGACAAGGGAGTTTGTCAACCTGCACCTCCTGCTCCTGCTCCTCCCTCCACTTCCATTGCCATGTGCTCGCCATCGCTGGCATCGTAGTATTATTCTTGCCAGAACCTCCACCACCGCGTTTTGTCTCCCCACTCTCTTCTTACATGGATTTTCACCAACTTGTGTGCGCGCGTCTAGGAACTAGCACAAGAGAGTATGTATCGTACCGTACCTCACCTTGCACGCAACATTTTTTATTACATTTGTACTTAGGGACGCTTTACATGGGAGCCAATGAATCTCTAAGGCAATCCGCACACATTTTGAGCCCAATTGGCTTCATGCGCCACTTTGAGAACACATTAAACAATTAATAAAGTGGGGGCCGATTACCCCATGTGTAAAGCTCTTGGGGCCAATCTGTAAAAGGAGAAACGAGGCCATGGGGCCAATTCGTATTTTGCATGCTTTTGATTTGTTCACATTAAAATATCTTAGTGAAATTATGATTTTGTATTGAGGGAGTACATATTCTCAAAGTATTTAGTATTCATCATTGGAAGATTGCCTGATAACTCATATATGCTAGCGACGAGTACAATGTTATTGTCTTGCAAGAGCGTCCACAATCTTTGCCTATCATGTAGGCATTTGACGAGCAGTGGAAGTCACCAAATAGGGTATGCCAAGAGTTTAGAATATTGAAAACAAAAACATATTCTATTACCATCCACAATAGTAAACTATACCATCCCATACCATAATGCATACACGAATGTGACCTCTCTTTCTCCTTACCCCTTGGCTATAACGTAATGTCATTGTGTCCTTCCGATTTGGTTACAAGCTAATAACAAACTCCAAATGGTTGTGAAGTACCAATCAACAACAATTTCCAATTTATCCAAAGCAATAAGGTCAATATATTTTTTAACATTTCGCTGGTAACAACAACAGGGCACCGTCTTAAATAATTTTGAGCTGTTACTTTTGGAGAGCAGTACGCCATAAAACAAAATACCAGCCGCATTACAGGCAACACCATGATGATGAGTGAATGAAAGGGTGTAAGTACTCAAAAAGAAGGGGAGGGGGGGGGTAATGACAATACCTGTGAGAGGGATGTCACACCTGAACGAGCTTCATCATGTTGAAATTGACATACCCCAATTTTTTTACTTGTGTGTAGGGCATGTTTTTTAAAAACTGGTTTGATGCGGAATTTATGCCGATGGTACCCTTGTTGTTGTCGCATCCGCCTTTCCTTGTACCCCCAAAAACTTCCACTTACAATGGCCCCTGCACCTTCCTCCCGGTAGCTCCCGCCTGGCTCGTGTTGACATTGTTGGAGTTGGTGCCATCGGGATTGCACTTAAGTTGCGGTCGTACCGTAAGCCCCACGATAGCTTTCATTTGTGCGGCTAAGAAATTACCCTCAAATGCCCTGGAGTGTGGAAAATACACTGAGGGGCTTGCTTGGGCGTTTAACCCCTAAAGATCCACGATGTTTTGGGAGCTTGAAATCCCAACACTGACCACTATGTACTAATGCGGGTACGTCCAATATTTTTGGAAATTTTTGATAACTTCAACGGTAGGATCTTGAAGTAGACTACCATAGGTAGTAGTGTGAAAATTTTCAACCGTTGGATCATCACTGGATGTGAGATCATAACATTTGAAGTTGACTGTAAATTGTTTTTGGCCCTGACCGTAAAAGCCAAATTGGTGGCCATGGTCGTTTAGGGGTTAAGGGTTTACGCCCCTTTGGATGCTTGTACCCGCGTCCAGTCCCAACTGAAATGAGGAATTAGTAACTACTTAGTAAAACTACATGTGCGAGGAATATAGAAGCTAAAGTATTCACTTAACTCCCGGGTCTTATTGCCCTAATTCTCTTGGAGGCTGAAAAGCCAGAATTTGTGAAAATAACTATCCTTCCTTACAAATGTGTGTCTGAATCAAATTTCCAACCATAAAAGCATGAATTATGGGATCAATTTGTCTTCGTGATGCCCTAATATGGCACCGTATAATGTTCGCTCTGAATAAGGCACGAGAAGCCTTGGCTTGGTGGTTAGGGCTCATGGCCTCCATTGAGGAGGTCGTGGGTCATATTTCTCATGCCGACGTGGTGCTCACCACCATAGTCCACCCAACTATGGTGTGGGGTTCTGGAACCTTGTTGTATGGGTACGTCAAAGCCCTTTCGGCGAATACCATGTGGGATATCTCTAAGCCAGTGGCGAGGTAGGAACTAGCATAGTATTCATCCCGAAAGGGGTTAGTAGTCCCGCCATTGGTGTGATGACCTCCGGGCATACATCCAAGGATAGGTCGAATGGACACTCTATTCACGGCCTCTAAATAGGTTGGAGTTTCTCTTCTTCTTTGCTCTCAATACATGGTACAGTTGGATTGGGGGAGATATTATGTACCTCTATGTGAAGATTACTCGAGCTTCATTTCTGGACGTGCTCCATGTTAGAGCACTCTCCAATACATCGAGATTTGCAAAATGAATCGTCTTCTTCTCGGGTGAATACAAACGCGGTTTTCGAGCGGGATACATTGTACACAAAATATTGTACATAAATTGACTATATACAAACATGCTCAGTTGCATTAGAATCTCCCAATAATAATTTCTGACACACAATTATCATTTAAAAATTGGGGCAAATTTTTTAAATTCTTAAAAAGGATAGAAAATATATATTCTCAAAAGTGTCCGAATGAGGAGCAAATGCAATCTGACAAAGGGCACCAGTAGTACTAGAGAGAAAAAGTAAAGTTACGGGATTGTCATATGTTTCGTACTGCCCCACCTTTATAATATCACAGTACAACGAATGAAATCTATATCATCCACTTCTTTTCATCCACTCTCTGCATTCACTGCAGTTGGTCAGCCTGCCCCCTGCTGCCCGCTGCCCTATTGCATTGGCTGGCAGCAGTTCCCTACTATATAGCTTTTTTTCCCTTTTAGCCCCAATTTATGTTACTGGCTCTCAGCTTTTGTCATTTAAATTTTGCCATCAATTTGCCTTTGTCACACGTTTTCCATCCCCGAGCTCTTGGGAATATATTAATAGCTTCAAAATTTAATTTTGGCTAGTTAAGAATTTGGAGAAATAATGTTTTTTTGGGGGGGCATTTGAAGGTTATTATTTTTAATAATAAAATGAAAAAGCATATTTTTTTGCATTAAATGTGTCAATGGAAAGGTGGAGATATGTTTTTTCACGTTTTTGGTTGTCGAGTTATGGACACCACTTTTGAAGAACAATTGATTTGTGGTTAGAAATGGGAATTATGGATGTGTGAAGCTTGCCAAAATGAGAAAGATGTACTTTAATTAGTGTGGGTACTGTCAAAAGAAAAAGACTAATTATGTTTAACAAATGATTGGGGGAATATTCATGAATCAATCAATGTGTGTAAATGGACTTTGATTTCCAAAAGGCACATAAAAATATCAAAGATATGAATTATTAGAAGTTTAGAGGGGATGTTTAACTATGTGTATAGTTTTTCCAAGTCACTAGTGTGTAATTTTTATTGAGTGATTTTTGTCCATTTCCCTCAACATTACTCAAATTAATGTTATTTTGTTGCACATCAGAGGAGTTGCTTCCGAGACATCTAAAGCCCTCACATCTTATTACTAATGTTTCTCCCATCACATTATGAGGAAATGTACAAACCGCCATTAGGTTTTCAACACCCTCACCAAACATTAATTCCCACAAGGTATTTATCAAGCGTTTTGTTATGAATAACATCATTGGAGTCTCAATATGGATCCAATGTCATCTATGTACTTTGTGCAAGTTCAAAATTTTGAAGTGTGTGATGTGCCGCCTATAAGGTGCCAAGGATTAAGCAAGAAGTGACTAGTTACAGATTAAGAGGTAATGCATGAACATCATTAGCATGTGCAAGTTCATTATGATATTTCTCAAAAACTTTTGAATCAACCCATAAATACCAATAAAATTTTCAAGTACACTATTCTTGAAAACTATAATAAGCACAGTAGTACACCTAGTCTCACTATAGTATGTGAAGCCAATTGTAAGGCCTAACCCACATCAAAATGTAAGGTACCAATTATGTTGAAAGTCTACAGTCGTCAACATATCATAAGATTTTTCTCTTTTCATTGAACCTACAACTACCAATTTGTATTGCAAGTTCACAATAATTTTCAATCAATAATAAGATGCTTTAGACTCTCTTTGTTCTCAAGGTGAACACTTGTTTGTCGTGCACATGTGATTCCTACGATTTATCTAATTCCCGTTCAAAAAATCGGTATAATGTTCAAATTTTGGAATAATATTAAAAAAAATGAACATTTGATATGACTTCACACTAACAAACCGGTAATTCCTCACGTTCAAGTGGAGGGTTAGGCTACTTTTAACCCCTAAAAATCCAGGAAAACCGATTCGGTTTTCTGAGATTTCGGGCAGCTCATTTTAAGCATTTAAATTGATATTTTTGCCTAAGATTTTTATTGGGTGCTCTCCATACAGTAATGTGTATGTGGTAAAATTTTCAAAGTCAAATTTTAATTTTATAACCTTCACCTAGAAATTTTAGGTTTCAAGTCCTAAACGGGCAGTTTAAAATTAATTTTTTTAATTTATTTTTTTTTAGAAATATGTTCATTACCAAATTACTATTCAAATTCCAAAGTATCCGAAGTCAAAACGTTTACCAATTTTACAAGGGCAGCCTCCAAAACTTTCAAAAACAATCTTCACAATTTCTAGTAATTTTACAATTTTTTCTTTCAAAAATTGCCAAAATTCGAGATTTTGGATTTTTTCCAAGATTTTTTTTTTTCAAAATTCACATTATCATAAATTCACCTTCTCACTGTCGAGATTTTTCTCAAACTAAATATATCATACGTGGTGCTTGTTTTACTATATGGTTGTTTTTAGACCTTCTTTCATAAAATATTTTACGTTAAGGTCAAAAAGTGGAATTGGTCTCTAAAATTTTGCATGAGCATACCCAACTTGATTACCTACATGAAAAAAAATGAGGGAAAAATATTTGGAATAACAATCATCAAGTTGCCCTTGGCACCATTTCGACAATGCCTCTCACGCAGCGGCAAAAAAAAGTGTTGGTCAAACTTTGATTGTTATGATCTCACAAATGACAAACATCCAACGGTTGAAATTTTGACCAGTCCTTTGTATACAAGTTAGGTACAAGATCTTACGGTTCAAAGTCTAAAACCGGAAAAAAAAGTTTCTCCATTTCCCCATTTCCCAACGAAGGTGAAAAATGGCAGTTTTTGGTTCTGGAGGTCGAGGAAACCCCTGGATTTTTAGGGGTTAAGGGAGTGCAATGTGGCCCTAGCATGACACATACCCTAATGCAAGAACATACCTCGTTACATCATGTTTAATATTTTCTCTATCAACTCTTTCTACAACATGTCCAAGGTGACTACATTCTAGCCCCCTCGGTAGCGACCTCTTACAATAGGTACATTGTTGCCAGTCACCTTTTAAACCAACCAGCAACAAAAACCGGAATCAAGGACCCCATATCCACAAAATTCATCACTTTTTTAGACAGCTCGAATATCATGAGGTACAAGTCAAGGGCCGTTAGTACAAAATCCCGAGCATTCCTGAACTTCGTTGCATTATCAAATGACAATGGACCAAGCGATTGATGCACATGATGGACATGAAGGAGGACATGCAAGTAAAAAAAGTTCAAGTGGAATCTTTTCTAGCAAATTAGCAGTTACAAGCTAGATAATTCTTTGTATGTTGATACGTGAAACGAAGTAGAAGAAGAGAAACTCCAACCTTTTTAGAGGTCAGTGTGAATAGAGTGTTCGTTCCACCTATCCTTGTATTTATGCTCAGATGTCATCACACCAATGGCAGACTACTTGCTCCTCTCCGGGTGAACGCTATGGTAGTTCCTACCTTGCGAGTAGTGCCTTCGAGATACCCGACATGGTTTTTCCCCAAAGGCTTTTCCCACCCCCCCCCCCCCCCACTATAGTTGGGTGGACTATGGTGGTGAGCACCACGCCAACATGGGGAATAGAACTCACGACCTCCTCATTTAATTTTGATGAATAACAAACATGGATTGCTTGGTCTTAGGGCTCTTATCTTCTACCTCTAAGAATTATCTATTAAACAAGGCATATTGTTTGTTTTGTGAGTGCGTGAGTGATTCTATGATCTAGGGTATCGACGGTCGGATCGAGGCGCACGAGGTGTTGTTGGAAGTGGGTTCTGGTTAAAAGGTGGGGACAACAATCGGATCACGACCACACCGATGGATCCCCAGATTTTCAATTTCCAAGTAATCATAGCCCCCAAAATCACCAGAAATTACATAATTTTAGATTTAGCAGAAAATGAGAGGGGCATGGTCAAAGTATTTTACTGGGCCTGGCAATGCCGCAGAGACATACTAGTGGTTGATTAATTTCACATAAGCAAATTGCAAATTACAAGGCCATGTTTGGGGTGGTTTACCTTGCACGTTGTACAATACTAGATATTTTCTCTAACCAAAATTTTATACTCCCTCTGTCACATTACAATCGTAGAGTAGGTTCTCTTATATCTATCTCTTGAGGTAGTTTTGAGAGGACCTAGTAGACAATTATAATGGGACACATGGAGTATGTAACTTGTGATCACAGTGCACAAAACTAGTGTCAACAATAGCACTCCATCCAAGGTAGGAGGCTCTAGAATCACACAACACCAAAGAATCACAAAGCACCTAAGCACGAGGTACGATATAGCTTCTAACTTCAAATTACAACATAGAATGTCCAATTCACACAACCACTTCCAGATAGATAGAAACTCCGGTCCCTTTCCAAGGGGCCGGCGTGAATGAAGTGTCCGTTCGTAATGCTAATATCCCGATGGCCACCGGACAAGGGGGAATTGATCACTTCCAGATACACCTATGAGTCTCGATACTAAAACTCATAACTAATCCAATATTTATGATTACAATTGGTCCAATCTCTTGTATACTTTACATATCCCATTGAGTGCGCCACTCCGCAACAACCTTGCAAGATGCCAATCCAAAATTATGGGGCTATTGACCCTCCTACCTTATGATGGCCAAACTCGGCCTCTACTTGGATTGATAGATTGATACAAAAAGTACCCAAAGCCAACTTTCCACTTCTGGACAAGATTAGATGATGGAAGCAACAATGATCACCATTTGGATTTTTTTTGAAAGTAAAAAATAAACACTAGGAATTCTCCTCCTTGTAGCAATTAATAATCAAGGGCATATGTATATATTCTAACCTCAGATTTGTATGTACAATTTGGTTGCAACTAACAAGTGAGCTCTAAAAATATGGTGGTACCCTCTCCCCCCCGGGACTGGACAGGACGTAGCCGATACTGAGCATGGGAACTGGATTCGGAACCGCCGGGACTACTGCAACAACAAGACGGGTGCTTGCTTGTCTTGGCACGCTGCTCATCAGTACAACCCACTTTACCCCCCCCCCCCCAGCGAGGCGAGTACAAGTGATGAAGAGCGTGTAAACTCAACCCTACGCGAGCGAGCAACACATGATGCCCGCCCAGTTATGGTGACACACCCGCATCAAGTACCACCTTTTTGGTGATCGGAATATTTACCCTCCCTCCTTCTCACTCTTACTCCAAAAAAACACACGAAATTAAATTAATATGGGTCTATTCTTTTTCTCCGCTTTTTGGTGATCGGAATATTTACCCTCCTTCTCTTCCGAGAAAAAACTCACGAAATTAATATGGGTTTATTTTTCTCCCCTTTTTGGTGATCGGAATATTACCATCCTCTCCGAAAAACACAAGGAAATAATATGGGTTTATTTTCTCCCCTTTTTGGTGATCGGAATATAACCCTCCTTCTCTTCCGAAAAACACACACGAAAAATTAATATGGGTCTAATTTTCTCCGCATTTTGGTGATCGGAATATTACCCTCCTTACCTCACTTCCGAAAAACACACAAAAATACTATGGGTCTATTTTTCTCCCCTTTTTGGTGATCGGAATATTACCCTCCTTCTCACTCTTCCAAAAAACACACGAAAATAATATGGGTCTATTTTTCTCCCAATTTTGGTGATCGGAATATTTACCCTCCTTCTCTCTCTTCCGAAAAACACACGAAAATAATATGGGTCTACTTTTTTCTCCGCTTTTGGAAGGGCCCTTATAGTGCATGGGATCCATAGCACCGTTTTGGTAAGTGAATATCACCCTCTTTTTGGTTCAAATAAAAACAAATGATGTTAGCAGTGCAATTTTGAGTCTACTTTTGGAGGCCCGGTTTCTAAATCATTGGGTGTGTGAATCAAAACGTTACTATCCTTGGCACATCACAAACTTTTTGGTGATAAAATATTACCCTCCTTCCTACTAACCTAAATAACAAAAGAAATAATGTAGGTCAAATTTTCTTGGCTTTTGAGGGAACCCATATGGTTCTATGACTTTATCCATGGCACATCACCACCATTTTGGTAAGGGGATAGTACTCTCCTTTCTACCTACCTTTTTTTCAAACAAAAGAACTACTCTAGTCAATTTTTGGAAGGTTCGTTTTTGTTTTAGATGAATGGCACATCACCGCCGTTTTGGTACGATATTTTCTCTCCGATAAACTAAAGGAAAATACACAACATTTGAGTCAATTCTCTCGCCTTTGAAAGGCCCATTTTTTCCCCATTGCACCGCTATCTTTTCTCTCTCCAATCAAAGCAATTCTATCTACCTTTTGAGTTGATTTTTTTTTTCGGGGGCCCGGGGCCATAGTGGATTGTTTCATGGGGTGCATGTGGCTTTTTTAGGATCCCCACCCTCCAGGAGAGAGATGAGAGCGAGGGAGGGGAGGGGGGAATATTTGCGGGGTGGTGATAAGTACTCGTAGCAATCAGTTGCACTCATTGGAGGGGCGAGGTCTGTTGTTTTGATATGTCTTTCGCACACACCTGTAAATGCAAGGGAATTTATGTTGCCAGCGCAAAATCATTGCATTGCGCAACGAGCCTATCGCCTTCCTTCCAATTCGGAGAATGAAAAACAAACAAACTGCCTCATCATCATCATTATAGCCTACATACCCTTTGGCTCGACAATTGTATACTTACAACGCACAAGACTCCATTGAGAACGCGTTGCCCATTGTTTTATCGTCAGCCCTAGTTATTGGGTTACACTCGTAAGGTCCCGGAAAAGAAGTATCCCATGTCTACCATTTTATTTATTATTATTTTTTTAATTTTTGATATTGGTTAGACCAAGGTAGGTAGGTAGGTAAGTTTGTATATTGGTAGGTTGGTACTTTGGTGGGTAGGAAGGATCGACGTACAGTATTTTATTATAGAAGTAGATGTTGTTGCTATTTTTTTTTATTTTTTATTTTTTCAAACCTACTCCCTGTACACTTCTTCACGTACGAGAGTCATCTTTCCAAAGTAGAGGCACCTATGGGTGCTTGTTTGGGCGGTATGGGAGGAGAATTTATTTTTGGATTACGACGATATAGGAGAAAAGGCGATTTTTTTTTAGATGCACCAAACCATCAACTTTGTATGAACGTATGTGAATTTTACGTAGATGGGTTTAATCCATAAATGTTCCTGCCATTTTCTTAGTCGATAAAGATAATATTTTGAAAGCTTCCTAAATGGAAATGCAAGTAAGGTATTTGAATTTTTTTTAATCATGCAATCTTGTAGTACGCTTAGTGTAGGTCATGTTGGTCAAATTTGGAGTCATGAGGTTTTATAGATTGCGAGATGAGAATGTATTTGTACTCAAAATTGATTATGAAACTCCAACATTTTCACTTTGAAGTGGAAATGCTATGAATTGCAATCAAAATTTCGACAACAAGAAAGTTGTTCACCTTCATCTAAAATTTACTCTTGGAACAAATGAAAACACAAAGTAAAGGCACAAACACAAACATAAAGATCTTGGATCAAATGTCCTTGCAATGGTGAAAATTGTCTCGTTTTTTACAAAGGAGGAATAGTCCAGATCTAAACCTCTTGCACTAAAATCCTTGCCATGACTTGAAAACGTATCGGGTGGCATTTTACAGCAAGAGCTCGACTTCAATTGGATTCCAACCCCAAAAAATAAAATTGAAATCCAAAAGTGTATACAGGAGATACAACTCCTCAAAGACCATGCATTTCTTCGTGAGGTGGATTTCTCCTAAAGTCCACATTCTACATACCATAAAATCTTTGACCACATAATTTACGACCCTCTTCACACATGTTTCTCACAAGTACAATTGGCTCAAGAAACATGCACGCCCTATAACATATAACTAGCAAGGTATATGCCGCAATTTTACTATTATTTGCGACTTTAAGTATGTGGTCCAAAACCATACGAATTAAAGTAACATTTGACATCGCATACCATGTCGTGTCCAAATACGCCTACAATCGTAAAGCAAGAAGGCAACACATTCCATGTCTAAAAAGCAACAATGACATATCATCCACATCTATGTCCTATCGAATTGTGGGTGTCGAGATCATCAAGTGTAAAGGGGACGTTACCATTCGCGCAGCCATATTGCCACTTTGCTGCGTCAACAATTTATGGGGCCTAACCTTTTTGGGATTCTAAAGAGGAATCTTAGCAAACCAACATGAACTCTGCTCCAAAAGCCACCCCCTTTTGGTGTTTCTCTAAAGCAGGAGACTATTCAACAAATATTCTTTTGTCCACATAAGCACCCCAAAAAAAAAAATCTAAAAAAAAATGAATGATCCTTTTTTGAAGCAAAGGTAAATAGTGCACAACATAAGCAATAAATGTTTGTGTGCTTTCAATCGGCTCAAGATCTTGTACCATATTTGTGTCACACACTCCAAGTGTACGAATTGTGAAATTGGAATATTCAAAAGTTAGAAGTAGAACTACAACAAATTCAGACCTGTTTTGAGGTTGGCGTGAATAGTGTGTTTGTTTGATACTTATGCCTTATGGTCATAACACCAATAGTGTGGTTGAGTTACAATTGTAGAGCTGCAATTATAAAATATTGTAGTAAGGAACTTCTTTTTTGGTAATGGTTTTGGTTACTAAAACCCAATTTGTATGATATCTTAATTTGTGATAGACCAAGCATGTTTCTGAGTTTTACAAACCGAAAATTGCGATTATTCGACCACTTTAAAAACTAAAATTTGTGTTAAAATTTTCTTAACCCCTAAAGGCCCACGGCCGCCGATTCGGCTTTTACGGTCAAGGCCAAAAAAAATTTACAGTCAACTTCAAATGTTATGATCTCACATCCAGTGATGATCCAACGGTTGAAAATTTTCACACTACTACCTATGGTAGTCTACTTCAAGATCCTACGGTTGAAGTTATCAAAAATTTCCAAAAATATTGGACGTACCCGCATTAGTACATAGTGGTCAGTGTTGGGATTTCAAGCTCCCAAAACATCATGGGCCTTTAGGGGTTAATTTGCAATTTGACTATGCATATTCTCACACACACACCTTGTAATACAAGAAGCACCTACTAAATATTTTAAGCAAAAATATTACTTTGACCCTTTCATCAAGGCTGCCCAGAATTGCAAAAACCACTTATGACATTCTTGGTCTCTTAGGGGTTAAATCATAGACTTTATACTATATTTAAATACCATATATTCACTTTGTTGAAAGAACACTCTACCCACTCCAATCTCAAAATAGGTTTGACTTTCTTGTTCACTTTTTAGCCCTAAAGGAGAGTGAAGTCTGAGACGGGACGTTTGGACTCTGGTCACGCTCACAACCACTAAATATAAACAATATGAAGTTGGAGCTTTATGAGGATAATAGAACTTTCCCATACCTTTCCAAAGAGTCATTTCATGCTTCAAAATTCCTCATACTTTAGGAAATACTTACTCTTCAAAGTTTCAAAAAACAATTTTTGAAAAGTGCCCAACTGCGGTTTATGCTCATTTATTCTCAAAATCTATCCAAAATCAATTAAAATCTATAAAATTTCAAAAATCCACCAAAGTTTAAGATTTGATTTTTTTTTGCAAGTTTTGTTGTTTGAGCACATAGGAGAGGTATCAAGGCATGATCTCACCGCTCAGATCCCCAATCCAATAATTCTTTACATGCCTTTTTTATCGTCGAAGACTAGCCTTTGAATTTCAGCATACCTCCATGTGAAAAATCAAGCTTCTCGCTAGGTTATAGGAGAGTAAAAAAGTATGTAGACATAACTCACTTAGGAACAAGAATTTGAAAAGACTCATTTTAAAATCGTTTTTTTCAGCTCACAAAACTCCTTGATCCTTATGGCAACAAGGGCGAAAAACATTTTTTCCAACTTTGAGCGCTATGATCTCACAAATGGTAAGGAATTCGAATGTAAGATTTGGTGCACACACAAATGTACAACTAAACTACTAGATCCTACAAATACATACTTCAAAACTCGTCAAACATTTGAAAAATTTGCATAAAAAGAAAGCAATTTTGATGCCGCTCTCCTCTAGGGGTCAAGCTAATTAACTCATATTAATATCTTTGCAAGCTCACACACATGTGAACCCCTTAAATGCACTAAAAATAGGGAGGGTTCACCATTACAAAGATCCAAAATGGAGACACAAATATAATAGTGAAGGAAAGGGTATGGTATGCCATAGAATGGTATGGGGAAGCAAGGTGGGCTACAACCATTAGGGTTGTGTGGGTACAAAAAGCAACAACATGGGAGCTTTCATAGCTGTTGTTGTTACACACAAGTACCAACAAAACAAAATGGGATTTGTCCTTCCTTTGATTTCCCCCTTATTTTTTTACATACCAGTAGCAAGCCATTTATATCGTGGGCCCAAAAAAATAATAAAAATAAATTAAAAGGGGGGTTAAGATAAGGGGAAAATTTATATATAACTTTCTAGCTAGCACGTTTTACTAGGTCTGAATCTGCAACCTGCAGCAACCTGCCACCCCTCCCTCCTCGGTAATGATGCCATCTACCTACCAGACTGTACCGACCCCCCTGTCAGAAGCACTCATCCCTGTTCACACCTCCAAGTTTAGAAAAAGGTCTTTACTTTCTCTTGTGGCCATACCTCACGGGATGAAATCTGGAAAAAAGCATGCAAGGGGATTGGTTGCTTAGTTTTTAAAGGATTTTTTTGGAGAAAGAGTATGATATACTACAATGGCATGTGCTTATTTATGGCTCAAGGTGTATTGATAGAAATAAAGTTTGTTTGGTTGATCTTTGTAAGGTTCTAGTTTTACCGACAATGTGTAAACAATGGCTCATTGTTAGAGGCATTTTTCTATTTCTATAAAATACTTGTCACTTTTCTTGAAAGACTACACTAAATTTGATAATTAGTGTCAGATACACTAATTTACATTAAAATGTTATAAGTTTTTACTGTTGTTCAATAATTTTACCCACTATATTGGCCAAGATGGGGGTCCTTATATAGTATCAAAATCAATGCTCTTGGTAAATTTTTTTAAACAAAAGTAAAAAATCATAGCATTTTCAAATCTTATTATAATTTAACACTAATTATCAAATTTAGTGTAGTGCTCAATTTGATGATTAATTGATATGGTCATTGGATTCTTTTGTGTTATGTTTTTGAAAATTGGGTTAAAATCTTGCATTAAGTTCATGAATACACCTCAAAGTAAGCTTTAACGGGAATGTTGAGAATTTAAAAATGAATACAAGTGTAATGAATTTGTGTTCTCTTGAATGATATCGCAATAAATTAGCTAGCTTATAACCCCATCCGCTCTTTTGAATTGGTGATTGAGAGATTAAGGTACATGGTGTAAGATATGTGTTTTAAGTTTTTAGAAAGGCGTGATTGTTTTGGTATAGTGGGTGAGACTAATTGACGAGATCATAGTTTCTAATCAAATATGACAATCTTGCCATTGGTTATTGTGACTTGCATACATTCATAAAATTAAGATCAATTTCAAATACATGCTCATGCTTATGAAATAGGTAAATAAAAACAGTACAAGAAAAAAGAATGAAAGCTATCTTGACGAGCTGGACATTCCACACTTTATCATGACCTTAGAAACCAACATCCAAGTTTATTTTTTGGCTTTATCCATAGTAATACTTGTTTTTTGGAATGATTTTCCACTAAGTTTTCCACACACATACACTTATTGCCTTCATCATCTTTATTAACGGGAAATTCAACAGTTATTTTCTTGTATATTTTGGAATTGTTTTTGAGCTATAAGCTTCATCAACTTTTACCTTCATTATCCATTTCCACAACTGTATTCTCTATCAAATTCCGTTAGTAAATAAGTAATTATCTCAAAAAATGAAAATCTTCGAGTGATAAAAAGTGGAAATCTTTCAAAATTATATGTAACTAAACTTCATCATTTTAAAAACTTTACATACATGAACTTTGAATTCTTGAAGATATTTGGTGTAAAAAACAAAAAATAATCAACTCTAAAAACACCGTGATTAAATCTATATGTGGAAAATAATGATTAATACATCTCCACACAAGTGAAATTTGGTAGAGGCTACGATAGTTATTCACATAATAATTATTTCATTTCCACACAAGTGAAATTTGGTAGAGGCATAGGTATAGTCACTCACACACAATCCAAGTACTCTCTCTATCAATAAAGTGTTCTTATAAAATTTCCCATACTAGCTTGATATTCACCAGACTATTTTCCATTTCCCCTACCTAGCAATGATCTGATCACCAATCCTCCTTCTCACATTACTAAAAAACGTGGTTCTACAAAGCTGGCCAAAGTGCTCCTACTGTACCAAGGCTACAATACATTCTTGATGACAAATACGACCCCTAAATCAATATACAAATGGAGTGGTTACTATACAACAGTAAATACAACAAAAAGGATTTAATTCCAAAATGGAGTGGTAACAAAGAGAAGTTACTACACCACAGTAAATACATACAGACATGGCAGGAGGAACAACAGTAAGAAGAAGGGAAGGGGGCAACAACAAACAGTAACTGAGAAAGCTGCAGCATCATAACTCTCATCCCAGAGTGTCTATTTAAGAATCGTTTTTCTAGTTACCGCATCGATCATCTGGTGTTTTGCACCTTCATCATCATCATCATTATAAGATCATTGCAAGCAAACAATCGTTATACAAATTCCTCCTGCCATTTCTGCCGCCGCCACCTCGATCCTTGCACAATACCCACTTCTCTACAGTAATTTACCGAGCGTTTGGATCATCATGGGTTGACTAGCTCGAAGGGGAACGAGCAAGCGGGAGAATGTGATTTTTTTTTTCAGTTTGGGCGGGGGCGGGACGTTTTTCATCCATTGATCTGTTGGCTGGTGATGGTGATGGGTACCTGCTAGAAGGTGGGGTGGGGTATGGTGTTGCGCGAGAGAGAGAGAGAGAATAGAAGGGTGGGAGATAGACAGTGGGTTTTTATTACTGGGAGTGATCATGTGATATGTCGGGAGGAGAGGTGGTGTGATGAGTGAGGGTTAGATATGGTTGTTTGTTTTTAAGGCCGCAAAAAAAGGAGAGTGTGCTCATGATTAGAATCCAAGTGTGAGGGAGAAATAGTAGGGGGGGGAGAGAGTTTTCTGCGGCGGTGGATATGGTGTATGAGTGTTGAGTTGTTGCTTCGATCACTTCATGGTGGGTCCGTTTTAGTGTTGCGTCAGGCCGGCGTAAGCATTTTTTCTCTTCTGTAGTTGTAGTAGTCGTAGTGCCGACAGGAGGGTTTGGTGTTTGGAGAGATAGGAAAAGATTGATTCTTGGTTTTTTGGGGTTTGGTTTGGTAGAGAGGTGGTTGGCTGATTTGAGAGGTGAGAGGTGCAAGATTGAATGAAGAGGGTGTGAAAAGGGAGATTTGATGCGGAGAGTTTCTACTTTTTGAAGAGTTTGGGTGGTTAAGGGAAAGAGTGAGAGAGAGCGAGAGAGAGAGGTGAGGCAAAAGCGGCGCTTCAATCTTTAGAGATGGTGAGGGCAGTTGGTGACTGCGTTCTGGTGCAAGGAGAAGTTGTGAATTGAAAGAAAGTGGTTGTTGTTCTAGGATTGGGATCAGCTGCAGATGGTTGTTCTATTTCCTTCACAACTTCATTGCTTCAGTATACTCCAGAACTTCACATGACAGGTAGGTTCATGGATCAGAGCTAGACGGTACTCCCGCCCGTTTCGTAAGAATTCATAGCACATGGAGTTTTCAGATCTGAGAGTTTGCGATCCAGTTTCAGTGTCGAATTGTACTTTCTGGTACTGGCTTGCGAGTGTTGTTCAATCTTGAGGGTAACTAAGGGAGGGATCTTGATTTGTGTGGTACTTAGAATCGTGGAAGGAGCAAACGATGGATGCTTCAGGAAAGTATGTTCGTTACACGAATGAACAAGTGGAAGCTTTGGAGCGGGTGTACCACGAGTGCCCGAAGCCGAGTTCCATCCGGCGTCACCAGCTGATTAAGGAGAGCCCCATCCTGCAGAACATCGAGCCCAAGCAGATCAAAGTTTGGTTTCAAAATCGGCGGTATGCATGGTTTCTTGTTTCCGAGCTGATCTGAGTGGTGGTCTTTTTCGCCGCTGGCTTTTGTCCTCTTTCGGAGAGGTGTACTGTCGATGCGCAAGCATTGCTTCTTGGTGGGAAATTCAATTGTTCTTTTGTATTTACAGATGCCGGGAGAAGCAACGTAAGGAGGCAACAAGGCTGGTCAGTGTCAATGCGAAGCTGACAGCTCTAAACAAGCTCCTGATGGAGGAAAATGAGCGTTTAGCCAAGCATACTTCGCAGCTGACGCTTGAGAATCATGCCCTTCGGCAACAGTTACCCAACCAGCCTTTCCCTGACGGACGACATCGTCTCTCATCTCAGGCGAGTGCTTGCTGCAGCCAAACAATAAATGTTTGCAGTTGTCGTTTCCACTATCTAATACGACTGCTGTTGTTGTTTCAGAATCTTTTAAAGAAGGAAGGGGCAGTCAATGGTGGCGATGAAAGCTCCACCCAAGGCGGTATCTGTGTAAAATTACACGGGCAGGCTGGTGTGGCCTCCACAGATACTAGCTGTGATTCTGCTGTTACTGGTGGTCTACCGCATCGTCGCACTCCGCAGCATTCCCCTCGCGATACTAGCCCTGCAGGGTGAGCTTCATCTGGTGATGGTCTGTTTATTGGTAAACGTAATTCGCAGTCCGTGACACTTCTCTAACTTCGAAATCTTCTACAGGTTATTAGCTATTGCGGAGGAGACACTTACAGAATTCCTGGCTAAGGCCACAGGAACAGCGGTGGATTGGATTCAGTTACCTGGTATGAAGGTATGTAATCTAATTGCAGAGCTCCCACATGAACTTGCCAGGGGTACTAATCACATTCGAAACAGTTGAAGCTAATGAGCAAGTGATGTTGTGTGCAGCCTGGTCCGGATGCTATTGGCATCATTGCTATATCCCACGGTTGCGTCGGTATAGCTGCTCGAGCTTGCGGCCTTGTGGCCCTCGATGCTAGCAAGGTCACCGAAGTGTTAAAAGATCGTCCAGCTTGGCTACAAGACTGTCGACGCATGGAGATTCTGGGAGCCCTTCCCACAGGAAATGGGGGAACCATAGAGTTGTTGTACACCCAGGTATCACTCACACTTCTTTGTGAGTTTGAAAGTACTGTGATTCGCTTACTTAATGTGGTTGTTATATCCAGATACCACGTCAGGATTAGATTGGCAGCTCTAAAAGTACACTTGTAATTGCACATTCCCTGTATTTCCTGCAGATCTGTCGTTGTGTCCACAATTTCCACACGTCAGTCTGCATTTAGGAGCCCGTTTAGTACAGTGCCATTAGTGAAGGTTGAGTGTACTTCACGAAGATTTTGTGAAGATTGAACGTACTTACACCGCGTTGTACCTGATCTGCCCGAATTTAATTTCGTCTCAGATGTACGCACCGACAACTTTGGCTCCTGCACGGGATTACTGTACTTTAAGATACACTACGATTCTGGAGGATGGGAATTTGGTGGTAAGTCTCTCTCCTACTCCTTCGGGACGAATCTGTAAGATCTTGTACTGCTGAACAAGTGTCTAATTCTGTCTTACTGTGCAGATATGTGAGCGGTCACTAACTGGAGGGCAAAGTGGACCTACTATGCCACCTGTTCAATCCTTCGTCAGAGGCGAGATGTTCCCAAGTGGTTATCTGATCCGACCTTGTGATGGTGGAGGCTGCATCATTCACGTTGTTGATCATTATGACAACGAGGTAATTGACGAGTCTTTTACTGATTGTTATCGTGAGGGATCGATATGTGTACTGATCAGTGTTAACCAATTGCAGCCTTGGAGTGTACCGGACGTCTTGCGCCCTCTGTACGAGTCACCAGCCGTTCTGGCCCAAAAGTCCACTATTGCGGTATGTAGTACCACGTTCTCAATATTGTAGTATGTTTTACGTTTTCTATTATGAGTATCTAATCTCGGTGGTTCCTGTTTACATAGGCATTACGGCATTTGCGGCGGCTTGCAGTAGAAGAAAGTGGTGAGGGAGTTCCTCGCAACGGACAACATCCAGCAGTCCTTCGTACACTGGGCCAGCGTCTAGCCAAGTGAGCTGAACAAGACTAGCTTCATGTGTTTATTTGCTTTGTACAAGACAGGCCTTAGTGTTTTCCGAAAGAGCGTATGAGTCCGCGTTGTTGATATGCTGATGATGTTTCCTATTGTGCAGGGGCTTCAATAATGCGGTTAATGGATTTGGAGACGATGGCTGGGAATCTACGGTTAGCGATGGCTTAGATGACGTTACAGTGATGTTGAATTCAACTTCCAATTCACTGGAGGGGCAGATTGCGTCGGACAAGTTGCTGTATTCTCTCGGTGGAGGCATACTTTGTGCGAAAGCCTCCATGCTATTACAAGTATAGCCTGTCACTCTACACTTTGTTGTCCACGCGTATTCCTGTTGAAATCTAAGAATTCTTATATCTTTGTGCGCCAGATAATTGTCTTTGTCTACGTAGTGATCGGTTGACGTGAATGAACAGGGTGTTACTTTACCGTCGAGGCTTCACTGTTTAGTAGATGTATCACCTCAAGGTTACAGTACTGATGAGTTTTGCATTTTGATGCGTTATGCAGAATGTACCCCCATCGCTGCTGATCAGATTCTTAAGGGAACATCGATCTGAGTGGGCCGATTATGACATGGATGCAAATGTGGCGACATCCTTTCGGGGGAACGGCAACGGCTATGCTCCTCGAGTTGGTGGCGTGTCTCATGTTCAGCTCCCTCTACCTTTGGCCCATTCTGCGGAACATGGAGAGGTATTCGCCTCTGAAACCTATCTAGCTAGCGTGATCTCTTTGTGTTTACAGCCTCGTGCACTTGAAAAGTTTACACCTTTTCACTTGACTTACTTACATCTCGGTGGTGTGTAGATGCTGGAAGTTGTGAAGCTGGAGGGTCACAGTTCAGTGCAACATATGGTTCTTTCACGAGACACTTTCCTTCTGCAGGTATGTATGACTTTGATGTCGATATCTTTACGTTATCAAAGCTCGGAATTGATTGTTGACTGACGTAATGTGGTGGATTCGATAACCAGCTCTGCAGTGGAATCGACGAGAGTGCAGTTGGGGCGTGTGCACAATTGGTTTTTGCTCCAGTAGATGTTGCTCTGGCTGAAGATATTCCTCTTCTTCCATCAGGATTTTGTGTTAGCCCCATCGACACAAGTGTTGCGGTACGTTCATTCCTTTTCTTATGGGTCTAGTTTTTATAGATACCACTTTTATCATGTACTGAAATACTGTGTTGTACAGGATGGGTTTGGCCTGGACCGCACTCTTGACCTAGCTTCAACTCTAGAAGGGGGCAACGACCTGCGCTTGAATGGCGATTCAAAGTCGAATAGCAACGGTGGCCAGATGCGGTCTGTTCTTACAATAGCCTTTCAGTTCGCATACGAGGTGCACACACGGGAAACCTGTGCAGCTATGGCTCGCCAATATGTGCGCACTGTAGTGGCCTCAGTTCAGCGTGTAGCCATGGCTTTAGCTCCCTCTCGAGGAGCCGCTCCGCCCCGTCAAGTGCCCAGTAACCCAGATGCACTCTCCATAGCACGTCATGTCCTGAGCAGCTACAGGTAATTGTTCAGTACACATTGAATTGTTATCATCACTCTCCCTAAATGTTACATGAGAGAGTATGTTTCGTTGTCTTGTTTACATGTCTTGACCATAGATTCTGTGGTGTGCGATGAGCAGGTTTCATTTGGGTATGGAACTAATGAGGCCAGAGAATGGAAGCGATGAAGCTCTGTTCAAGGCATTCTGGCATCATACAGATGCCATCGTATGCTGTGCATGGAAGGTACCAGAATTTCTGACGTTTAGTAACAAGTCTCATGTTTCAGCCTCGATGTCTTTTCGAGAGGCTGTTTCTAGTTTTATCATCAGATGTAGCTTTACGTCATCTTAAATTTCTTTATTTTTTTGATCAAGTAATAGCCTTACACACCAGCTTCTCTCACTGCTACTAGAGTCTTCTGTATTTCAAAAGAAATTGCAACCTGTTCAAGGCAGTCGAAGCTAGCAAAACAATCTTGTAGTAAGTTCAAGGTCGCTGCTTTCGGCCGGCAAATGCGAGAAACAATACTTACTAAAAATTCGCATTTTAAGTGAAGAGACTGCTGTCTTCTTTTACTCTTATTGATGAGTTTGTTTTTTCTTTGACAGGGAATGCCGGAGTTCGTATTTGCCAATCGATCAGGCCTTGAGATGTTCGAAACCACGTCAAGCTCCTTGCAAGAGTTGGACTGGGAGAAGACTCTGAACGAGAACGACTGCAAGTTGTCATACGCTACCTTCACTCAAGTTTTGCAACAGGTTTGTGCCATTTCCTCATCCATAGGAGTCGGGCAATTTCCACAAGCCAAGATATTCAGCACATAGCTCACCCATTTTTCACCAAATTCAGCTCTTCATTATTAGTGCCTGTAAACTTGACCATTCTTTGCTCACAAAGTAACCCATTAGCTTGACAATCTGCGTGTATCTGTATAATATACTTTCAAGCATCTGAATTTTGGATTTGCAGGCCTTGTATTTAATGTGCTTTCCGCTTGTGGACCAGGGTTACTGCTCCCTCCCAGCAGGAGTGCGCATGTCCAGCACAGGCAGGACCGTGGCGTATGAGCAGGCGCTGGCATGGAAAGTTGTGGATGACAACGAAGGAGTGCAGTGCATAGCCTTCCTGTTCATCAACTGGTCCTTTGTGACCTAAGCACAGCCTTCACGTGACAGTCGACAGTCCCACTTTCTCTCTTTCCAGGAAAAGGCTATTGTTGGAAAGCGAGCCCTCTTTTTTTTCCTGCGCTCTACCCTTATGAGAGTAGTTTATCTATAGTCCAGGCTAGTAAGTGTCGCATGTCATGAAAACTTTAGACTCCAGCTGCTTTTTTCAACAACAGACTTATGCTGGACGCACTATTTGGTATTTATGGAGCTCTTTCAGCGGAGTACCCATACTCTTGCTTCTTTCTTTTTATTCCAAAGCCTCAGTGCCTTGGTCCTTCGCTACTAGATCTTTGACGATCAATTATGGGACTTTCAAATTTCTTACGCTAGTCCATGAATATCATCAGCCCAGGTGGAAGAAATGTTATAAGCTATGGCATGCGATACTTGTGACGATGTTTTGTACAGCCTACTTCGGCCTCTACTAGATCAGTGGTAGGCGACAGCGGGAGTCATGCTTCGGCAGACAATTTTTGTACGTTATTTTTTTTCAAACCTTATGGATCTTTTATGAACACTTTAAATATTAGAGACTCCTGATCATTTTGATTAGTAACATGCCTTAACTGAACAGAACTTTTGAGGCGACTACAATTCTGAAGAGCTTTGCACTTCTTGGAGAGGTCTGATTGATAATGAGGCGTCAGCTAATCATCAAGATTGGCTATACTCAATAATGTATTGAGGTAAAGCATTATACCTATTTCCATGTTGATGGTGAAAGTTTGATCAACAGTGTGTGTGGCTTTGTAGCATACTTCCATGTGAAAAAGTATATTGAGTGTCATGTTGTCCTTCAAGTATTTAATGAATAACACTGTACCATGTGACATAGTTTCTAGGAAATATGTAAAATAAACAAGGTTTGTATATTATTGGTTAAAAATCAAAGGTTGGAAAAGTATTATCATAATTAAGGTTGGAGTATCCCCAAAAGTGTGTATTCTAGATTCTTGCTCCTATGAAGATTTAGTCACCTGTACCCTACTCCCTGATTAAGGTTAACATGTATGGGTCATTTATAAATTTTGTAGTTATTATAAGTGCTTATAAATAATCTAAAAATAGTAATACTTTGTCATTTTCTATTGTTAATCACTAAAAAATAGGAAGCCACTTAAGTATAGTGAAATCTTCAAATGCACGGAAATAGGTGTTCATACCTTATATTGTACAAGAGAACTCAAACCTATCTATAGAAGGCAAAATTCAAAGGTGGGGGTACGAAAGGGGAAGGGGTTATTGCTCCTATACCTCCACCTCCATTTCAACCAATGAACATTCTAGAATCCCAATGGTGCATTTAGATAGAAAAGAGGAAAAACCATCAAAATTTATTACATGGAAATAGTACTCATTACCATGTTAGAAGAAATATAAAGTCTAGTGTCTTGTAATGATGTATGATATAGACCAGAGCCTTTATTTTCCGATTTATGCATGTGACCGTAATTGTGTAGAACAAAAATCTCTTTTTGTTGTAGATTTTATTGGATCCAACATCTCGCGTTCCTGTTGCAATACAAACACTTTTATTATGTATCTATATAGCAAATATTGGTTCGAAGATAGTACTAAGAGACATAAAATATTACCTAGTACAACAATATTTGAAGTTTTTGATGGAGGTTAGACAAGAGAGTAATGTATTTTAAAAGTCAAGTTTTCTTTTCATTACAATTGTCAAAATCTATTCTAATGCCACATGCACATACCATTGTATACCAAACCGTTAATTATTGTGTATATATCTAACCTTTCCCAAAGTGATGGCGACCAGTGATGCCTTAATTAGTTGTGCTTTCTTCAATGTGTCTGAGTGAGCTTCTTGCAACATGCCCTTTTTACTCTTGATGTTATCCAATTCTGATAACACCATGAGATGCTCTGAACTTATCTGGTGTAAAAATTGTTTGAAATAATGTTAACAATATCTAATTTAAATCTTAAGAGCAACAAAATAATAGCCATGGGTTTAACAAATTATATGTATTATGACAACATAGGTATTTCTTGATTATAGACTAGAAAAACTATTCTTATATTTAAGAAAATTGAAGTAAAACATAGTTGAGCAAATACACCAAAATCTAGTAGAAAGAATGCAATCACTATCAATGAAGAGCCTCGCAACAACAAACCTCTTTCAGTTTTTGCTTCAACTCTTTTTCTTGAGTACTCAAAAGGTTAATCCTTTCCTCTGCTGACGATATGTCCAGTTCTATTCTCTGTCAAGTCAATTAGTATGACCAAAGATGTGAATAAAGTTCTATTGCACGTCAATATCGTATGTGTTAAAGTGAATGAGGCTATTCACTTTTAAAAATTCCCAACAATATTCTCGTTCAATTCGTAGAATAAAAACCTTAGTAAATATAGGCAAAAGAAGAAACCATTTACTAAGATGATATAAAACCCATAATAAATATTAGATGTTGTTATTGCCTTTCAAAGTACATGGGGTAATCAACATCATGCCGCTTCATATAAATAGATATGATAATGAGAAATTATTATGGAATCCACAAGGACTTTCACCTATAACTTTATTTGAAATGAGATAACTTATAAATGGCCATACATGTGAGAGTAGAATATAGAATTTTAAAACTCAAGATGAGTTGAATGAGGGTATGTAGATTCACAAGAAGTGTCTCTCCATGCCTACGGGTAGTTGTTTTAAAGAAACCCTCCAATGTGAATATAGATCATCTACTACCTGACATGAACTTTTTTCGAAACTATAAGAGATGCAGGGAACAATATAGCACATAATTTGATAGCTTGTATTGTGTTTCTATAAATAGCATTGTAATACTTCAACCTTACATCTTGTCTGTCCCTTGCTTCTTGCAATGCCTCTTGCAAAGATTGACAAGACCATGTTCCGGGTGACGTGCTCCCAATCTTATCCTTTGAAAAAAAAATACCAACACCAAACATGTTCACCATATAGAGAAACATCAAAGTTCTAATTGTAATGGTGAGCTAAATATCACCGCTTGTATTCTAAAGAGTACTATCAACAAGCTAATGATGTTCCTTTGAAACTTCTAAATAAATCATTAAACATAAACCTTGATGTATGGATACCCTCAAGGTCCTCGGGAGAAAATGTGTTCACGTGCCATCACATGAACAAAAATTAGGCCTACTCTTCATCAACCCTTTACCGCCAGGAAGGCCCTAACATGATATTGATAGTGATAAAAAAAGTTCAGCTATTGGACATTTCAAAGCACGTCAGACGCGTGTCAAAGGCGCTGCTGACAGAAAAGGGTCAAAACTACTCTTTTGCCTATGGTTGATAGTCATAGTGCAAAAATTTGGATACAAAATTGACACTGCATGTACACTAACATAGGGTTGTTTTATCAGACAAAACTCCTATTCATTTGTCATACACAATTTAAATGAGATGTACATCTATGACGTATCAAATGTCCATCTCATCTAAATTGTGTCTAACAAATGAATAAGTATTTTGTCTGATAAGACAACACTCCTTGACTAATTATGAGACAAAGCCTCCAAAACAGAGCAACAGACGTGGTTGCTTCAAAATTCTCATACCTTACATTCTTCAATCTTTCTTCATCTTTTGATGTTTCATAACAATTTCACAAAAGGTTGAAACCAAGAATAATTCTGTGGACTTGTACCCTAGAAACTTCAACATAGGAGTGATAAGTACCAAGTCTGGTTTTCGTGGAGTGGCAAGCTCCTTGTACAACAACTCCCCGCGCAAGGGCGTCTTGGGGTACAAGCTGGTCACCTCCGCCTGTCGTCGATTCTCCTCAATGGCCAGCCTCTCGGTGATGATATTCTGCAGAGTGATGTTCACACTTTGGGCAACGATTCGCTCCCTGCAGTGCGGGCATGGCGGGGCGCCCATGAGACCTCCTTCCTGGCGAGCTTTCTTCCTGTGAACTGCTGTGTGCACCGCTATACACTATCCCCCCACACAATAAAACCTTCAAACATCCATTGCTACTTGACCTAATATATTATGGGTGAGTTCGAAGTTACAGCAGAATTGTCTACAAGATGAACTTCGAAAAATCATGGAAGCTTCAGAGGTTGATAAGTCTGCAGTTAGATGCATGCTATGACTTGCTACTGAAGGCACATCCACAGCAATCACGTAGGTTCTAGAGATATATGAATTCAACTCCAAGAAGCTCTTCTCGCATTCGGTAACAATAGCCTGCAATAAGCTCAGGCAATGACTGAAGTAATGAACAGGGATTGGTTCTTTATCTTTCTTGATGGAGTGGTACTGAATATTAGGCAATCGTATTTAAACACTTATGAGTTCAAATGCAACTTGCATCTTCTTGCTAATAGATTCGTGCTCCAAGTTGATGACATGAGCACATCCAGATTTGTTTTCTTGACAAGAATGGGTGCATTTTCTTTAGGTTTGTAGGGGGTTAAGGGAGCTAACCTTGGCGCAGAATGTGTGACCACATGGTGTAAGGATGATGGGCGCTAAGTGAGGAGGTTTCATGAGAGCATGGCAAATGGGACATCTGCGGCTATCTTCCGTCACCAGGCTGCAAAATCACACAACAATGAAACTTACACAGCTCGAGAATCTTTCGTTTAAATTGCTTCAGGTCAGTGCTTAATGTGCTCTTAGCAAGAGTGAGAGAAACGTACTTGGGGAGTGAGTCGGAGGGTGCAGCACAATGCTGCCACGCAGAATTCATTACTGAAAACTCCTCCATGAAGCTGCGCATTTCAAAGCAGAGAGGTTCAAATGTGGAGATCAACCTTCATTGTATCCAGGGATCATGGGATTAGAGTCTGTAAAACGGTGGTTACGGAAAAAGGTTATACGAATTCACATGGGTTATAGAAGAGGGTGTCTCACAGTGGTGTGCCAAGAGGAAGGCGACGGAGGCCGCTTGTGCTTTACTGTTGCGGTTAGAGGAAGGCTGGGATTGATACCCGGTGTGTTTGGCAGTGGCGGGTATACGGGGTTCCACTCATTCTTTGGCCTTTTGCCCTTGCGGCGTTTACATAGGGAGTCAAGGCGAAGTGCAATTATATCATAAAGTGTTGGGACAAGTTACGACATGGCCCACACTTTGAAATTTGGGAGATACAAGAATGGAAGGCCATTCAAGGCCGTGGGGCTCTTTCTTGAATTCATTACAAAATTATCATTTCACTAGAATATTTTATTGTGAACAAATCAAAAGCATGGAATGTAGCTAGAAATACAAGTAGACCTCATGACCATGTGACCACAAATTGAAAAGAAATGGCTTTACACTTGGGGGAATTAGCCCACAATTTATCACTCCTTCCGTCTTAGAAAAATACCTTGATCTGCTTGAAAAGATTTCATATTGATGAGTAATCAAGACCATTTAAACCATATCCAATTGTATCAATGAGTAATCTAGACTATCAGAATTCAACCATTTTTAGCAAATCATAGTGTTCTTTCTGAGACGGAGGGAGTAAGGTGTGGCAAGTGAATTGGCATGTATTTTATAGATTCATTGGGCTTGAGTCCCGTCCGTAAATACAAGGGGCTCCTTTGTCACCGTATGCCCAAGAATGTCGACTGTGGGTCAAATCGAAAATTCTCAAGTATGATTCTTTGAGCAATATCGGGTGCAGTATTGTGACTTCAAATTTGGGAGTTGCTGATCACCGCTTCATCACGAGGGTGAAGAAATCATATGGCTTGTGCGACACCACTCAAATTGTTCTCACATTTTAAGCTTACATCGCCTGCATCTGTGATCAAGAGGTGAGCACTTTGTATACCATCAATTCTTGCGAAGAAATTTCAAAAAATTAACAGCTGCACATCCAGGTTCAGGATTCAGGGTTTAGGTTTAGGAATCAACTGTAGTATCGAAAACCTCTATGAGTTCAGGGCTATGCCAAATTCTGGAGCAATCACGCGGTATTAAGCGTACATTGTCCGGAACTGTGATTAAGGGGTGAGTGATTTGTATTACATCGCATCATCTTGTAGGTCCCATGGTCCGTTCTGAGATTTCGACAAATTGCATGCAGGATCAGGGTTTAGGGTTTAGGAGTGATAGACGTTGGAAGTTATATTCAGGTCGAAGCAGGCCTGTTGTTTGAATTTTCGATTGACTATAGAAACTCTACTGAATTTAGGGTAATGTCAATGTTACTCGTTCACGTTTTTATTAGCACATATTAGGCTACATTGCCCGCATCTGTGATCAAGAGGTGAGCAATTTGTATTTCATGTTTACGTGGTCCTGTTGAACTTTGTGAGATTTCAACAAATTGCATGCAGGTTCAGAAGTTAGGGTTCAGGGTTTAAGGATTGCTAGACCTTTGTGAGTTCCATTCAGGTAGGAGCAGCAGGGGCTGTCTTGAAACGCTCATGAGTTTAGGGTTTGTTGGTGTTTTTGGAGCAGTCGCTCGTTGAGCAATTGGAGCAAGACGTGTGTGAGGAGAGGCTGGACTGCTGCTGCATCCATGGAGGAGCTGGGAGTTCTGAAGAAGAATGTGGTGCTTTACCATTATCCATGTCCTGATGGCATCTTCGCCGCTTTGGCTGCGCATCTTTACCATAATGCCCGTGGCCAACCCGTTTCGTTCCTTCCAAACACTGTGTATGAGCCATTAAGGTAGCGTCTATCTATCATTTCCCAGTTTCTTATCGACCGTGTCAGCTTGAATTTCTATGTTGACTACACACTCCAAGTTCTGAATAGTTTCCAGATCAAATCTCACACAATTACTGAGATTTGAATCTTGTTCAAATGGTTTAGTACACATGTGTGTCTTGTGATTTATCATGCATTTTGTGATGAGTTTCAATCGCTGGACATACCTATATTCACTCATATTATTTTCACCATGTGATTTTTCAACCTCTGTTGTCTATAAGAATGTGAGACATGAGTAGGTCAGTTCCTTGAACCACGGTTCAGGGTTCGAGTGGTTTAGCTGTTACTCTGGCTTACGATGGTCTGAACCTGCCTGATTTTATGAGCAGGGTCGAAGATATTAATACCGACAATGTGGAGACTTTTTACCTGCTGGACTTCGCAGGACCGCAGGGGTTCGCAGTAGATCTGGCAAAGAAAGCTAATCAGTAAGCGCTTCAGTCCGTATTAATTTGTTCAGCCCCTTTCTCGCAGTTCTGAGTTCATCATTGTGACTCTTTTTGGTTCATTTTTCATTCAAATGCAATGCTTGTCACTGATCCTGGTGATATAATAAATTAAGGCCATATGATCATTATTTGTTCCTTTAGGAATAACAGGAGGCTCATGCATTGTTCATTGTTCTGACAGAGCATGCTCTGGTTATTTGCCAACATAAACATGAACTTTGCAGTATTGTGGAGCGATGGATTTTTCGCTAACGTGAGCTACAATTGTGGTGCAGAGCAGAGTGGTAGTATTGGATCATCACAAGACAGCACTAGAGACACTGCCACCGAACGGAACAGGCCCTCCGAACCTGCAAATAGTGCTCGACATGAAGCGAAGTGGTGCTACGATTGCTTACGATTACTTCCTCCAAAAACTTTCTCCATCCCAAACGTTCATTCCGGCTGATAAAGCTTCACGTCTGGAAATTCTGTTCAAGTATATCCAAGACGCAGATTTGTGGACTTGGGCTTTACCAGATAGCAAGCCTTTCAGCAGCGGCTTAGGTGAATCCAGGATCGAGTACAGCGTGCCCAAAAACTCTGCAGTCTTTGATCAGGTAACAACAGACTGACACTTATATCAAACTAGAAGTGGTTACGATTGCTCAGTGGTGCTCATATATGGAGCTTTTTGTGCAGCTACTGGCGTTGGACCCTGAGGCTCTCATCAAGAAGGGCAAAGTGAGCCTCCAGGAAAATCAGAAGCGGATTGACCAAGCCCTGGCTAACTCGTTTGCAGTATCTCTCGGCCAAGGAAAGTTCGGCCAGTGCCTGGTGAGTCTCCACATCCGGGTCCTAGTACGGTTATCCTTATGAGAATTCTATAAAAAGATCATTCTCACTCACCGCAGAGCGCAATTATTCAAACGTTTGATTCTTGGTATTTCATACAAGATCGGTGTTGAAGTGTACATCTCATGACTAGGTGTACGTCATAGATGGTCGTATTCATTAACTTATACTTTTTCAGACTTTGGAGACTTTTGCGTCTCTAGTTTCAACAGCTAGTTTGAGGCAATTCTTTAAAATGTTGGGATTTCTTATTACAGATTATCCTTGAGTTTAGGATAACCTTATATCTATACTCAAAAGTACGATCGAAAATATAGAATCGATAAAGAAATTCATGAAAACTCTAAAACTCATGAAAATTCCAAAATCTAGCAATAAATTGAGACTGTAATGAGTCTCGATGTATTGTATTAGGTAGGTAAGTAGTAGATATGGTAGTCACGTCTATGGTATGATAATAATGCAACTATAGGTGGTCTGGGAGCACTCGATTTTCCGAAGATGTCCTTGTTTTGACATGAAGTATGGTGGGGGATGTTGCTTCAGGCAGTACGAGCGGATGCTGTGGCGAATCTTCGAAGCGAGCTCGGCAATCAGCTAGCTGCCAAGAGTCGAGACCAAGGTCTTCGGTATGTTCACGAAGAGCAGGATAATGTGGTGGATTGGTCCCATTTCGAAGCACTTTTGTGCATTCTCGTGAGTTTGCAAGTGCTTGTAATATATCCTGATATTCAAGTTTTGGCAGGCCCATCGGAGCTGTCGTGTATGTGGAGGAAGCGTTGAATGATGCTTCCATGTTCAAAATAAGCTTACGCAGCATCGGAGATGCCGATGATACTACTCAAATCTCTCAGGTGTGCACATCCTACCTTACTCTATATCTCTACATGGGCGTATTCGCATGGTTAGGTGATCCCTTTTGTTTGCAACCGTAATTCTGGAAGAAACATCCTTTGTTGTCTGACTGGTAGGTGACAGAAAAATACACAGATTCAAAACAGATAAGCCAATACTATCATATCTATCACTTACCTATATACATGACAGTGGTAGATAGCGTTGGTTTGGAGTACTTACTGAAGTACGATTCAGATCCTGTAGTTGAATTGGATTCTACTGTGGTGTTGAACAATCTTCTTTTGGTCGTGAGTTTGTATGCATGGAGTCAAATTTGACCTTTTTGATTTGGATTTAGGTTTATGGTGGTGGAGGTCATCGCAACGCAAGCTCGTTCCTGTTGCCGAGAGACGACTTCGAGACATGGAGAGTATAGATGTGTATACGTTAAAGAATAGAGATTTTGCATGAAGGCAAAGGAAACAAGTAAAGATTTATAAGGCGGAATTGTGTTTGTGTTTATGTTCACTTTATCTATCTGATACCTCTTGAATGAGTTTCAGTCTATGACTACCACAGGAACCTGAGTGCCGTATTTCTTTTACTGATTATTGCACCAGTTACACCCTCATATCAACATTAGTACCTCAGAAACTCTCAACCACCAAGCAGAGTTGGTTGCAGATGTGCTTCATCTACTGAACAGCACACACCCCGTTACATATTTGACCTAACCCTACCTGCAGGGAATACCATGAATATAGCTCGCAACCAGTGATGCTGAGGAACTAGCAGCAAAATCAGACTGGGCAAGTTATAATTTGATACGGTGACCTGAAGTTTGCCTGTGTTCAATCTCTTGTTTCACCGGAGAAAAGCACCACTATACAGACAGTTGATAAATTAGCCCCTTCAGTTAATGAGCCCACTTTGAAATCTTCAAGTAGTCGAAGGAGACGGTGAACTTTTCGGCCTGGAAATATAAAACCGAAGTGTATCAGTGATGGACTTGAGTCACATACTCATTGACTTAAATTGAACCTGAACCTGAACGCAAACCTGGAAGTTTCTAAGCTATAAACTGAATGTCATTCACTGAACGAGCTCTATTTACTTCTGTTCAGCAATGTAGGGTGTGATATCTGCTCTTTTTTAAATTTCTCGTAGGTAGACGAGAGTGGCCAGGTGACAAAGTCTCAATGAAGTTCAAGATTTCTCTTTACATGGAATGGTAAAGAGATATTTTACCATTTGCTCCTATTGATGTAATTCAACATTGCATTGAGAGCCCGTCCGCTGTCAATGGCATCTTTCGCTCGTTCCACAGCAAGAAGGGGAGTTTCAGCACCCACACAACCAAGTAAGTGGTCGGTCACAGCTGCATTCAGAACGATTCGGTCATAAGCAGGTCCCTTTTCTCCTCTAAGTGCTGCCATTCCCAGCTCCACGTTTTTCGCAACCTGCAAAGTGAATCATAGCATCAGAAAGTCAATCAATCAAAACAAACAGCCCACTTGTGACTGAAAAGAAAACTTTACTTACCGATCTATCAACGCGTGGTGTAGATGAAGGAGAAATGCCGTAAGTTTTGGCATTCAACTCAAGGCTGAAGGTTTCTCTCAAAACTCCTGCAGGAACAGAAGAGGCAGAATCAGAGAAAGCTTTGGTTCATGAGGATAGTGATTGAAGAGTTGTGGGGTGAGTCTGACCTTCTGGATTTCGAATGCCGGACTTGGAGAGCTGTTGAGGCCTGAAACCTGCAACGTAGTTCAATGGTCTTCCCTTTACCACTGCGTCAGGCGACCTTTCTTTCGTTGTGAGAGACAATGCGCCTTCCTCTCCCTGCAATGTACACTCTTTAGCCAAAATCGCTCTTATTATCCTTCATATGAAGGGAATAAGAGGAGAACACCCCGCAGGTTTACATTCTATCACTGGAATGAGAATACCAATGGTCTTTAAACCCAGTCTGCACACAATCTCCTGCAAGGACCCTGTTATCTAAGCGCTATATTTGCTCCAATTAGCAAGTTGGTATGTGAATGACACATTTAAATGTCTACGGCCATTAGATGAAAAAATGGTGGTCACAACTCCAACTTTTAGATGAAACAATGGTGGTCACAACTCCAACTTTGAAGCGTTGACACGACACAGAGCATCTGATCCCATTGAGAGATGTCTCTACTCTGCATTCCTGCATGTTTCTAAGTAAAAAAATTGAAATCCACTACTTAACTGCAGATTTATTAGCAAAACAATCAGCTCCAACAATTCCAGTTCACTTGTTCTGAGGATCCTGCAGAGCTTAAGCAGGAATGCGCACCTTGATGACCAGGCCAGCCTGCACTCCTCTTCTACGTATGAGCATTAAGAGAGGGTCTTCGTAGCCCTCGTGATAGAAGCTGGCCACCATCGCTTCGCGACCTGTGCCCTGTAATGAAAAATCACATACGGTACCTCGATGAATACAACAATTGCAGAGCTTCTAGTGCTCATGCTTGCATTGATGAAAGTTGATGCAGACTATACTGAAAGCTGTTGACCTTCAAACTAAACACGGTGTTTAGAGGGACAGAACCTTAATGTAATGCTGCACTTTTTCAGTGGTTGCAATAGGTGGTCGTTTCCTGATGTGCTCTCTCAAATCCACGAGAGAATACCTGGATGAACAAACCCAGCAGTTGTCCTTCAAAATGCTGTACCTTAAGCTATGAGACTCTCGACATAAGCAATATTCAAGTATCAATTAAGATATTTCAAATGTCTTTTGCTAAATTTGAACCAGTATTGACAGAAATGAATGAGTACTAGTACATTCTCAAGCGATCACATGTTTCTGCAGCAATGTCCTCCTACTCGATTTCAAGTTGTGATTAGGATACTAGAATATTATCCAAATAAAACATTCTCATATCGTAGTATTGTTTCCTCCTTAGGTCTACAAGCAAACGCTAACATTGATGGACGAGCTTCTCGTTGGCTGATGTACGCAAACCCCACGCCTTCATCCTGTGAGATCACTGAAGCTTTAAAAACATTTGTCACTGATAAATAACTTCAATACCCCCAAGATATGATGAAACAGGATGCTCACAGCTACAAAGTGAGATGTAAGAGGAATCTGGAGTAAAATGTGAGCAGAGGAAGGAAAATATCATAGATTTTGTCACTCATGGCAAGGGTGAGCAGTTCAATGGTATAGGGAAGCTCAACTCCACATGACTCCAAATCAAAAAGGCACAAGCAATATCGCCAATTCACGAGATTGGAGTTATTGATAGATATTCATACAGACCTCAAGAAGCCTCACTGCGTCACTAGGCATTAACGTTGTGTTCGCACCCAAGTACTTCAGCATCTGCTCCTCCGTAACACCACCCTGCACCGATCATGAAGTTGGAAAATCAACGATCTCCACAACGAAAGCCACCCCACAAACCCCACAAGACCTGTTCACCTACCTTGGGAGGCATCCGATCAACTCCGTGCAAAAGACAAGCCTCTCCGTAGCTGGCACGAACTGCCGCTACGAAGAGAGAACTCCGGAAGAACCGTGTATTCCCATCGTACGGCTCACCATAATGTGTCAATGACTTCACTTTCGCAACTGGTAACGGACCTGCAAACACAGAACTGATTCCGTTATATAGACATTCTTGCATTAATCTTGTGTACAGAGGGATTCGAAAGGTGTGTACCTAGTTCATCATCAAAGGCCATGCAGTAAGCTTTAAGCTCTCTGCTAGTCTCGCCATTCATACGAGAGCAGATGAGAAGGGCAGCAAGCAAGGCATCACTGACATGGCCTTCCGGGCCTTGAAGAGGGAGCACTCTTTTGAGCAACATGACGACTTCCTCATGACCCAAGTGACCGCCTGCGAGGACTTCTCTCAAAGCGCCAACGAGACGGATATCAGGCGGGGTTCTTCCTGAGAACATGGGACCGAATTGGGAGGAGCCGCCCATGATGGTTCCTTCGGGATCGGCCAGGAAGAGAACCTCCTGTGGTAGGCACTTGTAGAGAATAGGCCAGAATTCAGACATCGCTTTTTGTTCCCCTTCACTCCATCGCGTTGGATGGGGGAAACAATTCGCTCGTAGCGTCATTGCTCCGAAGTATGCTCCCATTTGTGCCTTGGACACTTTCTCCGTGTCTGGAAGCTCCCCCCGCGCTGCAGCAGCCACACTCATCAGGAACTTCTTCCTCCTACAAATGCCAGAAAGAAAAACATAACTCTAGCAAGCTCTGTGCTCGAACAAGATCCCATTTACTCAGATATTCATTCAGCTCTTCATGAAGTCTCTCTCTTGCTTAGCTCAACTACGGCTCTGAGGAACGAAATTAAGAGGTGCTGGTACTTCCAAATCTTTTAATCCTAAGTTAACCTGATAATTCATGCAATATATTTTTGTTCTGCTCGCACATTTACTCAAAGGTTAAGGTGCCGATGCTAAAGAATATTAAGTCTCTCATTTGATGATGGGAAACTAGGAGAGGCAGTGCCATCAGATTGAACTTTACACAAGGCAAGGGAGGGGCTTACCTGATTGTAGAATGGTGGTGAGCACTTTGCGAGCTTGGGCTTCATCCAAGGGTCGTGTTTGTGTAGGCCCAGTGCACACTCTGGCCTGAGCCTCAAGCAGCGTCTTATTAGGTCCAACGCCATCTTGCAATAGCTTCACTCTCGCTTGAGGCTCCCCATCGTCGTCGTCATCTGATGTCCATAATTGCGATGGTTCTCCAGCAACGGCATCCAATCTAGTCGCCGAACGTAATCTACACTTTGGTAGGCACCTGCTGCTGATGGAACAGAGCGATGATTCCACTCTCAACGGCCAAGGACGGAGCCGCTGCTGCTGATAACTCGTGCTCTCTTGGAAGGAAACAGGACAGAGAGTGCTCTTCCATGACAGAGCATTAGTGCTCCAATGGATCGCCTTCATGTTGTACCTACTTGCAACAACCCCCGAAATGCTGCACGATCAGTCATCCATCCATGAAACCTCAAACCCTATATCTGTTTTTTTTTGTATAGAGAGTTGCAATTCACTCTTAAACGGTTAAAAGTTTAGGACATCCACGTCTCAGCTGCTTTGAACACGATCGACAAGATACCAACAGAAACTGAAATTTCACGTACAGCACTGGTGCATTCTTTGCTGTATTAAAATTCTTAGTGATCAAATACGAACCGATCTGTTACAAGTGACAATGTGGGGTTTTTCTTAAAACCAAAACCCAGCAGGCGATTGTTCCAAAACCTGGGTATGAATGATAGTAAACCGAGCTTAAACCCAGAAAGCGATCGTCCCATATACATTCAAAAAAAGATGCAACTGATCAATATATCAAAAGGGTAAAGAAACAATACTTAATAATCTTCCAAGCAGGATCGCCTCAAGGAATGCAAACTGCTGATCCCTCGACCCTTGCTTCAAACTGTTGCTGTCCTCGAAATAGAATGAGTAGCAGCTGCATCGCCCGATCTCCAATTGCAAGCTAAGTTGGAATAAAATGGAGAAGGATCCGAAAAGCGAAGAAGACGCAGGAGGTTGATGGGTCAGTATGAAAAGTCTGCTATTGTTTGTTGTGATTGTTTTATTTGTTGAGGATGGCGATGGCGGTGGCCCTGTGGGTGTGTGAATGGGCAATATTGTAGCAGTGCGCGGGCCGAGGCAGCGCTACTGTGGTCCTGTGGGCGCGCTCTTGTTGCACCTGTCGCCCTTTCCCCTTTCAAACTTACAAAACTTACCTGTGGCTGGGACAGAGGTTTTATTCCTCTTGACCTTTTCATGTCTCGTTTTTTCCCAAAGTAAGGAAGAGTGCTCAAAATGGCTCAAAGGATCAGATTTCCCAATCTGTAATGAAGACAAACTTGAAAGCAATTTTCATTCATGGGGAAAGCAAGTGGATGATCCATCATTCTTGGACTTTACTTCAATTTGATCTGAATTTTTGAAGGTGGATTTGTAGGTGTTTCTATGATGGTGCCCTAATTTGACACCCTGTTATGTTTGGGATGGGTACATGGTAGTGTTGAAATGTGAAGCTATTGTGTACCTATGATTTGTACTGCTAGCGCTTCATTATTTGTACTGCTTCATTGTTTAGCACTCTTCCTAAGGTCACAATGAGAAGTGTGAATTTATCCTTGTGAAGCGAGTAAAAGTGTTGTCAAAAACCATAAATTCATGATTGAATATCACATGTTTGTGAAATTGTCACGGAGGTGTAGCTAAATACTAAGTAGATGTGATGCTCAAAAATTGTTGAATCCCAAATTGGCAAGCTTATTGGGGAGTGGTGAAGGGAATCAGTTTCAAAAGAGGTGCAAAGTATGTACAAGATTGGACCAATTGAAATAGTAAATTTTGGATTTAACGCGAAAAAATTTTGAATTTTGGAAATGAGAGTGGAACGGGCATACTCTAAAATGTACACCAGGGGTACATAAAAATTTGAAGTCGGAGGCTATAATGTAACTCTTCTTGGATGTTGGTGGTATGTTGTTTTCTAGTCCTATGTGATACCATATTTGAGCATCCTACCATAACATTGATGAAGAGTGTCTCAATTATTAACTTGTTTTACTATTATCCTATCATATTATGCTCTTAACCCCTAAAGGTCTGAGCGTGCCATGGCGACCAGTAGAATACAATGTATTTTGGTTGTATTTGGAGTGAATGCACACCTTTAATGGGTTTGAGTTCAAAGAAGAAGTTGACATTTGAATTAATGCAATTCTAGTGAGCTATTACAATTCCAATTTAGAGTTTCTTGTTGGCAGCAAATCCTAATTATACAACAGCGTACATACTATCCCCAAGGGACTTTTAAGGGTTAAATTGATTGTTTCTTTCAAAAAAAAAAAATCTTCCTCTTTCTTTCTTCTTGTTTGTTCTTTTTCTTTTTCTTCTTCTTGTTCTTTCTTGGTTCTTTAGATTGCATCATAGAGCAAACATCATTTATGTACAAAAAAGTAGGATGAGATTTGTATTTCCAATATTTGCAAGAAGAAATGTCAATTACATGACTACAAGGACTTGGCACAGTTATATGCTATTATTAGTTGAATGGGTAGTTCCTCACTTGGTTATTGATTTATGAATCTATTTTTTGTTGAAAAGCTTGTACTTGGTGAATTTAATTTTGTATGGATTCCAAGATTTTAGGGGTTATATGATGTTTCTTAAGAAGATTGCAAATTTGAAACTTTAATTTATGGTATAGTTTTCATTAAATTGGTCATACAACTATGGTACCATAATTTCTATATCATGAATGTAGGTTAGAGCATTTAAAATACCTCATAAACCTCATTTTCATTATGACTAAATTTTACTAATATATGATATGAAATAGGTGATATTCCAATCCTTATTGATAGGGTAAATTTATAAATACATCAAAAATCAATAAAAGTAATTTATCATTTTAACACATGATAATTAATGACAAAAAAACTTCATTCATAGAGTAGAGGAGTTAAAACTGTCTCATATTTTACAATAATTATTACCTCAACTATTTTTACCTATTTTTGACCTTCGTACAAATGCAAGCACCACAATTTTGCCTTGTGCAATAAAAATAGAGGGCTAAAAAGGGGGTAATTATTATTTTTTGGTTTTTTTCAACTATATCTACGAAGCATCTTTTGAATATTCTATTCACTTTTGTACACTTATGTAAGGCCAAAAACAACCTTCCATATCCTAAGCTTTGTTATCTTTTTGTTTTATATGATTTATTTTATTATTTTTTAGCCATTTTACTTAGATGTACATGCATGTATGGGCATACAATGAATATTAAAATCCTAAATAGAGCAAACTTGCGCATTTTGCACTGCAAGGAGAATTAAAATCACATAAGAAATTCCTACGTTTAATATTTAATTGTTTCCAATTATGAGGCAGACAAATATTTATTTTATTATTTTGCATTTTCTTTTGTAAATTCTTTTACAATCAAAGTTAGAGCACACGAGCTACATGTTCATTCTTTTCTCACTTTTTATATATTTTGGATATGAGTTTCGAACCCTAGATTATCGCATGGGCTAATATATATATATATATATATATATATATATATATATATATATATATATTCATTAATCAATTTTAGTTTTTTACTCAAATCTATAGGAACATGGCATTTCGTCCCTAAAATATTTGTAATTATCTATTTTAGATGTGATCTTATTTCAAGAAATTTTGAACTACATAGAAAACTTACATTGTGATTGAAGACTCACAAAAATGCACATATTTGTGTATATTTTGCTCTATGATTTATAATTAATAAAAAATCCATAATCAACTTATGATACACATTGAATAAAAATATATACATTGATTGAGTTTCATATTTTTATAATCCAGATTATTGAACACGATTTATTTTATTTAACACTTTCCGAATACCATATTTGTGCATATAACGTTTCTCTAATTTTAAATCTCATTGAAAAAAATATGTAATAAAATTATAAGGCGTGACCTTTGTATGGAGTGACCTTTTTATAAGGTGTAAAAAAATTCCATATAAGGTCATTACAAACAAACAATCAATGAATTTAAAAATATTCTATTTCAATTTACATATATATGAAAAAATAGAATTCAACTTGCAATTTTGTCACTAAGTTGTGAATCATATATTTCAAGGCGTCATGGTCAACATAGAAAGTGAAACTCTTGTCAAGTAGATGATGTCAATATTTTTTCACAAAAATTATCATGTCAAATGCTTGTCGTTCTCTAAAAAAGAATTTTCCTTTCAACTGCATTTAATTGTCTACTTGCAAGATAAATTTGGTGATTCTTTCTATTGTCATCTCCTTGACATAATGCACTTCCCCTTGTCATGTTAGAAGCATCTATATAAACTCCAAAATCTTTGTCCCAATTTGGTGAAATTGAAAAATGCATACTTACTAAAGTTTGTTCCAAAGTATTAGATACTTTATATAAATAGAGGTTTATATCAAAGTGACTTTGGACTTTATTCAATTGGTATGTCCATGGCGAGACAATATTAACATATATTTATTTATAGATATATTTTTGATAATAGCCTACATGATCCAAAAAGCCTAAAATTTTGAAATCCACCCATAAATAAAACAATGAATTAGACTATAGAACATGAATGTTTATTCTTAATTCATTTTAATGCAATTAACTATAACCAACTATGGATATATATATATATATATATATTTTATTTATTCTTTAATTTGTGTATAATACGTGGGGATTTCGATAACAAAAATCATCCATTCAAGTATTTAACTTTAATGCAATTTTTACATTCTATTTAACAATGATCTTTTAGCCATATTTTATTTCAAATTCATTATGTATATACTATTGGTTTTCATTTATTGTATAATTTTGTATGAAATCTCAATTTTAAAGCTGATGAAATTTTTTAAGCAATTATAAATAAAATTCCCACAAATTTATGAGATAAGGGAGGTTAAGTAACTTGTATACCTTCCTCACTTAAATTTCTAATAAAAATTTTATATTTTTTATCACGATAGAATTTTGAATATTTAAAAACGTCTTTGCTTCTTTTTATTTATATGAATATATTTTAATAAACATGAATCGATTTATTTATATAATATGATAAAATTCAAAATTTATGTAGTCGCTTCTATTTATTTTTTATTTTGTCATGTTTACTTTTTTAATTTTATATTTTTCAATATTCAATGCAAACATATCTAATAAGAAATTCTTGCTCAAATCCCTCTTCAAGTTGATCTAAATATATTTCATCATCCTCATGTTCCATTTCAGTTTGCAAACACAATTGGAAGGTTGAACATTGTTTAAATCATCATGGTCTCAATGATTTCATATAGCTTCGAGGCTTTTATATATCTAAAGGTCAAAGAGATTTAAGATGTGCATTTCAAAATTCAAATAAAGTTACTTCCAAGACAAAATGAAGATGTTAATGCTTGAGAATTGTTAATACAATTACATATTTTGAAGTATAAGTTATTCAAATGTAATTGATAAAATAATTACAACATTGAAAACTAAAACCATGTCTATATGTTTATGTTTTTTTTCTTTCTTGATTGATGCAAGATCATATTGATTGACTAAGATTGTATTCCATGTTATAAAATTGAAAAATTTAACTACTGCAGCAACAAAAATTGTATTCCTCATAAATGTTAAAAAAATATAAATTTTGACATATATAAATTTAACAAATTTTCCAAAAGAATATTGATATAAATTATTAATTTGTATATTATTAAAATTTAAACACCTCAAATGTTTAATATGCAGAAGCTATGTTTTGAAGAAGCTTATTGCTATCAATTGTGACAACATTTTAAATTATAGTACGAGTCAAAAGATAAAATTTAGATTTTTAGAAGTTATTTCTTTGTGTCCTTGAGTCTTTATACTCTACTTAAGTTTTATACACCTGAGGTATCAATCAATGATTGCTTTCATACATTAATATTATACATTGCACCATATTGCTTTTTGTAAGAATAACTACATCTAGGACATGCTACGAAATTAATATTATTTACTTTTATTTATTCTTTTTGGATAGTAGCTATTGTTCAAATGCATAAAAGTTTATGTAATTACCTCGTTTTCCATATGATTTGCCAAATACCTGAGTGAAAAATAAAAATATGTAACATATGTACTATATATGAATATAATATAAATTTATGTAATATGAAGATGCTGCAATCCTAAAACGAGAATAGATGTACTGGTCTTTCATAGAATCTAATATTTTAATAGAGCTTACCAACATCTTTTAATCGTGTCTAAGGCAAGGATCCTTAACGAAAGAACATAATTACAAAGTACAACGAACGAATATTATCAACGGAAGGCAAGTCTCGTTCGTCAGAAAGCGCAAAGGGGGGCCATCTCAATCCAAACCTGGCGAAATAAGGGGCTACGAGGGGCGGACCCGACCCGACCTGACCCGGATGATGACGGGGGCGGGATGAGAGGCCAAGGCAAAGCGGAAGGCGCTGCTGCAGCGTTGCGTGATCTGCTCGCAACGACGCGACGAGCATTTCCCGAGTACCTATCACTCTCACAAGCATCAATAATCTCAGGATCACGTTCTCAGTGCTCTTTTCGCCACCCCATTCTGTAAACAGCTCCGAATTCCCTCCTCACAGCTCGCAATTGAACTCCCACTGCTGACGGGTGCGGATGAGGCTCGCATCCGTGGTAGAATCAACAACCATGTCGGTGCCGCACAGATTGAGGTGACGCTATCGCACACTCTGTGGCTTGGGTTTCTGGTTTTGAGGACTCTTTGTGAGAGGAATGTGCTCTTGCGGCCATGGTCATGTGACTGCGACTGCCATGGCGTCGAGTTCGTCACTACAATTGCGTCCCACGCGGTTGTGCTCCTTCACTCCTTCGTTGCTGCTCCCTTCCTCCCGGATTCTGCAGCCAACTCGGTGTTCGTGGTCGAGGATAAGCTTTGCGACCCCGCGGGAGGAGACTAGTATCTATCGCGGGGCGTTGGAGCAGCATCAGCATCAGCAGCAGGAGAATGGGAATGGGAATGGAGCAGCAGCAGCAGCTCCAAGAACCAATGGCGCCGTGAATGGAAATTCCCGGCGGCAGGAGGAGCCGCTGGTGGAGGAGTTTTTCTTCACGCAAGACTATCTGGACTCTTTGGATTATGATTCTGTGGGCAGGAGTAACAAGAGTAGTAATGGCATCTCCACTAGTGTGGGCCGGCGCAAGATTTGGGTGAAAGTAGACTCGAAATTGGCATTGACTACTGCCAATGCGGCGGTGAAAGTGCAGCGCAAGCTCTTGCCGGCTTCCATCGCTGAAGTGCTCCCATTGAAACCAGAGACTAGCTTCAAGTACTACGCTCAATTGTATGCTTCGTTGTTGAAGGCTGGCAGGTATATCCAATCACTAATTTTTACATTCCTCGAATTCTGACCTCAAACTCAATGAATCGCTAGATTAGTTCCATATTGCATCCAATATGATGGACGATTCCATACGCAGGGTTTAAAAGGTTCGGACTCCAAGTACAAAAACCCTTCTTAGGTTGGAGTGCTCTGTGCTGATTTGAGTTGATTCGAGTAGCTCAACTGGGGAGTTGATTGGTGCAGGATCAAAGATTGTCTCACACTGTTGGGAGAGGTCGACAAAGTAGGAAAACTGGCGGCGATGAAGGTAGTGTAACATTCGATGCGGTTTTGATTGAGAGTAACCTTGGGTGTCTCGGTATACTGAGCTTCTTACTTTTGTAGCTTCTGAGATGATGAAAGGTGCTGGGATTGATTGGATAAGTATTGTTGTGTTAGGTGAATCACTCGAGATTCTATGAGGCTTGTAAGACGAAAGGGTCTGTGGAAGACGCATTTAACTTTTTGAAGATCATGCGACCTTATTCCACGTTACAGCATTACACGATGCTTCTTTCCGTCTGTTGTCATGCGAAAGACATTGATGGTGAGCACGTCTCTACATGATTGCACGTCTCTACATGATATCATTAGCTGTACTGCTATGGATTTTAACTGGGTTTCATTCTTCGGCAGGAGCTCTTCGTGTGCTTAATTTATTAGAAAACAGTCGCATCAAGGCAGATTGCATGTTCTACACAACACTTATTTCTGCGTGCTCTAAAGCTGGAAAAGTCGATCTTCTCTTTCAGGTATGTACTGAAGAACCTTCAAGGGCCTTCAGGAATCGAAAGTCACTGTTATATGTCTTTCAAGTTTATTGTTGGTCTAGCAATCTTGTGAAGTTCAACCCTCACAAAAAGTATTCGTCCTGTGCCAGATTTACCATGAAATGGAGTTGCGTAAAATCGATGCCAACGTTCATACTTTCGGAGCCATGATTGATGGATGTGCTCGTGCTGGACAATTGCCCAAAGCTTTTGGTGCTTATGGTATTATGATGTCGAAGGTGTGTTCGCTAAACCTGTCAGCTATTCTCACATCTGCGTCAGGAATGTGCTTGTTGAAATTGTTAAAGATGTATTTTGTTCAGATGAAACTTTTATATATGAATATCATATGAATTATGTTGTAGAACAGCAGTCATCCTAGTTTCATTGAAAGAATCGTAATCAATCTTCGTTGAAGGCATACTTATATCAAAGTGTATGGATTGCCGTATATGTTTCGATATCTTTTACTTCGATGTTTATGTTCCCTCAGAGGTCTTCTCGTTGGTGAACTAATTCGGAAAGAATTTCCCAATCTTGTGTAGAAAGTGAAGCCCGACCGAGTTATATTCAATACGCTCATAAATGCTTGTAGTCGAGCTGGAGCTGTTCAAAGGGCGTTCGATGTTCTGTCAGACATGAAAAATGAAGCAACACCAGTGAAGCCAGATCATGTCACTTATGGTGCTCTTATTTCTGCTTGTGCTCGCAAAGGAGAGGTACGACGCGAATTTTTGTATTGATCAATAGTTCTCAAGAATCTTTACTGGTCAAATTGTTGGATGCGTTGTATATCACATACAATCAATCTCACAATGTGGTGTTTTATGAGTACAGGTGGAGAAAGCTCTTGAAGTATACCAAAGCATGCGTGAAAGCCAGACGATAGGTTCCCCCGAGTGCTACACTGCTGTTGTACATGCTTGTAGTCAAAAAGGTGACCTGGATTATGCTCTTACAGTATTGGATGATATGAAGAAGGATGGAGTAAAACCAGATCAGGTACCTTAAATCCATTCCATTGAATGAAAAGCTGTCTCGATTGATTATTGACGGCTATGAAAGTTCTTGATTCTGAGGTTCAGGTTATTTCAAGTTGTAGTGAGTAGTTCGAAGTAAGTACTTGAGGATGCTTAGAAAACTGACCAATTTGTTTATAACATGACTGTGTGCAGGTTTTCTTTAGCGCGTTGGTAGATGTTGCTGGTCATTCCAAAAATATTGACAATGCCTTCAGCATACTCGACAGTATGAAGAAGGAGGGCATCAAACCCAAAGCGGTTGTCTACAGTTCCCTTATGGGGGTGTGCAGCAATGTAAGTCACCAAAGCATCCGTTTTGCTCTTAAACTGAATATTGAGACAATTTAAACAAGTCCAAGCCAAAATTAAGGAAAAGAATCAAGTCGTTGTGGGTAAACTAGTGATGTTCGATTACGGCTAATTCACCATGTTTTTGATGAAACTGCTTCTTTTTCTCGCTGATCCCGTCTTTATGAACTCCAGGATCATCTCCATAGGTTTCACTTGATAACATTTGTTTAAAGATTTGTAGAGAGGACTAGTCTCGTGACGTAGTTTATCAGCTCCTAGTGTGGGACTAGCCTGTTGATATCGGATGTCCCCGTTCATAATCTATTTTCTTTGGTGTTTCATGCAGCTAGGGAAATGGGAGAAGGCACTGGAATTATATGAACGCATTCGAGCTTCTGGAATACAGCTCACTGTATCAACGTTCAATGCACTCATGACAGCTCTCTGTGAGTTCGTTTGCCTGTTTTTGTTTGTCGAGGGTTTGATGCCTTACAGAAGTACAGTTCTCATCGATCTTAGAACTTCTGTGCAACTAGAATGCTGCAAATTTGTAGTGTTGGCATGCTCATGACGATCCGTCTTTTTCGCTCAGGTGAAGCCAAGCAATTCGACCAGACATATCGTGTTCTGCAAGATATGAAAGCAAGAGGGATAAAACCCAACCAAATTTCTTACAGTATTTTATTGAAGGCTTGCGAGAAGTAAGGACCACTTGATCCTTCATGTTTAGATATGAGTTAAGCAAATGTTCTTATATTTCCTCAAAGGAATATTAAAGTTCTCTTCCTCATAGTTGGCGATGTTTTAATTAGAAACTTGGCGTTTGTACCATTTCTGGTGGTACTTGTAAATTGTTGACAATCGAAGTGGATGTGCAGGGAAGGTAGAGCGGATATGGCTTTGGATCTATTCATGAGTGCAAGGACAGAGGGCATTAAGCCGAATGTGACCATTTGCGACAGCATTACATGTACGCGTCTTTAATTCGATTACTTTAAGTTTTATAAGACTTCAGTGAGCTCAATATTAAAAAAGTCAACATCTCATGTCCTTCAATTGACCCGTTAGCTTGATCAAGCTTTGAAATTATAATACAGATTGCACTAGTTCCTACATCACTAAATGAATGTATGACTTTGTTTAGATTGTTTTTTCAAGTAGAGTTGTGTTTATCTGTAGCTTGTATTTGTTATTTGTCGTTTTATGGTAGTATGTATTCGTGCTTCCTATCGTGCCATAGATGCAACTGCAATCGAAACTTTCATCATCAGGACTAGCATATCGACAGAGAATGATTTATTGTTTGGGTTTTGTCTACAGCACTGTGTTTACAGCAAATTATTGCCTCAGCACCGGCGCCTCAAGTTTCACTCACCATGATTCCTGCAGCAGATTTGATCAACATTGCCGCACGAGATCAATGGTAATAGCCACTTTGTGTTCGATTTTCTTATTTGGTAACCTAAGGTTCACAAGTTGTGTTCTCTGTACTGATGGGATTGAACTGACTTAGTGAAATGCCACTGTTACTAGGTTGACATGGGCACTCGCCATCTATCGCCAAACCATCGAAGCAGGTGCTGTTCCAACAATTGAGTCTCTGTCGTCCTTGCTGGGCTGCTTGCGCAAGCCAGAGGTTTCAAGAAATGATATGCTCAGTTTTGAGGATACTTTTAATCACCAGTATCCCACCGGTTTTGCTCAACCTCAGCCTCCACCAGTTGCCTCAACAGCTTTTGATGGGTTTGGCATTTATGATCCTCGTGCTCTCTCTCTCTTTGAGGTACTACTTTTGACTTTTCCTTGGCAACCACTCAAATAGAATGTGTGAAGAATTTTCGATATCATCATGAAGAGCTTGTTTGCTCTTATTCACGAGGGTCATAGTGAACTTACCTATGCAGAAGGAGGCTATTAGTTGTTTATTCGACTCACGGGACACCCTTATTGCAAATAGTCTGTTAGTTGGGTTGTATCATATTTTAGCAGGAGTAGAGGCTTGAATTCTTATGAGTTCCCTTACATCTGTGAATGAAGTTCTATTTCATGTAGTTTCAGCAAAGGTTGCTTTCTCTTTAGTCAGCTACTTACTATTTTTTCTCTTGGGCGTTGCAGGAGGCATCAGCACTTAATATTACACCGACGTTTAAGTATGCTACTGTTGAGCCCATTACCATCAACGCAGAATTTATGCCAGTGCATGCAGCCGAGGTATCTTGTTGCTCCTACTTTTGAAGTACAACTATTCCATATTTCTTTTTGTTCACCTCAAGAAGCCTATCTCTTTTGTTTGTTTGACGCATTAAACCATATCTGAACCGTATCTTTGATTTCCACAGGTTTGCTTGCTCACTGTTCTGAAGGGCCTCACACAAAGACACGCTGCAGGTAATACATTTCACTAATATGTTGACCCATGTAAATCGACAGAAGAGGTTGTTAATCCCATTGATCCTTCCCATCTTTATGCTTTTTCAATCTTTTGGGTAAAAAGATGGGGCCATTCTTTGATGAGGTATTGTAAACAATGCTTGTGTGTCGCTGTTCAGGTGCGCGTGTACCAGCGGTGATTATAAAGACACATCCAGTAAAGAAGGAGATTTACAGGCCAAAAGGAGGCCTCATTTCTATGACCGTAGCTGACAAGTGAGCACTACCCTTTCTTGAGTAATTAAGCATCACATCAATAAGCGTCTTCCTTGTGTTACTCTAATCATACAAGAATTTCAATCTGTTGTCAAGTGCCTGATCTCAAACTTAAGTGACTTCTTTTTCGACACTTATCATGAACTCGTAGAACACAGTAAATACTTTCTTCCTATTCTTATTAGTGAAGCTTCAGAAAGGATTTACGTATCAACAGATGTGGCCTTTTTGGTCATGATTGATGTGAAACTGTGCAAAGTGTGTTTCATGTACAACACTGATTTATGATTGTGATGTAAACAGGACTGGTCAAGCAGTAGGGGCACTGATGAAACGACTGAAACTGAAAGGACAAGGATACGTAAGCGCAGGCGAGGTGCGTCTTACGGTGATAGAGCTGCTGAAGTGGCTGAATCCCAAGCCAACCGCCACCACTCCAACGATACCATTGAAGAACCCATTTGCATTTCCAGGGACGCCACAGGCGATGCTGGCCAAGACCATAGCAGACCAGCAACGCGCCATCCGATCGGGAACCTCAGCTCCTCCAATGCGCACTATAGACATGTTAAATGACATGGATTCGAGGCAGGGTCACTACCAGCAGCCGGACGAATACGATTACAGCTATGACATCCCACCGACGAGGACCTACCGCAAACCCTCCAACTCCTCTTATTGAACAGAAACTCTTATCCATGAGATGCCAAACTCTTATCATGTGAGTCATAGTTGGCATCAGGTATGAATTTGTCGAAGTGATTCTACTGCATAGGAAGATGTGGACGCATCAATTTTTATTTAAATGTCAGTGAGGTTAATGGTGCAATCAGCATTCAAAATGTCATAGGAGAATTTTGACTCTCTTTTTTCCTCCGGCAAGGGCCCAAATTAGGTCAGTAGCATTACGGAGGGTGAAGAAGAGGAACTTAACCCAGATGAGCCTCATTCCAGGTCATGTTATAGCTATAGTTCAAATAGAGTGTAAGTTGATTCTCCTTTTGGAGTGGAACTGAAAATTACTTCTTGTAAAGAACCGAACCACTTCCAAGAAGATGTCATGACAAACTGTATGTGAAACTGTATTGAGTGCTTTCGGTAATAGTCTCGTTTATGACGCCAGGGTTGTATGGTTAACAAGCAGATTATGTAGAAAATTCGCATGAAAGAAAAATTCTGATTTTACAACAATGGCTTGCACTTGTAAAGCATGCACCATGTCCCAAAACCTTAAAACAAAAGCTGCTTTTACTAAATTCTATGCTATAATTTCATAACCATGTTAGATAGATGTGCAATACTTACTACACAAATTTGACTTGATTTGGGAATCAACTCAACAAAGTTTGTCAAGAACAAACCTACACTATGTCTTCAAAGTTTCAGCCCTTCCTCGAAAAGTTTCATTTTCAAGCCTATGGAGGTTTAGGGGCCAAGGATTCATGAATTAATTAAGAATAGCTAAAAAAACATCCATTTGAACCTATCTCCCACAAACTTAATACACATTCTGCAGTCGTTCCCTTGGTGTTTAGCTAATCTTGTCCGACCGTTCCCTTGGTGTTTAGCTAATCTTGTCGGACCATTTCTGGGCATATCATCAAGGGTAGTTCAAATGGACAATTTATTCAAGCCAACCCAAGAAGAGTTTGGTGATCTTATTTATTTTGGACGGTTTCGTGATCCTCTACCTTGGTTCAATCTTGACATAAGAAACTCACACAAGCAATGAAAGGAGGAGATGGAGCATGCGGATGAACGTTAACGATCATGGACGATAAGAATCTCATTCATCGATAAGATTCATACTTACGCTTTCATTCGCTTTGTTAAGACAGGATGATATTCATCCTCTCTTGACACGGCTCATTGCACTCGGAGTGATCGAGCTCAAGTTCCTCGCGCTGCAAGCAATTTTTGGATTGTTCGAAACCTCTCAGGCAATTTAGAATAAAGTATTGCAAATTGGTGAGCGACGTTGACGATATTTTTTGAGCTAGAAAATGCATTCTTTGTAGGAGAAATCACAGCTGAGGCGGAAGACTTCGTTTGCACGAGGCGAGTTCCGAGATGTCGACGACCGCGGAGGTGGTGGATGTGGCGCCCGTGCCAGTCGTGCCACCTACTGGAAAGAACATGTTCCGAAACTTGCACACGCGGGAGTTTTTAGGTCATAAGAAGAAGGTACATTTGTAACTCTTTTTGCAGCATCTTAAACAAACTTTTAGTTATCCTAGGAGCCTGGATTCACATACTTTCAGCAGATTTTGCTGATTCTCCTTACATCGCAATCAGGAGCTGTCCCGCAATGCAAATCAAATTAATGAGTGAAGTGAAGAATGATGTTGCTTATCTCGTGCAATCTGAGGTGGAAGGTCACGATGATTATAATTAAATTTACTGGAAAATTCTTGCGCGCGCGGGAGTTTTTAGGTCATAAGAAGTAGGTACATATTTGGAACTTATTGTGCGTGCAAGTGAATCATCTCAATCTTTCAGTAACCCTAGGAGCCTTTATTCACATACTTTAAGCAGATATTGCTGATTCTTCTTACATCGCATTAAGTGACACGGAATCCTTGATCGGTAAATTTATTGGGCGAAGTGTTGTTCATCTCGTGCACATTGAGGTGGAATTTTATAACGATCGTATTCAATTTGGGTATCAAGAAATCACTCTAGAGTGCATGGATGGAATTTGCCGGGGTTTAGGGTTTATGTAAACTATCCCAAGGATGTCAACGGACGAAAGCAGCAGCACCGCCATAGCAAGTGCATACTATGGATGCATTATTTAAATCCTAGGAGCTTTACTTTATGTACTTTAAGCAGATGTTGCTGCTTCTCCTTGCATCGCATAGCTCTAGCAATAGGTTATACGCTATCACTTATTCTGATGAAAAAAATTCAATGAGCCAGGTGTATAGAATTGGTGTTGATTTTGAGGGGGGATTTACAACGACGGTTGACCAGAAAATCACTTAAAGAGAGTACACGGATAGAAAATGTCACTCGTGATCTCAGGGTCTATGTGGAACACCCCTAGGATGCCATTGCTTGGAAGCAGCAAATGTTAATACTCCGGTAGCAACCCGAGAGCTAACATGATCTGGCTGAAATTGTGGTCTGGATCATGTGAGCATAGCTTGAATTTGTGTTTGTGAACTATCAGATGCCGCATGTTCTGGTTTAGTTGATGCTCCTAAAGGTTCGGTATGGTGAGCTTGGTAAATCTTTTTCATCTTTGTCCTTATGGAACATTAAACCTCCTGTAATGGATGAGCACCTGGCGACTTAAGATTGCTAGTCAATGGGCTAGAGAGACCCCAGGAGCGAGCGTGATGTTTCACTGCACTAATTATTCACCATTTTTTTGGTATGTGGTCAGGTGCACTCAGTGGCATGGAATTGTTCAGGCAAGAAGTTGGCGTCAGGCTCTGTGGATCAGACTGCACGAATCTGGCATATAGAGACTCATGGACATGTACGAAACCTTTCCCTATCCTTCAACAACGTAAACTTGGTCAGAATTCCATTGAGTGAGTGAGTGTTTGTTTTATAATGGAAACAGAGTAAGGCGAAGGATATGGAGTTGAAGGGGCACACAGACAGTGTTGACCAGCTATGTTGGGATCCCAAGCATGCGGATCTGCTCGCAACGGCATCGGGTGACAAGACAGTGCGTCTCTGGGATGCCCGCAGTGAGTATTAATCAATGTACTCCCTAGCTTTACCTACCTCCTTTTCTTTTATTAGATATTCTATCTTACCTGAGCTTTTTTGTTGCCCTTTAGTTGGTTCGCTTGAATGGAAACAGGATGGGTTTCTTATGAATATGCTTGTTGCAGCTGGAAAATGCTCTCAACAAGTTGAATTGAGTGGAGAGAACATCAACATTACTTACAAGCCTGACGGTAGTCACATTGCTGTGGGTAATCGAGTAAGTTCTTTTAACGTTCATGTTCATAGCTTCTTCATTTATTCGTTTATTCGTTTATTCATTTATACATTAGTTTCTTAAGACTAAGAGAACTTGTAATCGGACTTTCTTGTTTACCTTCCATGCGTATAAATCTAGAGATAGGTAGACTCCTTGTGTACTCAGCTAAAGCTATATGTGTTCACATGCAGGATGATGAGCTGACTATAATTGATGTTCGTAAGTTTAAAGCAATTCATAAACGCAAATTTACATATGAGGTAAGTAAAGTATGACTTTTTGTGACAGTACTGCTCATTTTTATCATCTTATGAAGAATTGGCTTTTTTTGCTGAAGGTTATGGAATCTGAAATTCATTCCTCAGTAGCGAACTGACTAAAGTTCGGCTTGGCCAGGTGAATGAAATTGCTTGGAACACAACTGGCGAGCTCTTCTTCCTTACAACAGGAAATGGTAAGTTGTTGAATCCCAAAGCACTTCCATTGTGATGTTCAGATCATTCTCGTGAAGTTCGATTCTTTTTCATTTTAAAGAGAGCAACCTTTAGGATCTGCGGATAAGGGCGTTGCAGAAATTACCTGCGTAGATGAAGACTCACTTATTCGCTTCTATTACACAGGGACTGTGGAGGTTCTTGAGTATCCCTCGTTACAGACTTTACAAACACTGGTTGCACATACAGCTGGTTGTTACTGCATTGCAATTGATCCTACTGGAAGGTGTTTTTCTTCAATCACTTTCGATGATCCCTCCTTGCTTCACTCACTGGATAACCTTTCGGTTGTTTGGCTAGTGATTGACAACAATCGTTGCAACTTCTTGAACCAGGTACCTAGCTGTTGGGAGTGCAGATGCATTAGTAAGTCTATGGGATGTCTCGGAGATGTTGTGCGTGCGGACTTTCACCAAGCTTGAGTACGTCTTGACTACTTCACCTTTCGGTTTTTGTAACTGTCTTCTGTTAGTGGATCACGCCTTCACTGTGACGATCGTACTAATGCCTGAACAATTGGCTGGTCTTGTAATATAAACTCTTACATATTGGTCCATAAACCCTAACTGTTTATGTTGGTCCTGAAAGCATCCAACAGTGCAGAGTTGTAAAGAGGACGGTCGATTGTTTTGCTTGAAGTAGATTTGCTGACTTTTTTGCATCTTTTTCCTTTTGTCAAAGGTGGCCTGTGCGCACAATTAGTTTCAATCATGACGGTCAATTTATTGCTTCCGCGAGTGAAGATCTTTTTATTGATATAGTAAGTTGTCTTTACCCCTGACATAGTACAAATCAAAAGATAACGCTCAAGCAACACCGCCCCCGTAATGTTCCAAAACCTTAGAAACTGGAATTCTTCTCTATCTGCCCAGGCTGTTCAGCTGTATCACCATGTTAAGATACCATCGGGGATGTCCTTTCTGTGTTGATCACGCGGGTCTTCATTGTAGTCGTCATTCCCTTGAGTGAGATTGAACTGCCTGCTGGTTAACCTTCATCACTATATGTGACTATGCGACAGGCTGAGGTGGATAGTGGACGGTCGGTGTATCAAATACCGTGCCGGGCAGCAATGAACAGCGTTGAGTGGAATCCAAAGTTCAATCTATTAGCATTTGCTGCTGATGACAAGAACAAGTATCAAAATGATGAAGGCATGCCATTCCTAAACCTCTTCTTATGTTGATCTTAAACTGCTGAGTCTATGAGTACCTCCATGAGATTGGTTTTAAGACAGTTTAATACTCGTTTCAACTGAGACCTAACAGTTCTCTGTTCTTGTTTGTGGCTGATAACAGGTGTGTTTAGAGTGTTCGGATTTGAGAACCCGTAGTGTATTGCAGCCGCAGATCGGTAGCTTTAGGAGAAGCGACAACGCAAGCCATTTTAAGCTTTGGCTTGCATGTAGAATGTGACAAGATTACTGAATGTTGCAGCCCTAAAAACTCACTTGCTGGCTACCCAGCAGTCCTTCATCTGCAGCAATAAAGCCATGAAGCTGCAGGACTTTTAGTTGCCTGTATTGCATGTGCAATAGTCCTGCACTTGTGGAACAGGTAACTTTGCTGTTTGAGATGGGTCTAGCTCATTACACAGTGGGCCTCTTTAATCATGAGAAGCTAGAATTTCAATTTAGATGCATTACTTGGTTCTCTATGCGGTCCAGTCAGTTTATGTGATGTCGCCTATCACCTTTCTGGTACTGGTTATTGACATGTGATGGTAAAGTTGCTATTAGCTTTTTGAGGATCAAAACATTCTTTTCCCAGTGATGATGGTTGTTGTGGGTGATGGAAGTGGAGCATGTGGTCTTCAAAAGAGACACCTCTTTGAAAGACACTCCTGTATCTCATGACTACAATCAAGAATGTACTTGGAGTTAAAGCAATCACACCAAGGCCAAATATGTCAAATGAGTTTGACTCACCAAATAGAAGTACAGCTATTTGACAAGTTTTAAATGGAGGCCATGATTTCACCACTGTAGTATGATGGTCATCTTTTAACACTTCTATTTTAATTCTGAATTTGATTTACAGAGGGAACTGTTTTCTTTCGGCTAATGAGATGGCTAATGAGATTCAACAGGTCACTGACCAGTTATGATGGATTAGGGCCGAATCTGCTGAAAATAGCCAATAAAATATTGTAATTGGAACCTGTGAAGCCTCCAACGACCAAGCCCAAAGTCCAAAGCTTTGGTCATGAACTCCCACGGCCTCTCAATCGGAACGGCTAAAGTGTGAAGTGGCCCTAAGTACCACGAGAGGTATTTTACTGAAAGGAAAATTGGGGATTGGAGGGAGGGGGGCGAGACCACGGCGTAAAGCAAACAAATAAAATGATTTTCACATCTATATTTCATGCGATGATAAAATAAGAAGAGAGTCGGTCACACACTAGTCCTAAATATGAGCGAAGCCCAAAGATCTCGTGGTGAGACTCCACAATCAATGGTAGAGGTCCCAAGTACAACAGTCATGGATGTTTTATATTCATTCCACTTTAACGCTTGTTCAAGACATCATTTAACGGCCAAGATCTTCTTAGTTTTTGAAAAATTTATACACAAAATCTAAAGGTGTCTCGACCATAGTTTGGGTCTTGCAAAATGTAGGACCCAAACAAACTCCAAGAAGTCGTTGCCTTTGTCAAAAAGTACTGCGACATAGGCCATTTGGAGAACGACAACAAGTGGACTTCGACCTCTATTGTGAAAGGCTCGAGAGGCTGACACTACGATAACTTGCACTTAGATGGGTTGAAATTGTTGGCTTCCCAACCTTCGGCCATAGTGTGAAGTGGCCCTTAGAGATGTTCATTGAAATGAAGGCAAATAAGTATAACAAATTTAGCATTCCTTTAAATCTGATTCAAATCTTATTTCATTCTAAACATTGGCGAAATAAATTTAGAGTATCAATATCAATGATATCATAGGCACTAGTGTGTATGTGGTTCCATTACAACCTCCGGTATAGGCAATAGTAAATGTAAGTAGCAGAGGTCGCATCTTGCTACGACTATATACGAGGGAGCCGGGTTTGTGACTTCTGTACGCATGTTGTCACAAGTTCACCTCTTCACCCAAGTTTGCTTTAAACTAAGTTTTGGGAATGGTGCTAATTCAAAAAGATTGAAACGGTAGATGGGTAGATTTTTTAACTCTCTTATTTCATGAACATCACAAAGAGATCCAATTTGCAGCTCTTGTAAACCTCTAACGGGCTCTGCTATCTTTGGACCTCGTTACTTTTATATCTAATCCAAGTTTTTGAGAATCTAAATCTTTCACGATTGGATATCAAGAATAGTGAATAACTACACATATGACATTATTTCAAACTACCAAGTCAATTAATCAATATGAGTTTGGATTTAGTGCAGATTTAAGGAAGAATTGATATGGGGTATCGTTGCCTTCCACGACAACAACAACGGATATGATATATTGCCTTAAATCGATGCAATAATTCACCATTTTAAAATAATATATTTAACAATAATGTGCAAGTGAGTAGGTTTTTTAGTGCGGTCGCCCTCCATTCCTGTTTGAATAGCTACCCTATAATGTTTGCAAGAGATAGTGAGATTAAGATACCAATATTTCAATGATGGTAATTATGTTGTCTTGTAGGCATCATTGGTGTTTTTTGAAAATTGTTCGGAAGATGCCGAATCTTGTTGTGTATTTGATAGTCCTAACTACACGACTTTTAGATACAAACATCATAGTGTCTTGGTAGCGAGGTTGAAGCTTTGCAAAGAATTGAACATTTCAAGAAGGTGTAAGCAATTGCATGTTTTTTCAAAGAAGTATATATGCAAAAAAAATTCATATATAAAAGTTTCAGTTCATTATTTTTATGGACATTTACATTATAAACAAAGAAGCACTGACAATAATTTATCAAGGGACTTCGCCATCAAATCATATTATTATCCTCACTCAGTTTATAAGGCAACAAAATTGCACGGTCTCTACATCTATCTCCTACATTTATTTGTTGAATGATTTCTTCTTACATGAATTTATGATATAAATGAGTGCGTCATCTATCCATATTAATTTTCTTTAGAACTTTCAATTTTATTCTGAGAATCTCATGATTTCTTAAAAACTACAATTACAATTAAGAAGGTAATATAAAAAAGTAATAATAGCATTCATATAACACACATAGATACTTAAAAACTCTACATATTGTTTGTTGTTTAAAGCAAAAGAAGATTAATAATAACATGTAAGACTATAGAGTGAGTGGATTAACTTAACATATGAGACAGTACAATGAGTGGATTAACTTAACATATGAGACAGTACAGTGAGAGGATTAACTAACCGCAGGTATACGAATAAGTTCATTCTAATTTTGAAGCTCTTTTGCTTGGATACGATTAGTGACAGTGAGGACATTAATCATCTGATTCATATATTTTACATCTTCCTTCAAATCAACAATTTCTTCCTTAAAATCAACAATCTCTTTCTTTAAAATCAACAATCTCTTTCTTTAAAATCAACAATCTCTTCCTTCGAATCAACAATCTCTCTTCCTTCAAATCAACAATCTGCTCCTTCAAATCAACAATCTGCTTCTTCAAATCAACAATCTGCTTCTTCAAATCAACAATCTGCTCCTTCAAATCAATAATCTACTTCTTAGAATCAACGAACTGCTCCTTTAAATCAACAATCTAATTTAGTGCCATTTATGCATAAAAATTAAATACGTGTCAATGAATTTAAACAATATGTCAATAATTCTGATATTCACTACCTTTATAAAAAAATTAAGAGTTAAAAGTCAGGCACGAATGTCGTTAGTGACAATAAGGCTCATATGGCATTTATGAACATGATTTATACATATGAAAAAAATTTACGATAACAATTTCATTGTATATGCGTCAATGGTAATTATATCCGAAATAAAATTCTCTATATTGTAACTTGGTTAATGGTTTTTGTCCTCACTTTCTCAATCATTTGCAATTGACTAATTTTGAATTTATGTAGTCTACTATTACCATGACTCTAATTTTTTTTTGTTAAAGTTGTATTGAATGTTGAAATTTTATTCTAGATTATACATGTGTAGGAATAGATTTTATCATTGATATTGGATCACGATACTCATAATGTAGATCCGACAAAAAAATTCTAAGATTAATTTTTGATAAAAGACAAATTAGAACTTAAAAAATCAAAAAGGTTGCAAAAGTGGATTTGCTAAAGGTATAGCCTCAAATTAAATAAATATTGTGTACATATATATTTGACTTTTTCTTGAAGTATAAAATTTTTGGGACTATTTATTCTCTTTTTCTCATACAAATTACATAATTTATTATCATATTTGATACAAAATAATGAGAGTATATGAAATAATACCTCTTAAGTTAATTTCACAAAAAAAATATAATTTCAAAAAATGTCATGTATTTAAAATATTCTTGAAGAAGAGTGATTGGTAAAATTTCACTATACCATTGTATCGAAGTGACCGTTGTTATATGGTAGTTAAATTCTTTTCTACGAGTTTGATTTTCTTGAAGGATTATGGTTTCATATTGACTTAATGGAGTTATCTAATATAGTCACAAAAAGTATCTTTTGATAGGAAATCAAGCCAAAAATGCTTTTGAATGTGAAAAAAGAATCAGGAGGAATTCTCAAATGTGTTAAAGCAAAACTCTGTAAAGTAAGATTGAACTTAGCTTGAACTCTCCTAAAAGAATCCAAAGCACCTCAAGTCCGTAATATATATTTCCTTAAGGCTAATTCTTAAGAAAATATACTTCGTAAAATTGTCTTGAACTTGTCTTCTTTAATCAATTTGGGAACTTCAAATATGTGCAAAATAGTCTCGTGTGTAGAAGAGATAGTATTTGAAGACCATGATATTAACCGTTAAACACCTGCATATACGATTTGAGGCAGCATGGGGTATATTTCGCATCTGGGCATCGAAAATACGAGCATCGGGCAGACATTGGTCTTGCCGCTACGCAGGTGGAGGAACGAGGAAAGTGAGCAACAGCATGGGCGAGACCGGCATATCAGGGCCGGATACTGATCACGGGAGGGCTGGCGCAGAGGGCAGGCAGGTAGAGAAGGCGAGGGGACAACCTCCATCCTAGCCAATCGCCTCCATTTCAATATGCTCGAATTATACTAGGAATAGAATACACATTTTATGTTTGCAAGCTGATTTATAATTTTATGATTTATATATGTTACTTAAACGAAACATCTATTTTTTCATACATGTAACTTCCCGGGATCTGGGATAGCCGCGTTGGGCATGCATGTTGGCTTCTCTACGGGCACCTTAGTCAACATGTTAGCAATTTCCACATAGAATTGCAAATCACGAGGTTTATTAATATCTTCTAGTTACCATGGTTTTCTTGTACAAAATCCATGTGTTCAAAAATCATTCACTTAGGATATGAAAAAATATTTTATGCTATCACTTATGATCCTTTTTTTGTAAAGAGTAATATGCTCTCAATTGATCATGCACATTAACGCCCCTCATGTCCTCTTGATAATGCAACAATACTAGAGCCGTCGAGATTTCAATATTTCCTCTGTATACCAACGAGTTATAAACAAGGATTTGGACTCATCCATAGGACTACACGCCATTGAGAGCAAGGAAACGGATTTGTTATCGTATCACGTTGTGACACCAATTCGCCCTTAACTAAGAATTGGGCACACTTAGGACCAAGGAGTGGTGCATATAAAACTTTGTCTTTCAAACAATAGACAATCAACTGCTACATGTACATATAATACAACTTCAATAGTAATCAACACGAACCAAACACTCAAATGGATTTATACTTCATTTAAATTATTGATTTAAGCCATGGATTGAGCCCTAAATTCCCTTCCTTATAAACTTAAGTGAGCTCAAATGGTCTTCAATCAACCATCATAAACCCAAGGCTCAACTAGAAGGTCAAAATAGGCAAAAAACCCACCAAGGCACTTCAAAATGTCTCACAACAAACAACTACAGCATGCTATGCAAGCTCACAAGGGTGGTGAATTCACCTCTAACACATATTCTTCCCTTCTTATACTATCAAAAACTACCTATACAACCATACAACACTCTACTCATGCAAAACCAGGATTAAACAAGAGTTTAGGGTATTTTCTTGAGAAATTTGAGCAATGCTATCGCGTGTGCTTCAATAGTCCCAAAATTCTACCCTAACTTTAAATACAACCACATCAATTCACCACATGCAACCACAAGAGCAATTCATCTAATTCAAGACAAGAAATTCACATCACATACATTCGAACAACTCACACAACATCCAAGCAAATCACACCAACATTCACATCAAACAACTTTACAAGATTTTTGGAGACAACTAATTTGCCGTTTCAAAGTTTAAGTTCAAGGAGTGAGAGGAGAGGCTCTTTCCGTGATCCCACGCCTGCTCCAACACTCTTTCTCCTTCCAACGGCTCTAAATCCTTGTTCGTTGCTCCAAATCCAGCGTGCAAACGGTCTTTGGAGAGAGAGCAACTTGATCTACATCGTCCCAAAATCTTAGCTTCTGGATCATTGGTGGCCGACCGCTATCGTTCTCTAAAGCGTTGTTCCTCCACTCGGCGGCTACAGCACTCCTCCTCATTCTAACGGCTCTAAATCCTTGCTCGTTGCCTCAAATCCAGCATATAAAGAGTTCTTGAAGAGAAAACAACTTGATCTACTTTGTCCCAAAATCTTAGCTTCTGAATCGTTGTTGGCCGACCGCTATTGTCCTCCAAAGCTCTGCTGCTCCATTTGAATGCTGTAAAAACAATTACACAACACTCCCACGCAATACACGAGCTTCAAAAACACTCATCAGACTTTAAGACACATACAAGCTCTAAAACACACACAAGGCTCCAAAACACACACACAAAAATCTAGATGTAGATCTCAAATTCAATACACTTCTCTCACACACCACAAAACTTCTCACCATACACATCCACATAATCTAAAGACTTCCTCCAGATATGATGAACTAGCAAAAACTTCATCCATCTTTTCTTGGATGGATTTTCATCCGTTCAAGAAATCATTCCTAGAATTAACCCTTCTTCCTATAGTTTCTTGACACCATTAGAGAGTCTTTTGAAAACGGAAGCTAATTAAACATTTAAGCCTTACAATTAGAGTAAACACCTCAATCATAAGCAATACAAAATAAAGTACAATTTATAAAAAGTACATATAAAACGCGAAATATAAATTGGCTCTAAGCATAATTAACCAATTACCCTAAACTATAATGAGGGTGGGAAAAATATGCCAACCCTCTCCGAAACTACCAAATCAAGGAATTTGATAAGATGCCCAAACTACGGCGTTATAGCGAGAATAAAAATGACTAAATCTTGCGAGAATGCGTTCCCGTTAAAGTGAACCGTTTCACGGGTTCACACATGTCACAGCGCACATCATTTCGCTCGGATCGACCCCGTACCAAAGTTGTTCCCGGACTCCTCTTGCCGGAGAGTTTGTAAGCGCTCGTGGCCACCCGATGCGGTTTGTCCTACAAGTTAATGTTACAAAGATCTCATGCTCTAACAATATCCAAAACAAACTAGGTGAAGAAAAGAAATTGTCACATGTGACAATATGACCCTTATCTTCTAAACACTCATGAGGTTTAGCACAACTCGGCCACTAACATTGCCTTCTTTATGGACATCCGACGTCCCGCAATATATTTCAATTCTTTGAACATATTTAGACTCACAATTTATCAAACACCACATTTTTAAACCGTATTGTGTTGATTTAGCTTTCATATATTATAAGATTGGAGCGTATTTACAAGTGTATTTAATCATCATTTCGTCACATATAGGTTTTGTTCAGGATTGTAATTCATAATTCGATTTTAGCTTGTTTATTGTAATGTGAGTTAGATTTATCGGTAATTACGGTGTTATTATCAATTAAATGTAAACACCTCAGTCAAATCTATCTCTAGTCAGACATCTTTTAATTTTTTCGGTCAAAAATAAGCTATCAAAAGCTCCCCACCAATGTAATCTAACATTTGGTAACTTTTTAGTAGCCCTTAGCAACAAAATTGCAAAGAATATTAGAAATTCTTTTATCATCAATGGAACCCACTTTGGTCCATCACGAGTTTCACCTTCTCAGTTGCTTGAGATGACATACAAGTTTGACATTCTAATGATTTTCACTAGCACATTATTACGCCAAAATAACATAAAGAAATCAAGTGGATTATTACTGAACTGCAACTCACCTACCAACCCTTGGTTACCTCCGGTCCAAATTGGGACGAGAATTTCAACACTTGGTGAATTCTAAATACCAGAAACAAAACGTTCGCTAAGCAGTAAATTAGAGAATTGAGTGCATGAAGGATTACAATCTAATGCTAATTCATTTCTTAGATTGGAGAAATGAATAAATCATTTCTTGGAATTTGGCGTCAATTTCAAGTTATCCAAGTTGAAAATATCATTAGAAATGTGAGATGAAGTTTGACCGGGAATATAAGTGCAATCAGATGATTTATTGCTAGAGGGACTTGGGGTTCTAAGATTGCACGCCCAAAGTTATATCTTCTTCATCTTGTACGCCATTTGTAGTAAGCAAAACTTGAATAGTAAGTGAGAAATAATTTTTATGATGAAACATCCAAGAACCGTTGAAAACGGAAAGATAATCAATGTAAGTACCTGGTAGGAGCCAAATAATGAACCTCAGATCATAATCATCTTGATCAAGATGAGGACGACAATTGTAATTTCTCGTAATAGCGAAACTTGTGAAAGGCGAGGTACCAAATAGTGGTTCGCCAGAGTGGAATCCTCCCACTTTCACAATGTTGTGCAAATGTTTAAAAACATTTGCATAAATAACTTGAAGGCGTTTTGACACAAAATCGGTCAACTCTAACGCAAGCTTCTGAACATGTGTATGTTGGTGCCTATACCCGAACATTGGATACGTGTAATAGGTCACTCACAATTAGGTACGGTTCCAAAACAAATTTATTTTGTAACCATAAAGTGAGAAAATTAGATTTGAACCAAAATATATAACATTGAACTGAAATCAAGGTTACTAAACTTACCAACCAGTATCACCCATGGCCCATCGCATGCCAAACGCTTTCATTTTTGTCCCCTGGATGGCCTCTGATCTATCAACTGAATCACCTTTCATTTCCAAGTACGATGATGCTTTGAACACCACAATTTATTCTTCTTTAGTGAAGACATCACCTCCCAAACTTGCAAGGAAGTTCTTGGATGGAGAATCATCCCTTAGAATAAAAGGAGATTCCAATCGATTGAGTTTCTTCAACTGTAGACTTAATCCTGCATTTGTGGATTGAAGATCTATCTTCCACAACTTCTGTCTAAAGAAAACAACTTCTGAAGACGGTGACCCAAAATCTGCTTCAACATTTGTATCGGCTACTACTTCTGAATCCTTCTGTTCTTTCATATGTTCTATGAGTGTTTTGGCCTTCGCTTCAAGCTCGCACGCAATCAGCGCCTTCCAAAAGCTGCTTCCGTCCCGACCAGATTGATACCCGCCGCGCTTCCTGACATCCGGTCAGTTCGCAGCTACAATAGCTCGATTAGTGCAAACTGACCCCTTGGGTCACCTTCGTCCTTTAAGGGTTAAAGGAGGTTCAAAATAATGAAAGGGGAGATTTTCCTCATGCTTCACAGAAATAAGATCAATAGAAGAAGGGAGACGTAGTACAAAGAGGAAGTCTATGAATCAACTAGCATGTGTCATTGGAAAGGTGTTTCTTGAGAAAAATATAAACATAGCTATTCAGCTCATCTGCCTTCCTATACAACATTGGAAGAAATAGAGAGAGATCCAAATGATGATTACTCGGCAGGAAAAAGAGGTTTGAGGAGCTTTTACAAAGTTTTGTGACTAGTTCCTTATACATAGTTAGTAACGGAATTTGAGGAAGGTTCACACTTAATCAATAAAGAACAAAACAGACAAAACAAATATTGACAATACTCCAATAAGAATTGCAGTTTGAGGTAAGGCGATGAAGTTAAGTAGATGGACAGTTAGGTTTTAAAGACACTAAGCTATCAACAAAGGTAGGAAAAGACTTCAATTCAATGTATGTTAAAAAGTTTCAAATACAGTAGGTTGATTTTAGTACAGAAGAGCTCAAATCAATGTTTTCACAGAGGAGTACCAAGACAAAGTCATGGTACTAGTGGGGGTTATGTGCTTGAAAGTCAAGTCGGAATGCAACAATAAACTTTTAGTGCGTTTTATGTTTTAGCAATTCAATAGAAGATCTGACCTTGGCATCACTCATTATGGCAAAGTACATACTTTACGACTAGCATTTATGACTCCCAAAGTCATGAAATCTAGAGGATATAACTAAATTATTTATATTTTTAGATCATATTGCGCACGGTGACAGTGTCTAGTAATTACCAAAGAGTTATTTCGGACAACAATTCATATGAATAAATATGCCTTGAAAGTTGAAACGTATATTTAGCCTCAATGCCACGTGAGTGTTTCTGCCTCATTTTAACCCAGCTATTGACCAGAACTTTTCTCGACCTGCCCGGGCAGATGGGCCCAAAATCTGACCTGGCATGTCACTTTAGCGAGTCACATTTTTTGTTAGCGTGGAACATGATATCGAGCACGTGAAATGTGAGTGCGTGTCATATTTTGGAACTATAGTAGAATAGTTTTATCACTTTTATGCACTCATATTTTGTGACATAATATTGGCGATATAAATAAAAATGCTAGTAATATTTTGCCTGATATGGAATATAACTATGTGCACTAGTATTTGGGCCGATGTAGCCGCCAGTAATTCCTAGAGTTGTAATTACTTCCACACATATTTTAATTCAGTATAAGACATATATAACTACTTTTAGTCACAATGTCGACTTTGATAAGAACATATTGTGACTTATAGTAATTACCGTGTTTCTTATAAGGCTCTAACCGTATGACTTTATAGAATCATATATGGAGAAACACAGAGTCACATGATTGTAAACCAGCAAATGACGACGTTGTGCTATAGTTATATCACAAATAGTTGTAAACCACAATCATGTTGTTTTTTCCATTATAGACTATCATGGCGCGATGTAGTTATACGTAAAGCTGTGCATTAATTAAATTAACTAACTAGAATAGGTGAATAAATGCAAAAAAAATGTCCTACTTTTGTGTTTAATACTGCAATTGTACATATAAAACCAAATTGCGTAAACAATCGTAATACAGTTACAAATAAGTTATTGTAAGTTTCTTATGTAATATAGTAATATAGTTTAGGTTGTCTTTATTACATCTACATGCAACTTTGTAATAGAGTTGAGTACATCGTCCATGTGTTGTATTCGTAAAAGCTCCTCAATGTTGTTCTTCACGTCGTCAAACTCGCGCTTTACGTCTTTTGTAAGTGTGCCTCCATCTCTTTCTTTCAAGCGAGAAGGCCTTGTGGATTCGATCCTCCGCCTCTAGAAGTAATTGACTGTAGGCAACCGGATTTTCCGCCTCTTGTATGCTCCTCTTCGACTTCCAGGTGCGTTCGAAGCTGATCCAATTGCACATCTTGTAAGCGAAGCAATTGTTCATTCATAAATATCTAAGCAATGATGAATACGAATCAACTCCACACTTAAGAGCAACGCTTTATGATTGCACACTGTTGTAACTCTCTGTAGACACGTAGCGATATGATTATGTAACGTTACAAAATCTTTGACACTACATACTCGAGTTGTATACTCCGATGCGGGTACTTATTCAAATTCATATGAGCAGTAGAAGAAAGATCGAAGCAACAAAGTTGATTTATACTTTACTGAGGCGATGGTTTCTAGATAATGGAAAATATATACAACCTGATCCACCCGCTCAAGAAGAGAGTTGTTAAGATACCAGATGTATGGTGAGAGATCAGCAGACAAGTCACAAAAACGATCAGGAGCAGATTCAGACTAGAACACTTTCAATGGAGAAGACTCGAGACGAGCATATATGGCTCTAGTACCAAAACAAAAGCAAGATCACATAAAAAAATAGCAGGAGTCTTCTTCATCAAGGGAAGATCCAGTGTATGCGAAGAATGAAACAAAAAAGTGAATATTCTTCTCCATATAAAATCTAGATATAGAACACACCAACAAAAAGTTACGAGAGCGGGGAGGGATAACAAGTTATCAAGACAACACCACAAACATGACAAAATTTGAAGATGAGTTAACTTTATTAACGCAGTGGGTGCAGAAAAAAGACAACAAGAATAGAAGCAAAGTCTTAGGTAGGCCAGAAGAATCATTCATATTACCAATAGTTTCAAGAATTTATAGCTATTGAATAAACACCAGATCAATAAATAATGACAACTAGTTCAAAAATATCAGGAACAGGAAAACAACATGGAGGAGCTTAGTCAGCCATTTGATATACATCATGAGCAGTCGAGTCAAGTCTAAGATAAAGTGTTACACCCGTATTCAGTATATCAACAACATGACGGATCTATTAAGGAGCGGATCTTACAGCCTGAACATGTGTATCTTCTACTTGAACGAAATGAGGAGGAACTAGGGCCAGAAGTTTTTCAGGAACAGCAGCTACAGCCAGACCATAAACAATTGTTGCAAAAACATGTTGAGTAGTTAGTCCAACAAAGTCAGGACAACGAGTCGTACAAGATACAAAATATACGTGAAGAGGTGGAGAAGGGATGTCACGGACGTGCTATAGCGGGTGACATCCGCATCCAAAAGTTTTATTGTGATTAACCTTCCTCTCAAAAAAAATTTTACAATTTCTTTATTTGGTATAGTTTGTGAGTCTAATTTCCAAAAGATTCTAAAATCTTCCATTAATTCCTAGAAGTTTGTACATAATTCAGTAAGTTTTTGCTTCACCATCCTAGATTCCGGTAGCCCCTTAAGCTTACATTAGCGGAAGAATCTTACATTCAAGAAAGCTCTGCCTCACTTTCCTAGATTCCGGATACTCTTCTAGCCTCCGAAAGGTCTTCTTACTGTTTATGGTATTTTACTCCGGAAGACTTCTCTAACTTAGTATATATAGAGAGTTGGATGATGATGTTCCGTACTTTCTTCAACACCAATTGTACTTACTCTTCATTTATCAATATTATCTTAAGTTTTTATCAATTTGAGTGTCATTTTCAGTCTTATAAAGAATAGCCTCACTTCATGTTCTCTTATAATCATCCTCATGAGAATCTCTTCAATCGAGTTTCTTAGTATGTCTTTGAGCTATTGTCCGCAAGAAGGGATCAAGCCACCTATTACTAGCAGTTACCAACTAGAAAGTCTAATATCAGGTAGTTAGGAGGATAAAAAGTTTGATAGAAAGTTGAGTAAACAATAAATTAACTTACGGGTAATTCCAAGTTAACTTCTAGTTCTACTTCTTATATAATCTAGAGTAGATGGGTCTCTTCCTAATTCTCTTGCAACGTATTTTCTTTGTTTTTACTTTCTGGTTTGCATCACGTTATCAACACGATTCTTTCTTCCTTCACTTTTACTTGTTTACAAGGGCTCTATTGCTAATCAAGTATCCTCAAGTCCTGCCTTAAGCCCTTTTCCATCATATTGTCTGCATTTGTACATCAGACTGTACATAATGATGTAATCATATCAAGGCTACTAGACCATCTCCATCATAACAATGCTTTAAACACCACCCTACCTTTCATTAGGGATATAATCTACACATACTTTGGAGCTAGGAGACTGCTAACAGGAAGAGAATGCGTGTTTTGTGAAAGAATTTCTTTGTCTATTCCAATTTTTTTATTTTTACCTCATTTTTACTCTTACTATATAAGACAGAATATTATCTTGTCTTTGTGGTTTGAACTAGCATGATTGCTTCTACATCTAAACCCATAGTAGAAAACAAGATAGCGAAGTGTACACAACCTCTAACTTTTCCTTAGTTAGAAGCCGATGGTAGGAAGTACTTGAGGTGCAGTATTGATTTCAACGCATATTTGTGTCTAACGAATTAAAAGAACTTCTCACTTATCCGGTAGCAGCAAACTTCATGGCCGTACAGAAAAGCTGGACAATTGTCTTTCGAGACAACTACTGCTTAGGAGAGTTTATAATAGCTAAAGGGACCGAATTGTATAGTACTAGGAGAGTTCATAATAGCTTGGGAGTTAAGGCAAACACCATTTTGGATTCCAGGTTAGTATCAAGTCTTGTCTGAAGACTAGTTTGGGGTCCAAACTAGGGCCAGTTTGGAACCCAGGCTAGGACGAGTTTTAAGTCTCATCTAGTCCCCTTGTCCGGTGGCCATCGGGATATTAGCATTACGAACGGACACTTCATTCACGCCGGCCCCTTGGAAAGGGACCGGAGTTTCTATCTATCTATCTATCTATCTCATCTAGTTTCAAGTCAAGTCCAGGGCTAATTTCGGGTCGAGGTTAGCACTAGTTTTAGGAATATTGAAGAATAGATTTTGTATCAGTTATGTGGGAAGTAGAGACTTGTAGTCACTAGAGGAAAACAATTATTTGTCCAACGTTATTTCGCGTCAAAAGTGACGTTTACCCAGACTAGTCAAAATTAGTGTGGGTAACTTGACCACAGTGACTTTCTGCATGTTAATCGGTTTAACATACTTCCGTCACTATTGACTATGGTTTAACAGCGAGTGTTATAGTAACACTCCTGGATTTTGGAAGAACGGAACCGCATTAAAACGAACAGAACCACGTCAACGTTGACATATACGTCCCTGGAGGGGGTAACTTTAGCACTTGAATTTTTACCCTCGAGTAATATTTAAATGATTATATATATTCTTGGTCCACGTCAGCACGTTTCTTTTAACATTGATGACGTTTAAAGTGACATGGGCGAGGTTCAGTGTGTTACTTTTGACATATTCATAAATCCTACGTGGAATGTCTTGGTGATGTGGAAGGCTTATGTGGAGGATAGGGGTGACTAGGACAAGTTGGTGTTTGTCCACGTGGATGTCAATAGTGACGTTGGTGTTTATTTTGACGCACAATCGTGTCAACGCGAGTTTAAGGAAACATAATGACATAGCTGACGTGTCAAGTGCATTTATGGTAGGGTGACGTGGCTGTTAGGGTTTGACTTGGTCAATGATCCTAGAGAGTGTCAATGGTGACGTGAATGTTAAAAGTAACATATATTATTTTAAATTGTGCTTTAGGGTTAGGGTTAGACCTGGATCAAAATTGACGCACGTGTCTAAAAAGACATAGAATGTGTTGAACACTAATCCTAAAGATGTCATTATGCATGCGTTTCTATTGACGCATGGTTAACGCCAGCGAGTCATTACTGACGTCGTGTTACTTGTATAACGTGAACGTTGTCACTTTTGACATAATCACATTAACACAAGCATGTGAAGAAAGACGTCTACTATGACGTCTAGAATAACGTACTTTAGTCCATCCAGAGGGATGACTTTCATCGGGGTGGATGAATAGAGGCGGTTAGGGTTAGCCGCCATAGTTAGGTCATGGTATTTTTAGGGAAAATATAAGCTAGAATCTCACTCTTGCTTTCATTTCTACACATTTTGTGTTAGAGTTCTACAGTTTTAGAGATTAACATGTTAGATTGTTAAAGTATGAGTTGTAGAGGTGTTGGAGTTTTACAAGTTTTTTTTCTTTTTTAGGTTGTTTCTTAGGTTGTTCAAGAGTTGCATCGTGATGATCTCCATCCCAGTTTGATTACATGACGTGCCTTATTAAACTCAGCGTGTCCGTGGTAATGTGTGCTGTGCAGATCAAAGAAAAATCCAGCATGAGGAAACCCAGAAAGTCACTCTACGGCGGCTAGGGTTTTTGCATCAAAAGTGATGCGCGCGTCAAAAGTGACGCGCCCGTCAAAAGTGACATAGGTTGTGTTAAACACTGTTTTTAGAGAATCATCATATAGGGTATGTGAATGCGTAACTATTGACGCACGTTTAACGCTAGCGCGTCAATTTTCATGTAGTATAACGCAAGGAATACCCTATCAGATAGCACATACATGTAGCCTTTATGCTTTATGCTACTCAATACTTGCAACTTTGTATCAGTGGCTAATTTTCCATATAATACATCGAAAGCACTGACGAGCTTCATGTTGCACTCCATTTCGTGTATATTTCTGTCAGAGTGTGTTATGTTTGACGTTGCATTTACGTTATCGAATGACGTCACTTTTAACGTTTTCATTTCCGTCATATTGTGTCATGTTGTGTTTCTTTTGACACACGTATGCTATCGAATTGCGTCGAATGGATGACGTGGCGAACGTCATCCTACGTCTTGTCTCTTTACTCCAAACACGCTAAAACACGTGACATTCGTGGTTAAGTGCGTCAACTTTGACACGAGGCCCTGTTTCTTTTGACACATAACTTGATAACGTGAATGTCTCCCTACGTCTAAAGACACATCCGAAACGTGTTAAAACAAACGACATTTGTGATTAACAATATTAAACAACTTCTAAGGACATTTTGGAAATCGCGTTAAAACAAAGGACACAAGTGTTCCTCAACATCAACGTGGACACTATCTCCTGTTTTTTTTGACACAAACCCCGAACTTCTCTCACATTCCAGGATGTGGCCACGTGTCACGATCTCAGCCACCGAAATTTAACCCCTAAAGATCCAAGAGGACCAAATCGGGCTTTTGCTATTTTGGGCAGCCTAGATGAATAGTTTAAAAGTAATATTTTTGCCTAGATTTTTTAATGGGTGCTCCCTGTACTGCAAAGTGTATGTGGTAAAATTTGCAAAGCCAAATTCCAATTTTTGAGTCTTCTACAACAATTCTTGGTTTGCGAGCCGAACTGGGGCAGTTTAAATCTAGTATTTTTTTGAGATTTTTTTTTGGAAATATGTTCATGGCCAAATCACTACTTAAGTTCCAAAGGGCCCCAAGTCACAAAGAGTACCAATTTTACAAGGGCAGCCTCCAAAAGTGTCAAAAATAATCTCAACAATGCCCAAAAAAAAGTTGTAGACAAACTTTGAATGTTATGATCTCTCAAATGGTAAACATCCAACGGTCAATTTTTAAATCAGATATTGAAAATTGGCTTAGGTATAAGATCTTACGGTTGGAAATTAAAAAAAGAATAAAAAAATTGTTTCGCACCCCTTAAAGTGCATAGAGGTAGAGAATTGGAGTTTTGAGGTTTCAAGCTCCCAAAAACACCCAAGGATCTTTAGGGGTTAAATCCCACGTCATATTTCCGATGCCACATCAGATCAGATTTCATCCATCACAAGGATGAAAACTTGTCCCACGTGGCATGTACAAATGCGGGAAAAGCTGACGTGGAAAGTAATTTACTTACCAAGTTACTGACCCTAGGTAACTTTCCCAACTGGAAAGATGTCATTTTAACATCGCATGTTAAATCATTTGTCCCCCTTAACATTTTTTAACACTACATGTTAAACTCAAAAGACGTCCGTGACATTTTCGATTTATTTGGGTCATTTTTTCTGTCCGCGTTGAACCACGTTAAAGCGTGTTATAAACAACGTTAAAAACAGTGTCCGAGGACCCTGTTTTACTCTAGTGAGTATTCTGGAGAGTTGGAAGGTCAGTAGATAAGGTAATTGAAGGGGTAGAAATGAACCTCTTTCAAAATATGGAAATGTTCTCATACTCCAAATTTCAATCACATATTTTTATTTTTTATCCTGTAACTTATACTTTTGGAAGAAAAAACAAATAAAAAAAACATGTAAGAATATTGCAAGAACTAGAAAGAATGAAATTAAACATAATTACAGTGTATTACAAAAAAGAGTTAAACTTTTGTAAATAAAATCATAGTTTTCAAGATAGAGGAGATATATCATGGAGTTCATGAACTATTTATAAATTTTACATTGACACATACATAAAATATATTAAGAGCACATTCTCCCAACACATGCCATGACAGAGTTTTGCATCCCATAGAAAATTCATCAGCCAAGGCATATATCTTGCATACCAAGAATGTATTAAAAACTCATGAGCCTTAATTAGCTTGGATATGTTCAACTCCAATGTTGCACTATTGATTCAGAGATTCTTACACATTGTGGGTGAATTTTGATTATACACCTTGGTGAACTTAGAGTAGCTTTTAGTGCTTGTACAGATCTTGATAATTTCATTTAGGTGAAGTGAGAGACACACCAAAGATCAACTTGCATTTGCTAAGCGGCATGAACATTGGAGCATTAAGAATTGGAACCACGTCTTCGTCTCTACTGAGGCACCCTGAATGATGGTAGTTGTTGGTGTTGGGTTTACAATGGACCATCTTGTGATTTAAAGAAACATACTGTAAAGTTTGGTGGTGGTTCGATCATTTTGTAGAGTTATATGACATTTCAAGGCCGAGACATATTTCATAGAATTGAAGGAATGATGGATTAACATTAGTACAAAGAAATATTGCACAACGATTCGATGTACAGCGTGATGGCATATGGTCGAAGGTCAAATCCTTCAGACATGCTGATTTTAGTAACCACTGGGTTTCAAGGAATGGAATATGTAGAAGCATCTTTTACGATTTCTGATCGTATGTATCGTTCTACATTTTTCTTAGATACAAGGTTCCATGGTTTTCATGTTATTATATGTATCATTTTCCTAATAATATGCACTATACGTCCATATTTGTCTAAGTATTGTGGAAAAGATTGCCTAAGGGCCAAAGTTAAGATCTAGGAAGGTGAGTAGTACGAGTTGAATGCTCATAAAGAAAGCTTAGGTATTGAGCATGATAATGATCGAAATGACCAAAATCACAAAAGTTTGATGTTCTTTAGTGTACACACAATCTCCTAATCTATATCAATTGAGCATCTTTGGACAGGGCTAGAACTTCAACTTAACCCCTAAAGATCCAAGAGGACCAAATCGGGCTTTTGCTATTTTGGGCAGCCTAGATGAATAGGTTAAAAGTAATATTTTTGCCTAATTTTTCTAATAAGTGCTTCCTATACTGCAAAGTGTGTGTGGTAAAATATGCAAAGCCAAATTCCAATTTTTGAGTCTTTTACGACAATTCTTGGTTTGCGAGCCGAACTGGCGCAGTTTAAATTTAGTATTTTTTTGAGATTTTTTTTTGGAAATATGTTCATGACCAAATCAATACTTAAGTTCCAAAGGGCCCCAAGTCACAAAGAGTACCAATTTTACAAGGGCAGCCTCCAAAAGTGTCAAAAATAATCTCAACAATGCCCAAAAAAACTTCGTAGACAAACTTTGGATGTTATGATCTCTCAAATGGTAAACATCCAATGGTCAATTTTTAAATCAGATATTGAAAATTGGCTTAGGTACAAGATCTTACGGTTGGAAGTTAAAAAAAGAATTAAAAAATTGTTTAGCACCCCTTGAAGTGCATAGAGGTAGAGGATTGGAGTTTTGAGGTTTCAAGCTCCCAAAAACACCCAAGGATCTTTAGGGGTTAATAAGTACGAAGATGCCCTAGTGTAAATTTTAGAATTGTGAGAATGTATTCAAGAGTGTCAGGCATGTATACAACAAGAAGAGTATAAGAGGTTGTATGAATGTATGCAATGTCGGATCCAAGCTCTTTTAGTTGCCAAAGGCAAGTGGACAAAGTATCAGACTATTTCTCTGATTGAGGATTTAAAAATAAGTCATGAGACACAATCTCCTTTTGATGTAATTTTCTTGTATATATTAATGTGAAGAGAAATTTCTTTTGCATCAAATTGTAAGCCAAGAAATACTACGGTATCTTGTACAATTTTTGATTTGTGCAAATCTATAACCAACTTTCATACGATAGTGATTGAAATCCAATCTACAAAAAGTTGACTCGGTTTTGCTAGCCACTGTAAATTGCTCCTTGAATCCAAGGTTACTAGGATACGGGAATCTCCTCATACTTCAAATGTCACTTATATATGGATATTTTAATCCAATTTCTTAAATTCATGAAAGAATAACTTAAGAAAAACAAATAAAAAACACATGTAAGATATTTCAAGAACAAGAAAGTATGAAATAAAACATGATTATGTATATGGAAGATTCTCGACAGATGTACTAAATATTCCTCACCTCAGTTTATGCAAGCATGAGTGTGATAATAGAGAAATTGGTGTGAGGAGTGACAGTTCTCGGAGGGGGGTTCGGTTCGGTGGCGCCAGCAAGCATCCAAAAAGGGAATGGCCATAGCCCATCGGATAAAGCCAAACGTCGGTGCCGCGGCAACATAACCCACCCACCACCTGACCCCGCCAACCAACGCCACCGAAGCACCCCGATGCACGGCCACCCCGATGCCTTGCCTTGACCCAACAATTCCCACACCCCCACTTCGACGATCGATCCCTATACCAACTCCATCACTTACTAGTACCATCGCAAGTCCCCCCTTTCTCCCTTTTCGATGCGCCCAGGACTGGACACAAATGTAGTGGCCCCGTGCTGTGAATCAGCCATGTAGCAGCCTCCGTATGAGGAATGTTTGAGAGATCCGGACTCGCCATGAAGTTGCGAACCCTCGATTAGGGTTCAGGGCTCGTGATCGAGGAGCATTGGAGCTCAATTGGCCATGCTAGCTTAGTGGGCTGCACGATCTCCATCTCTTGAGGTAATTCTCTTCATCCATGTCGCAGAATTGGCTTCGATCCACGTTTCACGTTTAGGGTCTTATTTTCGTGGTTTGTTGATTGTAGTGGAATTTGGGGTTTTGTGGGTTTGGGAATTTTGATGATTTTTGTGCTTGGGAGCAGGGACGATGGCCGGAGTAGTGAGATATCGGAAGGGGTTGATAGGGGGAGCGTTCGCTGCAACCGCGATCGCGGCATGGACAACGAGCTCGCAGGTGAGCAGCAGCGACCCGGTGCAGCCCCGGGGTGAGGCTGCTACAGCCATCGCGCAGCAGATGGCGTCGACAGACTGGAAGGTCCCGCATCGGACAGTCCAGGAGATGCGTCTTCGAGGTACCACCGCCGCGACTCCACTCGACATTCTGGTGATCGGCGGGGGCGCCACGGGCTCCGGGGTGGCGTTGGACGCGGCGACGCGCGGCCTGCGCGTAGGGTTGGTGGAGCGGGACGACTTCGCAGCGGGGACGTCGTCACGCTCCACGAAGCTGGTGCACGGCGGGGTTCGATACTTGGAGAAGGCGTTTTGGAAGCTGGATTATGGGCAGCTCAAGCTCGTGTTCCACGCGCTGGAGGAGCGGGCGGGGATATTGCAGAACGCGCCGCACCTCTGTAAGCCCTTGCCCACCATGACCCCGTGCTACGAATGGTGGGAGCTTCCTTACTACTGGTTCGGACTCAAGGCTTATGATCTCGTCGCCGGCACTCGCATGCTCCATATATCAAGATACTTCTCTAAAAAGGAATCCATGGAAGCGTTCCCCACGCTTTCTCTTACGAACAGCAATCAGAAAACTCTCAAAGGCACCGTGGTCTACTACGATGGCCAGATGAATGACTCGCGTTTGAACGTCGCCATCGCCTGCACCGCTGCCTTAGCAGGTCCGCTTTCATCAGCTCCTGTTGTAAATTTCACCACCTCAGCTGCACCCCGTGATTCATATACCTTTTTGTAATCAAACGCCAATTAAAATCAGTGACTTCTGGTAATCAAAGCGCTACACTGACAAGTGACAATGTGCAGGGGCTGCGGTGCTGAACCACGCTGAAGCGGTCTCTTTGAAAAAGGATCCGAAGACGGGGACAGTTGTTGGAGCGCGGGTCCGGAACAACCTCACTGGCAAGGAGTTTGATGTGTATGCCAAAGTTGTTGTGAATGCCACAGGTTTGTCGATTCCCAACATGTTGCTGTGAGCCATTTTTGGTAGTGAGAGTTTGTGCTGATATTTGAGAGTGCTGTGCGCAGGGCCGTTTTGCGATGATGTCCGGGGCATGGCAGAATCGAAGGATTCCCACATCATCTCCCCCTCGAGCGGAGTGCACGTGGTGCTGCCAGATTACTATTCCCCAGATCACATGGGTCTGATCGTACCCAAGACGAAAGACGGCAGGGTGGTGTTCATGCTGCCATGGTTAGGACGCACAGTGGCAGGCACCACGGACTCCGCCGCGGAGCTGAGCATGCGCCCTGAGCCACATGAGGAGGAGATTCAGTTCATTCTGGACGCCATCAGCGACTACCTGACCGTGAAGGTGCGAAGATCGGACGTTATGTCTGCATGGAGCGGGATCCGGCCGCTCGCCACTGACCCCAACGTGAAAGACACGGACACGGCGTCCATCTCTCGAGACCACGTAGTGTGCGTGGACCCGGACGGGCTCGTGACTGTCACAGGCGGCAAGTGGACAACTTATCGAAGCATGGCGGAGGACGCGGTGAATGCCGCGGTCAAAACTGGGTCGCTTCAACCCGAGCAGGATTGTTTGACCCACGGGCTCCCGCTGATGGGCGCGTACGGGTGGGAGCCCGCGGCGTTCACGGTCCTTTCTCAGACGTATTTGAGGATGAAGCGAAGCTATGGGGGGAAGATTGTGCCTGGCGCGATGGACTCGGCTGCGGCGAAGCACCTGGTAGACTCGTACGGGGGGCTCGCGCCGCGCGTCGCGCAGATTGCGCAGTCGGAGGGGCTTGGCAAGCGCCTGGCGCATGGGTACCCGTACTTGGAAGCGGAAGTGGCCTACTGCGCGCGCCACGAGTATTGCGAGTCCGTGGTGGACTTCATTGCTAGGAGAGCGCGGATCGCGTTCTTGGACACGACGGCGGCCTCTAGGGCGGTGCCGCGAGTGATCGAGATCCTAGCCGCGGAACATGGCTGGGACCGGAATAAGAAGAAGATGGAGCTGGAGGATGCCAAAGCTTTTCTGGAGACTTTCAAGTCGTCCCAGAACGCACAGTTTGATGATGGCAAGCACTCCAAAATGCATGCTTAATCAGCATTGCCTTCCAAGCCGTGCCAGAACGCTCAGTTCGACGATGGCAAGCACTTCCTAATGCTTGCTCATCTAGCATTGCCTTTCTAGCTGTCCCTGGATGCACAGTTGGACGATGGCAAGCCTTTCAAAATGCATGCGTAACTATCATCGTTTTAGTGTACATACACGTAGTAGCTAGACTCGGCTTTCTTCAACGGGAGTCGCCGGAAGCCAATTCTTCCACAGCAACACCTCAATTCATTGCAGCAAGATATCAGAATGTGGCCTTGCTCCTATGAAATATAACACTGTCCGCAGTGTCATGTATCTGGCTTCTTGATGTGTTTCAAGTCGTCCCAGTACGCACACACTTCGACGATAGCAAGCATTTAAAAGAGCATGCTTAACTATCACCCCTGATCTCTAGTGTACATACAGCTGAGAAGCTAGACTCATGAGTTGCCTAGTAGGAAGCAAATTCGTCCGCAGCAGCACTTGTGGAGCACCTCAATTGATCGCAGCAAGATATCAGAATTTGACATTGCTCCTATTAAAAATGTAACACTTCCGCCATTTTAACATATCTAGTCTCTTGCTGTACCTCAATTTTTCTGGTTAAGTTTTGGTTGCGATCGGTTTTGTTATACGTCCCTATGAATGCACGCTAAAGCACAGAGTTCTTGATTGCTTCTCTTTGGAGATGCATGTTTCAAATCGCTCTTGCAAGTTCATGGGTGTATGTGGGATTGCCCCATATCTTCTGGCAGCGGTCGGCTGAAAGGCTGAGTACAAGAAAGGCGAGGCGACTCCAGCAAAGTATACCTTTCTCGGCCTTTTGGCTAAGATCAAGTGTAGTATCTGTTCTTATCAGTTTAATATCTGATACGGGGATCATCGATCCCCATGATATTAATCTAATTTTTCTTGGGAGCGGGACCATCCGGCAGCTTGCTGCCCGGTCCCGCGCGCGTCGCCTTGGTATTGCACTATCTCCTTGGCCGGCGCAGCCCTCACTCCCCTCCCCGGGGAAACATTCTTAAACCCAAATCGCAACTTGTTACCCCGCCATAGTCTGATGAAGACATTCAAACGAACCCTGCGACGTTTCCCTTTCTCAGTAATGTACCGTAGGAACTCTGATCTGTCTGATATCGAAGTTACAGATCTCGTTGTAAGCTTTAGGTTGAGGACGATGATTCTTCCAATGATAGGTGAGAGGAGGATCCCTATCTAAGATGTTGGTAATCAAGTTTTGATTATCATTTCAGTTGTTATTCTTGAATTATACTTATCTACTCTGGCATTGAAATATTGGTTTGCGTTTTAGCTGAACAATTGGAATGAGCAGTATGTCGAATTGGGAGTTTCAAGTTAGGATGGACATTATGATCGATACGAAATTGAGTTGGTGTGAATTTAATCTTTTCCGGAGATGCTCTAAGATGTTTCTCAGAATTTGGCTTTTCGAGTTCTCCTGTTTTCCAAGTCTCAATAATGACAAAAATAGTGCAGGTGCACAGCAGTGTGACCACCGAGGAGTGCTCACTGGCCAATCGTAAACATCCCATTCGTATGCTCGCATCCATCAACGATGAGTTTGTTTTCATTTCGCAGACGCGATGGAGATCGCGGAAGAGCCCGCACCAATACCCATAGAATGGGTGGATGCCGATGAATGGGAAGCGATCGAGCAAGCTCTTGCAGCAGCAGCAACAACATCGCATCACACTCCGTAAGTCAAGAATTGCCACAAAGCCAAATTAACTCCATTCTCTGTACAGCCATTCGAAGTCCTCTCTGCGCCATTTTTTGAGAATCATTCCACTTGCTGTTTACAGTGCGGAGCAGCAAAGTCTTGAGGATTCGAGCAAGGTTGGAAGGTCGTTGCCTGCTTGGGGTCACAAGCCCAAAGTGAAAAGAGAAACGTTAGTAACAGCTCCAGTTCAATTGAAAACCGATGAAGAAGTGAAACCGGTTGTAGCGCAGACTAACTTACGCCAGCTAACTGATTCATGGGCAACTGGTCGAATCGCCAACGAAGGTATTCGCTGACTTTGATGACCCGCATTAGGGTTTAGAAATTGATTACAACGAAACTGCCCACTATGGATGTTTCGTGGTCGTCAAGCACACCACCCCAATCATGCTACCATGTTGTTTATCGCTTTCGAACATTTGCAATCAGAGTTGAGTTGCTCTATATATGCCCTACAATGTTGAGTTTGTGGGTAAATGATCATGTACTATCAAAATATCATCGCGAACTAACAATTTACTCGATGATGTCGATAGCAAAGGTGCAATTGAGGATTCAGAGTCTGCAATTCAAAGGACGACTTGTGTACAGCAAGACATACGAGGAGGTTGATGAAGCTGTGAACGCTATTTCAGAGATAATCGTTGCCAAACGAGGAAGCACGAATGTAGCCATGGGCTTTGACTTGGAGTGGAAGACGTCTTTTCAACGAGGTTTGTTCACTTTGTTGCCGCTCTGTTCTACCGTCTGATGTACCATAGATCTGCATTTGAGCGCCGTCCAACCAAGTAGCAATTTCAGCAGTATGAATAGATATTACTCTTTCAAATTTACTCGTTAAGTTAGCTCCCAATTCTAGACAAGTAAATCATGATTACTCGTGCTAAATTCGCAATCTGAGGTGCTAGGGTTTAGGGTTTAGGGTTTAAGGTTACGACACTTATAGGTGGGTTTTAAGTGTGATCAGGTGAAGGGGCTGGGAAAGTGGCAGTGGTTCAGTTATGTGTGGATTCGAGCCGTTGTGATGTGATGCACATTCTACACTCCGGTATTCCACCTTCTCTTGTCACCATTTTGGAGGATCCTTCAATTTTGAAGGTGATCTGCTTAACCCCAAGAAGTCGATTCGGGCTTCTTTTGTCCACTTCGGGAACAACATATTCAACCTTAATTTGCTGCTTCTGGTCACATAATACTCGGCAGCTGAATTGGTCACACTTGAGTTCTTGCACTTTTTGACCCTCATGGTTTTGCTTTCTGTGATGAAATGGACAACGGGCTCTTGATTGATCAACAGACAGGAGTTGGCTCGCACGGCGATGCAGCAAAGCTGCAAAGAGATTATGGAGTACAAATCCGAGGAGTGATAGATCTCTCGGAAATGGCGGGCCAGAAGCTCGGTAGAAGATGGCAGTCGTGGAGTCTCTCCTCCCTTGCTCAAGAGCTTACATGTAAAAAGGTCCAAATCAATAATTCCTTCAATCGTGACACTTTTCCTGCATATCACATATCACGTTTAATTAGCTTCAAAGAATAAACTAGGAAGTCCTCCGAATATCGACACGAGTAGTTGAATGATGGTGCCCATCTTTCCAAACGGTTAATTCCTTAAGATTAACATTTATAAGTCCGTGCATTTTCTTGAACCGCATAAATACTCGAGATTCTTGCTTATACATGGAATAATAGAACGTACAAGTATTTGATTGGCTTTAAAATGCTACAAAACTATGGAAAGTTCTGAGTGTTGATTTCTTAAAACAGGTAGAGAAAGTTTCAAGTATACGTTGCGGGGATTGGGAGGCCTGCCCTCTTTCACCACCACAATTGCAGTATGCAGCCACAGATGCATTTGCGTCCCTTTATCTGTATCAGGTAAGAAGCTGGGTATCATTATGATGTCTGAATTTCCTTAAACTCATGTTGAATAGTATGTCTATCTAAAAATTGAAAGACTCCTAGCTTTCTGTATGATTTTATCTTTCATTGTATCTTTACCGCCTACTGATTTATTGTTCTCTCAGCGTAAAAGCAGCCACGTAGAATGAACCGAAGTTTATGTTACGTCTCAAATCTGGACATATCTGGTGCAGATTTTAGAAACATTTTCCGATTGTGTATTAAAGCGTGAGGATTCAAATGGCGATCTCGAAGTCAACGAAGTTCGATACTCGGCTTCAACTGATTTGGAGGATGTGGAGAAATGATCTTAGGCAACCTGGTCCGTGATTGGTGCACATGGACAATGCAAGCTCTTCTATTTCATATGTCAAGAATGCTCATTAACTGATGAGATTCGGAATACTGCAGATATTTTTGTTCTCTGAATTGTGGGTGTCGATTTTTCCTTGCAGGGATTGTTTCGGTTGCAGATTACTAGTATTGAGTTGCAATTGCAAGAGGGTGGAGGTTGGATACTCATTTTTGCGGCATACAAATTTATGTGCCACTTGGGACAAATGAGCTGCTTATCATTTCAACTTTAGTATGTCAAATGGGAAACATGTACCATCATAATTATGGTAAAAGGAGAAATCATTATTTCTACTTCGAAGTTAGATAACTACAAAAACGAAGAGTCTATCAGGATCGCTATTCGATTATACTCGAATCTCTCTTGGAGTTACTGTGTCAAATGCAAATACAAATATGAAGTCGCTCTATAAAAGGTACAGCGATCTTGCCACTAACATGTGTAGGGCAGTGTTCTGAAATACAGTGCTTCCTAGTACAAGCAAATCTGCTGAAAACTGAAGCCAGATTATAAAGAGAAAACTAATTTGTTGTCCCTAGTTATACATTCCTGCGAGGAGCCCATGTGCACACTCGCAGCCGAGTGTTTTACTCGGTAAATGTGCTAATACTCTAAAATAAGTCGGCACTGGTTCTTCAGCGACATCGCAAGAAAACCATTGTGCAGTTTGCATAATACAAAAGGCATTGATTTCAAGAGGATTGTGAATCTGATAGGCATACCTACGGTTCAACAAGTATTGTTACTGGGTCTCTCATTTGCTGATTTGGTTTTTTTCCTCTTCAACAACGGATTCTCCTTGTGCGTCTTCAAGCCAGTTTTTGATTTCAGCTCCACTTACGGTTAACGCTTGCATTGTGGCCGTATCCAGTGGCTTGCAAGGCAGTCCTACAGCTTTAAGTGTGCTCAGAGCAATTGTATGATTCTTCGTGTACCTGACCTTTCGGGGCTTCCCTGCGGCCTGCACAGTTGGGATCAATAAGGGCCCTGGATTAGACTACGACTGAACAAACCTTGGGGTGAGCCCTCTGGACATAAGCAAATGAATTCATCCCCCTAACAAATTGAGCAATAAGAGTATAAAACTCTCACTCAGGATTGGTGTTGCAAAAGCACATATTATGCTCTTACGAGTCTGCAGGTTATAAGTCATTCCACTCACTTGATTCTTATTGTCCACATAATACTGAGCAGCACAAGTTCAGGACTGCCACAGTTGAAATGCACTTACCACATTTTTCTTCCCACTCACGCCAGTAATGATCAGTATATCTGAGGCAGGGGGCTCCTCCCCAATACGCAGAAGCCAAGCCAAAATTGTCACCACAGTTCCTGAGGTACTCATGGTCCTTACATCACACCTGCAGCCAAATCGAAACGAAGGCTCAGAAAAACGAGTATTAATTGACTTCAGCCGTAGATTGATAAAGCTATGGCTCTAGCATACAAGTATGGTAAACCTGACCTGGCAAGGTCGGTCTGTGTAAAATTTGTGAAAAACCCGACTTCTACTGCCTCGTCGTACAAGCTGATTGCAGCTTCAATTCCTGCGACAGAAACAAATTATAAATGTTATAAGGACTCTGATACAGGAGAGTAAGGATCGGTGTTGCTTTAAGAACGTATACATTGGCCATGGAGGAACCATCAAGCTCACCAGGGGTAATCTCTAGCTTTCCGGACTTCGTCCGCTTGAGTAGTTCCTCAGCACCGCCCTTCCCAAAGCATGCGTCGAAGATGATGCTGTAAGAGACCGAAGTTAATTGCTCCTGCAACAAGTCAAGCATTAGTGACGACCCCGATTATAGAACTCCAATCCAAACCATGAGAATCCGCGACTGATTAGTTACCTCTCCCTCTTGTAGAGCTCTGAATGTAGCGACAGCATCTTCCCATTGACCTGCTTGTCCAAAAGCTCCAATGATGGAATGTTGCACCACCTACACAGCACGACTCAAATAAGTACTAGGACTTGTAAGAAGACATGCATAGTGAACACTTGCAATCGGCCCAAGCTACCGAATGATATGGAGGTGCTCCAAACCTGGTTAGCCTTGACACCCTGTTTTTCCATCTCTTGGCTGACGAGAAGAGCTTGGTTAAGATCGTCCTCCCGAGTGCATGCGACCACCAAAGTGCTGTAAGTGATGGCATCAGGCTTGTATCCTAGATCCAACATTTTCCTGTACATCTGCACAATATCCAAACAAAAGGTTAAGATTTTATTCTTGACAAGTGATTTCAAAAAATATAAGTAATCCAGGTCTACTATGCCCTCTCAAAGATTTTTATATGTGGTGAACTTCAAAAGAACTAGACAAGTCCGGCCGATCTTTCGTTATCCTAGTTCTCAACGATTCATCAACCTGAAGAGCACTTTCAAGCCCCTCTGTTTGACTGGCAGACTGTATGAGCTTGTTGAAAGTAGCTGATGTCACAGCTCTCTGATAGCCCGAGTTCCACATCAGTTCATAAGCTTTCAAAGCTCCCGCATTGTCTCCTGCCTGCAAATCGTACAGATATAGGTCAAAAAACACTGATGGTACTCACCGCTTATGCTAGGTAAAGACGAAACGCGAAATAAACAATCGCCTCAAATTCAAATTCCGATAAGCAGGTCTTCGAATTGGCAATTTGTAAATATCCACGTCACAATTACAATCAGGATAGACCATCAGCCTGTCAATTGAATGACAGAACGACCACCACAAGGACAACGGGTACATGTCCTACCCCGTTTACAGCCAGCTGCTTACCTTGCATGAGGCTGATATTAGATGGTTATAAGTTTGTGCATTTGGAACTACGCCCTCTACAGTCTGCATCTCCTCGTACAACGCCCATGCCTTCTCTGCCTGTACAATAATGGAGAGACATTATATCAGTGCGTTTACAGACTTTAACTTCGACTACATTAGCAAACTTGGACGTGCATTGGGGTTCTTACATGAGACATAAATGCCAATGGCTTTCTCCGAGTGAGGAAGGTAGACTTACATCAGGAGTTGGGGCTGACGCACATGCTTCAATGAGGAAATTGTAAGTATTTGTCTTCGGAGCCACCCCAGCAGCTCGCATCTCTTCGAAGATCTCCAATGCTACCTTTAGCCGCCCCCCAGCTCCTGCCGATTCTAAAATGAATCCAAAAGTAAATTGGTCGGGTGGAACTCCAGCAGCAACCATCGTCCGATAAACTTCCTGCAGAAGTAATCAAGAGCTCAAGATATTGCTCTTCCCTTATCTGTGCACCTCTGAAAATATGAGGAGAATGCGGTTATTTGTGGAGCCCTGCAAGAATACTTACCAACACTTTCCCGGGCATCTTGGCTTGTGCACCGGCGAACATTAATGTATTATATGTGATTGAATCTGGTTGAATACTTCGATCTAACATTTCTTGATACAATTGCAATGCTTTCTCCAATCTGCAGAAACGAACAACAGATTCATGAATATACATTCACTCAACCCTGTTCGAAAGTATTACATAGAAAGTACAGACAAAGTCACCAAAAGGTGAAGTGTGCACACCGCTGAGTAGGATTGGATCGACCACGATAAGGCCCTGTTTTGACAACTAGAGCCATAAGTGCGGTATATGTTACAACATCAGGATTAACACCTGCTGCCTCCATTTCTTTCTGCATACAGATATTTAATTTTAGTCATGACGAGCTCCTCCAACAGATAAGCTGCCTAAATCTGACCAGTGCTCAACATATGAAAGACAAAGGGAGTAAATGCCCTGAACCTTAATTCGAAAGGCATCTTCCAGACGCTTTGATTGTTGGCAGCAAGAAATAAGAGTGTTGTAGGTTAGCACACCCGGCTGTACCCCCGCTTCCTTCATTGCCTGTAGGAAAGCAAGTGAAGTCAACTGTTATGCACAGAGGCTATCGAGATCCAAGTCGAACTTAGAATCGCTGCAATCCTTTTACAGTATAATAGAAACGAACAATACTTCATCGACATCAGCTTTATAAACGATGCAAAAATATGATCATCTAGCTCTTTAACGAATAAGAATGGCATCGCAACAGACACCCCTTAACCAAAATGTACGTTGGGACAGTATCCTATAAAGGTAGATCATAACAGCCAACCTCATATATGCTCAAAGCTCTATCTCCTTGTTGTTGTCGTCTACATACTGTAATCAGCGCCAGATAAGTTCCTGAAAACCAACAGCAAATAAGTACTTCGATATCCTAAAAGCCTGAAAAAATTAGACATTACGGATGACGTAAGACCTGAACAGAACCAAAATGCTGTCTCTAAAACAATGCCAATACTTGTAACTCCTGACAGAGACGTATACTTACCTTCATTGGCAGCATCGATACCAGCAGCTTTCATCTCATTTACAACTTCCAAAGCTTCTGTTAAAGATGAACAGCGACTGATGGATCGATTGATGCGCCATATTGTCTGTTGCAATTTTAATAGGCCTGTAGCGCTTCGAGAGCATAGCTCGTCCTCTTCAAGAATGCACTGTTTACACCAACATACCAACTTATTCTAATATTTGAGCACACATCTGTAAGACCTTGTCTGACACCCCCGAGTTACAAAAGAACACAAAAAAGACCACTACAAACCAGGGATTGGGCGAATCTACCTATATGGCAGAACTTTATAGTTCTTCAGTATATAGACTAAGTGCTAGACATGCAAATGATTGACAAAACTTGACAAGTCTTACCTCATTGGTAAGATCTATGCCCTCCTGTTTGAGCCATTCCAACTTCGGCGTATATGACTGCATCCACAACTCCCATTCCCGCGATCACAAGGGGGGAGAGGAAAGTGACAGCACCTCAGACTGTGAAACAACATTGCGAGTGCTCAAACAGAAGGAAGACATTCGTTCTCCAGTCTCTACACATGGACTCAATGTAACGTGCCCACCATAATGTTTATCTTGGCTGTGGTTTTACAGGAGCCACACTGAGCCTCTAGAACATTACATGATGATTTATCGACTTACGTCTTTGGTAACTTCTTTAGCTACCCCAGATTTCCCACGAGCTCTGAGACGCTGACGTCCACCAGCCCCTCCACCACCCCTACGGGTCTTTTCTCTAGATTTGCTTCTCGGCTTTTCCTCAGTTGAAGTTTCAACGACTAACTCGGCGTGAGCTGCTCCTAAACTAATCCTGAAAGTCGATGCCACAATCCTTGTCAAGGTTCAGAATATTGAGGGGGCCACACAAGTCTATCTTTGAGCAAGTTACTCACCTTGTGCTATACAGATTTCGAGATCCATAGCGAACCGTCACCAACTCTCGACCAACAACTTCTCCTGAACTGGAGCTTAAGAGACCAGACGCCCGTGCGTACGAACACTGCACCAAACAAAATAGATCAGTTTCATTACTTCACTACAGTAACTACCAGACTGTTCACGCTTCTGCAGACACCATACTTCACATTGGAAGCTCTCGTCTTCACTAACTGCTGGTACATTTCATAGTCTTTTAACAGCGTTAAAAAGTAACAAAGTCACCTCCAGTATTCCTAAATTTGCCATTGAATGAATCCGTCAACAAATCATGATCTACAACCTAGAGAATCTACCACGTACAATGCGAACGATTGCACCAGCGACGTTCAACACTTACCTCGGAATGAGATTAATCTCCTGTAATGAAACCCTTCAAGGATTCATTCAAAATTGGTCGATACACCTAAACCCTAAGCGTGCTGGACTCCAATACCAACGACTACCTTCAACAATCAACCATTATTTCACCACCGGATGAGCCTCAAAGGCCTCCTCACCTAGTTCAAGGCTGATTTCTGCTACTAATTCTCTACTTCTTGACTTTCCAAGAATCAAGCGACGACAACGGCACGTAGCTGCCGCTCGTAGCTTAAGAATCATCTTTTCCAATACTGTCAAATGCAAAATGCAGAACCCAGACTGCGCTAAAATTACAATAATAAGGTCTACGGCGACTAACTTCGATTCCTTCCATCAATTCACGTTGCTCAAGAAGCCACTTCCTCAGCAACAAATTTCTCAGATTACTAAGGATCAGCCTACCGACCACAGCCGCAAATGTCGTCGCAATTCGCAATGTATGGATAAATTTATGTTGACAGCGAAAATTTACACTGCGAGATCGATTAACCAATCACAACAGCAAGTATCTGCAGCTCGAAGCTAGAGGTTGAACGAAATTTGAGAATCATTACCTACACTTCCCAATATTGTCAACTGCAAAATCCAGAACCCTGACTGTGCAAAATTCAATAACCAGGTCTTCTTTTGGCGACTAACGCAACTTCATCCAAAGCGTGCAATTGAGGCCACTTCCGCGCCAACGAATTTCTACCCATTTCTTGATTATTTGAGATAATCCAACCGACCGAATGTCGTGACAATTCGCAATGTGCGGACAAGATTTGAATCGTAGACAGCGGAATTCGATTGTGAAATTTGTGCGGGAATTTTAAAGATGGGCGCAATGAGAGGAGCAGAGAGATGTGAGATTAGGTACCGAAGGAGTGGAAGTGGTGCAGGCGTGAGGAGCAGTGATTTGCAGCAGGGACGAGGCCATCGCTGTTGTTGCTGCTGCTGCTGCTGCTGAGTCTGGCTGCTGCGTGACCACCCGTGGCCAAGGCGATGCCGGAGCATGGAGAAAAAGGATTGGAAAAGATTGTGACAATTCAGCAGCACACAACACTCAGCCAGCCCATCCACGATGATGATGACGACGACACTCTCTCTCTTCGATGGCGAGCTCGGAAAGAAAAAGGCTGCCATCGGAAAGAAACGCATGTCTCGGGAAAGAAACGTCCAATGATACGGTAGTAGAGAAAAGAAAAGTCGGAGTAGAAAAAGAAAAGCATACTCTGTGAGGAAAACGTCCGCAGAGAAAAAGAAAAGTAGAAGGTTGCCACGGAAAGTAAAGGTTGGACCAGAAAGTATTGCAATAACGACGAACTCTGAAACTGTCGTATTCTCATCCGTATTTTGGATGAATTCTTTCCCAGAAGATGAACACCTACCGACATGGATAATTATTTGAATAATTATGAACAAGAAATTTGCAATTAAGAAATGCTTGATCAGAAATCGGCAAAGATGGAAAATTTGAAATTATGTAAAAAATTTATAAAAGTATAAATGATATGAAGTATATAAATAATTTGAAAATTGAGATGGTGGACAAAAGTACAATGCCATGTATTTTGTTCAACTAAAGAAGAAGAGAAACTCCAACCTATGATTGTTCAACTGAAACTTGAGATTATGATGAAGTACAACTCTTTAAGCTCTAAGAAATGAAAGTTCTATTATCTACAGGTTTTGAGGAATTTTTGAAAGTATTCCTATTGTGATTATCACTATTGGATAAATTCGAGAATTGTATGGAAGTCTCGGTCTCCAAAATGTACAAATCACAATTGCGAAGCGCCCTTTTTTTCAGGACCGGCAAACTTCTTCACCGTAGTCAAAACCGGCCCTTGGTCTTAGATCTTGGATTCAAAGTTGGATTTATAGAAATGTAGTTGCATTTGTGATATATTATTTTGTCTCATTACTGACAACATCCAATATATATGTAAAAAAAATGTTTGGTGAGATGAGTACGTCTCATGATCACAAGTACAAACTCACAAAATTGCTTTGAAGATATGTATATCAAAGTTGAACCACATGTTAACAGACCTATTATAATACCACAACAAAATGTCAATCTCAAATTGTTGTTTTTTGAACATTCATAAGTGATATCATGACTTGATTTTACCATGGGTTGCACTAAGATTTGCAAGTTTTTAGAGGCGGTGTTTGTATTCACAATACCAAATAGTTGTTGATTTATACATGTAATGAATTGAGTTATCAAAATGGCGATGTCAAGTAAATACGGTGAAGCATATGATGCTGAGTATGTTGATAGAATGGTGGGAAAAGTTTTAGTCCAAGCATGTGCAGCTGTAACACTTAATAAACCTCATGATCCAATAGAATATTTAAGCTTGTGGTTGCATAAATATTGTAATAATGCAATTACATTACAAGATTATGAGAATGAAAAGCAACACAAAGTACAAAAGGAAATTGAAAAGAAAGAAGTTGAACTCAGAAGAATGGAGGTTGAACAAGATTTGATTAACCAACAAAACTCAACTCTTAACTACATGCGAACTATAACAAATGATCCATATTTACTTTGGGAGACTTGCATTAGGGCAATCAACATTTACACCGGTAAGCAACATATCATCAACAAAATTGATGTATACCAAACTATATACGCACATAAGGAAATCCTAATTTTTATCATCTTTCATTTAAATGCAGGATGTCAAGCTGCTTACGTAGCAGTGGTTGTAAGGAAGGTATTTGAACCTAAGCCCAAAAAAAAGAAAAAAGTTGAAGGCGAGGAAGGTGAAGAAGGAGAAGAAGGTTTTTGCTCATATTTCATTCATTCAAAAAATAAGTATATCCTTACCAAAAAAATGTAAAGATCTATTGTTATAAGTTTTTTTTTACACAAAATAATTACTATAGATGTGTTAGTAATTGTGTTGTGTATCATTTACATAGAAGAAGAGCCTGAGCCGGAAGAACCCGAAGGAGAAGAAGGAGAAGAAGGAGAGAAAAAAGAAGGTTCAGACACTACAAGTGTAGATGAAGAACCTCCCGAAGCGGATGAAGAAAAACCCGAAGGAGAAGAGGGGGAGGAAGGTGAAGGAGAAGCAGAACCCGAGCCACCACCGGAAGAAGAAGAAGAACCAAAAGAAGATGAAGAAGGAGAAGAGGGTGAAGAAAAAGAACCTCCCCCTCCTAAACCTTTTCGAATACCAAAACCCTTGAATTACAAGAATAGAAGAATCATATATGTTGCAGCTACAATGCCAAGTCAATTGCACATGATAAATCGCCAGATAGTCATAAAAACGGTAAACTTTCAGCATAACAAACAATTACTACCAATCAAGTTTTTGAGTTTTTTTATGAACTAAACATGTTTATACATAGCTAAACATGTAGTTATCTTTTAGAGACTTGATTTATTACTATGATATCATGTCATTACCAAGTGTTGCAATTCCTATATCCTAGTAGAAACTTCTTTTCTATATTTAATTCTGATTTATATCATATTACAAAAAACGAATTGTAGCAAAAAGACTAAGGAAACAAGATAAATATATAGCTTTAAATTTATGATTAATTTATTGATTTTAATGAAATGACAATATAGGGTCCTGTAACATTTAGCTTGCTCATGGAAGGATTACGTGAATTGCATATTCCCAATGTATTGTATAAAGAAGGTAACTTAATTCTTGTAAATTATCAATTAAATTCGAAGAATAATTGTATAATTACAAATATATGAAATTATAAATCATTTTTGGTACTAAATTCTTCTTGTAGGATAGGCATCAATTTCTATGCGGGATGTCCGCGGGTTGGAGCTTACAATGTAGTGCCAATGCATATTGAGTACATTGCTAAGAAGTATTTAGCGGAAGAATTCAAAGAAAGGCCACCTGAAATGTTTGACATTGTAAAACAGTACTATTCTCCCCCTTGTTTTCCTTGGCAAAATATCATGTATTCCTGTAATATAAATACCAAGGGCTGGTATACACTACGGTGGAGAAGGCGGCCGGTTGGTCAAGAATTTCATTTTCAACCAATCACATTTCAAGAGTCTCAATTTCAACCAATCACATTTGATATTCCTAATTAATTTTATGACCTGTGAACTTCTCCACGGTAGTGTGAGCCGGCCCTAATGCAACCTTGCTATTGAAAAAATGAACTCACTGCTAAGCATCTTGGCCCCTAAATGTCCTAACATGTTTTTAGTCTTACAAACATGATTTCATAGTATATTTCATAAAATTTAATAGGATCTGACCAAAAAATGTGCCAAATTCACACTTTAGAATGAACAAGTTATTGCTCTTCAAAGTTTTAACCCCTAAATCCCCTTAGTGTTTTTCAATAGTTTAAAACCTCAAAGCATCAGAATTTCTACCTCTATGCACTTGACTGCGACCCAATATCTATTTTCTTTTTCTGAACTTCCAACCATAAAATCTTGTACTTAAGACTATTTCCAGTTACTACATTAGAAATTGAATTTTGGATGTTTACCATTTGAGAGATCATAACATCCAAAGTTTGTCTCTCAAGTATTTTGGGGGCATTGTGAAGGTTGTTTTTGAATTCTGTGGAGGTTGCCTTTGTAAAATTGGTAAACATTTGACTTGAGTCATTGTGAAACTAAGGCTTTGAATTAGTCATGAACATATTTCAAGAAATTAAAAAAATAAATAAATAATATTACCTTTTAAACTACCCTTTCTTGACTTGGAGGTTCTACATGGAGGTTTTAAAATTGGAATTTGACTTTGCAAGATTTACCACATAGACTTTGTAGTATAAGGAGAACCCAGTAGGAAACTTAGGTCTAAAAGTTACTCTTAAATCCTTCATCTAGGCTTAAAAGATATATAAATAATCCTATTAATGATAACAAACATTATGAATTTGTATTTTATGATCAAATTCTATTTTTATAATGTATTGGACACTCTATCTTTTGTACAAAACAAGTAAGTTAATGAACAAGTAATTAACAATATGTGTTGAATTTGACTCACATATTACAATGAATGAAGAAAACAAGTTATAGCACTTCTATGTTGTGATACACTTAAAACCGATAGAATGGGAAATGGAAGAGCTTTTAAGCCAATTGAGTTGAATTTCCTTCAGCAATGTGCTAATACTATGAGTATCGTTTTAGATGACAACAACAAAGAGCTTCAAAAAGATCTCAATACACCTGAAGTGATTCAAAAATATAAAGATCAATTAAGAGAAATCAAATTAGCAAGAGTTGAACAAATGGAACAAGAGAAAGAAGTAGCAGCCAAGAGAAAAAAAGCAAAGGAGAAGGCAAAAAGGCTAAAAACATTCAATGAGTTACACAAAGCATGGGAAGAACGTCAAGAAGTAAAGGCAAAAGCTGCTGCAAAATTAGAAAGACAAAAAGAAAAGGAAAGAAAGAAAAAAGAAGACGCCGGAGAAGAAGTGGTACCATATATTTTATTCATTACCATAATTATTTTTTATTTCAAAGAAAAAAAGAATAAAATCTCACACACATATACATTGCCTATACATAATATAGATTTATTACACCTATCTGTAATGCAAGTAGTAAGAATGCTATGTTCATCAAAAACTACGAAGAAATTATCCTAAATATATACAGTTTATAATTTATCACTACATTATATCCTCATTGTATGGTACCACCAATTCCCTTATAGAAATTAGACAAAAAACTATTTATGGCACCAATAACCACATACGATTCATGAGCCTTCTCCCAATCATAGGAAAAATTATCCCTAGCCTCATAGATATAGATATGCCCTACAAAACCAGGTTCTCTATATATGTATGTTGAACTACATATTAGCATCTTTATTCTTTTTAGTTTTTAAAACAATAAACATCACATATATATATATATATATATATATATATATATATATATATATATATATATATATATAATGAATAAGTGTGTGATTGTTGTTTTGTAAAGGAAGAAGAGCCACCAGCAGAAGAACCCGCTGAAGGAGAAGAGGTAGAAGACGATGATCCCGAACCAGTACTAGAGCCCGATCCGGAGGAAGAGGCACCTCCAGAGGGCGAAGAAGCAGAAGAAGAACCACCACCACCTCCAGAGCCTGAAGAAGGAGAAGAAGGCGAAGAAGGTGAAGAGAAACCTGAGGAAGAGGAGTTTAAGGACGAAGAACTAGAACCAAACCCAATGGCAGAGATCGAAGGCGAAGGGGGGGAAGGAGGAGAAGAAGGTGAAGAAGCTCCGCCCGAGGAAGAGCCTGAAGAAGAGGAGGAACTGGAAGAACCGGAAGAACCTGAAGAAGAACCTCCGCCGGAAGAACCACCCACTGAAGGGGAAGAAGGGGTTGAGAAACCAAAAGAAAGTGTGGATATGATTAAGTTAAAGGAAAGGAAAAAGGTACATGCTGCTAAAGAAAAGGAAATGAAAAAAGCTATTAAGGAATTAACTAAGTTGATGAAAGGTTTTGAAAAAGCTAGAAAAAAAGCTATTGCTGCTCTTGAGAAACCTACTCTTGAGGTTGAAAAATATGAACGAGCATTGTTTATTGCCAATGGAGTTTACGAGTATCTTAGAAAACATATGGAAAACGCTTATAAGCTTCTCGTTGAAAATAAGGTTAGAAATAAATCTAATTCTTTCTCTGAGAAAATATAAGTCATTGTTTCTAAGTTTTTGTAAGATAGAAGTAGTCTGCTGAGTGAACTTCTTAGAGTTGATTTTTTTATATTAACCTTACAGGTATTGCAACTAGATCGTATAAAGCGGTGGCCATATCCAAATAGACATGTTCAAAGAATATTGAAGGTATGAATGTTGTGAATTTAAGTAGGTTTACTTACTCTAAGAAATTCTCCATCACGAGATTTAAAAATTGAGTGACCTCCACTTACTTCGAATATATATGTATTAATATTTACTACGAAAGTATGCTAGTGTGTATATCCGTGTCATTGATCTTGAAAGCATCCTTGATCACTCCATGCTTCATAAGAGAGCTACATTTTATTAATAATTCTTATGTGTTTGATTTATTAGGCATTTTTGTTTCTCCTTGGACACAAAAAGTTGATCGTAGATGATTGGAGTACGGCAAGAAAACTTTTCAATGATGATTTATTAGATAAGGTTGATATTGTACTTTGAATGTATTTTTTCTCTATGAACGGTAAATATTGATTTCAAAGATGATAATTAACTTGTTAGGGGCCCAATGATCATTTTATGGTGAATCCATAACTTTCAAGGGTTGTCTAGTGCATTAACTTTCATTTAAAGAACTTATATATGATTTTGAGTGAAAATTTAGTTTCATACTTCATGATGTCGTTAAACTCCTATTTGAGTGACACATTGGTAGTTATTAACTTTCAAGAATTTCTCTATATCCGCTTATTGTTAAAAGGAATCTCCTTTATAGGAAACTTATGCTTTTATCTCCGTCTACTTAGTTGCTACTTTTCATTTTATTAAACAATATGTTTTTTGGCCGATCATATCTATTTCTAACTTTTGTTTTTATTAATTCTCAAGTTTCTGATCTCTTGAATTGAATCAATAAATATATAAACATCATTTTAAGGCACCAATTTGTATTGATATTTTCTGATTGCTATGATCTTCATTTCGTTTTTTAAGCAAAACTTCAAGCAATTACCAAAGACACATTCCTTTGAACACGTTCATGTCTTTCACTATACCTTTTCAGTTGTTAGAGGTCAAGTTATGGTGTTGGACCATATGCCACAATTTCAGCAATCACATCAAAACAAATAAATGTGTAAACAGGTGATAAAAGACTATGATCCACTAACAATGAATGATCCTGAAAGATGGGAAGATGTTGATTCATACCTAGCGGTAATAAAGGATTCATCTAAACCAAAAAAAAAAAAAAAAAAAAAAAAAAAACAATAAATTATTTTGTGCATATATCTACTCTAATATATAAAACTACACCAATTTATTAAAAGCAATATTATGTACTCAATCAAGTGATAAAAAATCACTCACCATATTTTCTCTAATTAATAGAAAGAACCATCAATTTGAATTTCACAGGGTTTGAAAGATGAAAAGTTACCTGAACAAGCATGCATAGGCTTTGTAAGATACCTAAAATGCATATCACCTTATAATTGTGGTTTTTTTACATCAATATTTTGACTATTTAACTTGATCCAAGTAAACAATTTCTTATATAGAAACATTGAGATACTATCAATGTATGAATTACTAAAGACATGTTTTTCCTTTCAATGCAACAGTTGCTTCAAAAATGGCTTCAATGTTGCAAAAAAACTACAACTGCTGGAGAAGTACTCCTCAAGATAAAAGCCAAATATGAAGAACTACAAAAAGTACTCACTAAACACACTCTCTCAACCCTAAAGATCCTTGATACAAAATTGTCAAAAAGAACCTTCGTCTACTTCAGGCCCAAAGAAACTCAATCTATGGATTAATTAGAAGATCCAACCGTAGAATCTCCAAGTTAACTTGACCCATTACTCATATGTCAAATTTGAACCGTTAATTTTTCTCCGATTTTGAGATTATAATGGTCAAAGTTGACTGACTTTTCTCCCTGCGGAAATCCCAAAAAACCATTTCGACTTTCTTGGATCTTACACATACACTTTGACATATTTCAATGACTAACCGTTTGTGAGATTGAATACTCAACACACACTTGGGTCTTTGAAACTGCAGGATTATGCAAGATTGGAGATGGACAAAATAATGTGTGAAGTAGAGACCAAGATTTGTAATACAAAATTGAAGAAAATGGTCGATGAGGAAGAAATACGAGTTGAGAAAGAAGTGGATGAGATAGAAGCGGAAGAGAAGCGTCTTGCGGATTTAGCTGCCGAAGAGGCTGCCAAGAAAGAAGAGGAAGATAAACAGTATGCTGAATATGCTGCACAGAAAGAGATTGAAGATGCTGAAAATGCTGCTGAAGAAGCTGCCGCTGCAGGAGAGGAAGCTGAAGCTTAGAATACACTCACTACCGTACCCGCATGGCCATTTTCGCATTGTAGTGCTGAAGAATTTACGAGTTTTGTGTTTTTGAATTCGGAGAATCTATTTTTCTCGCGATTTTCAGTTTTTTTTTTAGTACAAACATGTTGTTCCTATTTTTAGGCCGTTTCTGGATTTTTTTGATACGTCAAAATAGGACTTTAAGTTGTGCCAAAATGGCCATGCAAGTACGGCAGTGGAACGTGAGCCCCTTTCTACACAGCTGTGTGTGGAATTCGGCATCTCCATTCAAAGGTTTTGTGGTGTGTAGCGTGGAAGGGGCCATTTTTCTAGTAGTGAGTGTAATGAAAGGTGTATATGATAAGGTATGATATGGAAAATGATTAGTAAAGGTTTGACAATAACTTGGGATGCTCTTTGAGTTGCATGGTAGTGCAAAAGTGGGTTGTTTGAGGGGTAGGTTGAAAAGTTGTGACGTCATGTACCATGCAATGTATTCAATGGACATTTTTGTAATTATGTCATTATATATTTCTTGCCATGTAAATTGTGAGAGCAAAAACCACCACAGAGGTGGCATTTGATCAAAAGGAGATGAAAGGAATAAGATTTCAGAAAGAGAACAAGAAGAGAGAAGAGGAAACAAGAAGAAGATGAGGAACAAGGAAGAAGAAGGTGAGGAACAAGAAGAGAAAAAGAGGAATTCGAGAACAAAAGAAGAAGAGAAATTTCCTTAAAGTGATGCCTTTGGAGGGGCCTATAATTTTTTTGGTGTCATCTTTTCCTCTTACCTCATATTAGGGCATGCCATAGCTTTTTGGATAGCTAAGTCTATTGTGCATTCACCCCTGAAATCTCAAAAGTATAGGATAAATAACCTATTACTGATTGTTAAAAGAATGAGGCATATTTTTCTATTGTTGGCGAGGAAAGCCCTTACTACACCCCTAACTTTAGAGGGTTGTAATATAACTCTGAATTGGATGTTCTTGATACTCTCGGAAAACTCTACAAGAGATCTATATATCCTTAAAACTTTGTTCTCGTTGTACCAAAATCAAGGAACTGATAGGAAAAACAATTAGACATACTTACATGGATTAAGAACAAAACAACACCTACCAATGAAAATCAATACAAGGGGGATCAAGATGAACAAAGAAAGACAAAACAAGTGAGAATGAGGCCCATGGCCTTTCTTCTCCTAACATTTAACGTTGAAGCCCTCGTTAGGAAGATCAACATCAACAAAGAAGGATAAGGAAAATGAGGAGACCCATGGCCATCCTACTCTTAGTAACTATTGATTACAAGAAGAGATAGAGAGACACAAAGAGAGGTAGATTAATTGACGGCTTGAGGGCTTGTAAGAAGCTCTTTGAAACAATACAAGAGGTGGCGAAGAGCGACTCAACCTAAGTCTTGAACAAAATCAACAATAGAGCGTATCTAAGCTCTCACATAAATATACATTCATGTATTTTTCCAAGATATATCATTGAAATGAAGATTTTTGAAATTCGTACTCTCCTTCATTTACTTTCAAGTACTTATTTCAAAATTATAGCATTACAAATTAATAACAAAGTAATAAAAAGATGAAGGCCATATTTAGGATTTTAAAGATTTGTAAAATAACTTATAATTAGTAAGATTCCTTCATGAGCATTGAATACATTATGTGACTCCTTGATAAATCTTCAATTAGAAAGATCAACGTTCTTAAACCCAAGGTTGTATGAAGCTAGAGTTTTTGGTCTCCTTAGACCCCTACTCTCATCAACGTTTGTTTTTTTTTTTTTTTTTTTTTTCAAAACAAGAAGCTGAAACCTTTTGGTACAAAATCTATATATTTAATAACAAGACTCTTTTATTCTTTAATGATCCTTCAACGTTTTGAAACTTTTTATTGTGAGAGAGCACTTTTACGCACTTCTTTTGAGAGGGTGTCCACTCTCTCATGAAACAGATTTCAAAATCCTTCCAAAATACTCTCTTCCTTAATAATCCTTATATGTTCGCTTTAACCAAGTTGCCTAAAAAATTCAACCAAGTTGCCTAAAAATGTCGTAAGTTTTTATATATTCCAAATATGTGCACAAAAACATCTAGGTTAGAAACACTTAAGTCCATTGGATGTAAAACTTAATAAGGCTTTTGACAAATTCACCCTTAAATATATGTGCGGTAATTATCTTACAACTCTTTACTTTTTAAAAATTAAAAAAAAAAAAAAAAAAAAAAACACACACATCGTTATATCTTACCAATCGTACTTCCATATGCATAGTTGATATAATCAACCATCTCAATAAATTAATATGCTCCATATGATAAACAAGTGAATATAGAATGAATAGAAATTGTGAGTAGAGAAATACCTATGGAAGGTGCCAGGCTTTAAAGAGTGATAGTATAGTGGCTTATGATTGCTTTTGTGAGCAATTATGTAGTTTTGCAATTATAAATTGCGGCTTTCCTATAGCTAAAGAGCTTGGAAAATAGTGCAACCCTTGGAAATTCCCAAAGGTCAATAAAATGTCAATTTTCAAATGCTTTTGGTTTCAAACCACCTGTCATGAATGTACACTGACGTTGCAAATGAAATCACCTCAAAATCTTTTGGTCAGTTGACCAAATCTTCTGTACCTTACATTATTTTGTTCATGTCAAAGGTGTGTGTTGGAGACAGTTTATGACTAGTTCCGTTACACTTCTTAGTAGCTGACAACTATTTGATATTGTGCGTGAGGATTCAAGATCTTATCTCAAGCCAACCAACCAAGCTTTTGTACTATACATTTGTTTTGTGACTTTGATGTGGTGACAATGCTTCTTGAGTTATTCTTATGTTTCCAAGTAATTACTACAAGTTAGGTTACTATGAGCAGAGGCCGCCCAATTTGCCAATCGATAATAACTAAATTAATAATAATTGAACATATACAATTTGAACAAAGCCCCTATCATAGCTCAAAAGGTTTTGTGAGATCAATGTAAGTTGTTTTTCTTAATGGTAAACATCAAACAATTAATCTCAAGTATTTGTGGTCGAAAAAAACTAGCAAGATGAGTGTGAAAACCACATCATCTAAAAAGAATAAACTTATGGGTGGTTAGGGGTAATGGGTTCATTAAAAACAAACAAACTTACATGGAACTTGCAGGGATGCAACTTTATGTTTGTGCGCAAATCCACTCCATCAACCATGATAATGTAGGTAAGATATAACACTTTGCATGTGCAAACCTTTGAGCATATCTACCCATATATTGTCATGCAATAAAGTTGTGAAGGCATGAGTTATCTTGGTCTTTTGTGAATCAAAGGTTAAATAAACTCAACCAAAAATCCTTGCATGAGTAGTCATGTCTTTCCAAGCTTTGTCTTGTCTAATTTTTATACCCACATGAGTAGAGTGATGTGCCTTTTAATATTCCAAAAAAAACTTTCACATTTTTAAATAAGTGTCTTGGGCCTTCTTGAGTACATTTCTTCCTAGCCTCTCTTACCTTGTAAGAGTCTTTTTAATCCATCACCTTGTGTCAATTTGCAATTGCTTTGGAAATTTAAGGCTTCACCTTTGACAATCCCACGTGCATGAGAAAAAAGTTTGGCAACCCAAGGGCAATGTAGATGTTTAAAGAGATGAGTTATGTTTGTGGGCATATCATCAAGGGTAGGTTAGGTCAAACAGACACTATATTCACGCCACGTGTAGGAAGTTGGTGTTCTATAAAGAAATAAACCTATTGGCGGACCGTAATTCTTGTAGGAATATCTTATTCAGGTCCATGCCATCTCTTTGTCTCCATTTGAAGAGTTAAAAAACTAAAAATGATTTCCAAAATCTCGTTGAGATGCATTCAAGAACATAGTTATTTTTTACATAAAGTTCATAACGAAGTGCAATATAATTTTGAAGCTCTTATAATATGCAGAACCTTTTGGATCATGTTTCAAATGTCCAAGCATTCCTACCTTTTGCTTATTACAAGCCAACGTGCAGTAACAAATTTTTCTATCTACAACACAATTTGGACTTAAAACATAACAACTTCATTTGAGAACATATCTATATACATGTTCCACATTATTTATTGTGATTTGGAAATGGTTAAAAGATTTGGAATCTATTAATATTGTCTAGATTTTAACGTGCCTCATTGGTGAGGGATTAAAGAGGCACACATCTATTTTATTTTTACGTTATGAAGCTTGAAACATTTGGCATGACATATTTTGCCATATCTCTCTAACAAAACCATTTTTGCTTCAAAAATTTTCAAACCATAGAAAGTTACACAGTCTCAAAAGAAAGTCAAGATGGATATAAAATTTCTCAAGATTCAAAATGTGACCAAAATAATAGTATAATAGATACCTCAAAACTATTTATTATTAAACATGTCTTTTAGTTTTTGTTTTTTTAAATCTATAAGATTTTTTCATAAGCCTATTGTTTTTTTTCATTTTCATTTGAAATTTCAGCATTTATTATTTAAAGCATGTAGTTTATTTTGTTTTGTTTTGATTTGCGAGTGCGACACGATCTTGGGATTTGTTGGTTGGATTGGGGCGCATGAGGTGTCGTTGGAAGGAGATTCTTTTTGTTGAATTGTAGAAAATGATTGAATCTCGAAACGAATTGAGCGGATTCCAACATATTGAATTTTTAAGGTAATTATGGTCCCCAAATTACCAAAAATTACAAAAGTAACCTAATTTTAGATCTAGCAGAAAAGGAAGAGAACCCAACGACGTAAGTTTGGAGCTACATAATCTATTATTGAAAACATTTAGTTTGTTTTGTTACAGTACGATTGTAGGGACCGCAGGTGAAATTAGGCCGCACAAGGTGTCGTTGGTAGTAGGGTTTTCGTAAAGTTGTGGAAAACAATTAGATTCCAAAACGGGTCGACGAGTTCCAAGATATTGAAATTTGAGGTATTTGTTGCCCAAATCACCAAAAATTATAAAGCTAACCGAATTATAGATCTAGGAAAAAAAAAAAAGGACCCAACCATACAATAATCACATTGTTTAGAGCTACATAATCAATACTTAAGATAAAATATTAGTGGCAACGCCGCTGGCCATATTAGTTTATTATTTAAGGCAAGTAGTTTGTTTTGTTTTGGACGTGATATTATGATTGTTTGTTAGATAGGGCTGCATAAGGTGTAGTTAAAAGCGGAATTTTTTGTGGAATTGTTGAAAGCAATTAGATTGCAAAATGGGTCGACGGAACTCGAGATATTGAATTTCCAAGTTATTATGACCTCCAAATTACCAGAAACTACAAAAAGGACCTAATTGTAGGTCTTGCAGACGAATAAGAGGGGCATGGTCAAAGTATTTATGTATGCATGGCAACTCAGCAAGCATATAGTAGTACCTCAAATCGAAACACTATATTTTTTGAGATTTGAAATGAATTAGGTAAATAAGAAGTATACGGAAACACTATAGAATTTTGAGATTTAAATTGACTTAGGTTTAAATGCCCAACAAATCACTTATCTTCCCTTCTACTATCACAAGAAAATTCTAACAAAAGAAATAATAATTTTGAAAATATGATCTTGCTAAATTTTTTTGGTATACATGCACAAGTTAGGTACTATATCAAATTGTTACTATTCTCAAAATTATTCAAATCTACAGTTAATAAATTCATATTGGAATGAAAGAGGGCAAGTTTGACTTTGAAGCATGTGATTTGAGCTAGTTAACTCAAGGAATTTACATTCTTATTATAAGATAGTGAGAAAGACATATGTAACTGAGTGTCCATTGTGACTTACAAAGCTAGAGGTAAATGCATTTGAAGAAAAATATGAATTAAACAATCGTCTTATAAGATACATGAAATATGAAAATGAAAATGATAGGAATGAGTGCAGATTGCCTAGAATTGTAAACTACCAAGTTACTACTTTTTGTTAATTTGTTATTAATGGTAATTATGTGTAATAGTCACTTAACTTATTTACTCGCAACATGACATTACAATCTTAGCAAGATCTTATATCAATAATAAGGGGTTCTATCAATTACTCAATTTACATATAAGGATCAATCACGTATCCAAATCACATTTTCAATTGTCATTTTCAAAGAATCTTTGTAATTTCAAAGTCTCATCAATTCATACCCAAATGCGTACCTATTCACATGCTTCTTTTACATGTTATCCTCTCATGACTTTGGCCATAATAACCTTTATCATTTGACATATCCACTTACACTTACGGTTGTCTGTTTTGTATTATTTTATCCACTTACATTTACGGCTGTCAGTTTTCTATTATTATATCCACTTACATCTACGGTTGTCAGTTTTGTATTATTACATGCACGGTCTTTGCAATAACGACCCCTTTCAACTGACATATCTACTTACATTCATGGCGGTCATTTTTAAAGAATCTTTGTTACGAGAACACTCGCAGCCACAACCTCTCATCAACCATATGCGTGAATTGTTGACCTATCTAGTTGCATTCTGGGCATGGTTTTCTTATCGAAATTGTTACATGGTCTCCATCAACTTTATCATATCCAATTACATTTACAACTTTCTGTCAGGTAGAATCTTTGGGCATGGTTTTCTTGTCGAAATTGTTACACGGTCTCTATCAACTTTATCACATCAAGTTATATTTACAACTGTCTGTCAGGTAGCATCTTTGAGCATGGTCTTCTTGTCAGAATTGTTGCACGGTCTCCGTCATCTTTATGATATCCAATTACATTTACAACTGTCTGTCAGATAGCATCTTTGGGCATGGTCTTCTTGTTGGAATTGCCACACGGTCTCCATCATCTTTATCTCTTTATACACTTAATTACATTTACAATTGTCTGTCAGGTAGCATCTTTGGGCATGGTCTTTTTTTCATAATTGTTAGACGGTCTCCATTAATTTTATTATATCCAATTACATTTACAACTGTCTCCCAGGTAGCATCTTTGGGCATGGTCTTTTTGTCAGAATTGTTGCACGGTCTCCATCAACTTTACCATATCCAATTACATCACTAATTATCTGTCAGGGAGCATATTTGGGCATGGTCTTCTTGTCAGAATTTTGACATGGTCTCCATCAACTTCAACATATCCGACTACATTTATACCGTCTTTTAGGTAGCATCTTTGTAACAATCGCATGCTACCAAATATTGTACAAGGAATTTTGGCCTATCCACTTAAATATGCACCCTTTCCATGTTAATATGTTGGAAATTAATAGCTACAAAATATACTTTACCCAAAAAATTCATAACTTTGACTCTCTAATGTTCCTCCTCTTAATGCGCTGCTCGAAATAATTAAGCATTGTAATTTGAATCCTGCCCAGTCCCGCCAAAAAAACATCGCGGGCGGGTCCTCCCTTATTTCAAACCGCAAGTTCCCGCGAACATGTCTCAAAAGGGCGGACTTCCAGAATCAAATACCACCGTCCGATGACCCTCCCATGGAACTGACGATCGAGATGCCTCGATAGTCGATCCGCGTGATCGCTTCTCATTAGTCGGTTTACAGGAGGCTAGTATATAAGCATTCCCTTCGTCTTTCCCACCCCCACTCTAGTACTATCGCTCGCACTTGCTGGTGTTGTCTGCACTCCGATTTCCCGCACACTTTTGCACTTCGCTTGTTGCATTTTTCTTTCGTTCATCATGTCGGGAAGAGGAAAGAGTTCCGGAAAGAAGACCGTGTCGCGGTCGAGCAAGGCGGGCCTTCAGTTCCCCGTTGGAAGAATCGCCCGTTTTCTGAAGGCAGGAAAGTACGCCACCAGGGTTGGCGCTGGTGCTCCGGTTTACCTCGCGGCGGTGCTTGAGTATCTGGCTGCTGAGGTATGTTTCTTTGCATCGTTCAGGGTTTGCATGCAGGAGTTAGGGTTTGGTATATGAGTACTTTCGTGTATCGGTAATAAGAGATTTAATTTATGAGTTTTTTGATGTTCTTGCAGGTGCTTGAGTTGGCTGGAAACGCCTCTCGGGATAACAAGAAGACGAGGATTGTGCCTCGCCATATCCAGCTTGCCGTTAGAAACGATGAGGAGTTGAGCAGGCTGCTTGGACAAGTCACTATTGCGAACGGAGGAGTATTGCCGAATATTCATACCGTCCTGCTGCCGAAGAAGACCGGCGTGACTGCAGGGAAGCCTGGAAAGGCGGGGTCCCCGGAGTAAATCTGAAGGTCTCATTTCACTTATTTTCACAAAAATGGTGTTTAAGAACACCACCATTCGAGAGAATTCTTATCAATCTTCTCCGTGAGGGTTCGTGTAGTGGTGTCTTCAATTGTCGCTTGTGTAGTCGTGTACAGAGGTGACATGGTCGAGGGTTATTTTTTCCTGTGTGTAAACCGCTCTTGCTTACGAGTCTCATGCTGTGTTACGCATAACGTGAGCGGTGAGAAATCCAAGGCATCGTGTCTTTACTTTCCTGTTTGGAAAGTTTTCAGACTGAAGTCAGTCGTTTCCATTTTTTGGAAAATTTGTAGTTACCTTCTATTTTGTATATAGAAGCCTTGACAGGGCTGAAGGTGTTTACGAACAGAATAGTCATGAAAGACCTCACTTCTCCTTTTTCCGTGCCATCGATTGTAGAGTTTCTGGTTACCGTTCTCTAAGTTTCTTACCTGACCTACCCTTCACAAATAATTCTTAAGAGCTCCTTCCACGTCACGTTGTTCACTTGTCTGGGATATATACTTCCAGTAAGAAATTTCGAAGTTGACGTTGTTTGCCTTCACTTGGTTATTTGCCTCTTCCTCATTTAGTTTGGAGGCCACCGCTTTTAGAAAATTGTGAAGGATGTATGCTGCTGCAAGCTTGCAACTGGACGACGTTCTTTTTTGCAACGATCGTCCATTTAAGTGCTTTCCTAGCACGATTTTAAGTGTCTGTCGAGGTTGAGGTACATGAGCCTGTCTGTAAGCTCGAGGTTGTTGAAGATACATGCAGCGGTTCAACTGGGCGAGGTTCTCTTCTGTAACAGATGCTCACTTCGCTTGCTGATCAATCAAGGTCGGCTTCTGAATGATGTTCGAATGTGTTGCAATGTGCAATGTCCTAAAAAGGTCTCTTTCAACAGGAATTACAGACAGTAACAATCTGCAAGAAGCAAAACTTACAGTAATCATTCCTCCCAGTGAGAGCAGCACCAAGTTGTTGATAATCAAATTAACTATTCCAATGCACTTTGTGGATTACAATTGATAATCAATTGAACTATTCTGATGCACTTGGTGTCCAATGCACTTCGTGAACTGCAGTTTCGATGATATTTGGAAATGTGTTCTGATGCACTTTGTGTCCAATGCACTTCGTGGATTGCAGTGTCGATGAACTTTGGAAATGTGGTAGACATTTGAAGTTGAGAGTATTAAGTAAGCATGTGATTTTATTGCTCTGAACGTAACACTGTACTGCACGATTTCTCTGATTGACTGATTTGAATTTTAGAGTATGTTAAGGATTCATATGATTTCATTGCTCTGAACGTAACATTTGAGGGGGCACTGGACTGCACGATTTTTCTGATTGAATGACACTTGGCAATGGTATGTTTCAGTTTCCTGATGCGACTCCTTTGAATTGTTCCTAAGCGATTTTTCTGATTGACTGGCACTTCGCAATGGTAAGATTCGGTTCCCGGGTGCGTCTCTTTTAAATTTGTTCCTAAATGTAAATCATGAATTTAAACGATTGTGACCAGACATTGGATGCCTGTTGGTATACTAAATTGAAATTTTCATGATTCTCTACAACTTTTTATGAAAGTCCGGTAAGCTGAAATCGCTACACCAGATACTCTTACTTACCGTAACTGGTCCTTGTAAATCCCTGTTCGGGTTAAGTGTTTCAACCCTGCAAGTGTCAACTTTGCTATGCCAGAAAAATATGAGCAATACTACTGTTTGCAAACAAGCTTTTCCATCTAATTCGGAAAAGAATATGGGTACATATTACTCTATTGTTGCATCATTCAATTCAATAAAAATACATCTTTTCTCAATCCCAAATTCAAGAAATGCAAAATTTGTCAAACCTCTCCTGCAAAAGGTTTCAAACCCTATTGTACACAGTGATAAGGATGCTAGATTTCAAGACTTTGTTTAAGTGCACAATGGAAGAGTCTCTTCGCAGAATATGTGCAATGACAGCGATAACATAACATTGTCTAATGAAAATACAGTACAAACATGAGAACTTGCAATCAGTTTGTAAATGACCTGATATACCCTTAGTATCGAGGGTTTAGGGTTTAAGGGCCGACCCAAGTGGAAGTCAGAACTGCACCAATTTCTCGATACGAAATGGTAGGGAGTTTCATAGCTGCTACGCCTATCTGGTACTCTTATCGTACAGTGGTGTACAGAAATAACTCGAACTGTCTTTGAAGGCAGTTTTTGAAGAAAAAAAGTCTAAAATGTGCCTGTGTACTAAAAAGTGATTTCAAATGCAATCTGCAAAAGGCGCTGGAATCACATTGGAGTGTTTTAGAGTATGATTGCAAAAATTGCAAATTTGAAATGAGCTTGCAAGTTTGTTATTTAGATATTATAGCTCATTCTTGATGCACGATTTCTATCACTTCCACTTCATGCTCCAATCTGGAGTGAGTTTAAGTAGTCTAGATATTTGAAGAATTTCTATCAAAGCTTGTAAGAGCCCTCTCGGACACCTTTTGCAATGCCGCACTAGAAAGTGAAGGGTGGTGCATGACAAATTGAGTGATATCTCTCATGCACTAATGACTAAGCTCAACCACGTTGTCATTTCTTGCTGATTTTCAAGGACGACTTATCAATCTACTATGAATGCTATACAATATTTAAAAAAATTTTGCTCTACATCACAACACAAGAGAAAGAGATACATATCATGCACTACAAACAAGCTATAGTATGTAGAGAACAAACTTGCAAGAATGAACATTCAAAATTGAAGCAAAGAATGGAAACACTTGTTTGTGGATAGTGTGTATAGTATGTCATTGTTTGTATTCCTTTTGTTTGATGAATGTGTACAATTGTATTGAAGATGTAGTAGTCTTTGTTGTGGTTGCGACGCACTTTACAATTTTGAAATCAGATCACAGGCGATGTTCAAAGTTGATAGCAAAACTGTCCCTCAGTGCTGAATAATTCATCTGGAGGGTACTGTACAAACATCCGAGCTCCGAATCGAAGTATGAGCGATCATCGAAGATCCTGTGGAGGAGACGGCAATTACGAAGTAATCTGTAATTGTGTGTGAGGGTGGGGGAAACAGTAGCAGCCTATTGTTCGCCTCTGACAAGGAGCTGGATGCCGAGCCCCGCGCTATTGACTTTCACAAGGGGATCTTCGACGGAGTGGCAATCGGAGATATACTCCACCTCGTCGGCCATCTGGCGACCGTTCACGTTTGCATCGTGCGGGCAAAGATATCGCGTGGAGGCCGGGATCTGATAGCAAGGCTCCCGGGACAGAGCGCGCACACAAGCCGTGGCGGTATTTTTCCGGAGATCGATGTACCACGGCGTCAAACTGCCATAGCCTTGCGCCAAAGCGCCGAACGTCGACAACGGAGTCAGAATCAAGTGATCGGTTAGACTTAAGCTCAGAATCTCGACCAACGCTTGCCGGTCCACTTCGACTCCGAAGTACTGATCCCCCTCGTGGGTCAGTTGCAAAACTGCCACGGCCTCAATCATCGGGCTTCGGACAAAGTCTTTCGTCAACCGGTCGAACAAGCCCTGATATAGGGAGGTTACCAACACCGCCGTGACATTCATCGGCTGCGCAATCGGGACTTGTGGGGTGCGATCAGTGTCCGGATTCGGCAGAAAGTGATTCTCCACCAGGCATCGTTTGACGTGATCCTCGTTTTTTTTATGGATGGAATCGAAATCCGGTCGGCCATGGAAGTAGCGGAGCTGGACCCCAACTCGCCGTTGGGCGTGCCGAAAATGCGCATCGTGGACTTGCCGGACGCGTCCCCAGACGTTATCGCATGGTAACATGAGCGTGCGCAGTAAGTGCGTGAGGACGTTCCGATCCGGGAAGAGCGATTCCAGTACCGGCCGGAAGCTTGGGACCGCGAAGAGCTTCGGGACGTAGTACAAGTTGTTGCGGAAGGTGATCCAGTCTACTTGCGTGAACTGTGCTTGTTCTGTGTCGCAGAAGAATCGTGGTTGTGGCTGGAAATCCCACTCCTCTGTTGTGGCGCTTGCGTACGTTGGAGGTATGAGAGTTTTGTTCCTGCTGTCTACTCTGTTGTACATCTCCTCCATTGGTATCCACAAATCCTGTCGTTTCTTCCCTTCCGACCATACCTGCAGCACCCGTCCGTATCCAGATCAGAATCCGATTCTTTGACAAGTCAAGCCCCATCTCAACTCACATGACCTTCTTGGTTCTTGATGACTGTACGTCACTGAGGCGTTCGGAATGCCTGTAGTTGCTTGAATGATGCTGTTAACCAACCCGCATATATATATCTACATCTACTGTAAGTCTTTCTATCTCTATCTCAAAGTGTCTGACAAGGCCTCGTAGGCCTCGTAACACGGGTTGGGTCTACTGAGGACCTCAGTTTTGTTATGGCACATCATGGGCATTCTATGTATTACAAAATTGTACACTTGAAAAGAAGGAAAGATGTTGGAATTTTGAGTACAAAGTGATTGGGAGAAGGGAAAATACCCTACAATACGTAACATATATCAAGGTAGAGTAGCTAAATGATTGAGATTTGATAAAGGGAGAGCCCAATCACTTGCAATTTACAAGATGAGGCAAGAAGGGAAAAGGGAGAATTTTCAAGATGAAAATGATCACAAGGGAAACTATTATAGAATATGTAGCTTACAACAAGGTGGAGTAGCTAAAGGATTGAAAGGAAAAGCACAACCAATTGCAATTTACAAGATTTGGCAAGAGAAAAGAAAGAAAATTGTGGATTTGAAAGATAAAAGTGACTAAGGGAAGGGAAACTACTCTAGAATATGACAAGACTAAGTAACTCAAACCTTAAGAATTGACTCAGGAAGAATGCAACAAAGTGGGATATGGAACAACGCGCGGAATTGAGGGTAGGAAATTTAGGGCGGGGTGGGCTAGTACTTACCGAGTCAGGGTCGATCTCCCATGAAGAACCTTCAAAAGGCTCACAAAACACGCCAGGGACAGCAGTAGCACTCGGCACGAGCAAGACGCGCTGCGTCACGACAGCATACACCATCGCCGACACAACACTCAGAACCTTGTTCCCCAACCCCGCCCCAGGCTCCACACCAGCCACAACGAACTGACACCCATCGATCCGTTTCCGCTTCAAGAAGAACTCCGTCACATTCCCCATTCGCAAAACACACGTCCGGTGAAGCTCCTCGTAGGCGCCATACGCCTCTTTCCATTGCGGATTGTCCGACACATCCCTCGTGATCTTCCGCAGGGAGTATAGCCCCCGAATCTCCGCCCTGCTCCGACACGGGTGGCCCGCGTGCCACGCGAGCTTCTTGCCAGAAAGCGCACTGATGTTCGCTGCAGCGCTCGCTCGCAGGGTGCGAGCTTTGAGCGCGGCTACGAGTTTCGGGACCGTGGTGGGAATCGTGGGGGTGGCGGGCAGTGGGTGCTCGAGGTGCACGACCGCGGGCGCGGCGTGGTCGTAACGTATGGGGGGCTCTTCGAATTCTGACCGGATGGGAGTTTCGTGCCGCGGTGGGGACACGAGGCGTACTGCCACTGTGAAGAGCGCCAGCGTCATGAGGAAGATGAGCACCTTGGAGAGGAGACTCTTTTGCCCATTCCCTCCTCTCGATCGCGGGCTGGCAGTAATCCCATGCTTCCGCATCTTGCTAGCCAGCGTACTAGCTACTCTGTCTCATCTCTCTGATTCCTTTCCCTGTCAGAAATGCATGGACAAAATCTGTCAGTCGGCCATACACAAGTAGACAATCTAGCCAGCAGTTGACAAACCTGTCTCGTGACGCGACGACACGAATATGACAAGAGAGAGATGACGGACTGGCATGCATTATTGACGGTCAACAGACTGGCTGGTCACTTTGGGTAGACAATATTAGAAAAGCTTTCACGTTGTTTGCTACTCGGCCTCCTTTGCGTGGGTGACCGCTCAATTTCAACAGGGTCCATGGACTAGTCCCTTCAATTCTTTCAACAATTAGGTGACTACCACCAAGAAAAAAGACAGGCTCTCGCTCTAACTGTTCATATTGCCGGCGCCGAAACAGAGATAGATCCGCTAAATCAGCAATCATGCAAACTAGAGCTCTACGAAATCTACACGACTCATGAACGATCAAAATTCGAAGGAAAAAGAATCGTCACCTTGAATCAGTCGCAATTCGCACCACTCGATCTCAAAACACTCCGAACTCAAAAACCCACCAAAAAAAGCAAGACTGAGAATAGCCCGGGTCCAGATTCAGATCAGGCGAGAAACTCGTCGATGCGCACCAGGGAGTACTAACCTACCACCGCTCAAACTCTCTGAAAGTCCAGAGCTCTCTTCACTGAACTAGCTGCAAAGGCAAAAATCAGTAAACAAACATGCGATTCAACGCTAGAAATATTCAAAGTCGGGGGAGCCACAGGATTCAACAACCGCTCCAACGCTCTAAAAGTTCAGGCTTTCCTCCTGCTATACTAGCTGCGAAGTTAAAGATCTGCCGACAAACTGGTCGATTGAACGCTAGACAAACCAGAATGTCACGGGATTCATAAGAGAGGGTGCGAATGCAGACCGCATAGCTGGCGAGATCGGAGGATGGCGATTATTTGTGAGAGTCAGGGGGGGTGTGGGGGTGGTGGTCCTCGAGGTTGCCGTCCGTTCTAGAGTTGTGGTGGTACCGTGGTGGTGGTCAAAGAAAGAAGCGCCGGGGCAAGGCGTTGAGTGGTAGATTCGACGCGTCCGTTGACGCCTGTGGAGACTCGGAAAGGGAACGGAAGGGAGGCAGTGTAGGGAGGGTCCGGCGATTACAACAAGAGTTCGTCACGAGATGTAGGATTACCGGAAGATCCACCACCTGGCTCCCCACGCCTTTCGCTTTTTTACCCAAGAATCTTCGTCTTCTTCGTTTGTTACTACCACCACGAGGACTACGACGACCACGACCGCAAGAAGACGATGCACTCCGCGTCACGACGACGAACTGCTCGCCGGCGCTCACGCCTTTCGGTAACTTCTATTCCTTTCCTGCCAAAACTGGGAGTACTTTTGATTAGAAGGAATAACCTTTTTGCAACTAGACCTCTACCCTAATAAAAACCCAATCAAAAAATCATGAGAAAATTTTCTTTGTGCAAATAATGGCCTTGCAACTATGAAATTTGCCCCAATCATTGTGAAGGAATAAAAATATCCAAAACTAAGCTCCTTGCATAAAAATCTATTCCATAACTTCCTCACATCTTGATATGAAGTAAGGTTCCTACGACAAAGACTAAATTCAAATTGGAATTTAACCCAAGAAACAAATTGAAAATCCGTCGGTGGATGAATGAGGAACTTCTCCTCAAAAACCATGCGTTTATTTCAATTTTTTAAGAACCGAGATCATAGCAAATCCAATACCTAAACTAATCAAAACAAAAGAATCTTCCAACTACAAAGTTGTTAGATTTCATCTTGAGATCATACTTATGCAAAAATCATGAGTGACCATCTTAATTGGATATCATATAATTGGCTTGCAATAGTAAAACATGCCTCATATTTAAAAATCCTTGAACAAAAGTTGTCTTTACCAAAATACATGCCAATGATCCATAATTCATTGTATAGGTGTGAAATTTTAACCATACAAACTAGACTCAATTTGGGACCGAATCCACTCAAGTTCATCCAAAATGGATGGTGAACGAAGAAGTTATGGCTCTCTAAAGCTGTTGCTTGTCATTTAAAATGTCGGTTTCCAACATTCGGTATGTTTCACTCCTAAATGGTTTGACTCATTAGTATCAAAAGGAATACATTTCCAAAACACATGTCATAAATAAAAACAAATGTAAGTTTCTCAAATACATCATACATTAACATCATGTGGATGAGGTTTTGAGTCATGAATCCTCATAGATTGTGAGATGTAACGTATTAGTACTTTAAAAACATCACAAAATCTCAATCTTTTCCATTTGAGGTGAAAATGCTACTGAGAGACTAACTGCAATGAAAGAATTATCAACTATAAATATGTGCACCTTTTTCTCAATAACACCACTCTTTTTAAAAATTCATCAAAAGACTTTTTGGCTCAAATTATAGCCTTGCAATGGTAAAAAGTGCCTCAAATTTTACAAAGGGAGAAAAGTCCAAATCTTGACCCCTTGAACCTTAGATAAATGTGAGGTTTATACAACTATAACTAGACTCATGTTGGAGTCCAACCCAACAAAAGAAATTGAAATCCAACTGTGGATGAAGGAAAAACAACTTTGCAAACACCATGTATTTGTTCAGATAAAATTCAGCATAGAAACATTATTGCAAATCTAGTACCGAAATTATTCAATTCAACTAAAAAAATCTTCCAACTAAAAAGGTTTTGGATTTCATCTTGAGATCGTACTTATGCAAAAAAATCCATGAAAAAACTAAATTGGATTTTGCATAATTAGCGTGCAGTTAAAACAATTATGCTGAAAACCCAAAAACAAGAGTATACACCAATTTTGATACAAATGTTTGTACAGTACCCACCAACAAGTTTACGTTCAGTGCAAGAAGAGATAACATACCTTCAACTTTCAAATGATCACCATGTTTGCGAAATCTATCCAAATTGCAAATTATGAAGTATAAAACAAAGGTAGTGTTTTTTTCTTTACCAATACATGAAAAACCTCCAAAAAATGTATAAATTCTTTTTATAACTTTGGTATCTTTTGACTTACTTTTCAGTATCTACCTTCGACTATTATAAAGACCATTACATGGTGAGGTTTGTTAAGGAAGAGAGTAACAATATCTCTTTAGAAATCTCTCTTGATGCCCTTTACATATGTGTGGCTCACACTTACAAATATTGAGTCGGGTTGGTGCAAGAAACCTTCATGTTGTCTCTTATTGAAAAAGCAACATACACATTTTGAAGTGCAATAATTGCTCATAAACTTTTCTTACACATGGGGCTTGGATTAGCAGAGAAGAGATAGCTTCAATAACATTTGCTACATTTTGAGCACTTTGGTGGTAGTTTCATGGAATTTGGTTATTCTAGGTGCTAGATATGATCATTTGAAGTTGCCCTTGTTTATCGCGGCATTTACTAAGAGTACAAAAGTCCAATGTTGAGCTTCTTGGGGGCTACAATTCAAGTTCTTTCTAAAAAGCTATTGCATATATAGAAAATGTATCAAAGTAGCTTCCATAAAAGATTGTTGAAGTTTTCCATTGTCTCATGCCTCAGCAAAAGTAGCTCGAGATAAGAGCTAAGGGTAAATAGTGAATAATATATTAAAAAGTCATATATTAAAATAGAAATTATAATTTTTATTGAAATTTCTTCAGATGATGGTATAAAATACTACATGATCTCTCCGATACAATTTGTAGTTGGCAATTTGGATTATTTTTGTGAACATGGCAATTGTTCAAAGATTACAACATGGTCTCTTGTTTCAATCCTGAACGTAAACTTGTTGGTGGGTACTGTACATGCCCTTTGTGTTTCCAAATTGGATTTGAAATTTTCCATGAGTTAAGTGTGAACGACTTTACAATATCCAAGAAATGATCCTTATTGCATGAAATTACACTTCATACTTAATACCCCTTCAAAAGCTTACCATGAAAAATCTCATTACAGCTCTTGAGATTCAACATTTCATTGTTGTGTTCACCAAGGGTAGTTCATATCAAAAGTGGGAGGATAAGGTTAGTAGACTTGAGATTATTAAGTGGGTATGTCAAGTGTATCATCCTATTACTTCAGAATATCCTTCCACAACCCCTCCCTGAACACATATCATTCAGTACTATAACTTCAGAATATCCTTGCACAACCCACCCTGAACACGTATCATTCAGTACTAGTGCTTCAGAATATCCTTGCACGACCCTCCCTGAACACATATCATTCAGTAGGATCTGAACACATATCATTCAGTAGGATCTAGTGTGTGAACAACCCACTTGAATGCAATTTACAATGACCAAGTCGAGCAAGCTACAGTGACGGGCTGACGGCTATAACCTGGCAATAACTAAAGTCAATTGCACTCATTGTAGTGTAAAAGAAATTGCAAACTGTAAATCCTAACAAGGGCTCCTTACCAATGAATGCCTCTACAAAAAATAAGTACAGATACCACATTTTGGCAACTTTTGAAAGTTCAACAACCCGTCCTTGAAGAGTTAACAAATAGGACATGAAACGGCCAAGAAGTACAATGCCGCAGCTCACTGATACCTTCTCAGAAGCTACTGCTTCATAGCACCGTGTACCCGTTGAGTATCTTTAGTACCCTGTGGATAGATATCAACTACAGCGCCTTTGACTAGCAGGAATGTCAAGTTACTATGCATGTTCAGTAAGAGGGTAATGTATGCTAAAAGACACGCACGTTGCAAATGATGTATTTCCTCAATTTAAGACTCAACAATGGAGCAATAAAACCTACTTGTACACACTATCGTCTATTCCTGCCTCCATCGCCTCTTTGGGCAGGTGCAGCAACAGCAGCTCCTCCTTGACCAGGTGGTACATCTTCAGGCAAGTTGGCAAGTTGAGTGAAGGCGTTGATTGCAAGAAATGCAAAGGGGACAATGTACATCCACTGCAGATCAAAGTCAAAACACATCATCAACTTTCAAGTATCAAACAATAGTATGGTGTACAAGCAACCGTAGAGGAAGTAACAAGTAAACTTACATATTTCTGCCAAAAAGTCTTCTCCTGGACCACCTTAACACCCTCCTCACCCTCGACCAGTTTCTCACCAGCTCGCAGCGGGATGGAGTCTTCGAACCTGGATAAAAGCCTGCAAACCACGAAGTTTTTCTCCATTACTACCAGAATGCTCAACAAAGTTGGCAAGTGGAATTGCATAATTCATTCAAGGGAAACATCGTGTACCTCGGGGCTTGCTCGTTGGCCTTTGTAACAATCAACGAATCAAATGTCCACTCTGCTGGCTGTCAGGCCCACAAACATGTTAGACCTCTATTCGAAAATCACATCATTTGATGTATGGGGTCGCCAGATATTCACTTACTTTGACTTGAGGACGAGGGTAAGTGCAGTCGCCAATTGGAGAGTAGCCAACGCCAATCAGATTGCCTTGATCCTGTAAAGAAACACTCCGTATATTAATCATGCATAATCCCACACTTCTCATACAGAGGATTGTACAAAGAGGAACAACCGTTCCTCGAAGATGCAGAAGACCGACGAACGAACAAACTTACCATGAATAGGTCAAAACGCTCCTTCAAATTGGCAGCAGCTAAACACCGCTGCAATGATACAAGAATACTAAAATAAGTAAGAAACCCCAGCCAGTGCAGCACAAGAGTTCTCAGTCCAACACATGCAATGAAGGTGTTATCGTTAAACAGAAAAAGAGAGTCCATTGAAAACTTGGACTAATGAGGTTGTTGTTCACTTACTGCCTTAACTGACGCCAAGACATGCTTCTTCCCGGGCTGAATCAAGTTCGCAGGCATACGAACAGTATAGAATCCATCGTTTTTCACCAACTCCTGAGCATATTACACGACTGTTAACAACTGCCCGTTACAGTCAATGCTTGAAATGAAAGTGACTAATGACTCCCTCTGCTCTCACCTCTAATATAATAAGAAAGCACCCACCTCAAATGCCTGCTTATCTGCTTTAGTAAAAGGATTTCTCGAAAGCCGCAACTTGGAAATGCTCTGCAAAGAACAACAATCACACGGTCATTAAACATCCGAAACGAAATCAATTAACAATACCATGTCCACGATGGTCATTCACAAGTTGACTATAAGCACAGCCCCGAGTGTCGGTAATCCAGTCTCCATTACATAAATCGATTAAGCAAGCCCTGTTGAAAATTAATCTGCTGTGTACCCTGAAGCAAGTGACGACCTTCGATTATTCCTAAGTTATCGGTCTGATAGTAGTAACCTCTAAAGCACAAGTCTTTGCTATCATCGGTGCATTTTGTTTATAACAATCGAAACGAAGTGTGTATGTCAAAAGAAGTGGCTGCTATTTCGAGCTTCGTTGTATAAATGATAGCATCCCACACAGGGATACGACTATGGTTTGACCTGAAAAAATTAGGCTCTAGTCGTAAGTGATAAAAGTAAAGCGAGTCGAAACCTCTGTTTAAGCAACCCTGAATATGACAACCTCTGTTTCGCTTAAGGCTTTGTACTCTGCTTAGACACACAATGTAACTATACTCAACCTGCTTCTTTCCTCGGCAGGTGAAAGCAACTCACTGGCACATCACGAAACCCTAAACCTCAATATGCCTATCAATTAGAGCTCCCATTCATGGAAGGAGGAAATGAGCATTGCACCTGGCGTTCTTGGGTGGAATCATGGCCAGAAACACGCAAAATGCCGGTAAAGACGCCAATCTGTTCAAATTTGCCGTCAGTGCCATACCGATGCTCGAGCGCGAACGAAATCTTCTTAGCATCGGAAGCAGCAGAAGAAGCTCGCGGTGACCTCTTCCCAGGCTTGACGACGCTCTCGATTAGCTCGGGCTCAACCTTCTCCGGTGCCACTTTAGGCTTGACGATCGGGGCCGCCTCGCCGACGAAACCCCATTCCTCGGCATCTTCCGGCAGCTCGTCCGATTGGAAAGAGCGCACAGCGATGATCGAGGTCAGTAGCAGCAGTGCAAGGAGCGAGAGGCGCTTCATCGCGAGGTCTTTGATTTTAGCTATGGCGGTCCTGTACACCAGATCCGCTGCAAAGTTCTAAAAGAGTTCCAGGAACACGATGCTAGTCTTGAAGCCTCCGAATGAAGAGGAAAAGAGCTTGATGTTTAGGGCTTTCCAACTAGGACAAAAGGGGTTTTCCTTAATTTTGATGTTATATGCAAACATGAGTAGAAGATCTCAAGGCATAAAATTGTCTCTTATAATTGTGTCGTAAGGAATTGAGCTTGCAACCTTGGCAACGATAGTAGTTACATATCATAATAATAAAATTCATTTCCTAATATTGCCCTCTTGGGAGATAGAAGTATCTATAACATAGCATTTGATGGGCAGAGGTTTATGTTAACTAACAGGGAGGCACTATGGAATTTGTGTAAAACCCCCAAGTTCATTTGTGATGATTTTGAATTTTAAAATGGAGCATGCGGCTCTAAATTACTCTAGGTGCATACTCCTTGACAATTCAAAACCAATACATTAAAACCTAGAGAGTTCCTTTACCCCTCCCTCATCCTCCTTGGTAACTCCTACAAATGCTTACTCCCATTTGATAGTCTTTGCTTTATTATTTGGGGGCTTCAAGAATTTTATTTTATTTCTTGATACATGGAAGGAGAGAAGCATTTCTTATAGGAAAAGTCTAGAGGGGTTCATTGATAATTTTGTATTTAGTATAAATTTTAAGTGGGAAAAAGTTGGGTTTTACCAAGAATTGATTTATTGAATAATCTATAACCATCAATCATGATGCATATATCAAATGATAGGCCAAAGAGTCCAAAAACTAACAACTTTTATATATCCTAAAATTAAAACACATTATGAGGCACCTTAAGAAAAAGGAGATGGATTTGCTCATATTGTTTGTGTTTGAAGCCTTATAGGATCTAACTTATGAGTTTGTAAAGTGCATGATCAAGACTCTTTTTTGAATGAAAATCTCATCCAAATTTTGAATGAAAATCTCATCAATCTCACAAAATAAGTATTTATTTTGGAATAATGACCATTCAAGGAGTTGCATTGACCCAAAAATGGTCAATTGGACATTCAAGAGTTACTACGGTGAATTTTAGGGCAATAATTCCATGTATAAAAGCATATTCATCAATAAGTTGTGAAATAAGGTTAGATATAAGGAGTTGTTGCCAAGCGAGTGGACCTTGGAATTTTGGATGAGTTTTATCTTGCAAGCGAGATGGTTACCAAGGGAAGGAACCAATTGCCTATACTTACATGTTTGGGTTTTAAAATCAAAATGAGAAACCCATCACGTATGAACGGGGACTCATGCGCCATTTTTGAGTTCGAAATCTCCAAAAACTTCAGCAAAGGGCTCCACATTACAACTCCTTAAATTCTCATGATAATAACCCATTTGCGGGATAGAAACCACTATCAAGAAATATTGCAAGTTTCATAATTGTATACTAAGATAGAAAAAATATATTTGCAAGTATGCAAAATAGAGGTAATAATAATAATAATTCAAAAGGTGTATGGAAATTATTGAAAAGAGCAATAGAAGTTGAAAAGCGGAATTTTTTTGGCTCTTGGATGCTAGTTTAGTGAGCCGTAGGAACTTAAGTATTGTATTGCATAGTAGTTTGCTCAAGCTTAATAAAATCTACATCCATGAGGAGCTTTAGGGTGGAATTATATGTAAAATTCACTGACTCTTGTTCTAGTGTTACTTCAAAGTGTACGAAGATGCTCAAATGTGCCTTGAACTTCTAATAAATATTTAAACCATTTCCAAACAAAATTATCTGAAGTTCTAAGACTGACTTTTGATGATGAAACTAATTCTAAATTATGTGGTTTCCATGTGTTGTAGAATCAAATAGGGTTTAAGGTTGTGTGTTATTTAAGTTCAACCCTACTAGAATATGGTATATACTAAAAGTGACCTTGAAAATATTATTTTTTCTTTTTTATGATGGATTCCATAATACAAAAACCATTTTTCTATAAAAATATAAATTAATAAAGTAACATGTTAGGTTGAGCATGATCAAACTTGAAGTTTATTTATGGTCAATCTACCATTCAATTGCAACCACTATTTTGCATTTGAAATTCGTACAAAAAATTATTATCATATGCAACTTCAAAAATTGACCAAACAATCTCACTTGCAATTATCTATTGTGAAGGCTTTGCCAACAAGACATGCAATCTTGCTTGCTTTTATATTTTCTTTCATTTTGACTTGTGACAAATGACCAAATAATAAATAAAATTTGAAAGGCTTTCCTATGGTTGGAATAAACCCTACTAAGTATGTTTGGTTTGGTTTTTGTTTATATCTTAAATGGTAGTATGATTTTTAGAATAATGTTCATGAAAAAGAAAGATTCATCTCACACAATTACATTTTAATGAAATTTTCTTGAACATACAAAGATTAGTTATAAATATGTTGTAGCTCTTGTCAAAAATCTAATATATTGTGTATCACAAGATTTATTTGAGATATTATCAACTATTGACTATGATGAAAATTACATCATGTATAGATTCAAAACCACTCATGACAACATTTTGTATATTGAATAAGTTCATAAAGCATTCCAATTTAAAGTTAAAGTAATGAGTAGCCACTTTCCTCGGTGTATAAGTTTGGAATATGCATCTTGCAACACATAATTTCAAAGGATATGCTTGAAACTGAAAAAAGTAAAAAAATATTCAATTTTCTTCGCAACAAAAAATGTTTAATTTTCTCAAAACCATATAATTTTGGAAGATAAAAGAACAAGGATTTTTAGAATTGTAAATCACTAACCAACTATAATTGGATTAGTCATCAATAAAAACTCTTAGTATCTCTTAAATTATGCATTAGAATCCTGGACTTGTTGAATTGTATCTTTGGCATTGTAAGATTGGAGGGTCTAGTACTTATACAATTTTTCAACATTTATCCATGTATAAAGATCATCCTTTTCTAATGTACACATTTGGTAGTCATTTTGGTAAAATCTTAGTGACAACACCTCTTACTAATGTGTTGCTCTCTTCACTTACACTTCTCACCTCATGGTTTTGTTTGGCTTCTGTGATAACGGCCTCCATCAACTTTAATGTATTCATATACATTTATAGTTGACATAACAGTAGAATCTTTTTCAAAAAAACCTTCGCAATCACCTCCCATCCACCGTGTATACGGGAATTGGTTGACATAACAATAGGATCTTTTTCAAAACAACCTTCACAATCACCTCCCATCCACCATGTATACGGGAATTATTAACATATCCAGTACCATCTCATGTCAATATCCAAAGTACTTTCTCACGATGTTAGAACTGCCTCCATCATCTCTGACATATTGACTTTTTACTTTAATCAATATTTAAATGAAACTATTAGATTTATCCACGTGCAAATTTAGCTGTATCATAATATAAGTTTGCTTATTCCTAGTTCCCTGTCGTCTATTCCGGTTCTCCAATCTCCGGAGAACCAAAACAAAAGATTTCCTATCTCCAAACTCCTATTCTTAGTTCCCATCCTTTGTTCTCGATTCACCCCCCCTATGGGTTTGCATCATTAATTCCTAATTTCTATCAATCGTTACTTGTTCTCATTGTTTCTTCCTTGTTTCCATCCTCTCTTCCCAATTTGCATCCTTAGTTCCAAGTTCCTATTCCTACTCCGATATTCCCTTTATCTTCTGTTCACTACTTTGCTCCCATTTTCATATTCCATATTCATTTGAGGAGTGAAGTCCCCAAATGCAAAATACATGGTTGTTCCCTGCCCCTATGATAGAGCGAACAAAATACAGATTTGACCACCTAATTATCAGCACTAATATTTTTTCCTCCTCTGAATATGCTGCCCGAAACAACTCAGTTCGAATTCTGCCCAGTCCCGCCAAAAAACATCGCAGGCGGGCCCTCCCGCATTTCAAACCGCAAGTTCCCGCGAACTCGTCTCCTATGGAGGGACACCAGAATCAAATATCACCGTCCGATTTCCCCCTCTGTTGAAACCAACGACCAGGATGCGTTGAGAGTCGATCCGCGTGATTGCTTCTCATTGGTCAGTTTACCAGAGGCTAGTATATAAACGATTGCTTCGTCTTCTGCTACCTCACTCTCCTACGTCCTGTCGCAATTGTGTATCACTGCCTTCACTTCGATTCTCCGCAGCCTGTTCGATTTTTGCTTGTTGTAGCTTCATCCCGTTCACCATGTCAGGAAGAGGAAAGAGCTCCGGAAAGAAGACCGTGTCTCGGTCGAGCAAGGCGGGCCTCCAGTTCCCCGTTGGAAGAATCGCCCGTTTCCTGAAGGCAGGAAAGTACGCTACCAGAGTCGGTGCTGGTGCTCCGGTGTACCTAGCGGCGGTGCTCGAGTATCTCGCTGCTGAGGTATGTTTCGTTTACTTCAGCCAATCTTTTTTGGATTGCACGCAACCGGCGGAGAGATGTCTGATACTGTTTTGTTAGGGTTGTGACGATGTTACCGTCGTTTTATCCCCTAGGGCCTCACCACAGGATTTTTTTCTCTCTCTTATTTCAGGTGCTTGAGTTGGCCGGAAACGCTTCTCGGGATAACAAAAAGACAAGAATTGTGCCTCGCCACATCCAGCTTGCCGTTAGAAACGATGAGGAGTTGAGCAGGCTACTGGGACAGGTCACGATTGCTAACGGAGGAGTATTGCCCAATATTCACACCGTGCTGTTGCCCAAGAAAACGGGAGTGACGACCGGAAAGGCTGGCAAGGCAGGGTCCCCCGAGTGATTCTGCACTCCACGGCTACACACGCATTTATCTAATGGTGTTTTATAACACCACCATTCGAAAGATTTCTTATCAATGTCCCTGTTTTATGTCCGCGGGTGCTGTCTCCCCTTCACTAGCTCGCTGGTTAATGTTGTATGTCATTATAGAGGTGCTCATTACAGCATGGTCTAATCTGGCAGTCTCAGTTGCCATTAATCCTTTGTCAGTCGTAGCACCCAATCGTACTCTTCTTCATAGAAAACGCGGTTTCCTCGCGCAAGAAACTTCACTTACGTTGGAAGGCTTGGTGTTCAAGTAATGATCGCACTGCAGTGGAGATTAATCTGGTCGCAACCGCTCCCTGGTAAGCATTCCCGCCGTTAAGGAGATCTATCGAGTGCTCGACGCGTTCAAGTCGGCGCGCAAAGGAAGTGGTCAGAAATGCGGTCTGCAGCGAGAACAGTTTGTTATCTATCGGAGATATCGTCTCTCTGCTTGATGACTCGTTGGTTTCTTGTGGCAAGAGCCTCTTCAGCTTAGGTGGCATAATGATTTTATTTTGGTAAGCATGAAGACGATAGGTTAACAGAAGTTAAAACAGGCATATAAACTTCTCCTGCACCTCAGAAACCTGTGACGTAAATCGGATGCTGCCAGTCATTTCCATACTGGTCTCCCGTATCCTGTTGCATATTTTTGTACTTCTGACAATGATTGGGACTTGACTGACGGTTCCTCGCATGTGGATCTTCACAATATCAGGGTCAAGCGATTTGGGGTGTTTCGTTTCATAACGAGACAATGAAAGGCGGACGTCATGAATTGCCCCCCCCCCCCAAAAGAGTTGAGGGATTGGAGAGGTTGCATTGAAGGAGTCTTTCTGAGCATTTGAGAAACGATAGAAAATTAAAATGCATATATACTTTGTCTGAAAGATTTCCTCCTGGGATTTCGATGTCTTCCTGATCGTAAGGATGTCTTCCTGATCGGAAGGATGTCTCCCGGATTGCTATGTATGGTTCTTGAATCTGATCATGGCAGTCTTAGTAATGTCGCAAATTTCAGTACGTAAGTTGAGATGTTGCGAATCCCATTATGGGAAATTTGTATGGGAAATCTGGGCTAAGTGGAAGGAGTTTTGGACTCTTCTACAAGTTGTCATAAATTTCAGAAGTTGGATGTAGCTGTTTGCAAATTGGTGCCCTAAGTGTTACCCGAAGGAAATAAAATATATCCCCAAGTACATGGAAGATTCTGTATTATTGTATATGTAGATATAAATATATTCACAAGATTTAGCTCCTGATGGTAAATGAGCTCAATGTAAATTGCTACTTGTAATTATAACTACTTCTGTAATAAAATACTGTATGGTGATCCTTCCTACCCACCAATGTAGCAACCTACCAATATACAAACCTACCGACCTACGAAGTTACCAACCTACCTACCTTCTTTTATGTCTTTTGGCTTATGTATTATATATATATATATATATATATATATATATATATATATATATATATATATATATATATATATATATATATATAAAAAAAAAAGAAGAAAAAAAAACATGGTTTGAGAAAATAGTAGACATGGGATACTTTTTTAAAAGTACTATGAAAAAACAGTGCCTGTCGAGATGACGGGAACCTTGCTAGTTTACTTCTATAATAAAATATTGTTCGGCAATCCTTCCTACCCACCAATGTACCAACCTACCAACCTACAAACTTACCAACCTACGAACTTACCAACCCACCTACCTTCTTTTATGATTTATTTATTTATTTATTTATTTTTTTTTAAAATTTTTTAAAATAAAGCTAGAGAAAAAGGGAGAAAGAAAACCGTTTGAGGAAATGGTAAATACGGGATACTTTTTTTAAAGTACCATGTAAAGACCTTTCCCGTCAGGACGACGAGAATCATACTAGTATATAATAAAATACTGTACGACGATCCTTGCTACCTACCAACCTATGGACTTACCTACCTTTCTACCTACCTATCTTCTTTCATGTTTTTTGAATTATGCAAAAAATAAAATAAAAATAGGCGCATATATTTATATCTACTTCTATAACATAATATTGTTCGGCGATCCCTTGGCAGCTTGGCATCACATTTACATGAACATGACGAAAAACACATGAACGCATAACGCATGGTGAGCCATTGGCAGCTTGGCATCACACGAACATGACGAAAATTCACATGCTTGGTGTCTTGCTTTGTGTCCAAAGGACATACTGTATATGGATACTCAATTTTTTCATACGATAATTTTAGATTTTTATTAATGAAGTTACTTTTGAAATCAAGTTTTTATTTGTGTGTCCGAAGGACACGGGTTCTACAAACTAGTCTACATACATAACAAAATAATGTACAACGATCCTTGCTACCCACCAACCTACCAACCTACTAACCTACGAACTTACATACCTTTCTACTTACCTATCTTTTTTTTATGTTTTTGGATTATGCATAATTTTTTTGAAAAAAAAAAAAAAACAACACGGGCATGTATAATAATAATAAATATAAAATTGTTTGAGGAAATACGGAATATTGAATACTTTTAAAGAGCTTCCCTGTCGGGACGGCAAGGGCCTTACTAGTATATAACAAAATGTTGTACGGTAATCATTCCTACGTACCAACCTACCAACCTACCTACCTACCTTCTTATATGTTTTTTGGATTATCTAAGAAAATACGGACATATATAAAGATAATAAATATAATATGAGGAAATGGTAGACACGAGATAATTTTATAAAAGTACCATATATAAAGCTTTCCTATCGAGATGACGAGTACAATATTAAGAAATATTAGATACTAAGTTATCATGTACCTCTATGAAATATGTACTTATATAATATTCTAAAATTGTTAAATATATAAATAAAAGTGACTGTATTTATGCAATTATTGATACAAGTATAGAATGTTCCTCATGTCATGGGAAGCTTGAGTGTTAGAACATTCTCAATATTGCATTTGATGTGATTTTGAATCCAATGAAGGCTACTACAAAGCTAATTATTGATCACAGGGACAAATATAGTAAACTATGCTCTTCTATTGCAATGATCGTGGATATGATGGCTAGCCAAAAGTTTTAAGATAGTCGTTCATTCTATAATCATGTAGTATAAATAAATTTGATGGTGTGATGACAAAAGAAAAGTGACATTTAAAAAAGAATATTGGAAATTACAAAAAAATAAATGATATTATAGAATATATCAGTTTTTAAACATAGAAATGCAAATTTTGGTGTGACAAGATGGTGCTTGGAATACCACCTGACTCAATTTGAGTGTAAGTTGTATCTCTTGAGAGTGAATATGACATGTTACGTGTGATAGTTTATGTGCATGAAAAAAGGTGAGATTTACACAACATAAACAACACACCATTATTCATTATCTAAGTAAAAAATGTTTCAATAATTAAGAATTAAGGTAGGAACATCCAAACCTGAGCACCCCTCGTAAAGCCGCTCTCCTAAATGCACTTATTGTTATGCATGGCATCATGTGTGAATGTGCACACATATATCTATGTATTCATTTAAATTTCTTAAAAATCACCACAAGACAATCTTTAAGTAGCACATGGCAGAAAAATATGACTTACCATAATACACAACATTGGAAGGAATTGTGCACATAAATAGGTGTTGTGACTTTCAACTCATAATTTCTTCATAAAAGAAAACACTACTAGGATTACTAGGAAATTGTTCAAGTTCATTGACACGTATTTAATATTTATGACTTATGGATAATACCTTGGCATTCATCCCTCTAAGAACAGAAGGGTGATTGTAGGCTCTATGGCAGTCTACTTTCTTTTCTCGCTCATCAGTACATCTTACTTTGTAAACATTCCCGTCATTCAAAATGTATTGCGAAACTATCTCAGTCAACAACAGACAAAACTAAATCTGGTTTAGGATAGAGCCTTTTTTTCTAGAATTCATTATTGAGAAAGATAATCGTGTATTTGGTTCAAGGAATGTGCCAATGCCCGGTTCAATTGTTAATCGTATCTATGAAAATTCTTACTAACCTGGGTCTCCAATCACAGCAATGGAGGAGAATAAAAGTATTCATGTATTCCTCAAGTTGCTCTTACTTACTAGAGACGGTGGAGTACTTGAAGAGAACCGACAGGAACGCAGAGATTGTCAGACATGGGAGGAGCAGTGGGAACGGAAGTTTGCAAGAGATGTTTGACAGGAGTACGAGCCAATAGTGTGAATTCCCGCTTCGGTTAAGTTGCTGCATAGAATTCCGTTAAGTCATGCCTTGTCTGAATTTATCTGTAGAATCTACATAAGGGGTTCAGTAAATTGTCTTGGGTATTTTCTTTTCACTTTCTCCCCTGCATGCACTTTTAGCAATTACCTATTCGGTATCTCCGAGTTAATTGGGAGTTGACTCGCTCCGCTACCGTCCTCCCACTCTGTTTTTTATCGGTCACAGTTTTTGACCGTCCTTTCTCCCTCCTGATGCTCTTGGGTGGTTATTTGTCTCATGCATCGTTCTCTTTGAGATTGTCCTTTTCTCCGTTCTTTCATGTTGTGCAGTAAGAGTACCATGAACCCGCTGCAGGAAGGTGGTAGCATCAGCTTCAATAAGGAGGATGATGTCGATACTATTGATGGTAATTGGTACTGCTACGAATGCCAATTGTTGGAGAGGGATCCTCCACCAGAAGCACGAGCAGCACCAACACCTCTTTCTCGGGCACCAGTACCACCACCTCCGCCAGCCATAGCGATTCAGAGACGGAGGTTGGCCGGAGGCGGCATGTGTCGGTTCGATTGGAGTGAACAAGAGTAGGCTTTCCTTCGGAACGCAGTCAATGTGCATGGACGGAAGTGGCAATGGATTCCCAAGCATGGAGAGGGCGTGTTTGAGTGCATTCGCGATGCCGTCGATTTGAGCGATAAGTGGCATAAAATGAACAAAAAAAGATGAGTTGTTACATTGTTATTTATTTGTAAAACATTCTTTCTTTGTATTTTGCTTTTTATCCTAATACAACTCTGTCACCAACCTTGACGAGAGTGGATAAGTAGAGATGTTGTATGTTGCGCACAACATTAATTTGATTTAATTTTTTTTCATTGCTGGATTCCTATTCAAGTTGCAGGGACACAGTGGTTCAGCTGAAAAAAAGATCGCATCAGCTTTAAATCAACTTTGTAAAATGGATATTTTTTCAATACACCAAAGTTATAGAAGAAATCATAACGTTTCTAAGAATTGTGTATTTTTACTCTGCTACACAGCTAAGTGGTTGATTGGGCTCTCATGGTCTAAGTGCAGTCGAAGTCACATTTTCACCAGATTGTTGGTGCGGGTAGCTAGTCTCAAAAATGTAGTAGCGTATGTGAAATGCGGTGAAATAGAAGCGGAGGTATGGAAAAGTATCAAGGAGGGGCAAGTTTAGGGTTTAGGGTTTAGAAAATTGTTCAAGTTCATTGATATGCAAGAATGGCACAACATGAGATTGTTGATTTAAAAGACGAGATTGTTAACTTGAAGAAGGAGATTGTTGATTTAAAGGAGGATGTATGTTATATGAATGCTATTATTACTTTTTTATATTACCTTCTTAATTGTAATTGTAGTTTTTAAGAAATCACGAGAGTCTCATAATAAAAGACCAAGAGCAAGAGCGCCAGTTCGAAAGCAAGAGCAAGAGCACCAGTTCGAAAGCAAGAGCAAAAGCGCCAGACTAACCGCCAACAAAATCCTTGCTATGGCAAAGACAATTACAACGACAACGCCCGAGGAAACAAAAACAAGATCGCCAGTCTGGAAATGAATTCGTCACCAAAATTAGGAGCCAGTTCCAAAACATCTCCGATTGAACATGACTATGAGGAGAGATTCAAATTTCCATTAGAGGCTGATAACGAAGAGTTAAAATCTAGGTTTAAAATTTGGATTTGGTGGTAAGGATTTGTGGCAGCTACCAAGCCGACGAGAGCCCTCACCATGTCCATCGACGGGACATCTCTTACCCGTCGTCGCCGCCGCGAGCCGCCGTGGCTCGTCGCTGCCGCGGCCTGCTGCCTCGCCTGACAGCCGCGGGCTGCCCGCTCCCTGCTTGTTGACGCTCCGCAGAGCTCCTCCGGTCGCCCTTCCGCGGTTGCATGTCCACCCTCGCAAATTGCAGAAGTTGTGGGATACAAGCTTGCAGGTGCATAATCTTTGTACTCATTGTCTGTGTAGGGATGTACTCGAATTTGATTGTGAAGCTCTGAAGTCTCAGCACTTGACTGCTATTTTGCTTTTTGAATTGTATATATTAGAGTAACGCCCCACATGGGGAAGATTGCAAATTTCGTGAGATGCATGGTTCCGTAATTTTGATTAGTGATGATGCAAGGTTTAAGATTCTGCAATGCGGTTGGGTTTTACCATTCTGTCAATATATTGACAATTAAGGATAGCATAAGATAGGATATTGTAACATGTAATAAATAAAAATAGACCCTATTATACTAGTAAAAGATTGCAGAATTGTTTGCTTTTGTCTTGTTTTGTTTACATTATATTTAACTTGTTTTGTATTGCTTACCTTTTATTTAACATACAATGAGTTAAGCTTAGTTCAAAGTTTAAGGATGAACATGGATAGCGTATTGAATAAGCTAGGTATTAGGGTTTAAATGAAACTTAACTTCAATGAAATTCAATTCATTTAGAGTTATATTTTCTTGCTTAGAGTTAACTATAATTTTGATTTATTTCTTGCTTCTAATTTACTATTGGATAAGATTTCTATTTAATCTCTTTATGTGCTAATGTGTTATATATTTTTTGTGAACCCAAGAACCACCATGAGGTGGCATTTGGTCACAAGGGGTGTTGAAGAGCAAGATTAGATGAGAAAAGAAGAGGGGAAGAAGGAAGACAAGAAGAAGACAAGGAAATAGGGAAGAAGAAGAAGAGAACCACCGGCCGGATGGCTTGGAAGTGGTCTCTACTCTTTTGATTGCCATTCCTTCGTCTTAGCTCCAAATGGGGCGTGCCATAGCTTTTTGGAAAGCTAAGCTCAATGTGCACACGCCCCTAAAATCTCAAAGGCAGAAGATCAACGAGCTAAGACTGATTGTTGTTTGACTGTGGCGGTTTTTGCCACTACCGGGGGAAAACTTTTTCAACACCCCGACTTTGAAAGCTCATATCTCCCTCTCTACAACTCGGAATTGAGCATGCTTTAGACCATTGGAAAGCTCTACTGGAGCTCTATCTAGTGTAGAAATCTCAGAGGAGTTGAAGAAAAATCGAGTAAGTTATGGGGGAAACAATCTGGCTGGCTTTCATAGGGCAAGAACAAGCTCTTTATCTTAATAATAAAGGAACTCAATAAGGAGGAGGAAGATGAGTGAGACAAGACAAACATTTTGAGAAGGGCTCTCCTCCTCCTAACTACTAACACTTCAACAACAAGATCATTTTGAGAAGGGCTCTCCTCCTCCTAACTACTAACACTTCAACAACAAGATCATTTTGAGAAGGGCTCTCCTCCTCCTAACTACTAACACTTCAACAACAAGATCATTTTGAGAAGGGCTCTCCTCCTCCTAACTACTAACACTTCAACAACAAGATCATTTTGAGAAGGAGTCTCCTTCTCCTAACTACTAAGAATTCAAGAAAGATGATCAAGGTGAACAAAGAGGAAAAGGAGGCCCATGGCCTTCCTCCTCCTAACTACATAGATGGATAGGTAGGTGAACAAAATGGAGGAGGAGGGGGCCCAAGGCCTCCCTTCTCCTACTCTAACCTAAACTAAGAGGAAATGGAAGAGGTGAAGATAGCTTGGAAACAAGCTATTAAGTACCAAATGGGAGCCGCCAAAGAGGCGGCTCACCATAACCCTAACTAAGGCCTAAGCCCTAACTAAGGCATGGATGAATGACCGCCACTCCACGCGCTCCGTCCTTGAAGCCTCCATCCTATCAACGACTTCATCAATGGATGTAGCTTCCACATGCTACCACAAGGTTAGATGAATGAATCTCTCAACAACCAAATTTCAAACACAACAAGGACATCAAAGACTACTTGTACAAGGCCCATGGTAAATTTCTAACCCAACTCCAAGTCCCTAATTCTTACGCTAATCAAACCAAGGATCCACTAGGGGGCTTTTTACCTCCTCTAGTCCTTCCTTATCGAACCAATCACTCCTAATCTAAACTAAGCTCAAAATTCATGCTAAATAATCTACCAAAGGCCTTGCGACAACTAATCTTTAATATACCTATTGCATTCAAAACTCAATTATCATAAATTCATCAAATTACCTCAAGATGTCATGGTTTGGAAACAATTCATTAATAAAAATCCATTATTAGTAACACTTAAGCAAAAGAGAGCTTACACGCTCTCACATTTTTCTACCTCAGGTTCGAGAATCGAAAATGGTGGGCTATGACAGCGATCCATATGGATCGCATGTTAAACAAGACTGTTTCAGAGAATTTGTCAGTCGATTTAGCCAGAGGGTTTAAGAAGAACATGTGACAGAGAAATCTTCTCTAGAGAAAGGTAAACAAGTTCTTGAAGAGACTGATAAGGAGAGTCACGAGGAGGTGACAGATAAACCTTCTTTAAACAAAGGTAAACAAGTTCTTGAAGAGAGCCCTGAGGAGAGTTACTAGGAGAGCTCTAAGGAGAGTAGCGACGATGAAGATAATGATGATGAAAGCGAAGACAACGATGGAGACAACAATGGGAGTGGTGGGGAGTTATTTGATGCAGATGGAGGTATGTTTGAAATAACTTATTATGCACTTATTATGCACTTATCATGGAGTGGAGCAGTCTTGTGACGAGGTTGGGGGCGCCGGGCTCCGGAGAGGAGATGACAGCGCTGCGCTGCGCCGTGTCAACGGACGGGGAGCAGAAGGCCCGCGGCCCGTGGCAGTCGCGGAAGCGACCAGCCACGGCGGCCAGGGCGGGGGATGTCTGTGGATGGACGGGGTAAGGGCCCTCGTCGGCTTGGTAGGTGCCACGAACCCTTACCCGGACTTGGTAGATTAGTGAATCACTTATCTACCTGTGAGAGGTTTTACTGGGCTAATTATACTTTTTGACTATTTTAACTTAATTTTAGTTTAAATCTATTCGTAATTTTTTTAAAAAATTTTGACTTAATTTTAATCTAATCTTTATTTAAGTATTATTACCTACTTCTTTTAGTTTAAATTTACACTCGTATGTCAAAAAGCTCCTATCTATTAGTTACTAAAAACTTGACGACTCAGATTATATGACTCATGGGGTAGAATTCAATGTAGGCTTTAACGGACTTCATAAATCATACAATTAATGAGGACATAAGGCAGAAGGTAATAGGGGGCTTTATGAGGGAGGTTAGGAGGCTAATAGGAGGCTAATAGAATGACTAATATAAAATCCTAGACCTCAATGGTGATACGAGGTCCTCACGTAAGGGTGATACAATTTATAAGACTCAATCTAATAGAACGCTTAAGGCTAGGACAATGATGGAGCCTAGAATAAACTGATATAGAACGTGCATGAAGGATTAGAAGCTTCATCTTCAAATAAGATTTGTCAACTGATTCGGCAATATTATTGCCAAAATTATTTCTCAAATATATCAACCAAAAATGTGTTGGAGAAGTTGCCCTGCCAGCTGTCCATCCGACACAGTCAGCAGCCACCTGTACAGCTGCGGCCAAATAGACATGACCACTGTAGAGGCCTCTGATGAGCAGCGGCTAATATGAGAATCTGTAGTCAGATGTATTAGGGTTTAGAGAGCCCGATTAGCTCTCTTGAGTAGCATATATACATGTATGTTCTTCTCTAGAATTCATCTATTTTCTGTGTCAATTCAATCCTTGTTCTTCTTCATGGTATCAGAGCAGGTTACTAGTAGCTATTAGTCTATATTTGAGAGTCTCTTGCTTGTACATCTCTAACTAGAAACAGAGCTACTTCATTGACAAGAATTAGCAGATCAAGTCTAAAGTGTAGTAGAAATGGCTTCAAAGGATTCTTTCATCAATGAAGCAGGCAAATTTGAAGGAATCCCAAACTATTCAGTTTGGAGCTTCAAATTGCAAAACTCGATGAATAGAGATGATCTTTGGAAAATTGTCGACCCACATGTAGGCACTATAGCTCCGACCGCGGCAGCAGACATAGAAGCTCTACAAGTCTTAAGAAAGTAGAGCACTAACTATGATAGCATTGTCTGTGAAGGACAACGTAATTCCTTATATTGCTAATATTTCAGAACATGATAAGTGTTGGCAGGTGCTCAAAGACATGTACGCTAGTGGCAATCACTCCAGGAAGCTGCTACTCTGCAGGAAGTTGGCGAACCTGCGGATGGAGGAGGGGACTTCGATCTCTGAGTTTCTACAGCACGTTAAGGAGGTGATGAACGAGTTCACTTGCATCGATGAAACAATCAAAGATCCGAAAGTGGTAGATTATGTGCTAACAACACTACCCCCAAGTTACGAAGGACTGGTCAGCTCTGTGTCATACCAGCCACAACCTCCTTTGATGGCCGAGCTTACGGCAATTCTTCTGCGGGAAGGAACCCGCAGAGAGCTTAGAGAGAAGCGAAGCTCTCAGGAAGCCCTTCTAGTGAAGACAAAGAAATCCAGAGGCCGAAAGTCCACTGCTGGTTTAACTGCGTCCAAAAAGATTGGATCTGGCTTCTGCTATTACTGCGGCTCCACAGAGCACTGGGTCCGCAACTGCCCGGTCCTCTCAGTTGAGCTCAAGATGCATAAGGCGAAGTGGGTGGAGAAGGCCTCCACGGAGTCTGCAGCAGCATCCGTTAACTTGGTCGACATCTTCGGGAGCAGCAACGATGACGTCTTCGCTAAATCAGAAACCGAGTTAGCAGTCAACTTTTCCGAAGTTCACTTGACCGCAAATAGAAGCTTTCAACAGTCCAACAACTGGTACCTGGACAGTGGCGCGTCCAAATATGTGAGTGGTAAAAAGCATCTGTTTAGCAAGTTAGAAGGCAGTAGTCGATCTAACATCAGTACCGCTGGTGGAGATGTCCTCAGCGTTTCGGGAAGAGGTAAAGTGGATGTTTCTACTTCCTCACGTAAAATAACATTCGCAGATGTTCTCTATGTTCCGGGTGTGTCCAAAAACCTTCTTTCAGTAGCATCAATTACTGACTTAAGACAGAAACCTATGGTCATGTTTGACTCACAACATTGCTGGATTCTCAGAGATCACTCGAAACCAACATCTCACCAGATCATTGCAAAGGGCAAGCGGGATCTAAGGAATGGGCTCTACAGATTTCGGTCACCATCCCTAACTGTCAACACTCTTGAAGGTTATTTTCATGACTCTCTTGCTCATCTTTGGCATCACAGGCTAGCACATGCTAGGCCAAAGGTACTCACTTTTATGGCTTCCAAAGGTATAGTTCAAGGTTTACCTAAGCTTTCGACTTTGGAATTCTGTTCTGCATGCGGTCAAGGCAAGCAGTGTCGCTCCCCGAAGTCGCTAAGGCAGCCTCCTCGAACGGCAGGACCCGATAAAGCTTACAGCAGATCCACTCGTGCTACCTCGCCACTAGAACTCATCTACAGTGATGTATGCGGACCCCTAGCTATTCCCTCAATTTCTGGCTCGAAGTATATTCTAAGCTTCACTGATGACTACAGTCGCTACTCCTGGCTCTACTTCCTGAAGCGCAAGTCAGAAACTCTTTTTAAATTTCAACAATTTAAGGAGATGATTGAGCTTCAAAGTACTCACCTTATTAAGATGATTCAATCCGACAAGGGCAGAGAATACATCTCCTATGACTTCATTAAATTTTGGAATGATGCAGGAATCGTGAGGCAGCTAACGCAAACGTATACTTTCCACCAAAATGGAGTAGCAGAAAGGAAGAATCGAACGTTACTCAACAAAGCTCGTTGCATGGCATTCCACAGCGGCATCCCGACATACCTATGGTCAGAGGCGGTCGCAACCGCTAATTGTGTTATAAATTGAACTGCAACAAGAGCAAACAACGGCATCACACCACTCGAGAAGCTTACAGGACAAGCGGTATCTCTTTCACATCTCCGCTCCTTTGGGTGTAAGACCTTCGTTCTAAACACCTCTCCTGATTTCAAAAAGTGGGACTCCCGAGCCAAAGAGTGCATCTTTATTGGATATGACTCCTCTTCTAAAGGATTTAGGAATTATCACAGAAGCAGTAGGAGAATCCTTATCTCTAAAGCTGTTCAGTTTGATGAGCAATCTTACCCATTTGCTGTGAAACCTGATCTTCAATCTCCCTCTTCATTTCTCTCTGACTGGCAGTCTCTTCTTCCAGTTTCCTCTCCAGGAACCATTAGTTCTCTCCAATCATCTTCAGATATAGATAGCTCTCATTCCACAGGTCCAAGTATCTTCACTCCCGAACCAGCAGAAGCCTACGACGACTTGCAAAATTCTGATTATTCGGCATCAACTACCGGTCTGGTTCGAGACAACAGCATCGATCACTCTTCCACCGCTACGCCTGCATGCGACATTCCAACGAGACATCATCAACAACAACTGATGCTTCCGTCTTTGCAAGGACAAGGAGCAGGTTCCGAACCAAGCAAGGAACGGCCTTACTCTGAGCCTGAGTGGGTTGCAGCCAGTACTCAGCCAGACAGTATTCACGCTCAGCCTCATATTGAGAGGTGCCGTCTGCACCAAGCCTGTTCAGAGGTGCCGTCTGCACCAAGCCTGTTCCGATGCAAGGTTCTCCACTTCTCCCTCCACCGAGCCACCAAGTCTCAAGCTCCAACCTGCAATACCTGATCCTTTCGCTCTCACCTCCCGAAGCGGCAGAACTCTCAAGCCTCCTGCCAGATTTCAAGATTATCATGTCAACTACTCTGCAGCCAATGATGAAGCTAGAGCGAACCACTCGAGTATATCACCGGTTTCTGTAAGTTTACCTACCTCAGTTGAGGTAGCTCTAATGCATCATGGCTGGAAATGTGCCGTGGAAGATGAACTGTCAAGCATTTACAGGAACAACACATGGGAATTAGTTCCCTAACCGTTTGACCATAAAGCCATTTCAACGAAATGGGTTTATCGTGTCAAAACTAAGGCAGACGGATCAACAGACAAGCTCAAAGCTTGTCTCGTGGCACGTAGATTCCAACAACACGAAGGTCAAGATTTCTCTGAAACATTTGCACCTGTTGTGAAGTGGAATATTCTTCATAGTATTGTTGCCCTCGCAGGACACCGCGGGTGGTCAATCACACATCTTGATGTGAAAACCGCCTTTCTTCATGGAGACATATTCGAAGATATCTATGTATCTCAACCCCCGGGATTCTCAACCTCTCCATCTACACACGTCTGCAAATTGAAGAAGGCGTTGTATGGATTGAAGCAAGCGCTTCGTGCCTGGTACACAAGGATGGACAATTATTTGCTCAGTCAAGGATTGCAAAAATCCCAAGCGGACTTCAATCTCTATTCTCACAAAAACAAAGGCAAGATTACCCTCCTATTACTCTATGTAGATGATCTCTATCTTATAGGAAGTGATACTGAGCATATTGCACTACTTCCCTCCCATATCAAGCAAGAATTTGACATTTCCGATTTGGGACTTCTCTCCTATAGCTTAGGCTTAGAATTTTTATTCCAACCAGAGGGAATCTTAGTCACTCAAAGGCAATATATCAAAGAGCTTTTGAAGGAATTTGGGTTAGCACATTCCAGACCTGTATCCACCCCAATGGTGGAAAAACTCAAATTGCTTCCTAATATGTCAGCTTCGGCCGTGGATTGTCATCGCTACCAAAGGATGGTGGGGAAACTCATCTTCCTCACCAATGCCCGCCCCAACATATGCTATGCTGTAAGTGTGGTTAGCCGCTTTATGGTTAAACCACAGGAACCGCACCTGCAGGCCGTTAATCATGTCTTCCGATACCTGTAAGGGTCAGCCGATCTTGCTCTTCTGTATCGCCAGGGGGGGAAGAACGAGCTCTTTGGCTTCACAGACGCAGATTGGGCTGCAGACACTTTTGACAGAAGATCAACTACTGGATTTGTATTTCTACTCGGGGGAGCTCCCATTACCTGGAACTGCCAAAAACAACCAACCGTTGCTCTTTCCTCCACGGAAAGCGAATATATGGCTGTGACAGAGGGTGCAAAAGAAGCCATTTGGTTACGTAGATTACTTGGAGAGATTCATGCAGTAAATCTACAGGAACCAACAAAAATCTTCGGAGACAATCAAGGCAGTTTAAATCTATCCTACAATCCGGTTTATCACGCTCAAACGAAATACATAGAAGTTCGTCATCATTTCATAAGAGAGAAGATTATCTCATGAGAAGTGAAGCTAGATTACATACCTACTGGCGAACAACTGGCGGACATTTTTACAAAAGCATTGGGCAGGATCATCTTCACCAAGCTTCGAAATCAACTAGGCTTGGTATCTACAGGCATCAGATTGATAGAAGCATTTTGAGGGAGCAAGAGAAAAGTACAAAGGAGTTTCAAAAGAAAGTTTATTGAAGAAATTCAATACTCAGACTGCGGAATTCCGACTGCTGAGACGCTGGTAATATGGCAATTCATTATCTACAATGAAAAGCAAACAGGTTCTCTTCTCGATATATCTATCTCTAATCTCCTCCTCACTCAATCCTTCTATCTCTTTCTTCATAGTGGGCATCAACAGCCTGTATACTTCCACCTCGTAGGCCAAGTGTTGGTCAATACTGAGTCCCTGTCGACACCTCCTCCGAAATCTGTAGCCTTTCAATCCAGTATCTGGAGACCACAGATACGTCACAACTTTGCATTCCGGTGAATTCTCAACAAAGCTCTTCCATGGAGAATTCAAACATCTCAGCACCCTAAGTTGAAGAACAGAAGGAGATCCTGTCAAGAGCGGCCAAATATGATTCTCGACCAACTCATTTGGCAAGGAGAGGATTAGTTCGACAAAGGCACGAAGCAGGGTTTTACTCTCAGCAGGTGTCTTCTCTTCAACAACCAAGAAGGGCTGGATCATCCCGTCAGACAAAAGCAATTGAGTCTCAATTGCCCTGGGTATCCGCTCTCCTGCACTCCAGCCACTCAAGAATTGGAAAAGAAACCGCCAAGGAATCTCCGCAGCTACCTTCACAAGTTTCTGCAATAATCGGTCCATTATCCAGGAACACAAGAGTATAATCTACCATACCGCTAGCTTTCCAATAATCGATGAAATTTGCTCACTCAACTTCGCCCTCCAGGAATTGTCTACACTCGGAACTCTAATTACAGGTTATCTAAGTGAGAGGGGGTGTTGGAGAAGCTGCCCTGCCAGCTGTCCATCCGACACAATCAGCGGCCACCTGTACAGCTGCGGCCAAATAGACATGAACACTATAGAGGCCTCTGATGAGTAGCTGCTAATCTGAGAATTTGTAGTCAGATGTATTAGGGTTTAGAGAGCCCGATTAGCTCTCTTGAGTAGCATATATACATGTATGTTCTTCTCTGAAATTCATCTCTTTTCTGTGTCAATTCAGTCCTTGTTCTCCTTCAAAATGATGGTAGTCAATCACAAACCATATGTAAGCAAACAATACAATAAATTAAATTGCTTCATGTTAAAATGAAATAAATAATGATAATAATGATAATCATCAAATGAATGTATTTTTTTCTTAATTTACCTTCTCACTCTCATGTTTGAGGGGAAAGAGAACAATTCCGAATCTCCCGGGTGGATGACTGTACATCCACCCCGGCCACCATTACTGCCAGATCCTCCGAGGATTATGGCGGCACAACCACTCTGCAGGTACACCTACGGTAGTTACAGGCCATAATTGGCAGTTATGGCGCCGCCTGCCTAACGGCTTGTACTTTTGCCACCTCTCATATAAAACGGGCTTTTTACGAAGCTCGTCCTTCTTGTCCATTTTGCTCATGCTATTTGAATTCGCTCTTCTCTCGTAACACGTTATCAGCACGCTCTCCGAGCTTTTTCATTTTTTTTCTCTGCAAGTTCGGCAAACTCACTACTCCGTTTTTACTCCCTCCCTCCTTCTCAATCGTTGATCGATTGCAGCAGAGAGAATAGGAACCGTAGACAGACATTGCCGAACAGTAGGCAGACAGAAAGCACGGCAAAGCGCCGATAGAGAGACACGAAGCATCACCTCCGCAACACGTGGTGATCGAAGCAGAATAGTGCTCGTCGCACGTTCGAATTCTCTTCTGTGTGTTTAGAGGTCAATCAACATGGAGCGGACGGTGATGTTGGCTTGAATTGCGAAACCGATGAAGGAATTACGCAGCACACCATTGATTTTGGATCAGTTGGAGCAAGACGACTCCAACTAAACCGATTGGAATTTCAATATACGCGCAACCCTGGCTGCAGATGAACTCAACGTGACGCTCGACCTGCACCTAGAGGAATAAATACCGACATCGTATCTTTTGCAAGCAATGCTGATCATGCGCAAGTATAGGATCCCGCGCTCTGCATGCAGTATATCGCCGAAGAAAACCCCACAAGACTCTGGCAGACCTCAAGACGCGTTATAAACATGAAGAAACAATTTTTCTCCCGCGCGCACAGGTTGATTGGAGTTCACTGCGAGTTCTCGATTTTCCGAACGTCTTGACATACGACTCCGAGCTTCACCGCATCACTGCCCAGCTCAAGCTTTGCGGCATCACGATCACGGACGCCAAACTGATAAATAAGACGCTCAATTCTTTTCCTCCCGCATGTGCTATTTTATCTCAGCAATACCGAAATATGAAATTCACATGCTAGTCACAGCTTTTGAAGTATCTGCAGGTTGGAGAACAGCAGCAACAAATTCTACTCCAAAATGCGGAGAAACGACCGGCTCGGGAAATTCACTCGACTGAAAAGACATCAGCCACCACCTAAACCACAATGACACCAACCTCGGCATCCAAAGCTAGCAATTTGGGACGCAAAACTTACACTTCCGAAGCACCCACACGACCCCCGAAAGGCGGTTCTGTGAAGCCGAAAAGCCATTGGATCAAGCAGCCTTACAAGAACATGCGCTATTGACAAGGTCAGAAATGTGGAATCTCAAGTAATCCTCCTGCACGTCAAGTCAAAAGGAGCTGCCACAAATCTGGCAGACCCGCGTACTACGTACGCCCGTGTGTGCAGAGCATCCGAATACATTGTGAATATGTACAAGGAGCTCTAGGCACTCAAAGGTTTGAAAAGAGAGGCTCGCACGTTTGATGCCCCCTCTTTATTAGACCTCGATCCAGAGAACTACATGGTGGGTTGCAGATCCACTACCGTCAAGGCCAGCATTGCCTTACTCAATAGTGCCTCCACTTACACCATACTCCAAGACCAAACATTCTTCGAGTTCAAAACTCAGAATGAGCCTTGGCAAACTTGTGATCTAATCACAATCGCAAGGAAACAAAGTTTCTGTTTTCGTGAGGGCCGCGCACACATAGTGTTACCTGAAAAAACTCCCCTCATCTGCAAACGAGCAATGTATGCTCCTGGCGCCCCCCGTAGCCTGATCAGCTACAGGGACCTACGGGCGAGTAATATTCACATCTCCATAGCCCATGAGAAGGAAGGTGAAGTGTTAGAATTGCGGAGCGGGCCTAGCCTGTTAGTCACAACATGAGCGGGTATTAGCGGTCTTTATAAGCTCCCAATCCGAAGAGGAGTTCCAACTCCTGGCAACTCGAGTCCCACCACTCCCAAGGGCAACAGACAGGCCTCCTTCCTCACGACAGTTGGACGGGCGGATCTCTGGCATCAGCGATTGGGACATCCCGACACAACGATGATGAGGAGGATAATACCAATTCTTAGCGGCCACGAGCTGAGCACCCAAGACGCGGAGCATACTTCGGAGTGCCAGACATGCGCCCAAGGCAAGCTCATCAGGCAGCCCTCGAAGTAGAAGCTTCCGACCGAGATACCAGCACCCCTCTTCCGCCTCCAAGGCAATTGGTGTCGGCCCCATCTCCCCTGAATCAGGTCAGTTCAAATACTTTTTCGTGTTTGCTGACGCGTCGGGGAGACATTCAAAAGTCTCACTTCACACCACCCAAAACATGGTGTTTCCTAAAACCTTAGCAATGCTCCTTAGATACAAAAACCACCACCCAGAATTCCATGTATGTCATCTTAGAATGGACAACGCTTTAGAATTCAAATCCCATGCATTTGAGAATTTTTGTGTAGCTTCGGGGGTCGAACTTTTCTACTATGTGCCATACAAGCATGCACAGAATAGCCTTGCAGAGGCTGCAATAAAGAAAATTCAGTTGATAGTTCGACCGTTGCTATTTCGCGCAAACCTTCCCTCCCAATTTTGGAGACACCCGGTGCTACATGCTGCAACTCTCCTAAAACTAAGACCGACTATTCTACAGACTCAAACACCGTTAGAATTAGCATCGAGAAGAACCCCTCACATAGCCCACCTCAGAACGTTTGGTTGCGAGGTCTAGGTCCTAGTCTCGGAACCAAAACAAAAGACTATGGAACCTCATCGAGTCAAAGGTGTATACTTAGGATTCGATTCCCCGAGTATTATATGATATAAACTTCCCAAACGGGACGATGTATACAAGGCTAGATTTTGTAATTGCAAGTTTGTAGAATCTCGCCTCCCCGAAACTGAGAATCGCAACAAACCTGCTGTCACACTAAACTTTCGAGATTTGGAAACCCTTACTCTCAATCCAGATCCTAGAACCGCAGTAACAGATAGTGAATGCCAGAAACTCCTCAATCTTCAGCAACTAGCCAAAAGGATTCCGGACGGATTTCACTCTGGCCCTAGAATCATACGCAATCCAATACCAGGCTCACGGAACCCCGTTCCGGTAGCAATTTCAAGTAAGAAACGCAAAGCCCGAACAATTCTATTAGCTGACCAGCCTATCGAGGTCAACAACCCATCACGGGACGACCCCCAAGCATTCGTATCTACTCTGTCTAATCTTGATTCTGATCCCAAACTCTCGAACAGGCAAAGGAACGAGTCGATTCTTAGGAAAATTAATATGGATGTATGAGACACTCTTCTCGGTCATAAATTCATGAGGGCAAAATCATGCAACAAATAGAAAAAGAAATTGTAGGAAAGGGTGGAAAGCTCGGAAAATTTTTCAGCTGGTGGTCGACGTGATGGAGGTAGAAATTTGGGGGGAGGCTTAATATACAGCTCAGTCTCTAAACGTCTGTACAAGTACGCCGTGACTACATCCATGAGCCGGGTTTCTAGTGTATGTTGAGTTGCCAAGCTAAGCAAATAGCGGAATGATGTTGACAGCAATGAGGAGTCCCAAAATTTTCCCAAGAACTTTTGGGACTCTCATGATTTCATAAAAACTACAATTACAATTAAGAAGATAATATAAGAAGGTAATAATAGCATTTCTTTAATATACATATAGATACTCAAAAACTTTAACCTATTGCTTACTTTCTAAAGTAAATAATACTCCATATTAGCGTTGAATCGACCATCCTTGATAAGCAAAGAGCCAAAAGGCCTGCCAAGACTCCCCTCCAACCGCAAAATGTAGAATCAAAGCTTATGAATACCATATTCAGTATATCTCAAGCATGTTAGACCAACAAGCTCATGGAGTTGCCTGAACTCCTCATCAATACTCTTGGAAATGTCCAACCAGACAAGAGGAATGATAGCGTGCATGCAACCCATGCATTCCACTATGCCAACTTGATAACTTCCGATTCGAAAACCATAGTCTCTCTAACGACAATACAAATTGAAGGGGAAGTAATCTTGTAACTTATATCGTACACATGGTTTCCATGTGCCACCTTCATCATCGACTTCATATATTTTCAGCTGACCTCGTGTAAGCAGATTCAAATTCGTTTAAACCTCGTACTTTAGCTCGGCATCATCATCATATTCTAGCTGCGCACACCGAATCCTATCATAGACGACTGTGCTTGATGGTCAGTAATATCTTATCTTGGACCAGTAACAAATACCAAATGGAAGTTCCGTGGATAGAATTTATGATCTCCATGTATTCGTTGTGGAGTTTTAGACACATTACGGGTTCACTACACTTCAAACCTAGTCAGTACTAGAATTACCTATTTGATCACCAAGGCAGCTTCTCAATCGAAGAGTTTCGGAACAAACGGAGTTAGTACTAGAATTACCAGCAAATTGTTCAAGTTCATTAAGACTATCTAATTTCTTATGCGGGAATGGAGGAGATTGTTGATTTGAAGGAGGTGATTGTTGATTTGAAGGAGGAGATTGGCGAAATACATTGTCGATACATCCCAAAGAATAAAGTTGAATTTTAACAGGATTATGTCATGTCTCAATTTTAGTCTTTTGGGTGACCTTTGAAGAGTAGTGATTGGTCGACCTTTCAAAGCCATAATTGGTTTATCTTTTAAGGGCGATGGTTGGTGAACCGTGTATATATGGATTTATATGGCTTATATATTATATTATATATATGTTTTACATACAGATTGGTTACCTACCTTAGACTCCTAGGATCTCACCTTCTATGGAGATCTACGAGCTCCTCTAACGCATCGCCAAGTTTAGGTGGATGGGAGTGATTGAAAGCAGTTTCTTCTTTAAGTGCAGATTTAGAAACACCAAGTTTTTCTTTTACGCGCGGATTCAGAAACATCTTGGCATGTGATTCGTTCTACTCTTCTTTGGTACATTTGGTGCCATATTGTAAGCATGATCTTGGTTCTCGTATCTTTGATTTAGACATTGCTCTTTTCCACACTACGAGAACGACTCTTTAGGTAGGAATGGGTGCGTGGAGGAAGTTCCAACAATACAAACGGAAACAATATTTGGATAAACAAACAAAACTAGAAAGCAGATCTCTATCAATTTGGTGTCACGGGTGGCCATTTGTGCTACAGTAAGAGTTAATAAACCTTCTTGGGACTTAACTCCACCTCCATGCTTTTTTTCAAAAGAATATCCGAGATGGTTGGCATCTACAAGAATAGACCGTAGCACCAATAGAGGAGTTACTGATAGCACTACTTCTCAACTTCATTCCAAGTGAATTGAAGGAGATTCTAAGATCTCACTTCCCCTTCCTCCAAGAATGTAGGCACTTGATCCTACACCTCTCGATATCCATGAGCCGCATGTACAACACCAACTAAGGTCAGCCTGCCTATTTCCGTTCATTTAAGGGTTCCTCATAATTTAGTGTAAAAGCAGTATGTAAGTTTTTCTCCCTTGGAATGGGACATACAATTGAAGGCGATTCCAAAAAAAAAAAAAAATCAAATTTAGATCTATATCCTATTTACTACAAATTTTCAAAGTAAATGTGTTGTAGATCTCTATTGTAGGGCATAGGCTGGCCAAAACCTCCCAAAATCTTGTGCTATTTCCATGCTCATGCAACCTACTGCTGAAATTAGTACATTGGTTAGTGGGCACGATGTTCACTTATTTTAAACCATTTGTTCGCAATAATCCAAGCATTTTAATTAGAAAACTATGCCATGGACTTTGCTAAACCAAGCTATGGATTACCTATAATCATGCATATGTAAGGCTGGCACGTTCAAGAAAAGAAGAATACCAAACATTGGATACCCTAAAATAGAGGCGTTTACAGCCTATTCTCGTGCACTTTCTAACAAAAAGGAAATTGACAACTACAACGGACACTTCACTGGTAGTCCAATAACGTACTCGCGAAAGTGTCCTCTCTCTCTATGTTGCTAGATGCAGATCTCATTTTTCATCGCCATGTCTTGTCGTAGAAGCAGCCTTGTGTTCTTAGTGCTCCGTCTTGCACTCACTGTGTTGATTCAAGATACCTTGTGTCGCATTTGTGCACCTAAGGTGGTGGAATTGTAGGTGGAATCTCAGATGAAGAAGCGCCATCTCTTGCAGCACGTCGTTTTGCCAAACACCTCTGCATATTTTGTTTGCAAATTGGAGGAAGCACTCCACAAAACGGAGGTATATAGTCGCCTTGGCGAGGAGGACCTGCATTTTTCACGATGAATTGTAAGTACTCCCCTGCCTCCTTAACAGCTTGTGGCGTCCATTTTGCTTCAAACGCTTGTCTTGTTAACTTGTTTGCTGCTTTTTGTAATTTCTCTGCTTGCTAGTGTTGTTTCTCTGAGGAACGGTAGTCTTTTTTACGTTGGCTCTCTTCTGTCTTGCGCTCTGCTTCTAATCTAGCTTCCTCCTTGCGTTTGGCCCAGTGTTCCATGCAAGTTAGATAGTCTTTACTTGTCATCAAGATGCTCTTAGAGTAATCAACTAAAGGCTCCGTGTTGCTTTGACGTCGACGTTGGTGTGTATATACCTCCGGCAGTTGCAATAACGACTCAAGAGTATTGGTTTGCGAATGGCGTATAGCCCCTTCTTCCTCAACACCTGGTGATTCACCGCGATGGGAGCCTTCACCGCCAACGCCAGGGGACAGACCAATATTTTTGGCTATACTAGGGTTAGAGATCTGGTCGCGAGGGTCACCTAAATTGCACAATACATCGTCTCCTGATAATCTACGGTTAAAGGTATCTCCTTCTCTCCTGTTTCACCACATGACACATGAAATGACAACGGAGTCATAAAAATAAGGGGTAAAAATCCAAATTGAGTGCTTAACACTGCATATAACTTGTGTGTCTATTTCAGATCTTTAACATGAGAGAAGACATTGCTTGATGAGAAATGTCCAATCTAAAGAAGCATTTTAGAGTGTTGTTGAAGAAAACTATGCGTGTACTAGTAGTTACGGAAGAAACAAAGGTACAAACATAATCTAAAAACTGATCTCACCAATCTTATTGTTGAAAATCTATCATACTACTACTTACTGGTTGATTTCACTTGCAAGCTTGTGATTTTGTGATTTGGTATTTCGACAAGCTAGTAAGCTACTACTTACAAGTCACTCAATATGGTTGCTCCATAAGATGTGATTACAATCACTTTTGAGATCATAAGATGTGATTGTTAAGATGTGATTTAGTATATGTTTGCTTCAAGTTAGATGTGTGAAGTTGCAAAGATTGATTTTCAAATTGTCACAAATTGACTCAAAAGATCTTGATCAAATGAAGACGCTAAACCCTCAAAACAGTTCTCTGTATGACATTTATTGAATCAGGATTGCAGTTATGTGAGCAGTGAGCAGTGAACAGTGAGCAGTGAGCAGATTTTTAATGAGCATTGAGCAGATTTATTTTGTCTTTATTGTCGCTTGAAAGTGTTACAAGTGGAGCTACTTAATGCAAGTTTTGGTAAAAAATATGAACAAGTAGCGTGCAATTCCGTGGGGATCACCCATAGCCGTGATTAGGGAGGTTACAATTTAGTTTATAACACTAAGGTTTATATAGTAAAAAAACAAAGCGAATATCACCTTGGTACAGTAGATTTGATAATTTGTGTTAGATTTTCTTAAGAATTGAGATTATTATAAGATTTGACTCTTGACGAGTATAATTAGGAGAAACATTGATTCCAATAATAGTTTGAGAACCTCATTCATGACCAATATAGAAAATCAAAATATTAATAAAACATTATAAACATTATGTAATATATAACATTGAGAACTTGCATTCTGCAAAAACCGAATTAGGTGACGTCATCAATCCTTCGAATTGATGCAAGGCGTGTCGACAAGAATAAACGCTGCTACCAAGAGGCTTATCTCCCACGTTGCCTTGTTCTCGATAATTATCACTTTGTTTAGGGATAAGCCTTGCCGCTGCTTCTTCCTACACAAGATGCTGGTGCTTGAAGACACATATTCTTGGACAAGACCTCGGGCTCAAATCCCAAAGACCAATATCTCTGCGTGTCCATTATAGCTTAGATGAAATGCCAATGGAGAGGGGTGGTATCGGGCTAAGGTGTGCGATTATCGGTGTTGGCATCGAGGACGTGACGATGGTCGCGAACATTGAGTGCGCGAGTGCGGTGAGAGAGTTGAGATGCACAATCGGAAGATACAATGTGTGAAGCTTGTCGGGAGTTCGGGGTTTGGGGCAAATGGACGAAGGTACGTTTAATATGTAGTTTAATTGTGAGTAGTGTTCATTGCCGGAGTTTTTGAAATGATTGAGAATTACGTTGTATGTACGAAACGAAATTGGATCAAGTCATCTTTGTCGATGTGTGGGCATTCGGCGAGACGGCCTGATCCGAGGTAAGCCATCAAAGGCGGATCGAAAATGAGTTCGAGATGATGCATTGTCATGAGACGATTGAATAATATTTGAGTTACTATTGTATGGGAGATTTTTAAAAATATCGATTGTACATGCTTGAGGTCGAGAGGGATCGATATGACGATTTGATTACGGTAATCGATGCGATGGCCTGGTACATTAAGTGTGAGAGATTGAAATATGGCGGTAGTAGGAAATGGGCGCGTCGATTGAAGCATGTGACGTTGGTTTTCAGTTTTCACCTCGCTGCGAGCTTCGAGGACGCGTGGTCGAACTGAGTACGTTACCATGTGCCGGCTCTCAGCTCGGCCATGCGGTTTTAGGTTCTCACGAGGTTGCGACCGATCAGGCCGATAGAAAAATGCTCCTATGGCTTGCACTCAGCTTACTTTTCGGCGATCGTGATATCAATTAGTAACGTTGTCGTTGCTATTCTAGGATTAGCAGGTTGTGTTCCTCATGCTCTCATTCAGATTTCACCGTGGACGTACGAGGGATTAGATTCGTGGCCGATTTCAAGGCGCAATTGTAAACTCTTGTCCAATTAGTGCTCTTGTTAGGACTTAGTAATTGGACGATATGTGCAGTGTCAAAAGTATTGTTCTAAATCGCGGGGGGTGTTTGGCAATCGCTTCTCTGTTGGAATTTCTGATCGAAGGGGGAGATGATGTTAATGGCTTCTCCGTTAAAATTCTTGATCGCAGGTGCACATGGCGAACAAGACACTGATTTGCACCGCTTGCGGAGAGACGATAGAAAACTTAGAGGATGTCGAATATCATCCAAAGTTGCATGTTATAATGTGTGTGGGATGTGTGGCGTTTCTGCAGCATCGAATTGTGCGCCATTGTCACGGACAGACGCATGTAAGAAAGTAGCGACTTTTATGTATAAAAGTTGCAAAGATGTAGGTCAATTTATCTGCCATAGTCGGTGTTGAGTATGTGGGACTGTGTAGGCGGTGGAAGTGGTTACATGCTCTTGGTGTGGACAGACCGAAGACCTCATCGAGTGTAGCTGCTGCGAATTAAGCTGGTGCGCGCCTTGCATCATACGGAACTATGGTGACGACTCAATTGAAAGAGATATGGTGGACGACATGTGCTGGGCTTGCTTCCTTTGCAACCCAGAGCATATATCAGGGCTCATACTGGAGGCAGAGATCAACAATTTATACCATGAATGAGAGGAATGCTCTAGGTTGAACAGATTCAAGAATTACTAAATGGTTACAAACAAGACATGAATGATGTACTTCTATGTGAGTTAAGGCAGGAATCGATGGTGCATTGTAATTGCTACAAGAGTGCTGATCACCTATAGACTATTTCATCATGGTATGAATGTGCTCAGAATCGATTTGTATCTTGAAAGTAAAAAACGGTTGTTTTTAACTGATTTTGCGTTGAGGTTTTTCCTTTTAGTCGCGGCGCTGATTCCAGCAGGAGCTGTGCGTCTCGGTCTGTCCCGCAGCGAGTCCCTCAATGTCTGGTTATGAATGGCGATACGACTGCCACTTCGTGTCCAGTATACTTGCGACGCTAAGCAGTGTGCGCATGGGACTTCGAACTCCACGACTCGCAACTCCAGTTGAGAGGAACCGCAGTTTCTTGGAAGTCCATTAAGGTGTGCAAACATTAGGTTCTTGTTCAATGCAAGAAGTATCGTGATTTTATTTGCATTACTGAAATAGTTAGAATTGTTTGCAGTAGAAAGTTGGTTGTGACCTAAAACCGATCTCATGCTCAAAAATATACAAATGATGTAAATTTGTCCTTTTCAAATCTAGTAGTAGGGCTAGATCGGATATCGGGTGCCAGTCTGTTTTGTGTCTATATACCTCATATGAGTCCATATATGCGGGGCCTAGAGCATAGGTAATGGAACAGAATGCATTCGGCGGTTTAGGAATGTAGTGAACAGATCGAGCTCAGCAGTCTCCGTAGTTTTTTTAGTATTTACGGAGAAGCATACTCCAGAAAAATCGATACATAATTTTTATCTCTTCTGAATGCCACAGTGAATTTTCGATGTCGATAACAAATTTTCACCCGATAGCATGAGTGTGCATTGACAGCAAGTGAGATATCTAAATAACATCCAATGCTGCTTCTAACGCTAGTGCTAGCAAAATTCGATTAATGACGTCTAGCGCGTGATACTCGACTTGCTTGTGCAATACCCTGAGTGTAGAAATAGATAATTTTGAACTTCTTCGCATCGGTGGTAGAGGATGGCTGTCACACGAAAACGTGAACTTAAAATCACTCCAAAATGAGCTGATTGACGATGAAGTACATAACAAAATATTAATGGAAATATAGATGGCCAAATCTTATGACGAATAACACAAACTCAGCAAACTCAAGAATCTGACTCTGAGGCACTTAAGTCTAAATAACGCTTCACTCCTGGATTATACTGACGTGTCGGTTTCATATCCGGGGAGGAGTCTGATAGAACACTAGCAAAGGCGTCTGCAAGGCCATCGGCGTATGAAGGGAGTGTAAACGATACAGGAGGACTAATTGGCAGCATAGAGAATGCGTCAAATACACTCACTAAACTGCACAAGCAACAACACAAAGTGATTAGAATTTTAAACCATGTGGTTGCATAATGGAAATCAATATACTACAGAGTGCCACTCACAGAAGCCATCGCGCTTTGCAGCATGGACAGGTGAATCGTCGCCTGCAACTGTGTCCGGTGTGCTTGGTGGCGGGAGCGCAGGAATGCTAAGTGGCATCGTGGACTTCGTTGAATATTTCACGGTCTCCCTCAAGTGCCAACACGTTGCGGTTCGAGGGAGAGCGCTGCTCAACAGAGATGCGCTTTGCAAATAAATTCATGATCATAGTCAAAGAATTTAAATACGGCTCGAGAAATTCACGTGGAGGCGGACAATGAATCCATAAATGCAAGTGCATGGCGGCGCACTGTACTGGGCGACTCAAAGTCCATCACAACGCCTCTCTCGGGGCACATCCCATATATGAGTGGTTTGAAAAAGAGCACTGAGCGCTCCTTCGGACCTCTCCATGGTTTCCCATCCACCTTGCGGAGAAGATTGTGCTCGTCGACAGCATTGAACAACATGTCTTGTGTATTCAAGTCCACGCCAGGTGTATGGGGATCGAGCTTAATGTCGAGGTCAATTGGCTGACGTCGAGTACCAGGTGGCGGCGCCCGACCATAACAACGGCCTTGGAGATGTATGTCCGCAAATCAAATTCAAAAAAGTCAAGAAAATGATTAATTTGTCGACAATTGCGAAACAGGTCTAAAAGAAATATAAATTGGTGCCCAAGCTCAAATACAGCAACGAGTAGAACAAATGTGGCCCTTGTAAATGTTTGCAAGCGAAGGGCATGAGAAAATGTGAGAGAGGGGTCGTGGTGGTAAAGCAGGCTGCTCTAAGGCGTCGGCCGGCGCCCGAGAGGAATCGGCCGAGAGCTACGGAAGGCAAGCGGCGCCGGAGAGGAGGCCTCCAAAGAACAATGAAGGGCAAGCCGCGCCCGGTGAGGAGTCCGCGGCGGCGAAAGATGCTAACCCGGCGCCGATATAGCGTGACACGAGCAAAGAATCCGGTGCATGCCGCGCCACGGCGAGACTCACGCCAGCGGACCACAGTGGTCGCCGGTGCAAGCGAAACTGCCTGCCGGCAAAGCGGCGAAGGTCCGCCGGTGGAAGGCAGGGCCCGCCGGCGGCAAGCGAGGCGCCCCGCCGGTGCCGGCAATGGTGATGGATGTCAGCAACAATCCGGTATGCCGGCGCCGGGAGGCTCAGCCGGCGTTGACAAAGAATACCGCAGAGTCGGGCCGCCCGCAACCTCGCGAGTTCGGGCGGCATCGTGTGGTATGCCGGCGCCGGGAAGGCTGCACCGGCGTCGACAGCTTCTTTACCGCTTGTCTTGCGAGGTCCAACACCGCTTGTCCCGCGAGGTCAAGCAAGTTCTAAAGGCTAAAAGGTGTCCGGCGGCACCGAGTGCTCTCCCGAAGCGCCGGCGACTTAGAAGCCCCCACAAAACAATGATGGATCGGAATTTACAAAATCTTACCAATCGAGCTGGATGCGATGGGCTGCACAGCGGGAGAGAGTTGAGAACATTCCACTCTAATGCAATCTTGAGGTTAAAATTGACGGTGAATGCCTCAATCTTCTTCCGCACTGCATACGAATCTGGGTAGAAAATGACTATAGCCCCATCATCATGCAGATACTTGAAGGCGAACTCGGCAATAGTCTTCAAGAAATTCGGTTGGTTTGAATTCCATCGTGGGATTTGGTGCTCAGGTTCAGATACTCCCGGAACGCGTAGGCCGTCAGGGTAGTCGGCAAGCATCAGATCAACGCCAGCACGTCCGACTTGAAGAACACCATCGAAGTATAAACGGCGCCCTCCAGATACCTGTCATGCCAACGAAATAGAGCAAATTATAAGACCCACAACTGTAAGGTTTGTTTCAGAGGTTGGAATTAAGTAATTATGTACCTCTGTTAGAAAGGTCTTCGTTTCTTCGAACTCCTCTAGAAATGGGTCACCCATCGCCTTCACCTCCCACCAGCGAACGAGGGTGTCGTTGATGACCTTTACGCGAGCGCCGGTCGGTTCCAGAACCGGATGTATATCCAGCATCATTCCACGAAGGGAAGACGGAAGCATAGAATCGGAAGACTTCAAGTTATCATAATAAGGTGACGGAGAATTTCGACGAGGTTTCTTAACCAAGCGCCCGCGTCTGGATGCATTGGTATCCTCAAACTCGTCATCGATGATAAGGACTTCCTGGCCTGCATTATCTGCAATTCCAACAAGTGCCTGAGACACAGGAGAGGGCATCTGGACCTCCATCGGTGGCGTCAAAACCGCAGGCGGGTTCTTCCTCTTCCTTCGACTCTTGGAGGAGTCGGGCTGCGTCTCCTCTGGAACTAACTTGGACTTAAGCTTGAGAAGCTCCGGCTCGATCTTAGATAGCATTTCTTCTTCAAACTCCGGGCATTGGCCCTTCGGCATGTCCATGTACCAACCACATGCGACATAATGTTGCTTGCTGTAGTCTCTCAACTGACCAGGGGTGAACATGCACTTGTCGTCCGCCGTGTTCGTGTAGTTCACGAAGCTCGTTGGTGTCTTTGAAATCGCCTTCGCAGGAAGAAGCACGTGCTTCACGTATCGATACAGGAATCGAGACGTCGCCTTCTCAAAGAACGGCTGCTTTTCCGGAGGGTTGTTCTTATGGACGCCCTTCCCTCCTCCTTCTTTATGATCCTTGTCTTTGATGCCGAACTCCCGGTAGAAAGCCGTGTCCCACAGAGCAATCCTCATTCTCTCAACATACTCTGTCACTGTGTCGATGGGCTCTGGAGCACCGAGCGGGGTGTAATTCACCACTTGGTTCATCATGTTCATCTCGACTTCAAACTCCTTCGCCACAGCACTTGACAACTGCACAGAACTCAAAGAACAACATTTGGTTCATAGCAAAAACAAGGACATAATGACATTGAAATGGAAGAGAATTATGAATCAAATAGTGAGATAGCGCACAGTCTCACCTGTGACCACCACGTTGCTTTGTTGAGAAAGTGCAGGTATTGCTGTTCGGTGAAACCAAGTTTCGGAAAACGCTGGTTGTCTCGAAACTTGGTCGATTGATTCCACCGGTTCAGCCAGAGCACCTTCGTATCAATGTCCATTGCCGATGTTGCAAAATAAAAAAGCTTCTTCTGCGACATCTCCACCTCGCGGAATGTTTCGTAATGCTCCTTTACAAGCTCCAAAAACCGGTCAGTATTTTTTGGGTCACAAATAGGCAATTGCTTACGTAACTCACTCAATGTCGTGGATTTCTTGTCATTCACTGCTTGGTTGACTGCGTCATGGATTGTCGATGCAGTGAACTTGCCTAGAACGCTATCTCGGCGGAAGTCTGATGCAGCTTTGGCCGCGGCTTGAGCGAATTCAGTCTGCAGATGAATCCCACATAAGTAAAGCACAAGATTGAAAAGTAAAGCACACGATTGATATATTGAACGACGCAATGAAAGATATCATACCTGGTATAACACGTTGCATAAAGCATTGATTGTAAGCTTGAACCACGTAGACTTTGTGAGGTTCTTGAGGTTTGAAGCGGCTTCCTCTTCAGGTGTGATAATGCCTCTAAAATACGAAACATCTTGCCGGCCAATTCGCTGTACCCGATAGAGCTTATGTACCAAGTTCAATTGAACATGAGAGTTCTCGTTTCGCCTGCAAAATTGTCAAGCAATAAGTGACGACACCATTGCAATTTCACAACGATATTGAAAAGATTTCCACGACAAGATTTGCACGTGCCGCGGTGCAATTCACAAGAAGATCGGTGAAGTACAGCTTACCAGTTGATCTCGTGGAGTGCGGTCAATGCCGCCATGTTGTCGCCTTTCAACTCAAGCACGATACAATCAACTCTAAAGTGCCAGGCGGGATCGTGGGACTTCTCCTCGTTAATAAACGGGTACCAAGCTTGCAACCGATGATTTCCGTCCCAGACATGAAACATTTTGTTTGAGAACTTCTCAAGGTCCGGGTCAGCTTGTAAGAAATTCTCAAATTCAGCATTCACCTTTACCCAATTTGGGCTCCACGATGCGATGATATCTGATGTCACGTCAACTGTTTTCGGCTTATTCTTCTCTTTGACGTCGTTCTCGATAGAAACGTAGAACACGCCTTGGCCTTCAACGTAGCCAACATCACGGAAGTGATCCTGGAGCATTGCAATATCGGATTTCATGGCTGGCCTTACCACTGGCAGCCCCACCATTCGACAAAGCGGAATGGACATCCGGGACTTGTGAATCAAGTTGAAACCGTAACTTCAAATTTTCGAGACACTCACGGCCGCTTCTGAAGTAATTAGGCTATTAACCTCCTTGGTGACATCCGCTTCAGTAAGCACATCTTCTGTTGGAGCTCCCTCTTCCGCTTCTTCTAGAGGAGGGAACTCCATGCGCTCCATCCCCTGATCATTGTCTTCACGTGCATCTGCAAAACAGAGAAAACCATGTAAGTAAAAATGTGAAATTCCTTGTGCATCCTCTGACGCTACTTAGATTCGCCCGAACTCATCGATGGAGATTTGCGTGAGCAGATGCGTGGCTAGTGCGAGTGCCAATTGCCGGCATGTCTTGGACTGGGGACGGGGGCAGCAATCAACGCAGGAGGTGAGCCAGCAGAAAAGGGGTCTGCCGGCACCGAAAAGGAAGAGCCGGCACCAATCCACATTCGAATCAATCACGATCGGCACGAGGCTTAAAGCACTGCTTCACCATTCACTCGCCCTCTGTGTTGGATAATGAGCATCAATGCATGTTGAAATGCCGGATCTGTCGGGAGGAGAGAGGATCACAGCGAGATTCAAGAATGAGAGCATGCATTAAGAATGAGAGCATGCATTATTTGAGAACGACAAAAATGGCTCAAGGAGTCGAATTCTGAACTGATAGAGATGCAGCCTCACCCGAATAGCTTCAGTTAAGCATTCGTAACTATGGAGAAAGATTGTGTAACTCACGAACTCAAGGCAGAGTAATGCCTTGTCTCGAACCCTGTTCTCCAATATTTTTGTTTTTAGCAATTAATTAGGAGTAAAATAGCTGATTTAGCAAGTAGGAATAAAAAAACCGGCCTGCTTAAACCGGTTCGTAGATAGTAATTTTGTGTTAGGATTCTTCCGGCTAACCTTAGGGGATTCTAAAGCTTACCGGATACCCGGGTTGATACCCGGCTGATACCCTGCGATGCCCGGATGGGCCGGTTCTCCTACCGGATTGATGACCGGGGCCGCCGGTCGACCCGGAGAAAGGGCCGGAAAACTCGCGGGCGCCCGACATAATCACCGGCGGCTCAATGATGACCGGGGTACTTCCCGGTGTACGTCTCGAGCGCTGGGTAATGATGTCTCGGAAGGAGAGTTCCGGTTTGTTGCTATTAGGAGCCGCCGCCTCCATTCTCAGCCATTCCAGTCCGCGCGTTTTGAGAGATAGAGCGAGTTTGAGAGCTCAGCGATCCGAGGGTGTTGGAAAAGCAGAGTTTGGAGAGATTAGGGTTTCGGGAAGTAGGGTTTCTACCGGAATCAGTCCGGGAAAGCGAGGAGAGAAGAATTCCGGCAAAATGACTACGGAGACCGGAGCGATGCCAAAGAGGAGGGAGGTGGTCCCGTGGCGACCGGGGATGCCGATCCCCCTCAAGTCGGTGAAGCCGTAGGTGCCCGAGCTGCCACTGCACCAGGCGGAGCTGAGGGATGACCTCCTCCGGATGGGGTGCGCCGGTCAGACGATGCCCGTGGGACCTGGGCGGACTGTGCCATCATCGAGGAGACCGTCACCCACCGCTTCCCCGAGATGTATGTGACGCACCCCCTGAGGGGGAAGACGGATAACTGGGGACCTCGCCATTGGAGGGCGACTTACAAATTCCCGGACTCCCCGATCGGCTACATCAAGAAGAAGGGCGACGACGGCTTGAGGAACCGGTTCCGCAGGGGGCCCACAGAGAAGGACGGATTCAAACCGGAGGACTGTAAGGACCCCCGGGTGACGCGCCTCCTCCGGTTTCTCCTCCCCATACTCAGCCCGGACAAGCCGACCACCGCACCGTGAAGGCGATGAAGGCTATTTTGGGAATTACGATGGACGGATGCGGTCGGGTGGCACCACATCATCGAGGTGGTGGTGCGGCGGAGGTGATGAAGATTGGGAATCAGAAGGGGTGCCCACTGGCCCCCTACATCTTCCACCTCTACCAACGGCACGGCATCCTCACCGACCGGGAGATATTCTACTGGCACGAGAAGCACGACCTCCCATCCGGAGATCCGCAGGGGCCAACCTCTTCCGAGTCCGGGGAGGAGATGGAGCAAGTTCGGGCTACCGACCTGGAGGGGTCACCGGAACCCGCCACTCGACAAAGCCGTAGCGGTGGGACCCGGCAAGCCGGACTCAAAGATGCAAGACTCCGGGTGGCCACCCAGGAAGAAGGAAGTAGCCGGGTGAACCCCACCCGGACTTCTCAGACCATGCCCTCCCTGTTCATGCCCAATGCAGAGGAGGAAGAGGAAGAAGAAGAGGAAATCGTCCCCCTCATCCGGAGGACAAGAGCCCAGCAGCGAAGGGCTGAGGAGATAGCTGAGGCGGGTGGAGACCAATCCGCGGAGGAGGAGGGCCAGAGCGAGGATGACGAGGAAGAGGAGGAAGAGGAAGCCCCACCTCGACAGGCAAGACCATCCCGAGGGGTGAGGAGGAAGGATACGACCGGCTTTGGGAGAAGACGTTCTCCCGTCCGGATCCCACCCGGTGGTGCACAGAGGTCCCGAATGAGGAGGTGGTCATGGCAGGCTATTGCAGGTACCTCCACCCGGACAGAGGCCCCTGCGAGGGAGAGTACCCAACCTGAAAGCGCAAGGCCAAGAAGAAGAAGAGGTCACGAGTCCGTGGTGGCACGCCCGAGGGCCGTCGAGGAGGAGCGTGCCCCAAGTCCGGACCTCGCACCGACGCAGATCCGGCTCCCGCCCGATAGCGCAGAGCCGATCCCGGAGAGCCACCAAGGTGAAGAGGAGGCCGCTCATTGCGGAGAAAGAGAACACCCCGAGAGGGCCACACCTCCCGACCGAGCTACCGGAGCAGGAGGAGTGACCCCGCCTCGGCCACTCCAAAGATCGCTGGCGGCCCGAGTCGTCCCCACGAGGGGCATGTGACCCCGGGACGGGCAACACCACCCCGGTGCTTCCCGCGCCTACTACCGGATACCCAGCGAGGGTATCCTCCACCCCATCCGGCTGGCCATGGAAGAGGTAGATAGGGAGAATGAACAATTGTTCACCTCCCTGGCGCGACTCGAGCGGGTTTTCCAGACCCCCAACGTGGAGAGGTACCCGGAGTTGGCCGAGGAGATGCAGCGGGAAACGGCCAAGCTGAGAAGAGAGAAAGTGGAGCTGGTGCTGAAGGCCCGGCCAAAGGAGAAGGCATTCGTGGGAGTCCAGTGTGGACCGGACCCCTCGGACACGGAGGCACATCCGGAGGTGGAAGCCCTCAGGAGGATTGTGGAGGAGCAGGAGGCTGCACTCCGGAGGTTGCAAAACATTGATCGGACGGTGCTGCACTCCATCTTGAAGGTGCTGCAACCGGATGCTGAGGCCCAGACGAAGGCGGCCTTCTACGATGCTCAGATTGGGATTAGCGAGTCACCCCAATCCCTGGAGTTGCTCAGAAGGCACGCAACCAGCATCAACCAGTGTCTCAAGGAGTTCCGTACCCTCACTGGAAGGCTGTTGGGAGCCCTTCCCCAGGTGGAGATGACGGAAGCCCTTCCAGAAGGAGAGGTGCTTGCACCCCCAGAGGTGCCCACGGAGGGGCCGGTGCCCATGGAGGTAGAAGCGGTGTCCCTGCCCATTTCGGAGGAACAGGGGATCCCAGTCGATGGTGGCGTTCCGGAGAACAGGGAGGGAGAACGAGCTGCAACTCCCCCTCAGGGAGATGATACTCCGGGAGAGACAGGACTACCCGGTCCCTCCGAGTTGGAGCAGGTGGAGGAAGGAGAGGTGAACTCCTCTCAACAACCGGATGAGATCCCGGTCGATGGGGCCACAGGAGAAGGGGCAGGACTTCCCGAGCAGATCGAGGAAGTAGCAGCTCACCCGGAGGCCCAAGACAACGAGGTCGGAGATCCGGGTGAACAGGGTCATCGGGATGAACCCGTGGCCCCTCGAGAACAGCAGAGGAGCCCGTGGTTCCGCATGAAGAAGAGGAAGTCCATCCCGTGCCCCCCCCTCAAAGTTGAAGGCACTCCGGACAGTGGAAGAGCCGGAGGACACAAAAAAACCCCGAGGTTTTACTTCTACACCCGGCCGATCGGGAGGCGATTCCTCCCGCGAGTTGGCAGGCACTTCCAGGAGGAATACGCCGCCGTCAAACCCCTCGAGCCGCCCCACGCCGCCGGAAGAAGATTAGTTAGTAATTAGTTAGGTTAGAAGTAGCTAGAAATAGTAGATGCCCTTTTGGCCACTCACCCGGAAATCTCGGAGACCCGGGAATTCCGGATCTGATAGGGTTTCCGGGAAATCCGGAACCTTCTGTACTTACCGAAGACTCTGCGGAGTCCTTCGGGTCTTTCCTGCGATCCACCCCCTGTGAGCAAAGGCTCAATTTTGCATCTAAAACTTTGCGTCCTTGCTGTGTGTGTGCGTGTGAGGGATTTGCTTGGTCTTTTGTGTAAGGTGAGGTTTGGAAACCGGTAGTGGATACAGGGAGTCCCTTGTTGGTCTGGTAGTCACGAGTCCGAGATATCCTAGAGGGGAATAGCCGGAGGGGTGATACCGTCAGTAAGAGGTCCTGGTGAGAGGAGTCCGAATGTCCTGGAAGAGTTTTAGCGAGTGCCAAAGGAAGGGTGTGGTTACCCGGATTGGACAGGAGAGCTGGGATTGGTGAGTAAAGCCACCCCGCATAACCACCCCCCGGATGGGATATTCGGGTGAGGACAGTCCACGGAGGGAGTAACCCGTAACCCCGGATGCCAGCTAACCACCGGCGTGCATAGTAGGAAACCTCGTGGGCCGAGTAGTGGGATGCTACTCACTGCAGACCGGACCACAAGTTGTGTCGCTCAGGAAGAAGGAGAGAACCGGACAGTTGCCGGTGTGACCTACCGTGTGATTAACTTAATCAAGTGGTAGCGGCAGTTGTAAGGGAGGAACCCCGGATAGAGAAGGAGAGAGAGAAAGAGGGATACAAATATAGGTGAAATTCCAGTCACCCTAATCAACCGGAGGAGAGTGCCCCTTCCGTACTCTACTAAAAACTCACAGGAAGAATCCCTCCGAGGATTCACGGAGGTTAAATTAAATCACCCTGTACAAACAGACCCTAACCGGCCAGAATATTAATCGAGTTGGACGAAGGCAACCGGATCAGGATCTACCGGTCACCTTGGGGTTTTTGGGTTTAGGGACTAGTCGGGTCACAATCCCCCGTGCTCCCTAATCCGGTAGATCAGAACGTCTTTGTCGTTGTAGCGTCAATTGGTGTTCAGTTTGGATTTAGACGTGTCTTCACACTTCACAGAATCTCCGTGGAACGTTACCCGGAAGGTGGACCATTTTACTAGGTTGTATAAGTAAAATTGTGATGTTTTTGGTCTTCTCGGTCTGGTAACTCACGACACCTTGACAGGAGGATGTTTACCTCACGCAGAGGACGCGACGGCCATCAACGCAGGAGGTGAGCCAGCAGAAAAGGGGTCTGCCGGCACCCAAAGGGAGGAGCCGGCACCAATCCACATTCGAATCAATCACGATCGGCACGAGGCTTAAAGCACTGCTTCACCATTCACTCGCCCTCTGTGTTGGATAATGAGCATCAATGCATGTTGAAATGCCGGATCTGTCGGGAGGAGAGAGGATCACAGCGAGATTCAAGAATGAGAGCATGCATTAAGAATGAGAGCATGCATTATTTGAGAACGACAAAAATGGCTCAAGGAGTCGAATTCTGAACTGATAGAGATGCAGCCTCACCCGAATAGCTTCAGTTAAGCATTCGTAACTATGGGGAAAGATTGTGTAACTCACGAACTCAAGGCAGAGTAATGCCTTGACAGGAGGATGTTTACCTCACGCAGAGGACGCGACGGCCATCAACGCAGGAGGTGAGCCAGCAGAAGAGGGGTCCGCCGGCACCGGAAAGGAAGAGCCGGCACCAATCCACCTCTGCATCAACCACGACCGGCACCAGGCTTAAAGCATTGCTTCACCATTCACTCGCCGGATCTGCCGGGTGGAGAGAGGATCACAGCGAGATTCACGCAGAGGACGCGACGGACGCGACGGCCATCAACGCAGTAGGTGAGCTAGCAGCAGAGGGGTCTGCCGGCACCCACAGGGAGGAGCCGGCACCAATCCACTTCCGCATCAATCTCGATCGCCAGCAGGCTTTAAGCAATGCACCACCATTCACACGCTCTGTGTTGGAAAATGAGCAGTAATGCATGTTGAAATGCCGGATCTGTCGGGTGGAGAGGATCACAATGACATTCAAATATGAGCATACATTATTTGAGAGTGACGAAATCGGCGCAGGGAGTCGAATTCTGAACTGAGAAAGATGCAAGCACACCAGAAAAGCTTCAGATTAGCACAATCTTTGGGGCAAAATTGTGTAACTCACCAACTCAAGGCTGGGTCAAGCTTGGACAGAATGACGGCCATCACCGCAGGAGGTGAGCCAATAGCAGGGGCTCTGCGGTCACCGAAAGGGAGGAGCCGGCACCAAGCTCCTTCCGCACCAGTCTCTATCGGAATGAATGACTTGGCTTCGACGGCCAAGAAAGTGGTGTGCCGGCACCTTCGAGGTTGCCGGCATCTGTGGATTGGCACAATCATATAAAGATAGATGACGGAAAGACTACTATGAACGCATTTTCAGGGAAAGAAGTGCCGCATTTTTGCCAGAAATTCTTCAACTTGAACTAATTCTTGATCAATGAGTCTATAACTAGACAAAAGAAGCATTATTACCTCAGATTCTCCAAATTGTGACTCCAATCTTGAAGAATCCAAGATCTCACAGTCACCTCGACGCGCCAGAAAGGATGTAAGCGACGTGTTGGTGAAGAACCCAGCCACCAATGATGCTTTGATACTCGAGAGAAGTTACGCAACAGGCTCACAATCATAGCTCTCAGTGGACTCAGGACCGAGAGCACATTTGGAGGTGAGACGGCAGCATCAGGGGGTGTGCCGGCGCCGAATGGGAGAAGCCGGCACCGGCAGGCTTGACACAGCCCTCAATAGTAAGCCCTCAATAGGCATTTGCACAGCCCTCAATAGCCCCTGATTGTGGTGATCCTGAACCTTCGGAGGTCCGAGTGGGGACCACCGGCGCCACGTGAGGTGTGCCGGCAACAATAAGGGGTCTGCCGGCATCGATAGGGAGGAGCCGGCACCGGCAGGCCCGATTGCGTCACACGAAGCTGCGCCGGCACCAGGCATCACGAGTGAAGCGCCGCCACGATTGTTGATCAAGCTGCTTTACCGATGGGACTTGCAATTTCCCTTCTGAACTGCATCCCTACTCCCCGAAATTCAACACATATAAGCTATACTGAAAGCATTCACATCGCTACCTAAATAGAAACCCAGCGGATGGTGGGAAGTAGAGGTACCTGCTTCAGTTTCCGATAAATCAGGCAGAAATCGATCTCCGTCTTTCTGGAACTCCCAAACTATGCTAAGCCGGCACCTTCGTGTGACCCAGATTGCCACTAGGCTGGGAGAAGTTGGGTAGGCCAGCAGGATCCATCGAGTCAGGATCAGTCCTCCATCAGCATGAAACGCCACAGAACGTACCCGACCTCAGTGTTGTCATGTTGACCACACACCGCATGTCGAACTGCTTGTGTAACTATCATCGTCGTTCCAGTTCCCTTCTTCTCCTCCTAGCTGCCACACACAACAGGTTCAATAATCTGCACTAAATCTACGCTCATTCGAGAATGCAGTGCTTGTTGAAGGTCAAGCAACGGAGTCTCCCAAACCAATATAATCACATTCTACAGTAATCCATAACACATTCACGCAACGAATGGATGGACATTGCTTACCATGCGAGTGATCACTTCTTTTCAAGCTTTCTTCCGCTTCCCGCGAGCGACCGATGCCATTCACCATCTGCGAAGGTACACTCTCCCCATGTTGTACTCCTGGTCGACCTACCTTCACTTGCGCCAGTTGAATATCTTAAAAAGCTTCAGTTACTGGTGAGCCGGCACCTTCGGGGGTCCACGAATGCGTTCGACCAGAAGGATCGCGGTGACGATGGGAACACGCTTGGTGTGCCGCATCGCATCGGGTCCCCAAGACAGAAGTGAGGTGCCGCACCGGCAGCTTATTCGACCGGCCGCTCCCTCGGCACCGAAGGCGCCGCACCGGCAGCTCCTTCGGCAATGGCAGCTCCTTCAAAGACCGCCAGCTCGTTTGGCGCCGGCTCAGCTCGTTCGAGCGGCAGCTCCTTCGGCACTGCACGACCGAATTCGGGTAGATGTGTTGTGGATAACTTGTCCCCGAAGTCCTCTGGGGCGTGCAGGCAGTGCCTTCGTCTGTTGATTTTCAAGGTGCGTGTAGAATCTCGATTCCGGTTGGAAGGAGATCAAACAAACATTTTGGACTGCCTCCGTGGATTCATGAGCCCGTCCCTTGCAGACGGAAGCATTGGATGTCCATGCACTAGCTCGCACATTTCACCATTGAAAACTAAATTACATTGCAAAATTGTAATCATTGTTTAGTGGTTTTACCTGTACTAGTAACTGCCGTGTCCGACCGTGGGATTCCCGTGCTAGCAGCGACTACGGGTGAAGCCTCATCTGACGCCACCTCACCAGACATTTGTGGCGATTCCGGCGAACAATCCTCACCCGCAGAATTCTCTGACAAGTGAGGACCCTCCTGTGCTGGCGACCTCTGCGTCATATCTTGACCTACATGGAAGTCAACGGTTTCGCACTGTCAACCGCATCTTCCGATCCTGGCTGCATTCATCTTAGTGCAGTGATGAAGCAATCTACGAAGCCAGAGTGACGACAATAATACGGACGTAAATATGCGATAGCCTGTACCGGCGCGACATGCTCTAACTGATCTAATTGTGATCTAAATGCCGCGATCTCCTTGCTAGTTGGCCTCTGCTGCCTCAACGGAGGTGGCGCTGTACGTGGCGCTTTAGCAGTCAAGAGTGCAGAGCGTCCGGAGACAGTGAAGGGCATCGTCTCATCTGGGCAACTGAGCCGGCACCCTCGCGTCGTGCTGCCATCGCCAATGATTGTCACAGACAACTCAACAGACTCAACACACTTAAATTTTTCGAATATGTACATCGAGGGGCATTACGTGACGGTGAAACTGTTGCTGAAACAGCTAGTCGGTGTCATACCGTCTCACCCGAATCCTGCGCAATGGCGAGTCCGTGGTTGTCGTCGGTCGGGCCGCGCATCGACACACGTTAATGTAAAGCTAACCGTGGCAGAGCGATTCGGGTGCCCGAAGCGAGATCGATGCAAACGAAGGGGACATTAAGGGGTTCGATAAAGGACTCTTTGCTCGTCGGCCGAAACAAATGCACACCGAGGTGGCTGCGCGCATGCGCGATGCCGGTGGTGAAGCTCGGCCGATGGCCGGATCGCCTTCGATGTAATTGAGTGCACGGTGCCTGCACGATGGCGCTGTGGCAGCGCGACCCGAGTGCCCAAAGCGAGATCTACTGAACGTTTTTAGGGTTCAAGAACCTGCTGTTGGCCAGTGGAGCATGTGCACTCCCGAGGTGGCCTGCGCGATGGCTATGTCGGTGGCTGTCGCTGGCAGGTGCGCAGGTCGGCCTTCCGAACTGAAAGGTGAACGGTGCCTGTAGTGGCGGCTATGTCGCGAACAGAGGGCCCCGAGCAAGGTCGATGAGAGTTAGGGTTGGTCAAAAGCGAAAGCACATCGTTCTCTCATGGGCTTGCCCACGCTGGCTTCACCGTCCGCGATGGCGAAGGGTGAGTCCGGAAGTCCCTGGCAGGTGCACAGCTCGGCCTTCGGATTTGAAAGGTGAACGGTGCCCGAACGATGGCGATGTGGCGGCTTAGTCGCGAACCGAGGGCCCCAAACAAGGTCGAAAACACTTAGCTTAAGCAGTTCGGTTTTACTTCGGCTCGAACCACGCTGGTTTCACCGACCGCGATGAGGAAGGGTGAGTCGGGAAGTCGCTGGCAGGTGCACAGATCGGCCTTCGAAACTAAAAGGAGCACGGTGACTGAACGATGGCGATGTGGCGGCTATGTCGCGGACCGAGGGCCCCAAGCAAGGTCGCAGACGATTAGGTTTGGCGATGGGGAAGGAAGGGTCTGGAAATCGAGGAGCTTGTACTTGTCGCCCTTTGCTCCCAACTCAAATTCGATGCTAACGAGATACTATAGGCTAAAACCATTATCTACAGATTGACAAAGCTACACCAAGAGCGAAAGGGTTTGGCAAGCGGCCAGTAAGCGCGAGGCCCTGACGGGATCAATTGACAAATCAATTCAGCCACCACTTGCGTTATGTCACGGCCTAGGGCAATGATTGATTCCAGTAAATTGACATCGACCGTCGCATTCATAGTATCGACATCACTCATGGTTGAATTTGATTCTAACAACACACCCCATGTCAATCAAAGAATTATGTCTCACCTTGATCATCTTCGTTGTCGCCGTCATCGCTTTTGTGTTTCTCCTTCTCCCGCTTGAGGTCGTCCTCACTGTTCCTCGCTTTCTATTCCGACCAAAAATAAGCGTATGGATTCTAACATATTTCGTTAAGTCAAACAACAAGAGATAAAACTTGCCTGAACTCTGCGCCTGCTATACGTAGTATTAGCTCGCCCCATAGAGCCCTTCATTGCCTCTTCAATTTGTAGATCACATCCAATGTTCTCTAATATCGGGAATAATGCTTTTGCTGTATCGCCTATATCGCTTGAGCGCTCGCGACTAACTCTCACCTTCATCTGCGACACACTAGATCGTTTTTTGGAGAAATACAATCGACCTCCTGCTACCCTTTTTGTTCGTCTCTTACTTCTAGCACTCTTGCTATTTTGATCGTGCTCAGCTCGACTTTGCGGCATCACTAAGACATACTTCGTAACTATGAAATGCCACAAAAAATGCGAGGGATCCAGAGTTTAGCAAATGCTTACCAAGAGTTTTCTGACGGTGCGTAAATTGAAGCTATGGTACCAAGGACGTTTCTCATAGATAACTGCGCAGTAAGTTCCATTATTACCACTTCGTCCTTCTCAAGTTCAGTCCGCTCTGACGCTGTCCACTAACCATCACTAATTACATCTTCTAAGTGGCGGCCCTTACTTAAATGTCCTGATTTCTAGTGTATCCTCATACCCTGTTTAAAACAATCAATTTGTATTGTTAACATCTTTTATTTCTTCTTACCGCTCTCATTATTTGTGGCCGCCTCTTGTGTATACTCCCGTCTGTGACATTACTTGATTTAGTTTGTAATTTTTTTTTCAAGTACGAACGTAATTTAAATCTGACCGATATTATGAAATAAGAATTCTACGCTTAGTTGTATGCAACCACTGCTACTAACTTGTGATCATACGTGCCTTCATCAGGTTTTGAAATTTTTGTCTTCGATGGCGACTATCCGAGTGGACGCTGGGCGAGCCCCATTACGTGTGCTACCTCAATCTGATGGTCGAATCGTCGTGAGTGCCAGATTGTTGTCTGCAAAGTTCAATTTGGGTTTAGATTCGCTCTTCCTAGAGGAAGAAGTCTTGGACGATGTCGGAAATCTCTCATATCATCGTGCACATTGAGCCGTCGATACATGAGGATGTAGTGTGGATATTACAATCTTCGCAGATGCCGTGTTCACGGCGTATTCATTCCTTCACAAAATGCGAGCGACCTCGGCGTCGAGTGCGAGATCCTTCCATCTCCCGCAAAATTGAAACCACTCGTGAAATGCGATGAGAGTGATGTACGATCGATAGGGAGACCAACGCATTTGCTTCCCGAATAGTGAGTTACCTCCAAATCCTCGATCAACGTCTCGTAGCTCCGTCTCCTTCCAGTCCGAGAGTTTTAATAAGAAGCCTCCGCTTCGCCATCCAAAGAAGATGACCCGTTAAGCGCCACACTTGCATCCGCAAATTGCAAGATGGAAAGGTGCCAAGAGTGAACTTAGCAAGATAGAGTTTAACACCTTTCGGTACTCCTTTGTCCAAGATTTGCCGGCCCAAGATGATGGCAACCAAATTTTTGAGTTTCCACCGCCTTCTCAGGGTACCAAGATGGGCTCTGCCAAAAAATTGTCAGGCATGGACAAACATCACGATGGTCATACATGGTGCAATCTACACACTTGTAACATTCAGAATGACCATGGTCTAACCTTCCGCACTGCTTATTGTGCCGGTCATTTACGATGTGAGAATGCAGAGTGCGGTTTCCTTCACAGAGAGAGTCGCGAGGATGAGGTCAATGAGAAGCTGTGGGATGGCTTTGTGAAGAAGCAGTTTCTTTGAAAATGCCCTCAATCTGAGTCAACCCTCATTTGTGCGATTTGCAAGGAACCAGCGACTTGTATTGAAACATGCTCTTCGTTGATGTACTACGTCACGGGAGATTCTAATACAACTAGAGCTTGTATTCACATCGGACACCACAATCACCCAGTGGGACGTGGAACCTGTAGGGAGTCTCTGGATCTTCGCGATCACTTATTACAAGGAGCACTTGAGAGAACACCCAAGGCGTCTCCATCTGCGATTGCATTATCTGCAAGTTCTCAGTTCCTTGGAGATTACCTTTTAAAAAAGGATGGGGAGTCTCAATCCGTTTTAACTGACACAGAATTGCAGGATGTTATGTTCAAGTTTGAGAGTTTCACGAGTCCTACAATTCGACACAACGTCTCGCATTTTAGGAGGATGGGAAAAAAGGGCATCATTGACGGAGTGTGCGAGTTGAGGGGCACTTCACGGTGGCCCTATGTGCAGGAGAATAGATTTCCTGGCCAAGGGAGTAAAACAGACAAGGTGTTTGTGTTCAAAATGTCCGAGCTTGGACCTGGATCGGGCGTTGATCTTGTTCGACGAATGCAACGTGGAGGAAAGTTGCAAAATGCGTGGGTGATGTTTGATCACGTCAAGCGCATCAAACGCTACACAACGTTCGCTTGCCACGTGTACGAGCCAAAGTATCGCAAGGTGATGACGATCGCAATCTGCGATATGATGTCTGAAACTCAAGATGCACAGTCATACCTGTGGAGAGGAATCAATGCGGTCATGGCTGAACATGGGGTGCACAATGTCAACTTTGCGGGCTTTATGGCAGACAGTGCACATGCTAATTGGAATGCTGTTCGGGAAATCTACGGTTCGGGTGATAAATCGGTTCCTATGGCAAATAAGGAACGCTCCTGTCTGCTACATTGGTCTACTTGTATGCAGAGGGCAACAAACGCTTATATAAAGCCTGAACTTCGGGACGAGCACAAGCGAATGTGCACTCAGTGGAAGGATGCGCGTACAGCTGATGAAGCGGAATCTCAGTGCATGGCGATTCGATCGTGGTGGTCTACAAGCGGGGCAGCTAGCAACTCGAACATCCACGCGCTCGACAACTGGTTAGCCTGGTGGCACTTTCGTTACTGGCAATGGGGCGGTTACATGGACATGGTACTTGTTCCCCTAACTTTTTGCCTCTCCTCGTTCTTGTTTTATTTATACTGCAATCAATGCGCCACGGCTTTCATGTTTGCGTTCATCTGCTGAAACTGTTGATCATCATATTTAGGAACTCACGGAGGACCAGAGAGCAGAGATGCCCATGTGCAATTTGTCTGAGACACTGCACGCATCATGGAGCAAACAGTCCGGTAAACTGTGTGATAATATTTTTGAGGCTACCATCGAAGACTACTGCCGTGCTTTCGTTCAATGCACCAGGTACAATGCTTTTGACAAAGGTCGTGGATCAGGAACTGGTCCAACTCTCGAGGAATTGCGCTTCCGTGCGGCTACCCGCTCTGCTTCTAAGAGCGGAAATTTAAAATCTGTGTACCGTGCAATGGATCTTGTACCGGGAGCGGATGAATTTCTCGTTGGCGCAGCGTCGTACGCAGGAGAAGAAGTGTTTGGATCCGCAAAACGTAGGCTCGATTCCGAACCTGGTGGCGAAAACGACTCTCACAGGTTTGACAAGGTCAACTTCTCGCAGCCTAAGTCCATGAGGACACAGCAGCAAGGTTCTCCCTCTACACCGATTCGTCTTGAGGCTGACGAAGACGACAATGACGACGTGCAAGTTGTGATCGAGACAAGCCCGGTTCAGGCTCGCGTGGGTGTGCAGCACGTCACAAGGGTTCTAGAGCTGGAATGCTCACCGAATATGTGGCACATTCGTCGAATGCCTTCGGTCGGAACGAGGATTTGTACGGCCATGATCCCGGACACGAACAAGAAGTGCAATCGTGGGCTTCGAAATGGAGATCCTGCTCCAGCCTACCACGGCGAGAAGCACGTTCGCGCCAAGAACAAGAATTATGCTCAGTTCTTTTATTTTTGTGCGGACAATGCTACAAGATGCGTAGCAGGAAAAAGGCGTAGATGGTTCCCAGATTCGCCAAAGGTGCCACAAATTTGGCCTGTGCAAAAGGGAACTAACCTCACAACGCGAGAGATTCTCACTTTAGAGGAGGCAGGATTTCAGTTGCAACAGAAACCACCTATGCCGAGCGACAGGCAGTTCGGAAATGATTCGGCAATCGCCGCCTCTATTGCGAGCATTCCGCACCGGAAAAATCTGACAAGTTCCTCAATATAAGAAGCTCTCGCCCCGTCGCCGCAACGCCACAAAGAAGGTGGCCGCCGAAAGCGCTTGAACAAGTGGGAGTCGCAATGTTACTCGACGTTATCTTAACTCGCATTATGTTGGTGCCAAGCCCCGGACTCGGAGCTGTGATTGATATGATATCGAAGAAGGGTCCTGATAAAGATGCTCAAAAGTACAAGGTGAGCATTGGTACATTTCCTGAGTGCACGTGTCCTAGCTTCAAAAGCATGTACATTCAGTTCAAATCGCGTAAACCCTACGGAAACTGCAAGCACATTTACTACATCTATCGTGTGGTTTGTGGTCTCGACCGAGAGAGAGACCGGTTCGTACATGCTCCGACATTGAGCTTCAACGAGATCAAGCGTCTTCTTCTCAACGGAATTGTCCAACGCATTCCAAGCTCGTAGACTGTTTTCTACGAATAACGACGTCTGTAGTCTGCTTAAAGTAGTCTGGTTTAGGCTCCTAATCATGGGAATTTGAGCTATTTCTACATGAGAAGTAATATGAAGTATTGGATCTATGGTCTAATTAACTTGATTCCTTACCTTTACCTATGGTTCTATTTCTCAACTGTAACAGAGGTGACAACACATTTAAATGTTGATACATGCCTCTTTTCCGTCGCACATACATGTCAATTTCGATCCAAACAACCCTCACACGTCGTAGTCCATAGATCTTATTTGCAAGATGCTAGTATTGCTGAGTTTGGACACTTGACCAGCAGTAGTCCGTTGATGCCGAGTCTATCAGTAACTGCGACGGCGGACCCACTTCGTATCCGCCGGTGCAAGTAAAGGGTCTGCCGGCAACATCGTCTAGTGCGCCGGCGCCGGCGCACCCCTGCTTGTTCTGACATTACCCATCTGCAGCGAGCAGACCCCTGCCTGTGGGTACGCCTCCAGGGGCCGACAAAGCTGTGCTGGTGCCGGCATACCCGAGTCCGGGCCGGCAGACCCCTCCCTCTTGCATACCGCTGCTAGCACCGCTGAACCCCTGCTGGTGCCGGCGGTCCTCTGGAGGTGCCGGCACAACCCATCTGGTGCTGGCGGACCCCTGCACCTGCCGGCGGACCTCTGAACGTTTTGGCATACCCCTCTTCGTACCGGCGTACATACCTGCTCGCAGATCCCTTGTTGTAGTAGGTGGTTGTTACCTTGGAGCTTTCGTTGTGCCGGTGGTAGCCACGAAGCTGTAGGCAGACCCTATGTAGTATGCTACCCAAGGACTTTGTGGTCATGTTGCGGGGCAAGTAGTGCTTACCCGAGTGCCGGCGCTGGCGTGCTATACGCAGTGCCGTCGTTGGCACTTTTAGTCAAGATCGGCCGCTACGTGTCGTCCCGATTCCGTGCGCACCTTTTCAACCTGAGAGCCAACGCGGCCCCAAATCCAAGCGGGTCTCAGCGTCTCTCGCACTGACGTGTGCCGGCGCAGGCATGCTAACCCGCGTCTGAGCGTGCCCACCTCTCACGGGTGCTAGCACTGGCTTTCAAAACCGAGTACGAACTCTTAGCTTCAACTAGATCAAGCAACTTTTTCTTCGATAAATTTTCCACTGTGTTCCACACGCTTTATGCACTTCTACAGATTACGTACAACAACATAGAGATCTTTAAATCGATGTAGAGGTCTAACCAACATTTAACATGAAAAGGAATATGTTGCGCATGTTTTGATATCGAGTCAACTTGTACTTGACACATATATATTTCCACATATCTATCCATACTATTTAATGTCGAGTGACATATGTCCAACATCTAATTTTAGAATCAATTTGTACTCACTAAGGGATACTGTTATCTTCACTACATTCCTGTTGTGCATCTTCCCAAACGGATGGTGATAGAGGAGGGTCGTAGCTCTTTGCTGTGTCGCGGAACTCTTCCCATGTCTTGGTCAATTCGGTGTACGTGCTGTTGTCACAACTGAAGCACTTCCAAATCCCGACAGCGCGTTGGATCTCTACTACGTACTCGTCACATTTGTTGTTTGATATACATCCAGTACACCACATCTTTGGGCACGTTCCAAAACTGATCATAGTATAGTGATGGTCGAAGCACCAACTGCAGCACTCTTCCTTTCTAGCCTCATTCTGCCAAAATACAGTGGAATAGGAATTAGCCTAGTCGTGAGCGTCCGGTAATCTGAACAAACTCTATCTTTAGACATGAAAGCCACAATATATTTCATTATGTAACATTCCTACCTTTGTCCACTTCTTCGTTGCATAGTCTGCACGACATTGACAACAAAGACCAACTGCGAGACGCGGGTGCTGTCTCCACTCGGAACATATGAACTTCGATTGAGCACAATTGTCATTGTGGGGTCAAGAGGGCTCCAAGTTCATTGTGCATGGGGTCATTAGTTGCGCACTTTCAGTGCCCTCCACAATCATTCAGCTGAGCCCAAATTGACCAAATTTAGCAGGCTCGGCCCAAAAGGGTTAAGTGCAAAACAACAAAAAAAACCCAATTCACCACGGTTGTAGGGTCTCGATTGTTATAAAACCGCAGTATTTCCACGGCTTTAGGGGTACACAAATATTGAATTTGTTCAAATTAAATTAACTAATATTCTCTTTTTGACCAGAATATTCCCTCGATATCTGCTCACTGCTCATGGAAAATCTGCTCACCGCTCACCGCTCACACCGTAATCACATTGTTTATTGAATCAATCCGCTTCTATTAAGAAATTACTCTTGTTCTTTAACCCCATTGTAAGCATATAATGTGAATACATATTAATATGTATTCAATCAAATAAAGTTTTGGTAAAAGGTATGAGAGCGAGAGAACTGGATGGACCTTGTTAGATTGCTTGGAGATCCCCTTGTCTCATCTACACGCATCTCGTCCTCACTTTGTGAGTACTCAGCATCAACATAGAAATGTTGTCGATTAGGTAGAGATTGAGGCACCCCATCGCCTGATACCTCGTCCATCAAATTCTCATTGTGGTCGGATTCACCATAATTGCTGTGTTCACAATCTGAATTGTCACTAGATACTAGACTTGAATTTGTTGCTTGATCAGGCTCTCTAAACTGCGTACTAGGTGCTAAGTATTTGTCCACAGCATGTGAATCAAATGGCCAGATGCATGTGCATCTAAACCCTGTCTTGATGTTTTTCACAGAAAGTGTTTGGTGTAGCCCTGCTGAAACCCAATGAGCTAGGATTTGTTTACTAGCACCTCTTCCTTTGTTGTGTAATGTCCATTTATTCCGGAAATCCTTAAATGCACGCTTGAATGACCCAAATACACTAACGTCTAAGGGTTGTAACCTATGGCTTGTGCGGGATGGTAGAGTAATTATATCCAAGCCAACTAGCATGGCTTTGAAACAACATCCAAAGTCACATGAGAATTATGACCATCTAGGATTAGTAAGTGTTGTTTGGATAGTGAGATTGCACCTCTCTCCTCTAATGACCCAATGAAGTGGGATATCCATTTAGAGAAAAGAAATGAGGTCATCCAAGCTTGGGGTTGCATTGCCATAACAGTCCCGTTTTCACAGTAGGTAAGGTAGTTTTCTCTCATTCTTTTACCTTCGAAGATGTAGAAGCCTCGAATTGACTTTCCTTTTGCATTAACGCATGATAGAACAGTAATCCATTCTCGCTCGTTTGGCATCAATGAGTGCACGGCGCGAGCTCCACACTGGGCCCATACGAGTCCACCACCATTCTTTCCTGCTTGGGCGCCACTTTCATCTGAATTCCAGATGCATTCAGGTGGGTATTGATGTTTCTCATAAACCTCTTGTAAGTATGAGTAGAATGAAGCTACATTTTCAGCACACAAATGTTTAGCTCTTGCAAGTTCTAACCCTTGTGAACGCCAAATTGTAAGGTCTGGATGGCAGCTCTTGAACCAACGTAGCCAAGAGTCCCCCAGGATGCCATTCCTGAAAGGCGTCACTCTTTCTTGGGTAATGAGTGCTACCTTATGACGCAAATCATGCATGGAGAGCGGATGCCCAAGTTCTTGCATTTGAATCATGAACGATTTCAATGCTTGCTCCTCATGTTCTCACAAAATTGTGTTTGGACCACGCTTTCGAGTCAATGTACGGCCGTATACATGGTCTGATAGAGAAGTCGCTGGAATTCCTAAAAATCTAGCTATTGTCATGAGTTTTTCTCCTCCTTCCACTCCTGCTATTGCTGATTTTAGTGCCTCAGTAGTCCATTTTTCTTCCTTCGTTTACCGGTACCTCTCTGATTGGGCGCTTGATTGGGTGGTACAGAGGCTTGAGTTGGTTCGGCTTCTTAGGCAGCACTTGTCGTTTCAAACGAGCTCTCAGGCACATCTCCACTCATTGGCAACATATCCATGGGTAGCCTGCAAGTCCAACCAACGAATTAGGTGCATTGCAGAAGAGTCATACTCAGACTTGATTTAAGGAGTTCCAGACATTCCTTGCTGTAATAGGATAAAAGTAAGTCATTCTATATCATGCCTAATGAGCTCTTCGCACAAATCAAAATCTAGAGCGTAAGATCAAGTTTTACATAAACCTTCAGTTGATAAGATTTAGTGTCATAAGATTATAATTGTGATATGCATAAAAGTAATGAAAATACTAATAAGACGTAATAACAAACTCTTCCAAATCAAATCTGTTTATTTTTGAAAACTAAGCATTGTCACTTTACTAAATACATGCCCACGTTTAGGTGCATTTTCATTGGAATGTGAAGCATTGTTTTTGTATGATCCAACCAATTATAATGTGCATATCCATTCTCAAGTATTTCTCAAGTATTGATAAGTCTTCACATCAAATTCCAAAATTGTTAGGTACGTACTTATCTAGCCTTCTTAGAGGTACATAGGCTTTTTTTTACAATCTAAATTTGTATATTTTTATCCATGGTAGGTTTTCCTATTGTTGTGGTAAGTGATATTATTATGGAACAAAATCTTCACTAAGATAAATACTTAAGATTTAGATTTATGATGTATGTAAATTTACAACATTTAAATCATCTATTTTGTTTAACTATGAGAGCCAAAAGGGACGTTACTGTGGCATGAGCGTTGAGCGGTGAGCAACGAGCGGTGAGCGCTGAATTTCAAATTTTTTAGCTAGGAAAAGTTATTAATAGTAAAAAAATTACTGAAAATATTATTAAAAATTTAAAAAACGAATATTTTCAAGAATATTTTCAAGATTCTCACCTATTACCGTGGATCTGAGTACCTATAACCGTGGAATTTTTGGGCATATACTTTGGATTTTTTGTGGTGAAGACACGTTGTTCACAACAAATTGAACCGAGTTTGATCACTTGGACAATTCATCATATATCCAAAATTAGTGACGACTGTGACACGGAAAACATGGTATTCATATAAATATATTAATGTTTAGATATATCGTGTTACATAATGTTTATAGGTCTAGCCAATACGAAAAACTATAGAGAGTAAACTAGTAAATAAAGTGAATGGGGTGAACTAAGAAGTAACGTAGTCTAGTACCCCCCTCTCAAGAATTGTCTTGACCTCGTTGAAACTAAGGGTAGCCGCATGCATGAAGAGATCCATTTCGACATCTAGTTTGCAGACTGACTCTAGAATAAAGTAGAGATGCTTGCAGTTTTTATACGGGTTCCCACGTCTACCTAACTTAGCCATTGTCTCTTTGAATGCTGGGCAATTGCATTCCGGGAACGAGCTGATCGAGACTTGATAGATCGACTCGGTCGGAGGCGGTTTAGACTGCAACGTAACCACACACCCAAAACCGGGTTCGGGGATCATAGTCACCTTCAAAATGGTTGCCTTCATCGCCTTGGCAGAGTATATGTTCTTCATTTGCTTCGACGAGGCTGTCGGACATGAGCGACGGATGGTCTTGGAGTTTCGCGTCTTCAGAAAAACATCTGCGTTATCCGGTACAGGAACATTGGACAAATCACGAGGTGGAGCACCATTCGTAAACGTTCGGTTTACAGGGACACGCTCCTTTTGAGGAAGTTGAAATCCGGCATTCTTCAATGCATCAATTTCACCACGCGTGAGATTGGTCCCGATTTTCACAGGCCAAACCAAAGGGATAGGCGGTCGTTCATCCGTCTCGTTGAAGGGCTCAATCCACCTACGATGAAATTCCTTCACGCACCTCTCAATATCATCTGCACAGAAGAAGAACTCTTGTACCACCTTGCGGGAGCTTTACGAGGTGGTTCCAAACTCCGGTGTAAGTTGGAGTCAGGGTGCTCCTCCTCCCGTTTAGGACTATCCGGGCGGTACATTTCTTCCTAGTTCTGACCATCTCGTGCCCAACATGCTTTAGCGGAATGCTTACCGACACGGGCAATATGCCATAGCTTCTCGTTCACTCGAGTCTCTTGCATGGCACTAACGCCATAAATATCAGACCCAGCGGAGCTCAAAGGTTGAGCAGGACTTTCCTCCACTTCATGTTCTTCACGAATTGTGCTCAAAGTATGAGCTCGTGCTCGAGTAACTCTAATTCCTACCTTAGGTCGGGAGAAGTTCACAGTGTCCGGTCTATGAGTTTCTTCTTCAGCACCAATGGGAACATTTGCCTTTCGTTTCATGGAACCGAAAACCTCAGCTCCCTCGTGATGTGCATCACGAGTGCAGAACTCTTCGGCTCCAGGCATCTCGAGGACTGCCTTGTTGAGGGAGGAAGGATCTCCAGTGCGGTGCGCACGTTGTTGGGCTGTTCGAAGTCGAAGTTCCTCCCTCGACGGTCCAGAACCACCCGCTCTGCCTTTGAGGTACTGGTAATAAGCCACCACTTGCAAGAAGGCTCGAATGTAATCGTCCACGGCTGCAACGTACAGGTCTCCACCTTTGTTGCCCGAAGCTTGAAGCCATTTGTTGTGTACGGACTCGGCAAGATTGCAAGATGGCATCTCCGCTAACTCCTCTTGAGTGTATTGTTTTTCCTACGTTCAAGAACATCAAGTTTTGGTCACAGAGGATGAGAAAAGTCACAAGACATTTGGGAGGTAGGGGGCTCCCTCGTACACGAGGGAGCCTCCTAAATATAGATTTTTTTTTTTAAAAATTTAAAAATTGAGTAAAAAAATTTACTTTTTACTGGAGTAGTAAAAGGCATAACTCATAGAATCACGTAAGGTTGAACTTACTAGCTCCATAAACCCCCCCCATTGGCGATATCGAAAATGCCAGAATGCGAGCCAAAACCCCAAATGTCTCACTCCATCCTCGGAAGCAGCGCGTGAAGACGTCCACCATGCTTTGATTCCCAAATAGCGTGTCTCAGCCTCTTCCATGGACGAAGCATTTTTATATTGAAGACACAAATGCTTGTGTTGGTCTTGTAGTTCATGGCGAATGTACTGCTTGGTGTGTTTCTCAAGTGACTGAGACCAACGGAAGAAGCACGTCCTCTCTTGTCCTTCCATGGGCACGGTAGGGTTGCCAGAAACGTATATGATCCGGACCGCATTCCAATTGGCTTGTGCACTATCAGCCATGAAACCTTGAAACTGAGGCTTAGGGACCCCATTTCTTGACATCACATGGTTCAGATTCTTCCAAAAAACAATTTGAGCTTCTCTATTCTCGGACATAAAATCACAACAAGCAATTGTAAGTACTCGTTGGTAACTGGAGTCGTACACGTGGCACGCCATGGTCGTCCAGTGGATAACACGTTTGACGTGATCAAACATCATCCAAGCATGCTCTAGATCACTACCAGGTTGCATCCGCCGACCAGGTCCACTCCACTAGCGGGGCCAACTTCGACATCTTGAAAATGAAGACTTTGTCCAAGTCGTCTCCTTGCCCTGAAACATGTTACGCCGAACAAAGGCCCACCATCGAGCCCTCTCGAGTTTGGTAATACCGTCCATGACTCCATAGCGCCTTAGATACCCGAACGTGTAGACACGGTTTCTAATACTTGGAGAGTTTAGGTCTTTACAACTATCGAACACAGCTCTAGTTGTTTCAAAGATAGGTGGGTATGAGGCTCGTCCTCTTGACGTAAAAAGGTAGTTTCCTAGAAGGTCTCTGCGGCCTCCATAACAATCTTAGAAACAGGAGCCTGTGGATTGCGTTCGACATGTTCTTCAATCAACTCGTCAATCTTGCTCCGTGTACCTCTGTAGTCCCCAACCTTGACAGGGTGGTCGTGATTGCCGATATGAACGCACGCACGCTCTTGGTTTTCATCACCAAAAATATAATAGATCTTAGCTTTACAAGTGGCAACGCAAATAGGAGGTTCCTTACAAATCTTGCAGACGATCGTGGATGCGGAAGGAGGTGGTCCACCAACTCCAAATGGGTCTTTAGAGGATCCATCGAACTCAACTTCGTTCACCTCTGCTGCACGCTTAGGTCTCTGCAAGAATGGACAATTCTGATTGCGACACTGGACATGACCAATACAATTAGAAGATCTGAAAGTCAAGCTCATGGTGTTGGAGATGTTAGTGGTCATGGTTTTAGTCCATAAGTGTCCGTCGTAACGTTTATCCATTCCATCCATGGATTTTGCATTTTTGTTAGCAGCAGATAGAAGAACGGGTGGAAGAATGAAGAGAATGTCACCATTGAAAGATGGTGGTAAACTAACTACACGGACTGTCTGGATGTTAGCATAATCTAGTTTCTTCAGCATCGTCTTGCTACTGGGCATACTACCTAACTTGAGGAGGCAGGTGAGAATGTTTTTGGGTTTTGACGTTTGTGAGGTATGTTGTTGAGGGATAGGGGTAGACAATTGAGATGTAGTAGACGGGGATTGAAGCGGAAGAGGAGAACAATTACTTGGAACCGAAGTGTTGCGCTCGTCATCAGATGACTCAGTAAGGTCTATGCTAACACGTTCACATGGTTCGACCTTTATACGACGTAGAACGGGAGTGATCGTTGACAGAGTAGAGGAACTACGGGGGGTCAGTAGGACAGTTGAAGCAGCCATTATAGATTCTGACAATCCGTATAGGCGGTACTTGCCGGTATTAAGATCCCAGCTTTGCTTCTCATTCACAAGCACTGGACTAGGTTCAACAACCATGGAATACATGACGTTCAAGGCGATAGGGTCTACAACGTCCTTCTCTAACCACAAAGACGACGAATCGAACCCGAATCTAATTGATAACACTTGAGCAGTTACGCGAGCTACTCCTTGGGGGCCTGCTGGTATGCGTAGAGGAACTGGAGCACCGGGAGAGAGAATTTCGACAACGTTCGGACTAGTAAGCTCTGAAGACGAGGATGCCATGATGATAGAACGAGGTACGACAATAGTAGAAAGGAGAATGGAAGTCTTTCTGCAGAGTATATGTATTTTGAATAGTTATTACCTCTAACCCTAGATTAGTATAAATAAAACCATTTGTATACTCCACCTCCAAAGGCTGACAGAGTAAGTTTGAAAGTTTGCTACATGACAAAAAGTAAGTCACATTGAGTTAGAAATAGCCTTATTTGGATTTTTGCAGATCACACAATGGTGTTATGTAAACGTGTAAAGGTGCGGCGGCCGTCATTGTCAGGTAGACGCGTATATATTCTTAGTGCTTAAGCGTAAGATAGAATTTATAATCCTATGTTAAGCCGGAAACATAGAGGATGTCAGATGTTCAAGATTGGAATGACGGGTGCGCCGGCTGTAGATCTATTTTATTATATTTTAAAATTGAATCTGAGTTCCGGGGACAAGGTATATAGTAAGAGTGGAGCAAGGATTCAAAATCATTTAATCTTGAGAGCTAAAGTAGTGGACATCTAGAGCTGTATTCTTGTTTTCTTGTGTGGTGTTCTCAGTTCTAGAGACTACATGAAGGACATAGTTGAAATACCGTAGAGAGTGCGGACATTCAACAAAAACGGAAGAAGAAGAGAGGAGGTTTGAAGTTTAGTGGTTCTAAACAAATAGCAGCGGATGGCGTTGAGGAGGAAAGAGTCAATGTCTCAATCCAAATGCGATGGAACAAGAGAGGAGCGCGAACTTGAAGGGAATGCGGAGCGGCCGGAGCCAACCCCATTCCAACTGAGGTGTATTAGACGAGCCACTAACTTAGAGAGTGTTTAGAGGTCGATGAGTATGAAAAAGTAGAGGAAGATTGCGAGAACACTATAGACGAGGTCTTCTCTACTGCTTCAAAGTATTGCACTTCCCAGAGTGATTCTCGCCACGCTGAGAATGACGATGAAGACCAAGGAGTTGATTCGGATGAATTGGTAATTTTTCAATTGCACATTAACTTCTCTATTTGCCTAATCTAAGTACTTGGAAATTTGGATAAAAAAAACTTGATACTTTCTTTCCAAATCCTTGTAGATTGTATAAAATCAATTTTATTAAGTAAATAGACCATATTCTCCATCTCCCTGTAGATAAACCCTTATGGTTGCTTCATAAAAATCATTTCATCTGAATCTCCATAAAGGTAAGAGTCACAAATCCAACAAACAAGATATGAATAATCTATAATCTAGTGTATAAGTAGAGTGTAAAAGTGAACCGTTCCGCATTCTCTCAGGTGCCGAATAAATGAGTATAAAGCAGCCTTCATACTCTTTTGGTAGTTCACAATCATTTAAACCAAAATTATGTCCAATGATCACACAGACATCGATGCATACTGATACATCCATAGACTAGATTATGTACTTCAGTTTACTACATCCATAGACTACACTAAATTTGATAATTAGTGTTAGATTATTATAAGATTTGAAAATGCTATAAGTTTTTACTTTTGTTTCTAAAAATTTACCAAGAGCATTGATTCTGATACTATTTAAGGACCCCCATCTTGGCCAATATAGTGGGTAAAATTATTGAACAACGATAAAAACTTATAACATGTTTATGTAAATTAGTGAATCTAACACTAATTACCAAACTTAGTGTAGTGACTGGGGAGATGTCTCATCCACCTTGCGGGGCACCATCTAAGATGCCATTCATTCATTGGTGTGCACTTGTTGGCAATCCCCTCCAGAATGAAATTAGCTGAATCCCGATACCATGCTCGATACCATGCTCGATACCATGGCCGATACCATGCCCGATACGATGGTCGATACCATGGGCGATACCATGCCCGATACCATGCTCAATACCATGCTATGATACCATAGCATGCCCGATACCATGATGCTCCAGGGCCATCGCGCCGAGTGTGGCTGCGGGGCCATCGCGCCGAGTGTGGCTGCGGGGCCATCGCGCCGAGTGTGGCTGCGGGGCCATCGCGCCGAGTGTGGGGTGGCAGGCCATCGCGCGCCGAAGTCTGGCTGCAGGCCATCGCGCCGAGTCTGGCTGCAGGGCCATCGCGCCGAGTCTGTCTCCTGGGCCATCGCGCCGAGTCATGGGCCATCCGCAGGGCCATCGCGCCGTTTTTTTTCTCTGTTGTTTTGTGAAGCGAGGAGTTGAATGTTCTTTTCTCTTCCGTTCCAAGTTATCCTCATAGAAATGGCTGGGCAGATTGGAGGAGAGATTCACGTTGGAGAAGGAACCCGAGTCGGAGGGGAGATCACGATGTTGGAGCGCGGAAGGGAGGGTGCAGACGTCGACGTGGTGAGCATTCAGACAGAGGATTCGTTTTGGGAGCATCTAAGAACTTGTGGGAAAAGTTTGCCCATTTCGATTGAGGTAGGAAGGGAGAGTTTCCTCGCCAAATTGGAGACCGAGACAGACACACAAGAAGAGGTAAGATCGACCTGTTCAAACCCTAAACCATTCTGATGAGCCTAAACCCTCATGAACTGCTCTTCGTGATCATGTTCGTCGTGGTCCTGTTCAATCTTCGTGATCATGTTCTTGGTAATCAAAGTCGGTAGATACTTCGAGGTGAGACCCTCGTGTACGAGGGAGCGGTTCAGTCTAAGCTACACGGCAGTCGGAACGAAATTCGCGTCCTTCACAGTTGGTGCGTGGTGTTCGATTAGTTCAAGGCGACAGGGAGGAAGATGACTGTGGTGTTCTCAGTTCTAGGTCCGAAGGCTCCCTCGTGTGCGAGGATGGTATCGGAATCTCCTCAGGATGTGCTAGATTGCACCGGAATTCATTCAAAGTAGGAAGGACGCCAATCTTCTTTAAACAGCCATTCAAATGATCATGGTGTGCAAACTGATCTCTTACTTGAATCTCGTTTCAATGGATTATGACCGCTAGCTTGCATCCAACAAAAATTCATGCTTCCGTCTTACGAAACAGAAAATCAAGAGAGTTGAACCTCATGTTCGTTATCCGCAGAGGTAACTCAGATGCAAGTTTGATAGCCCAAATTAATGATTAAAAAAATTCACGGCGTGGAGTTGCGATTAATCCATCGAGGTGTCACAACATTTGTGTTGGACATCGCCCATTAGAATAGTAATTACTGAATCTGGGAGTTTTAAGGAGTCCTCAGCGATTTGCATCAGAAAACTCGATAATGGGTTCATCTTGATCATCTTGATCCAGCCGTTCCGGATCCTCATGCTCGTGATGCTGTCATCCTTAGCCGTTCCGGATCCTCATGCTCGTAATGCTCAAGCTCGTGATGCTCATGCTCGTGATGCTGTCATCCTCAGCCGTTCCGGATCCTCATGCTCGTGATGCTCATGCTCGTGATGCTGTCATCCTCAGCCGTTCCGGATCCTCATGCTCGTGATGCTCATGCTCGTGATGCTCATGCTCGTGATGCTGTCATCCTCATGCTCGAGTAGGTTTGTGAGCGAGTGCGGGAGTGCCCTCGTGTACGAGGATGGTATCGGGATTCATTGTCCAGGGCCGGATCCTCATGCTCGTGACGTTCAAGGTCATAGGATCCTCATGCTCGCACTAGAGGAAAACAGGGTCCTCGGACACTGTTTTTAACGCTGTTTTTAACGCGGTTTAACGTGGTTTAACGCGGACAGAAAAAGTGACGCAAATAAATCAAAAATGTCACGGACGTCTTTTGAGTTTAACATGTAGTGTTAAAAAATGTTAACGGGGACAAATGATTTATGACGCAGTGTTAAAATGACATTTTTCCAGTTGGGTAAGTTACCGAGGGTCAGTAACTTGGTAAGTAAATTACTTTCCACATCAGCTTTTCCCGCGTTTGTACATGCCACGTGGGACAAGTTTTCATCCTTATGATAGATGAAATCTGATCCGATGTGGCATCGGAAATCTGACGTGGCATTTAAATTTCGGTGGCTGAGATTGTGACATGTGGCCGCATCCTAGAATGTGAAAGAAGTTCGGAGTTTGTGTCAAAAGAAACAGGAGATAGTGTCTACATTGACGTTGAGGAACACTTGTGTCCTCTGTTTTAACGCGATTTCCAAAACATCCTTAGACGTTGTTTGATATTGTTAAACACAAATGTTGTTTGTTTTAACGCGTTTTGGATGTGTCTTTAGACGTAGGGTGACATTCACGTTAGCAAGTTATGTGTGAAAAGAAACAGGGCCTCGTGTCAAAGTTGACGCACTTAAACACGAATGTCACGTGTTTTAGCGTGTTTCAAGTAAAGAGACAAGATGTAAGATGACGTTCGCCACATCATCCATTCGACACAGTTCGATAGTAGACATGTGTCAAAAGAAACACAACATGACACAATATGATGGAAATGAAAACGTTAAAGTGACGTTACATGACACATTCGATAACGTAATTGCAACGTCAAACATAACACACTCTCACAGAAACATACACGAAATGGAGTGCAACATAAACCTGGTCAGTGCTTTCGCCGTATTAGATGGAAAATTAGCCACTGGTACAAAGTTGCAAGTATTGAGTAGCATAAAGCATAAAGGCTACATATATGTGCTATGTGCTAGGGTACTCCTTGCGTTACACTACGTCAAGAGTGACGCGCTAGCGTTAAAACTGCGTCAATAGTGACGCATTCAAGTACTCTATATGATGACGTCTCTAAAAACAGTGTTTAACACAATCTATGTCACTTTTGACGGGCGCGTCACTTTTGATGCAGAAACCCTAGCCGCCGTAGAGTGACTTTCTGGGTTTCCTCATGCTCGATTTTTCTTAATCTGCACAACACACATTACCACGGACACGCTGAGTTTAATAAAGCACATCATGCAATCAAACTGTGATGGAGATCATCACGATGCAACTCTTGAACAACCTAAGAATTGCAAAAAAAGAAGACAAACTTGTAAAACTCCAACACCTCTACAACTCATACTTTAACAATCTAACATGTTACTTTCTAAAACTGTAGAACTCTAACACAAATGTGAAGAAGAGAAATTGCAAAGAAAGAAGAAAAACTTGTAAAACTCCAACACCTCTACTACTCCTACTTTAACAATCTAACATCTTAATCTCTAAAACTGTAGACCTCTAACACAAAATGTGTAGAAATGAAAGCAAGAGTGAGATTCTAGCTTATATCTTCCCTAAAAGTACCTTGACCTAACTATGGCCGCTAACCCTAGCCGCCTCTGTTCATCCACCCCGATGAAAGCCATCCCTCTGGATGGACTAAAGTACGTTATTCTAGACATCATAGTAGACGTCTTTCTTCACATGCTTGTGTTGATGTGATCATGTCACTAGTGACACATTCACGTTATACAAGTAACACAACGTCAGTAATGACTTGCTGGCGTTAACAATGCGTCAATAGAAACGCATGCATGATGACATCTTTAGGATCAGTGTTTAACACATCCTATGTCTTTTTAGACGCGTGTATCAATTTTGACGCACGTCAAACCCTAGCCGCCGCAGGTCAAACCCTAACCCTAAAGCACAGTTTAAAATGATATATGTTACTTTTGACATTTACGTCATCATTGACACTCTCTAGGATCATTGACCAAGTCAAACCCGAACTGCCACGTCACCCTATCATAAATGCACTTGACACGTCAGTTATCTCATTACGTTTCCTTAAACACACGGTGACACAATTGTGCGTCAAAATAAACGCCAACGTCACTATTGACATCCACGTGGGACAAACACCAACTTGTCCTAGGCACCCCTATCTTCCACATAAGCCTTCCACATCACCAGGGCATTCCACGTAGGATTTATGAATATGTCAAAAGTAACACACTGAACGTCGCCCATGTCACTTTAAACGTCATCAATGTTAAAAGAAACGTGCTGACGTGGATCATGAATATATTTAATCATTTAAATATTACTAGAGGGTAAAAAATGAAGTGCTAAAGTTACCCCCCCTGGGTGCGTACATGTCATCGTTGACGTGGTTCTGTTCGTTTTAACGCGGTTCTGTTCTTCCAAAATCCATGAGTGTTACTATGACACTCGCTGTTAAACCATAGTCAATAGTGACGGAAGTATGTTAAACCGATTAACATGCAAAAAGTCATTGTGGTCAAGTTACCCACACTAATTTTGACTAGTCTTGGTAAACGTCACTTTTGACGCGAAATAACGCGGGACAAATCACTGTTTTCCTCTAGTGTCGTGATGCTCAAGCTGGTGATGCTCATGCTCGTGATGCTCAAGCTCGTGATACTCATGCTCGTGATGCTGTCATCCTCAGCCGTTCCGGATCCTCATGCTCGAGTAGGTTTGTGAGCGAGTGCGGGGGTGCCCTCGTGTACGAGGATGGTATCGGAATTCATTGTCCAGGTCCAGTTACATAACTTGCAAGGCTTTCGGGAGTCATGGCGGCCTCGATGAGAAGTCTGGCTCTGTTGGGTCTGGTGATGGCCGCGTTCTGCGTGGCTGCTCAGGCTACATCCGTCGAGCCCCTGGTCGATGGAACGAAATTGTGATTTTGGTGGTTCTAAAAAAAAACCCAGGTTTTGTGAACTTGTACCTGTACCCTCGTACACGAGGGAGTGTTCGATGCTGGACACCGTCTGGACATATGACTCTTCTTGTCTGATCCATTCATGCTGACGGTATGAGGATTTCAAGCGAATCGGGTACTGGTATTCGTGATGCTGTTCATCTCTTTGATCTTGTCACGCAGACATTAGAGTGGTCAAACCAAGGATTGGTCAAGTACACATGAGAGCTGAAGTAGGGTGGTTCAACCAGTGTGACCTCGTATACGAGGTTGTAGTAAAGGGAGTCATATTTGCTACTATGTTGTCTTCATAATGCTCTCAAAATCTATAATCTTCTAAGTTTAGATAATTCTTTTAATTCATTATGATTAAATTGACCATTCTTGCAAATTATTGTAGTTTTTTGTGAATTCAGGTTGTTTCCTCGTTTACGAGGTAAGATAGGCATTAAAATGTTTCTCTATTGAACCGATTTTGATTATAATACGTTTACGAAGAAGGATAGCAAATACAGTTTTGATGGGTGCCTTGTGTACGAGGTTGGGTAAAGAATTCGGTTCTTGATCGTATTTTTGTCTATTCTTTTAATTACACTTTGAGCATGGGCAATGGGCTTAAGCACTCTCCACTTGTGGTAGGTATCCTCGTATACGAGGGTGAGATCGAATCTAAACCAGTTAGATCAAAAGTTTGTGAATGTTGATAATCATTTTAAATATATGGGCTTTGGAATTGGGCATCACTTCATTTGTGGTAGGTATCCTCGTATACGAGGGTAGGTGTATACAAGAGAAAATTTCAGCCAACTTTGATCATTATAATCTCACAACTGAAGAATAATCAACGGTTCATATTTGAGATGTGATTAGAATGTCTAATTCAATTTGAGATCCTACGGTTAAATCTTCTAAATAATTCTTAGACTGGGATTTTTTAAGCCTAAAGTAGAAGAAGGTCAAATATTGTGTGTTAGATTGTTTTGCATCAAGATAATTTTAGGGGCTAAACTAGTTAGATTAAGAATTTGTAAATGTGGAAAATTGATTGAAATAATTGAAATTAAATATCATAGGCTTGTATGGAAGTGGGTTTGCTAAACGGTTAAAATCAGGTTTTTCTTGAGCTCAACTACACTTACAATGTTTCTATAGTGGTTTGTGAATGTTCCCTTGTCTGTAAAGGTTCCGGTAGTGTTTCAATCTTTGAGTCCTAAGAGAAAAGTTTAGTAGATATGTTACTCTTCATTCTTGAGCTCAAAATTCAACCATCTCTTTTTGTTTCAGTCTAAACATGTTTAATTTGTTCTGTGCCTTATTATTTTTTGCCAATGTGCACTCATGATTGTGACTAAACCGCTATATTCTTTTTGTGTGCAGGAGTTCTCTGCGGATAGCATGGAGCATGTCATTGAGTCTGACACTGATAGTAGTGATTTTGATGGAATGAGTCACGGTGTTCAAAATTGGATTGGAGACTGTACCGTTGTCTTAGGTTTACCTGCCACGATCGTTCCCATGGCTAAGCCCTCTGATGGGGATTCTTTTCCCGGTTCCAATGTTGTATCATCCAATATTGTTGACAAGGAGGCTCATGCTCTATATATGAGAGAATGGCGACGTCATACACGTGAGAAGAGACTAGAAGCTCGAGATGCGGCCCGTTTAGCCCCTAGACGGTCTCCTAGGCTAGCAACTTTTACTTAACTTGATTCATGATTTGACTCTCCACATTGTATTGTCTTTGACAATACAATGATTTATATTTTGTATTATCCATGGATGATAGTTTACTAATCATCATATTTTATCTTTACTGATATATATCTTTTGACATTTGTTGCTTGCATAAGTTTAATTTAGTGTTTTACCCTATCATTTATCCAGCCAAGAGATGGCGATGACGATAATGAGAATGGCGAGCATACTCCTTTGAGTATTCCGGAGACCCAACCCATGGAAGAGGATCGCAGTCTGCCGAACGTCCTGACACCATCCACTGGACAAGACATCCCCCCGCGCCATCACGTAAGTGACATTGAGAATGGGGACGGGCCAGCGCTTGCTCTGGATGAAGGGGCCCAAGCAGTGCTTCCTAGTGAGCATCTTGCTAGTGTGCACGCAACGCACGCCCTTGGGCTTGCTTCACCGGAGAGAGAGCAACAAATGGAGGGCCCGTCATCTCTTTCCGAGGATTCCAACGATAATGAGACCGCTAAACATCCTTCACATCTCAAGGATAAGGATATGAAGTTTAGCGAGCACGAGATTCGAGTTTGCACCACGACGGACTCCGTTAAGGCCATCAAAGGGATTCTCAACAAACCGGAAGATAAGTCCCGGTTTCGAATTCCTTTATGTCGTCTTCAATCTTACCCGAAGGTTAGACCTGTTCTTGAAGCAAACGTGCAGAGGCTTCAAAACGAGTTCGCCCGAGGTTATAGGGAGGGTGATCGCGTCATGTACGTCTCGTTATATGACGAGGATAGTCGGGATCTTCTTGTTTCCCCGGAGATTGTCAGCACTTGGGATGAACATTGGGTGAATGAAAATAGACGATTCGAGGACGACCTGTCTCGTGACGTCCACCTCCATCAATTTCAAGGCAAAATGTTTTTTGTCTATGAAGGGAATCATCGTTTGGCTGCATGGATGCGAGAAATTGCAGAGTTTCACCAAGACAATCCTTCTTGGCACATTCGGGTTGACTGCATCGTGCTTGATGCACGGGGAAGGAATGGCGTTCTCGTCAATGCCATGGCTGACGTCAATTGGTAAGTTGGTTGTCTTCCATGAAGTTCGATTTCCATTTTTTTTCATTAGGCTTAACTTCTTACATCCTCATGCATATGGTTTGAATTGTAGGTCGACCGAGAACGACTTCGTGAAGAGTAGTCTTCCAGCGAAGTTACAATGAATTCGGACGTTCGGATCCATGAAACTTGAGGCTTTCAGGGACTTGATTTCGGAAGAGGCATATGTTTTTTGCCAAAAAGAGAAATCAAGGCGTACCACTTGGTATTCTCTGACAGTTGACGTATTCGTAGCATTCTTGTTCAAGGTAATAATTTTAAGTATTGATCTTCCAAATACTGCTTATGACTATGGTCAAATGTTATGTAATTTGTACTGTGTGATTTTCGTAATTCACAGAGAGAGGTTTCTCGGGCTCAAGACCTTGCTGCAAAGATTTACAAGGAGACCACTGCTAAAGAGAAGCAAACCGGACACGGGGTGTGGTTGGCTATGCATCATGCGCAACAAAAGACCATCAAGATCTTAAAGGGTCGAAATTTTGAGAAATTTATCGCGGTGGCTAATCCACAAAATGGCCCCAAGTTCTTCGACGAGGTACGTATAATATATTATTGCTTTCTATTTGATTACCCGTAAGATGATAATTGACGTGAGTTATGTCTTAATCAGATTACTACACACTACTCAACTTTTCCAGTACCCGAGTTGTCAATTGAGCGACTTCAAAAGATTGCTACATCTCATGTTGAGCCGGAATTCAAGGCAAAGTGGTCATCTTGGTGGAATAGCACGGATAATGAAAGACAGACTTGTGTGTTTTCCCTTGATCGTCCAATGAAAGAGAAAACCTTTGACGCCTGGATTCGAAGGCTTCTTTTTTTGGGCACAAGTATGCATGCTCTCCGATCAAACTTGTATTTTGGGTTGTTCGAATCTCTCAAACTATATCATGCTTTAATTCTCATTTACGTGATTCACAATCGTTTTTGCGCTTGGAGTTCGAGCTCGTACAAGAGTTCAATAAGATCCTCGAAAATCACGCTATGCCTATTGTGTGGAAAGAGGACGTTCTCCTCCATCCGCTTACGTAGAGCATTGGAGGGTGCGCCTTTGGGATCACGCGTACCTTGCATATCTCGCACCAACAGCAGGCCCAAAGTTTGTCAAAGGAACCGATTTGAAGAAGTTCGAGAATGGCACGTTGATCATCAAACTCTTGGTCTATAGGTATTTTATGCTCCTCGCTTACTTATTTATTTGCTTTCTACTTGGTAATAATTGGTTTTCTAAACCATTTTGTTTTTCAGGTACTTTACCCGCGAGTTGATGACCAAAGGTGCTCTTCGTTTGTCTTCTCTTCCCGAGTTTCTGAAGGATGCTCGTGATAAAGACTCCAAGCATAACGCATTCACTCCTCGCCAGTACGAGAGGTTCTCAACAGTAGCCCTCAAGACTGGAGCTTGGTTTTTGGACTGCTCGGCCCCGTTCGTTCCTACGGAGGAGCAAGATCTTGCAGTGTCAATGGGCGTCGTCTCTGCACCTCAAGCTCGTATCGACATTGAAGACGACAATGATGCAGGAGACTTCGTCGACGATATGCCTAACCGAGCTCCTAAAGTTGGGAAGAAACGTGCTCAAGTGCCAGCAAGATCACGACCTGCAGCCATGAACGCATCAATGTCTCAAGGTGGTCCTTCGTCACAAGCTGAATCTGCTCCTTCCCTTACTCAGGCAAGTGAACGTCTTGGTGACGTTGATGGCTTGCCATCCCACGCCACAAAATTCAATCGGCTTGTTCGCGGTCGCGATGTGGTGCGTCCTGACTTGTCTGAGAAAGTATCTGCTAACGTATCACCGTTGCCCATCTTCCTTGAGCACGGAGACATAGGTGAGGTTTTGAACTTGAGCGACACTAATTCCCGCATGGAACCTCAGGCTGTACGCATTATGCAGCATATTCGTAAGGTAAACCCATATTCTCATAATTTCATATTGTTTTCAATGTCCCTCTTTAATCGTGGTGATTTTATGACACTAATAATTGTTATACTTTATCGTCCAGGTTGGGAAAGGTCGTGATAAGCCCATTCAAAACATGACTTTGAAGCCCAAACATCCCGGCATTGACCTAATCATCGCTAATGCACCTGAAAACCTTACGGTGCCTCTCATCGAACCACACGTTGTACCCATGTGGAACATGCGAGATGACGATTATTTCGATAACGTGTTCGCATTTGCTGATGCGAATCTAACGGATGATGGGGTTATACTTCTCATGCACCTAAGGGATAGGGCCATTGAACGAGAGTTGGACGAGTGCACGTATAGTTACCAGTTCAAGATTGTTCGTGACTGGTGGGGTTATAACCCACTTCGTTTGACGTCCGCGCTGTACTCTGACAGAACGGTAAATCTATAGCGTTTATATTTCTATATTGTTTTCTCCGTTCAATTTGATAGATTGTAATGTGGTTTTCTAATCGCCCGATTGGATTGGGTAGACTCAGAACTTCCACATCAAGGTCTTTGCAAGAAAGGATGCAAAGTTTGAAATAAAGAGATCGAATGGTCTATGGGGGCAGCTCGACATTCTCCCGGACGACAATGACAACTTAACCAACTTCACCCACGCCGAAGACCAGATGTTACGCCCCGATGGGAAACCGTGGCGGGGCGCTCGGGAGAAGCATCCAGTGTTTTATCGAGTGTTTGACCGACGAGAACGACATCGTGTTTGATTGGAGTGTTTCTACAGGTATGTGGTTTATGTCAAGATTGAGGATAAATGTGATCAAGTGATTTATACTAACACTTGCTCGAATTGTTTTTGTACAGGAGCTTCTGTTATCGCATGCAAACGAACGAATCGTTTTTTCATCGGCTTGGAGCGAGATGAGGAAATCTTCGCGACAGTCTTAAAACCGATGTTAGAGCATCGCAAAGTCGGCTTGATGCAAGCTCATCCAGAGATCTTACAGAGGATGTGGAGCCTAGGAGGAAGAAACCTCGCAAGTACATGGGTGCGTTATATCTGCTCTTTGTATTTTAACTTTTTATGACGCTTTTGTCAACGGGAATTTCTAAACTTCACTTTGGAATCTAGTCACGCAGGATTGACTCGAAGATTATCACTCCATTCGGATCTCATTCGGAGTCTTCCATCGCCATTTGCGCTTCCCTCGTATGCTGAGCGACTTGCCGAGCAGTGGGTGGCAGCTCCATCTCCTATTCGTGCTCAAGCCCAGCGACCAAAGTTTCCTCAGAGTGTATTGCGCTTCATAGATTTTGAAGCTGACCAATGTGATGAAGAATTTGACTCGCCCCACGATAGCGACCATTCTCTTTATTACTATTGAACTTAGCCTCCCTATAGCTTTTGGCAACAATATTCAATATTTTTGAATTCGTATGTTTTCAACTCATTTATGAGTTACTATTACTTATTTATACATCTTGGCGTATTGGTTATATATTAAACTGTTTTAATTCTAATTACCATGTCTAAACCGCTCTAATATTTTTTTGATCAAGCCAAATCAAATTTGTTGTTTGAGTGAGTCGTTGTATATAAAACTCAGTTTGTATTAAGTAAGTTTATGAGGTAATTGGAATTTTGAAACCATAATATGTAAATCGAACAATTTTTTTCTTAAAAAAAAAATCTATTTTTAGGGGTTCCCTCGTGTACGAGGAAGCCCCCTACTTCTGACAATTATGTCACCTTCTCTCGCCCTTCACGACTTTGCTTGAGCGAGAGAAACCCTAAACCACCTAAACCCCTAAAGTGATGACGTCTGTGATGACGTCAGCCCTAACCTATTGTATAGTGTACCCAAAAACCTAAACAAATGTGACTTAAGTCCACGGGTTTGGGAGCATTTACTTCTAAACCCTATACCAATATTTCAGTTTTATTTACCCTAAACCGTGGTAATAGGATACTTAATATTCGTAAACTCGGGGGGATTTTTTTGGAAATTCTCTCACCGCTCACCGCTCACCGCTCACCGCTCACGCCTGTGCATTCCCCGAGCCAAAAGTAAACCCTGAAGGCCTGAATGCCATTTCCACCATGCATGTTGAAAGTCGCCCAAATTAGAACCACGTAATTAAAAATATTTTAGCAATTTCAAGATCAATAGAAATTATTAATACTTTACACAATTGTAAAACACTAATGTTGATGAATGCTATTACTATGCTTTAAAAAGTTGATAGACTCTCTATATGGGAATAAAAACTAACTCTTACTATGTGTGCAGATCCTAAGCCTACAATGGGACTGGGGAAATATTTGAAGAAGTTGAGATTTCACGTCAATGGCGGAACATGTGACAAATCAGGTTGCCTCTAGGATAAATCTCATACCTTTTGTTCCTACAAGTTGTCGGTTATGGTGGGCTGAATTTATCATGCTCTTCAAAGTTGAGTGGGTGCTGACTCAATCTCTCCTCTTCAAGTTGGCTCTCTTGTTGTCGTCTCTCGTAACTTTGTCCATGTACATCCATTGCAGATCGTGTGTGCACAAGAGAGAATGCTCCAGGACCTTCATCCCTCATTGCTGTCAAAATCGCACCTCCACCATTGACTACTCCCATCCGTGGTACTCTTGGATATACTTGTGCTCCCATTTGAATATCTAAGTGTGCACTTGAGAATGTTGAGGCATTTTGGTGCCTCCTAACACTCATCATCTCTCCAGACTCATTCCTTGCTACATTGAATGTACGTTGGTAGTGGGAAGTATCTTCCATAGCTCAAGCCTCACTTGGCAAATGTAGATCTTTGATGTTTTCAGCTCAAGCAGCTCTATGCAACAAGGAGTGTGTTGTATGAAACATGAGTGTGTAATGTTGTGTTATTTTTCACATTAAACCAACTTGGCGGCTGCATGAAGCCGCCACTTTTATTACTCAAAAGCCACTTCTGTCAACCTATTAAATGTTTGCTTAACCACCTTTTCACGTTAAGGCTAAGAATATAAAAGCGAACAAATCCTTATTAGACATGGACTGATTTGATTGTACTTATGTCAATCTACAAACAATTTAAAATTTAAAAACTACGAAATTCCGCTTAGCATTTACATACATACGAATGAAAATCATCCTATTTTTGAGCATTTATAAACTACCCAGTTTTAGAGACAAGCTGCCTCACTATTGCACCCATTTTTAGGGCTCGGAAATAGGAGGGTTGCACCCATTTATAGGGCTCGGAAATAGGAGGAGTCTCAGGAATAGGCAGGTCAACCGTACCACCTCCTATGTCCTCACACAATGATGACTTAGATGAAGCAAAATGCTTGGCAAAGGAGATTATTGTTCAATTATTAAGTAGAAGTGGGTGACGAAGATGAGCAACTCCATACGGAATTGCAATCTACATAAAATTTCCATGCTTTATAACGCTCCCTTGTTCAATATAACATATTCTTCAAACAATTGTAAAATTATTGTAGTATTGTCCATCATAAACCTTTGTTACTTCTAGTATTGTCCATGGCCGCCCTTTGTTAAGGCAGGTTTTGCTTTGCTTTTACACACAAGAAGTCGGACATACATACAATAGCATGATTCACAGAGGAGGTCAGTCACACTAATACTTTCATATTACCATCGTAACATGCAAAACACATCAAATAAGTTGAACATCCTCGAAGGAATACCAGATGATGTAGAAAGTATTTACTCATCCGAATAAAATATAAGTGCACCAGCAACATACGTACGGAAACTGAAAGGAACAAAAGTGGCCGGATTTCTTACCAACGCAACATCAATATAGAACCATAGAAATAACTTGAGCCTGAACCTTAATCAAAATGACACCGCCTTTAAATAATCTCACTTACACGGTAACAGGCATTAAACGTTTGGTACTTTCTGAGACTTCCTAAATATATGCTCCAGTCATTTAGAGCAGCTACCTGAACAAATCGTCTCTTCCTTCCTAACTAACAATCTCTATGCTACAATCTAAAAAGTTCATAATGTCAAAACTTGCAAGCGTTGCTCATGGACTAATTCCAAAGTTATCAATCAATGTTTCGGGTTTTCTTACCAGCCAACAACCTGCTAATTTGGAGACCTCTGCTGAAAGCCTCGTTGTAAAGGATTCTTGTCTGCATAGCCTGGAATCCAGGCAACCACGATAGCACAGCCACGGGAGCCATAACGATGAGGCCCATGCCAAGGTCATACAAACGAGCCACCGCCACAACGGTACTCCAAAGTGGGGAGTTCTCCAGAAAGGGTCTTCTCAGAACAAGGCAGATTTGGATCATCCCCCACCCAGTGGGCAAGAACGCAAGAAAGCTTGCAATGATATCAATAAACTTGAATTGGGTTTCGATCCAGAGGACGACGATGACAGCAGCGATGACGGCAATGACAAGAACTTGAATAAGTCGATATAGACCATGCTGGTTGGCAGCGTATCGCTCGTTCGCGTGCGACAGCACGAAGTGAATAAAGGCTGCGAAGAGCATGTAGCTCCATGAGGCTAGGTATACGAGGACGCTTGTGTTGGTCCCCGTGATCCCCAGATGGTACACGATTCCATACTGAAAAATGAAGAACCGTAAGTCTAGTATGATCTCGAGAAGCTTCCCCCACAGTCCTGTTGTCCTGAAATGAGCTTGCTCCTCTTCCCACCACATCTCCCAACTTTGCTCCACCTTGACAAACACATCTCCCTTGAACCATAGCCATTGAATGAAGTCCCCGAAATCTTCTACTGTTTTCAGCCAATCGAACCCTGAGGGGTTGAATACAAATGGTCCCATTATCCATGTAAATGCTAAGAACCAGCTGGATATGCTGACCAGTATGTACGTGCCTGACGAGTTCGTTTCACCGTACGCCAAGTAGCAAAACAATAGCAATAGAAGCTCAATTCCTTTCACGAAATGGCTTCTTGAATATAAGCGGTAGTTTTCTGCAAACTTTTCGTGCTTGACCACGAAACCACGTCCAGTTGCTCGATACTGCAGACAACAAAGAGAATAAAACGCATTGTTGATGTTTAGAAGCCACTTGTAGAGGTGGGATCTGCGAGTAATCATTTTTTAATTAAAGCAAGCAGTGTACCCGATTATGGAGCTTTATATTGAGGATTGATTTATTTTAAAGAGTATAGAAGTGGAAAGATCAGGGTACGTATGAGGGGTCAAGCGTACCTTAGCTCCACCATGGAGGAGTGTGCGACCAAAATAATGACAACGGGTGCCCATAGAGAAGGTGAAAAATATAGAAGCAAGCTGCAGCTGCATAGTAATCATATTCCATAAGGCTGTAGTGAACCCGTGCTCCAATGCATCCTCCACAAGCATGGGAAGGGCAGTCAGCAATCCCAATTGCACGACAAGCTGCTGGTTCAAAGTTGCAGTGAGGGCAGAATTTCTGAGAGCCCCAGTAGTTAACGATCTCTCAATGCCGCTCAAGGCCAAGTAAACACGGCCCCAGAGAAAGCAGTAAACGGTGAGTACAACCATCATGTTGCTGACAAAGAAGCCAACTGTGGTATAATAAAAGGAGAGCATGCGGAAGAAATCCAAGTGGTGACCAAGACGATATACATCACGACTCAGCATCTGTTCGCCATTTCCGCTTGCCACTTTCGCTTCAAACATCGCAATCTGGTTGAGCCCCACGTCCCTTCCCTTTCCAGCCTGCGTTATTTAAACCGATCAAGACCACGTCAGCTTGATTCCCAAGTGTCGAGTTGACAAATCTACCCAAAGCCATCTATCAACAGGTAACTCCACAGTAGTCATGAGCCTAACCACCACCTGCTTCAGATTTACTATAATAAATATATGTAAGACAGGCAGATGGTGCCACAGTGCTGTGAACCATACAGTAGCATCCAGAATATAAGATCAAATCTCAAAGTACTGAGTCGACCATGCAATCAAAAGCCTATGTTGGATAAAGTCTAAGCTTGATAGCAAACTACAGCAAGCTTCAGTGGTTTTCACCTGGATGTACTCGTGGTGAGTGACGTTACCACCTCTTAATGTACAATTAAAACCTGCAAATATATCTTCACTGATATTGATAGTCCGGGATGCTTTACTGATACCGCCCCGAGTAAGAAACCATAAACGATCGAAAACATCAGGATGTCCATAATGCATTCGAATCTTCAGAGGATTGGCCAGGACGCGCTGGCTGAGGGTGACGAATACAGTTTCTTGAGCAGACATAAACCAGGCCAGTGACGAGACTGAACCAGTGAAGACATGTTCTCGTACACCTAAGATTGTGGGTTTCCGGGTTCCATGACGCACTGTGAACTCTTGAAGCAGGTTCCTCATCTTTATTGCCTCCTCGAAGTACATCTCCTGCAAGGCAAAATCGATTTAGTATTCAGTGTAGGACATGATTTCGGAATGACTGAATGCAAGATCCCATACAAGAAAAGGTCACCGAAGCAGAATGCAGAATACTCTAGCTGTGATCCTCTTTATCCATACCTGATTCATGTCTATAGTTTGTACAGCATCGCCTCTTGTGAAAATGAGGGCATGATTCTGATTTTCCGGTTTTCCTTCACCCAGTTTCAAAGGACCAGGCAACTGAATTCGGTATATCTCTACTTCCTTCTCCAAATTTACATCATACTTAACCAGAACAGAATAATACTGCTTAACGTCCTGGTCACCAATTCTTTCATTCCGTTCATCCGCATATGCGATTCGTAGTCCCGGATAGGTCTGCATTAGTCGCAATATATCAGATGCTCGAGTATCTTTTGCTTGCTTTTGAGCTCCGTATATTTGACAGGTCACGACATAGGTGAACTTCATCGAGGCATTGGCAATTTGCTGGTCTCTCTTGTGAATACGGTTCCACTCCGCAACTTCATGAGCAGATCCTACGGAGCCCATGGAGCGAAAAGAGCCCATGGAGCCGATTGAGCGGAAAGAACCCCTGTTACTGTTGCCTCGGTCAAGAATTGCTCTCCCAACAATTAAATCATCTTTTTGTGCTGAGTCCAGAAAAGTCTGCACTTCCAGGGCCCTGCCAAAAGAAACTGGCCACTGTAAGCACATCCACATCTAGCCTTAAAAGCAGAAGAACATGAAATAGGACTCGGGAAGCATTAGTATCTAAAAGAGCAAAGTCAGACAATTGAACTTAAAGGACAATCCAGTGAGATGTCCTGAAAGAACCCGCTAGTTGAAAATGCGGAGATAATCAACGCTTTTAGTTGCCACTCATCATCCATCAGAACACACCTTTCATAGTACATCATTCCTCGTACAGTTCGTGCAAGTGTCTGCCCTCTGTAAGAAGCCCAAAGCCTGAGTTCAAGTGCTTCATTATGCTCCCATAATTGCGCCTCAGAAAGCTCGCGCTTCTTCATTCGCTCCAGGAAATTCAACCAGTCCTCTGTCAATGCAGAGTACAATTTATGAAAACTTTTACTGTCGGATAGAATCTTGAGAACGTTTACAGCATGCAAGGGCACGAATCTTTGTCACAGTTGCAGTATTTTGAGCTAATTTTGGAGAGATATACTAGGAGGTTACAAAGTCTACTCGGTAATAGTGGAGTCTATGTCATTCATGAACTCATCTACACCAGTTTTACCCGCAACTGAAGACCTGCAGTTTCAAACTTTCCTCGCAATACCTGGGAATATCCGTTGAAGGTAGAACAAAATGGTGACACCGTCCTCGTTTTCTTCTTTCAATTGCTGCTTGCTGAAAATAACTTCCTCGTTGTAGTAAGGTGTCAACACACTGAAACCCAGCATTTTCTCTACCTGATAACATGACAAGTATTAGAATGATTCAAAAATCGATATGATTTAAGTCGGAATGCTAATGATACTAGAACTGTACAGCCTACCATTAATAAGATACATGTTCAGGGTCCTCAGCTCAGTAGTACCTGCGGTGCACGTGGCATAGTCATGAATAAGGAGTTGCTGAAAAAAGAAATCCTTCGTTTAGCTTCGAGTCCCTTAGGGACATCCAATAACGCATCCTTCGTGCTTAAGGTTGTGTAAAGCCTCTTTAAAGACTTGAAGAAAGCCTCGTCGTCAGTTGCTGGGAGTTCAACGGCCTCCATAAACAGCTCCGTCATTTCAGTATTCTTATGAAATGTAGTACGAGCCTTGATGCTTTCCAGGATACTCTGATCTCGTGGAAAGTCATACACCAGTTGTTCGTACAAGTTCTGCAAGACTTTCACTACCTGAACAGCTCAAATACCATCGCTAAGATGAGTTTCTCTCTAACAAGGTCACTGAGATGCTCAGTCTCTGGCAAAAATTTATCTATTAGACGAAACAGTTCAGATTGGCTCCTCAAATCGGACTATGGGCTTCGGAGTATTCTGAGGCCCTACTTAAGCTCTAAACACAAAAAGCAAAAAACAAGAAATTTCACAGTAATGGCAATCACGGCTGCTGTTCATGTCAAGCGCCGATTGCACAGCATATCAAGAAACAAAGAAGAAGTCATCAAGTAATTCTTCACACACCAAAGCATCTTACCTTCTGAAGTTGCTTCTGAGTTGGACGAGTTAAAAGAAGGCTAACCAAATCCACAACCCGAGCATGCACGTCCATCATCTCTGGGAGCAAGAAGCTTGACGTGAACCGTTTCAGTTTGATAGCCTGATCAATCTCTTCGAATATAATTATGAAGATTTCATATTCCTCAGAATCATCCCTAAGGACTTTTCGCACAACATGCTTCAGGCTCTCGTAGCACTCTATTACTGCGCACTTCCTGTACTCGTTTTTGCAGATTATACTCCAGACAGATGCATCGTTTCCCCGATGGTACCGGATACTGTAGAGGGCTAGAAGAATCTGCCGGACGACAGACACGTAATCACCATGTGAGGATTCTGATACATACAACGCTTGAGTACTTAATTGCTAAACAACGAACGGCAGATGATTGAAGCGCATCTTAAAGACAAATTCAACTTTCTGAACATAACACGCGAAGGACCAGTAGGAAGAACTCACTTGGTTTGCCAACAAAGTTGAAGGCCACTGAAAAACACTAAGCATCCATTCTCCTTGAGGAATTTCCAGAAGCTCAACCTCTCTGCATTCACATCGGCTAATGAGGTCACACACGTTGGCAATGAATAAAGAGAAGCACAGAGTCAGTCTGATTGATTACATACGAATGCAGGGTAAGAGAAAGAAACCTGTCGCTTATAAGGTCCTCTTCACGAAAGGTTTGGATGATGGTGTTCCAAACATGAGCAAATCGAGCACCTCTTATGTCATTCTGTTCCAGTTGCTGAAATCACAAACAGAGTAACAAATAGATGAGCGAAATAAGAAGCACATATGGAAGTATGAAGATCTGTCGATTCTCATCATATTACAGAAGCTAAGTGGTCAGCTCGTCAGTATAAATTGTCATCAGATGCAATGAGCACAATGGACAGCACTAAATGGTTTCTAGGGGCTCCGTTTACTGTCCTCATATTACAATGTGAAGCTTACTGATTACAGGAGGAAAACCCCCTCAATGAATAGTTCGAGACCTCAAATTACCTTCTCATATACAGATGTCCATCCATATCTTAAGCCAAGTCGCTTGAGCAGGTCTCTCGCACCTGCCCACACACTGATGGCCCATAAAGGGATCAACTATTAGAAATAAACACTGAAGGTACCTGGTCCCACTTAAGAGGGACTCGACAGTGATCATGTTGACGTGCAAGATACATATAAATATCTTAAGGATAAAACATCGCAAAGTAGTTATACGAATGTTTCAAGAGTTTGGGAATATGTATATCATAAGTCATTCAGTAAAACGATATCGAGACTCTTCCTTTGCACAAAGTCTGTTGTGCGCTCAAAAAGATTTCATTCTGACACCTTCTGCTGGTGACAAAGATCTTTAACAGCGGCGACCTCAAAGGAGATCTCGATCTCTAGTTAAGAAAGACACTACTAAGCGAGGTCATGCATCAGGAAAGGAGGTAAGCTAGAGCCGCTTTGAACATCAAGATCAATAAGGTAGAGGCCATACTTAGGTATTATAGAGTCATCCAATGGCATTAAACTGAACTGGAAGGCGCTTGGAAAGATCTGGAATCTTAGTCGGAGCTGCTCCACATTGCGAATCTGGACAGTAATGCACGAATCACTGACGACAAGCACTAAATCGTTCATACAATTTTTAGCATGGCTCCTGGCTAGGGTGCCACATTTGCATCAGCGAGCCCATTGCTATATCTGACCAATTACTTGGTTGGCTGTCTAGGTCGACGATATAACAGAAGAAGAGTAAAATCGAAACAGCTTACAGTCATAGAGAATATATTTGTGAAATAATTATTAAAGAAGCAATTGAAACAAACCTCTCCAAGATGCTGCAGAAGGCCAACAAGGGCTCCGATGATAGAGGACCAGATCGCATACCAGATTTGAGTATCCATGAAGTAGATCTAGTCACAAGTACCCAATTATGCTGTTAGGGATATTAAACAATATATGCACACTACATCTCACTACATCTACATAAGTATGATCCTTCCAGTATTCCTGGATGGGTATCAACTTACCATAAGAACGGGAGCCCAAAGCGCAACTACGGCGGCCCGATTTCCTACAGAACAGAAGAAGGCATGTGAGAAGCATAATCCAAATGCAATCCATTCCGGACCAAGTGCCAAAATCAAAATGCACACAGGGTTTCAACTCAAAAAGACATAATTTGATACACACAATGCATCAAAGTTTGCGGGCATTGCAGAAGTTCTTAGCAAAAAGCAAAGCGGAAAAGCTACAATGAAGTGAAGCAAGGTAGTACCGTCAGGAAAAAACTCATGCCACTCGTAACGAGCATCAGTGGCCCGAAGAATCTGCTTTGTTGGTGCAATCAAAGGTCTAATCTGCTCAAAATTGTACCATCAGGTCAAATGTGTAAGTTCCTACATTTGTTGTACTAAGGTGTTTTTGGCACACTGCGACGGAAGCGACATAGTGTGACGGAAGCGACAATAGAACAAAAAACAGAATAAAATTGTCTGATTGTGCAAGACACAAGCTACTTGAACAAATAAGACTACTGTAATACCTGAAGCCAATAGCTGAAAGCGAATTTAGATGCGAGAACACATGCCCAAAATAGAGTGTATCTGCAGTCATGGATAAAAGCTGATTGGTCAGAGTTGTCAGATTTGTAAATGGTCAGGTTTGAAAGCTGAATGAAAAATAAAGCACATTCTTAGGACAAACCTGATCTCCAGGCCGACAGAGTGTTATTTCTAACTAGTAAGCCGTGAACATTGCTGATGCAAGATGCAAATACCATACAAAGAAGCTTCACATATTGATTCGGAGCAGAAAATCTAAATCAAGCTGATACTTACTTCACATTATCCACAGTACCTTCCCGAAGACCCCGTCCAACATAACCACGTGTCTGCAAAATGAACCATGAGTTTGCAGAAAGTATAGGCAAAGACATCAAATAGTTGTGACTGCCGGATAACATTGATAAAGATTCAAAGGTAACTTAAGGAAAAAGACTGAAGTTATATATGCACAGAACTATGTAGAATTAGGATATTGGTCAGGTCAAAGGAGATTGGATCTGCACAATTGCGACAATTTCATAGCAGAAAGAGTGAGCTTGTAAACATTCGATTCATCAAATGGCTGGAAGTACTATACCTGGAACCACCAAGTCAAGAGATGAAATATCTTCCAACTTGAAGTCTCAACATAGTTACGTACCCACGGCACAATGAATAATACTATGGCCAGGACTTCTGGGACAAGAAAAGCTGCGACAACGTACAAGAACTCATACATTTTTTTGTATGCAATTTCGGTCCAGTATTGATCAATATTCCGCTGCCACCACATCCTTCTGCTCAAACAAGATGACACAGGCTTAATAAATCGACAACACACATACAAACACACTACATCCGGTAGAGATCGGCACCATCAATTGCCCAGTGCGATGAACCTTAAAGACTTGTAATACCAAGTATAGCAAATCGGAAAGAGTTGTCTACAAAAGGACCCACAACCGACATGTTGCAACCAGGGGACTAGATATCCAGCACCCGATTACTGGTCAACGGCACCACAAAAAGTGCATTCAACTGCAAGATCAATGAAGAGGTCAGCTGCTGATGAGAACCTGTAAAAGATGATGAATAGGACAGCCCATGAGGCAGCTATCAGAAGCTTAAGAACCATGCGGACACCAACAAGGATAGTATCTTTTGTGACAAGGCTATATTGACTTCCCACATCAAGCAATCCTGCAGAAGAAGTATCAAAACCAGCACACATATCTGACATCAGAATTAATTTTGCAAGACACTAAAGACTCCGCATGGCTCCTACCATCATGAAACAGAGAAAAGACTTGCCAATCTGCCTAGCACTTTTCGAAGATGTGCCAGTGATAACATCACCTTGTACAAATCTTAGGAGGGCCCAACTGATAAATATGCTGAAGAAACGTGCCAAAGGGTCTGGCTTTTGCAATTCCAACCATGGAGGCCCACCATTATGCCACAGAATCACAACAGAAGCCTGAAAAAATCGTATCAAAGAAACTACGTCGTCAATGACAGAGCATCGACTCAAAACGTTTCAGTTTCGATAGCGCAATACGCACTGAAGTAAGGAGCCTTTTATTAACCGGCTCTAGGACACAATCAGGAAAATGACGAAGTACCCCAAAAGTTACTCATTATCATAACAAGGATCCTTCCAGTATTGCAATGTGTCGCAGCTCATTACTGCAACTAGAAAACCTCCCCTGCAGTGCCGATACATTTATAATTGCAAAAACAGAGAAACTGCCATAACAAGCTGGACCGAAAGTCACAAATATCTCACCTGTAGAATTAGAAGATAACCTGTCCACAGTTTGTCGAAGCTGCGAAAGATATACCAGAACGAACGCTGTTCAACGAACCCGGTTTTTCCTACCTTATCTCGTTGTGGTTTTCTTCCACGGTTCTACAAGGACCACCAGACATATCAGGGTTCTGAGATTACCAGTGAGCATAACTTATTCTGCAAGTAGCTTCTAGCCCAAACGATATCCGAAAAGCGTTAATGATAGGAAAGTAGATCAGGACCGAAACTAAGCGCGCATTACCCACGTCTGCACAGTAAGGTACTTACAAGATACCCTTTCTCTCTTTTAGGCTCAACAAAGAACTGGCAATCCTTTACCAAAGGCCACTGTAGCTGTTTGAAACAACGTGAACTCCTGCATACCGAATGAACGGATGTGAATCTGATGACTGCAATCTAGAAAACCAAAGAGTCAGACTCCCAAACAAGAAGAAAACTCCCTTCGCTGTCACTAGCGCTTTCACCAGTACCCGACCAGCTCTTCAAGTAGCTGCAATGCAGTATAGATCTATGCACAGGAAGAAAGAAAGGCTGCAAGAACTGCTACTGCTCGAACAGGACGATACCAAAAGTACTCGTTAAGATCATCATAATTTCGCCATGAAGAGTGAGGTGCTGTCCCGCCATTATTAGAATCCGCCTCCTGGAAATCCGACACAAGTACTGCTCAAATCTATGCAGAGGCATCAAGATCAACACATCGATGTTGCCAACAAGTAACATTTGACGTAATTGTTAAGGGACTGAAGGTTGGAAAAGTAGCAAAGAACACAAGCTTTTCTTACAGAGGTGCTCAGCAAATGTAAAGCTTAATGGAGAATGTACTCAGAGACACATGGTCTTACTAGCGCCTACATAACAGCATGTAAAAAAGAGCAACAAACTACTGAGGAATGAGAACTCGAATCCTACCGCTTTCAGAATTCCATAAAATGGAGTAACAACGTGATTGAGAAACCCGTTTTCTCCCGTGTAGGTAGGCATTATAAGATCATCTACATTCCTGTCTAGTAATCTATTAAGTTCGTAGAGCATCTGCGCAGTAGATATCCACATTCAAGCCACTTCGTCAACGAGCGCCAGATTTATCTTTAAACGGAGTGATGGCAGGCGACATATTCATACACATTTACAGTCTGGAAATAATACACGCACTTAGTGAATTCTTCAGGCCATGTATAAAACAAACTGATGCTGGAATCACGCCTCAAGCCTTAGATCCCAGCACTTTAAGATAAAAGATGGTGGTCTGCCATACATCAAAAGATATACGACAATTTGTGGAAAGAAGGTAACAAAAAAAGTGTAGATGATTACGTGGTGATAGATAAAACACAAACATTCTGGCATAAACCTCAGGTTTGCTGCCTCCCCCCAAATCAGGAGATAAAGACAAGTACAAAGTAACTCCCGCCTTTCGTCAAACTGGTCCGGGGTAGCCTCAACCAACCTACCGACACCCACAGCCTTTAATAAGAAATAATATAGGACCACAAGTCTTGAGTCACCATTCAGGTGCTTTGTTCAAGAAAACTTCTGACCTTTGAAATGAACTTTAGATATCACGGGACCCGAGATCGTAACAGCAGACTGCTTGTTGATTTCCGCTCAACATAAATCGTAGCTACCTTGATAGGTGTCGCTCAAAAGCTAATAGGATGGCCGACTTAAACTAGTGTTATTTTCTAGAGCATGGACTGGCGGACTTCAGAACAGCATTTTCATAGAAGGACTTACCTAAGGTTATGCTTGCGACCAATAAATCTGCACCAAGTAACATAATTACTTGTCACCTTCTTCCGAATCTTTCTAACAATACTTGCTTCCAGCTGCGATAGAAGAACACAGAGTCAGATATTGATGATCTCTGACCCACTCCATAAGAGATAGGATGGAAAAGTTTTCGGATTTTCAAAAGCATCAGAGAAGGATGGGCGAGGTGTATTAATTTCACTACATCACTAACCAGCACAAAAGCAACGGGAATTGCTTGTGACACAGTACAGTCACATATTCGTGACTGCCCAGAGTTCTTCACCCAGTATGCTATGAACATCCAAGCATTAAATTCTCCCAAGCCCGTATCGTCCTCATAAAAATCAACCCCTTATCTAAAGTTTGAGGCGATGTAAGGCGACGATAGAATTTCAAATGCACAAAAGATAGTGTGTGTCGACGGTTCTTACTGTCGGAGTCGTGTCTGCAGCGTAGATCTGCATCATTCCATTAGCAAGGAGGAGGACAAGATGTTCTCGCTGATTCCTAGCGTTATCTGCCTGCTCACGGGTAGAAACAGCAGAAAAGAGTTCAATGACTACGCTAAAACTGTTGGTAAAATTGAGAAAAAGTTCCCATAGTTGCAAATTGAATGTATGATTTGCTCTGTAAGAGCAAGGATTGGCGCTTGCTTATTAGATGATCACTTTTTTTCCGGAGAAGAACGATAATTGAACACTGATTGGTAACTAGAATAAGTCACACCTGAAAACCAAAGAAGAGACCAAGCCAGTCCAGCATGTCCATATCAGGTGACCAAGCTACACCTGGTGGCATAGGTAGATCGTCGATCAATTTCAGAGAGTTAATGGCTGCAGTCACCTGAACATACCACGAGCGAAAGCACTCAGAAAATTTAAAATACCTCTCTTGATGATTACATCAGTACACTAACCTGGTAACAGGTATACACTTACTAAATCCATGAGTTTCGAATTCAAGAATGCATTCGTTTGCAAACGGAAGCATTACAAATTGTGGTCCTCTTCAAAAAATAAAACATTTACAGAATCATGTCTAATGGCATGCTAAGGTTGATGTACTAACGAATGTTCCATTTCGACATCATCACTCTAGAGAGAGTTTACAATTTGACAGACCTCAGGGAATGACATGCCAGCATGGTCGATTGAAAGGTCATCGACGGGCAAGATGTTGTAAACGCCTTGCTCTGCCATCTTGCTGAACCAGACGTACCACGCTGAGAAACGATGTTCCTAGGCTTTTTACAGAGACCTGTCTCTATTCTGTGCTCATCAGCGCACAAATTAAGATGCACTGATATAAATTCCGGTCCTTGTCATCCAAGATGACCTTTGTCCTTGTCATAACATCAAACTTCGAGATCGAGATGGCAGGAGGAAGTGAACTTCAAGCAGCTGACTTTCATATTGCCCAGCCATTTCTCCTGCTCCGATACAAATTCGGAGTGTCCCCATACCTGGAACTCTGCCACCACTAGAAGCAAAAAACGTAAAACAATTCAGAATTGGAGTACGGAACATCAAGGAACTGTAGCCACTTCTATTGCTGCAAACCTCACATATTCAAACAAGGGGTGAGGTTCCCGATGCTGCGTTATAGCTTATAACTGTACAAAAGATATGTCACACTTAAATGACGAGGAAAACGACGAATTATGACATATACGAATGCGATTCCTAATCTTCAAACCGAATAAAAGATCAAATTTCTCCCATGTTCGAAAATTCACCCTATGCTGTGCATAAGCTACGCACGAATACAGTGATCAAAGTCTAAAAAGAAGAAAGATGGCACAGGTCCGAGACTAAATGCACTTCCAAAAGAACAATATACCGCCAAACGTAGACCTGATTGCTCACAAATCCTTGACACTAAACGAGCTCATAGTGGCCCTCCTCCAAAACGAGCACAATATCTCCCCCTAGATCAGAATCTAATCAGTACCGTAAACATCTCCATCGGGGAAGGCGAACTGTCGATCGAACACAAAACGACAATACTACACAGACAAAATGAAAACAGCCGCTGCATCCCAGACATTTCTATCAATGTAGTACCACCACTGCTCAAATCTTCAGAAACTTCCAGAATCTACACTCCAAAAGATTCTTGATTACCGGCAATAACTCACACAACTGACTCAATCAGCCAGTCACTCACCTGCCACCGACCTCGTCTCTGACTATCCAATGTTCCCTTTCTCGATCATAATCTGATCACGACAGCAGCTTCTCAATCGCGGAATCGGAACAAACATATGAACCCGCGACTACACTTCAAATGGCTATACCGTTGAACTGTATACTCCAAACCAGCTTGATTTCTTCGCCATTGCCATTACAGAACGAGCAGACTAGCCGCCAGGAAGATCCTGGCTATGGCGGATTGGGAACGACGACAACGACAACGCCCGGGGAAGCGAGAGTACGGGCGCCAGTTTGAATATGAATCCATCACCGACCTAGAAGCCACTACTGAAATCTACTCATTCCGAACATGATAGCAGAGAAATTCAAATTTTCATTAGAGGCTGCTAACGGAGAGTTGGAATCTAGGTTTTTAGCAGATTATTGGTTCGATTATCTACCTGTCGGAGGTTTTACTGGGGTAATTAGGTCGGCGTTTGAGTCAACCTGTCCTTTACACAGTATTAACATATGGTAGATATTGTATAGAAAAGAGGGGTAGTGATTGATTGTATAGAAGAGTCTGACAGTAGCCGTCATACACAAAGGCTGTGTTAGTGGTGTCAGTTACAATCTGTTTTCTTACACAATTGCCGTTTTCTGTCATTTATTCACCTTGTGTCGGGCAGCTGGTCTGGGCAGCAGAAGATTATTGTTAGCAGGGTTGTAGCGAACGTGCAAAGGGACTTGGTAGGTAGTTAGGAAGGTCGCTGGAGGTCGGGGCCTCGGGATACCTCCCTTGTCTCATGTACCCAGGATGAGGAGAAATTTCATAAACCTCCTGTTGTGTTCATTCATCATGTTCCTTTTGTCCTAAAAATGTAAACCTCGTGGGACTACTAAGTTCAATTTTGAAAAATTGAAAGAAAAAAAAAATCGTCTGGATGGAACTTAGTTCAATTTTGATAATTACTTTTTTTTTTTTTTTTGGTCTATTTGGATGAATAGCTCTCTCCAAATTTTGGAAAATAGTAAGATTTGCATGGGTCGAATCAACAATCATCAAACGGATTTTTTTTGGTTGTTGATACTAAAAAAATGAAAAAATCCAAAAGAAAATAGCAATGAGAGTAGGCGACATGAAGTTGGAGGGGAGGAAGACGGTGTGCTCAATAGGTTGTTTTAAGTTTATATCTTGGTGTAGCTTGTTATTAAGAGTAAATCTTGGCAATTCTATCTCTAAATGATACTCCCTCTGTCCCATTATGATTTTCCGGTAGGTTCTCTCAAATCTACCTCCAAAGGTAGATTTGAGAGAACCTACCGGAAAATCATAATGGGACAGAGGGAGTATTATTTAGCAATTTGATCCCAAACTGAGATGCAACCTAGGGCAATTTGCTGCTCTAATATTGTATTGCTTTAACAATTAAAAGTAAAGGAAGTTTAGTAGTAGTGTTTCAAACACCTCTCACAAACTAATTGTCCATTTATCATGCACAATTCATACCATGCATTAAAGAGGCATGCACTTGTAATGTCCAAATTCATAACAAAATATCTAATGTATTCAGTGCTAGACTTTGGAGTCAAACATCTAAAGCTACGTGTTCTCTTCAACAATAAAGATGAAATAAGAGAATCACATTCCACGTTGCAATGAAAAATTTAAAGTATCAAGAAAATGATACTTCCAATGTAAAGGTCGACTAGCAAAGTGTTTTAGGCAACTTTGAAAAAAAAAGTTATTCGTGTCACCATATACCATATCAACATACAACCAATCTCCTTTCAAAACCTAAGTGTTTTGGCACGTGACTTATTGATGTTCAAGTCAATTTGCAAAATCCCAAAATTTTCAATTGGTCATGTAAATGCTTAATTTCAATTGTACACTATATCACAAAACCAACATTATGATTGTTTACAAATACTCTGTTGAGTGTGCTCAAAAAGGCTTTTGGAATGATACTTTGGTGAACCCATTAAGAACAAAGCACGCAACCAAGACTTTGAAATGTTCCAACTAGGTATAATTTATCACGTCAAATTACAACATCATGTACACATTTGGTACATTTCTTTAAAAGCGATTTTGAAAACGGTCTTTACTACTCCATATCGAGGTCAAGATGTACATCCCAAGCACACTGTTTTCAGAAAGCTTATATCACGTCAAATGGAAACAAGATTATGTGCAGGTTCACCGTAATAGCGAACTGCTCCAAATTCGACCCACTTTTGGGTCGCTCTTTCTTAGCCAGAGAGAGTCTACTCCACAATTGCTGTAGCGTATGTTGAAACATTCAAGCTCAGCTTTTGAAGAGGATGTGCGCTTACACTAAATATTCCTATGGTTCACCTCTCATGTTCCAAATCCCATGATGGCCATAGCTAAAGCAGATACGACAAATATCTTTGCGACCTTGTCAACGTTTTGAAAAGAGATAGGGTGATAGCATTCACATAGCCCCCTGGCAGTTATCAGAACCGGAGTCAGTGATAAGGATAGCCTGCTCAATTGTGGAAGAAAGCAGCGTCTGACATGTCCTCTTGCTGAATTTGTATAGTAAGGTGCTCAATTTTCAGCAGGGGAAATTCAGAGGAAAAGTTATGAGTACAAGTAATATTTGTGCATGGGAAATTTGGAAGAAAGATAGAGTAAGTGGAATCATCATTTTGGGATTATTTTCCAAACCATGTGCATCAATAGTGAGAGTGTTTAGATCACTCTATGGGCCCTCATATGAGCAGAGGAACTTTCTATCGAGGCTAGAACTACATTTTGGGTCTTTCCAAATTCGTATCTTTATTGCTTATAAGAACATTTGCACATCTCAAGAATCTTACGTCTTGTGTGTATTTCTCTTTTGCATCAAACTATAATGATTTTGTCAACCCCTATCTTCCACCCATCGTGGTTGCTCTTTCCTTTGGGGGATGGTGATGGGATGGTTTGATGTAATTCAATAAACTCCAAAGTCCCTAAAGATCCAAGTTTTAAATTATTATCCATTGAGGAAATGGAGAACTCCGTTGTCAAAATTAAGGGGCGCTTCACACTATGGCCGTCCAAGTCGAGAGGCCGCGGAATTGAGAGTCCAAACTTTGTTGAGAGTCCAAAGGAATTTACTGAAAATAACCAATAAAATATTGTAATTGAATTTTTTATTAATAAAATCTGACGGACTCTCGATCATAGTTTGGGTCTTGCTAAATGCAGGACCCAAACAAATGTCGAGAGGCCGTCGCCTTGGTCAAAAAGTTTTGCCAATAGACCATTTGGAGAGTGACGGCCGGTGGACTTTGGCTTCTAGTGCGAAGGCTCGAGAGGCCGAAACTAGGGTTTCCTGCAGTTTCATTGGCTGAAATCGACGGCCTCTCGACCTTCGGCCATAGTGTGAAGTGCCCCTAAGTGAAAATGGCGGAAAATGAGAGCAACAAGTAAAAATGGCGGAAAATGAGAGCAACAAGTAAAAATGGCGGAAATGAGAGGCCTGTGCTTCCTTATATAGTGGTTTTTAATGTAAAACATTGGGTAGAGTCTGGGGAGAGGTCCGGGGGACGTCCGAGGAGCGGTCGTGGGAGGGTATTCTTGGGGAGGGGTCTTGGGGAGGGGTCTTGGGGACGGGTCTTGAGGACAGGTTTTGGGAACGGGTATTAGGAACGGGTATTGGGAACGGGTATCGGGAACGGGTATCTGGAACGGGTATCGGGAACGGGTATTGGGAAAGGGTATTGCGAACGGGCAGTGGGAACGGGTCTTGGGAAGGGGGTTTGGGAAAGGGGGCTTGGGGACGGGTCTTGGGGACGAGTCTTGGGGGAGTGTCTTGAGCGAATGCTTGGGGCGGAGTCTCGCCAAGAGTCGCGAGGCAGGATTGTCGAAGACTGAAATTATGGGATTTGCGGTGATGACTATGGAATTTGCAGAGCAACGAAGCTGATGGAGAAATTTTGATACTGGCAGCAGCAATGTCCATGCCGCTGTTGCGTCTTCCCGCAGTTGTACATCAAGTAATAAGGGCGCGGTATTCTTCCCGGGCAACCGGGCGCCATGGTGCTCAATTGGCACTCAATCCGCTGCTCAAGAACTACCCAAAACGAGCTCGAGCTCTGAAATTCAAAGCAAGAACCAGCTTCTCTGTCATTCCGGTAACAGCCCGAGCTTTCTCTAAACCCGCGGTACGTCCCTTTCAATCATCCCAATTTGCTTACTCTCTAGAACCATAACTTGTGCTGCAATGAGTGAACTCAGCTGCAAGAAATTGTAGACATCGCAGCATCAATATTCGGAATAATATAATAGAGACTGGATCATGAATGTGTGATGCAGTGGTTGTCGTTTTTGCATATCTATTACATCCATGCTTATGATCTCGGATCCATTCGTAGAGTTTGAATAATGGATTTTAGTCTTTCAGAACAGTGAAAGCCCTTTCCGGGATGATTAGTAAATATACCAGAATACAGAGCCATCTAGCCTTTCATGACATGATCAACCAGTTTCAGCAGAATTCTTTGCCTTCGATCGAAATGTGTCTAGGATCTAAGTGGCCAGTTTATTCAAATTCCTCGCCAAGACTTGGGGTTATCATACATCTCTAACTACTTTGTTGTTGTATAGACACAGCTCTTGATCCTCTCTTAGGCTGAATGTGATAGATTCTGAGAACAAGACGAGAGAATGTGTTATGAGAGAGGGTTGAGCGCGTATTTACAGCAATGGAGATGTTTGTTGTCATTCTAGGCTGCTGAGGTGTGGACGGAACCTGAGTCATGGGTGGTATTCTCGGATCTTCACTTGAGTCGACGAACGAGCGATGTGTGCCTCCAAGTTCTTCAAACTGTGCATGCTGCTGCCATTGCAAGGTGAGCCAGAAGCTCACTTTAGAGATGCCGCACGAGCCCAACTCATTGTTGTCACTGTATAAATGACATCTACAATGGTAAAGTTCAACGATTCGGAAGCAGGATTTAGGGTTTATGGTTTAAACTCAATTTCTTGAATGGTTGGTAACAGGGGTTGTCGATAGGAGAATGGGTTTAGAAGGCTTTGTCTTGGAACCAAAATGAGGAGCAATTTGGTTGCTAGCGGGTCGTGGATTGTGATAGTGTGAAGTGGGGAGGTTGTAGGAAAGCAGGTATCATATTTCTGGGCGACTTTTGGCACTCAAGAGGGGCACTCCCTGTGGAGCTTCTGAACATGGCTATTATGGAGCTCCAGTCTTGGCAGTGCCCTGCCATCTTCATTCCTGGCAACCATGATCAGGTATGTGACGATGAAACAGAGCAGGCTTACAAGCAGTAGTGTCTCCGTAGCTTCTTTCATTTTTTCAACGTTTTGAGTCACAAATCTTTGCTTTGTCACTGCTCTTGGGTAAGGGTGAATAATTGGTAGAAATCAATCAATCTCATGTCAAGCTTGCACGTAGATATAGCTTATGTTCCTCTAGTTAAACGGTGTTAGTAGCTTCACTCTGTAGTGCTACTTAAGACTGAATAAGGATCTTTGTGATTCGCAGGTGAATCTGGAAGGACATGTACATGCATTGCAAGTACTTGAAGCCGCAAACTCGTACATCAAAGTGCTCTCAAGTCCAGTGGAGTACCTGGGAGCGTTGTGGCTGCCATTTCGGCGTGACCACTCAATCATTCAGCAGGCTGTTGAAGAACATGGACAAGTGCAAGCTATCTTTGCGCATCTCGACATCGTAATTTCTCAACACTTGCCTCTTCTCTGGGTTTGAATATTAGAATGAGACAGCAGCTCAGTCTCAATCTTTGAGATACAAACTCATGACATTCTTTAGCGTTTGGGAGACCTCACCCTAGACTGCAACTGAAAAACACCTCTGAAAAGCATGCATGGAAATGATTGAATTGAATCTGTTATGTTATTTATGCATGTTCTATGTTTCTTAGGTGGGAGCTTTTCTCAATGAGGCAAGTCAGGCCAAAGAGGGTATCGAGCCGTCAGTGTTCCCACAACACATACCTGTTTACACAGGCCATTATCACAAGCCTCACGTGGTGAAGGGCACCCGGATCGAGTATGTGGGATCTCCGTATCAGGTTTCAGCAGGAGAATGTGAGCAAGCCAAGCGGTTTCTGGTCCTTGATAAACAATGGCAGGTGAGCCACAGATCATTTACTACTCTTCTTTCAATTCACAAGCACGCTTTCAGAAATTTACACTTTATGTTGGGATTGCAGAAGATTGACGAAATTCCTGTGAGCATCGGCCCCAGGCACTTCATCATTACACAGGACGAAAACTCTCCTTCTGAGATTCTCAAAAACGTTCAAGAAGGTGATCGGGTTCGCTGGCACTTCAACTCAAGTACCCTAGAGGATTCTGTAAAATTGGAATTGGTAAACCTCCAAGCTTTTTGAGCACTAGAACCATTAGTGAATTGTTCTGGAGGACGTTGTGATTTGACAAAGTTCTTGTGTAATGGTAGGATGAACTTCAAGCAAGAGGAGTTTCGGTTGATGTCGTCTTCCCGATTGTTACGTTTAAGCAACGAATCAAGGAAGCTGAGAATCTGGTAAGTGAATAAACAGAGAGTAGCAGTTCAACAAAGAAGGTGATGAAGGTTATAAGCTTTGGGAATGTTCTCAGAACGAAGACTATTGACAATCTTACTTCTCATTATCTGCTTGCTTATCAATACAAACTCCACAGGATGTATTTGGGCTCTTCGAGTTGTACGCGCAAAGCGTGGAAATGAATGATAATGTTGTGAGAATGGCAACGGACATGCTTCGTAGCCTAAACCTGCCAGCCAAACTCATACAAAGACCTCAAGGTACTCACCATTGCTTTTTAGGCATGCTATAACATCAGCACAAGGTGATTCTTTTCTCCCCACTAACAAAGACATCACACTCGTAACACGGTAAATATATATCCAGATTTAGGTAACACTTCATATTATAAGCAGTGTAGGAAAAAAGGCTATGAAGTGGAAGCATGTCATCAGTCATCACCTCAAATCCTTTACGACATGAATATATTCTTGTTGCTTTCAGAGTCTTAATATAACGTGACAATGTTTATGCTGTTTTTTTAATCTTTTTTCAAATGGTGGATCTCTGCAGTCCGTTGTGAGTTAGAGTCTGTGGAGCTCGAGGGATTCGGGGCCTTTCTGGAGCCTGCAAAGTACCCACTCGCACAGAGAGGCGTAAGGATTGTATCTGGAAAGAACATGGACTCTGTGGGCGCTGACAGCAATGGAGCTGGGAAAACTACTCTTGTTATGGCTCCCCTGTGGGCTCTCACAGGTAACCTATTGGGCAATTCTCTTCACTATAACATAGCATACAATGTTGCTCAAAGCGTTACGAACTGGTATTACAGGTGCAACTGATGCACGCCCAGATGCAGTCCGTGGTCTGACTTCAGCTGAAGTGGTGCATCATGGTGCGAAGCGTGCTCGTGTTCGAGTTGATGGAACAATCAATGGGAAACCTTTTACTGTGGAAAGATCTACTGGAAGGTACCATGTTCAAAGCCACCTATGACTATTCACCTTGACTCTTTTAAAGTACACATTGTTGCACATTAATGATGTTCTTATGCTTGTGGTATACAGGAGATCCAGTTTGAAGTTCCTCTACGATGGGGAGGATCTGACTTGTCAGGAGATTCGAATGACACAGTTTCGTATTGATGAGCTTATGTAAGTTTGCTTTGATTGATCATTGAATATCTGCTGGATTTGTGGTGGGAGTGTTTGCTGCAATGAAAGAAAAGGGTTACTCGCAGCTCTATCGCCATTCACATCTGTACATGTTTTGTAGTGACACATCTGTGCTTTACCGGACAGTATTTCAAGGACAACATGGAGGTGGAGGATTGTTGGAGGCCTCCGACAAAGAGTTTAAGGTATGCATCTACCTCTTATTGCCTAGATTACTAGAAGCCATACATTGGAAGCTGGTAGCTGAGAAAGTATATGTTCATCGTTAAACTAAGACGGTCATGCAGTTTGATACACATCCAAGTGATTGTTTCAAGTCCTAGGTACGTGGAAACCGCCTATGATGATCGGGATCTGTATTGTCAACTTGAAGCTCCTGAGGTTTGAATGTGTAATATGATGCAGGAGGAGTTGAGTAAATTCATGGCTATGGAAGTCTGGGTTATTGCGAAGGAACAAAGTGCGAAGGAGCTTCGCAGTAAGAAGACCGAAGTTGAGCAAATTGAGGGTGCCCTTGAACAGCTTAGCAAACAATATGAACAATTACAGAAGAAGGTGCGTGTGTGTTGTTCTTGTCCACGTTACTAAGCTCTTGGAATTCCTCATTTATCGAGTCTATCTGGTGGTCCTTGCGAAGGCAGACAGAGGACAGAGTACTCAACCTATTTCGAAACTTTATGTATCATAAAAATCACAACATGAGAGCTTAGTCCCTGCTTGCGCTACCTAATATCGTAATTGTTCCACTTTGAAAGCTAGCAGTAGGTATAGCTATAAGAGGAAGAGGGTGATACTTCTTCGCATCGGCACCTTTTTTTGCCTTGATTAATATGCTTCAACATTCTTACCATTTGGTTTAAATATAATGTGCGCAGGTGGAGTTCTGTATGCAGCGTTCACAGGAATGGGAGGTTAGCAGGTTACTTTCTATGAACATCTGCTTGTGGTCGGTTGATTTGCAATGACTTGCCTGACTTTTTGTTTAATGGCAGGGGTAACAAAGTTGCAACAATTGAGAAAGAGCTACGAGCTGCCATAGAGACTCTTGAGGTCACGACTCCCACCTTCCATAACACTATCGCTCAGGTATCATCCACTGTGGCTGCCTGGGAGGTTCTGAGGAAGGAACTAGAGCAAGCACTGAAGGATGGGATGGACTCTTGGTCAGTGCCTCCTCGAAGCACCGAGTCTCAACAAGCAACTGCTGATGGTTCCTTCGAGAAATTATTGCAGAAACATGCAGAACTCTCTCAACAGGTTTGCCTCAAACTGCATTTCTGGTCACACTAACTCAGCCAGATTTTTATCTATCTATTTTTATTAGAGTTTATTGGTAACTTCAAGCCAAAGTCGTTCGGACGTTTTACAAGTTTTTGCAGTTCAACATTATAGGGTGCTCTTGAAAATGTGTGAAGGTTCTTGAGACTCTCTCCTTCAATCCCATTTTAGTCTCGACCAACCTAATGCTTTGTAATTAGGTTTACATTAGTATTCATCTGCTGTAGAGCTTTGGTTTCTGCATTGTGCCTTGCCATGACGTTTTATACTTAGTATATCAGCTTTATGTATGGATTTATCCTATTGTGATATCAGGTGCAAATGGTGGAGGCTTCCATCAAGAAGAAAGAGCAAGCGGTCGTAGCTTTTCAGGAAAATGTGACAAGAGCTGTAGTTTGCGACAAGTGCTTGCAACCCATTGATGCAGCGCACTCCTCGCAAAGCATCAAACAGCTGAAAACTGACTTGGCCACAACTCTTGACGAACGCGATCAAATATTGAAGGTGAGCGACTACATTCTATTGTATCATACGCTGGTGATGCCACTTGTGAGTCAGTACCTAGTGAAACAATTTTATCATGGGTGCCATATGTAATAGTAATAATAAGCTCGCCAATATTGTGCTTTTCACACTTTATCGAAGATGATATTAAATAGGATGGAAGCCAGAGTTTGGGGTTCTTACAGGCTCCATACGTTCGCTAGTAAAATATACAGTACATCGTAACATTTTCTTCAGTGTTGTATTATTTGGCGTCTATACATCTGTGTTGCTCATAGTGGGCTCTGATGTTAAGTATCTCGCAGGAGCTCAAGCATGCTGAATTGGAGGTGAATAAGATTCGAGAAGCTATGCAGCTTGAGAATAGGACAAGGGAGGCAGAGGCTTCACGAGCAAAAGAATTGCAAGTGGCCTTCAAAAAGACCTCCACGAAAATTCTCTCGCAGGTTCGAGTGCCCATCCTTTACAAACAGGAGGTTATACTTTTCACAAGCAAAAGATGCCCCCACCTTAAGACACGTTCACTTATACTATTCTTCGCTTTCATTCATCAACCCCTCTGGCGCTTGAACATATGTTAGTATTCCTTGTGTAGTAAAACTGAAATAGAGAAGAATCCATGTGCTAAATCATCCAAATCGCAAAAATCTGTTTCAGAAGTGCTATTAGCTTTTAGATTAGACTTTTAGCACTTGCTAGAATCTGATGGAGCTTGCTTGCTTGGTTTGCAGCTCAATCGAATACGGCAACATGTTTCAGCGGCTCAGGTGGTGCTGAACAAGGCAGATCCTCTTGCTCGTGATGTTGAGTCTCCAGCTGCATCCTTAGTTGTTGCTGACGAATTCGCGGACCGAGAACGAGAATTTCTTGATCTCATTCACAAACTTGAGACAGAGGTGCACTCAAGAGTGTCAATGGAGAGAAGTGCGGAAGAGTTGGAAATGAGGTATCAGTCTGCGAAAGAGGAACGAAATCGTTTCGAGGCGGAGTATGAGGTTCTGTCCACCTTGTGTACAAAAGCTGGCTCTGAGTACCAGGAGAAGCAAGTGCTGCTTAGCAGTCGGCGGGAGGAGGTTTCTTGGCTTAAAGAAATCGACACCGCGTTTGGATTGACAGGAGTCCAGGTCATCTCATACCTTGAATTACAATCACCATAAAAAATTCGACGAAAAAACAGACCCCGTGCACTCTTTAAGGAATGGAAACTCGGCAATCATTAAAGAGATATAAGAACCCCTCAAATTTCATATCACATTCATGAGCATGATGCTTTGGATCCCATCCGAAGTATGCATAATCATCACTGTTGAAGAATAGAGTAGGTTTCAGTTATCATAAAGCACCTTGATTGTTGTATGACATTTCAATATTTATGTTTTCAACTTCGTTGCTTGGGGTCCTACAAAATCGACTGACATAAGCAGTGTCTTTGTTCCTTTGAGCTGTTGCTTTTGCCTTAGTTTGAATGTGCGACAAGTTGACTGTTGAGTGAGAAGTGATCAACAGTCAATAACATTGTGCAGAATGTTGTTTTGAGGAGGGTCATTGCTGAAATGCTGTGTTGTGGACAGAGTTACATCTTAGAGGGCGCGTTGGCAGATGTACAAGAGAGAACAGCAGGGTACCTAGAGATGTTATCAGGGGGTTCACTGGGCCTACTGCTGCGACCTACAAAGGTGACCAAGAGTAGCAAAGTGACAGTGGAGGCCATAGACAAAGTAGCTGTAGTTCGACTATCAAACGGGATTTTAGAGAATCGGTCTCTTCGCCAGCTGAGTGGCGGAGAACGAAGACGAATGGTAAGTTTCCAAGATTTCAACTCTCGTCGATAATCTCTGACTTACACTGTAACAGATTAGTAGCTTCATATAACCACATGCTTCTTGTACAGGCTTTGGCTCTGGCGTTAGGATATTCAGAATTCGCCTCCCAACGCGGCGGTGTTCATTGCAATTTACTCGTCCTTGACGAAGTTTTACAGGTTCGTGCTTTAATCCCAATCATAATGTGGTTCGAGCATCTACAGAGGCTCAGTCGCTTGGTGTTAAGAGTTTTTTAGCTTCATTCGTGCCGTCTGAAGTATCCAGATATTAGTCTTACAATATTCAAACATGACGATACCTGTTATTATCGTTTTTGACAAAAAAATTAGTCTGAACATGATTATCATTTGGAGATTTTTAGAGTTTGATCATTAACTCACATTCTATCTTTTTACTATGCTGTACTTTCTTCACAATACCATAAGATCCTTCCTACTCACTTTTCATTCCATCCTGTATCGTCATCTACGAGATTACCCACTCGAATAGATGTTGGAATAAACAACCTGGATGAGTGATTGACTGACCTTCACGCTATAAAGAGTATCATAGACGTGCTCAGATATCATTGTACTAGAGATATAGCATTGTTTCAAGTAATTGTAGATTATAGCGATTCAGCTGTTGATTCTTCAGGCAAGTACCTTCGTATCTTTGATCGAATGAACCCCATCACTTTTAGGGTGAATGCGTTTCGTGGATGATGAATTATTGTTATGTGAGTGCAGCATCTGGATGGGGAGGGTCAGGCACGAGTAGTGGCGTTGCTGAAAGGCTTGCCGCAGAGCACGGTGTTGGTGGTCTCACAAGCACACTCTGTGCTGGCTGGTTCCTTCGACCTCGTGGACTGGGTGATCAAGCAGCGGGACGGCGCCACACTGCAGGTCGCAGAAGCAAACCTCGCCCAGGCTATCACTACTGCCTGAAATTGTGTACACTTTCCTATCATTCTCAAATCGACCACATTCTTCTTATTGTTCCTGGAGATGTTGATGCAATAAAGCTCACCAATTGGTTATTGTATGCAAAGCTTCAGCATGCAAGTGTCTTTTTATGGGACTCCATCGCAATATCTTTCCAAAGCTTCAGTAATGCAAGGTTTCTTTGTTATTTTGATGTTATCTTTGTTTATTTTAAGAGAGGATTTCTCTTGGTTTCATCTTCTTCTCATTCTTTGGCAAGGATGCATCGGAGGTACATTCTTAGTGAGATTAACTTCTTTTCTATTCTATTGAAGACTATTGTTGACCTCACCAGTGTTCCAAGTTGATCATATGATCGTGTTGGTTGCTCTTGAAGGTTTTAAATCTCTCGTTCATATTGATCCCACATGAATGCGATCGCAATTAGTGCAGATCATCACTTATCTTTTTCTGGCTACGTTAGACAGTATCAGAAAACCATGCATTTTATGACCAATTTTTGGTGTTTTTAAAGTCATGACTTGTTCTTTTTCATCACAAAGTGATTTATCATAAAAACCGTATTTTTCTAGTAGTAGGAAAAATTATGACTTTCTTAAACATGAAGGATGAATACATTTTGGATGAAGGGCAAAAACTTGAAGAGCCATAACTTCTTCATTTGAAGTCCGCTTTTGACGAAATCACTTGGGTTGGGTTTCAAGTCAAGTCTAGTTTATGTGGTAAAAATTGCAGACCCATACAATGAAGTATGAATTAATGGCATGCATTTTAGTGCCAGCAGCTTTTGGTTTTGAGATTTCAAACATTAGGCATGTTCTACCATTGCAAGTTGATCTTGTGAAATCAAAAATAGATTTTCATGAATTCTTTTTACATAAGTATGATCTTAAGATGGTTCCTAACAACTCTTTAGTTGGAGGCTTTTTGATTCAAATAAGTTTAGTATTGGATTTGCCATGATGTTTCTACAATGAAAATGTGAAAGACTAGATGAAGTTCGAGGAGCTATATATCTCCTTCGTCTACCGTTAGATTTATAATTTTTTTTTTTTTTTTGGGATGGATTCCAAAGAGAGTCTACTTTTAGTGGTAAAATTCTTGACTTGATTGAAGGTGTTTTAAGGATAAGGCATAGGTTTGAGTGCAAGAGGTGGCAGTTTTCACCATTGTGAGGCTATTATAGGAGCCAATAAATTTTCTTGATGATTTTTTTTTTGGTACAAATGTGTTATCTAAAAGAAGGCAAACAACCTTCTAGTTGGTGACATTTTGATTTCATTTCGTTTGTTGATAGAATTTTCACTCCAAAGTGAAATTGATGAAATGTCAGAGTTTGTTTTTAGTACTATTACGTTACAATCTCCCAATCTATGAGGGTTCAAGACTTGAAATTTAGTTCACATGATTTACAATAAGTCTATCATAAGTTTGTGTGGTCAAGATCTAAATACATTACCTTCATTTTCATCTACAACACTATTTTGAGAATGTGTTTTTTGGCTAAAAAAAGGTAGAGACGTATAGGGATTAAGAAGTGAATAGAACCAAACATGAAAAAACTGTTTTATTGTACTATTTCTATTTTTTTTACAAAGTCACACTTGTTAACAAATTCTCCAAAAATTAAGTTTAATTGAAATCGCCAAGTTTTTATTATTGAAGAAAATTGTTTTTTTGAGAATTAGAACTGATCCAATACATCAGGAGGTGGCTCATCATGAGCATGGTCTTTAGGGGCATTACAAAGCCTTTTAGCATTTTCAGCAGCAATCTTTGCCCAATCAGGACTCTTGGGAGGTCTGTTTTAAACAATTAATCACATTTATGTTATTTGCCAGAAATGATAATAATGCTTTATACAAAGAGAATAATATGTATTGCAATCTTTTGTCTTTTTTGGGTTACTAAAGTGTTTATTCTTGAAAGAGGTGAGTAGTCTTGTACCAATTAACCTTTGTCCAGTGGGCACTGGCTAATTGTCAAGACGAACAGACCTCAAAAGAGGACCATGGAGTTCAGATATATATATATATATATATATGTGCATGCAATTGATGTTACGAAGTGAGTATGAGTGTGCAATATCAAATGCCTTGATTCAAAGTATGAAATTCTCTTAATCAAATGATGAAAAATTAAACTACTCTACTACATGATGGAAATTTGCTACATCTTCTTATGATAAATGAATTTGTTGTACAAAGCGAAAAATATCTATAGTACTCTCATGTAAACATAGTCTGTAGAAACTTTTTATGAGGAGGAAAAACATTTCTAGTTGACTAATGTTTTAAACACTTATTTTTATTTTCTAGTAACTCTTGAAGAATTCGTTTCGAGAATTTTGAACAATTAAAAATTAATTTAGAGATATAGTGTATAGTGGCTCCATGATATACTAAAGGAGGTGGATTGTTTGATGTTTGGACTCAATCATCATGATATACACTATCATGATTTTTATGCCACTCATGATGCTTGAGCATAAACTTAAACAATAAGATGAAGTAGGGCTTCTTACGGGTCCTCCTTAGGTGGGCAAGGTGCATAGATTTCTATAGAGTGCCAAGAATTATTCAGGAGCCCATCAAAGTTCATGATCTCATCGATTATTTGAGGTTGGACGTTCCCAGCACTATCAATCTAAAATACACAAACGTCACATGAATAGCAAAATCTTCAAGAAATCTCAAGAAAATTATGCTAAATCTAATGATTATGAACGCTAGTTTTATAGGAACAAACATAAAGTAAGCTATTCTTAATGATAGGTATATTGAGCTCAAAAATAAAAAAATATGCATACCGCTTTGACGATAACTATGCATGGAGTATCAACTTCAACAAATTTGAGTTCCCATAGAGTCCAAGCCCAGTGAGGACGATGGGGATCGTCTTTTACAACTTCAATGTCTAACTTTGGCAACATGCGTGCTTCTAACCAAGATTTCCCATTTGTAACAGATATGTCTATTCTTTCAATGCCACGCCCACCTCCGGCTATGGCATAACCATAGAGATCCACCTGTAGATGTTTAAGACTATTAGTAATTTAAATTCATATCTACATTCAAAATCGTCACTAATCTTAAATCTAGATTTCATTTACATATTTGATTCTTTTTTTCTACTTCGTTCTTACAATTAGCGCATTATTTTGAGCCCAACTATCACATCACAACGTCTTATGAAAACTACTTATCATAAACAACAAATGTAGTCTAAACTTTGGTACCAAATACGTAGAAAATTATGTTCACCATATCTCCACGTTTGACTACAACACCATGTTGTGGTTCACAAATTACACTCTGTACACAATTATAAGAAGACATTAGTTGGAAAATTTCATAGCCAACATGATCTCTTCAAAAACTAATCCATTCAAAGTCACCAACTATTTAATTGTGTATACACAATTACATTTTGTTCAAAATCGAGTCAATCAAAAAGCAGACCTGGATAGGAAAGTCCATAATTGGAGGTTTTGATTTCCAATTTATGTTGTCCCAATTGACACTAGGTGGAAAAATCTTGTAATATTTTTGTTGAAAGTAACCCTACACAAGAAGTACATCCAAAAGTTGTTCAATATCTTCCAAATTTTTCACATAGTCAATTGCTTATGCATAAAAAGAATTTTAAAAGAATTTTAAAAATATATATTTTTTTATTTGAAGTAAGTTGTAAAAGTTACATTGTACAAAGTGTCAAGTTATTATGTACATACTTGGCATTCAAATCTAGAGACAATAATTGTCTCGATCCATTTCACGGATCGAGCTCCAATAACTCCTGGAACCACGGCGCGCAAAGGATATCCATGGTCCCGACTAATCAACTACAAATTTTCAAACATTATTCATCAATTGAAAATATCTAACTTGATTGTTTCAAGTGTACATATGTAACACCTAGTCAATTTAAATATGTCTCAATTAGCAAAGTTTTTCAATTTGGAGCATTATATAGTGAAGTTGATATAATCTTATAATAAAAAGAGGGTTCACATAAATCATATAGCATAAATTCTTGCTATCTTTTTCTTCTTCAATATGTTTACATGTTGAATGATTTTTTTTAAGATATTAGCTTTCCATATATCTTTAATGATTAAATAGTACCTATGACTCAAAAAATAGCAAAGTAGTATATATTGCTTATCACGGACTTTTGTACCTTTCCATTCATTTCATAAGCCAACAAAACATCCGCTTCCGGAGTTGTTGCTTGCAACATTGGTATAGAAGCTCTATATGGTAAACCATCTTCTTCCTATTAGAAAAATGAATAAGATGGCAAGTTAAGACTTTGAGTTATCCATTGTTGTCATAACCTTTCATTCACCTCCTAAAGCAACATACAAGGGAGAATCATTAAAATTTGTAACATTTGACTAAACAAGGATATTCTCCTTGTGGGGACGTATTAGGAAATATAAGTCTTAATTAACCCAAAATAGTATCAACTAAACTACTCAGACATAATTTCTTGGTCGATTATATCATTACTGACACTAAAGAATCAACTAGATATAGTTGATAAATATAACAAACTGAACAATAAATTCATAAGAGTAATCTTCATATAAAAATGATAGTAGTTGTTACTAAGTATACTAGATTTGAACAATAAGTGCTATATAAACTTCAAATTTATCAATAACGTGTTGTACCTTGCAAGTGTCACAACTCACAAACTCGACATGTCTTCCTTTTAATGTTGATATATCAAAGTAGTAATCTACTCCTGCAAGTTTTAATACATCGGAAAGCCTCGCTCCTCCCCAAGCGGCTGTTCCAATCAAATGCAACTTTCACTTATCAAATGTGAAGTTCCTCTTACCAATGGTGCAACTTTCCTTTACTAAGAACTAGTATGAGAGAAAAGTTTTGACGTCAACAAGAAAATAGCTAACCACAAGAGAAAAACTACATTATTGACAATATTGACTAGATTTTAAGCTAATATTACCAGTGCCAATAGCTCCAGCTCCCCATTTAAGGCCCTTAATTTTTCGTTTCCTACTCATTTCATTCCTCCGATTTCCTGCACACTATGTATATCTAAGCATACACTAGATACATATCAAATAGAGCATAGACTAATTCTCATTATTAAATCCCAATTTGCAACTAACTACCCTATCATACTTATACTAATCACTCATAATTACATGATAGAGCACTTGTTGACGTTTAAAACTTTACTTGTAATGTAGCCACCACTACGTATTTTGGCAATGACCTATAGGAAGTAGAATGAGTTAGTTTGACTGTCAAGTCAAAACAATGACAATCAACTCTATTAGAACATGTTGTAGAGAAATAAAGCAATGGCATTTATTTCCCATTCTTTTCTCTTTTTTCACTTATCTAATAACTCAATTGAGCTTCAACGAAGAAGGATAAACATATTTGTATATCATATGCAAACTTCTTGGTAAGAGGCTAACATTTTTGAGGAAAGGAGGGTCAAGATGTACTTAAAAATGATTTCTTTTCTTTTTCCCACATAAGGAAAATAATTTTGGACTAGGTAGATAATGCTTAGAAAGCACTTACATTAAAAATTCAAATGAAAGGTAGAGGGAATTTGGCACAAATCCTGTAACACATAAATTGTATCTGCAAAAGTTTGGAACATACAAATTGTTTATATTGAGAAATTTAATTTTAGTTTTATCAAAGGCAAATAATGATTATACAGAAATTCTAATGATTCTTTTTAGTAAATTAAAACTTTGAAACTATACAATAACTTTAACTATAAATGGTAAGCTAAGTTGATATTGATTTTGATCTTATATAGAAGAGTGAATTAAAGTAATACGTTGTAGGATCCGGCAGAATGGGAATAGGTCCATGATTTCTCTTATAGAATATGTCCTCCTTTGTTAAGTAGGAAGAGCTAAGTATTTGTATAGGTGGTTCAACATTATAAGGTTCCTGGAATTGAGAACATGAGCACTTATCACCTTCAAAGATCGAATACGGTGAACAAACCTCAACTTTCAATTATCTAAAAACAACATAAGCCTTACAATAACAAGAGTATGAGCCTTTATACTAGAACTAGAATAACTTTCTGATGCAACTATGAAGGAATTTGAAATAAGATATAAAAGTGAACTTTCTATGTAATTTTTGATGATATAAATAATAAAACTGAGTATATTCTCTTACTTTAGTTTGTATAATTAGTCCTTCTTTGCGATTGTATGGCTCTTTTTCATACCATTGAGGACCTTGTAATCGAATTTCTTTCGGAGGAGAAGGTGGAGATTTTGGAGGGAAAAAAGGAAAAGCCATTGCACTATAATTGCAAGTAATATTGTATATATTAAGAAAAATTTAACAACATCGAGAAATTTGTATGTTTTCTAGTACAACTTTGCTAAATCTCATAGAATTGCTCAGAACAACAAATTGAAACTTGATTTAGGGTTATCAAGAATAATGATTAATCTCAATATTTGAAAAACTGAAGGCATTGTTTTCGTAAGACCTTTGTAATTTAATGTCTATAATAGATTTAAGTTTTCTCTTTACAATATATAAACCTAAGCATAGGTCTCTATCGTATTCAAATAGACATTGTAAGATTGTTTTCTTTTCAACTTCAAGTTGTAGAAAACCTTTCATGTATGAAAAAATGACGAGTAAATTTAAGGTAGTCCTTCATTAACTTCTGTGAGTGTACACAAGTGACAAAGAGTAAACTTTTTTTAGAGTCAAATTCTTAGGTGAGTAGCATTTGATTTGCTAAAACTTGATTAGTATCCAATCAATTCACCTACATGTAGATTGCAAACGTGATGTTTAATAAACTAATAGAAAAATCTATTATCCATATTATTTAAAGGGAGAATTGACCATCAACATATACTCTTCGACGAAAAAACAAAGAGAAAGTTTTAAATTCATCAATCTTTTATTAAATGTTGAGTAGAAAGAGAATGGTCACATATGGTTATATTGGACACATCCAAGAAAACAATGTGAAAAAATCTCGGAAAAATTAACTTAGTATTTATTTTCTAATGATTTGATTTGACATTGAGGAATAAAAATTGGTAAATTTGACATATTGTTAGAAATATGCATCTATGCAAAAAAAAAAAAAAAAAAAAAAAAAAAAAAAAAAAAAAAACTTTCAACTTTCACACAACAACAACACAACTTTCAAATATGTCTTTTTATCAAATTATATTCCAAATATTTATCTTGTTTTCCCCATGCACACAAATTGCTCACACATCTAACACTAGTGTGTATGTGGTTTGAGTAAAGGGAACAAAGGCACCACAAGCCTAAGCTTGGTGCTTAGGGCTTAGGCCCCCAATGAGGAGGTCTTGGGTTATATTCCCCATGCCTGCGTGGTGCTCACCACTATAGTCCACCCAACTATTGTGGGAGGTCCTAGGAGGTTGTTATATGGCTACCTCAAAGCCCTTTGGGGGGATACTATGTCAAGTATCTGCAAGACACTAGTAACCAGGCTAGAAACTAGCATAGTTATAGTGTCCACCCTTGAGAGGAGAAAGTAGTATTGTTCTAGTTTCCCCTTGTCCGGTGGCCATCGGGATATTAGCATTACAAACGGACATTTCATTCATGTCGGCCCCTTAGAAAGGACCGGAGTTTCTTTCTATCTATCTATCTATCTATCCATCTATCTATCTATCCATCCATCCATCCATCCATCCATCTATCTATCTATCTAAAGGGAACATGGAAACCCCAAGTGGTCTAAAAGACCCAAAGGGCCTGGAGTTTTTATTCGATGAGAAGATGAGAAACTCCATTCTACTTAGAGGCCGGATTGAATAGAGTGTTCGTTTGACCTATCCTTGGATATAGGCCCAGAAGTTATCACACCAATAGCAAGATTACTAACCTCTCTCGAGCATGGTTGTCTTGTGCGACAAACTCAACACGACGTCGAACACATGTCAAACAGACAACAAACCCTTTGTTTGAGCATACCATATTCTCAGAATATACTTACAATATTTTAGAATATAAATACGTATTCTTGGATATTCGAGCATATTTCATCCAAATTGTCTAGTTAACGTACCAAACACTTGACGAACACGATGAACACGACAAACTCGACAGACATTGCCAAAAATGTGTCGAAGAAGACAACCTTGCTCTCGGGGGTGAACTCTATGCTAGTTCCTACTGAGCCACTTTTGCCTTAAAGATATCCGAAATGGTATCCCCCAGAGGACTTTTATGTACTTGTGCAACGAGTTCTAGAACCCCACTCCATAGTTGGGTGGACTATGGTGGTGAGCACCACGCCGGCATGGGAAACAGAACCCACAACCTCCTCATTGGATGCCATAAGCCCTAACCACCAAGCAAAGGCTTGTTGTGCCTTTTCATCCGATCAACAATTGTCTACGGGATCAAAGTGCAACATGGGACACAATTGCCCATACACTGACACAATGTAAAGGGTTCCAAAGATGACAAGGATTACATACTTTGCTCATACACACAAATTGCATAGTTCACTAACTTCACCACAGATTTGTCATACCAAAATTTGCACCATTTTGATCAGTGTACATGCCACAAGAACTGAATCAGTATTCAGTTCATCCGGCACAACTCTCTTTACTCTCACGGGTTCGACCATCTCCACAGGAAGAATATATACACGAGCGTGACTCCCGTCAACTCTCCAGATTCGTAAGAAGATCTAAAACTCGATTCGTTTTCTACATGATGCCAGATCCCACGTACAATGGGGGATTTATGCTTTTATTCGATGCAATGGCTCCTCTAGTAGGCGAGAGCGCGGCTGGATTGGACGCAATTGAGCATGCACTGACACAGTTTGGCATCGGCACGGCTCAGCTCGTCGCCGCCATCGCCGCGATCGGTAGCAGTAGCAGCGGCAGCCTCGCGGGTGTGGCTGTGTCTGTGCTTGTGGGCGCGGGGGACGGGGAACGGGCGCTCGCCCACAAAGTTGCCAGGGGGATCGTAGCTGCAGATGATGAAGGTGGCGCCGTCGTGACAAGCGACGGACGCGCATCCCACGGCTTTCGTGTCGGACCACACCACTTGTGTGTAGTGGCCGCACACTTTCCCTGAAGCGCACTTGTTCTCCTGCTCGTCGTAGTCCCGCGCCTCGTCTGCCCATGACTTCACTGCCTCGCTGAAGGAGAATCGTTTCCCCATTCCCCAGAAGAGATTCTCCCCGTAATTTCCTCGGGAGTGTACCATTGCGCATTGGGCGTGGTCGCGCTGCTTCTCGGCGTAGCGGCGGGCGTAATCCGCCAGGTCGTTGCTCCATACTAGGTCTGGTACACCTACGTCTGCCCTCACCTGCAAGCAATGATCCGAACAATAAACGAATCAAAACGAGTTCGATCGATCGATCGAGAGTTGGAATGCCAAGAACGCCACATCGAAGTCCGTACCATGTCGATCAGTGTGCAGTGGACTCTTTGAATCACCAAAAGCAAATGTAATGAATCAAACCACGCGCGATGACAAAGAAATTGGAGACTGGAGTGGATTGAAACAAATTTCAACGGTGAATCGAACTAGCGCTATCAAGAGTCAGAATATCAAAACCACCGTAATGGGTCTTTTGTCAAAACAACGAGCCATCACAAATCAGTCACAATACCAAATACTTTACATTTCAGATGCACTCTAGAGAATGACCGGCATGAAAAAACCAGTTTCCCGCGGACAATTCGAATCGACGTCCGAAACAAATGAGTCGCTATCACGAATACTAGAGAATCGATTCAGAGTCAGAAGCGCCATTGAAAATCAGCAACTACCGAAAGCGCCATTCAAAAAACGAGTCGTCATCATCTCAAATCAGAGTTCGCAACAACGAAATCATTCAGTCCGGCAGCTAGAAAACAATCGATCTGATTCAAAAACTGAATCATTGAGCTCCAACGATGACTAGAATCGAAAGCACAAATTCGACATTACCTTGTTGTGGGCCGTCAGGCACTCTTCTTGCTCGGAAATGGCAGCAGCTCCCGTAGCTAGCACCAGCAACACCATCGCCGCGATCGTCATTCTGCTCACCATGTTGTCGATCAACTTGCACCCAAATCAGAATCGATTACTACTGGATTGCAATGTCACGAGCACTGACAGTTCTTATGTATGGCGGATCGGACCAATTTGTCTTGAAATGTATGATTGGTGCGAAATGGTGGGGAAGTCGAGATTGCCGAATCGATGGCGAGGTCGCCGTGTGGAGATGAAATGAAAATTCGTGGGAGTGCGGATACTTTTCCTGTAGCAGGGAGTCTCGAGTGGCGGAGTGGAGACTCGTGCTTGAATGTGGCTTGTCCTCGTGGATTCGAACGTGGCGAGCATGCGGATATTCCAATGTATGAATGTTTCAACAAAATCGGGGAAACTGCCTTGGAGTTGGTGTCACTTCATTTGAATCCCATGCATTTAAATAACTAATTATGCCATTGATTGAGTGCGAGGGGTCTTTGCATGTGGTCGGTGGTCATATTTGAAATTGTTTTTTTTTTTTTTTTTTTTTTTTTTTTTTTTTTTTTTTCCGCTATTCATGAATCTTTATTATATTTATTACTTTGCCCTTCGTGGCGTTGTGGAATAGAAGTTTTTAATTGATTAGATAAATAAATAATGAAGGTTGGCAAAAAAAATGTATGCAAAGTTTGAGATTTGTAAGAGTCTTTGGAAACATTTATCCTTCATTTTTTTTTCATGTAGTTAATCAGGTTGGTACGCTCATGCAAAATTTTAGAGACTAATTCCACTTTTTGACCTTAATGTAAATTATTTTATGAAAGAAGGTCTAAAAAAAAAACAATATAGTAAAACAAGCACCACATATGATGTATTTAGTTTGAGAAAAATTTGGACGGTGAGTAGGTGCATTTATGAGTATGGGATTATTAAATTATTATTTTTTAAAATCTTGGAAAAAATCCAAAATCTCAAATTTTGGCAATTTTTGAAAGAAAAAGTTGTAAAATTACTAGAAATTCTGAAGATTGTTTTTGAAAGTTTTGGAGGCTGCACTTGTAAAATTGGTAAGCTTTTTGACTTTAGACACTTTGGAATCTGAATAGTAGTTTAGTAGTGAACAAATTTTCAAAAAAGAATACTTCAAAAAAAATAATTTTAAACTACCCGTCAGTTTGGACTTGAACCCTATAATTTCTAAATGTAGGTTCTAAAATTAAAATTTGGCTCTGCAGATTTTACCACGTACACATTACACTATGGAAAGCACCCACTAAAAATCTTAGGCAAAAATATCAATTAAATTGCTTAAAATGAGCTGCCCAGAATCTCAAAAAACCAAATCAATTTTCCTTGATTTTTAGGGGTTAAATTAGAGGTTTTGATCCTTACCAACATTAAATGGTGGGAAATATTTCAATCATTTTGAGGACTCTCCCATGCTGAAGATCAATGTTTTTTTTATCTTCACCCTTTGGGCGGATACTATGTCCAAGTATCTTCAAGGCACTAGTAATTAGGCTAGAAACTAGTGTAGTTATAGTGTTCACCCTCGAGAGGGGGAAGTAGTACTGTTCTAATTTCCCCTTGTCCGGTGGCCATCGGGATATTAGCATTACGAACGGACACTTCATTCACGCCGGCCCTTTAGAAAGGACCGGAGTTTCTATCTATCTATCTTTTTTTATCTTCACCCGAGTTAGAGAGTAGCCTACTTCCTCTGAGCTAAGGCTTGGCTAGTGTTATAAATAATAAAAATACGTGTTAACTACTACCATAGGTAATGAATTGTAGACACTTTCTGAAATCCAGACTAAAATAGTTTCTAGGTTTTTGGGTTTTGTAAAATGTTTTATAATCTCATAAAAAATTAACATTAGATGATTTGAGTATTAGTTCAATCTTGAAGATTCCTCCAAATTTGGTTCTTAGTGTAGTTCGTGTGTTGTTTAGAAAGCCACATCCAGAATGTCGAAAAACGACACTATGGGCGCTTAAGGGTTAGGGGAGCCCAAATATATTATGGACTACTTAACATACATAAGTAGTTGAATGTAGAAAGCTAATTATGATAATCTTTTAAGCTCAAGACCAACACAATCTTTGGTATATGGGATTGAGCAAATGCAAGAAATATACAACAATTTTATTGGTGTATTAAGAGAACTTTCGTAGGCTCAAGATCAACATTGTTTCCTATGAACAAGGCTTCGTATCACACAAAAACATCTTTGTCTATTTATCCAAGTTATAGAAGGTTTAAGTCAAGGCCTTAGATTGGTCATAGAAGATATTATTTTCCTTAAGCCTACAATCATCTTTTCTTAAACTTCTCAAACTTGGCACTAATGCTCGTTGCGACAAATCGAGCCTAGAAGCACCTAAACAAATGCTTATATTGTTAAACTTTTGTTCAAAAACATCAAATTATGAAGTTACCGGTGAGGTTCAAATGTGAAACATGACTATTCTAGTTATTGGAGGAATCACAATTATTATCATGGTTGTTGGTGCTCATTTTACAATCTTACTTAAGAACCAATATTCGAGTCTAAGGAGTTGAAGTATGACGAACAATTTCAAACCAAGTAAAGCACTACTTTTCACATAATTATGAGGATAAGGCTTTGGCAAAACCAAATAGGGTATGTAAGAGAATAATAGCCGCTTACAAAACTTCCATTGAATCAAAGTTTTTGATATACATCAAGTGAAAAGTAGTGCGTGGCTTGAAGTCACTCAAAACAAAACATAATTATGTGTTTTATAGTTTGTGTCTTGAAAGCAATCAAAACACAACAATGGTCATATCTTGACACAACTCTCGTCATGTTGCATCCTCCCTATGTTACATTTACAGATGCCTATTGAACACTAAAATCAAATGACGCTACTAAATAGTCCTACAAAAAGGCATACGGACCTCTCTTGGGTGTGCTACTCAGAGCTCCCAAATCTCACCCTCTAAAAGAGTTATTCAACTACTTGAAGTAATTTGCAAAAGCCAAATTTACTCATTTCTAGAAATTTCCTCAAAAAAGGGGTTAACTCAACCCTTTCACTCGAATATTCCTAGTTAACAATATATTAAAATCTTGGTGCTTTCACACACATCAAGATTCATTCAAGAATTATTGTTGTAGATTAAATTAAAGTACTCAAATGTATAGGTTGTTTAACAATTGCACACAAGATTGTTCAAGTGCACGGTCATAGCCCATAAGAGTTTAAAGCTCGGTGACAACAACTGGAGCGTAGGCGCCTTGACCCTCCTTAAGTGGAGAAATTACCCAAAAGTATCCAGGGACAGTTTTGTCAAAGCACAAAGTTCCAAATCCAACTATCTCACAAATTTGGCCATCTCCTAGTTTGTACAGATGCATGTATTGCCGTTGATCCACTCAAGCTTATCTGTATTACAATAAAAGGGTCCCCATGCAAATGTTATGTAGTGGAGCATGGAACTTGGGAATAATCCAATGACGCCCTTGTTGAGTTGTTGTTCACCAAATTCATCCGTTGATGAGCTAACGATGGTAAACTTGTGTAATTCACGTGATAGAGCGCAAGATTCTTGAAGAAAAGTGTTTATTTCTTCTAGCGACTGTGTATATGGACCTAGTGCACTCCAACAAAGAACATGAACATGAACACTTTCCATCTCTGCTTCCATAGGTTGAGTATTGCTATCACTATGATGATTGGCACCAAGGTCGTTGGCCATCTTTGAAGCAATATTGTGCCAACAAGGAAGTAGCCTCGCAACCACTACCCAGGAGAAACGACTACAAAGGAGAGGAAAGCTGAAAGAAACCCTAATGAAAAGCACAAAGAAACAGCTGCTCAAAGAAAGTTGAGCACAAATGAAAAGCATAGAAGCTCTGCGGATTTATAGTATGAGAGTTTTCCCACGGCTGAGACTAGCACACTTCCTCATGGCCGAGGCTTGATAAAGTTTTTTTTTTTTTTTTTTTTTTTTTTACTTTTATTTGATAGAGGAGATTTTCTCATGCTCAGGCTAGCATACTTTCTCATAGCCAAGGCTTGGCCAATGTCCGAAACAAATTTCTTTTACTATTGATTTAGAAGAGTTTTGCAGCTCAAGACTAGCATAATTTCTTTCTACGGAGGCTTGGCCAATGTTAGAACTAAAAAAAATTGAGTATTTTCCCAAGCTCAAGACTTGCACACTTCTTCATAACCAATGTTTGACCACTATTGGGAATAATAGTATTAATTTGAAACTCTTTGCGAAGCTCATAACTACCAGTCATATACTTCAATCTAAAAAAGACCTGACAAATGCCAAAAAACATCTTCATATATGTGATTAGAACATTTCCCCATGCTCAAGACCAATAGTAGTTTATATGAACAAGACTCGGTACCATGAATACCATGAAAATCTGTAAGGTTTAACCCTTAAAAGTCCCTTGGGGGTAGTATGTACGTTGTCGTATAATTAGGATTTGCTACCAACAAGAAACTCTAAAATGGAATCGTAATAGCTCACTAGAACCGCATTAATTCAAATGTCAACTTCTTCTTTGAACTCAAACCCATCAAAGGTGTGCATTCACTCCAAATACAACCAAAATACACCGTATTCTACTGGTCGCCTTTAAGGGTTAAGTCAAGGTATGATACTAACTTCGTATCTTACAAACAAGAATTGACTTGCTCACAAACAGTGGTGTTTTTCTCATACATTATAAGATTACTCTTGGACCTTGTTCTCTCCAATAAATTGAGCTTAGCAATATAAAATTTAATTCTTATATTATTATACATTGTTGATATGGTTTTGATTTATGACAATTTTTAGTTCAATTTCATTGGGTTAAAAATGATTCAGAAGTGAAGCATGGGGTCTTGATTTTAACCCCTAAACGTACCAAATGTCAAAAAATGACATTGTCGCAACCTTTGAAATGCCATATTAACTTCTTCATTTGGAGTCCGACGAAGTCAATTGCTTCGTGACTTAAATCAAGTGTGTTTGTGCGGTGAATATTGGAGATCCATACAATGAATTATAGCATGCATTTTAGCAAAGGCAGCTTTTGTTTTTGAGTTTTCAAACATACGACATGTTTTCGGCTGTCATGTTTTCCGATTGACCCGCATAAACAATGGAAAACACCAGTCGACCATGTTGCCTTCTGTTTGGCGATCTGTTTAACCCTTAAATGCCCAAGCAAGCCCGAGGGGCTTGATTCCAATAGAATCTGCCCTGTAGCTCTCACTGAACTCAACTTTTCACTTATATTTTGATGTCAAACTGGTCACCTTCTTCTGATGCATTGAAAAAGTGAGATTTGACAATTCAAATCACAATTTGTATGAGTGATTTTGTGGTTTGAAAGGATTGTGGTAGGTAGGTTGGGGTTGTACATAACCTTGTAGGAGGTTGCAAGCTCATCATTGATTGGATCATTCATGATGCCCAAGTTCAAAAAGTGCACTATTCATGATGCCCAAGTCGAAAAGATGTTGTGATCCAATACTGGGCTGCCCATTTCAGACCCCATGGGCGCTTAAGGGTTAATTGTTGATGGACTTGGAGACTTGCTTTCATTTGTACGAGTTCACGGATGGGTAGGATGCGACTCAAGTACATACATGAACACTGGATCGCTGAGACCTGAATGTCTGATTCGAGCCTCGTCTGCAAAACCAGTGACAATCATGATCCAGTAGTCAGACCACTCGTAAGAGCTTTTGATGAGTGAGCTAGTCAGCCGTTTCATTGATAAGAAGAAAAGCTAGCAACTTCGATGAAACTGAGCATATCGATTGCACCAATATGAGACTATATACTAATATTTTGAAGCAAATCATGAGGATATCGATCACACTTAAAATATGTGACTATATTCTATGTCAAGAATCGATACCCGGTGAATTAATCGCAGTCGGTTGTATCTTCTTCCGATTGAATCTTCCTCCATCTCTTCTTGAGAAGAAAGATTGCTTCTGGCATGGATTGGTATGGGGGAATCTCCGTGTTGGTGGTACCCAGCGGCTGCAAAAATTCTTCCGAAGAAAGATTGCAGCCGGGGGAATCTCTGTGTCGGTGGTGGTCGCCATGTCTGCGAAGCATAAGTTAAGCATATGTGAAATGATGCATGAGTGTGTAATCTCATTCCAGTCCTTCATGTTAGAAGAATTATCAAGCCCTAGGGCTTCCTAAAATTGAATTATTCATCTTGGAAACAGAAGAATTGCCATTTTCGCATACCCAAAATCTGCAATCGCATGCAAAGTGGCGACTTCTCATAAAATCACTCTCTGATAACATCGTAATTCGTTATAATGGGAATATTCAAATTATCAAATCGATGACAATTGAGCTTAAGTTGAGTCAAAAGTGCTCTGTGGGTACATTTAGCTCGATTCGACCTAAACGCCCATTCCTCAAAATTAGTGAATGTTACCATTGTAACGAATTACGTGTTGTCTGTTGCAGTTTTGTAACATGAATAGTGTTCTTTTCCATGTCAACATTATCCTTTGTGACATGATCGTTGTCGGTAGAAACATTGAAGAAAGCTTCTCGCCAAAAATATCCTCAACTTACTCTCATTTGTTTTCGTTTTCGATCTCGATTGTCTTCGATTGTTGTGGGTCCAATTAGAGTCTAGTTTTGGTGGTAGAAATCTTCACTTGAATGATTGAAGGAGTTTTGAGAATAAGGCATAGGTTTGAGTGCAAGAGATGTAGATGAAGGCAAACAACTATCCAGGTGGTGACATTTTGATTTCAACTTGTTGATAGAATTTTCACCCCAAAGTGAAAATGGTGAAATTTCACATTTTGTTTTTAGTACTAATACATTACAATCTCCAAATATATGAGGTTCATGTATTGAAGTTAAGTCCACATGATCCACAATAAGTCTACTGTAGGTTTGTATGGTTGAGATTTGAATAAATTACCTTCATTTTGATCTATAACACTTTTTTGGAAAATGTGTTTTATGGCGAAAAATAGTCACAAACATTTAGGGGTTAAAAATCAGGATGGTAACAAAAGAACCTTACGCTCAGACTTAGGGTCTCTTAAGTGACCCCTAACTCTCCTTGAAGCCCGAAATGGGTTTTTGCAATTCCGGGCAGCCCAGATGAAGGGGTTAGGAGTGATATTTTTGCCTAAGAGTTTTATTGGGTCCTCCTTACACTGCAAAGTGTATGTGGTAAAATTTGCAAAGTCAAATTCCAATTTTTGAGTCTTCTAGGACGATCCTTGGGTTGCGAGCTGAGATGGGGCAGCTTCAAAAAGTAACTTTTATTTTTAAAAAATTTGAAACATGTTCATTACTAAATCATTACTCAAATTTCAAAGTGGCTCAAGTCTAAAAGTTTACCAATTTTACAAGGGCAACTTCCAAAAATTTCAAAACCAATTTTCGCAATGCCCAAAAAAACTTGGGAGACAAACTTTGGATGTTATGATCTCTCAAATAGTAAACATCCAACGGTCAATTTTTTTAAAAGTAATCAAGCATATTCTTAGGTACAAGATCTTACGGTTGGATGTTTTAAAAAAAGAAAAGAAACTGGTTCACACCCCCACGAGTGCTTAGAGGTAGAGAATTGCAATTTTGAGGTTTCAAGCTCCCAAAAAACACCAAGGAGATTTAGGGGTTAAAATTTGAGGGAAAATGGCTTCATTACAAAATTGTGAGATGTAAGTAGTAAAGGCAGTAATTTGTAAGGAAATTTTTCACTTGATATGGTGAAATGACATGATATTATCATGAATTTGATATTGGGTTTAGTTGGGACCCAAGGTCCCCATAGGATTCAAATGATTACTTCAAACAATGATTTCTTAATGGCACCATTACAAATCCTTATTCAAGCGACTAAACACCAATGAACATGATATAGAATCTTGAGTACAAACAAAACACGAGTGTAATTTTGAAGGAACTTTAGCGAGGGGTTGATTGTCTTAGGGTTGATTTTTGACTTGTATGTAATTTTAGTTTAGAGCTCTTGGCTTGCTTTCACTTGACTTTTGAACTTTGAGAGTATATGACTTTCACATTGGGATTTTAGAAGTACAAATGATCTTGATTAAAAGGTATGAAAAATCTTTACAATATTCAAGCATCTTCACACTACGTACTAGGACATCTCTATGTCATGCCAAATTAATGCAATGCAAGAGGCAAGGGCGGTCAAACAACCTATGGGATGGAGTTCCACCCACTATGCTTGTTCGTGCAACAACCACACATTATGCATGCATGGAATCCACCAAAGCATAGACCTTGCCACGTGTCAAAGATGATTGATTAAGGGCAATTTTCATGTCGAAGTCAAGCACAAAAGATTGTTTGGATATGAGGTACGTATTTATAAGGAGGCTTCGACAGATAACAAGCTTCCCACTTCACAATGTGAAGAAGGGAACCAAACACACTGCTAACCAAACTTCCCCTTCTAGCTTAACCCTTGAACGTCCCAGGGGAAGCACAAATGAATGACCGTAGACCAAGCGAACGTTCTGCTCTTCAAATTTAGCAGGATAAATAAAGGCATGTTCTGAGAATCCAACCGTATGGTGTGTCAATTAATGTGCACTATGTCTAGAGAACTTTTTGGGGAGTGATCAATCCTAGGGTTTTGGTGAGATTGCAAGAAAAGAAACCACAAGACAATGACTTTACATTAATTGCAAGCTCTTGTCATTTTAAAGATAATGCTCCTGACACCACAACACTATTCCAACACTGATTAGAAGCGCTTATATGATGTGCATGCCTAAAAACAAATGCAGAGCAAATCTTTGAGCCAATTGATTGCAATTTGGGTTTGGCTTCTCATACGTATTTCCATACCTTGTATCTAATCCACACTAAAATCCTTGTAGATCACAAGGTATGTCACATAATGGGGTGAGCAATGTATTAGTAGAAAGCTATTTGTCTAAATACAAACCTCCTTATAGAGTAGACTCCAAGGTATAGACTGGACGACATGCAAATACGCAAAATATATTGGCCACAACAACACGCTCAAACCTTCAAGGGTTGGAGGGCAAGGTGGAGATGCTTTCCATAAGTTCTACCTAAATGGCATAAAAATTGAGTACATACATCCCTAACCAAAATCATGCCAAACAAACTGATTTGAGCCTCTCCACACTTCAGGAGTAAACTTAAGTGAGTATGCTTGATGAGTATTTGTAATGTTAAATTAAATTCAACACTATCGATTGAAACCATTGTTCCACATTCTCTTGCCTCAATTTCTTCTTGTCATGACTACACACAATGCCAAAAAGCTTATTCTTACCACAACCTACATCATCCATTAAGAATCACCGTAAATCAATCCTACGAGTTTTTCTAGAGGAGGGGTAAGGAGCGCCGTGCATTTTAATTTTATTGGTTTTACCCCTAAACGTCCCATGGGAATAGTAGAGACAATGCCGTATAAGCTGCATCTGCTACCCAACAAGAAGCTCTATATTGGAATTTCAATAGCTCACAAGAACTCCGTAAATTTATATTCCAACTTCTCAGGTGAGATCAAACCCAATAAAGATGTGGATCCATTTCGAATTCAAGAAAAATACATTTTATTCTACTAGCCGCAAAGGCACTCTGAGACATTCAGAGATTAAATTCCAAAGGATAGGCTTCAAGAGCACTTTACGATCGTAGAACCCAATTTTGAATTCAAAGACAGCAAAGAACGGTCTTGGGGGTTGTAAATTGAAATTGGTGGGCTACTAATGAAAACCCTAAACCCTATTTTTACAAAACATGGAACTTTGACTGCATATATCTTGAGATCCATACACTCAAATTTGATGAAACTTGGTGGATAGACTCATTGGATGGTTCTGAACAAGATTCTGCAGTTTTCATTTCTCACAATCCAAATTCCGAACTACATTACTTGGCATTTTCAAAAGCGAATAGGATCCTGCGGTTTAATTTCTCAAACACCAAAATTCAAAATACTTTATTCAGAGATTTCAAAAGCGAGTGTATACAGCATTCAGCATTCGTCACTGTATAGGGGTTGACGAGGTCAACAGCCTACACTCCCACTTTTTCAAGAAGAGAAACCCGCTTTTTCAAGATTGACCTATTTTAGGAGTTGCCATTGCAGCGTTCTCGTACTTGTGAAGATTTAAAGCGTCTGCTACGTTTCCCTCCTATTCGATTATTACATCCCCAGTACGAAAAGAGCAAGGATCATACTCATTCCAAAAAGGAAACAACGGTGACCACCAATGCATCCGGATAAGATAAAATACATCATACAACACACGGCTGAGAATTTCAAAAATCTAAAATGATTACGAAACATCTACATCAGCAAAAGAATGATAATCAAGAGGCACAAAACACACAGACTTTCCAACCACTTCGTCGAGAATAAAAAGCTGCAGCCAATGAAGGATTATGTGCATTTTTCAAAAGGGGCATATGTAACAACACTTGCTTGGACTTAGCTTAGCTAGCCACAGGGTCTTGGGGAGGCTTGTAGTACTTGGCAGGGACGAACGGCATCTTGGTGACAGTGGCGTCGTATTGCTTGGACCTCACGGTGACCTTCACTTTGGTGTTGTTCTTGTGGTGGCCGGTGGCGATGTAGCCCATGGAGATGTTCTTCTTCAGGCACGGGCTGAATCCTCCACTCGTAATCTCGCCGATCTTCTTCCCGTCGAGGTCGAGAATCTCGCTGTGTGCTCGTGCTGGCGCTCCTGTGGAAATGAATCCCACCCTGCGCCGAGACACTCCGTCCTTGATCTGCTTGAGAATTGTCTCTGCTCCCAGGAAGTTGCCCTCCGCGCGCCGTCTCTTGCCCACCGTCCATGCAAGCCCTGCACGAATCTCAGCCATAAAGCAATCAACAAACAACTCAATGGAGTGCAATGAGTCATGGTTTCAAACTGAGGGATTTGTTCGGAGGCAAGGCTAAGGTGTGAGAAAAATGTTGGTGGATTGGAAGATAGTGGGAAGATTAGGCTGTTTTGGAAGTTGTATTGTTGCAGTACCTGCTTCAATGGGGGAGATGTCCTGCTCAAGGTCGTTGCCATACAAGCAAAGACCAGCTTCGAGACGAAGACTGTCACGAGCTCCAAGTCCTGTCAATCGAATGCCACCCTTGCCCTTCTCCATGATAGCCTTGGTGAGATCCATTGCTGATTCGTCTGGCACTGAGATCTCGAACCCGTCCTCACCAGTGTAACTGCATTCACAAGAGCGAAATTCAACCCTTCAGTCTCCACAACATTCTAAAGGAAAGTGCAAGACACTTTTTTTCTGAAAGGAGACCACGAGTTCACTGGAACCGTCGAACTCTTCTCATAGAATGCTGTGCTGATAAGATACTGAAATGGACATGAATTGGGAAGGAGGAGTGCGTACCCAGTGCGGGTGAGGAAGCATTCGGAGCCATTGATGTCCATGACCTTGAAGTCACCGAAGTACATTTTGCTGAGATCTTCCTTGGTCAAAGCCTGCAGAACGTCGGGAGCCATAGGTCCCTGCAACGCCAACAACGATCGCTCGTCGTGAATGTGCCATCCGACAGCCTTTCCTGCGTCTTGGAACGGCTTCAAATGCTTGCCCAAGTGGGCCAAATCCTTGTCACGGCAACCCGCATTCACCACCAAGTAGATGTGATCATCCGTAACCTGCACAGCGCGCTCGTTCATCTCAGTACTGGCCAGCACCAATGCGAGCTAAATTGGCACAATACAGCCCTCACATTCGTTTACAGAGCTCAAAGGAGTAGGAGAGAGGTTGGACGTAAAAAGGAATTGGCATTGAGGAATTATTGGGCACCTTGGTGATGACAGTATCGTCGATGCAGCCTCCGTTTTCGTTGGTGAAGACAGAGAGGGTACCGGTACCAGGCTTGAGGCCTTTGATGTCAGCGACAACGAGAGTCTCCAAGAAGTCGATGGCGTCAGGACCCTTGAGGCTGAGGCCGCACATGTGCGAGACGTCGAACAAGGAGCCGTGCGAGCGGCAATTGGTGGTGGAGTCCATGATGGAATCCTTGTATTGGATGGGCATGGACCAGCCGGCGAAGGGGACCATCTTGCCGCCGTTCTCGACGTGGTAGTCGTAGAGCATGGTCTTCTTCAGGTCTGTGGCGTCGTCGGCGTAGCCACGACGGGCTACCGCTCCCGCTGCGCCCACATTGCTGGTGCGCCCTAGCGATGCGCGTCGCACGGCCTCCCCAAGCTGCGACACCGCCCTCCTCATTGCTGCTGCTGTCCCTGCTCCTGCTCTACTGGGGCAACCCCAACTCAACAATGGTTGCTCACAAAGGATCGGGGTCGAGCTAAGGAGAAAGCCACCACCACGATCGGAGGTGGAATGGGCGATTCGGTAATGTGAGTTCCGGAAGGGGTGGATTGGGGAACGAGGACCAAGCAATGCGAGCGGCAATAATGAAAGGGAAAACGGGAGTGTGATCGGGACGACGGAGGGATTCCTCCAGCAGAGGAACGGCGGGCGCAGGATTCTTCCCCTGCGGATAGCTATGTCGACGACGAAGGGCCACGCCTTTCGCTCTCGTGTGTTCACATGGATTGGATCTTCAATTTTTGAAAATTAAACCAATTCTTGTTCTAATTCTGCAAAATAAAAATAAAAATTTTGAAAAGTTATTGTTCAAGTACGACTTGTGTGATTATCAACTACAAAATCTAGCTATATACATACCTAATTGTGCCTCAAACTGACACTTAAATTCCCTTCATGTAACATTCATGATGTCACATCAAGGGTATATTTAAAGAATTAGTATCAAGAATTCTCTCATTATCAACATCTTATCATACTTCAAAAGTATGTTATTATATATTGTGCTTGAGTGTGTCTTCTTAAAGGCTTCTAAAATGAGATGAAAGTTAGGTTATAAATATTGCAAAGTTTGTCAAATGTTAATGACAATCTTCAACTGCAACTAATGAAAAAGTGGCTTGAGTACATTATTCTAAGAGTGTGGCATTTTACACCCACCTTGTGCGTAAATCCTCACACTTGGGGGGTGTATTCACCTGGTACACTGAAGCCATTTTTCTTCTAGTATGCAAATAGATTTTTTTTTTTTTTTTTTTTTCCTGTTTGGCTTCACAAAAGGCTCCCCATGACATTTGAATAAAGATGATACCAAAGATCATCTGAATGGGAAAAAGGGGGGAATGGGGGACTGCAAAAAGGCTGGAAAAGCGATTGGAGAGCAGAGGATGAGTTGCTAGTGGCATACAATCAAGCAAAGGGGACCCTGGATGTAAAAGGAGCCTTATCATCACTTCTGCCCTGGACTGGCCAGGGCTCTCTATCTGCTGCCCCATGTCCCCCTCCATTCAAATCCAAGCCCCCACCCCCCCTCTCACATTCCATTCCTCACCAAAAGTGTGTCTGGATGGAATGCTCAGCATTTGGTCATGCGGCCCCCTTCACTCTGAACCTGTTGGCGGGACCCCGGGTTTCCATCTAAATATTCCGATTTGGTAAATGCCATCTCTTCAGAGGATGCCCAGCCCGCCCAGCCCTATGCCTTAGGCCGGGTTGTTGGGCTGCATGAAAAGCTCAAAGGTGCCGCTTGGTCGGGTGTCGAAATCCCACCCGGGGTCGAAAGGCAAGGCACGGGAAAAGGCTGATCACCAATTACATTTTCTGACAATTTGGTTCTAATAGAAACTATTTTCTTGTGGATATAATCTCTGCCACGGACACTCTTCCATTGGTTGATAGGGACGCTAAAATGAAAGTGAAGGCACGAGATAACTTGGAGTTATGGTGTGCTAGTTAGGAGACCTCAACCCTCTCAGCTGGATCACAGGAATAGTGCGTGACTTGGGGCTCGGGCTCACACTCCAAACAAGGCTTCAATCTCCGGCCCAGAATGCAGGTTGGGTATCCTCTCATCACTATTTGAAGGGTTCAGACGAAAAGAAGGAAAAAGAAAGAACAAAAACAAACAACTTCTAAAAATCTGTTCATTGAAATGCATTCAAAATTATGGTTATTTTCTCTTATAGAGTTTATGAAAAGGTGCTATATAGTTGTGAAGTTGCTTCTGGGAACCTTGCAGACCCGGGGTCTCTATGGTTTTCCCCCTCTAGAACATATAAAACCTAGAAGTAAAATTTTAAATTTTCATGTAAGGTTGTGCTGAATTTTTGACTATAAATGTCAATTCTGACATAAAAAGGAGTATTAAAAAAATAAAAAAATAAAAATTAATAAAAAAATAAATGTTTAAAAATTTAAGACATGCTCTGGTACCTCCTTTATACAGTTAGAAATAAAAGTCAGATCGCCCTTGTAAAATTTTGAAATTTTTGCAACTTAATTGTTTTTAGGCAAGATTTGGGAATATATGAGGATATACTATGATTTTTTGGTTGGATTGATTTGAGCCTGTTCTAATTGCAGCTTCGGACATTCCAAGTGAAGAACTCCCAAATTACATGGAGTTTCAAGGTTTAAATAGTCTTGTTGCAAAGATGTATGCGAACCCTGCAGTTTGCAAAAGGAATCAAATTTATAAAATTTTAACAAAAAAAAGCGACTGTGAACTTAACCAAAGACAAAACGACTTGATCATTCTGGATTCTTGCAACTGTAAGGGTCATCTCTCTCATAGTCATTAGGTAAATGAGTGATCACCATGCAAACTTTGAACATTTTTAAACATGTTAACCCTTGAATGCCCTCCGGGGATATTAAGGCAGCGAGCTTTAGATTGTTACAAAATTGGGCACGAGAAGAAAAACTAATGAGAATGCAACGCTCTTGGAACTTGCAAGGAAGATACCAATGAGAGTGCTACGTTCCAGGAATTTGGTCAAGTGCAACAATGCGCAATGGCTGACTAATTCTTTTGGAATCACAATTGAGTATCAAATTTGCAGGCAAGCAAAGCATCGCTGATTGCAAATTAAAGGTCATTCTCTTGTGGGCAGAATGAATTTAACCCCACAAGAAATAGCCCCATGATGGCAGAGGACAATGCTCCACACATTGAGTAAGAGTCCGAGGAGCTTTGCTAGAAGTTTCAGGCCTAATAACATACTAGCTATAACTAAGGAAAGTCCATCCAAGGCTTGTGATCAATATCTCCAAAAGGTGCTAGCTCATATCCACTTTGATTTATTTCTAAGATATAAAATTCAAAAGCACTAAAATCTAACCTTACTCATGTAAAGATCATAAAAACTACAAATCTACAAATCCTCATCTACATGTCCAACAATCTCTAGACGAATTTTTAAGGCATAAATTTTCAAGTGATGTCATTGCTCTACAACTCTAAAGTTGCACAAATCAAATTCATTCCAATTTAAATGTGATGATTAATATAGAGAACAATACCATCTATGGCTAAAATTGAGATAAAAGCGACCATATTGGGTAAAAATTGATATAATACACGACATTTACATGTCCAAAACCGCACTCTCCCATCCGTTTCTAAGCTCTTCTATCGTACACATTCGCAACTAGTCGACTACTTCGCCTCTGATTGCTTCTGAGAAGCCTGGTAGATTCGAAATGCAGCAATCCACATCGTAAAATTCCCTATCACAGTTAGCGCAGCTTGAAACACCACCAAAATCTGCAGAATACACCACCACAACCTCGTCACGGCCAGTGACAATAATTGGAAAACTCAAAGCCAACCTCTGTCACAAACTAGCATAAGAATTGAGAGATGAGAGAGTTCATTGTTGTATATACCTCCAATGACTGCGCGTTGTAGAAGAAATGCCAAGTGCACGCGCACATGGCTCCACCCAGCAACGGAATCTGCCAAACCCCACACATGCCTGCTCAGTACCTGCTCAATTCCTACCATGGAAGAGCATATGATTCATGCTTAAAACCGAATATTATCGCTCCCACGCAACATCCACGTTAAGAATGTGAGTTGCCAGTGTTTACAGGCGGGCTGACTCACGCACCAGGCTGTGGATATGATTTTAGTATTCTACGAAGACATGGAAATGTCGATAGCATGTGAAGCTTGAGAGAGTTATTACCATTCCCCACGAGAGACCCTTCCATGTAGAGTTGCCTGGAGTGTCACCGTAACGCCACACCAACGCCATAGCTGTAGTCCTGCATTCATCATGCACGACAACCGTCATTGCATATACACGATCCTACGAATCCAGCATTCTAAGAAGAAATTTCGATTTGCTCCATCAGGAAGAGAGTACAACACTAAGCGAACGATACCACGACAGAGCAAATGCTTGATGAAGGTTTCAAGCCGATCGCACAGAAATAACATCCATGACCACGGAAGAATCCTAGATTTATGCTCATTTTGAGTAGCCATGTCGTTGGCATTCTGAATACATGCAATGTTTTTCACTGATACACAACACTGGCGCTGTAGGGTTTTACACAAGGAACCAAAAGTGGGCCTGCAGCCGAGGAGGCTGAAGAGCGGAGCAGTTGTAATCATACTGCGATTCTTTGAAGTTTGATGCAAGGCGTTGGTGAGCTCACCATTCGACAACGGTAGCCACATGGATGAACCAAGTAGGGAGAGAGAGCGCGTTCGTGAGCTCCGTTTCACGAAATGAGCTCTGAACCTCACCAAACCCAAACACACTCTCTAAAATCCTGCATGGCAATGGCACGCGGCTGCCATTCCCCACATCCAACTACTCCATCAATGTCGTGCTCTAAACCCTAGAATCACCACACAAAACCCTACCACAAATGCACAAGGCTCCACCGATTACCTTTAATTCTTGAGTAGTGGAAGGAAGAAATAGAGAACTTACCACTCCACCACACTCGCCACATGAATGACCCAAGTGGGCAACGACAGAGCGTTCTTGGGCTCCGAGGCCATCAGTGACGACCACGCATCCGTAGCCTCCATAGCGGCTGCATTTGCGTGCTCCGGAAACGCCAACATTGTCCCTGCCACTGCGCCTAATCCCACCACGCACCCAGCTCGCGCTAATTGCTCAGAGCAGGACTCCGACATAGTTCTTGAAACGGAATTCGCTTCATGAAGGCTGTATTGCGTACGAATCAATGTGCGATTTGGTACATTCGAGGCTCGTAAGGGAGGGGAGAGGAGACGCGAGCTCTTGGAGGCGAGCAGCGAGGGCAAGCTCGCCATTGCGCCTAACCCACTTATTTTCACGTAGTGCGCAATTTCATTCCAATTCAAATTGCAGTGCGGTGATCCCAGCAATCGGGGTTCAGTTGTCATGCGATGAGAGGTGATTTTCATGAATCGATGAAATACGATGTGATTGATGAAGGGCTTAGTGGAGAGGATAAGCTACGAGACGAAGCTTCGAAATCATACAGTGAGCATGGATGGATAAGGCCCACATGTACAAAAAATGAAGATTGACCGTCTAAAATGTAGATTTTAGATCCTCAAATCTATGACCATCCATTTGAGTGCGCTTTTCTTCGCACCACACTCCAAATGAACATTCACCTGCGAGCCCTTCATTAGCATCTCTTATTGGAGATTGCAGAGCACTCAAATTTAGGTTGAGAGAGACTCTCTTTGCTCGCGAGAGAAGAGAGTGTAAGTTTTTGCAAAAGCATTGAGAGGCGGAATTCTCACAGGTAACATAGATGAACGGTACAAGCGAATTATAGAGGTAGGGTTCACTTAATAAGTAGCGGAGACAAGAAAGTAAGACGACGACTCCAGAAAGAAGTTGCAATGGAGATTACTTGCGCATCGGCCGTGACGCCGTCCTCCACCTTCACACAACGGGCGCTTCCTTCATTCAAGACCAACCTCCGATTGCAGCAAGTGGGCGCATGGCAGGCTCCTCAACGAGGCCTCCTCCAAATCAGCAACGTCGGCTGGGTAACTTCAATGGCTGAATTGTGAATGCTTGCTTACAGCTCCATGATTTTAGTGCTGTAGCTTCATTTTTGTGCCCGAGGGGTGAGTAGAGTTGAGAATTTGAGGTGGCTGTGCAGGATCCTGAAGGAATTCTGCCCGCCCCCGTGCCGCACCACATCACTCGACGAAGCTATGCAAAGAAAATCGCCGAAGATGCAGAGTACAAGGAGAAGATTGAGCGGCAGCTGCGGGAGGAGAAGGAGGCTCGCAGGCTGGCCCGAGAGGTGCAAACTCACAGCTAGTTCAAACATTTCAATGACTGAAAACTGGACTCAATTCGCATGTGTTGAATGAATAATTGGAACCGAAGGCATCAAGTCATAATTCAGGGGTTTAGTGTAGGTCTTCATGACTGAATAAGTGCGTTACTGAACTTGAATGTTGATTCTCCGGTCTCCTTGATTGCAGGCTCGTGTAGTGCCAGACAACCATAAGGATTTGCTGGAGTTTTTCCTCATGACCACTGGCGAAGAAATGGAGTTCGAAGTCGCACGTTGTCGTCCCAAGTATGGCAATTCATCCACAACACTCACTCACTTCCTGCAGCATAATAGATGCATCGTTGTATTGAATACATAGTATTTTCATCTGTGGTGTCCAAAAGACCTCCTCATACATGCGCCGTAATGAGTAATGAATCATGTCAAGTTAAGATTAGAACTGCCTTTTACGGATGCGGCATTCGATGTATAGATGATCATGTTTTTGATGTGCAGGTTGACGGAGGAGTTTTTCTCGTTTATAAAGGCGGAGGTCGGCAGTCTCAGATTTGCTGTAAACCAGACAGTGGTATGTATGCAACACCAAATCCATTCGTAATGTAGAAACGATGGATGGGGTTTAAGCATGTTCATACGTTTTGCAGGAGATTGAGGACAGGATAGGAGAGCTCGAGGTTTTGCAGAAGGTTTTGCGAGAAGGCACAGGTGAAGTATTCCGTCACGCCTTCTGTTTTTTTCAAAGAGAATCGAACTCCGACTTGGCTGATGTTTCGGTTTTCGTGTTGTTGCAGAAGCGTATGACAGATTGGCAGGTGATCTTGTTAGTGCTAAGGCCAAGTTATCGCGCATTCTCGTGGCCAAGGACAAAAAAGCCACTGTAAGTCTAACCGCATGAAACTTCTCTACCTTTTTAAGCTTCACCGAAAACAACATAGAACCCATCGTAAAAATATTAATATAAGTATGTTCTTGCACGCTGGACAAGTTGTCTTCTACGATACATAATTCTGTCAATGATCATTGAACAGCAAGAAGCTGAAATCACTTTCTTTTTACTATAATTACCATATTTGTTGCTGTTTCATGCCTTTCACTGATATTCTAATCTCGTTTTGTGGCAGTTGCTGGAGATGGCAGGAGAGAATGAATTAGATATCTCTCTTCTGGCCCTTTTAGATGAGAATATTGCGACAGCAACAAAAGCAAATGAGGTATGGCCACTTCCATTGCTCATATGTATATGCATACATCGATCAAGAACATGGTTTATTAGTATACGGGATGATTTTTCTTCTTCCCTTTCTTGGATTATGTTACTCGAACATTCTTAAGAGATGCTATTAATTATGAGATTAATGTTTTGTTTATTTAAATTTGTGTGTAGGAGCAAGCTGCACAGTTCATGGGGAAGATTCGTGGCGCCGTAGTGAAGTACATTACCATTTAGTTGCAACATGAGTATAGTTTGCAAGCTATAAGTTATTTGATAGAGAGGTTAGCTTTTTGTTGTTCTTTAGAGATATGGAGTGGCAACTTTTTAATGCGATATTTTTTGTTTGGTATTTAAGTTGTTATCAGGTTTTGAAATATCCTGTGGTTTTTCAAAGGCATGGTTACCGAAGTACAGGACAAGGAATATGTTGTATTTATTCTACGAATACATACATATTTTTCCATATTTCTATTGTATATGTCATATTCTGATTATGGTTATATGCATATATGTATGGAATATAATCTATAAGTGTGTATAATTTTGTGTAGAAGTTTGCAATCAAAATTTGAAAGTAGAAGTAACCTTGGATTTAGATACTTAGGGCATTCCCAACGAATTGGCCAAAGGGAGATGACTGTAGGTGGGCAAAAGATTGTAGCGGGGCAAATGTCATTTTCCGTTCCCAATGGAGTGGCTACACGACCTGTTAAATTTGGCAACCGGCCACAACCCTGCTACCCATTCAACTTTCACTCAAACTTGTCGTTTACTTCAAGTTAACTTGACTTTTGGGATATTCCATTTGTTTCTTTTAACCCCTAAAGGTCCTTAATACAAAATTGTTTAAATTATCAAAAAAAAACTTCTTCTACTTCAGGTGCAAAGAAACTCAATCTAAGCATCGATTAGAAGATCCAACCGTAGGATCTTGAAGTTAACTTGACCCTTTTCTTGAATGTCAAATTTGAACCGTTAATTTTTCTCCAATTTTGAGATTATAATGGTCAAAGTTGGCTGAATTTTCTCTCTACGGACATTCCAAAGAGCGATTTCCGCTTTCTTGGACCTTTAGGGGTTAAGAAACTTCAAAAAAATTTGACTACAAATACTTTTGACTTTTTGTCAAAGTGTGGTGAAAAGCGAAATATAAGAGGGTCATTTAGTCAAAGGAGGTGAATTCAAAGGGGTGTTACATTTAGCAACCCCTCCTCCCTTGCTGTATTTGGGCAATCCTTGAGCAAGGCTCTTGGAAATGCTCTTACAAGTGACTATCATTTTATGTTGAGTTTGGGTAGAGATTTTTTGGTGAATATTGTTAACAAATAGTTTTTTGAAAACTATTGTTAGGTTTTAGTAAAGCATCTCCAAGAAACTTGTGAGAGGATCGGTAGAAGTATGTAGCTATAACTAGGAGTGGTTGCTAAAATTAGGACCCATTTCAATTCACACCCTTCTACATGAATCCCTCGTATATTCTGTCTTCTGCCAACTCCCCACTACACCATGACGAAAAATTTGAAGTCCAAACATTGAGAAGTATTGAAGTTTTCTCAAAGGGGGTGCTAAAATCTTCTAAAAGTTAAGGTGACCCTTCACCACAAGGAAGGCCATGAACAAAATGTAAAAAAGGTCAACATCTGTCTCCCTTCCTACGGAAAAGGTTCAACTCAAGTAAATAATATATTTGAATTAACCCCTAACTCTCCTTAAAACCCGAAACGGGTTTGGAGTTTCCCGCAGGAGAAAAACTCAGCCAACTTTGACCATTATAATCTCACAAATGAGGAAGAATGAACGGTTCAAATTTGGTATGTGAGAAGAATGTCAAGTGAACTTCGAGATCTTACGGTTGAATCTTTTAAATAATGCTTAGATTGAGATTTTTTGAGCTTAATCTAAAGGAAGGTCAAATTTTGTGACTTAGACCATTTTGCAACAAGGAGAGTTAGGGGTTAAGAGTTGGGTGGATAGCTAGGTGTGTAGGACTTCAAGTGACTGCTATCTTTAGCCGCCAAATGTGACGGGTTGGATAACGATGATATTGTGTCGTATATTTTTGCAGCATACAATGTATTGTCAACATCTAGTGTCATAAAAATGTACCCTCCTTGCAAGGATACTCCATATTTATAGCCGCAAAAGTAGTATCATTAAAACTATTGAATTATCAAGTTGTATAAATTTGGAGGTATGGCCCTCTTGATCATCACTCTAGTGCACACTCCATCCAAGCTCGTAGCGACTAGGAGCTATGGTTCTTGCGATATATATATATTACAAGGCACTTCATGTTGAACCGTAAGTCATTCTTTTCTTGCTTTTTCGGTGCTAGGGTTGTGAAAAGCAAAAAGCAATACCAATGTAAGTACTGAGGTTAGCAATTTAAGGCCATTTTTGTTATTTTGAGGCAGAATGATTGTTTTGAACCTTTTGCTTTAAAAATTTAGCAACTAAATTAAGACAATGTGGCCTTTCTTTAGAGTTTTTAATTTTAGATTATGGTTGGATCAACAATACCCTTTCCATGTATAATAAAAGAGACAATGTACAAATAGATGAAGAAATAGTATAGTGAATAGATCAGTGATGAAATCGATGACCACAGTCCAAACGACTTGTTTTGGGCTTCACTCTCCTTTAGGGCTAGCTCATGTTCACACTCTTAGTTATACTATTTTCATTCACCACTCAATAAGTTCAAGGGTTCATTCATCCACAAACATCTGTTGAAAGTATCTATACAATGAGGTCCAAGAACCAAATATAGGTGGGTGGACCATAGTGAGGAAGTTGTGGGGAATGGAACCCACAACCTCCTTCTCATTGGTGGCAATTTCACATGAGAATGACAAAGCGAAAGCGAAGTGAAATTTCATGAGGCTGTCTGTCTCCGCCTTCCAACAAACATGGGGTAGTGAGGAGAATGAGAAAGGGCCGAGGTCGGCGGTGATTGCCGAGACCAAAGACTTGGCCACACAGCTTTCCAAGCATTTCCCACAACTAGGGTTGCGACTAGAATCTGCTGTGAAAGTCTACGGAGCACGAGGTAGCAAGCACGAGCTTCACAGACTCGGTCGCTAATGGCAATTATTGTGTGAAGGGTTGCGAGGGCTTGGCCTCGAGAGCATTCATTTTTCACTACTTTTCTAAGCTGCTGTATGTTTGCTTGCAGCTGTCGAGGTATATTTCACTGAATATTCATCCGGAAGGTGGCAGTCTGTTGGGTGTTTCTTGAACTGGACAGTTTTCAAGTAAGTGCTTAATTCCCCACAGCACCTTCTGAGGTCAGGCTATGTTGCATTTGCCGGTGTCCCTGTGTCCAAGTTCATTCGTGGGGGCGCAGAGGTGAGGGTAGCACGACATAGACAGTGAGCAACAATTCAATACCTCAATTGATAGATTCTCAGGTTGACTTTCTTAGAAACCCTAAAAGCATCGATCGCTTGCTGGTCACCCTGAGGTGACTGCTGTGAGGTTTTATTGATTCACACTCTGCAGTTTCAGTGTCTGATGATGCGTTTATAAATTGTTGGTAGCAGACTGGAGTACCCTCGTTACGTGATGTCGGTAGGGTAGCGTTACGCTCACTTCACTCAGTGTCGGTATGGTTGACTCTGCAGGCGTGAAACTGTCTCATTAGCCGGTAGAGAAGATTTGTTGGTGGGTATGGAAGACTGCTTTGGTGCCCATGCTGGTTGGTGTGGAGCTTGAGCACATCAGAGAGGTGACAAGGGCACCGAGAGGAGCGCTCTCCATATAATTTTAAGGTTTTACTTTAGGATTTAGGAAGTGAAGGACAGGCCTTCTTCTGGTATTTGTCTATCATGGGAGGGGGAGAGGAACATGCTCTGGAAATGCTACTTGGTGGAGTTGATTTATCGAAAAGCAACGAGGAAGATGACGATGACGAAAAGCCGGGCTTGTATGACCTCGGAGACGATGTGCTCGTGTGGATTCTGTCGTTCCTGTCGCCCCAGGACGTTGCCCTTTGTGGCCGTGTCAGTCAGCGCTTGCGTGCCCTTTGCACAGACGAGAACAAGGTAACCTTTTATCTGTCCTGTCGATGACCGAAACTGATGGGACAATTGTGAGGGTTCTCAGCAACAACCAATAACTCGGAGAGATGCATGATTTGAGGGAGCTTATTCTAAGAGGAATAATGGTCAATATTTGAGACATGTGCTACTTGTTGAGTATTAGGGTGACAGTGTTGTGGGATGTGCAGGTGTGGTATGCAATGTGCGAGCGTCAATTTGGAAGTGTTACAAACATTCGAGACTGGCAGGGTAGCGGGCGTGTATCATACAAAGTCATTTATTCAGTCCTATCCCGATTCACCAACCTAGTAGGATTCTGGAGGGAAGTAGGAAGCTCCCACGGTTCTCTTGTAGCAATTGAATGGCATTCGTACAAAATTGTTGGCTATCGAGTTATACCTGCACGACTAGGCTCTTACAAAGTGAGAAAATTACCGTTCATACAAATCGGTTGGATTGGAGTGTCCCAGAAGGAAATGCCGATCTGCCTTCTAGACCCCGATTGGGCCCAGCTTGGCAATGATAACATCAACCCCGAAATCAATACCTATCCTTCATCGCAGCCTTTGCAAATCCCTGTCACCCCACCAAGAAACGCTGCAAGCACCTCTCCAGCAAGGAATTCGAAATCTCTTGTCTCTCCAGCAAGTACTTCGCAAGGTAGGCTTCTCTCTCCACTCCCTGGTTTCGATTAATTCTTTGAAGGCTGCTTCTTATACGCCAGTTTCTATCCCGATTACAGATGTGGAGGATTTGTGGCAGGACGAGTGAGCCCCTTCGAAGCATTAGGGCCCGACTGGACTCCGGAGGATGCTACTCCTGCTGGGCTAGTCGTGGTGGACTTGCACTTCGTCGGAAATGAGCATGTTGTGTTTGAAGAATATCAGCAGGCTGTTTTCACTGCTTGCAAGAAGACTCTGGCAGAGGCAGCAGCTTTGGCCTCCTTCGGCTCGACTGAGAATTTGTGCTCAGTAGTTGGAAGCCCGGAACGCCGCCACAGCCTCAGCCCAGCAAGCTCTGAAGCTGGAAAAAGTCCTCCCGGCAGTTTTCCTTACGAGATGTACCACTATTTGGTGAAGAAGGTCACTAGTCCCGGTGGAGAGCGCGCTGCTCGCAAGCAGAGGAGACGAGACAGGGAGCGTGCTTTGAATCAAGGCAAACGTCGTTATGAATCGGAGCATTTTGTGAAAATCCCTCACTTTTGTCCCACGAGAGAGCAGCCACTCCAAGGCCTCTGGAAGGTACATGCATTGTCTGATTCTTTTTTAGGCAGGTACGTAATGAAACAGCATGATTTGAGAGTTCCTGAGTTTTGTGTTGCAGGGGATCAGCCACTCGGCAGGGCTGGATTTTGTGGTGCTTTCCTACGACGACAATGGAGGCATATTATGCCGTAAGGTTGGAGACTCATCGAGGAGGAGTGGGTCAGTATGCTGGACAGCAAGAGCAGGGCATGGTATGTCCTCTCCTTTACCTTCCAATGAGCAGGAACTGTTCGAGCTTCGGCGACAACACATTCCTCCCTCTGTCGCAGCAGCAGCAGCAGTCGATTACGACGAGGAGGTAGTGGAAATGCTTTGGGCCACTGCGGACGAAGAAGTTGATCTTGGATCGAACCTCAACAAGAGCCGCGTGTGGCAGTACGCCAGTGGACGATTTGGGTTTTGCAGTGCGCCCTTTGGTCGTGTTGTTGACTTCAGACCCATTTGTTTTGAACATACCGTAGCTGATGTTATGGACTGATGCCCTGGTAGTAGCAATTAATAAGTGTAGCAGGCGATGTACCATCTCGTACATCTAGATTCGCAGTTGCATGTACCCATTGGTACATGAATGCATTTTTTGGAATGGCCATAATTTAGTGAAGCCATTTGAGTCATGGCCAGTGCGATCCGGTTGTGGACTCTTTATAAATGTTAAAATGTGGACTTAGAGGTGTTTCTAAAAAGTGACACCTTGTAATGTTTGTGGTGAGTACATGGTACCATTGGATTGCAAAACTATAATGTATCTCCGAGTGAAAATGCATGGAGCTGGAGCTCCATCGCTGAAATTGCTTCATTTTGGAGTAGCCTACTCTTAGGAGTACCAAAATTAGTTAAATAAGATGAGGTTATGGCAGTGCCAACAAGGTTAAGCCTTGTGAGCTTTGAGGAGTTCTAGGTTGGTCATTTAGTTTCAATTACCATGTGGGGGCTGAACGCTTGTTTTAGTGTATTTCCAAGGTCAAGCAAAATTTTGTAGTCTCTCTCCACACACAAACTATTTTGTCTTGGGTTTCCTTTTTATATTTTTGGTGCCTTGATGGACTCCTAGTGATAAGAGAACATGCGGAGTATTGAGCAAGTTAGTTGGCAGAAACAAACTATTGGTGCCTTTCATAGACTCTAGTGATAAGAGTAGAACATGTGGAGTACTGAACAAGTTAGTTGGCAAGTTAGTTGGAAGAAGATGCCATTAAAGGAGCTATAGGCTGAAAGTGGTAACTGACATTGATAGAGGCAAACAGACTCAATAAGAAGCGAGTTTCGGTCTTACAACCTTAATTTCCTGATACGGCAAAAATGAGAGGAATTGAGAAGATAGACAGTCGAAGTCCACACCTGCACAAAAAGCTTCGAGCGAAACGACAGCATCTCCAAAAGTAATCAAAGGCACAGCATGTGTTGTGCAGATCGCATAAGTGTTTCAGAAGGAAAACATCTTCACGACCATAACCGACACAAAAGAATGGAACATGCAGCAAGATGATCATTGCAACGCTAAACAACTGAATAACCAAATGAAGACCAATTCTAATCTCAGCTTGTCATAGCATGAGAATACAAACATCGACCTTAAGGTGGAATGCTATCAAGCCATGAACGAATAAAAACTGCACCATATGATCCAAATTGTAGTTACAAAAACAAACACTCCTAAATTACACCATATGAAAAGAGTGAAAAGCTGAGCATTTCTACTTTTCAGCTTGTCGACAACACTGCAAAGAGTAAGCAACCCTGCATACTGCGAACTACAACAACCGTGTAATAAAAAGGAAACCTACAGCTATTAAAGACAGAAAACATACATCGCAAGTATCCTCCTAAGCACGACGTTGCAGGTAAAAGCAAAAGCATATAATTTGAGCTGTTACAGTAAGAGCATACCATTTACGCCATTTGATTGAGTTTCAGTGAACACCCATGCATAAAAAGAGGCTTGATTACAAGAATTTGTGAAAGTGTGAAAAGCAGACTAGTTACAATTTCGCTTGCCAACTAAAATGGCAACTAAAGCTATAGAAGATAGCACACTTACATCACAGAATTCCTTCTATGCACAACTTTGCAGGACATAAGAAGAGCATGCAATGAAGTCACAGAGGCTCGAGAATTAAGTGCCAAAGTAAATACTCTTGAATTAGACAAAAATGTATGAAAGAGTGGAGAGAGCCGACTATTTCAGGCGGTTCACGCTTTCGCTTACAAACTAAACTGACAACTACTTTGCAAAGAGGGAGCACATTCTGCACAAAAGACTCAAGAGGAAGGAAAGAGAAACAGCCGCCATCGAAGATTAGGTATTTCCGACTCCAGCGTTCCAAACGTCACAGAAATTCCAAATTCTCATATCCTATCAATATCCTCATCCTCGAACTCAACATAATCATCACCGCCACCATCTTCCTCGTCGTCCATACCGCCAGCAATACCTTCGTTGAGGCGCACATTTTCGGGAAGCTCACCGTAAGCCTTCAACAGACGAGCTTCGTCGGGCTGGTACTTGAGAATCACGTCCGCCTTGTCGTCCTGGTAGTCTCGCAGTCCGACTAAGATGATGTCCCCGGATGCGATCCAGACCTTCTTGTGCATCTTCCCGCGGATGTGACACAACCGCTTCGTGCCATCGATGCAAAGCGCCTCGCAACGGCCGTTCCCAAGCATGCGGAGTACTTGCGCATACTCCTGTCCGTCTTCCTTGAACACTAGCTCCCGCTTCTCATCTTCCGCCTCGTTCTTTCCCCTCTTCCTGTTCTTTCCTCCCTTTCCCTTATTCTTCGGCATGTTTGCAAAATCTCCAGCAACAGATTACGACGGGATTGTAATAGAAAATTGCGGATCGAGAAGGTGATCGAGAGAGAGACAAAGAGGGAAACTGTCTGTGGCCGCAGAGCATTCTGATTAGGGTTTCTAGAGTAAACCCAGGATACCTTATATACTTCGGTCCCCTTCTTTTACTTTCTGAAATTTCTTTCTCTTACTTTCTGAAATTTCTTTCTTTTACTTTCTTTTACTTTCTTTCTTTTACTTTCTGAAATTTCTTTCTTTTACTTTCTGAAATTTCTTTCTTTTACTTTCTGAAATTTCTTTCTTTTACTTTCTGAAATTTCTTTCTTTTACTTTCTGAAATTTCTTTCTTTTACTTTCTGAAATGTCTTTCTTTTACTTTCTTTTACTTTTTTAGTTTTCTTTCACGTTTCTATTTCCTTTCACTGTCCTTCTTCCGAAGACGTCCGAACGTTGGTTCCTTTTGGCATCCATTATCACTCTTTTCTTTGTTTATAAGTTTTGATTAAGCTCATGCAACAATTGGGAATTTTTGAGGAGAACACTAGTTTGTTCAACTCGTTGTGGGTAGACCTGAGACAATCTTCTGAACAAACTATACGGGACGCAGGGATCATTTTAGAATGCATCATTCAAGACACACATTCTTTGATTCATCACCCTTTTGCACTTACATATATTCAATGGTGCAGAGAATTTTTATAATGAACGTGTAACAACGAAAGTCACCATTTTAGATGTTACCTATTCATGAGTGAAATTTATGTTTCATGCAAAGGAGGAGCATAGAACTCAACTGCTCAAATTAGAAGGTGAGCTTCATCTGCTCTTCCAGAACCAAGTCATCTTTGCTTTGCTTGCACCAGGATGCACTAGTTTTCCACTTGATGGAACCAGAACGATCCAATATTCAAGCAATTTTACGAAAACTTTAATTACTTGCCTTTGAATTTTTGAGATAGTATTTTCAAGGTTCACAATCCTTCTGGTATTCAAAAGAGCGTCTCCACTATGGACATCGTGACGATATCGATATAATAAGGTGCTCAATAGTGGCTCAATTTTCAATAATGGCTCAATTTTCACAGGAAAATTTTCAGCATTTGGATGCAACAAGTAGAAGCAATTTTTGTGCACGGGGAAAATTTGTAGAAAGAGAGAGCAAGTGAAATCATAATGGATCAGAGCTCGTCGTGATTCCGCAGCTTGAGGGATTCATCAACGACAACTTTACAGATTTTGTAATCAGGAAAGACAGGTGACGGAACGCAGGCGTGTTGCACAGGGCAATGCGCATCGTCTTCACAGAAGCACCAATTCTCCAGCGCGCAAAGCGGGTAATAGTCCGGACCACTTCTACGCAGCATATGCCCGAACAGCTTGGGCTCAAACATCCTCGCGGGATCATGCAAGTCCTGGAGCGCCACCAATTTCTCGAAATTCTCACCAGGGAAATGGTCCCTCACATGGCAACGCGGATGCCTGAAGATCCGCTCATGGCCCTGCCCATACGCGGGTCGCGCTTCGTACTTGCACAAGGTCAGTTGCTCTAGCGTCTCGTACACGGCCCCCTGCTTGCCCGGCTTGCGCGGCGTCCGCGCGGAGTGCATCGGAATCCATTGCACGTACGCCACGGGCTCCGACCCCGCGTTCGTGGCGAGTAGCGTATCCGATCCTGGTCCGAATCGGAGCATGAACGGGCCCGGTAAGCAGCTCTTGCCGGCACCGAATCGGCGATGAAGGCGATCCTCAACCTCCCCGAGCTCGGATTTCATGATCGCTTTTACGTCGGTAACCCAGTTTTCCAACTGAGAGCGCTTGATTGCAAATTCGGCCGCTTGAACCACCACGCCGACGTGGTGCGCAGCGAAGAAACACTTCGGCGCGCACTCGGCTGTGAGCTCCGCCCGGTTCGTTGGCACCGTGATGTGCTTTGTGGGTTGTCCTTTCCCATCTCGCATCACTGGACCTCGCGATACGGCCACTGCCATCCCACATGCCGCTGGCACACTCCAACCACATCATCAGAAGAGGTGTCCAGTAGGCGGCACTCACTACAGTGGTGCAAAATCATGGTTGAAATACTGGGTCGAAACTCTAGTAGCGTTCAGCATAATGTTTCAAGCACGTCTTGGTTTCAACGATGATTCCTCTTGTTAAAGTGCTGTCAAACTGTTTAAACCACCCCTTTCGAACACTAGTGGCATGTTGAAATATTAGTGAAAAGAAGATGATTGAAAGAATTTCTTCATAGCGTTTCACCAGGTGTTTCAATCATGGGCTTGCACTAGTGACTTTGCATCAGAATATTGTAGATGGTAATCAACGAGAGGGGTGAGCAAGCAACCTGCATTTAAAGCGTCAGCGCCATCGCCGTCATCGGTAAGGTCGTTGCCCCAGGCAGCGTGGAGGTCGTTTACAGCGGCAGCGACTTCATCACTCATGGCGTCCAAGTCCGCATTTCGACCGTTCGGATCAAGCGCGGGGGCTCCATCGTGATGAGCCTTGTACAGGATGACTCTGTAGGTTCCAAGGTCGGGTCGCCAGTAAGTCGAGACCACCTTCGTCTCCTCCTTCATGATCCTCTCCAATTCCGCGACCATGTTCGCATCGTCGAGATCATCGCGCACTTCAACTACTGTGAGAGAGGAAGGTTCAAGCTGAAACGTAATCTCGGTGATGACGCCGAGAAGGCCCAATCCGCCGCGAAGTGCCGCTCCCTCGGCTGAGTGGCGGCCACTCACAGCCACCTCGCCTTTGCCATTGACCCACTTGAGGGAGGTCACGAGCGCGCTCAGAGAGGACCCCGATCCATGCGCGGAAGCGGAGATGATGCCACCGACGGTAAGATTCGCGTAAATGGAGATTGCACCTGGGGGCACTGACATGCCGTGAGCCTCCGCGGTGGCGAGAAACATCGCGACCGTCATGCCGGCTTGCACTGTCAGCTGGTGAAGCTCATGGTTCGCATCGACCAAGCGATTCATCCGGTGGAGGAGCAGGCGGACGGAGGTCGATTCGGTGGGTTCATTGTCCGCGGGATTCCTGCTCGCGTTAAACTCCAGCTTGGTTGCGGCGCGTGCTCCGGGGCAGACGAATCCGGCCGCGGAATGCATTCCTGGCCGACTGGCCCGAATCTTGCTCTTGCCATCGTACTGCTTGATAAGTGACGTGATTTCTTCCGTGCTCGTCACCGTCACGTGCAGGTCCGAAGTGCATTTGAAAAACGTCGACGCGGCGTGGTGCGTGGTGTGTGAGTCACGCTCCGAGTACGCCTCACTCACCTCACTAGTTCCATCTGAACTTGCCAACAGATGCAGCAACACCACGATCAAAACCGCTCCCCGAAACATCTTGCACGGGTATGTACACTCGATTGGCATCACCCCAACTCAGCCATGGAGGGAAATCTTCTTAAGCTTTATTCTCACCACTAAGCTAACGTTGAATAAGATGCCACTAGACGAGCAGAAATCCAAGCAAGTTCGGATTGTGGTGTAGATATTCTATCGGGGCTCTTCAACAGTGCTCAGAAATTTGGGGGCGGTAAGGTATCACATGCGGTACATGTGCCGTCAAAGTGCAGGCGTGTGACGGCACCAGATGACGCAGTTTTGAGCGCCTCCTTCGAGTCCGCTGTATGCGATAAGCGTAATGTGCACAGAATGCGACCAAGTCTCGAGTGGAAAAGCGATGCGGGTGAGTTTCCTCCGAGGAGCCCTGCTACTGTGAAGCTGTCTGCGTAAGTTACTTGGCCGTGACTTATGATTGTGCACCTGCCTGGGCGCATCGCATCACGACATATGAGTAGTCACTATTCGATGGGCATACACGTTTTATTGGCTTGATACGAATCTTGTTAACGTAGGAATCGTTGCAATCAACTCATGGCTAAGAGTCAATGCCCTGTCTGTTGTTGGAAGAAGCATTGTCGACCTACCGAGGCCTAGGCATGGAAGATAAAGTGGTAGTCTCATTCATTATGTAAACAGTGTCTTAGTTCGTGTCTTGGTTCAATAGTCTCTGTGTGGTGCTCTATAATGGCTCAATTTTCAGGAAATCTACAGGATGTCACCAGTACAAGCAATTTCCATGCATGGGGAAAACTAGTAGAAGAATAGAGCAAGTGGAATCATCATTTTTGGACTCTTCTACAATGAGTTATGAATTTTTGAAGTTGAAAGTATAGGTGTTCCTAAAATGGTGCCCTAAAAAAATACCCTATAATGTCTGCAGTGAGTACATGATACTATTGCGTAGGGAATCTATTATGTACCTCTGACTCAAGATTACTAGGGCTCCATTTACGGCACTTTGCCATTTTTGGCACTGCTACCATATAGAGTACATACATCTAGATTCGGATGCCCCACTTTAATTGAACAACCTCTTTTCTTGATTTCCTCACTTGTTTGACCCTTGCATGTACCTTATGCATACATATTTAGAGTGTTCGATTATAAGTAAGGTTATATTAAGTTTTTTTAAATATATGCATGTAATTATTGCAGTGCTTAAAAATATCACAAAAATGTGGAAAGATTGTTTGTTCTATTTGCTCATCATTGAAAAATAGTGAATCACATGTGTCATCACTTTAAGTATGGTGAATGGCTTAAGTGTTAAAATATAGGTGTACTTACCCTATACTTGCCTCGGTGCACTTCAATCGTCAAAGGGCACTTTCTAAGTCTCTTCAGTGTTACTTGTGACATTGTTGTAATATAGTGTTATGTTGTGTGATGCTCTTCTGTTGTGACAGTTCTCTGACTCTTCTACTTCAACATCTACCACCACTATTGTAGTGTTATGTCATCAAAGGTAGGTAAGTCACATGAACATTTTATTTATGGTGACTTCAATAAGAATTTGGTACTATTACCTAATTCAATGTTATGTTTATTAACACTATCATTATAGATATATGATATTTCATTGTAGATATAGAAATATAATTCTACCATTATAGATCTCCCACAAACTTTGCATACACTCCCACAATCACTCCCTTCACCTAGTTTACTTAGTCCAATAGTTCAATATGGCATTTATTATCTATGGTAGGTAGCTTATTTGTTTTTTATTGTTTTGTTTTGGACGTGACATTATGATCTCGGGAACCATCGGTCAGATTAGGTCGCATGAGGTGTCGCTAAAAGGGGGTTTTGTTTTATAGAATTATGGAGAAGGATTGAATCGTGAAACAAGTCAAGAAATCCCAATATATTGAACTATCAAGTAATTATGGCCCTATATCACCAAAAAATTCAAAGAGGACCTAATCTTAGATCTAGCTATTCCAAAAAATGACGGGGCCGGGCCTGTTAGATTCGAAGTCGTATGCCACTGGCTGTGGTGCTGATAGATTCAATACTTCAACGCTGTTATTGGACATCGCAGGCTGAGCAGTCTATTTCTCGTCTATTGCCTACACCGAGAAGAGGAATGTGTACCTCTAAACACCGAATTCGTTAATTTTGCACCCAAGAAGTGCAATGTACATTTGCAATTTGTTTTGACCAAAATCCGTAATTTTTTCAAATTGGTATACCAAATCACTATCAATGTGGATACCCTATTTTCTTCTTAACAAAGTACACTTAATGAATGTCATTGCAACATGCAAAACTTCTAAACAACATTATAAAAACACTCATGATATTTTATCAACATTTTGGTAATGAATAGTCCATACAAAAACATGCATTTATTGCAACTTAAAAATCAAATACATTCATGATGAAACAAAGCTTTGTTTACCTTACTCCAAATAAAACATTACATGCTTTCTTGTCACAAAACAAATATACATTTGACACCGTCTGAACGTGCATTGCACTCTTTACAGTACGTAGTGTATAAAAACCTATCACTGCAAGTCTGGGGGAGTTTCCGCTATTGACTCGACACTTTTTGATTGCGGTTGTTCCTCCTCGGTGACAGATGTAGCTCCTCGCCGTTCACGTGGCCCCATCTCGCATGCAATCAAGGGGTCCGCATAATCCATTGCCCCTTTCGCCACCATAGCATTCATCATCTATCTCTAGAGAGCACTCGGTTCAACCCTGAATTTTTGTCCAAAAGAGACGATGCCTTTACAAACGTATGGTTGTAAGTTTTTGGGAAAGGAAATATTAAAAGTACAAAAAACCCCCCCAAAAAATCTATACTCACAAAAGAACACAAATTACAAAAAACCTTAAGGATTCCCAATTCCGTTAAAATGACGTTATGCCGCTAAAATGGCACACCTCAACTTTCTCGAATCAGGTTCAAAAACCATGTGATATAACAAAATCTGAAGGTGATATTATGGAAAATGACTGACAATGTATATAAAAGAGTGATATTTTTTTAAAAATTGTGATATTACAGAATACACCATTCCATGTGAGCACATATGTAAGATTTGGTGTGACAAGATGGCACATGGTATAGTGCCATATTAACGGAATTGAGGTTAAGGGTACAAACCATCATAAATTATTTCAAAAAATGGTTTTGCAATGAAACTCATAGGTTACATAACGCTTTAATTTAATAAAAAATATATTTGAAACAAACTTTAAAGCTCAAAATACAACAATTAATATCAAAACGACAAAACTTACAAACAAACAAGAAACCTAGAACTTGAAAATGTTGTTGTAATAAAATTCTAAAATCACAAAGAAAAAAAAAATATAAAATTTGTAAAAAGTCCAAAAATCACAAACCACACAAAATCCTGTAACTCCATAAAAGCATTGCAATGAAATCCTAAAACTCCAAAATAAACTACAAAAACCTATAAAACCACATAACATTATAAAACAACAAAATATTTCAAACTATGTAAATCTCTAAAGCTGCAAAATAAATTTGCAATGAAACCCTAATAGTCCATGAAAAACTTATATAAACACAAAAACCATGAAACAACAAAAAAGAACTAAGTATAGAAAACCATAAAGCTACAAAAACATTGGTTCGCAATGAAACCCTAGTAATGCAAAAGAAAGTTTACAAGAACTTGTAAAATCATGTGAACTTGAGATTTTTAACACTTAAACCCTATTTTATTTGGTATTAAAGGTTGAAATGCACATCAATTCTTGTTATTCCAAAGAATATCCACTGTGAAGGTATGTGAAAAATTGCAAGTTATGAAAATGAAATGTGGGGAGGGTTACTTATACCCTCCCGTTTCGCTCTTCTTCTTTCAAAGTCAAGTGACTTTGGAGAGCGGGCGTGACCGACCCGCCCAAGGAGCCCAATCCGGCGAGGTAGCAAAGAGAGCGGCGGTGGCGGCGTGTCCCACCCCTGAAGCCCGGCCAAGAGCGGCGACCCCCGCCCTGCGGCCGGTGGCAAAGAATACTAGGCGGCCATGCCCCCACCCACCACGATACCAACTCTGCGCCCCTCCGCACATGCGGAGGTCTGTGTTCTTCTTCTTGGCCAAAAGACACTTGCCACCACCGGCCAAGGGGTTGCGTGATAGTTTTTTTTTTTTTTTTAATATTTTATAAAAAAATTGAATTTTTTTCAGAATTTTTTGAAGGTTTTGAAAGTTTTTGTTTTTGTTCGATATTCGATCTTGTTTTCTTCCTTTCTCTCGTAATTTAGCTTTTGTTGTTGTCTTTTTCCTTTCTATTTTCTTTTACTTTTTATGGTTTGCTCTACTTTTGGAGTTAGGAAGATTGCATCCCCATGTAATAGTCAAATTTGATAATATTGACTTAAAATTTTGAGTGCCGGTAGCACAATATTATAGCACCCTTGACAATTTTTGCTTTTTTAGAAATAAAATAGAATTTCCATAAATATGACATTTTATAGTGAATAAAAATCATGGAAACAACCTCATATTATAATTTACTCTCATTTGAATTATCAAAGAAAAATACAAATTTTTACATTACGAAAAAAACAAAACGGGAATCCGAGCATTTTTTTGTCAAACGCTACCCAAGTAAAGGAATGTCCTAGGTCTTGCTTTAGTAATGTTCTTACAAAAACAAGTAAATTTATCGTAGCGATGAGAAAAGTTGGTTACAACCTCAAATATTTAAAAGTGAAAACATTGCTAGAGCAAGTACCAAGACGTTGCTTCACTTGAAGAACATTTCCAAAAAAAGCTTGCAAATCCCACTCTTTTCTAGTAGTGTTGTTTATAGATTTCCATACATGATTAGAAGGTTTGAGGTACAAGGGGCATGCACATATTTTTACTAATAATAATTTATGCTTAGGATCAAAGATCTTGACAAACATGTAATTTTATCTCTTACTACATAATTACTTTCCATATGTGAGACATATAGAATGTATGTCATACACTATACAAAATTTTCTAGTTTTATTTTCAAAAATTATGGCATGCGTAACACCCTTATCCAATATTTAGAATTTGACCAATATTTGCAATCGCCATGGAGATGTGAAGCTTGGACACTTTGTAGCGCTTATGGTGAATCCCACGGGGGTTCAAGCAAGTGTACCGTTATTTATTGGAAAAGTTTTGGAATTTGGTCATGGAAGGTGGACAACAAAAATTAAAATAGTGTGGTACTCGCCACAATGGAGGGGATTACGAGAAACATCATCGATTATTGATAAACAACGGTTTTCAAATTGCATGAGTCAAAGTGGGAGCCATCGGGTGAAAGACATGGATGGGTGGAGAAAAAGCATCAATTTATTCTTGGGTGGATGAGACACATCATGCAAGGACCAACTTTGTATTCCAATACATGGTGATTCAACAACAGAACATCAAAAACGAACGCCTTCAAAATGATATAGACCGTTATTAGTATAGAGATTAGGTAGAAATAAATATTTAGGGAAGAGAGGTGTACTTTTAGCGATTTATGTTTATTTTAGTGGTAATTATAAATTAGGGTTGCTAACTAAAGGAGTTTGTAGAAGTATTGGATTTCTTATACATTACATGTTTGTTCTATTACAAAAATGCAATAAAGTTTTGGATATTTTGGTCCATTAAACCACTTGAAGGAGTCTAAAATTTGGGAAATGAATGGTAGACATAAAAATCGCCAAGATACATTGCATTCAGTTATGAGGTTCAATAATTACCAGAAATAAATATTTCTTTAGAATTTTGATATTAAAATAAGATACCACATTCAAGGATGAAATGGTCCACCTAATTTCTCTAAATGCGATTTTTTGAACCATCCATTTGCAAGTGCATGATTCTACCCCCAAGTGCAAAAATTCCTAATTCTGTGTTTCTAGCGACTTAAAGAATGGAACCATAGGCCTATTAGCTGGGGGAGCCTTTTCAGTCTATAGGTTTAACCTCAACTCCCCGTTTCTGGCATGCTCTAGTCTCTTGAGTCTTTCAACATTCATTCAGTAATTTTACCTAAATTGAATTATTGGACTTTGTTTCTTAATATGGTCACTTTTTTATGTCGTGTTTTAGGAACTTTTTTCGTACGTTCTGGGGAAAAAAAAGAGGGGCATGGTCAAAGTATATAAGTGGGTGTGGCAGCGCCACAAGGGCATATTAGTTTATTATGTAAGGTAGGTGGTTTGTTTTGTTTTGTACGTGACATTAGGATCTCGGGCATTGTTGGTAGGATTGAGTCGCATGAGGTGTTGTTGAAAGCGGGGTATTTTGTAGAACTGTGGAAACGATCGCATTACAGGTCGACAAATCCTGATGTATGAATTTTCAAGTAATTTTGGCCCCGAAATCATAGAAAATTACAAGAATGACCTAATAAAAAATCTAACAAAAAAAAACAAGAGGGGCTTGATAAATTTACTTAAGTAGCAATGCTATAATGGCATACTAATATGTATTAACCCTTAAATGCCCACAGTGTCGTTTTTCGACATTCTCGATGTGAGGCTCCGTCTTTGGTGCACAACCCCGCTTTCATCCTATCGATTTTTCATTTGCCGTTTTTTTCGCTCAACTCCTCGATGGGTTTACTCTACTCCCTCCTTGGATAAATAGTAAAAACCTTGATCCTCAATTTGTGAGAGTGGGTGAAAGAGATTTTTCATGAAAGTTTTGGTGGTGTGATCTTCACCCCTTTTTTGCATGGATCTTGAAATCCATACCTCCAAATGGCATGCAACTTGGCAGTTGTTCTAATTGCCATGCTCCAAAGAAGATCCTACGGTTGGATTTTTCATTTTCATCTTTTATTTGTTCTACGTAATTTTGAAAAAATCAGCATTATTACCAACTGTTAGGAGCTTTACCCCCCCTTGGGGGTTTAGGGGTTAAGGTAGATGGGTTGTTTTTTTTTTTTTTTTGACTTTATGATATGGAGGACCGCATGCCAAATGAGGTGCATGAGTTTTCTTTGGAAGTAGGTATTTTTGTAGAGGTGCAGGCAACAATTGGAGTAGAGATTGGGCTTGTAAAATTTGAGACATTGAATTTCAAAGTATCAATGGTTTCAAAAATCACTAAAAATTACAAATTTGACAAATATGAATTACTCTCAAATCAAGCAAAAAAAACAAGAGGAACCCAACTCTGCACTAATAACGTCGTTTGGAGCTCTAGAAAGATTATGAAAAATAGAAATGTAAACCTATAAGTCAAGAAACATGTGTTTATTGATAACGTGGGAGAAAGACTATGCTAGGATGAAAACATGCATGATCAAATCATTTTCGTAGGCGTGGCAAGGTTGTAGGCCATACCAATCCTAAAAATAAAAATCTTAATTTTACTCAATGAATCTCTAATAAATATCAAATGAAATTTCACGTTTTTGCACCAACCTATTCAACCTCTCGAGCTCCTTGCGCTGCTTTTTGGGAACTTGAAACCTCAAAACCACAATTTTAGGCTCTGTGAATTCCTATGGTTGTGAACCAATTTCTTTTTCTATTTCATAACTTCCAACCATAAGATCTTTTACCTAAAACTATTTGTAGTTACTATTTCAAATATTGACCATTGAGTGTTTACCATTTGAGAGATCGTAATATCCAAAGTTTGTCTTCCAAGATTTTATGGGCATTGTAAAGATTGGTTTTCAAATTTTTGAGGCTTTTCATGTAGATTTGGTAAACTTTTTGAATTGAGGCACTTTCGAATTTAAGTAGTAATTCAGTAATGCGCATATTCCAAGAAATGAATAAATAAATAAATAAATAAATAAATAAATAAATAAATAAATAAATAAATAAATAAATAAATAAATAAATAAATAAATAAATAAATAAATAAATAAATAAATAAATAAATAAATAAATAAATAAATAAATAAATAAATAAATAAATAAATAAATAAATAAATAAATAAATAAATAAATAAATAAATAAATAAATAAATAAATAAATAAATAAATAAATAAATAAATAAATAAATAAATAAATAAATAAATAAATAAATAAATAAATAAATAAATAAATAAATAAATAAATAAATAAATAAATAAATAAATAAATAAATAAATAAATAAATAAATAAATAAATAAATAAATAAATAAATAAATAAATAAATAAATAAATAAATAAATAAATAAATAAATAAATAAATAAATAAATAAATAAATAAATAAATAAATAAATAAATAAATAAATAAATAAATAAATAAATAAATAAATAAATAAATAAATAAATAAATAAATAAATAAATAAATAAATAAATAAATAAATAAATAAATAAATAAATAAATAAATAAATAAATAAATAAATAAATAAATAAATAAATAAATAAATAAATAAATAAATAAATAAATAAATAAATAAATAAATAAATAAATAAATAAATAAATAAATAAATAAATAAATAAATAAATAAATAAATAAATAAATAAATAAATAAATAAATAAATAAATAAATAAATAAATAAATAAATAAATAAATAAATAAATAAATAAATAAATAAATAAATAAATAAATAAATAAAATAAATAAATAAATAAATAAATAAATAAATAAATAAATAAATAAATAAATAAATAAATAAATAAATAAATAAATAAATAAATAAATAAATAAATAAATAAATAAATAAATAAATAAATAAATAAATAAATAAATAAATAAATAAATAAATAAATAAATAAATAAATAAATAAATAAATAAATAAATAACTTTTAAGTGCTGCCCCATTGCAGCTCGCAACCCAAGAATCGTCTTAGAAGACTCAAAAAGGTAGAATTCAATTTTGCAAATTTTATCCCATACACGTTGCAGTATAAGGAGCACATAGTACAAATCTGAAGCAAAAATATTGATTAAAACCCCTTCATCTATGCTGCCCAAAATTGCATTAACATATTTTTCTATACCAAGGAGCATTAGGGGTTAGCTTTGTACAACAAGGTTTTGAAACCCATTGCCATGTCTCAAAAAATGTACAGTTGTAAAGAAACATATTCATTATTTCTTATACAACACTTAAATAACATTGCAATTTCATTTCAAATTTTAGAGTATAGTGTAGCTTAATTGGAGTAACATACATGCCTTGTACTACGTACTATATTCCTTGTATTTTTGCAGACACAGTAACTCCTCCATCGAAGTGCTTGCAGATAGATAGATAGATAGATAGAAACTCCGGTCCTTTCTAAGGGGCCGGCGTGAATGAAGTGTCCGTTCGTAATGCTAATATCCCGATGCCCACCGGACAAGGGGAAATTATGAAGTTCTTGCACTCATTAAACCATCCACCCTCACTAAGGGTCTCTTCACACTATGTACCAAGAACTGTGACCATGATAAATCAAAAATGAATTTCTGAGCAACTTGGTCACTCTTGTAGTATATAGTGGATTTGGACTTGGATAACTTTAAGATTAGTTCTATATTAAAAATCCTCATCATTCTCTCTTCTACCCTCTCCTTTTTTCCTTCTTTTTTCTTGAATTATTGACCTCATGGTCTACCTAATTGTACTTAAGTCGAGGCATTTGCTTACACTCAACTATAATCAAGGAGACCATGGAAACATTAACAACTATTAAAAATTTAGCCTACTTTGGGGACCTCAAAGTTAGTGATCATTCTCATCTTTTCAAGGTAGTGTAAAGCCAAATTGGACCAAGAGCACTTTACTCTCCAATCACAAGTTTTAAAAGGTCGTGGTCAATCTTCATGGTCCAGAGTGTAAAGTGACCCTAATCCACCATCCACTCACTAATCAGCCATCCACGAACTACTCCGCACTCACTAATCAGCCATGTACTTACTAATCCGCCATCCACTTACTAATCCGCCATCCACTCACTAATCCGCACTCAATAATCAGCCATCCACTTACTAATCCGCCATCCACTTACTAATCCGCCATCCACTCACTAATCCGCACTCACTAATCTATCACTAATCTATCACTAATCCTCCGGTCCAGCAACCGAATACGACGAAGTGAAACGACGGAGCTTCAGTTGTCGGATCAAGTTTCACGTGACCTTTTGCATCGAGCCTCGTTGCGATTACTGCTCCATCGCCATCGCCATCGCCACAACCCTCCTCTTCCCCTTTCTCCGCGCAAAATTTCATGCAGTGTACCTCTCATTGCGGATTTATCACTCTATTGTAACCGGATTCACAATCGAAGACTCTTCTGGCACCAGAAGACTATCGCGCAATTAGGGTTCCCACTTTCCACCAGGTACATTCTTCCACGCACTTGAAGTGATATTCTTATCCTTTATACTGCGCGATTCTCGCATTTGATTTGTTTCGGGCTGTCATAGCCGATCACGGCTTGTTTCGGGATCCACAATTTAGGCTATTGAGTTTTTTGGACGCGTTACTGCAGGATTGATTGAGAATCGAGTGGTTTAGGGTTTGAGGGACGCCGGCTATGGCGTTCAATTTGGCGTCTTTGAAGAACCTCAATGCAGTAGCGCAGGTACCGATCGAGTTCATTGTAACCTGAATTGGTAAAGAGCAGCAGTTTTTTGGAAGATTGGAGAAGATTATCAATACTCTGCTCAATGGAATGTGGTGATTTGTGTGTCAAAATCTGTTCACGATATCATCGTTCTAATCGGGAAGCTCGTTTTTGCATCTAGGGGGTAGGTGCTGTGGTGTTTGGAACCAGTAAATTTGGTCGAGAAGAAGATGACGGGTAAGGGCTTCTCTCTTTTCTTATCAAATACTGCACCTTTCGTTACGTGCGCTTGTGCTTTGCAAATGGTCAAGCGTTTCTAAGACATAGTTTCTCAATAGTTGTGTTTAGAAGAATATATGTACCTTCACTTCAAAGAATTTTTAGGTAGAGTTGTATAGAAAATACAATTACAATTGTCATCTTTGCTTAAAGAATACGTGTATGTGCTCATGTGAATGTTGTAAGGCTCCTCCCTTTTCTTATCAAATACTGTATCATTGTGATATTTGTTATCTGCTGTTGTGCTCGAAAACTTGTCAAGCGTCTCTAGACCAGAGTTGTAAAAAAAGAAGTTGTTTTTAGAGTGGAATTTATGTATTCACAAGGGAGTTACATAGAGTTCTAAAATTACAAGCGCAATTGTCATCTTTGCATTACGAAGACGTGATTGTGCTCATGGGAATGTTATTTTCCTCATACAATATGCTGAAATGGACACATGATGAACCTCCCAACCGTACCTCCTAAGCAGGATGATGACGATAAGTGTGATTTACTTGCAGGGGAGTGGAGGAGCTTCTGGAGCGGATTAGCAATGGCAAGCTTGCTGACGACCGACGTAGTGCCATGCAAGAGCTGGAGGCCGCCGTAGCTGAAAATCGAAATGCGAAGCTTGCATTTGGGGCAATGGGTAATTAAATGAACTTGTACGCGTGTATAGTCTGTCTCTAACTCGATTTGAGATCGGGAATTTATTAGATCCATGGGATGGTAGCAGGTGAATGCTGCTTTGCTGAAGACCCCTTTCTGTTTGAGCAGGGTTCCCTATTCTCATGGAGGTTTTCAGAGAGGAGCGTGATGACCTAGAAATGGTGAGCTCACTTGCTGTCTCCGCATGTTTATTATCATTCACTGTAGCTGTATCATAAATTTATATAATAAATGCGTGCAGGTGAGGGGTTCATTGGAAACGCTTCTTCATGCGCTTACAACAGAGGATCTAGGTCAAGAAGAACCTGGCCAAGTACAAGCAGGCACAATAAACTCCGAGCTTCTTGCACGAGAACCTGCCAGTATTGCACTCCTGTTGAGCCTTTTGGTATGCTCCAAGTTTGACCCTCATATTGTGCTTTTGGCATCCATGACCTTCTTTGAGTCTGTGACATGACTGTCTTAGATTCTTCTGAATGCAGGATGAACCAGATTTCTATGTGCGATATCATACACTGCAAGTTTTGACTGCCCTGCTTACGAGTTGCCCTACAAGGTGTGCATAGTCTTAAAACACGTATTGACTCTCCTCTGAAGTTCATCTATTTAAGTGTATGAATTGTTGATGGGGTGGTACGTGGCAAAGGCTGCAGGATTTGGTTCTTTCCATCCCTCAAGGTATTACTCGGTTGATGGACATGCTTGCTGAGCGTGAGGTATGTCCACTTTGCCTACTTTGGTATTATTGGAGCATTATTTTGGTAGTTCATTCTTGATTGTGAATATTACATGGACGTCTTTCAATCGGTTATCAAATTTATCACCTGCTCTCCATTGTACTGAATTGGATATGTTAAGTGTTCCTTTAACGGTGAAAAGGGGTTCGTTTGAAATGGAAAAAAGATATGTATATATGATTTCCTTCTAATCAACGTGAAATCTGTTTCATGCAGGTTATTCGCAATGAAGCATTGATTGTCCTAGCATATCTCACACGGTCTGCAGAGGTATGTCACTTTTTAAGCTACAGTTTGCTGTGCGGGTTCGATTTTATCTTATGTCAATATCTAAGCATTTTGCTTAGATATTGCTTCATTATTTCATTTCTAGGTTATATGTTGTCAAAGCTTTGAAGTTGTAATGTATATTTTTGGCGGTCGGAGGTAAATTTACCCGACTACAACTTGAAGTTAACAGTATCTATAAGTTGCATGGACCGAGTTGCCTTAGTTCATCTAAAAAGCATTTTCTATTGTATCATTATTGCACTTATTGTAAGCAGCTCCCGGATGTGCACAGGAAATACAAAAAATAGTGGTGTTTGAAGGTGCTTTTGATCGCCTGTTTAATATTATCAGAGAAGAGGGAGGCTCTGAAGGAGGCATCATCGTGCAAGTATACATCGCCCTTACTCTTGAGATTAGGTTCTAGTCGTTTAGATTGTTATATCAAGATTCAAATTGCAGTTTTGGTGTTTGATCGTAATACACATGGTGATGACATTGGCCACCGACTCATTCAGGATTGTTTGGAGCTTCTCAACAATCTCTTGCGCAACAATTCCTCGAATCAAGTAAGCAGTTGCTTCGCTTTGTAACCTCTTGTGTATGGAAAGAGAAGAACGTGTATTGTACACGCTAAATGATCCACATTCAGAATTAATGAGATGGTTACAGTTTTTTATCGGTTCACAAAATGCTTATAGAGCCATTTGAATATAAGAGATATCAGATATTTGGTACAGGGAGCTTGTTGGAATCTCATGTTGTGGTGGGCTGCAGACTTATTTAAGAGAGACTTTAGGGCTGCAGCAAGTTACTCAGCTCCTGAAGCTACGAAAAGGCACTCAAGACAGCTTTACTCAACAGAAGGTTTGTTTTTCTCATTTGTTTGATTTCCAAACATCCCATTGTCCATTTTTTTGTCGCTACCGTATTTCTTGTAGCAGTTTCGGTCGGAAAGTACTCTATTCTTGCTTTTTTATTTTGCATGATGGATCAGATTCCCTGTTTGAGATCGACTAAACTATGTTGTATGTTCTGGATGAAACAGTCAATTAACCTGCTTTGTGCATTGGAGACTGTTGCGCTTTTACTTGCTGGTGGTCACGATGCCAAGCCAGGGTTAGGGAAAGATGCAAACATTGTGGCCAATCGAACACTGTTTTCTCAGGTTCTTCTCAAGCCTATTTCTATGAATTGACAATGTGGTGTGTTATAACAATAAAAAATCAGAGACGGCTGTACCCTTTCGTTCACAGGAAATCATTATCTGCAAGGAACAGCTGGTTTCTGTTATGGATTCAAAATCTGTATTTTAGACTAGGCTGACAGGTATATTTCTCATCTGCAGAACAAGCTCCTGGACATTCTACTCGCGTTATCCGTGGAAGGGCGAGTGGGACCTGTGGCCATTCGCTGCGCGGTATGCTTAAATTAGTATTCTGAACATTTTCAAGTCACTGTTCGAGAACTTTGTATACAGTCATTAACATCACATATTTCCTTCATCCAGCCCGCATGCATGTGGAATTGTATGACGGTCATTTCATGCCTGACATTCGAATGAGCATCTTCACTAGTGGGATAGTCCGGGTGTTCCCCACTATAATTCTCGAGTGGAAAGATTAAAGCGTTATATTACTTCAGGATTCTGTGTTTGTCCATGGTCCAGGTTCTTGTTTCTTACTAGTGATTACATCGATAATATGGCTAGTTCCGGTTCGATTATGGCTCCTGAAACTGATCTTGTTTGTGGTCGCAGGCCCTAAGATGTATTGGTGATTTGGTGGTCGGCCATCCTGCCAATCGAGACCTTCTTGGCAGTAAATTTCTAGGAGAGGAACCTAACACGGAGCCAGCACTAAATCGTGTTCTGAGAGCTTTATTGAAAGCCACAAATTTGAGCGAATGTATTGCAGCTGAATATGTGATCAAGTGCTTCTGTGAGGTGCTGATTCTCAACTCCCACTACAGTAAATTTCATATTTCTTGATATACTGCCAGTAAGCATTCTTGTCGTATGCTTGTGGTTCTCTAATTGTAGCTACTTACCCTCAGCACTCTGGGCTTGCTAGTAGCTTGTAAGCAAAGTTTTGGCTGGGACCCAATTTTTGAATATCGAATGTTTGGTTGCAGGGAAATCCAGACGGGCAGACGCTGCTCGCATCAACTTTAACTCCAATCCCGCAATCAATTTCTCAAGGAGACAGTGACTTGGTGGAAAATGAAAGTAGTCTCTCCTTTGGGAGGTCAGTATCTCTCTTACTGAATTGCCTCAGTTGTCTCCAAGCGCTTCTCTGACGTTCATGATGTGTTGCGCAGCATGCTTGTGGGAGCTCTTATTTCCAGTGATGGACGTAATGATCTGGAGGTCAGTATTATTAATTTTGGATAAGCAAATTCTAGCTAGGAAGGTGCAAGTTGTCTCTGAGCTGCATACTTGTTCAATCGTTATGGTTCTAACATGATGCTATATTACTAAACGTGTGCTACCAAGTAGACTTGTTCTTCTTGATTAATGCTTATGCAGAGTTTCTTACCTCATGATGTCTTGTAGGCAAGCTGTAGGGCAGCAAGCGTACTATCGCATATTTTGAAGGACAATGTTCAGTGTAAAGAGCGAGTATGTGCTTCTTACCTTTAAGCTTTATGAGTTTCAATACTTGGTAGTGGATGCTGCGATTCATTATTTCATTACTGCGATGGTTTTATCATTCTTTGCCTCTCTAGTGACATCATTTTGAATGTTCATTGTCAGGTGTTGAGGATCCCGCTAGAGATCCCGGTTTCCTCCCTGACTCCCGCAGAGCTTTTGATGCCTCGTTGTATGAAATACCTCGCAGCCGCATCACCCAACAACACTTCCAATCTTCATATCCCAGGGTCTGTCTGGCTTCAGCCAGTGTTCCTTCGCTTACTGGTAACCTGGGTTGCCGAATGCCCACCAGCTGTTTCTCAGCTAATGGAGGAGCCTGCCCATCTTCCATTCTTAATCGAGTTGCTCGGAAGCACAGGGTCACCAGCCAGCGTCCACGTTGCAGGACTAGCAGCAGTATTGCTGGGTGCGTGCATCGTCTTCAACAGCGAGGATTGCTCAAAAGACTCGTCAGCTATCGTGGACTTGGTGAGCCAGAGAGTCGGTCTTTCGAGCTTCTTTTCCAAGTGGGAACAGATGGAGAAGAGCTCCCTTTTCGTCTCGGCTATGTCACCATCCAGACTACCGAAAGTTCTCACAAGATCCACGGCTGCAGCTGCTGCAACTGGCGATGGAATGGTGTCTGTTCCGTTTAGTCAGCAGCAGCAAGTTGAGATGTTTGGTGAAGGACAAGAGGAGCCTTTGGTGACCACCTTTTACGATGCTGAGTTCATTGCGTTTCTGAGGAATCTGGAGCCGCTCATTAAGGAGAGAGTCGTGGATTTGTTCTCTCGCCCTAAAACTCGCGCAGTTGTGGATTTGAAAGGGTTTGAACAAAAGAAAGGAGAAAGTGATGCTGATTATGCTCAGCGCCTCAAGTCGTTGTTGCAGTCACAGGCTCAAGAGCTCCAGGTAGAATTTCTACAACCCTTCCTTTGCCAATTGTCTTGCGACACTTCATCTTATCAACACCCATATCCTTGAACTCAATAACATCGGCTAAGAGTCAACTTCTTGCTTTATCTCGTTTCTCCAAAGTATCAGTTCAGTTTTCTTCTTACAGTTAAATCTCTTTCCATTTATTAAAGCCAGTTTCAGATTGCAGATAATCTTGTCTACGTGCCGTACTGATGAAGTACATTGTGTAGAATGAAGCGCCTCCTAATGGTGGCCTTATAAGGATCCTAATCTTTTACCTGGTCCAAATACAAGTAGAAGAGCTTGATAGTATCATGTCATGCCTCTTTTACCGAGTTGGCCTTTCTATGCGAAGTCATTCAACGTTTCAAGTGCCGTTTCCAGGAGCTTCTCGAGAAGAATTCAGCCATCACAAGCGATCTACTATTAAACAAGCCAGGAGAAGGGGACGGCAATGCACTTGCCACCACAATTCGCGAAAGGAACGGAGCATCAGCGAACAGAGCCGAAGTGGAGACGCTAAAGCAGCAACTGGAAGTAGCCAAGCAATGGGCCGAAACAATACGAGAGGAGAAGAACGAAGTCGAAAAGGAGTACCAAACATACAGAGAAAGCGCAAGTGAGAAAGAGAACGATTTCAAGTGTCTCTCCGATGCATACAACGCCTTGGAACAAGAGAATCACCGGCTCGAAGAAGAGAACCAGGCATTGAAAGCAGCTGTACAATCTGGTGGAGTGGTTCCAGTATCACCATCTCACGATGAGCTCGAGAAGGCTCGAGCTGAAGCAAAAGAAGAGGCTCAGAAGGAGATCGACTTTGAGCTTAATGAATTGCTGGTTTGCTTAGGTCAAGAGGAAACCAAAGTGGAGAAGCTAAGTGAGCGATTGCGGGAGCTTGGTGAAGATCCTGTTACACTTCTTAAAGGAATTGGAGATCCTGATGAAGCTGCAGATGACGATGACGATGAAGATGATCATTAACTCAATTTTCGTATGGTTTCTTAACCCGATTTGTTAGCCTGTGAATATCAGAAGTATAATCACCCTTTGTTTGGGGTGTTGGTCACCATCCTTGCTTTTATATGTAGAATGATATACATACTGTGAATGAACCAAAGAAGGTGAATTCTATGTCCGTGGTATGATTTTTCTTCATTGTGGTTGCTTTCTTGCACCCGGACTGCTCTCCTAGTCTCTTCCATTGTGTGGTGCAATAAAGAAAATTGGAACTTTCTGGAAACCCGAACCATTGTTGATCAGTGTTATATGAAGATTTACTGAAAGTTACCCATTACACTATTTCTCAATAGGTTGAGAGTAGTAATGAATGCTCTTTGTTTATTCTTGAAACCACCAACTGCCTGCACCTATTCATGTATATTCTTTTTATTTCTGCTGTGCTCTCACATTTAATGTATAGTTCTGAAGATTATTGTTGTAAAACTAAGATGATGTGTGACATTTGGTGTTTCGGTTTGCAATTAACGTTTGTAATGGCAATCAACAACTCTTCTATGGCTATTGGATGTTGATTATTTTGGTTATTGTTTATCATATGGAAAAGTTTTAAGAGGGATAATATATATTTACTTGAAGCCTAATTTATGCTATAATGTTCATTTTAGATAAGTATTTCAATTTACGTATATGGGAGTTGAGGTCTACAAATATGTTTTAAGTGTTTTTTAATGAGGTCTTTTCAAGCCCCATTGGTCATGGAGCTCAATAGGCGCATCGTCTTTTTAATGGTTATTTGTTTAGGGTTTTGTGTTGAGGGTTTGGTTGTATTACAAAGTTGCCTTGCTTTTGTGAATATTGTTTGAAAATTGCAATATCTTCTAGTGATGTTATGTATGTATGTGTAAATGAAGCTAAAGTTGAGATATGAAGAACAAATTTTAGGATGCGAGTGCAGATCAATTTATGCAGTCAGTTAGCTTCGATTCGATCGAGTCATAGAGCGTGATGCCAAGAACCTTGGTGGAATAAACGATCTAGTGCACTCCAAGCCACCCAAGTTCGTAGTCCTGGAAAAAGTGATTTTGCATCACAATGAAAGGCACGCTCGATCTTTTTCAACAACAAACTCGAAACATTCATCGCTGTTAACGGCTCTCATCTCTGCACGACAGAAGAAAACTAGAGCTTGCTTATGGGTGCAGTACTATTCATTACCGTGTTCATTACCGACAACCAAGTTGTCGGAAAACTGCTGAGGTAGAGGCACTTATGACTAATATTTCTAACTTTTACTGTATGTACATCTATGTCTGTTGGCTACAGTGTAAGTGGAAAATCAATCATCGATATCTATAATGCCCAATGTTAAGATCATAATCAGTGAAGATAATTTATTTATTTATCAAAAATTAGACTTACTCTTAATGTTAATGTAGGTTAATGCTAGACCTTAAATACCGTAAGACCATAGCTGGTTCGTTCTTAAATAATTCCAAAAATAACAAACGAAAAAAAAACGGAAATTCCATGCCTTCAAGAACGAATTTCAGGAAAAATAATCTCAATATAAACCAAAAATTGAGAAAATAGAGTATAATGATTATGGAGGAATTGTGGACTTATTTTGCCGCCCTCCAAAAATGGGTAAATGACGAAACTATGCGCTGGCCCCACTGATGTAGCTGCCAAATCTACTGATTTCAAGTCTTGCTTAGTCTTGTCATTATGAAGCTCCATCCACAAATAAACTCCCTTTTGTGCTTTCTCTAAAAATATAGAGACGAATCTTTAAAAATTCGATTTGCGAGAAACGATCCTTATTTTTTCAAAAAAAATAATTATTCGTTTGGCAGAGAACGAACCAGCTATGGTGTTACGGTACATCATTGAGACAATGTTCATGGCAGGTTCGAATGTTGCTGCAATTTCAGTCTTGACTTGTTGACAGAAGCTTGTCGAGGCTCTGGAATGGAAGGTGATGAGTGATGTCTTGTTACCCAAATACAAAGGCTTCTTGAATGGACCTGTTGTTCCTGCTGAAGAGGAGGAGAAGCCCACGGAGAAAGCTGCACTTGTGGTGTCATGGCAGACTCGCTTCGACGTCGTGTGAAGCTCCTCTCGCTCACCACTTGCTGCCTTTCAGTTGTCAGTAAGTTCCACTCCTTTGCAATGAATCACACAGTCCAGTTTTAGGGTTTAGTTACTCCTTTGCATGAATGAGGAAATCCAGTTTTAGGGTTTAGTTACTCCTTTGCATGAATGACGAAATCCAGTTTTAGGGTTTAGTTACTCCTTCCTTTGCATGAATGACGAAATCCAGTTTTAGGGTTTAGTTACTCCTTCCTTCGCATGAATGACAAAATCCGGTTTTAGGGTTTAGTTGTTATTACTCTCTCAAATTGCAAAAGACAAAACCTTCAACTAATTCTGAGAATAGATGGATGCCGGTAACATCATGGTATCTATATAACTTTATATTATATATGTATCTTTCTATCAACCCCTAAAGGTCTGAGCGTGCCGTGGCGACCAGTAGAATACGGTATATTTTGGTTGTATTTGGAGTGAATGCACACCTTTAATGGGTTTGAGTTCAAAGAAGAAGTTGACATTTGAATTAATGCGGTTCTAGTGAGCTATTACGATTCCAATTTAGAGTTTCTTGTTGGTAGCAAATCCTAATTATACGACAGCGTACATACTATCCCCAAGGGACTTTTAAGGGTTAATTTAGCGAGGATGGAAAATATATGAGGTCATCAAAGCTGAGGATCCAGCAACTCTTGTACGTGGAAACATCAACAGGAACTGCATGTGTTGGATGATCTATGATACGCTTTCAAAGCGGATCTTGATCCAATAGTGAAAGTGCTGGCCATAGTATGTTATGTTCAAATAGTAAATATATCCTTAGATTGTATTACGATGGAAGTAAATGAGTTTATGTGCATGGAAACATCAACATGAACAGATTATGTTGAATAACGAATCTTTGAATCAACATCGGAAGTGTTGAAGGATAGATTGTTATGCTCAAGTTCTATGTGTGTCCTTTTTATTGTTGTAGAGGTGACTCTTTACAAGGGAATGTGACTTGTTAGATCGGAGGTTTAGTCCAAATTCAAAGGCTTGTGGTGTGATGGTTCTATGATTGCAAGGAGGCTCCCGTGATGTCGGTCATAGCCAAGGGAGCCATGGCATTGCAATGTTCTCACTCCCTTTACCGCAAATTTTACAAATTCATATAAGCACCTCACCACAGTTAATTTTCAAATCTAAAATTGTCATTCTACAATATTTAGTCTGCCAATTTTGCACATTTTGTAAGAAACAATTCTAGTTTTTGCCTTAAGAACATGGGGGAACACTAATTTTTTGCATGCCCATACTCAACTTAGTTACCTATATGGTTAAAATTATGAGCAATGTTTTTGATGTAACAATCATCAACTTGCCTTTGCATTATTGTGAACACATGTCTTGTGCAAACTTTTGCTGAAACTTTGAGCTCTATGATCTCACAAATGATAAACATCCAACGGTCAACTTTTGGAACAATATTCATGAATAAGTATACAAATCTTACCATTGGAAGTAAAAAATAAAATTTTAAAAAAATAAAAATAAATAAAACATACCCTCGGGAGTACGTAGAAGTTGAAAATTGCAGTTTGAGATTTCAAGCTCCCAAAAACATTAGAAAATTGAGGGGTTAATATGAAATCAACAACATCACAGCTTGTAACAGAGTGTGTATTAATATGAAAAGAGATAAACCACCATCCAACAGGTATTGTACCTATAATCCACTATTTGCTTTTATTGTTGAATCTTAATTCTAAAAACAAACAACATAATGCAAGTATGGTTCATCCACCTGTATAGTTCCAACACTAAAAGCCCATCTGGCAGGGAATCCTAAACCTGCAAACATCAATTTCAATGCATCAAATACTGGACATGTATGCCTTGTCTTTCTAACCTTCCAATTTGATGCATACTGTACTAGAGAGCGGTCAGGGTTCTGCTGATTCTGCAGACTAGCGAGCCCGTAGGGCGAGCTTGTCTGCAGAATCAGCAGACACTGACCGCTCTCTTGCGTTAACCTTTGAGGCTGAGTATTCCGAAAAGATCCTCCATGGGATGTGTTCTTGAAAGATCAAACTCAAAATGATGGAATGGACGATGATTATGAATGACTGTTGAACTTCTGGATCCGTGAATGCCCTGCAACTATCCGCAGTAAAAATAATCGGCAAAGCAAGCCGATTCTGGAAATCAATCAAGCTCGAAATGAGCAGAATACGCAGCCTCAGAGCTTACCGTATTAGCACTTTTCCAAGCCATGGATAAAAAGAATCTAGTTAAAATGTTTAAACTTCTAACAAATCTTAATGAAGCTCTCAAATTCTTCAAACTACTTATAAATAAATCGAATCACTTCGAAGTGAAAGAAAAAGTAAAAGTCATAGAAGGTATCCATATAAAAGACCAATTATTTACTTAATATATATTATTTGAATTTGTGACATGTTGGTATATTTGTTATGGATTGAGGACAATCATGGATTCAACTGTTTGGAGTAACCTTCCAAATCATCTCCTTGAGTTTGTATGCACATACTTGCCACTTCGAGATATCTTCTGCTTCCAATGTCTTTCGAAGATGTGGAATCGTAATCTCACAAACCGTTTTATGAGATAGCTGCAAGCCACGGTGGTTTAGTATGTTTTGTTTCAATAAATCCGCTTACAATCACAGTTTGCAATCCTCTCATAAGGGTTTCAAAGATTCTTCCATCACCAAATTGCATATCAATCAAACCTTTGGTGGTAAAAATAACTATGAATTATGAATCAAACCACTATGAAGTACTACTAGTCGGTTACAAGAAAGATAAACAATTAGCTCGTCTTGATCGGTATGGTATACAGACTTGGAACTCTTCTACTCAAGAGTGGAGTACTTATACCATGATTTCCCATATGAACTCCGGTCAATGTGGTATTTTATTTGTTTGCAAGTTCAACATCAACTGGATTCCATCTCCTTGTGAATATGTTGTCCATGACGTTGTTAATGGTGGATTAAAGACAATATATGGGCTAAGATTGAAAACAACATGGGAACATTTTCAAACGCAAGATCCTAAGTACCGACATATAACAATGAATCCATTCACGCATAACAACCATATAAGTAGTGGAATATTGGCGAAGTGCATTTATGTGCCAGAGATTGAGGGATTAAAGGTTGAAGACAAGAAGTACTTGAAATTATCGGTGAATGAATATAAAAATCGAGAAGAGTATCCTTACTGGAACAGAGTGACGGTACACAAGCATAGTGATTGGATATTTCATCATCATGACAAACTAAGACTTAGAGTCTATGCAACCAAAGCCAATCTTTTGATAATCGTACAAAGTCATAACAACTTGACCATGTTATATGACATATTAGAAAGGAAGTCTCAAGTAATCTCAGACTTGCCAAAAAGTGTCATGCATGAGTTGCTTTATCTTGAGGATGTAAAAGAGTCATTTTTTTACGAAAACTCACGCACTTGGTTGAAAATCTTTCATGTGCGAGTTACAATGGAATGTCCATCCCTAGGAAGAGGGTATGATTTTAATCCTCAAGGTATGCAATCTTATTATTGTAAAGTGCAATCTTATTATTGTAAAGTGATAAAAATTAAGAAGTCACAAGTCCATATGTAAAAATAAAAATCTTATATTAATTCAAGATGGTGTAAATTTAGCGCTTACATTTTTCAAGTTACCTTCAAGAGAGGTAGTTTCATTGTCCATGCTTCCAGAATTAGCTCCAGTAGCTGACATTCATTTGAATTTTGTTAGACTAATGGGTTCCTTGAGGAGCAATAAATATTTTTTTAAAAAGAAAAAAAAAAAAAAGTATGCACCCAGAATGACGTTAACTACATCCAAGTTGGGAAGATGCTTTTGGATGAAAATACGTTGTTTTCCGTCTTGTATCGGTTCTCAAATTCATTCATCGGACACTTTGTGTTTGCTTCGACGTTATAGGGTTAAACTAGGTGACAGTGATGAAGTACCCAAAGGTTTCGGTTGCTTTAGAAGTTTTCTGAGACCATCCGGTTAAAATCCTTTACTTCATATTATTATCCGGTAATTTTGATTGATGTCCGCGGTATACATAGGTGGTACCCATGTAATGACCAAGTGTACCATGTTATTTTAAAGGGTTAAATGCATGAATATTTATAATCTGGTCAGTTTTTTCGCAAAATCGGCTGACTTTCTATTAGCCGCCTGCTCTCCTTGAAGGTTGCAAGTTTGATTCCTTGCTATGACATTTCTTGTGGCTAGATGTAAACCTTCAGCTTAAGCTCTCACTAGTGGGAGGCCCTGTGATTTTGACGGATATGATGACGATCATTGTGACCAACTCTTAGTTCTGTGACTGCGATTGCTCTCTGGTCATCACCCAGCCGGGCCTGGTCAAGTTCGTCACGCTCAACACGGTCTCCTGACACACTTCACGTACTACCAAAATAGAAAGCGTGTGGTTCTCGTTTACAGAGTTCGCATGTAATGGGGGACGAGGGAACGCTGAGGTAAATGGACATAGTAAATTTTACTTCATGTGCTTTGCGATTGATGTCCGGGCGTCTGTGTTCTACCCGGTGGCGAGGGGTATGGATCCACTTCCTCGTATAAGATTGAGGCCCTGTGATGACCTGCAGGAGTAATTTCAGAGGTTCATGAAGCATGATATCCATTTTCGTGCATATCTCCGGTGATGACATGAAACATGTTTATGTCCGGACGTTTGGATTGAGAACTTTCAGTGCCACGTGTCCTATTGACGACCGGGATGGTTTCGTCGTTAATATACCCGCCTCTCATTATTGCTTTGTTGAGACCCTTTTGTAGACGACCTTTACATCTATGTATACCTAGGTATGATGCATATACCCGATTTCACAATGGTGTAAGATCGATATCCACGTCCGCACCATATCCACGCGAGATAGCCGGTTCAGTGGATTGAGAACTTTCAGTGCCACGTGTCCTATTGACGACCGGGATGGTTTCGTCGTTAATATACCCGCCTCTCATTATTGCTTTGTTGAGACCCTTTTGTAGACGACCTTTACATCTATGTATACCTAGGTATGATGCATATACCCGATTTCACAATGGTGTAAGATCGATATCCACGTCCGCACCATATCCACGCGAGATAGCCGGTTCTCTGGATGGCGTTGTGCCTGCTACGGGCGGGGCGTGTCATGCAATGCGACTGGCAATTTCATAAACTAAATGAGTAAGCGGGATCCAAGAAAAATGGATTTTCAGTATCTGATGAGGATGTACCTCACCGATGTGGTGGTCATTCACCATAATTATGCGAATTGAATTAGTATTCCCAACATATAATCCTCATACATACTAGTCTTGCTCCTACCCAGTGCTGTCTAAGCCACAGATTGGAACCCACAGTGACATACTGTTCTGATGTGGTGTCTTATGCTAAGCAACAAAATTTACATGAGTAATGGAAACAAACTACGATGGATGTGTTTGCAGCGAGTCCACATACATACTACATGCTTGAAAAAACATGTTAACCTATGCTGTTGTCCCTCATGTGGTCTTCTTATGCAGATACCGTGTATTCCACTTCACGAAAACATTTGAGCCGGTGGGCTTCACAACAGCCTCATCCATAGTTAAAAAGGGTTGGCGGTCTTCAAGGTGAAGGAGACGCATGTTGGTTACAAAAACTTGGTGTATCTGAACCATTTGCTCTTCAGGGCCACAGAGATTCCCTAGTTTTTGCGCTTTAGCCCTCCAACTACCACCAGTCTTGCCTTCGGCTATGACGCTATCACCGCTGTCCGGGTGTGTTAGATAACACAACTTCCCCACAACAATTGCGTCAGTACCTTCACGGGGTGGGAACCTCATTGCCGGATCTAGTGAGATGTCATCATCCAGAGATTCAAACTTGATTGGTAATTCCCTGCCTCTGCTGGGAATAAGTGGAAGATCTTCAATCACATGATGCGGATCCTGTAGCAGTGGAGGCTGGGGTCTGTCTCCAGTCGCGTATACTGTTGGCCGACCTGCATTTGGAATGATGAAATTCGATACATTGTCAATGTGGTGAACGTCGGATACACCTCCACTTTCATTTACCGAGCCATTCACTACAGAATGGTCTGATATGTTTGTGGAAACAGCTTGCATATCATGGAGCCTGGTATGGATTGGTCGTAGATTATTGCGTGTGTTGGGAGTTAATAACACAGTATCCTCGCTCATCGAAGATGGTTGAGTATCCACTGGGACGCCTCCTGCGGCAACTGGTGCATCCTCCGCAGGGCCCGCGTGTATCGCCCGCTCCTCCAGAATCGGAACTATTGGCGGTTCCACTTCAGGTGGGGACTCTGACGAGCTTCCGTTACGGTTAGAACTTGAATTCAGAAGTCTGAGCAGCATGTCACGTTGTGTGTGCAGAACTTCAGTTACCATTGCAATATTTTTTGACACTTGGCTTGCAAGATCCACCACACGCGTCTCTAGCTGGCTTATGCGCACTGTTTCTCCGCTTTGATGTCGATTTGCCTCTTCTTGAACCTGGAACCTTCCTGGTGGTCGTAGAATATACTCCGACGTAATTTGCATCTGAACAAGCATTAAATGTTATACCAAGCTCTACATACAGACTACAACGGTAAGTTATCATGCGCATAGTGGCAAAATTGTGAACTAATACACTTACAGGGGGGCAGGCAAGGGCATCCTCATGTTCGTATGCAGGGTCCCGAGCAGATCCCCGTGTCGATGCTCCATGGGCGTTGCTTGACGCCCGCAAAGTAGAGTCTTCCATGGCAGAGGCACCCGACCGGATCGATGACGTTGAGAGGTAAGGGAACGACTGTGTACAGAATGTCCATGGTTATGACTCCATATTGTGCATGTTAGAATATTCGTTTACTATACATGAGAATACGAAATACTGCCCAATTCATATGTAGCTTCAGCGCATAACATCAAATTATGCATGCTTTACCTGGCTATGTGGAGTCGAAGTAGAGGCAAGTCCCTGGCTTCCGTGGCTGCTGGACTTGTGCGATCCCAGCGCTCGTAGTGCCACCATTTGCTCACTCTCCGCCTTACCTGCGACACTCACCCAGTATTTTCGCAAGATGCGAAAAGCCTCATCCGGACACTTCTCATGTTGCTTGCCCTGGGAAGAGAAAAAATATTCCTTCCACTCTAACCTATCATTTTTGACTGTCCCTTTCAGGTACTTTGATAGGTATTTTGCACACAATGGATGATCGTAAGTGAATACTTACTCTAAAGCAGCATATATTTTATCTATTGCCTTCCACCACTCATTTTTTTCTCTTGTGTAACTTCTAATGCTCTGATCCATACATTGCCTTGCTATTAAACGCACTTGTCTATGCCAAGCACCTTTCAATCCTATGGGCTCACCTGTCGTAGTGGTTGGGACATGTACAACCGGTGATCTCCGTTCTGCATGTGCGTTAGCCATCTCAGAAAGGTAAGGCTTTGTGTATTGTCGTTGAAGTCTCCTCCTCTTGTTTGGGTCGTCTTCTACCATGCGCCAGGACACTTTGGCTGAAGGACCGTAGGGTTCACCTCGGGTAATGGTGGAGGGACCACACTGATCACCCGGACTGGCTCTGCGGCGTGCAATATAATTTGGGGTTGTCTCATACTGTCTCGAATGCTCTGTCCCGAATGCTTCTTCCCCCCTTGTTATTGGCGTGCGACGACCAAGATGAACATTGTGGCTACTCATACCATGTCCAGTACTGAACAATGGAGGAGCAGGAGCCGGAGCCGGAGCCGGCATGTCTGTTATTGCCCCTCCAGTTTGAACTGTGGTTTCGTAATCCCCTTCTTCGTGGTCTTGTTGAAAGTCTGATTCCAATGTGTCCCGGTTCCTTGTTGTGAAATCAGCCTGCATCATACATATGTAACTGCTATAGTAAATACGTACTCGAGTACTCCAAGCATAGAAAGTAAAAGGCGTAGTGTGTGAAGTACATATTATGCCGCAAGAAACTCAAACGTCTACATTGGGCGTCACTTCGACATGCAACTGGAATAATTTCGCGGTCCACTACGTGAAATATGCATGTGAACGACTGTAATCAAAGCGCAAGAAGGCGTTTCATTCCTGTAGTACCTGAGAACGTCGAAAGGAATTACAGATGCCCGGGCTGATGTCTCTTTCCAAAGCTTCACGCTCAATGAATTGACTAGAACAGTGTGCGCGTGAGGTCGTCATTCTCTCCCCCCTTGAACTCATGCCGCACTGACGCTTCTGTAGATGCGAGACTGAACGAGAAGTCCATGAATCGCTGGAATCATGTATAGATGTCATAGAGTCGGAAGTGCTAAACGTCGAACTAGAATCAGACCTAGTGCATGATTTTGACGGCGCCATTACGTGACCTCTCTGATTGGTACTTGAACTAGGGCAACCAACACGTAGCTAACCGAGAGTCCAAATTGTTGAGAGGTGTGATTGCGAAATGCCACGACACCGCCTCATTTAAACTGATGTACTCCATTAGATTTTTAATCAACAATCAATGTGTTGTCATATACTTTACGTTTCTCCCCAGAAATTTTGGTAATAAGAAGATCAAGGCGCATTCAACCACTATTGTCCGGTACTTGACCTCCATGACTAACAAAAGGCGCTGGTTTCCTCTCCGCCATTGAGAGTACGCCGTCATTGAAGTTTTGTTATCTAACACAGTCCATTTGTCGATCATGTTTGGTGGGCAAAGTTAATGCAGTGACAACACTATATTGGCATCGTCATCCGCCATGTCACCATCATCGGCAATCTTTTATATTCCTCGGCTCTGATCTAAGTGAATCCTCAATGCAAACGAAAAAAGAGCCCTCTAATACTAAATCTATCTTTGGAGTGGCTAAAAATTAGTAATCAAAATTACCATCATTAAAAGCGCATTCAAGTAAAGGTGAGATATTTTTTATGAAAAAAGAATTGTGAAATTAGCACATAGGTGAAATGTTCGATTGAAAATACCACACTTTCAATATTTCTAGAATTCCCTCTATATTTCTAGAATTCCCTCTATATTTCTAGATTTCCCTCTATATTTCTAGATTTCCTATATATTTAAATTTAGAGGGAGTGTGAGAGAATATTTATATTTTATGCAAAATTTGGTGCACTCCTTCTATAATTTGAAAACATGGTGTTTTCAATGAGAGATGTCACCAATGTCACCAATGTCACCAATGTCACCAAGGTCCAAATTTTATTTTTATTTTTTGTTGAGAAATATCTCACGTTTCTTTATATACGCTTCTAATTTTAATTTTAATTTTAAGGCAGTCCAAAGATAACTTTTCATATAGAGGGCTATTTTGCCGTGTGCATTAAGGATGCCCTAAGGAGGCTTGGTAGTGAGATAGGATCACCAAAAAAGAAATTGTAACTTATTTGGACTTTTTAATTAATTCAAATGAAATGGTGAACTTGTTTATAAATAAATTCTAAAATTACTTAAATGTTTGTTATTGTGGCTTGCGAAAAGGCAATATGAAGTTCAATGTGGCTAGATACATTTGTTGACCCTTCAAAAGGGCAACATTTGTTAACTCTTGAAAGGGCAACATCTGTCAACTCTTGAAAGAGTTTGCTCTTGTACCATATGAATAGCCATTGTACCTTGTTAATAGTTATTGCATAAGCCTCCAAGCAAGTTCCATGTATAAAATGTCATGTCCGGACACACACATATAGACACACACATATAGACACACAAAAAACTCCCTTCTTCTTTATAATATAGATTTTTTGCATCAAAATATTATTGTCTTTTGAAATGTTGATGAGAAAAAAAGAAAACTAGAACACTCTTTAGTTTGGTTTGCATTGACTTCAATTAAAAGTAAAGTTTAAAGATGAAGTGTATTTTTTTTTAGTTTGAATTTGGCTTAATTAAATTCTACATATAATTTTATATAATTTACATTTTTTTACTAATGCATAGAATAGGCCTCATTTATTTCACATACTCACAACAATATATAGTAGAAAAATTATGCTAGCCTAAGTACGGAATGATAAATGAGTAACTTGAAACACACACAGTTCATAAGCTTATTTTCAACCAAATGATTGATTAAATTAAAAACACATTATATATATTGACAAATATAAACGTAGAGACTTTCATTTGTAAGGGCCCGGCGTGAATGAAGTGTCCGTTCATAATGCTAATGACTCAATGCCCACCGGACAAGGGGAATTTAAGACAAAAAATAAGACCATATATAACTATCATCATTAACTCCTACCTTACAATGAAATGTATACAAGAATTATTCTTACCCTTACAACCCTTGACACATCATACAAGATCTATTTAGAAAAAAAACTAAGGCACAATTCTTTATAAACAAATTCATAATGATAATAAATGAAAAGGCAAGCTATGATTCAATTGTAACTACAAATAATTAATTATAGTTGTTGTAATTTTAAATTTATAATACTTGATAGCAACTCATGAGATTTCATAGGTCATGTGGAGTGGACTTATGTAGACTTATTTTTAAGTTTCTAGAAGCAAGATTTTGAAGAACTATAAGACATATCTACTTTCACCCATATTTTTGCATCTAATGGTATTAATATAGTTCACAATTAAAAATCTGATAAGTAACATGTTCAAACATTTCAGAAACAATAATCATGTGCGATTGATGCAAAATTTGTTGTGAGCACTATAGTTGTACATGCATAAGAACTTTCAATAAGGTGGGTAACACCTTAAACTACCAACGGCCGATTCCTACTTCCTATGATTTCACCTCAAAGTAATTGGGAGTGAACCTAAACTTGACCTCAACTTCACTAAAACCTCAGTAGAACCAATGAGATGGAAGCATTGACAAGTTTTGTCCAAGTGTTTCTTTTGTTTCTTTTGTTTCTTTTGTTTCTTTTGGATAAGTATACACTTTTGATTAGGTGTTTAGAACACCTTCACTTCAAAAATTTGTGTAAAATTACTCCTCTGTTCAAAAATTCTCATTCCAACTCCCAAGACTTTGTCTCCAATTTACTTAACACATTCATGATTTCACTTCATGGTCTTTGAACTCCTCGGTCACCAATTCGCACATGACCTTGGAAAGGTAATAACAAAAGACTAAGATAAAAAGTAAGATCAAATCACTTGCTATATTTTTCATATGCACTATTGTTGGTAATCCAATGATTCACCAACTTCATCTTTGCTTCAGATACCGGTTTACCACTGAATCAACCGCATATCTTCCCCGCACAAAGTCGCCACATAGGGAAGAAAGAAGCCTGCATGTACACACATAAAGCAAACCGACCCGTGGGCGCTTATACGTGTTGCATGTTGTACCGAACTTGCTTTCAAAAGCATCACATCCCGACCTTGGGTATGAAATACTTTTGAAGCTCAGGTAGATGGAAATGCACTCCTTTTCTATCTACTACACTGCCTGTGCCAAAGTACACCCAAAATGCACAATGTGTAAGTCTATGTTTAACAGACTATTAAATATTGATGAATTGATGAAATTAATAAAGTACAACAGAATAGAAAAGATGAGAGTAGCGTACCATCTCCAAGCCAAACAAAGAAACAATATGAGAAATCATTGGCATCATTGTGGACGCTACAATTATAGTCTCTAGTAATAGAGACACCTGTGAAAGGGGAACCACCCATGCACCCTTCCCCTTTGGCCACCCCTTCAACTTCCCTTATTTTGAATAGATGCTGAAAAATGGATTTGAAGTGCCTCTCCAACCCCGCATAGACAGCAGCCACCAACAATTCAGATCTTGTATAACATTTAGGATTGGGATGTTTGTACTTGCGCAGCACACGCAGAGGCAAATTAAACCAACCTAAACAAGAAACAATAGTAGCAAATTTGCTAAACAAGAAACAACAGCACCAAACTAATGAAGAAAGTAGAAACCACAGCAAAGTGCTTACCATGAAAGGGTACCGTATTTATAACGGATACCAAAAGAGACCATACGGCTCCCAGACTTGTGCATACCACGTCGAGTTGGTTTGGCATGCTTTTCAAGCCAATGAGCTTCCTTAGAAATAAAATCCAACTCCAATGGTGTAAAAACACCATTGGTAAGGTAGACCAACTCACCAGTTGGGTCTACCAAGGATGCAGGTGCAAAAACCTCATCATGGTGCGCCCCCATCACCTCAATTTCAAAAGCAGACCAAAATTTCTTGGTTTGGATGCTTTGTGTAACATGGTGGGTTGATGGTTTTACACCGTTCACCCAATATACTTGGGACGGATTGGGTGGTTCCGAAATGATGGACGCATGTTTTAAAGCATGCTCTAGTAAATTAGAACATTCAATGCTCAAATTTACAGAGCAAAAAAAACAGTGGATAATCTGTTTAGATTTATCCATCCAATCTGCAAAATCAGCAAAGCCATGAGCAAAGAAACTAGAAAAGAAATGAAAAGAAACTAGAAAAGAAATTAAAAGAGAAATCAATAAAACACTCAATCAATAAAACACTCAATCAATAAGTAGGAGTTTTAAAGAGTTCTTACCTACACCGTGCTGTTGCAAGTGTGGTAAAATGTCATCAACAAACCGCCAAACGCCCATGTCTCAGAACTATTCAAATGTTCTTTGACATTCTTTGAATGTTTTTTTGCACAAAATACAAAAAAACTGTCGAATCTTTTGCTTTGCGTGGCCTTTTGGTAACAATGTGAGATATTCGATTGAAGCAAGGGACTCGAGAGGACTTGGAGGCGACCATCGATCATGCACTAGAGATCAAGTCTATGGGCTTCTTATCATCACTCAGCTGAAGCCGAGGTAACAATCTTTATCCCATAGCATACACCATGAGCTTCAAACAACTACTCAACACAAGCCGAGGTAGAAGTCTTTATCCCATGGCACGAGATTCAAAGGTAATGAACAAGATGTTGTGCCTCTCAATCTCAGCCCTACTAAATTTCAGTGCTCACTATAAATGTTTGCTATTGTGGCACAATTGTGTATTCGACCAATGCTCGAGGCCACTTGGATTGCAGAGCCGCAATTCCAACGTACACAGAAAGTGCGAATAATGTCACATATATCAGAATCGGTACCAATATAATTACTCTCACAGCCTTCAAAAATTGGAACAACGATTTCGTTGATGGGGGCTCTCCCATGCTGAGACATGTGTCTGCTAAGCCAACTTCCTGAGCTTGACAAAACACACATGTACATGAACCTGCTTCATGTTCGGGGCATTCGTAAGGATCATCATCTCGCACGCGCACAGAGTGAACTCGAAACATGTGATATTTTACTTGGAGTAATTATCGCCATCGAAAAGGTCATGACGGTGAATTTCAACACTTGCTTCAAGTCGATCGTAATTGGTCTCATCAATTCCAATATCTCCTACACCTATGACGTTGGTACTCGAATTTCAATGTTTTCTCGACATTAGAGGAAAAGATAAACTCTGCGAGTTCCATGTGCTGTAAACCGGTTTACAAGCTTCCTACGTTCGCAAGTTGAATACCTTCTAACTTTAAGCTACACCTTCACGAAAACGAACGGAAAGCCACAAAAAAACGCCGCTTCGAGAGACGATACTACGACGAAGAACATCCATCTCCTGGTCTTTGGTCCGTACAATTCAATATTCTCCCGAGAACCAAGGAGGCGAGAGCACTCCGGGAGGCCTTAGAAGCATCGAAACTCTCATGAGTCGGTACAACAATCACAAAGACTTAACAATCTCTCTCTGCGAACCAATTGCGAGGAATTCCCCCGAGTCTAGTTCTAATTGATTACCGATTCGCATCCCTCCAACGGATCAAAAGACACAAGCATCCGCCGCATAACGATCTCTCTCCATAGCCGGAGTGAATATCCTCGAACGACTCTCAAATTCTCTAAGATGCGTCGACGACTATTCCACATCCGCACGAACCGAGTTCCGCGTGATGAAACCGCAACGGCGGTATGCGTCTCAGACAAGGAGAGGGGCCCCAACAAAGATGCCACGAACGCGGCTTGTTGGGTGATCGCACGCCCACATACTTGAATGCCTTTCTCGCGCTTCTCTCGATCGTCGGATGCTTAGAGCGGTAAAAAACCGAAAAAAAAAAAAAAAAACAAATCCTCCATTGCTCCCAATTTCCAAAGAACAAACGAAACCCATCAAACGGGATCAATTTCTCTTTGGTCACAACTCAAACACCTAACCTAACAAGATCCGAGAAAACCGGACTAAACAAGACCGAATAGACTTGAAATGTAATGTAACAAAGCGAGAACTAAAGAAGAAAGTACAAACCAAACTTTACCGAGAGAGAGGACTAAGGCGGCGTCACTGACCGAATGCCTCCAAATGGCCCCGGCCAGTTCTATTTATACTCTGCCTAACCGCCCTTGGAACTTTCTAGAATGTTCCAATGGTGGGCCCCACCATGGAACTTCCCGGAAGGTTCTAGAGGTGGGCCCCACCTAGATAACCGCCCTTCTAGAAGACTCTAGAGGTGGGCCCCACCTTCTCGAAGCTTCTATGGTGGGTCCCACATAGGCCATCTACCTCAAATTCTAAAATTTTCTAAAAACTCCTAAAATGGTTTCAACTATCTATCTACTTTTCTAAAGAAACACAAAAATCTAGTTCTTGCCTCTGTTACAATTAATCCTCCGCTAATGCGGAACGTCCTCGTTTCGCTCCCGATGATATCTCCAAATGGTTTCTTGACAATGGGTAAGGTTGTGAGCGGGCTCCCATGTTGCATCGTGGATGGGATAACCTTTCCATCGGACTTTGTATTGTAGTTGCGGACGTCCATTGCCACGACGAAGATAGCGGTGTGTTCCAAAATGCGATCCACTTCATATTCCTCCCGGTCTTCAATCACTACCGGTGGCGGCGGAGGCCGATGTCGGCACTGAAAGCGCTCCGATTCATGTGAAATTCTTTGAGGCTGCGAGATATGAAAAATCTGGATGGATGTGGATATGTGGCGGAAGCTCGAGGCGGTATGCAACATCGGATATGATTGTAGAGATTCGGAAAGGTCCAATCCACCGGGTGCAAGTTTACGGACTTGAGTCGATGTAGCTAACGGAAGGTTGGCATTTGAGAGCGAGAACCAAGTCACCTTCCGAAAGGTCTTATGTTGCGGTGGTTATCTGCATATTGTTTTTGTCGATTACGTGCGATGAGGAGCCATTGTCGAGCCTCTTGCAACGCCGATGTTAGTCGTTGTATAAACTCCTCCGTTGTAGGGTTGTTGGTGTTGATGGGGCGGTGGAGCGTTGCCGGCGTGTCGGTCTCGACCAGCGTTAAGAAAGAATGGTGAATGACCCGTGCTTGCTTGGGAACTATCATTATAGGCGAACTCAAAGGGGTCGATATCTCATCCCGATCGTTGTGGTGAATTGCCACAAACGCCCGCAAAGATATCCTCCAAGGTCCGGTTAGCACGCTCTGTCATCCCATCACCCGAGGATGAAAGGCTGTGGACATAGCAAGTCGTGTGCCGAGAAGCTTGAATAGTGCTTGCCGTAAAACTCCCTGTGAAGCGCGGATCCCGATCCGAGATAATGACACGAGGCAATCCATGATGACGGAAGACAAATGTCGAAGAAGACTCGTGCAAGTGTTGGGGCATCAATATCGGAGCGTACATGCAGCCAAAATGAATTTGCTTGGGCGGTCCACAAAGACAAAGAACCGCAGTGTGATTACGATGCGTGTCGCAAAACAAGTAATGAGATCCATGGTTACTTGTTCCCATCGCATCGTAGGTAGTGGAATCGGCCGCAGCAGATCAAGAGGTGCGCGATGTGCGTGCCTTGTTCCGTTGGCATAGCTCACGAACGCACAAAAGCTCGAACATCACGATCCAAGCCCACCCAAAACCATGTTCTAGAAATCCGTTCTAAGGTCTTTCTCACGTCCGAGATGTCCAGAGATAGGAATGTCATGCCATTCTTGAAGTATGCGGGTTCAAGTTTAGCATCGTTATGTACATAAACCCGCTTCTTAAAATAGAGGAGGCCAACGAGGTTGTAATCTTGATATTGCACATCACCTACCTCTACTCGATCGATCACCATTGTGAAGTAAGCATCCCGGTAGGTGGCTTCCTTCCATTCTCTCCTCTCGTTAGATCCGGAACAATACTACTAATGGTAGCAATCTCCTCGTGTCCTGTCCTCGATTGATTTGGATCCGGTCTCCGAGATAAAGCATCCGCACAATATGTTGTCGCTTGCTTGTCATCAAGTTGAATATCAAACAATCGCAAATCGTTTCTTCCAAATGGTGGTGTCTCGATTTCATATTTTCTAAATGCGGATCATGTAGTAAGGGCCGATGATCAATCCGAATTGTCACAGTTTCCCCAATAGATAGTGCCGCCATACTTTGGTAGCATGTACAATTGCTAGTTGTTCCCCATCGCGTCGCGAGAATAGTTGCGCTCTGCCCTCTTAAGTTTGCGTGACTCATATGCCACCGGTTGAAGGCCCCTACCGAAGTCTTGTTGGAGGACCGCGCCTATAGCAAAGTCGGAGGCGTCAATGTCAACCGTCTGCGGAAGGTCGTGGATCATATGGTTGCGGAATGGGAGCGAGAGTGAGTGCCTCCTCCTTCAAATTATTGAAAGCGCCTTTGTTGTTGTAGTTTCCACTCAAATGGAGCGCCCTTCTCCAATAGATTTGTCGGAGGAGCAAAGAATGTGCGCAAACCGCCGAACAAAACGACGATAGTATCCGGCGAGGCCTAAGAAAGAACGAACTTGAAACATCCTTGGGAGTTGGCCATCCTTCACCGCATTCACCTTAGCTTGTTCCATGTACACACCTCGAATGATACTACATGCCCCAAAAAGGTGACCTCGGACTTCCAAAGTTCACACTTTGATTGCTTGCAATAGAAGTGACTATCCCGTAACCGACGTAGCACCTCCCGTAGATGTTGGTCATGCTCTTCCGGGGTTTTACTATAGATCAAAATGTCGTCAATGAAAACAACTACACACTTGTCCAAAAGGTCCCGGAACAACCTGTTCATGTGACCCATGAAGGAAGTTGGGGCATTGGTGAGACCAAAAGGCGAACGAGCCACTCAAAATGTCCATAGCGCGTAACGAAATGCTGTCTTTTCAATATCCTCTTTTGCAATTGGTATCCGCAAGATCCACTTCAAGATCTAGCTTGCTAAAAATGGTTGCGCCTCGAAGTTGATCAAGAAGGTCATCCACACGTGGGAGTGGATAAGCATTTTTGATGGTCTCTGCTTTATTAAGGCCCCGATAATCGATGCATAGCCGCAATCCACCATCCTTTTTGGGTGCAAAAGGACAGTGCTCCCCATGGCGATGTGCTTTCTCGAATGAGGCCCTTCTCCAAAAGCTCGTCCAACGTCTTCCTCGACTCCTCAAGCTCGTTTGGTGCTAGGCGATAAATTGGCCGATTCTTTGGTTTAGCTTCCGGCATTAAGTCTATGTGGAAGGGAGCACCTCGATCAAAGTGGTAAACCACTAGGTAAGTCGGCGGGAAAGACATCTCGAACTCATTGATAAGTTGCTCAACTCGTTCTCGCTCCTCCTTGGCTCTCTTCTCTACCATTGAAGCAATATTTGGAACCACCACATACACCGGCCGCTTTAAATGATCTGTTTCTTCATGAAGGCCATCCCCACCAATATGTCTTTAGTTGTCTGTCGTTTCTTCAATCCACTTGATGTTGAAGCATGAAGAATTATCTTGCGCCCACCTTCGTTAAAAGAGATGGTTCTTGCCAGCCAATCAATCTGCTTATTTCCCGCCTCCAACCACGGCATTCCCAGGATAACATCATATCTGAGCTTCGTTACCTTAAATTTTCCTCGTAGTGCATAGGCATCACACAATCTCAAGGTCTCTTCTTCACATGTCTCACTTAAATCATTTTCTCGATCGTCTGCGAGGTATATAGTCCCTCCGGTGATCACCTTAGTCTTGATCCCAAGTCGGTTGGCAATTGCGGTCGAGATGCAATTCTCCGTAGAACCGCAATCCACTAGTACTCGACACGGTTGTCTTCTAAGTCGACCTGTGAGACATATCAGCTGACCTTTTTGAGTGTTGCCCGAGGCCATGCTGTTTGACTCTGAGAGACAACAGCTATCCCCAGTATTGGTCCTCGGTGCCCTTACTGGGGAGCCCCGTTTCCCTGCTCCATTCCTTCATCATCTTGGTCAGCCTCGAGGTTGTGGATCCGCCTTGGTTTGTTGGCACCGAATTCGACGTTTTGGACACTCTCCAACTCGATGGCCTGACTCCCCGAAAGAGAAGCACAATCCCTTCCGTGCCAATAATTGTCGTCTGCTGCAAGGCGTCAATGGTCGTTGTAGGGCGTCAATCTCCATTGGCGTCGGTTGTTGGGCTACCATAGTAGGTGGTGGCGTAGGGTTCCATCTTGCAGTCGTACTCCACGATTTCTAAAGTTTATGGCATCAACTCTTTCTCGCAATCCTAACCGCCTCCTCAAATGTTTGAGGGTCTCTTAATTCCACTTCTCGTTGAACGATCGGCTTCAATCCTCGAACAAATCGATCCATCATCTCTCCCTCCGAAACATTGGGTATTTGGAGGCATATGGATTTGAACCAGGTGACATACTCTTGCACTGACCTTAGCTGAGTCAAGGTGGCCAACCGATCGCGCGCTAACTTCTCCGCATTGATGGGCCGAAATCGGGTTTGTGAGCTCGGTCTCAAATTCCTCCCAATTTTGAAATCCGCCTTGAGCTCCATAGTTTTGAGCTCAAGTCGCCACCAAATGGCCAGCTGCACCCCTCAAATAGTCGGGTCGCATATATAATTCCGTCGGTTGAGTTCGCCCGGATAGTTGGAGATATTGTCGCATCTTTGAAAAGCCATTGAGATACATCATCTTGTCTTGAAGTTCCCGAATATGTTTCGCGCTTGCTCAACTTCACCTCGCAGCTTGTCAATTCTCTAGCTCTAGAAGCGTCCGCTTGTCCTTGTAATGCAAAGAATCGGTCTAGTAGGTGCTGAATCAGTCTCCATATGAGTAGGTTCCGCCATTTCTCCCATGATGCAATTCTTCCGACGACCTGCACTCACGCGACGCCTTCTCTCGTTTCTAGCCAAATCCTTGAAAGTAACTCCAAGTAGATCCAAGGACAAGACTTGATGAAACCACAATGACTGACTTTCAAGTAGACTCTTGCTAATAGCACCTAACGTAAGGATAGACTGACACTCGCTCTGATACCAATGAAACGGGACTGAATTCTCTCTTTGGTCACAACTCAAACACTGCTAACCTAACAAGATCTGAGAAAACCGGACTAAACAAGACCGAATAGACTTGAACAGAACAGAACAAAGCAGAACTAAAGAAGCAAAGTACAAACCAAACTTTACTGAGAGAGAGGGACTAAGGCGTACCTGACCGAATGCCTCCAAATGGCCCCGGCCAGTTCTATTTATACTCTGCCTAACCGCCCTTGGAACTTTCTAGAATGTTCCAATGGTGGGCCCCACCATGGAACTTCCCGGAAGGTTCTAGAGGTGGGCCCCACCTAGATAACCGCCCTTCTAGAAGACTCTAGAGGTGGGCCCACCTTCTCGAAGCTTCTATGGTGGGTCCCACATAGGCCATCTACCTCAAATTCTAAAATTTTCTAAAAACTCCTAAAATGGTTTCAACTATCTATCTACTTTTCTAGCAAACACAAAAATCTAGTTCTTGCCCTGTTACACCCACCACCAGAAACGTAAAAACTCACCTACACACAACAAACTTTGGCGCACATTCTGTCGCTCTCAAAAGGGCGGGGCCGCCAAAAATTTCGAAATTCGAATCACCCATTTCGTCCCGCCGACAGACAGACTACTCAACCACCCAATCAATCTATCAATCGCAAGCCTCTTAAACGAAATTGAAGACAGCCATCTCAAGCAGCCATCTCTTCTTCGCTGAACGATGAGACTGTATGTGTGCGACCTCAAGCTCGACGATGGCGATGGAGGTGGAAGGAACGGGAAGCTTTTTTCCCCTGAAGCTTGACGGAGGAGGTTAGGGTTTGGAGCGCGATCAAGAAACTCAACCGGTAGACCACCGGCTGCATCAGGTCGAGCAACCTGCAAAGGATCGCTAGCAGGTAATCGTGTTCTTTTATATATATATAGATATTTTGAAAAAAAATTGCAAAGGAGTTTCTCTTGAAACTCAATTACAAATCCAAAATTAACAAAACAAAATTAAAATTATTGTAATACAATTGGAATATTATGTACTATGAGATGGTAAGGTCTTCATTATTTGATTCTACTTATCATGGAAAATCATAATCAATGTCTCTATTTTTGAACTAAGATTGAGAGTTGAAAGTTGGTATTAAGAGGTGTTTGCATTGTTGATTGCATGTAGTTGTGTCCAAAAGACAAAATTCAAATTAAAAATTAAAAATCCAAGAAACAAAATTAAAATTATTGTAATTCAATTGGAATATTATGCACTATGAGATGGTATGGTCTTCATTATTTGATTATACTTATCATGGAAAATCATAATCAATGTCTCTATTTTTGAACTAAGATTGAGAGTTGAAAGTTGGTATTAAGAGGTGTTTGCATTGTTGATTGCATGTAGTTGTGTCCAGAAGACAAAATTCAAATTAAAATTAAAAATCCAAGAAACAAAATTAAAATTATTGTAATTCAATTGGAATATTATGCACTATGAGATGGTATGGTCTTCATTATTTGATTATACTTATCATGCAAAATCTTAGTCAAGGTCTCTCTTTTTTAACTAAGATTAAAAGTTTGAAAGTTGTTATTCTAATTATGTATTTGATCAATTAAAAGTAATTGATCAAATAACCTCGACCTTCACCTTATTAGTTGATGAGTAGCCAAATACACAACAAGGGTTAATATTATCAAGGTATTGGATACTTTGTGCCTAAAGTTTGGACCATTGTTACTCTTTTTATCGTGTTAAAAAAATCAATGAGTCATGTATACTCACATTGATGGTGAATTCATTGAGAATTTCAGAAATTCTTAAGTGGAATAAATTGTCGCACCTTCTATATATTAGCTATTGGAATTCCTTTAAGCTTACCATAAAGTAAATATTGAGTTAATTTCAAGTTTCCATTTCCTATATATATATATATATATATATATATATATATATATATATATATATATATATATATATAGAATACAATTGATATTTGTATGTTTGAACCTACCCTTGCTACTAGCCTAAATATCAACCGTTCATTGTTAGTGTCATTTATATCTATCTATGTACTTCCATAAAAGAATGTAAATATGGGTTTATCCATCCCTAGTTGAAATGAGGGGTGTCATAAGAAGAGCTCAAGGGTCATTGTTTTATTAGCAAAGCGCTTGACTTGAACTTAAATTTTCACCCATCGGTACTACTATGAAGAGGCCTTTGCATCGTTGATTGCATGTAATTGTGTCCAAAGGACACTAGTGATCATATAATTAAAAATTATCAACCGAGTAAAGTTGAAGCATAAGAACTAAATCAAGAAAATATGAACCTCTCAACAAGGCAATATAAGCCTCTCAACAAAGCAATTTAAACCTCTCAACGTGCCAAATGTTGAATTTGAGTAAGAAGAAGTCAAAACTTAAAGAGTTGTATATCTTTCATCTATCGTTGGATTTCAATGTTTCTTTTTAGGTTGGATTTCTATTACAGATCTAGTCATTTGTGGTAGAAAACCTTACCTACTTTGAGAAACTTTTGAAGATAAGGCATTGATCATAGTGCAAAGGATTTAGTTTTGGACTATTTTTATTGCAATAAGTTTGTTAATGACATTTTCATTTCAAAGTGAAAATGATGGAATTTTAGAATCTATTGTGAGTATCGATTTTTATGTCATGATTTATGTCACCAATGGGGTGAGTGCAAATGTATAAGATAAAAAGGATGGGAAGTGGTGAAAACACCTTTTTTAGGTAATTCATGACATACAAAAAATATGGTGAAAATCTTAGGCAGAGACTCTGATTTTAGACTGATTTTCGGAAGGGAAATAATTTTCCCTAATTTCCCAAGATTAAATAGACTCGTTGAAAAGAAGATGTATGAGAAATGTTTAGTTGTTCAACTTATAACTTTGAAAAGGTGAATATCTAGTGAAACAATTAAGTACCATATTGTCTCTGCACGGCCACCAACATGTCTTCGAACTGCAAGCGTACTCCGAAAGGCGCTTGAAATTTTGAAATGTTCCTTAGTCGGATAGAGATCGTATAGAGATCGGTAATTTGCAGTTGTGACTCATTCTGAACCACAGGCTGTTGAATTACTACCGGGCTTTATCGCTGCCGGCTTCATCGTTCCACATGGAGGTTCCGCACAAATCCACAACCAAGCAAGAGTAGACATCGAGATCGGAAACTAGAGGCGAGGGAAGATGCATTGGCGAGTAGGGCGAGGTAGAACGATCGTATCTGTCCCATGCAACATCTGTTTGGGACAAACTCGATCAAAGAGAACACGAGCTACAGTTAGGTTTCACCTCGCCACGTACGGGAGGCACCCATACCACCGAGGGCGAACAAAGGTACGTCCCATTCAACGGCCTTGTTGTATTGCACTTCTGTTTTAAACCCTGTTTTTACTTTACTTTTGCCTCGAATGCTCGAGAGGGCACCGATCCGGGGCAAGATGCGTCGGCAGCAGAAGTTGGCGTGCCTGAGGGCCATGAAGTGCCGGAGGGCGTGCCGGATGATTCACCTGTGGCCGCCCACACCGAAAATCAGTCTCCGCCTCCGGTAGTTGTACCACATGGTACAACTTCACCTTCTTCCGGCGACAATGATGAGGACGATGATGTATTAGCGATGGAGGCAGATTTGAACACCGAAAGGGAACTATTGGAAGAGAGCTCTAGAACCCCTCTCTATGCCGGTGCGAAGCTGATACAATTGAGCTCCACATTGTTCCTGCTGAACTGCTTAAGGACACATGGTGCCTCGAATCTCTTGGTGAACGAACTTTTCCAACTTCTCTCTAAAAGCATATTGTCTGATATTAATTCCCTCCCACACTCGTAGTACTCGCTCAAGATACTTAAGCAATTGGGTCTAGCTTACAACACTATCCACGTTTGTCCAGACCTGGAGCATGCATGCTCTTGAGGTCCAGTGGACTCACATCGGGACAGATGTGCGAAGTGCGGGACAAAGTGAGGTGAAGGTTGGTAAGTCAAAATTCCTTGTAAAGTTTTAAGACATTTCCTTTGATTCCATGGTTACAACAAGATGTTCAGACTCCATTACAGGCCTCTTTTATGACAAACTCATGCGAGGTCAAGCAGCACAGACGATGCAATGAGAGGTGCTTATGACTCACACCAGCCGGAAGTTTATAAATCGCGATGGTGGCATGACTTTGCCAAAGAGGACCGAAATCGCGTTTGGGACTTGCAATGATGGGGTAAACCCCTTTTCTATAAAGCGTTCGTCTCATAGCACTTGGCCAAAGGCTTATCTTCAACTACAACCTCCCTCCATGGTTGGCAACCAAGAAACATTTCGTAATCTTGAGCCTGATTATTCCGGGAAAGCGCTCAGTTACAGGGGAATGCTTTGACACTTATTTACAACCTTTAGTAGAGGAGCTTCAGCTGCTATGGAGTGAAGGAGTTCGCACAGGACGCCGCAGCCTTACAAGGGATCATCTAGCTTTATAATGAAGGCTATGTTGATATGGACTTCAAGATTTATTTCCGGCCTATGGCCTAGTAGCGGGTTGTGTAACGAAAGGTTACAAAGGATGCCCAATTTGTGGGAAGAACACCATATCACGACGTTCGTTGTCTTGAAGAAAAAATGTCTACGACTCACGCACTGCCGTCGTTGGCTTCCGAAGGGGCACCCCGGCGCACTAATGGCGCCGCTTTTAATGGCGAGGTGGAACTCCGTGGCCCCCGCAGCCAATACAGGTGGCGGAGATACTCGGGGGGGGCGATTGCGTGAGGCTTTTACCTTAAGAGGTGGCATCCCTAAGGTAGAGGACCCACTAGAACGTTCGGCATCAAAAGAGTGTCGGCGTTGTATTCTTTGCCCCTATCGGGTCGGTAAGTTCTTTGAACTCTTTCTACTTGTATGTTGTTGTCGTACTTTCATGCTGCTATGTCTCACTCTCGGCATAACGTTCCATATATTCTTTGTTAGTAATCGTATAATACCTTTGATATGAAATGCCGACTCTAAACATTATCGCCATCGTAACTGAAGCTTCGTGTAAGTTCTTTGTAGTCCAAAAGCAAGCACGCCCTCCGCCTCTAATTTAGTCCAAATGTGGATGTTAAGTTTCATTAACAAATAAATTGTGAGACGTATTTTGGTTACTCAATCCGAGCTCAAATTTTCATGTGCAGGAGCTTCCCATAAGACATACCCTGGATGTCATGCACATCGAGAGGAATATATCAGACAATGTTCTGAGGCACCTTCTTGGAGATAAAGACACCGCTGCTCTTAGGCGGGACATGGAAGAGGCAGGCCTTTTTCGAAATCTGCACCTCATACCTACAGGTAACGAGGATTTTATTAAGCCCAAAGCACCATACGTATTTACGTCAACTGAGAGAGAGCGTTTTCTGGCTCTAGTGTCCAAAACGCTGGTGCCGCTGTCAGTAAAGCTCGACGTTCATAAGGCATGTTGGAGAGATGAGGCTTTTAGCTCTAAAAAGCCATGACCATCACATATTACTTCAACAAATCTTACCCGCCGCGATCGACATTCTCTCTCCGTTGGTGTAAGAGACACTATAGTCGTATTGGGGAAGTTCTTCCAAAAATCTGCTCTAAGGTTATTCAAGATCCGAACTTCCCGCATTGTACACCGATAGTGCGGAGGGTACTTGTATCTCTTTGGAGATGTATTTCCCACCCGGATTTTTCGACATTATGCCCCATTTGATAATTCATTTAGTGCGAGAGCTTGAGATCTCGCGGCCCCGTACATTCCAGTGGTGCTACTTTGTTGAGCGGTATCTCTGGACAAATTGACGAAGTATGTCGGGGACAAATCCAAGCCGGAGGCGCGTATTGCTACGGTGTTACATGATAGACGAAAGTCTCGGATTCTCGCACCGAGTATTTTAAACTATTCAAACACACAAGAAGGCGCATTTGGGACCCGTGAGAAGAGATGCGCGATCTTTGGTGATTACTAGTCGGAATCCGCGGCATAAGAGACTTTCGACCGTGGAGTCAAAGGCGGGTTCACACGACTACGTTATTCGACACAGTGTTTACACCGCAGAGCTTCTGAGGTAAGTCTGTTGATTCCAATATTAAAATGATCACCTGGCTTGGTTATTTTTCTTGATGATGACAGATTATCAAATACCGTTACTTCATACCGCAGCTGACCTGAATGTGAGAACTGGATGCGCAGTGCATGGGTTGAAGAGGAAAGTGACTGGCAGCTACAGCGTGAGGAGTTCCGAGCGCAGTATCAAAGAGGCCGTCGACGCCCAGTGACGTATCCATGCCCTGAGTATTTGGCAGGATCATTTCCCAGCTTCGGGTCATGGCTTAATAGCCACGTCGTCTCTCACGAAATGAAGGATTTCCGTAAGTCTTTGAGTTGATAGAGCTTCATCGCTTTCCCCACCACATTGCTCTCTCATTTAAAGCAATGTGGGCTTTTGGGGTGTCACTATCGTTGCAATCCGTAGTCGGAGGAGAGTTTTGTCGCTTTGATTACGAGTTGCGTCGGTGTCTCCGGATGCATCCACCATCGACGCCGGAATTGTTAAGGAGATTTTGCTCATCTCGTATGGAAAGGTGAATCGTGTGGTTTTTGCAAGCGGACGGATAAAGTCGACCAACAAGGAAGAGCCGCTATAAAGAAGGATCGTCTTGGATTTTGGTCTGTTTCTTCAATGCTAGAGATCGAGGACCACGACTAAACCCTTACGTGTTCCCCGCCAAAGATATCCCAAGTATACTTCATGGATGACGGAGTCCATGAGGGGTGGAAAGTCGTGCTCCGCCATGACCCCCGCAGCCGCAGAGTGACGGAAGACAAAGAAACCCCTGAGTTTGATTCCGCGGGGGAGTGTTTTCCTCCACCCAATGGCGGAGCAACTTCAGAGAATGAATTTCCCCCTTCCGCAGCATCAAATCCTGTTGAAGAGGCTCCCTTGGGCACAGAATATGTGCAAGTGGTCGAGGAACATCATGGACTCATCAACGAAGATGATTTCCTTGACGATGCAGACTACGAAGACGAAATCGCCTTGCAATATGTGGAGTGAGAAATCATGCCTTTGTTCAAGGGAAGTTGTATGCCTCCCTTTTATCATGTCATGTAGAGCTTCAAATGAAATGTACTGACTATAACTTCCAAGTGAACAATTTCCAAGACCGAGCGTCTTCTCTCTGCGAGGGCTCCAATCCAAATGCCATAGACGGCGGGACCTCTCACAAAGGCAAAGGCAGAAGAGACAACACGATGGGTGAAGGCAGACATTGCAGAGATCAACGCCTTAATGAATTTCCTGATAAGTCCGGATCAGTACATGCGTTCCTAACAAACCAATCGAGTGTAGTCAACCCTACCGAGATTGGCAAGCTCCACCCACTGGCGTTCTACATCACTGCTGTGAATCTTGATCTGTACATAGTGGATACGTTTGTAGCACTTTGCTTCTTGTAGTAATCATTCCTTACAATGTAGTTATGAACACAAATTAGTAGACGACAGTTTTGAACTTCCAAAGATGATATGAAATAGGTTGTTACTCGACTAAAACATGGACCGAGAAGCTCTCAATTTTAAAGTATGTAGGTGCGGTTGCTCCGCATGCGTTGGAAAATATGAACTTTACTTGCCGTTCTTTATAATGGAGGATTTGCATGACACAAGTCAGAAGTGTATGTCCTATTTCATACAATAATATTACGAAATAATGGAATGTCACAAACAGAGAGCACATTGAACCTTTCCACCGCGGTGTCGACATTGAACCCTCGGTCTGCTAGGTGGAATTCTTTGAATGAAGAATGGACAACGAACATCATCACTTCAGTCATCCATCGGGTCATCATATCATCTAAAAAACTTGCACATACCCGGCTATAAATGATGGGTATGCATTTCACTGGGCAGTTACTCCCTGATGTAGATCCACGTCGCACTTATTTACATTCAAAACCAGGGCAGGGTAACTCCATTTATTTTATTACCAATTCCTGACACTACCTTAAATATAGATTCTGAATAATCGTCCACCTAGACGTCGACGTACCCAATATAAACTGAATCAGTGTGAACTTGGAAGTTGATCATGAACGTCGGGACCCCCCAACGGATTCTGAGCGCCATGTCCAATCAGAGAAGACTGTCATCTATTCTGGTGACCACAATTTTTCCTCGTCAAACTTCTTGGTCACATAAACCACCTCTCCTACTAGTGTCTCCACTCTTAAAAAAACAACAACAAAAGATCAAAAAAATCAAAAGTGTGAACTATATCGATGAGTTCACGCACAAAGCTTTATTCTTTTGTAACTCACCTTAAGGGGTTAACCCTTAAACGCCCAAGCAAGCCCGAGGGGCTTGATTCCAACGGAATCTTCCCTGTAGCTCTCACTGAACTCCACTTTTCACTTATATTTTGATGTCAAACTGGTCACCTTCTTATGATGCATTCAAAAAGTGAAATTTCACAATTCAAATCACAATTTGTATGAATGATTTTGTGCTTTGAAAGGATTGTGGTAGGTAGGTTGAGGTTGTACATAACCTTGTAGGAGGTTGCAAGCTCATCATTGATTGGTCTATTCATGATGCCCAAGTTCAAAAAGTGTACTATTCATGATGCCCAAGTCCAAAAGATGTTGTGATCCAATTCTGGGCTGCCCGTTTTAGACCCCATGGGCGTTTAAGGGTTCAGAGCATGCCGAGCCGTGTGCGTCATGCTGAGCTGCTAGGATGCGTCAAACCCTCCTAAACGTTGCTCACCGGGGAGTGAGAACCCCACCTACGGCCGGAAGCCAGGCCATTTGCCAATTACATTTCTCACAAGTGGGTTACAATGGAAACCATTTTCTGCCGATAAAATGGCACTTGCACATGTGGTTGAAGGGACCACTAAAATGTAAGTGGAGGCACGGGATAACTTGAAATTATGAGGTGCTAGAATCAACCCTGGGATACCGTGCGGGGGTGGGCTTACTCGCACCCCAAACCGGGCTCCACACCCCGGGCAGGCCGGGCACGCTCTAAAGAAGCTCTCCAAATGCAGCAAATGCCGGTGACCAGATCTGACTGAGAGTGCCAGAGAGACCACATGAGGGGAGAGTCCAAAGTGGGGGGCTGACCCACCAAATTTAAAAACAAAAACCTGCTACAGTAACAAAAAAAGGAACTTCAAATGTGGCCCTAATTAGAGAGTGCCAGTTATGTGATAGGCACGATACCCGGCTATCATACTGTTGCTTAGATTGGTTGTTAGCTCTATCAAAAGCCATGGTGGCGCATGTGAGTGTTCCACTTTGTGGGTTTGCTCCTCCGGGCAGGAGGGGGCCTGCCCTCTTTATGATTCCATTCTCATTATTTTATGATTTTTTGCCTTCTTTTCTTGATGTATTGTGGGCCAGTTCTGTGATAGATAGATAGAAACTCCGGTCCCTTTCTAAGGGGCCGGCGTGAATGAAGTGTCCGTTCGTAATGCTAATATCCCGATGGCCACCGGACAAGGGGAAATTGGAACAATACTACTTCCCCCTCTCGAGGGTGGACACTATAACTACGCTAGTTTCTAGCCTAGTTACTAGTGCCTTGAGGATACTTGACATAGTATCCCCCCAAAGGACTTTGAGGTACCCATACAACAAGGTCCAAGGACCCCCCACAATAGTTGGGTGGACTATAGTGGTGAGCACCACGCCGGCATGGGGAATGGAACCCACAACCTCCTCAATGGGGGCCATGAGCCCCAACCACCAAGCCAAGGCTTGTGGTGCCTCCAGTTCTGTGATTATAACAACGCTTTCTATTGATATGTTACCATATCTACGAATATTTTATCAGCGGATGAGTGAAACTGGGTTGTTTAGCAACATGTAGGGAATTTACTGCCCTAAGAATTTGAACCTTTGGCATGTTTAGATGTTTTTTCTGATTAACTTGCTCTTAGTCCAAGATTCTTTGATCTTAAGGAATTATTCACGCTCGAAGTTCAAAATCGAAACAATGGTAGGTTGAAAATTGCCCAAGACTTGGTAGTAGATTCTCAAAATTTGGCACGAAGCATTTGCACCGGGGTGCGGGTGTAAAACCTTGCCCACCTGTAGTTGTTGCAACATGAACAAGTTTGGTAGTTGGACCTCCACTTAGTTCCATGGTCGAGAAGAAGAGCCTTGTTCAGTTGGTACTCTCGCCCATCAACGGATGCAGGTTCAACTCCCCCTCCCTCTGCACTACTGCAAGCGCAAAAAATTGTCGTTGTGAGCTTGTTGTAGAGAAAGAGCGGAGGGCTTCAATCTCGGGACTTCTCACATATTATGTTGATGCCTTTTTGACCCTAAGCTACATCAACGAACCGCGTTTGGATTAGATACGCCGTCAAAGTGGGCGAGGAAGTGAGTTGTAACAACTCCGGAACTTTTATACCCCCACCCATGGGTTAAGAGTAGAAGCTAACAGGAAAAGCAATTATCCTTATTTATACGTGTCGTATCATTCTCCTCTAAATGTTCTCAAATACAAATATCAAATTGTTAGCTAGAGTAATCAACACTTACCAAACTTTCTCCATAAATTTGACACCTACCTACAAGAAAACCCTAGACCTTTGATTCTTACTAGGTAACACCCATCCCCATAGCGGAATGACACAAAGCCATGGTCATGTGCAACAAGTGTGCCATAGTCAATGTTAGCATGCCAAGTGTGAGAATCAAGGTATGGTCAAAAGAACGTACAAGCCATTCAACCAACATGCTCACCCACCATTTGCCCATCGTCCCAGACCAGCAGCTGGAAATGGACTTGAAAAATGGAACCAAAAATAATGAAATGGGATTAAAATATGGGCGAAGTTGACCCGGAAACAAAGTAAATGATTGTGGGGTTTTTGGGTATCCCAAGGCCCAGTACTGTGGTCCTGAAATACTATAATATGGAAGATAAAAAAAAGGGGGGTCTATGTTGGGGGGCTTGTTCCCTAAGTGGTAGGTACCAAGTCTGAGTTAGTTTATCTGTTGCAGCAGAATTCAGAGCCTTTTGCATGGGCACAGCTTCAAAGGGAATCTACTTTGTGGGCATGCATCAATCATTTTGATTTTAGGTCAATTGTTTATTTTTCACTGTGGGAGATAGGTCTTCCAACGAGCACTAAAGTAGATATTTTGAGAGGGAACGTGTAACCTAGCTTGTATACTAGAACTTATGTTGGGTAATTGGTACATGTACATGAATATTCAAGATACAATGGTGCTTGGATGAGATAAACGTTTTCCGATAGACAAAAACGTTGATCTTATTCAAGCGTGGACCATTACGAAATAATGTCACTGTGCATAATAAAGTGGGATAGGGACAGCGTTCTTAACTAGACGTTGATCTTATTCAGGTACCATTGTCGATAGAAACTACGGTTTCTTTCTGAGGGGCTAGAGTGAATGAAGTGTTCGTTCGTAATGCTAATAACGAAATGCCCACCAATGGAGTGGATGAAGTGTTTGTTTGTAATGCTAATAATGAAATGCCCATGGGTGTCTCCTTTCGAGGGTGGACATTATAACTACACTCGTTTTTCTAGCTAGTTAGAGGTGCCTTGAAGATACTTGACGTAGTATCTCCCCAAAGGGCTTCATAATACGCATACAACAAGGCCAAATGACCCCTCACCGTAGTTGTGTAGACTATGGTGATGAGCACCACACCAACATGGAAAATAGAACCCACAAACTCCTTATTGGGGGGCCATAAACCCTAACCACCAAGCCAAGGCCTGTAGTATCTTTATGGATATTCATTTAATTATATGTGAATGATTATTGAATTATACAAACATATTTTATCATGCATAAGTAGGGAAACAATGTGACAATGTCATTAAGCATGCGCACATGGGCCATATGACCCAGGCAATTTGCTTGGGCTTGTGGGCTGGCGGCCCCCACCCCCAATTAAATGGTTGGGGGCAACTGGCAGCCTTGGGAGCCGCTTTTCTTTTTACTTCTGAGCTGGTTAAGGTTAAACCTTGGGGCTCCTCGGACCCTCTTTTCTCCCCACTCGAAGCTCCAAAGAGTTTGTGCACTCCGATTGGTTGAGCGAAGGTAAACAAACAGGAGTCGCACGGGAAGAGCGGACTCTTCCGTCTGCCCGCGTAGAGGTCGGAGCCGCATACATGGTTTCAAACGGAGCCATTTGCCTCATGTGCGCAAGCTAATTGTTAGATTGGATTTTGTGATAGCCTTCCTTTACATCCATTCTGGAACAGGAAAATGTCTTAGTCAACTGCAAGTTGACAATTTGTTCCCAAAAGGCCAAATTCTCTTAGTTCAATCTAACCCCAAATGTCCTAGTATCCACCGCTCGGCACAAAAGAGGTGTACAACAACATGCAAACTATTACAAACAAGTTCCAATTTCCCCTTGTCTGGTGGCCATCGGGATGTTAGCATTACGAATGGACACTTCATTCACGCCGGCCCCTTAGAAAGGGACCGGAGTTTCTATCTACAAACAAGTTATACTTTATCCTTTTACATTCTTTCATGACTCATACAATAAAACGTACGGCAGAGAAGAATTACTCAATTGAAGATCCTCAACGGGTCATTGTAAAACAGCAAAGTTAAGAATGGCATGCACGGTGATAGGGTCTTCTGACGAGCGAGCTAAATTGTAGTCGTTGTGCTGCATGGTAAGTCCTTTGCCACCTGGGTGCCCCGTCACTGGACTCCAAGAACCAGGGCAGAGCATGGTACCGTGACAGCTCAGATGCCAACTGTGTACTATCACGGCATTGGAAGGGCAGTTCTTGTACTTGAAGTCCGTTCACCTAATTAATGCATTTAAACATAATTACATATGATAGGCTGCAGGAGCTTCTCAATGTTGTGGACCTCACTGATTCAATAATATTATTTATGATGTTATTATAAAAATGTGTCGGATATATGGAAAGACTTTCTCATTGGGTAGACTCTTTTGTATGCAAAGTGGCTAGCACCTCCCATCTGGACAATTACATATCCAGCTTTTGAGAAGAAGTGGCACAAGGGAATCATAATTATAGCAATGGAACTTTGTGTGATGAGTAATTTAAAATGTTGTTTAGTGCATGCTACACATGAATGACCATGACAAATGTTTTTGTTTTTTTCTTGTTTTTTTCTTCTTTTAGGAATGTGTCTTGCATATTTTGTTGCTTTGAAGATAATCCAATACTCTCACATCTCTTGACATAGTGAGAGCAGAAGAAAAGTAGCAAAAATTACCAAATGAATAAAGCTTGAGTGTAAAATGTTACTAGTGGGACCCGTGCCGTTGAGCACGTTCAACTTGGATTGCCTAAAGCTATAAAACATTCATAAACTTCAAATAAGTTTATACAGAAAATATTAAAAAATACATATCGAATTTATATATTTAGAATAATAAAATATACATCAATGGTCTCAAACATGGTCTCTATTGGATCATTCCTCAAAATGGGTATTGACCGTTGGAATCCCTTTACTCTTTGTAAAAGGGTATTATAACGTTCGTTTGCAGGTTCACTACTGAGCAACCATAGGCCATGAGTGTATATCTCATAATCTGTGGACGAAATCTCACCGTCTTCATCAAAAGGCCCTATAATCCAAGATGCTATCCTTGATGTAACATACACATCGCAGCTAAACTAAATTTAGCTACTTTTGATCCATAAACACTCATTAAAGATGGATCCACCCAAGGCCGTCTTATTCTATCTCGCCTCCAATTCTTTTTGTGATGGATATGCATAGTTGGATAGCGGAGGAAACTCTATCTTACATGCAAATCCCCAATCACAAACACCTATGTACATATTATCTTCTTCTCTCGTGTAATAAGATGTTGTCGGAGACAAATCACAATGTATGCTACCATTTTTATACGTAAATAGCATACCAAATAAAAAGTGCCAAGACAATCGGATTCGTAGTCGTTGAAACAACTTCACATTGTCGCATCCACTCCTGGCTCCATACGTGATTTTCCATTGCGCTTCAAGACCATACTTCTCAAGTTCCAAGATTCCACCATCGCATATATCCATGCGGTTTAGAAGGATGTATGGCAAATAATTTCATAAATAGAGGATGGACCAAAGGACAACTTGTGGCTTCTATGTTCATTGATTGAAAACTATTTCTATGAACAAGACTAATGAAGGCTTTACAAGCGTACTCCTCTTCTCTTGGAATGAAATCGACTCCTATTATGTGACACTTAAAAATCACACCGTAGCTACGTCTAGCAACCTCCCTATTACGTTCAAATCAATAACCTCGTGATCGAGTGGGAGGAAATGCAACAAAGATCCATCTAATGGATCTTTGTTTATCCCATGTACTAACCTACGAGGTTCAATTACTAATTCATCAACTCGGCATCAAGCCATGAAATTTTTGTCATTAAAGAGTCAAAATTGGGATCAAAAGGATCTAAAACTTGAAGCATCCAATTTTTTAAATTAGTGGTACCACTATTGACCTCCTCGCAAATAAGACTATCAAACCTCTCAAAAGACATCCGCTACCTATTTCTTTCTAACACATTTATATCTTTTTACTATCTAAATACCTAAAAAAACTAAAGACTACTTCTAGTCTTTTTATTTTATATTCCAATTTTAGAGCTAACGCATAGATCTTCCTATCTTTTAACCGTAGGTCTAAAACAATCTTATCTCTTTGAGAGAAGTTCCTTTCTCAAAAGACCAACAGTCTACTCCTACTCTTTTTACTTTCAGTTCCTACTTTAATTCTAAGTCATAGATTTAGCTACAATCTACTTCTAGTTTTTTTACTTTCTATTCCAATATTGGTTGTGTGGATACAGGAGGCAAGTCTCCACGACGGATTCCAGCGTGGAACCGTCGTGTGAGACAAAGCCTCCTGTATTGTAATATAGATTGAATAACCTTTGTAAGATTCTATTAGGAGATTGTAGTTGATAAAGAAAACAATACATATCTTACAAATAATCAAAGCAAATGTGGAGGGTTGATACAAACATTGTATTACAACTTGGATGAACTATTTCGGAAAGGTACTTTACATGCTATCCCTTACTGTCCCTACTTACGAAAAGGAGTGAGAATATTGTACTACCTTGGAAGCAACAAATGTTTTCAACATTTTTTTGAAGTAGGACCACAAAGAGGAATTTATTTACAATAGTCATAGTCAAATGAAAATATAATCAGACATCAATTTAAATCACTCATGACCTATAGTTACGTTAGAACTCCCAATCCATCCATATAGATGTAGAAGTTAAGTAGTCGCCAGTGCAGCAACAGTCCAAAACCAACTGGAAAGCCACAAACCCTCAATTTCATTCGTGCATTGGATCCTTCCGAAGAGGGTGCCGTTGCAAGGGGAGGGGTATATCCGCCTCCTAATAAGACTCCCCAACCAATCAAATCACATCCTCCTACCGGGTCGACCTACCAGGTACTGTCTCAATTACCCCCGCGCAAATTGGAACGTTGCCGATAACTTACCAGTAAGTTTCACTAACTAGCCGCATCCTTCGGCCTCCCTTCTTCCCGATCCCTCATTCCCCAGCCTGTCAATCGCCGGATTTCCAGTAAGATTGCTGCGCAACAGGTCATTTACCCCTTGCCCTTTGTCCCCAGCTCCTGATTCCGTTTCATTCGATACCTTATTCCCTCAGGAAACCTCTTGCGCACCTAGTTTGAACCCCTGGACGGTGCCCGATGCTGTCGAATTTGAGATTGCGGTTCTCACAAGCCTGCTTCTAAGCTTCTTGTCTTACGAGAGAGAATGCTTTGAAAGTTTTCAATAGAGCGGCCCTCTTGTGGCGATCTTACGTTTGCAAGAGTATCGCTTCCTTAGCATCATTCTTTTTGTGAGAACAGACGCCATGAATTTGGAGAGACTGTAGAATTTAGCTCTCGTGGTCGTTGTGTCATCGGTCGTGTGCGAGGAGATACCCACGGGAATTTCCGCTAGAGTTTCCGAAGATGGACGGATCAATCGTTAAGGAGCTTTGATGCGTCGAGGATCAAGAGTTTTACTTATGAAAACCGCAGCGTACAGGAATTCAGCGGAGGTTCTGCCTCCGGGGGCTTGAAAACAGGAGTTGGGTGAGTGAGTGATAGCCGGTCTTGGCAAGCCTTGGTGATGGTCAAGATGGCTTCATACGAGCCTCTGGAGGGGTCGTCCTGCCCGCCGTCTCCATCGTCACCAAGGGGAAAGAGGAAAGGCTGCGGTGCCTGTGGCGGCATTCCCGGGGCTCGATGGTTGAGCAAGTCGTTCAGGGAGAAAAAGGACGGAATTATGAAGCGGAAGCCGGAGGGATGGAGGCCTCCTCGCGCTACTAGGAAGCGAGGCCGCGATCATGTCGTTGCGTTTAAGAGTGATGTCAGCATGGGCTCTGATCGGGAGAGTGATATGGACGTTCCTGCTAGTGACATTGGCGTGGCTGCGTACGCTGGTTGGGTGTACCATGTTGGAACGAGCTCGTTAGGGTATCAATATTGCACCGATCGGTTCCTGATCATTAGGGGGAATTTCGTCACCATGTTCAAGCGCGACCCCGTTGAACACCCCCGCGCTGTACGTCCACTTCTTTACCTGCCTTCAAAGTGTTCCGTGTGACCAGCTTTGTGCACCCTTGGAAAAAATTTTGTGTTGAAATTATGTCAATTCCCTATCCTTATGGTTCTTTTCCGCAAGTTGGAGAACTAGTCCTTTTGCACGCACCTCCTCCAAAAGTTGGGGGGAGGTAAGGGGAAGAATCTTCCCAGCGCGGTGGTGGCATTGTGCACTTGCAAGAGGTTTATCTGAATTGCCCACAGTGGAATGTGAGAATCAAGCAATATGTCTGGACTTACATGTGGACTATTCTTTTATGACTCACAGGTGCCTATCAGGAGGGGCGTTGTAGGAACACACTTGATGGTGGAGGAAGTCGGTCGCCAAATTTTCCATGGAAGGGTACGCACTGTTCAGCTGCTGAGATGTGATTTTTTCCCTCGTTTGAAGGTTTAATGATCGGGTTCAAATCACACGCTTCGAGCTTTCTACTCACTCTTCTGGGTTGAATGGCAGGCTTTGTATGTTCTTCGGATTTTCAATCGTCTCGATCACAGCAGACAAGGAGAGGTATGTGTGGGCACGTCCTAATGATATAGCATGAATAGCTAGGAAATTATATGCAGTATGTTAGGGTTCCTTTCTTCAAGTCCCAAATTTGGTTCCTTCGGAAGTTCTAAAACCTTTTATATTGATTTTCTCATGGTTCCTTTGAGCAGTTCGCATGCAATACCGCCGAGGAAGTTGCAAAATGGGTTGCTGCGTTCAAGCACGCCAAGGAACAGGCGGATTCCGCTAGTGAGCGAATTGGTAGCGGCCGCAGAATCATCAACACCGATGACGAGTAAGTAAAGATGGCTTGAGTACATATCGCATTGAGGCATCAGTTCAATGCAACCTTCACGGTAGTCTACGTCAGGCCTCATGGGGTAACTACCAAACTGAGTTTACTGATCCCGCTTGTTGTATGTAGATTTGATATAAACGGACCTCGCACGAATCCCAGGTCGGTCACAAGAGGCATTGGGAAGCTGATCACAATCGGCAGAGGTGAGCACTTACCCTCGGCTCTTTTGTGCCATTACTCTTAGGCTGGCTTCACAAAACTTGATGAACCCAGAACTTCAATTTGACGAATTGGTTGATACTCCCTTTAATTCGAAAACCATTGCTGCTCATAGAAACTCTCTACCTAAAGTTTGTTACTGTTGTCTCTCTCTTAATAGGGCCTGGTTCACGCCTGAGGCGGCCGTCAGTAGTTTCGCCGCAGGAAGTAGATTCCGACGGATTCTACAATTACAGGGAAGGAGACACGTTCGATCATGCTGACTGGAGATGCTTCTGCGTTGTCAATGGCCTGCGGATTTTTGAGGATATCACAGCTTCCAAGGTTAGTTGAGATTGTCTCTTTCTTTCACTCGCTTTTGAATTACGCCTTGTTTGGGATTTCCCAGGTGCTTATCAGCTTGCCTAATTCATGATAATTCTGATTTCAGTCAGAGAAAGGCACAATCATGAAGGCCGTTGGTGTGGTTGAAGCCACCCCAGAGACAATCTTCGAGCAGATCATGAGCTTGGACAGTACTCTTCGATATCAATGGGATACACTAACCGGGAATCTAGAGCTCGTTGAGCAAATTGATGGTCATTCGGACATCGTGTACGGCACATTCGATCCCAAGTATTTCAAGAGGTTTCACGGCAAACGAGACTTCCTTTTCTCACGATACTGGCGGCGCGATCAGGATGGGTCATACTGTGAGTTTCTTTGCTAAATGCAGAGTAAATTTTCAAGTCTTAAGTTATATCCAAGTTTCTTCGTGTACTCAAGCTATTTCGAACTAAATCTGTGTTTTGTCGAGCTAATTTCATCTTGATAGTTGGGTATATTTCCATCAAATTTGCCTTACTGTTGTCGAAACGATTCTGATCAATAAGCATTCGTTGGTTGCAGCAATCACACAGGTTTCGACCACTCATAAAAGTCGTCCTGCGAAAACTGGCTTCCAGCGGATTGACTTAAGTCGTAAGTCTTTGCCAATCACCTTGATTATGTGAAAATGTTGAAGCGGGTTGGGGGTCGTAGAATCTGTATCATTTGTCTACGTGTTATTCACGCGGTTAGGGTCATGCTTTCTTGAGTTCTCTTTTGTGCAGATGTGATCTTATTCTGAGTTGTTGTTTGGACTTGCAGCGGGTATTTGGGAGATTACCCCTTTGCCGCCTAGGCCTGGTTCTGGAACTCCTCGGTCATTGGTCACACAAGTTGTTGAGGTGAAGTCTACTGGATGGGGCCGATGGAGGCGATGCCATTACTCGAAGTTCCAAAAGACGATACCCTACATTCTCCTATGTCGCATTGCAGGTAGGTTGACTTTCAAGGAGTTCTTTCAAGGTTTTCTTATTTGAATCAATTTGGTCTGATCCCATGAAACTAATTACCTCCCCCGGCTTGGTATCATAGGTCTGAGAGAACTTCTGGGAGCGAATCCCGACTTGATCACCCTGGAAGCCCAAGCTAAAATGAGGCTGATGAAAGGGGCGAAGAAGATGCTAGACATCGTTGAACCAGTGTTGGAGTCTCCAATATTGACGAAATCACCATCATCCGTTCACGAATCTCACGAGGAGTTCTATGATGCCATCATGGCCGAGGATGAGGAGGAAGAGGAAGACGATGACGACGAAGAAGATGAAGGGGAAGAACATGGACTTGTCAGCAAGTGCCAGGTTTGTGTTGTAACAACTTCTATTGGCCTCGGTTTGAAGTAATTGTACAGCGCTCTGAGAGGTGGTTCTGAGGATCCTATTTCATCCTTAACGTTTGAGGATTTTCCTTGCAACAATGACAGAGCAGCCGTGGTAGCTATGCATGCAACTAAATTACACCTGAGGGGCTCCTCTTCCTTAGGGTGTCTCCGTTTAGATCGCAGATGATAATTAAGGCATGGACTCTATTGCTAAGTTAAATATTAAGTTTCTTATCTTTGTTTGTGGTTGTTTCAGGCACTAAGCAACAGTTGCAGACTCTCATGGGATGTTGTACTCGGGAGGCCTGCTAAAAAGATGCCAAGTAAATTACTTTCCATTACTTTACACTACTTCCTTCACTACAGTTCTTTGCTTCGGCACTCACTTTTCACACCATTATGCAGCGACTGCAGGTTGTCAAGAACTCGACTGGAATGCGCCAGCCGTCGAACTTGATCCTAAATTATTTTATTCTTCATTGAGAAGAACTTTAGATGACAATGACTGTAACGGATGGTCCGATCCTGGAGGCAAAGGATTCATGGTTCGCAGTCGAACTTACAACACCGACAGCCTCAAGGTTTGCAGCGCACCGAGCCCTTCTACTTGCAACATGTCCTGCATGCGGCGATTTGTATCTACAAGTTCTTCACTGACGTGACGTTGAAATTGGTGTGAATTGTTATCAGACAGCGGGTGGGGAGCCGCTGTTGAAGCTTCTGGCTGTAGATTGGCTTAAGTCCGACCAGAGGATCGACCACATTGCTTTGCAACCAAGCTGTTGTGTGCAATCAGCAGCAGGGATGAAAGCCCCTTTCATTCTTGTGATTAATCTACAGGTAAACTGCACCTTACATTCTCGTTTTTTACCTGCAAATGTTATAACCACAAGTGTCTTCAATTACTACACTACGGATTCCGATGTCTATCTTCTTATTTTCTGTGTTCTGAAAGAGCAGGTTCCTGGCAAGACCCATTACAGCTTGTGCATGTACTTTGTTGCGGACAAGCCGATTCAGCCAGGCTCATTGCTCGATCAGTTTGCTAATGGAGACGATGCGTTTCGGAACTCTAGGTTCAAGCTTATTCCCAGCATTGTAGAGGTACGAATTCATCTGATGATATGACTTCCATTAGAGGATTATTAAATCTCCTCAGTCACGCTTCAGCATTACCCGAAGATCTTACGTAATTGTACGTGTTTGTGATCTCCAGGGTTACTGGATGGTGAAGCGTGCTGTTGGCACAAAAGCATGCCTTTTGGGAAAAGCTGTAACAATCAGTTATCTGCGAAAAGATAACTTCCTTGAGGTTGGTATTTCATTTCACTGCATGGATGAAACTTCGAACCTGCCCAGGCCCTAGTCAAGATTGTTTTCGTTCAGAACGAGCTTCTGTTCCTGACCATCCGGTTTTGTTGTGGTCCAGATTGACGTGGATATTGGATCATCATCAGTGGCAAGGAGCGTAGTGGGATTGGTCCTGGGTTACGTAACGAGTGTCGTTGTGGACCTGGCTATTCTTATTGAGGTACTCCACCAGTCTAAGTTAGCTCAAGCACATTGTTCTGTACGTTTGTCCTGGCTGCTTCCATATCTGAATCGCGAATATAGCATATTGGTAATATGAACGAATGCAATCAACTCCTCTCATAGATAAATGACATTATTCTTATCCTATCATTCCTACCAGAGCATGTCTTGCGTATTGCTGCATTGCCAAAAGCTTACCCTCTGAATTTGCTTTTGGCAGGCGAAAAGCGCACATGAGCTTCCAGAGTACTTGTTGGGAACCGTGAGGATAAATCGGATCAAGATAGACCAAGCAGTGCAAGCTGATTCAAGCTCTCTAAACTCTACTTTTTAAGGTCGACGTAGAGTCATTTTGTACCATATATATTATTCGTGATAGAGGAAACCACTTTGGGGTAACTCTATATTCCACTCATTCTTTTTTCAGGAGCCTCGAGCAGGGACTCCTGACCTAGTACATCACGTAGCCTAGCCTTTCTTCTTTTTTCCTGATATTAATGTGCTACAATTCAGCACAGTTCGAGTTCAGTAAAAGAATCATATTGCAATTCTGACAGGTTTTTGACTTCTGTGTTTATTGGCTGAGAACCTATCGTGATGTTGGAGAACAGTTCTAAATTTGAATGTACCTAATCGAAGGAAATGACACTGTAGGCATCCTTGGAGATGCCAAGGATATATTCCTTGCTTTAGAGCATAAGGTGATATTATCCAATCGTGAGATATTTTTGTTGTCACTTTCCATGTGATACTTCCTACACTTTAGAAACGCTTTACTTGGGGAGTGAACAAATCTCCAAGCCAATTTACTCATATTTTGAGCCCAATTGGCTCCATGGGCCACTTGGAGAACACATGAAACAATTGATGAAGTGGAGTCAATTTCCCCATGTGTTAAGCCCTTGGGATTGATTTCTAGGAGGGAAACAAGGCCATGGGGCCAATTTGTATTATTATTTACATTCCATGCTTTTGATTTGTTCACATTAATATATTTGAGTGAAATAATAATTCAGTATTAGAATCAACTAAGTGTCTCTAGGCCATAAATTGGCCTTTCATTCTCGTATCTCCCAACTTTTGGGTAGTGTCACAACTTGCTTTCACCCATTATAATATAATTTCAGAAAATTAGCCTTGGGAGGTCTTGATTCCCCATGTAAAGCCCCTCTGGCCAATTTCAAGAATTGAACCAATCTCAAGAGAGGATTTGGCCATGAATTGGCCCCATCAATGGCTTGGCCAAGAAACTCACTCTCAACTCTTAAGGCTTTACCTAGGGTTCGGGGTTTACCTATGGGTTCTCTTTTCAAGATCCAAAATCAGTCAACTCGTCTTGTCTCCTACATACCATGAGCATCTTTCAAAAATAATTTCTTCAACAACTCACAGATGAGCTCACCAATTTAAAATTTGAGCAATTTACACTACAATAGAGAAGTCATGAAAAAGAGGGCGTTTCTCAATTGCAATTGGTTGAAATGCCACTCTTGAATGAAAAATAGGGTGTTTCTCAATTGCAATTGGTTGAAATGCCACTCTTGAATGAAAAATAGGGCATTTCTCAATTGCAATTGGTTGAAATGCTACTCTTGATCGGTGGTTGTTTACACTATGTGAAGAAAGTAATGGTGGTGAACTTTTGTTACGAATGATAAAATGGCATGACAGTTTACGTGGTTTGAACAAGGGCTTCTGTGGAACACTGAGTTCTCAAGAAAATAAACAAGAAATGAGTGTTCCAGAAAACTCCAACTTAAATAAAGTATAAAGTGGATAGTTGCTATTAAAGATATTTGGAGAATACTTCTAAAATGTGTCATACTTTTGTCAGTCCCGACAAGAAAGACCTCAACTATGCCCACATGTCCTCATATATGTCCAAAGTACATAACTCCTAACATCCATGCAAATATCATTAAAATACAGATCTTATGGTTGGAAATACCACAAAAAGTAAAATATATTGAATTATACCTCAACTTGTACAAACCGGCAGCTTTTAGTTTTGAAGGTTCAAAAACATGCTTGATCCTTTAGGGGTTAAATCACCATAACTGTAATGAACTTATTGTAAATCATATGAATCAAACTTCGAGTCATGAGGATGCATGCTTTAGAGGGATTTCATCTTAAAAAGTTCCAAAGTCAAATACTACTAACAAACCCAACGACAGAGCAGTTGCTTTCTGGAATTCTTAATCAACTCAATGACCAAGCCATGGTGTTCCACCCCAAGTCTCCTGCTCAAGACTCCGGCCCCAAGATTCCCCTAAAGATCCCTTATCCCAAGTCTGCACCCCAAGTCCCCGCAAGAACCCCGAATTTCCAACCGAACCCCAAGTGCCAACCCACCACCCGAACCTGTGACCCGAGCCCCAGGTCCCAACCCACGACCCGAACCCCAAGTCCCAACCCACAACCTGAACTCCACGTCCCAACCCACGACCCGAATCCCACGTCCCAACCCACGACCCGAACCCCACGTCCCAACCTGCACCACCCGAACCTGTGACGCGAACCCCAGGTCCCAACCTGCACCACCCGAAATCGACATCCCAAATCATGACCCGAACCCCACGTCCCAACCCCCGACCCGAAATCAACGTCCCAACCCGCGACCCGAACCCCACATCCCAACCCGCGACCCGCGACCCAATCCCAAGTCCCCACCCGGAACCCGAACCGCACGTCCCAGCCCGGAACCCAAACCCCGAGTCCCAACCCAAAACCCAAACCCCACGTCCCAATCCACGACCCGAAATTAAAGTTCCAACCCACGACCCGGACCCCACATCCCAACCCGGAACCCAAATCCCAAACCCCACACCCCAAGGCCCAACCCGAAACCCGAACCCCGAGTCCCAACCTGCAACCCCAACCTCGAGTCCCAAGCCGCAGCCAGAACCTCGAGTCCTTAACCGCAACCCAAACCCTTTTACGTTATTCGCTACCTATATGAACCGGGACTCAATAATTCTCTCATTTGCGTTCCTTACCGCTATTGTTCCATATTAAAGAGTTCTCTCCTTCGAGTGATAACCCTTAAACGTCCAAGCATGCCCCTCGGCCTTGGTTTCTAGTGTATTTTTAGAGGGGTTTGACGTTTAAGGGATAAGTTCTATTTGCTTTGTGCTCTACTTTACGCGCAATGGCAGAGAATTCCAACCTAACACTTAATAAGTTTATTCCTTTCAATACATGGAGCTTCATCAAATACATCCATGCAAGTATTAGTAAGCCGTTTTGCTCAACAAACTATGAACGAAACTCAACCATCACCACGGTTCCTTCCACGAGTGATCCAAAATTAAATGGCCCAAGGAAGTATGCACCAGCTACACCTATCAATATCCCCCCAAGAAAAGTAAACCCTTTATGGGTGGAAAATAAGGGGTGGGTGAAACATAGGAACATGGAGACAAGACTCAAAATGTCTAATCTCATTAAGCAAAGACTTTCTAAATTGGAAGTTTGAGATTTAGTTCCAATAAACATAGAATCGCGGATACTACAAGTTAATCTTAGCTCCCTCTTTTTACTCCATCCATCTATAATAGATCTAAATACTATAAAACATGGTGTCATTTTCCACTTGAACAATAAGATTGTATTTCAAGAATTAAACTTTACAATAAACTTGTACTCAAATTTTATAAATTACTCTATTTATATCTTATATATTATCTTATATATCTTATTTCTTTATTGTGAGATTATATTGTTCTAAGTTGATGTAAAATTCTTTCAAGTATATAGTCTACTTAGTGCAAAGAGGATCCTCATGATTCTTACCTTAATAGTTTGCCAATTTTTTTTCCAATAAGATAACTAAGTTAAGTACATCTATGCAAAATTTTAGAAGCTAAACGTTTCTGTAGAGGCTCTATGCCAATTATTTTCTGAGAAAATGTATAAAAACAATGATATAGTAAAACACCCATCACCATAAATAATAAAAAAACCAGATTAACCCCTAAACGCCCGAGCCTATTTTTAGCAGAAAAGCACATTTCCATAGAAATCGTCATAGATGAAAATCAAGAGAAGCTATTAAGATCTCAAGCGTACGAACTTTTATACACTTATCGAAGATCATGTGTACCAAAATTTGAGTCATGAGGCCTTATAGATCGGGAGATCGTAACATATTAATATCAAAAACAAACTACAAAATTTCATCATTTTCACTTTGAGGTGGAAATGCTACCAATATACCTATTGCAATGAAAAAATCACCAACTAGAAAGATGTTCACCTTCATCTTAATAAGTCCTTTACCCAAAAATAATTCATCAAAAAAATTTCTTGGCTCAAATAAAAGCTACGCAATGGTAAAAACTGCCGAAAATTTTACAAAGGAAAAATAGTCCAAAACTAGACCCTTTGCATTCAATTTCATGCCTTATCTTCAAAACATCTTCTATCTTGTTAAGGTTTCTACCACTTAGACTAGACTTTAATTGGAGGCCATCCCAAAAAATTAAGTTGAAATCCAACGGTGGATGAGGGAGATATAGCTCCTCAAATATTATCCATTTTCTCACTTTTTCTGTTGACAAAACATCATTGCAAATTCAATAGCAAATAAAATTTGGATCAAAAAGCTTCTCACTACAAAGTTGTTAAAAGTCACCTTAAGATCATGACCATGAAAAAAAAATCATGAAAAACTATTTTTAATTTCACATAATTGGCTTGCAATGGTAATACATGCCCCATGCTTGGAACCCAAAAACAAGAGTTGTCTTCACTAAAGTGCATTCCATTAATTCATACTTTATTGTATGGGCTTGAAAACTTTACAACACAAACTAGACTTGATTTGGAACCTAATTCAAGTGATTTCATCCAAAACGGACCTCGGATGAAGAAGATATGGCTCTTCAAAGTTTCTGATTCCAGAATGTCGTTTTTCGACATCGTGGGCGTTTAAGGGTTAAATTCTTGCAATTTCAAAAAGCCAGATGACAGGTTTGATTTTAGTACTTTGGAATGTAATTTGGTGTGGGTGTGGTAATACATATAAAGTGTGTGAGTGTATCTTTTGCAAACCTAAATTCCAATTTTTGAATCTTTAACGTCAATAATTTGATTACGCCCCAAGAAAAGGCAATGACGTATTGAGGGGAGTTTGTAAGTCCTTGATCGGGGGATCCCTCATTGGCCATGTGCCGAGACACTTTGAGGAAACCAAAATGTGATTTAGGGTATATGGCAAGAATCTAAAGATACTATTCCCCCCCTAAAAAAAATTAAAAAAGTATTTCACAATTCATTCTAGTGTAGAATTCCTGAATGAGTCTAGATTTAGTGAAATATGGCATGGCGGTTTAAATTAGTTGAAGCATTAGAATTTTTATGAAATGGCTTCACTAAAATGCAAGTAAGGGAAATCATTGTAGTAGATGGAAAGCTTTTATCAATCATCATTGGAACATCAATAGGGTTGAATAAGAAAATCATCACATCATCCCAATATAAACAATCAAGTTATAAAGGATTTTATTCAAGATTGAAAACATTTCAAATAAAAAATGAAATACATGCAATAATGGCCAATATTGATTTGTATAGGTCATTTGTAAAGCCCACTAACATTGCGTGCTATCAATTCCATGGAGGATTATTATGTGCCATATTTACAATAATCATCTGTTTTTTCATAATTTCAATATTATTTTAAGCACACAAATGTTGATTTTTGTTGATGAAAGGCATATACATGTTCAAGGTGATGTTTGGCGTTACCTTACAGGCAATGCACAAGAAAGTTGGCTTCATTCTAAATTGTGCAAATTTTGAAAGCTTTTTAAGCAACTTCGAACAAAACTGTGTCAATGGCTAGTCTACTTTGACATTTGATATCTTCCAAACCCCAATTCAACCATACTTCAAACTTTTTAGCATCGTGTGATACATTATGCACTACAATTTTTGTTTAGACACATTTGAATTTGGCTCACTTATGCTTGTGATATGATTTTTTGAATGGAGGTGAGTCATAACTGTACTCGGTTTTGTTTCTCACTGTATATTGCAGTTTGGGCAGATTTCGATATAGGGTATTCAAACTTTGATTGCAAATATTTCCTAAAGAATGAGGAATTCTATAGCACAAAATGACTTTTTGGAAAGATCTCTGAAAACTCTACAATGTGCTAAAGTAGCAACTTCACACAATCTAAATATAGTAAATGAGAACCAGACCAAAGTCAAATTGACCATACTCCAGCTCTGTTCAACTTTAGGGGTTAACTATTACATCCAATGCCCATGTTATCACATTCTTCATCCATTCTTGAACTCTGCGCCAATCTATTTGAATCTATTGGTGCTTGTGAGAAATCTTCTCCTATTTTGAAAGTTCAAGTTGTATGAGATTGTGTAAATCTCCAACTTCAAATTTGTCCTCTATAACTTGAATTATATACACGTAGAAATGCCACATGTAGTCTATAGAAAAATAAATAAATTAAAAAATTAAAAATTAAAAAAATAGTTTGTTTTGTTTTGTGAGTGAGTGACATTATGATCTTGGGAACAGTTGGTGGGATTGAGGCGCATGAGGTGTCGTTGAAATCAAGTTCTTTTGTAAAGGCAACAATTGGATAGCACAACGCCCCGATTGATCGTGACATATTGAATTTCCAAGTAATTGTCGCCCCCAAATCACGAGAAACTACAAAAATGACCTAATTATATATAAAAAAAAACAAGAGGGACATGGTCAAAGAATTCAACCCCTAATGTCAAAAAGAGCCAGAATTGGGTCGTTTGGGGTCTGGTCTGGTCAAGGCTTGTTTGCTATATTTAGCTCGTATGAAATTGAAACCTTTTCCAAGTTGAAGAGTATTTCCATACCTTTCCGAAAAGTCATTTCATGCTTCAAAATTCCTCATACTTAAGCGCCCACAGTGTTGTTTTTCGACATTCTGGGTGTGAGGCTCCATCTTTGGTGCACAACCCCGTTTTCATCCCATCGATTTTTCATCCGCCGTTTTTTTTGCTCAACTCCTCGGTGGGTTTACTCTACTCCCTCCTTGGATAAAATAGTAAAAACCTTGATCCTCAATTTGTGAGAGTGGACGAAAGAGATTTTTCATGAAAGTTTTGGTGGTGTGATCTTCACCCCTTTTTTGCATGGATCTTGAAATCCATACCTCCAAATGGCATGCAACTTGGCGGTCATACTAATTGCCATGCTCCAAAGAAGATCCTACGGTTGGATTTTCCATTTTCATCTTTTATTTGTTTTTACGCAGTTTTGAAAAAATCAGCATTATTACCAATTGTTAGGAGCTTTACCCCCCCTTGAAAATACTATTTGAAATCTGCCCAAAATTCCCCAAAGTGCTGTATATTCTTGTTAATTCTCAAAATCTGCCCAAAATAACTAAGATTGCAGGAACTTCAAATATTCACCAAAAATTGATATTTAAATTTTTTTCAAGTTTTGTTTTTTGTACTTGGAAATAAGGTTTTAACCCCTAAAAATCCAGGGGTTTCCTCGACCTCCAGAACCAAAAACTGCCATTTTTCACCTTCGTTGGGAGATGGGGAAATGGAGAAACTTTTTTTTCTGGTTTTAGACTTTGAACCGTAAGATCTTGTACCTAACTTGTATACAAAGGACCGGTCAAAATTTCAACCGTTGGATGTTTTTCATTTGTGAGATCATAACAATCAAAGTTTGACCAACACTTTTTTTTTGCCACTGCGTGAGAGGCATTGTCTAAATGGTGCCAAGGGCAACTTGATGATTGTTATTCCAAATATTTTTCCCTCATTTTTTTTCATGTAGGTATTCAAGTTGGTTATGCTCATGCAAAATTTTAGAGACCAATTCCACTTTTTGACCTTAATGTAAAATATTTTATGAAAGAAGGTCTAAAAACAACCATATAGTAAAACAAGCACCACGTATGATATATTTAGTTTGAGAAAAATCTCGACGGTGAGAAGCTGCATTTATGATAATGTGAATTTTGAAAAAAATCTTGGAAGAAATCCAAAATCTCGAATTTTGGCAATTTTTGAAAGAAAAATTGTAAAATTACTAGAAATTGTGAAGATTGTTTTTGAAAGTTTTGGAGGCTGCCCTTGTAAAATTGGTAAACTTTTTGACTTCGGACACATTGGAATTTGAATAGTAATTTGGTAATGAACATATTTCTAAAAAAAAAAAAAAAAAAAAAAAATTATTTTAAACTGCCCGATTTGGACTTGAAACCTAAAATTTCTAGATGAAGGTTATAAAATTAAAATTTGACTTTGAAAATTTTACCACATACACATTACTGCATGTGGAGCACCCAATAAAAATCTTAGGCAAAAATATCAGTTTAAATGCTTAAAATGAGCTGCCCGAAATCTCAGAAAACCGAATCGGCTTTCCTGGATTTTTAGGGGTTAAGGCATGATTTCACCATTTGGATCTTTCATCCAATTATTCTTCACATGCCATTTTTATTATTAAAGAGGGGCCTTTGAAGTTGAGTTCCAGCATACCTCCATGTGAAAATTCAAGCATTTTTTTAGGTTTTATAGGTTGCATGAGGGTAAAAATTACATAGGCATGTTCTTAACTCACTTAGGAACAAGAATTTGAAGAGCCACAATTCAAATTTACTCTTGAAATTGGTTTTTTTAGCTCACAAAAAACTTCCAACCAATTTTGTAATAAGGGAATTAAACTTATTTTTCTACTTTGAATGTTATGATCTCACAATTGGTATGGAATTTGAAGCCAAGTTTTGGTACACACATACATGGACAAGTTAAGTATAAGATCTTACAATTAAATACTTGAGATTGTGTCAAGAGTTGAAATTTTCACCTTGCATTGAGAGAGGATGGTTTTGAGGACTTCTGACGATTTTAAAGGGCTTTTGACTTTAGGTGTTAAATGGGCGTGGCAACGCCATGAGGGCATACTATTGTAATCCTAATAGTTGAAAATAGGCGCACCAATAAAAGTCACCATTGTAGGTGCCTCCTCCTTACTTTTACTTTACTTTTACGTTTTACTTACTTTTTCTTTTCGCTTGTTGAGCTTCTCCAGTATATAAACGACGACCCCGTCAATCTACTATTGTCTGCAGAACATTTACTTTTCTAGAGTGTTCCTCACGCAATCCCGACGCCATAGCCAAAAGCTTCACCTCGCCCTCTTTGTTTTAGTTTCACAATTCGTGAATTGCGGGTGCTTTTTGTATCGAGATTTTGGGAGTCTCAAGAGGTGCGTGGTGTTTAGGGTTAGTGAGAGCAAGCGGCAGGAAGTGAAGGAAGGGAAACCATGATCGAGGTGGTGCTGAACGACAGGTTGGGGAAGAAGGTGCGCGTCAAGTGCAACGAGGATGACACCATCGGCGACTTGAAGAAGCTGGTGGCCGCGCAGACCGGCACGCGCCCCGAGAAGATCCGCATCCAGAAGTGGTACACCATCTACAAGGATCATATCACGCTCGGCGACTACGAGATTCACGACGGCATGGGCCTTGAGCTTTACTACAATTAAGCCCGGTGTTCGCCTCCTGGAGCTTTTATACCATGATATCTAGGGTTTGATATTACTTAGCGTTTGGGACATCGCCAAGATTTCTCGTCTTGGCTTGATGCACATATCTGTATAACGTTCGATATAATGTAAAAGTGTCATACCTTTTCTCTCTGTAATTTTCGACTGCTGCGTTTCGATTTTCCTCTCAATTTGTGCAGGAAATGGCATTGGATGTTCCAGGTCTGAAGTTTCGTTGCCTAAGGATCGTAATTGCGTTGTTTTTCTGAAGTGTGGTACTTAAGGTTTGGGAAATCGCAGAGATTTCACGTCTTGGCTTGCATCACGTCTTGGCTTGATACATCTCTATCACCAGCAAATCGCGGATTCATTCGGAGGAGGCGAGCGATGGAGTCAATGGAGGCCGTGAGCGCTTCTCGAACGGTAGCGAAGCGGAAAAGTTCACTTTGACAGCCATTGTGGTAAGCACGATGCCTGTAAACATCTTGTTGCAATTTTAGGGTCTGGTCATTGGGTACGGGAGCGAGAATTCTGTTGTTTTCCAAATCGATATCGATTTTGTTATCATCTCTTCGCGATCGTTTATCAGGATTCAGATTTTCTCGTTTTTCGAATACGCGCTGTAGGGATAGTGTTTTACGACAATTTTATTGTAGCAAAACGTGAACAATTGCCTCAAGAGGTCACTATTTCACATACTTTCTGAGCATTTCCTTGCGTACTTGATACATCGAACCCAGAAGGCTTATAAGCAGGCTTGTAAAAACCGCAACCTCAAGCTCGCAATGGGAGAGTTTTTCATGAATAATGATGTGGACGATATAACTCGGCTTTCCCTGATCCCTTCGCTTTGTTTAGTTTCTTCACACAAGGTTTTGGCTCGGGCCGGAAGTATATGAACTCTTTAGTATGCAGTCAAGGGGAGTGATGAGAAGTTTTTTCAAAACACTGAAATACGATGTTGACGATTTAACTCGGCTTTCCCTGATCCCTTACCTGCGGTTAATTTCCAAGGTTACTTCATGCCGCATGTGTTGTTCGGTCTCGTCCGGTTCAGCCTATCTTCTTCCTCGCTGGGGAGATAATAGTTTATTCAATTGAAATGAATCGATTGTATTTGATAAGATCATCATTTAAGTACTGATAGACTTTTCCCGATTCTTCGGAAAAATGCGGATTACACGCTTGTATCAAACATGCGATCAGCTAGAGGAGGTGATGAGAAGTTTTATAACAACACTGAAATATGATGTGGACGTTATAACTCGGCTTTCCCTGATCCTTTCGCTTCACATGCATGATAAGTGCGTAGGATATCTGTTGTAGTGAGCGTTTGCATGTAGGTGGTTGACGATTGTGTGTACTGTGGCAGCCATGAAGATGATGCAGGTGGAGAAGTCCTTCGCTGAGAAGCACTACTCCGACCTCTCCACCAAGCCCTTCTTCGGGTCTCTGGTCGACTACATTGTGTCTGGACCCGTCGTTGCCATGGTGTGGCAGGGAAAGGGAGTTGTGGCCACCGGCCGCAAGATCATCGGAGCCACCAACCCGGCTGCTTCTGACCCTGGAACGATCCGTGGAGACTACTGCATTGAAGTGAGCAGGAACATTATCCACGGAAGTGACGCCGTTGAGAGCGCACAGAAGGAGATTGCCCTCTGGTTCCCCGACGGCATCGTCGACTGGCGCAGCGCCAGCCACTCCTGGATCTACGAAAACTAGACTTACTTAATTTACGGAATGTAGTTTTTAGTTTTGACATCATGTTGAGTTCATGGCAAGAGGTTGCACTCTTCCTTATAATACCGATTTGTCTTTGTTTATCTTCACTGTGATTTATCTTTCAAAAGAAGCCGTTTTATCTTTCCGGTTTGAATTGTCCTGCCATAGCAGTTACGAAAAATCTGTGTTTGCCTCTCGGACTTTCCGCCACTTGTCCTTTATGGAGTCATGTGAACCGGAACGTGCACGACTTCGTCTGATAAACGATTCAGCAACTCCGTTTGATCGCGTGGATCCCATGCTAGTTTTCAGATACCCTGGGTAATCATCGCGCTATTACAGGTGAAACAGGTTGCAAACAGAAGAACTCATCACAGTGTTGTAAGTGAATCGTAATATCAGATTCTTGCCTGCGTGGAAATTGCACATATTTGTAAGCAATATGTACAATTGCGTGAGATTTACGTCCTCTCACCACATACCCTTGAACTCGTCCTACCTGTAGGTCTCCATGAAACCGTCAAATCACATGAAGTGAACTCACTGAAGCGAACATTACCGGTGGTCAGCATCAACATTATCAAAAAAACCTTCAGGAACCATTCCAGATGCATTCCCGTTCGCAGCAGACGCTGTTGTGGATTTCGCAACTCCGTTCTGTGCAGTTTTAGCTACAGGCTCTTGAACAGTTGGAGCACTGGTAGGTGTCTGCTGATTGCCTGTAGAAATACGCAGTGTAGATATACCTTATCAGATCGTATCCTACTCTTGATGAAAATGAAGATGTTTAATAGTCTTGAGCAATCAACAGTGGCCGGAAACCTACCATCAACACGTACTTTATACGTGCGCTTGATATATGGCATAAGCGCATGGATTATGTCCATCATGACATGATAAAACGAATGGTGATTAGCAACATTGTGGAAGGGCTAGCTTTGGCAACGAAGTGGAAGGACTAGCTTTGGCTGGACAATCACGAGAGCATCTGTTTTGCAGTGGGTGTGCCTTAGGGAAGAGCCATTGTTGCGGTTTTTCATTTAATAATGAGAGAAACAAAGCCTTAACAACTGGCGATCTTATGCATTCCAATGTATGGGGTCTGATAAACATCATCATAGAATTAGTTTGCATGGAAAGGTTCTTTGATCAGTGAAATCTCTCCATCAATGAAAATCACGATGAGAAGTACAACTCAATATTATTTTAAATAGGTCTTTGCCATCTTTATATCAATAGACATTATTGATAAAATTGTAAATTTACTAGATTCCCATGAGTATAATGCATGGACTTATTAAGTATTGTAGCTCAAGGACAACGTTGGCGTAAATTGATTAAAATCAAATATTACAATTTTTTTGGGGAAATTCATGATTAATACTGTGAAAACTTTCTCAATTCATGTTGAATAGAGTCAAATAGTTGTAGAAGGTGTTGTACGCCAATAGAAATCACAAGCTAGTGTACAACTATCTCTTCAGTGATCATTACACTCTAAATGTGCAAAATGTCCAATATGACATTTTAGATAGAAGGCGACAACATTGAAGAGCTATAATTTCTTCATCTGGAGTCCGTTACTAGTAGAAAATGTCACTAAAAGTGACATCTGCAATGACTTATATGTAATGACACAATGCTTTTTTTCATTGTGCTTTTAATGATATCAAAATAAATTCTTATATTTGTCACTTTTTCTTAACTTTTTATTAGTTTGTAATAAGCATATTGTAGCCTACTAGATAAGTGAATATTCAAGAAAAAGTGACAAATATTAATTATTTTGATGTCATTAGAATCAAACTCAAAACACGCACTCTATGTCATTACGAACAGGTCATTATGGACGTCACTTTGAGTGCTATTTTCAACTACATTAGTACATTTTAGATGAAATTACTTAGGCTAGGCTCCAAATGAAGTCAAGTTTGTGTGGTAAGAATTGGAGGACTATATAAGAAAGTATGAATAAATGGTATGCATTTTAGTAAAGGCCACTCATATTTTTGGGTTTTTTTGAAAAAAGAGTTGTAAGTAGTAATGTTCTTACCTCTAGGGGTGGTAGGTAGCAAAAATGAGTAAAAGCAACTACTAAGATTAAATCCAATAAAAGGTGTGATGGCCCCCCATGTGATCTAATTTTAGCATATAGCATGTTTGTAACTAATTTACGAGGAAAACATTATAGAACAACAATCTTCATATATTCTAAAATAGTTCTTTCATCGACCTTGCGGTGGTTAGAAAACCGATTGTATCAAAATCAAAAGTAATTGATGAGAGATGAGACCCACAATTGATGTTTGGAGAAGTTTCTTCAAAATTTGAAACTCGTCTCCTTGTACTCGATTGCTGATGATGAGCGTATTCACCAATTCGTCCTCAGCTTCCACCTCCTCAAGACACGATTCTAAATCTTCTTGCAAACCAACAATCTTCTCCTCCAATTCTTCGATTTTCTTTGCCATTTTTGTAAAAAAAACGTAAATTCATGTCACTAACAGGGCATACTCAATAATGTTGAATAAATAAACAACAATAAAAAACAATAGGCACTTACCTCCACATAGCTTGGACACGACATATTGAATATCCGAGTAATGAAACAAGAGTATAAAACAATACAATCGAAGTGTGAGTCGATGAGATGAGCCGGAAATAAGCCTTAGCAATTTTCAAAGTCCACTAATATCGTGTTTGATCCTTGGTTTTTTATGTGTTTTCCCCTCAAACTAGTACAATACTTCATAGTACCTATTAATTAAGCTCATTTTTTATACAAAAGAGGTATATGAGGGCAAAATTCCATTACATTGGTGGTATTCCAAGCGTCATCATATGACACCAAAACTTGCATGTGTATGTTAAAAAAGTGGAATACTCTATGTTATCATTTATTCCATTATTTAGTTTGTAATTTCACTATTTTTTATAGTAACACTCTTCTTTTGTCATAACACCATCAAATTCTTTGGTATTGTGTGGTTTTAGGATGGAATGGTCAACTTGGAACTTTTGGCTAGCCATTATATACACGGTCATAATAATAGAGTAGCATATACTAATATATTTGTCCATATGATCTATAATTCACTTTGTAGTAGCCTCCATAAAATATAGAATCAAATCAATTGCAAGATTGAAATCTTTGAACTTCAACCCTTTGTATTCTCTACATGCATGTGTTTTTGGTTTTAAAACGAATCATATTTTTTACCTCATTTGCATATAGTGTTAGTCAATAAGGTGACAGTCAATTTGCATAGCAAATTTTAAAGTGGGAACAAAATTTTCATGCTCAATTTCAAATTTTGAGGAGCTATACTAGACTAAAAAATATTTTTCAATTTTATGTCATTGGTGACTTTTTTCTCTATCATCATCTAGTCTAGTATTATAACCAATCGTACCAACCTCTACCAATAAGAAGTATATTCTTTGACAATTTTCAAAGTATTGATCTCTTTAGTCATTTGAAATAGATCATTAGTTTCTAAATTTTATCGATACAAGAAATTATTTTTATCACATTTTGACATTTGGTCAAATGTAGAAAATGGTACAAATCAACAATCTAGTACGAACGTGGATATTGTAAACCTCAAGTCCTCGTCTCTCTCGATTTCCAAGCATCCCGAATTGGAACCCTAATTTCGATTCAAGCAGGTGATGATTTTCACGGCGAGTTGCAGCGCTTCAGTAAGTTAATGGAAGCCTCTTGTCGATCTACAAGCGTGTATTAGAATTTACAGCTACAATTGGATACATCTCTATCACCAGCAAATCGCGGATTCATTCGGAGGAGGCGAGCGATGGAGTCAATGGAGGCCGTGAGCGCTTCTCGAACGGTGGCGAAGCGGAAAAGTTCACTTTGACAGCCATTGTGGTAAGCACGATGCCTGTAAACATCTTGTTGCAATTTTAGGGTCTGGTCATTGGGTACGGGAGCGAGAATTCTGTTGTTTTCCAAATCGATATCGATTTTGTTATCATCTCTTCGCGATCGTTTATCAGGATTCAGATTTTCTCGTTTTTCGAATACGCGCTGTAGGGATAGTGTTTTACGACAATTTTATTGTAGCAAAACGTGAACAATTGCCTCAAGAGGTCACTATTTCACATACTTTCTGAGCATTTCCTTGCGTACTTGATACATCGAACCCAGAAGGCTTATAAGCAGGCTTGTAAGAACCGCAACCTCAAGCTCGCAATGGGAGAGTTTTTCATTGAGAGAATAATTCACCTCGGGGATTAAACCTACCGAATGAACCGGAATCAAGAGCTGAAGACAAAGGGCAACGGGTAAACGACCTGTTCCGCAGCAGTCTTACGAGAAATCTGGCGATTGACAGGTTGGGGAATGAGGGATCGGGAAGTAGGGAAGCCGAAGGATGAGGCTAGTCAGTTTCACTTTTGTTTTCTGGTCGGGATCATTTCTGACAAATATTTTGGTGGTATCAGGTTTGTTCCAGGTCCGTGAAAGCAACTGCGAGATAGCTTCGATTCAGGTCTACAAGAAGCAATGTCAGGAGTGAAAAGACGGTTTCCGAAGTCTGCCGAGCGTGCCCCTGCTATTACCCGTGCAAGCATTGTAAGTTCCTATTTTCCATTGTTTTATAGCAGCAATTGGGAGAGGTTTTCATATAGAGATAGCTCTTAACTATTTGCCCTAATCGTAAAGGTATGGTATCTCTGTTCTGATCTGTTTTCTTTTTAGGTCAATGCTAGAAAGCCTCCACCAGTTCCTAAGAGCAGCTCGCCAGCTGCTCCCAGAGCCGCTTCAGTAGCTCCACCACCAGCAGTTCCCGTTCCCGTTCCCAGCTCCACCGGCCTACCAGCAGACTTCTTTGACAGCACACCGAAAAGTGCACCGACCTCAAGCGCACCGACTTCATCAAGTGTACTGCCTGATGATTTTTTCGACTCTGCCGCTGCTGCTCCAAGTGCCAAACGAGTGCGTGTTGATGGTAGGTTTCCGGTCACTGTTGATTGCTCAAGACTATTAAACATCTTCATTTTCATCAAGAGTAGGATACGATCTGATAAGGTATATCTACACTGCGTATTTCTACAGGCAATCAGCAGACACCTACCAGTGCTCCAACTGTTCAAGAGCCTGTAGCTAAAACTGCACAGAACGGAGTTGCGAAATCCACAACAGCGTCTGCTGCGAACGGGAATGCATCTGGAATGGTTCCTGAAGGTTTTTTTGATAATGTTGATGCTGACCACCGGGCACGAGGCTTGGAGCCTCCAAAAGTTGACATCAAGTGAGCCTCTTGTCTCCATTTCATTCCTTTTGGTTGCTGCAGTGTTTACCGATCCCTAATCTGTTTGCTTATCAATTTCTTATGCTGCAGGGAGGAATACAAGGAGTTTCAGAAGAGCATCAAGGTGGACTTGGTAGCAGCAGACGTTCAGCAAGAAGAAGATGAGGTTTGTTGATCTTACTTAATCAAATTCTTGTAAAAATTACATCTTATAGATCCCCATTCAGACCTAACGCTCAATTGTCCTGTTCAGGAAGAAGCTGCAGATATCAGAGAAGAACTCGAGGGCATCGAGCAAAGGTATCAATCACATGTTAAATGATCAGGCTTTTTAGCAGCACCATTGCATATGGGACTTGCCATTTTCAGTTCTGTCGACCTGTTTCTTATTTTGAATGCGAGCTTGCCACTGACATTCCCATTTGGTTGTCTTAGATCCCTTATGGAGAGAGTGGAGATTCTACGGAAGGCGAAAGAGGAGAGGGTGGCAAAGGTGAAGGCAGAGAGCGTGGTGGCGTTCCCAGCGGCCATGGGTGTTGAAGATGATGATGATTCTGAAGACGATGAGGATGACGATGACGACATCGACTGGAGAGCGAAGAAAATCTGAAGTTTTGGAAGCGAATGTACATGTATACCTTTACTTTTGGAGGCATTTTCAGTGGTAGGACGTAGAAAGAAACACTAAGGATGCGTATTGCGTGATGAAGGTCATATCAGTGCCAAATCGGATGCTTAAAATTGAGAATCATGTAAAAATATGACTCTGAGTTTGTGAGGTCTTTGCATCAGGAAAACGATTGGTTGGTTGATGTCATACAATATTTCCCTTCAGTCGTTATGTTTGATTGCTTATAGATTTTGAGTGAATGTCAAAGCTCACAGTTTCCCAATTTTTGTGTGCACCTCAAAGCATGCTTTGCACAACTCTAAGACATGCAAAGTTGGCAACGAAGGAGGATTACCTCCATCATGGGTATACGGAGTAACCGCATATCCTGTTAAAATGGTGGTCGATTGTGGAAAACAGCTGAATATGGCAAAACCGCAAAACCAAAGGAAAGAAAGATGCTGAACCAAGGGAAGATAGATAATGGATTTCAGAGTAGAAAAATAGAAAAGAACGATGGTAAACTTCAGAGTATCAAGGCAATGATGTGCAACCAATCTTTGAGTATGAATTTTTTTGCAAAAGAAACAGAGGCAGGAAAGTTCAAGAAAACATTGCCATTAACCAAAACAATTGAATCATTTGATCACCAATTGATTTGCAAAGACTCGAAGAGTATCGCATGACTCATTCTCAAATCATTCTGAAACAGTGAAACAGAAAACTACGTGCAAGTGGGCATGTCCATGCCTGGAACTTCTGGAACTTCTGGAAGCAGACTAGTGCCAAGCCTCCAGTCCCGTGAAAGCTCAACTCGATCGTCTCTGATAAAAAACAACGGCATCTGAAGCAGCAGCAACTTGCTCCTTGAATGCCTAGTCGCAGGGGAACACCTTGGGTAACACAGTCTTTGTCCTGATAATGGCGTTCTGCAGCTCTTGAATGATTTCGTCTTGCTTCGTAATTTGCTGCAAGAAAACAAACAAAAAAAGCAGTTTAACCTCTGCATCTCAACATCGATGCTTCCTCTGCATGAGAAACTTACAATAGATAGGATCTTTTGATCTGCCTCGGCCTTCTGCTTCTCTAGAAAAGGATCTACATACGTGTGTCCTGCTCTGTACTTCATGTCCTGCAATATCAAAGCATCCAGTGATTGGTGAACATTAGTCTCATAAGCAAATCCTGTGTAGTATAAGTTTATAAGTCTAGTGTTGTAGAATTATCGTCCTGTGGTTTTCTCTTCATGGATTCGGGAACACAGTACGAATCTGATAGAAAAAGTTAACTGCGAAAGTAATCTCACAAAATTGATTGTTTGCATCTTCTCTTTAAGATCAGCGACGACGTGGAGGATAGCTGCGTTCTCCTTCGTCAGCACTGTAAAAAGGCAACTGCCACTGCGATTTCAGATGTCCATTGAACGGTTAGAAGCAACAGTGCGTACATTGTCCACTCACTCACCATTTGAAGAAGTAAGCTATTCATGCTTATCAGCAGCCAAAATACATATGCATTCCGTCATATGGGAATGTAAACAAGTTAAAATCTCAACTATGCAGAGCAAAAGTGAACCACTCAATGTCCTTAGAAATGTCTCAGATATGCATATTCGATCTCTAGTACAGACAACTTACATCGCAATTGGTCTGTGGCTGATTCAATCCTCCGCTGCCAAACTGTAAGTTCGCGTTGAAAACCGGCCTCCTGATCCCGCAATCTATCTCTCATAAGACCCAGGTCTTTCTTGATGCTAATAATGTTCAACGTCTCGTCCGTGAGGGTCTTCAAAACACCAATGCACAAACCAGCCACTTTCATCAGCCCAGTTATTATAAGATTTAAACAGAGGGTCGATAGAGGAGGTCAGAAGTAACATGCACCTCACCGAACTTGAGCAATTGACCTTCAACGTATTTTTGCCCAGTCATTACAGTCTTCTTTTCTTGAGCGCGTCTCTCTCGTTGCAGGTCGGAATGCATCTTATGAAGATCCTTGTGGAGTTTCTTCAACTGGACTTTCTCCTGAATGTGGGCTTGTATCCTTTCCTTCAACCCCTGCTCTTCTGATAGCGTAAATACCAGAGCTCCCGAGAGATCTTGAGGCAATTGACCATTCTCGATATACTCCACCTGCATAACCCAAATAACAGCGATGAATATGATTGTATGTAATGAGGATTGAAATATGAAAAGTAGTAGATCGACGAGTACTTTCATGGACACATCAAGACCAAGAACGAAGGATGAGAAATAGCAACAAATTTAATAAGACAACACGAAAGACTTGTTCAAAAGCCATGCTTATGAGAAAATCTCCAAGATTGTTGTATTAACCTCTTCATCATGGATGATTCAAATTTCCAGCTTAGAATGTACTAGAAGATGAGGGGTAACCTGGTTCATTTTCAGTGTGAGTCCAACTTCCACACTGTTCAATGACGCTTGTTTCAAGCTCTGGAACTTGACGATCTCTGCCTGCACGTTTCTCAGCTGCGTCCCAATAGAGTTCTTCTTCTTTATGATGTTCCCTTTTTCCTTTATATGAGCTGCAAATTCATAAAAATCTCGTTACTGACGACGTTCACAAAGAATGGTCTACGAACATAGGATATGGGAGTGTTCGTGGATTACCATCAACGACCTTGAGCTGGTCAAGGATGACATAATCAAGTCTACAACGCTCGTCTCGCATGGCAACCATCTTCTTATAGAGGCCAGGATCGCAATTTTCAGGGCATACCTCTACGAACTGCGAAAGACGAAGTCAGGAGACATGAAAGCAAGAATGTATAGTTTGTGAGAGTTGTAAGAGTTGAAAGAACGTACATCTTCATCCTCATACTCGTCTTCATCCTCGTCCGCTGGTTCGTCCATATCTGACTCTTCAGATTCGTCATCAGGGTTTAGCTTGGGTTTCTTGGGCCGCCGCATTTTCTTCGTGAACATTCGGTGAAGCTCAATACTCGCAGGATTGAAATCTGGCGGTGGGTTCGTTGCCATCCATTTATTATAGAGCTGCATATGCATAACTCCAGAAGTCAATCAAGCTCTACAGAAAAAGCAAACAAAGGTGATGCATCGAAAGGCTCAAGTCCAAAGCGAAGACCCACCTGCGCCCTTTGGTCTACAAAGCCTTCAGTCACTTCTTTTGCAGCATCTACTACCAAGTCTTGCTCGGCCAGTCTCACCTATCAGCCGATGGATCACAAGTTAGAAAATGTGATCATTTTGATCAATATCGATCTAGCAGATAGATTTCGCTTGTATGCGATAAACAACGACTGAAGCCAAAGCCTGTGTGGCCCTGGCATGATACTGACCATCAAGCAGACACAAAATGGCGATTATAGGAACTTGACATGAAAACCTTGTGATAGAAAGTTGCGGTCTGTAGGAGAGGGTGCTTGTACCAAGATATCAGCCTCGTCATTATATTTCGCATTAAGCCGGTCGTCTAAAGTGTCCTCTGTAGGTTGCAGTTTTCGGAGCACCTTCAGCTCCTGTCACGTAAAACAAAATAATGATCCAGTAATTAGAATCGCTAGGCCCGCAAGACTCCAGGAAGCATGGACACTAAGAGAATTTCGCTCGGGTCAACTCCAACAATCATATGCTCAATATAAATGGAAAACAAAAATCGATCATGTAAGTAGCTTGGAGCATACCTGGTACATAACAAGCACCTTCAAGTCAGCGCACTTCATGTTCACTTCGAGACGGTACTTCTCCAGACGCAGCTTCTCCAACTCATCATCAAAATCCATGATGATCTTTCGCATTTCGGACTCCAACCTCGACTTCTCATAACGAAGCCTGATTTGGGTGGCCTCTTTCTCTTTTTCCTGTGAAAGCCATGCATTAGAAAGCTCCCTTGAATGAGACCGAACGAGATAGGTGAGTGTCTGTTACCTCCTGTGGCGAGAGAACTATCTTCGGCGGCTCTACTTTCCTCTTGGCGGGTCTATTGAACTTCGGTTTCTCCGGTGTCTTGAGCCCCACTTTTTGCGCAACAGGAGCGACCACTTCAGGTTCAGGCTCTGCTGCTTTTTTCTTGGGTCCAGCTCCCATTCCGCCCAATCCACCGCCTTCTTTAGCCTGACAGAAGCTGACGTGAAAACCAAATCAACTACCTCCATCACATATCCAACTGTAACAATGTCTATCTTCAACATGTTGCTCATTAAGCACCTAAACTACAATGTAGCTCTGAGGAGAACTATCAAGGATGTCAATTATATTTGATAGGTACCTTGCTTTCTGCTGCCGCTTTGGCTGCAATTTCAGCTGCTATTTTTGCTTCATACATGTCTCGATCCTGCATATCACAGAGTTCCAAAAGCAAGAAAATTTGAGCAGTTTACGCAACTGAATGGTAAGCAACGGGTCTGGTTTCTTTCAAGCATCTAGATTATAGATCAGATCTTTATTGGGAGTTTCTAAGCGTGACTTCCACCTCCTGTGTGACGATTTCTCGGACTTCAGGCGTCTCTTCAAGTTTGACGTCAGGCACTGGAATGAGTGGGTCTGTTAACCTGTGTCATAGGACCGTTCAGGTCGAGCTATGGAACTATTTCAGCTAAACGTAGGTATTACACGGATTTAATGCCTCAAATTAAAAAGAAAAGCGAGTCGTTTGTTCTTACGCAAGTAATTTGTTGATCTCAGCGACCCGATGTTGCTTCAACAGCAGAACTACCCGGAGCTCAATCTTCTTATCACGAAGAGTGAAAAACTGATCGTTGAAGTCCATCTTCACACCATGAACAGCTTCTTGGAAAAGAATTATCTCATTCCGCTTCAAAGTCTGATTGGTGTACTGATCATCTGGAACCACGTACGCTGGGTTCGTTTTTAGCTTGTAATCACCTTTATTATCATATGCCCATTGAATTGCCTTAGCATCCTCCTCCGACACCCATTTCTGAGTAAACAAATATATAACATTAGTACGTTAACCACGACTTATAGCGGATCTTAAACATTTTGTACTTCTTCATCAATGGTATCATGGTCCTGATTATGTATGTCCTACTGCTTGCAAAAGACAAGAAACGTGCAAAACCATCAACATCACAACATTAGGACATTTTTCAGAAAGTGAAGCTCACCAAGTCAGGTTTTGTGAGAAGAAAAGCATCCCACTCTCGTATTCGTTGTTTCAATAATCGCCGCCTGTATTCTAGTTTTGTAATACCTGGTTCATCCGTACTTTCGAATTTGTCCTTCTTCACTTTCTGCAGGCATCAGAAATCACACGAATAATAGATCAGTCCTTCGGTTACACAAATTCCATCCTTATCATCAATAAGCTTCAGAAAATATGTACCGAAGCTTCCACTTTCAAAGTTTGTTTCCGCTTCGCATCGAAAATGGAAACCTTTCGCCCCTTCGAGCCCTGTTGTCTGGCCATTTCGATTGCCGCCTATTCATCAAATACCACCCGCCATATCGTCAGGGGAATTGTAAGTAAAATAGATAAGGCGGCATATCAATTCCTAAAAAAACAGCTGCACACATCAGTGATTAAGTCGATGCTTCTCAAGCTCCTGTGGCACGTTAAAGGGGTTGTTACCTCGAATTCCTCTGTGAGCCTGGTAATCCGAAACGTGGAGGTTTGTGATCCTGAGGCGAAGGCATATATTACAATATGCTCCACCTGCAACCAAAAATGACTAAAATCACTCATAGGCATATAAAAATCTCACCTCATATCGAACAATCTTCAACGACGATGTCAAAACGAGACACTTAAAACTAATCACTAAAATCATGTATCCAGACGTTTTAACAGACTTTTTAACAGGTTGGAAGTGTTTCGAAATCTCTAGGTGTCCGCCAATTATTATTAGGTGCACCACGGTAATCACAGGGGCCGATAACAGATAACCACATAGTATAAAATAACTCGAGTGGCGTAGTTAGAAGCTGGAAAGTAGCTAACAAACTCCTCGGACACTAGTCTTTCATAAACTGCAATTGAGCCTCCCGTATACTGGAGAGATGCAGAGACTCACCTCAACAGGATCAAGAAAAAACCATCTTAGTTTACGAAGAGCTACGTTCCTCCGTTCAGAATCCCACTGAAGCTCCTTGCGGGCTTGATCCACCTCTGCTATAGTTTCCTCCTCGAGCATGCTGTGGACACACAAACTCGTAGAGCTCAGAACAAGAAGGGTTGCAGCAACAATTATAGTTGAAAACTACGATGGGGCAGCGTAGAGCTCTGCCCAACCCTTTAAGAAGAGGATCAATGACAAATTCTTCAGGCGCCAGCTGCTGGTTACGTTCTTTTGTTTTGTTTGCCTCTATTAGGGCATTCACTTTGTTGCGGATCACTTCTAACTGCGAAAGAAGCTTTTCCTTAGCCTCTCGAGCCATTCGATTGATTTCATCCTGCTCTACTTTTGCCCTCCACTCTTCAATGCTCAACATGTACTCGGGAACATCCTCAGAATCTCCGTCAGGAACCTTTGCTGCAACACACAATTTGAAATCTGACATCTTCAGCTTACCTCGCCTATCTCATTCTGTAATCTAAGTCTGCACAAAGACACCTGATTGAATGGCATGAAATCTGCGATGGATCGTTTTTGAGATCAATGGAGGAGACTACAATTGTTGTTATTTCCACTTACGGGGCTCTGCTTTTGGTGAAGTGGCCAATTCCTCGATAAACTCAATTGTATGTATGAAGAAGCTACCATCCGCCGACACGCTGGCCTAAAAAACACAGAGGACTCTTATAATGCACATAAGAACACGATAACAAAATTCTTAGTATCATTAAAGGCAAGTAAATCCTACTCTCTCAGATTGTATGACGAAAAGCTGAGCTCAGGAACCATATACAAATCAAAATAAAGCTCCAATTCTGTAAGGTATTTACCAGATATTGGTCGTCAAAGCTCAGGGCTGCTCCAGTGACGACACCGTAAAAGCCATCATGCAAACCAGCCTGCCAACCCAATGATTCTTCATGCTTCATAACATCCCAAACAACAATGAACCACATCCTGCATGGAGTCTTCATTTCCAATATCTGACTTAGAAGCTCAAGTACAAGGAGTGATAAAAACATATCGACATACTTTCTGTTCTCTAGCCATGATATGAACTGGGGATCATGTTTTCAAGGCATGACTCAAATGGTAAGCACCAAAAGCTACCTCCCAGTATCTCGACTCGTCTTGATTTCCCAGCAGTTGTCCAGGCTCCGGAGCCACTTGAATGCGGACGACGCCATTATCAGCGCCGGATACAAAGTATTTACGTGAATGCGTCATCCTGAAACATGTTAAAAATCAGGAGTGATGACTTGTGTTGCATGAGATTGGTAGTATCGTAGTAAATGAGATTGGTGATGGCGAACTCCAATTCAGAGGCGCTTACTAAATGGCTGATGTGAACTGACCTGATGGTTTTGATAGGCTTTGCACTCCAATAAGCCCAACCCATGGGCTCTACAGAGCCCATGTGGCATTCAAATAAATAGCCTGAGGCAAATCCCTGCACGGACACTAAATGTGGCTCGGTGAGATGCTGTGCTATGATAAGCTCAGTACATTGTGCAAATTAAGATACTTTTCGCACACAATGGAGGTGAAGAAAAGTAGACACACCTCAGTGGCAACATAGAAGCTGTTGATATCACTGTCGGAGTAAAAGATGGCACGAATTGGATACGTAGTGCCTGGAGGGTCTTCCAGTTCAATGGGCTCCGGGGGAGGCGTGGGGATTCTGGGCGGAGGTTCAGGCGGAAAGTCATCTAGAGGATCTCCTGGAGGTACCTCTCCTTCTGCCGGTGCCGCCCCATCTGCTGGTGCCTCTCCCTCTTTAGGTGCTGCTCCCTCCGCCGCAGCCTCTTCTCCCTCCTACAAGCACGCAAATGGTTTTCCAGAATCTTCAAACATAGGCACAATTGATCACGGACCAATACTTTTCAGAAGCTTCTTAATTGTCTAGAGGCAGCAAGCTCCGTCCCACACGAACTACAGTGCGTAGCATACATGCACCAATGTAGTCATACAAAGACAATGATAAGTTCCATTATATTGATATCAACTGTACTCACCGCTTTGGGAGGTGGTGGGGGAGGAGGGGGAGGAGGAGGAGGAGTCGGTGGTTTAGGTGGGATCTTTTTTGGAATAGGACAGCGTTTGAAGTTGAAGTCTGCCACATCCAATGCTTTCAGTTCGAATGATTTTGTTGTATCATTACTGGTATCTGCAGCAAGATAAGCAGTAATTAAGAATTAGTGTTCTTAAGTGACTGTCATTTATCCTACAAAAGTAAGTGGAGCATGAATGATGAAATTTGCTAAAATTGACAACATAGAGTGAGCTTGAATCACCTGGCCGAGAAACTTGGAAGATCCTTCCATTCGAACAACCGACCAGAAGTACTTGTGAATTAGGAGACCAGTCCATGCATGTAATCGAACCTGGTACCATAATGAACCTGCATGATTCCACGATATGCAAAATAATAAAATGAATGTCAATTGAGATTGTCAATATTGAACTGGTGTGAGCCCTTTATCCTCAACTCGAGGATAATTTGTATTGATACTACAAAAGAGAAACCCCTGTCGATTTATGCTACTTAGATTTCAGGTACATTAGTAGAAAAGACAAACTAATCTTCACATGATAAGTACTTATCCGCGATCCGAGAATACTAAGATTACAAACCAATAAATTTCTTCCCAACAAAGTGAATTATCAAATGCTAACCAAAATTTTAGAATGGCAAGTTCTTAGTATATTGGCTATATTGCTACATTCAAAAATAAGCTCCAGAAAATCAATATAACAGTGGGACTGATCACATATTATGAGCATCTCACCCAAGCGGCCGAAACGTATCTGGACAGTGAAAATAGAATATACTGCCATCCGAGGCAACAGAGGCTAGTACTTCTCCGTCATTTGAGCAAGCTAGAGCTACCACACCTACCTGCATGTCATACATGTTAAACTTACTTAGATCCGAATTCGTTATCGAAGAGAAAACAAGCAGACTAATGTGGCTGGCAGAAGTCTGAATAATGTTAACCATAAAATATGAATATAGCTAGTTCCACATGATCGACTGCCTGACCTTGTGAGGTTTGACTGCCACGGAAAGCCTCCACGTCTTCTTTTTCGTGATTTGCAATACTCGAATGATTCCATCCGCAAAACCAACAACCACAGATTGTCCGCTGGGATCTACGACCAAAGGAAGCCACAAAATCACAGTGCAAGGTACGCTGAATCTTCTTTTGAACTCTTCCGTCTTGCCCGTGAAATTGTATAAGCGAACCTGAATGCACCCGCTAATCAGGCACTATCCACTGCTACTTCACACGGAAAGCGAGACGATGTGAAGAACTTACTGTGCCATCCGCTCCAGCGGACGCCATTTCGTGACTGATGGGTGAGGTTACAAGCCCTACAATCGAACCTGCGTGAAACTCTAATAATTTCGTCATTTTAAAATCCGGGAGGTCGGATCTCCACAGTGCTCCGCCCTCATCCTGAATGGGCACGATTCAGACAACTGAATGAAGTAGCTTTAAATATAAGGAGATGAGAACGAAACACATATCAAGAGCTACGGATAATAAAGCATCGTGGAGGACATTCATGTGAGAGAACTACCTGAATGATCCAATGATCCTTTTCTACAAGGATACCCTTGATCTGGCACAATGGATCCACTAGCACTTCTTTGGTGGGAAGAATCTCGCAAACAAGTTTGTCATCTCCATCATTTGCTGCTTCAAGCCACTTCCCAGTCCCTCCATATAATCAGCTCCTATACAAAGCTTGAAAAGACTTGAGATGGAACTAGACATTCAATTAGATTGTGAGACAAGGAATTTGTAGATAGCTACCTTGCATACTCACGAACGCATGCTCACAGCCACTTGGGCGAAAAGATTTAAATGGAAACAGAAGTCCACAACACATCTCTGCCGAGCTAGATGTTTACACCGACATTTACGTAGGTGCATTTAACTTCACTATCTAAAGAGAAGGCAGAGTACGTACGTCAAGATTCCAAAACCGGATGTATCCATCTGAAGCAGCGGTGATCATTGTTCGTTTGTCCTCGTCGAGTACCAAGTACTCAACCATGCCTTGGTGGCAATACATTTCAGCGCCTCCTGGCCTTTTGAGCTGACATTTGACGAGTGCATCATCCCAGACAAGAACTGTGCCCATCTCTGTACCAGTGACAACCTGCAAGGTTCAAAAATGGACAATCAAACCATGAGCCCGTATGCACAAACTACCCTTCCGATCATGTCAGCAATAATAAGAACTAAAAGCTGCAACAATTTACACTTCACCGACGTTAAAGAGTCGTTACCTTGCTGTTCCGAAGCTCGAAGTAAGATGCAATGTCACTGATAGGAACGGTTCCGAATTTCGCGATGGCACCCTGCGTTTGAGGAAGGGCGAATTAGGAATCAATACGAAGTTGCTTGAGGCAAGTTTGAGCAAAAGCTTGGATTAGATTGGTCACGACCTACCTCTAACTTCAAGCCAGTGAAAGTGGAGGCCATCTTCCAAAACCGGACATGTCCCACTCCTGATGTCAACAGCTGACCCTTGAAGTATCTTGAGAAGTCCACCTGAAAGCGGAGCAATTTACCTCCCAGTCAATGACTTCCACAGCAGTTTTTTCAGAGGTATTGCAAATTACCATCCAAAGCGAGCACATTTAGAAGTTTCGAAGCTGATCTTACTCGAAAAACTTCTTGCGAGAATGCCTTGGTTCGCAGTATCATAAGCTCGTTCTCCCAATCCCAGACCGTCAACAGATAATCTGGGTGAGCTCCCACCTACATCCTTGCTTCCCAGTGTTATGATAAGTAACAGGGACAAATGATTTGTCAAGGCCAAACGATTGCTACATAATTCTTCTCACACATTAGAAGAAGGAAAGGAGACTGAGCTACTGAGAACTTACTGTCGCCAGTTGAGTTCCATCTGCATTGAAATTGGCAGCTGTAAAGTATCGCTCTGTTCCGTCAACCAGGGTCTGCAATTACGTCAGGCTTGTTACTTGCAATTACAATTTGAGTCACTTCGGAACCTTACAGAGAGAGATGGACTCTGCATTCTAAAGAAGAGATCGAGGTTAAAGCACTACTCGTGTCTACACTGTCGATTGAAAACATTGCTAATGCCAACAAAATGAGAGCATGTAAACAGAGGAAAGCAAACATGACGATCTGGTGAGAGACATGTTTGAAAACCTTAGCTTATAGAAAGATTTGTAGAGAAGTGCACCTTGTAGAGATTCATAGACGGATATTCGTAGATGTAAATATTTGGCAAGACACCCTTTTCACAGACACAGAAATGTGTTCTCTTGGGGTGGACTGCCACACATCCGATTCCATTTCCTTCCTCACTCTGCCACAACAACAAGCCCCAGTTACCCTAATTTCACTGGTAGGCATGGAGAGACGATTGCGTGTATGGGAACGTACAGGCCGGAAGGTGTAGGTCATGGTTTTGAGGTCCAAAAAATGAACAATGTCGCCACAAGAGTGAATGAGAATTCCGTCAGCGATGTACAGCACATTGTTCCTTCTGCTTCCCTGCGAAATCACATCCCGAAAAGTGAAACCTGAGCAGGAATCGCCATTATAATGTGTGGCTTCTACAATACAACTTCAATGGAATGCTCAGCTTAATGGTGTTGCGAAAATTGCAATTGCGACAGACCTCGAGTCCGAACGAGGTAATGAGTTTCACGGTTTTCCTTGGATACATCCGCAACTCTGGAGATGTCGGATCCGGAGGGAGAATAATTTCAGGGGCAACGTACACAACAGGCGGAGGAGCAGGGTTCTCCGGATGACCATCGGCAGGAGGATCCGCCATCTCGAAACTCTAAGCGTTGACGAATCTCCTTTGTGAAAAATATCAGATTCACAAAAATTCAACGTCCTCGTTTATGTGGAAATGTGTTGGTGCATCGGAGGTGATGAAAGTGAACTTCGCTTCAGTGAGTTCACTTCATGTGATTTGACGGTTTCATGGAGACCTACAGGTAGGACGAGTTCAAGGGTATGTGGTGAGAGGACGTAAATCTCACGCAATTGTACATATTGCTTACAAATATGTGCAATTTCCACGCAGGCAAGAATCTGATATTACGATTCACTTACAACACTGTGATGAGTTCTGTTTGAAACCTGTTTCACCTGTAATAGCGCGATGATTACCCAGGGTATCTGAAAACTAGCATGGGATCCACGCGATCAAACGGAGTTGCTGAATCGTTTATCAGACGAAGTCGTGCACGTTCCGGTTCACATGACTCCGTAAAGGACAAGTGGCGGAAGGTCCGAGAGGCAAACACAGATTTTTCGTAACTGCTATGGCAGGACAATTCAAACCGGAAAGATAAAACGGCTTCTTTTGAAAGATAAATCACAGTGAAGATAAACAAAGACAAATCGGTATTATAAGGAAGAGTGCAACCTCTTGCCATGAACTCAACATGATGTCAAAACTAAAAACTACATTCCGTAAATTAAGTAAGTCTAGTTTTCGTAGATCCAGGAGTGGCTGGCGCTGCGCCAGTCGACGATGCCATCGGGGAACCAGAGGGCAATCTCCTTCTGTGCGCTCTCAACGGCGTCACTTCCGTGGATGATGTTCCTGCTCACTTCAATGCAGTAGTCTCCACGGATCGTTCCAGGGTCAGAAGCAGCCGGGTTGGTGGCTCCGATGATCTTGCGGCCGGTGGCCACAACTCCCTTTCCCTGCCACACCATGGCAACGACGGGTCCAGACACAATGTAGTCGACCAGAGACCCGAAGAAGGGCTTGGTGGAGAGGTCGGAGTAGTGCTTCTCAGCGAAGGACTTCTCCACCTGCATCATCTTCATGGCTGCCACAGTACACACAATCGTCAACCACCTACATGCAAACGCTCACTACAACAGATATCCTACGCACTTATCATGCATGTGAAGCGAAAGGATCAGGGAAAGCCGAGTTATAACGTCCACATCATATTTCAGTGTTGTTATAAAACTTCTCATCACCTCCTCTAGCTGATCGCATGTTTGATACAAGCGTGTAATCCGCATTTTTCCGAAGAATCGGGAAAAGTCTATCAGTACTTAAATGATGATCTTATCAAATACAATCGATTCATTTCAATTGAATAAACTATTATCTCCCCAGCGAGGAAGAAGATAGGCTGAACCGGACGAGACCGAACAACACATGCGGCATGAAGTAACCTTGGAAATTAACCGCAGGTAAGGGATCAGGGAAAGCCGAGTTAAATCGTCAACATCGTATTTCAGTGTTTTGAAAAAACTTCTCATCACTCCCCTTGACTGCATACTAAAGAGTTCATATACTTCCGGCCCGAGCCAAAACCTTGTGTGAAGAAACTAAACAAAGCGAAGGGATCAGGGAAAGCCGAGTTATATCGTCCACATCATTATTCAGTGTTTTGATAAAACTTCTCATCACCTCCCTTCGGAAAACTCTCGACAATCTTAAAAACAGAGCATTTAAAGAAAACAAACCTTTGAGGAAGAAGCCTTTCTTTTCGAAGCGGCAGATGATGTCACCGATCTGCGCATTGCAGAAAGAATAGAGCGTGAGACAATGCAAAGGAGGTAACCCTACGTAAAAGAGATTTGTAAACGAGACTTACAAGGCCGCGCTGGACGCCATCGGGCTTGATCATGATGAAGGTAACCTCATCGTTGGCCATGGCTACGGGGTGGAAGCTGCAGGGACGGAGTCGAAGAAGCTGCGGCGGAAGAGGAAAACAATGGGGAGGATGTCGAAGGTGGTGAAGATATGGCGGAAGGGGTAAAGCTTAGCAAAGGGAGAGACGTCTGAACTTTGACGCTGCCGGGCGGCTGCGGCCGTGGCGGCTTCCTCTCGTAGCCGGCTGCGACCTAAACCCTAACGTCGAGTTAGTTCTGTAGAATATTCTAGTGCTCGCACGCAAGTGTGAACCCTGCCCTTAAAGTTTGTCTCCAATATCTTTTTTTTTTCAAATATAAGTGGTATGCCCTTGTGGCATTGCCACGCCCACTTAAATACTTTGACTATATCCCTCTTGTTTTTATGCTAGATTTAAAATTAGGCCATTTTTGTACTTTATGGTGATTTGGGGGCCATAATTACTTGGAAATCAATATCCTCGGATACATCAGCCCAATTCGATACATCAGCCCAATTCGATACATCAGCCCAATTCGATACATCAGCCCAATTCGATACATCAGCCCAATTCGATACATCAGCCCAATTCGCTCCCACCTACCAAAAATTCCACTTCCAACAACACCTCATGCATCCAGATGCGACCCAAAAGTTTGCAAGATTATAAATCACTCACTCACACTCACACACACAACAAACTACCTACCTTATGTAATAGATAACCACGGATCACCACGGATCACCGTACTTTAGTGCTACGAGCATTTTTCAGGGGCGAGAGAGGAGATGGGTAAAGAGCCCCTAATTTTTTTTATGTGTAGGCTATAAATGCTAAGGAGTAGGCTCCATAGGGTAATTTGGGGTCCCATCCTTAAATTTGAATTCAAAATTATAAAAAATAGTCGTCGGAGGATCGAAATGAAAAATTCTAGGGATTTGAGGAAAAAATCAGAGAAATGCTCGTAGCACTCAAAATCCAAGCACCCGATAAGCATTGTTACAAAGCCGCTTCCTAAAAACAATCCAGGTTGGTCGCCCCATCTACTATTCATTTTATTTTGATTGTCCATGAACATTATTTTAAAATTTTAACCCAAGGATGTAGTCCCTAGCTTTATCTTACTCTCAAGAATTTCTCATAGGAATTTTTAAGAACTCATACAACTACAAAGTGCGAGGGCCCTCTTAAAATTGGGCTTCTATCACATTTCCATTCGGACCCTCCAAAGGACCTATGCTTCTTTTCATACCAACTAATGGTAGTAAGGATCGATCGCCAAGTGTCCCTCAATGTCCCTATGAAAATGCTTATCTAGAGAGCCTCTTCATTTCAAAACCGCCCTAGTAGTAAGGTCTACTCTTCAAGTATTGGATTTTGTGAATTTGTTCTCCAACGGCAATTTGTTTATTTTCAGAAAATGACTATGTCTTTATACTTAGTTTTGGATGTTGTCAATATATTCTTTGTTTTGTATGGGTGATTGATTGGCGCATTATTTGAGTATAGGTCTTTCAAATCATGATTATAATGACTAACAACTTCAAAAATTGCAAACCTGTATGTTGATATATGTCAACCTATGTTTTTCCAAAACTATTGGAAGTATATAGAAATAATAAAATTGAAAATTATATGTACAAAATATCACAAAAATAAAAATTGCAAGCTATAATCCATTTGGATTGTGAACGAAGCGAATTGCAAGTTATTATCCATTAGGATTGTGGACGAAGCGAAGTGAGACTCCCAAAGGAGTCAGAAGGCCCTTGCTAATTTCAAAACCCTACTTTGTTATTTGCCCTCAGAACGGACAAGCAATTCGCCTAGGCATGCTTCCATGCAAGCACTTGTAGTCATTGAAAGTGATTGCAACGACGTATAACAAATCTCAACACTTCCTTAATCTGAAGAAATGTGCGAGCTCTGGTTTCTTCAACTTCTCGTACCATTTCAAACTTGCTTCTCATACTCTCGTCATAAAACTACCATATCACTCATAATAACCTGATCCTGATGCTCTTTCCTCAAGCAATTTCCAACTGTGTGCAGTTTCTAAGCCGCATGTAGTTATTTCTCTCACAGGCCCTGCAATCAGCTACACTATACTGTACACATGTGGACTAGTACCAAAACTAAGATTTACATCACTCAACTCACTATAAAAATTGCTTATAAAAACTGTGAACGACAACTTTGGAAGTCTAGCAACATTTTTAGTACTCACCCCTCCTCAACTTTTCTGAGATAGCTTCTTCTATCCACATGAACAAAGCGAGACCTACTCAATATGCACTGAAGAAAGACACAATCAGAAATGCGAAGACCGAGAACATGCCATTTGAAACGCATAAATCCATTTGTGCCTGTAAGACTTGTTGCATTCACTATGTAGTCCAAGTGTACGCATAACTGAGATTTGGAGCTAGTTTACTTTGATCTATATCGTTCTCAAAAATTTGCATTGCCGGACTTGTACCCACATCATCTACTTGAGCCATGAACAGATTTGACACTAAGATAAGTAGTAAGTACAAGATATGAATGACTGAAGATAGACTACGCTATTTCGTACTCAGTTTTGGCAGTCACCTGTACCTCAAGGCTACACTCAAGATGGGTGCAAAGTGACTTAAACTTCGGACCAAGTCATTTTTCAGCATCGGAAGTCACTGTACCTGCAGTCAAGTTGGGTACGAAGTGATTTAGTCTTCAGACCAAGTCATTTTTCAGCATCAAAAGAGCTCCAGCTTCATCAATATGAGCTGCAGTATGTCCGGAATCGCCTCATGCAGACACTGGAATGCACTCAGGGTGCACGCAAACGATATCCTCGACTTTTCCCCTGATCGGCAAAAGATAGAATACGCCCTGACAATTCTCCAGCCTTCTCATCAATCCAGAGCAAGGATGTCAACTGGTTATTCAAAATACGAACAACCAGATCCAGAGGATTAGCACCATCCACCATATCCAAGTCCGATCCAAGAGCAGCAGCATTCATATTCTGAATCGTCTCCTTGATCTGCTCGCCCATTCGTTCCAGTTCCCGTTCCACGAACTCTGCTTGCTCAAACATCATATCACGAGTAGCTGCTGCTTCATCTTCCAACAAGCTCGGCCGCTCTTCCCTATACAGCTTCTCAGCTTCTTCCTCCATGCTCTCCAGTGACTTCTCGACCTCCAGCTGATGCGTCTCAATGAGCTCCAGTTGTCGCTCAAGACTATGTTGCGATTCCACGGTCGATGCTACCTCACTCTCAAGCTTTATCAGCAAGTTCCTGTTCACAATTATCCGCCGATCCCACTCGCCCAATGTCTCCGCTTGTTGCCGAAACTTCACCGTTCGTTCCTGCAACTCCTGTGTCCATCCTTTCATGATGTCCTCAATCGTTTTGCCGACAATCTCTGATGGTGGCTTCGGTGTCCGTGCTGGTGTAGTAACGAGAGATTGAGATTCAGCTGTGGCACCGGTTGACGTAGTAGCTGATTTTGCGGTGGTGGATGTGCTGAAATTGAACGCCCCGAATCCGCCACTGCTGGACACGGCTGCTGTGGTTGAAGTAGTCGAAGCGGCTGAAGATGCAGTAGGAGTGCTTCCGGTAGCTCCAGCGCTGGACGCCGATGAGAAACCAAAGCCTGCTGTGGAGCCGAACCCAGTAGAAGCTGCTGCTGCAGTAGCTGGAGAGGATGCTGCAGCCGATGGGAAACTTAAGCCTGATGCAAAAGAGAGTGAGGAAGAAGGTGCTGAAGAAAGAGAAATGCCTGCTGATGAAGATGGTGTTCCTGTCGTGGATCCAAATGTGGAGCGACCAAAGAGACTGGATGATGATGCTTGGCTCGGGGTCGGTGCCGAGCTTGCAGCAGCAGCAGCCGGGGTTGAAGTAGCGGCAGGTGTTGAATTGAAAGAAAAGCCAGAGAGAGTGCTCGGCGTTGAAGCAGCAGCTGCGGCGGGAGTCGATTGCGATTGAGCACCTCCGAATCCAAAAGACGGAGTGGCGCTTGAAATGCCGCCAAAAGAGAAGCCAGAGGGGGATGCGGAGCTTGCTGCTGCAGGAGTTGAGGATGCAGCAGGGGCACTAGAAGGGGGAGTCGTCATACCAAATGGTGAAGGCGAACTAGTCTTGCTTGCTCCGAATCCCGAAAAGGCTCCTGCAGCGCTCGATGAAGCAGCACCGGGAGTAACTGGAGTGGCTCCGAACCCGGAAAAGGCTGCTCCTGCGCTGGATGAAGCTGCAGCTGGCGTGGCTCCGAACCCTGAAAAGGCCCCTCCTGCGCTGGATGAAGCAGCAGATGGAGTAGCTCCGAACCCCGAGAAGGCTCCTCCTGAAGCTGCACCAGAAGCAGGTAAAGTGGCTCCGAACCCCGAAAAGCCTCCGGATGAAGCAGATGATGGTGTGGACGCTGGGAACTGGGCATTTTTTGTTCCAAGTGAGGCTCCAAATAATGAGCCTGAGCTTGCGCTGGGAGTAGCAGCAGCCGAGGATTGAGCGAAAGAGAACAAATTCGGAGAAGGAGAGGCAGAGGAAGCAGCGCCAAAGGGGGAAGGGGAAGCGCCAAAGGGAGAAGGGGAAGAGCCAAACGGAGACGGGGAAGAGGAAGCGGCACCGAAAGGGTTACTGGTGGGGGTTCCAGAGCTTGATGCGCCGAAGAGCCCACCCCCTCCAAAACCAAATCCTGATGGAGTAGTACTTCCTGTTGGGGTAGAAGAACCAAATGCTGATCCTGACGATGCTCCGACAGAAAACGATGTGGGCGTGCTTTGCGACGAAGCGCCAAATCCTGTGAAGCCCGACATTGTGTCGGTCGTCTCGAGAATGCTCCTCCTGCTCTTACAATGTGCCTCCGATCGAGTAGTCCAGCAATAAGCCCTAAAACTTGTCAAGAAGTCGAACCGGAGTGCCCAATCCCGCCTGTGGACTCGCCTCAAACCCCAAAACCTTCAAACCCCAAAACCTTCAAACCCCAATACCTTCAAACCTCGAACCCCAAAATCCTCGAAAACTCAAATCCCTGAACCCTGATTTTTGAAAAATACTAGCGAAGTATCACGAAGTAGCCATTTCTTTCGAAGTTCAGAGGGTGGGAGGGCCTCGTCACTGAGGGCGGGAGAGTGGGGACTTGCGCCTCCTGCCCGCTCTTGCTCCGTGCCCGGCCAAAATCTGCTAGATTTTGTTTTTTCAATGTTTGGAGGCCCTCATGTAATCCTTTTACAATTTTGAGCTCCAACTTAATCACTACGTTGGTGGGATGGTGGGAGGATTGAAATTACTTATTGGCTCTTTAACAAAGTGGTTTCTTTACCTTATACTAGTGCACCTCTACCTATTGATCATTTTCTAAAAAAAACTCGCTTCCAACGACACCTCATGTACCCTGATCCGACTTGCGGTGCCTGAAATCAAAATATCTCCCCATCTGCCTCAATCCGATTAGCGGTGTATGAAGTCAAAATATCTCCTCATCTGAGGTGCTCGAAGGCTCGATATCATGATGTGATATCGCCCAATCCGAGGTTCTTGAAATCATAATATCACGTCCAAAACAAAAGAAAACAAACTAGTACGTGCTTTAAATAATATATACTTTATTTTGAGAAAGTAAGACACATCAAATCTTACTTCAAAAACCACAAAAGATGGGTTCAAAATTTCCCCTTAAAGTGAAATGGTATCAAACTAAACTTTACTTGGTAGCAAAATCACGGACTCTCTTTGTCGCTAGAAACCGACTACAACTTAGGTAACAATGCACATGCCACATACACACAATGTTAGCACCACTCGTTACTCAGAAATCCCTCAAAACACGCGGACGTACCACTTGGTGGCAAGGAGTGGCTTTCTATAATTGTCTAAGCTCCCAACGGTGGTACTATTTACCTCTGGAGCCAACCAGCCTTGCTTGTTGTCCAATTCTTTACTACACTAAAAATTATATTTAGTGTTGGCAAAACTAAATATGAACAACAACTTTAATTATCAACAAGGGTAGAATTGTAGCAACTTCAATTGTCAATTCCAACACCAATTGTAAACAATAATAAAAATTAAGAAACTGAACAATGAAGAAGTTGACATTTAGTATTAGATTTTGAAATATATATGTGCACAAGTAGGATTGTTGAAAAATTACATAATGATTAGAATTGAGAAGAATTTTGCAATGATAATAAAATTGAAAAAAATGACAAGTATCCCAATATAATGGAAAATTCACAAAAAGTATATTATTAGAAATGAGTTGCAAAAAATCTTTATTGAATAGAAAAAACAAACATAGTGAAATCAAGGTGCCATAGGAAGTGGTGGTACTTCCAAACCACGGAAGTGTTGCTCATACAGTGACCTTCAAAACTGTCCCAATGTTTGTACATGTTACATTCAAAAAATAATGTAGGTAAGAGAAACTCATGGAATGGAATGTAGTAAATTTATTGAAATAGTACATACAATGTACTAATTGATTACAAAAATTCCAACAAAATTGAAGCGCTCAATGAGAAAGGAAAAAAACCTAAAGCTACTCTGTACATTGGTACACTTTTGAACGTCCAACATGGAAATTCCTCACCACTTTGTCCATTTTCCTCTGGATTTTAATACAGCTGCTATTCGTCTGGGCATTGATTCTATAAGTCTCTTGCAATCATCAAAAGTGATAGAAGGGAAGGTTTCTTCCACACGAGACCATAATTCAAGTATCCCTTTTGGTGGTGTGTCATATCGATTCAATCTCCTTTTCAAAATTGCCCATAGATTTTCTATAGGATTCAAATCTAGAGACCGAAAGAAAGCCAAGATAAGACACCAAAAGGTTGCCTAGAAAACCATTGTTTCATACTATTACCGGTATGTATAGGTGCATTATCCTGTTGAAATATGACTCGATGGATCTAAATTATATTTTTGAATTGTACCATGGAGATGCTCCTCCAAGATTTTTGATAACCATGCCGATTGAGGCGACCTTCAATTCTACACATCATGCCAGTCCATGTATACACATACATCCCCATATCATCACGAACCACCACCATGCTTAACGGTCGGAATAACGGTCCGCTCTCGAAAGTTCCCGTGGATCACCAACCCAACACCAAACTCTCCCATCCAAAGAAAATCATAATTTTAGTCTCATCCGAGAATATCACGTGACTTCGAGTCATCAATAGTATAGTCTTGATACTTTCTCGCAAATTCTAAGCGAGCCCTAATATTATTGCCGACAAATGTGGTTTCTTTTCTTTACATGCGATTGCAAACCCGCTCTCTGAAGTCCACTACGTACAATAACTTCACCGACTTGTACTCCAAAAACTTCTTGCACATGTTTAGTAGCTTCTCTTGCAAGAGACACCTTCCTTCTCTTGTTATACTAGTTACACAAGACCGCTCCATTGCACTTCACAACTCATGCGTGGTCTACCTCCAACTAAAAGCTTTGCATCCGGAAAATGCTTCTTACGGAGCCTCCGTACACTTGATTTACCAACACGCAAAGAATTTGCTATCTCTCTCACACTACAACCTTTTTGAAGAAAGAGAAAGATACCTTGTTGCTTCCCCCTGACAAATGGTCTCACCATTTTCACTTGTGAAGCTAAACACGAAAGAAACAAATATACGACGCAAGAAGAACAAATACACACAATGAACACAAAACCAAGCAATTCACAATGCATGTACACTTCACTTGCTATGCATACAAGATTCACTCATATGTACTTTCAAAACTGTCCCAATGAAGAGAAAATATCTAGAGCTTCAATTCATGCACATACATGTAGAGACAAGTGGTAAGCCTTGCTCCTTGATTACCTTACTAATGATAGTATGTAACTAAATTGATGCCATGTCAGTCTAGCATGCAATCACTATGTGGTGACTCACCAAACTTTCAAATTATAAACATTGGGACACTTTTGAAGGTCACTGTATTTTACAACAATTTCTTGTAAGTGAGGAAACAATTGTTGAACATTCCTAGTTCCATCAATTCTCAAAGTAAAACCACACCTAATCATGGACTTTCTGACAAAGGATATGTTATCAATGTCGACTTCCCTATTAACATCTTCAATTGCATCTGCTGCTAATTGAAGAAAAAAACTCTTTTCAGGGTTTTCAACTTTCCGAACCACATTCCATCTGCTCTGTGGACATTTTGTCAAGCATCAAGTTTAATAATTTCTGTTTTTTTGGCTTCCCATCTGCTAGTTCAAGCATCCTTTATCTTACAAATGACAAATGTGTCAATAGGTTGACGCAAATCTATGCAACATGGGGCAAAAATTTGAGGATTGTATTTTTCTCTCTCAAAGTAGCTTCTAGCCTAGGAGTGCTATCACAGCCAAAACATTTATTTAACCACACCAATTTAGTACGTTGATGTAGCTCTCGCTGATAAGCACAGGTTCCAGAAAGTATTCTCGAAATAAAGTAGTGTCTATCCAACCTTTGGGACTTGTTTGATAACAAATACCAGAAATGTTATCATTGACACCTCTAATTGGATAAGTGCGATTAGAGTTTGTAAAAATGAGCATAGGCGCTTCGATCATTGAGCGCCAATCTCCACAGATTCGCAAAACCAAAGTCCTGAATTCCCTATCAGTCACAATATCAACATATTTAACTGTAGAAGCGCCCCTAAATCCGAATGATCTATCATTGTCCATGTTGATGACAAAGTGTGTCTCATCAACGTTTTCCATTAAGTTCTAATCAAACTCTCCAGTTTGGAAATCTCTATAGAGCAACCCTAGATGGTATGCAACCATCTTCTAAATTTGGATCTCTTTAGCATTGCTAAGCATCAATCGGGCCCGTTGTGATAAAATGACTACATTATGGATATCTATAAATTGTTGGATCCATGAGTTAATAATCTTTTCAATTAAAAGTTTATCATCTTTGAGGTCTCTAGATTCAGCATGGTAGATAGAATATGGGGATATCAGATTTGACATTACCAACTCTTCTAAGAGTTCGGAAGAAAACTTTATCCCAGATTTGCGATACATGTCAAATGACTTCAACAATTGTGGATACAACCATTGTACCCATTCATGGGCCTCGTCCAAAGGTTGCCTTCACCAACATTCGACACCGCCTAACTAAGTTGTTGCGGGTGCATGTCATTGGTGGAGCCACAATGTTGTCATTCTCAGCAAAATAGCGGTCACAGGAGGCCTACCAACGGTTTCCTTGTATAATATTTGTTGCTCTTTTGTCATCGAAATGTGTTGGAAAAGCTTGGATAGTCCTAGCACACAACCCACAACACCATGTAAAGCGGAATGTTCAAGCATCCACGCAATTATCGTTTTCCGTGTGGCGATACGTGTCACTTGTTGAACATATCGTAAAATTCCAGGGCCACGCTCTATTATGAAAAACCTACAAAATAGAGTAAAGTAAGAGATAAAAAATACAATCCAATATACAAGATTCTTTTGACAAGTAATCGAAGTGAGTCTAACCTCAAAGTTTATTGATGACCTAATGTGGATAATAAGCTTTTTCTATTATATTGGATTCTAATTCAAGCCTAAGTTGTTATGTTAGAAAATGTTTTATAATTTGTCTACATTTTATTTTTAGTAAGGTAATTTCAGCATACTCCATTCAAGTGTTTTTTGTAAAAATCATATCATGGTACACTTGTAGATTTTTATAACACTATCAATTCAAGTCAGCTCAATATAATCAAATTTAAACCAAATGTGTTGTTTTGTCAATAACGGTGTTTTTTTTCTTACAAATAAGCCTCCCTTTCCCTTTTTATCCCTCAGGAACTATGACAATTTTGAACTTCAATATTTTCTAGAGGACTTTTTCTATTATACCGCATTCAGAGAATAAATTTTTAAAAAAAAATGATGTAGAGCAATGGGAAGCCGCACACTGTGACCACCAAAATCTATTGATAGAATTTATAGAAACAAGTATGAAGTCTATCCTTTCTGCTTTGGCTTAGGCAATGAGGACATGCTTTGAAACTGATTGAGATAAATCTTTAAATACTGATTAACATATTTTAACGAAACTCACCCACAATTATTGTAAAGAAGCTTAGACAATATAAAATTACTATTGTTATAAAAAATGGAACAATTAGATATGTATAATAGATTTAATTGAATAAGTCCTAGGTGGCCATGAACAGCAGTTGTGATAAACAACATGTATGATGGAGAGCATGTATAATCGACATACTTTGATAATTGAATACACAACCAATATCGAGACCATTACACTGAGAAAGTAAAAGGTCAACTGATCTCTTTTCAAACGAAAAAGTTTTATTGACATAGTACAGTTTGATAGAAGGAACAAAATTCATTTGAAAAAAAGAAAAAAGAAAAGAAAGAATAAAAATCAGCACTTAATGAAAGAAAAGAAAGAAAGAAACTCAATGTACCTATCAAAACTCCTACTTTCTTGCAAAGTCCCTTCTTTCTTGCAAAGTCCCTCTTTTCTTCCAAAATCCTTCTTTTCTTGCAAAGTTCCTCCTTTTTAGCAAAGTCACACATTTCTTGCAATAAAGGAGGTGTTTTGCAAAGCGAACTCTTAATTACAAAGCACTCCAATTGCAATCTCTAAAATAAGTGAGCTCCAGTCAGAAGTAAGCTTAATGTGAGTTTTGAAAAAAAAAAAACTCTTTTAAGAGGAGGATAATCAAAACCTCGAGGGAAGAGGATGAGACAAGGTCGCATGAAGAAGATGCCTTAATTATCCAAGTTGGAACTTTGGCGGCTAGAAAGGAGGGTGCAATTAAAAAATCATGGCTCCACTACACTAATTGTCCACAAGTTGACAAATAGTTCTGGAGCATGATTGTGGTAACTATACTAATTGTCATTCAACACTAAATATAATTTTTAGTGTAATTCTTTTCATTCATGTCTCTCACTTCATTCGGAACACTACTAAAAACCGGCACTAATTTTCACGCGAACTAGTTTGGAGCGGAACGCTTTTTCAATCAAATGTTTTCGGATGCACACAAACATCCCATAATGCCCAAGGTGCAGGAATGAGGCTTCATCCCCACCTTCACCTCTTAGAGCCACCATCACACCATGCGGAAGTGAAGAGGGAGACCACCCCTCCTCATAGTACATATGTATTCTTTAATAGCCTCCTCTCCTATTGTGTTAAGGAGTCTTCTATGATATATTTTTCTTTGAAAGCCTATCCGTTTTTGTTTTAGTCCCAAAAATTGTTTGTAACTTTCTTAAGAGCTAACTTCTAGTTCAACTATCCAAACGAGATGTGCAAGCACATTTTCGACATCCAATCTTAGAGTAAATATTGATAGAATACTTATTTTCCTCAATCAGAACATTCTTGAGAAAAGATATACCCCTGTGAACATTCGGTGTCGCTGGAGGCAACATTCCCGAGTTCCAAAATCCCGACCACTTTGGGAAGCTACATCTCTAAAACCACTGATGTGCTCACCGTGTGCTTAAACATTCTGAAAAACTCTCCATAGCTTTTGAAAAACATGCTACATTTCTTGAAGAAAGTCATTTAGATTCCCGAGAGGCCACAATTCCGAGTCTTAAGGTGTCATAAGAACACGCTTCAACTTTGGGCAGCCATATCTCACGACTCACAACTTCAGATTGCACGTTGTTTGGACCCTTCGGCGCGTGCTCAAACAAGGTTTCCAACCATGTAAGGAAAACCACCACATTCGTTTCAAGCACGACGCTATCGTCTCTTGTTTTCTCAAGACTTCTCTTGATCACCTCACTTTCTCTCTTATTAAGCCCGAAACGTCACTACCGAGGTCCTCTTGACTCACCACCGTTTTTGCACATCTTTTGAAAAGGAATGTGGCAACATACATCTACCAATCCATCTATATCTAATAATTGTCAAAATTGCAACACTTAGGAAGTAAGAAAGAAAAAGTTCACAATGAAATGTCAATGAAATAACACTTGGCCAACATACTCCTCTCAATTCATGTCCATCAGCTCTAATTTCTCTACTGTAAAAAATTGTTAATGTATAATGAGATTTCTTCCATGTAGCACTAGTAGAAAATGACACAAAAATGACACTAAAATGACGACTAAAATGACAACAATTTGTCAAAGAGTGCGTAGAAAGTGTCATTAATGACAAAGAGCTTTTGTCATTTCCATCAAGTCATTAATCATTACAATATCAACATCTTTATCATTTGTATCAACCCATGATTCAATCATAGTAGCCCATGTGTAAGAGCTAGTCTGAACAAATTGTACATTTCCAATTCGTGTCACAAACGACGTCATTTCGTCCATCAAAGTGCAATCTTGTCACTTAAGATACTTCTCAAAAAATCAGAAATGGCCAAATTCTACTAGTGTAGTCGGCACGATCTCAATTGTGTGTAAGAATACAACATCTTGTAATACATAGTGTCAAAAACATTATATTTACCATGCAATTTTCTCAATAATTCCGTCCTTGTTGTCTACAAAGACATGGACTGGAGCGGCGACGTGCTTCACAAACATGTCATGGCGAATAAAGTACTCTCAATTTTTCTCAAAGTGAATTAGTGGCATGAGACTGACTTGAGAAAAACCAATGTAATATGTAGAAGTCTTCGAATGATGTGCCACTCTTTGTCCCACTCCCACTCTCTGTCACCCTCTCACTCCCTGTCCTGCTCCCACTCCATGTCCCGCTCTCACTCCCTATCCCGATCGCACTCTCAATCCCGATCGCACTCTGTAGTAGCTATTTATTATCATTTATAAAGTTATTTTAGAAACTTTTTACTTTTTGGATAGATATAATAGTCTATATGTGAAAAAATATAAAAAAGTTACTCAAAATGTTATTAAAAATAGAAAAGTAGCAATAAAGGTATTGACAGTAGAAAATTAGTGCAGTAAGAAATTAGTGTGACCAGAGCGGAGGGATGAGAAAATGGCTGGATGAAATTCCGAGGATGAAATTTCGAGAATGAAATTTCGGCAGCTTACAAAATTCGCGCCGTTCGCGAGCGGACGCGCGCAGTGTATAAACTGATTCGAATTTTTATAAAATTCACGACATTCTTTTCCTGTAATGCGCGTTGTGTCGTCGTGATCTTGTGCTTGTTAATTGTATCGTTTCTGTGATTGTGTAATCATCGTATTTATGAGAGAAATTTCTGTTGTGTTTTGAATTTTTGTGCGTCGCCGTGAGGGTGGCGTTCCTGGTAAGGAAGCGCGAAGAATTGTGGTGAGACTTGAAGCAATTAACGAAGATTGTAGAGTTTGGAGCATCGATGCTGCTATGGCTGGATCGGAGGCAAGTTGTTATCAGGTTTGAGAATTGAACGTTCAATACATCTGTTAGAGTTGAGCCATCTGAGGAGTCGGATTCGACGGTGTTATGCTAATGGAAAAGCGGTGATTCAAGTGCAGGAACTGTAGGATAGGGATCAAGGCGAGAGAGATGCTCTGATGTATCCAACTGCATTCCAGTGTTCAGTACTGTGAAACGGTTTGACTCACACATTCCTAAACAAGGATCAGTAACCGAGTTGGAGAAGGTGTTGTTCAGTAGTTGCAGGGGTGCTTGTTGATCGAAGATGATTGAGCAGTACAGTAATCGGAAAAGTTTTTATGGAGAAACGGATCGAAGTTTGATTGTGGTAGTTTGAGGAAGTCGACAGCAACGACGTGAAAATTGAAATTCTCAATTTCGTCCACTCCTTGTTCCAGACAACTGCGAACGAATTGAAGCAGAACAGTACGGTGAGTGTTGGATTATTTCATATAATTATTTGAAGTTGTAAATTTGTTACAGAAGACAGGAGCAGCTACCCACATCGAAAACAAGTGCTGCGCAGAATTGCAGATTGGAGCTATTAGCGAAAATAGAATTAGCATTCTATATTATAAAACAATTGATTTTAAGCTGTAGAGCTTCTGCATTGCATTCTAAATTGCATTGCATTCAGTTCATGGAGATTGAGTGAAATTGTCGAAAATTGATTAAAACATGGGCAGAATTTCAGTCGCTTGAGTGCGCCAAAATTAGGGATTTGAATTGAGTTCTGCAGTTTGTCTGTCGAAAATTGCCCGGCTTTAGGGTCCCCTTCGGACGGTAATAGGGTACTCTTCACCACGGAAATAGGTCACAGACCACGGTTATAGGATCTGAAGTCTACGGCTATAGGGCAAAAAGCACGGTCTTAGGTGCTACATCGCGCGGAATAGGACTGTTGGATTAAATTCAAATTGAATTTTCTTAGAAATTTGACTCAACATAACTTTGAATCTATACGGTGAAATATTTTGTAATTTGATACATAAACTAATTGGACAGCTTTGAACAAGATCGTACGGTTAGATTTTCTAAATTCAACTCTAAAATTGAAAGGACAATTTTCAAAATACGACAATTAGACAAGGTTGTTAGAAATTCATTTAAAGACTAAGGGGGGGGCCGCACAGGGCCATTCAGTTGAAAAATGGGCACTTATTAGTTGAGATTTTTTTTCAACTCAAAAATGCACAAGAGGCTCATTTCAATTGTGAGAAAATTTTCAATCGTGTCCCACAGAGGAGAAAATTTCTCAACCTTGTCCCCCACACCTAATAATAACATAGTTGAGATTTAACACTATGAATCTCAACGAAACTCAATGGTGCCCCGACCCACCATTGAGTTTCATTTTTTAGAGGGCTTCCATGAATTGGATGTTAATTTGATCATCATCCATTTTTTTTTCCTTTCTTGTATTGCAATTACTAGAAATTGGTGCTTAATAAACTAGGGGCTTGAGGTACCAGTAGTACCAATACTCTCACCCCTGCTATTATTCTATCACCTCACCTCACCACTCGATCATATTATTAATAAAAATTAATAAATATTATTACATTATTATATTATAAAATATTATTATACCATTAAATATTATTATATTATTAAATTATTAATATAAAAATATTCTATTACATATTATAAAATATGTATTCATTATATTTGTATTAGTAAATTTTGTATTATTGATATATTAACAATACTAGTACAAGGAATTATGGTCATAAATGTGGTTTGAAATTTTTGAAACTAACTCATTTGTGATTGAAGTGTTATTAGTGAAAACAAAAGTAAGCTATTCAAATCTAAACTTTCCTTAAAAACCAAAACGGTCTTTTGTTGTTTGGGTAGCCTAGGTTTTAGGTTAAAATTCATATTTTTGACTAAGATTTTTGTTGAGTGCTCCCTATATTACAAGGTGTATGTGCAAAAAATTGCAAAGTCAAAATCCAATTTTAGAGTTTTTTAACGGTAATTTTTGAAAATGAACCTACGAAAATTTTAAGATAAAAAAATTCAACAACGAAGTCGTTGGAGATTATTATAAAATCATACTTATGCAAAAATATTAGAAAAATCTATGGTAGATTTCACATAGTTGGAGTGTTCCACTGTTCACATATAAATGCAGATTCTACAAGTAGTATGATAATGCAAGATTTAGGTAAAACTATCAATTTCTACCTGTATATATAATGTAGTCCATAATGGCTTCCCTATTGAATCGGGCACTGAACCTATGTTCTTCATTTGGGTCGTTCACTTCATCTCCAAAAAGAACTCCTTCAAAAAATCATTAGGAATTTGTAAATATTCCAAAATTTCTGATAATGTTTTATCTTTGCTTTGAATCAAATAGTTATGCAGTATCGCACAACACTTAATAACATCCGGTACAAAACCCACCCTCAATTTTGTTTTGTTATCCATTTCCTTGAATCTTGCTTTGAAAATTCCAAATGTTTTTTTTGTACACTATGAATGAAGGGCCTTAACTTTGAAGAGCCATAACTCTGTCATTCAAATTTTGTTTTGAACCTTTTTGTACATTTTCAATTAAGGGCCTAAACTTTAAAAAATTCTTCAACGCTAAATAATTAATTTTTTGAGGGCTAAATAATTTATTTATTGAGGCCTAAGTGACAAGTTTTTTTAGGGCTAAATGACATATTTTTTGAGGAGTAAATAATAAGTTTTTTGAGGGCTAATTATTAAATTTTTTGAGGGTTAAATAATAATAATAATTAAATTTTTTTTATCTTAATACTCTAATTTGTGTTGAAATAGTCCAATATGTCTTGAAGTAATTTATATCAAAATAATGTAAATTGTGTCCAAACATTTGAACTTCTGTCAGTACTATGGAATAAGGCAAAGGAAAAAAATTGTGTCACAATTATCCAATTTATGTGAAATAATATTAAATACCTAATTTGTGTAAAAATAATTCAATAAGTTGAATGGAAAGAAAGAGGATGTGTTGATGAATTATGAAGTCTCATCCATTGCTTTATTTTCAACCGGATTTCCTATGCGGCCTACAGTTGAAAAACAATCCAAGTTCGGTTGAAAATCTTCAACTGGATTTTTTGAACTCAACTGCTAGTGCGGCCTACAGTTCAGTTGAAAACTTTCAACCAATAGTTGAAAAACTCAACTAGCTAACTTCAACTCAACTCAACTGGACTCCCAGTGCGGCCCCCCCCTAAGTGATTGGATTATTTAAAGAGTTGAAATATTAAGACCGTAATTTGAAATTGAGTGAGACCTATTGACATAAATTTTAGGATAAGTTCTTGGGTTTGGATTTGACATTTTTTTATATATTCTTGTAGTTTTTAACTATTGTTGAGTGATTGAACATGAGGTTGAGCTGAGACTCCTGAAAGTGTGTTTGTGCAGGGCATATTTGCATACATACTACATGTGTACAAGACCTATTGACATGAGCGGACTGACGAGTTGCGCAGAGGTAGGCAGATTCTAAATCATTCCTTGCATCTGGATTTATTAACAAATTGATCTCTAGGCATTGTGTAAATAATATCGTATGTAATACACTGGGACTGGACCTATTGACTAAATATTTATGTGTATTATTTCAAAATATTATATCGGCATTTTGCTTAGGTAATAGTCTGCATTTGGGTCTATTGACATAACCTGAACTATTGACCAGAACTATTGACTTCCCCTAGAATACTAGACATGACAAATACTACAGTGAGTCTAGATATAGTGCATTGGTAATGACAGTAACCCAAATTAAGTGATCCCTGGGTTTAAGAGTGAATCGCCGCAAGACAAGCCCTCAGGTACGTTTATACATAGTTATACTTATACCGCGAATACATGTGACCTTAGTCACAATACGACAGACTACTTTGTTTTTCCACCGTTGAACCACACTATACTGTAAGGAGTTTAGATTAGGGCAAAATCCCTATTACACACTCCCTATCCCTCACTTTCACGTACTTGATTTTGTAGGTGGAGGAGACCCGCATACATGATATCATATGTCAAGGAAGTGCCGGAAATGTTCTAGAATATATATGAATTTTGTAAAATTGTCAATCACTAAGTATGAGTTATGTGAAGGTTGTAAGAGCAAAATAGTCCACCTATCATGCATTTCTTGTTTGCTTAAAGCTTTTTAACACATTATAATTTTCTTGTGAGAGAGCCGTAAGAAGTGTACAGAGTGCATTCTCAATTGGCAAGTTAGTTGATCTACTTCTATAATAAAATATTGTACGGCGATCCTTCTTACCTACCAGCGTACCAACCTACAAACTTGTGAACCTACGAACTTACCAACCTACCTACCTTATTTTATGTTTTCTTAATTATGTACAACAAAATTTAAAAAACACATGCATATATAAAAAATTGTAAACATAAAATTGTTTGAGGAAATGGTCGATAAATGGTACTTTTTTAAATGTACTATATAACGAGCTTCCCCGTCGGAATGACGGGGTCTTTACTATAAATTTGTTAATATGCTCATGAGAAAGGTATAGTTGAAGTAGGTGCTAATGCTTGCTGTTGAACAAGTTCTTTTCTATGGGCTGAATATGAAATGAGTGAGCATTGCAATTCATGTAAATGATGAGTGATTTTTCACTTTCAGCATCACTATGTCCCAAAATCCCAAAACAACCCTTAGAATCCGGGCCGCAAATCGCGGCTTAAGAACCGGAGAAGAGGGGTATGGGAGAGTCCAGCTGAAGGAGTCTTGGGGGCGGGGGATTTTAAGGGCAAGGGGTCTAGAGGCAGGGAGTCTTGAGGGCGGAGGATCTGGGGTACAAGGGTTTAGAGGCGGGGAGTCTTGGGGGCGGAGGATCTCGGGTGCAAGGGTTTAGAGGCGGGGAGTCTTGGGGGCAAAGGGTCTAAAGGTGGGGAGTTTTGGGGGCGGGGATCTTGGATTAGCAAATTTATCCCATATCATTTGTAGCTCATTCATCTCCTGAGCAAGTACAAGAGGGCTCGGGATAGCGTCAAAGAATGATATTTTATAAAATGAAGTGTACTCATGGGGTCCATGTGGCACCCCCTTAAGGGGATCCATATGGCATGAGAGGACCTAGGTTAACCAACTAATGTCGTTGCATAGTGAAGGTCACTATGCAACAACCTCTCAACACTCATTCAAGCACTTTCACACGATTATAAGCAGGTTAGTTAACAATCACATGCGATGTTAGAAAGGCCCGGAGCTCACCGATGGTAGGGAAATTAGAAAGGCCCGGAGCTCACCGATGGTAGGGAAATTAGAAAGGCCCGGAGCTCACCGATGGTAGGGAAATCTGAGACATTGGGATTTGCAAGGAACTTCTATGGAAAAATGACATGTGGTTTCATAAAATGCTTGGAAACGCTCTAGCCCTTCATAGGCTACCCTTTCCCAAATAGACCTCATGACCTATCTTCAATCCTCCAAGATTTTGATTGGCATGCATAGCAACATCAACCATTACAAATTAAGGGGAAATTTACCTACAAGGAATTTGAAGTAAACATGAAGCTACAAGGCTCCACTCACCCGCTTTTAATAAGTCGCAAGTCTAGACGGGTGAAAATGAGTAGCTTCTTTACGGATGAAGGTTAACCTCATGTAAGCGTTTGTAGGAGCTACGAAGGAGGATGGTGTAAAGGAGCCCCTTAGGTTTTAATGTATTGGTTTAAATTGCCAAGGAGTATGTCCCGAGAGTAATTTGGAGCTGCGGACCCTATTTCTGAACTCAAAAACATTAAAAATGGCATCGGGGAGTCTCACTAGTAGCAACCAGAAATCATTGCCCAATAACCTCCTACTCGCGCATTATTAGTAATAATGCTAGGAGAGTGAAGATAGGTAGCTTCTTCGGCAATGAAAAATGACTTGTGGTCTCTCGTCATGGCTCACCAATAGAAGAATGAGGAGGTAGAATTTAATTATGCTTTCCCTTTCTACTATAAGGAAAATACTTCATGATTCTCTAACTTTGAAAGTTACAATGTCACAAACGATAAGGAATTTGAATCTTAGATTTGGTACACCTCTACGTGTATAATTTTGATACTAGATTCTATGATGACACTTTTGAGAATACATAATCATGTAAAACCCGTCAACTTGTATTAACCCTTAAACACCATTTATAAACGACATTTTGGATGAGAGGCAGAGACTTTGAAGAGCCATAACTTCTTTATCCACACTCATTTTTAGAGAAAAGCACTTGGATTGGGTCCCAAATGAAGTCTAGTTTGCCTAGTATAAATTGCTAACCGATAAAATAAATCATGATTAAATGGCGTGCATTTTAGTGAAGGTAGCTCTTCTTTTTGAGTTTTCTAACATGGATGATGTTTTACCATTGTGAGGCAACTATGGGAAATGAAAAATACTTCTTCATGAATTCTTTTACATAATTATGATCTTAAGCAGAAATCTAACAACTTTGTAGTTGGAAGATTTTTGATCCAAAAACTTTTGATATTGGATTTTCAATGATGTTTCAACAATAAAAAAAAGTTAAAAAGTGGATGATTTTTAAGGTGCTATATCTCCTTCATCCACCGTTGGATTTTAGCTTTGTTTTGTGTGATAGGTTCTAAATAGAATGTAGTTTAACCCCTAAAAATCCAGGAAAACCGATTTGGTTTTCTGAGATTTCGGGCAGCTCATTTTAAGCATTTAAATTGATATTTTTGCCTAAGATTTTTATTGGGTGCTCCCCATACAGTAATGTTTATGTGGTAAATTTTTCAAAGTCAAATTTTGATTTTAAAACCTTCACCTAGAAATTTTAGGTTTCAAGTCGAAAACGGGTAGTATAAAATAATTTTTTTGAATTTTTTTTTTAGAAATATGTTCATTACCAAATTACTATTCAAATTTCAAAGTATCCGAAGTCAAAAAGTTTACCAATTTTACAAGGGCAGCCTCCAAAACTTTCAAAAACAATCTTCACAATTTCTAGTAATTTTACAATTTTTTCTTTCAAAAATTGCCAAAATTCGAGATTTTGAATTTTTTCCAAGATTTTTTTTCTTCAAAATTCACATTATCATAAATGCACTTTCTCACCGTCGAGATTTTTCTCAAACTAAATATATCATATGTGGTGCTTGTTTACTATATGGTTGTCTTTTGACCTTCTTTCATAAAATATTTTACATTAAGGTCAAAAAGTGGAATTGGTCTCTAAAATTTTGCATGAGCATACCCAACTTGATTACCTACATGAAAAAAAATGAGGGAAAAATATTTGGAATAACAATCATCAAGTTGCCCTTGGCACCATTTAGACAATGCCTCTCACGCAGCGGCAAAGAAAAGTGTTGGTCAAACTTTGATTGTTATGATCTCACAAATGACAAACATCCAACGGTTGAAATTTTGACCAGTTCTTTGTATACAAGTAAGGTACAAGATCTTACGGTTCAAAGTTCAAAACCAGAATAAAAAGTTTCTCCATTTCCCCATTTACCAATGAAGGTGAAAAATGGCAGTTTTTGGTTCTGGAGGTCGAGGAAACCCCTGGATTTTTAGGGGTTAAGTGATAAAAATCCTAACTCAATCAAAGGTGTTTTGAAGATAAGGCAAGAATTTGAGTGCAATGGGTGTAGATTTGGACCCTTTTTCCTTTGTAAATATTGTAATAGTTTTCACCCTTGCATAGCTATTATTTGAGCCAATAAATTTTTGATGAATTTTTCTGTACAATAGTGTTGTTGAGATGAGGTTGGACAACTTTGTAGTTGGTTAATTTTCATTGCATATGTTTGTTGATAGCATTTTCACTTCAAAGTGAGAATTTTTAAAATTCAATGATCTTTTATGCGTACCAATATCTTACGATCTTGCGATCTATGGGACCTCATGAATCCAAATTTGATCCACATTACCTACAACAAGTATACTACAATATGACACAAATGAGATATAAATAGCTTGCCTTCGTTTTTATTCATGACGCTTTGCAAAAAATTATGTTCCTAGGCTCTAAACCCCCTTGGGCGTTTAAGGGTTAATGCACGTTGCAATTAGCTTTTATTTTGTATTTTTGTCACACTTTAGAATGAGCTAAAGTAGATCCATATTTTTTAAATAGAGTAACAAATCGAGTTGAAATAAATGGTGGATGAAAAGGGACATAGCTCCTCAAGACCATGACTTTTTTGGTTTTCTCATGCCTAACCCCTAATGCTGAAATGAGCCCTAATAGGGTCGATTTGACTTTGGCCACCCACCCTCTCATTTACTAAATATATATTTATGAAGTTAAAACTATTTACAAAAGTTTTTCTATACCTTTCCAAAAAGTAATTTCGAGCTTCAAAGTTCCTCATACTTTAGGAGACATTCATAGTCAAAGTTTGAAAACACTATTCCAAATTTGCTTCAGACTACCCAAACCATGGTATATGCTCATTTATTCCAAAAAATTGCCTAAAATCGTAGTAACTTCACAAAATATTACCAAAAATTGATTTTTTTTTAAAGTTTTTTGTTTTGTTTTGTTTTGTTTTGTTTTGTTTTGTTTTGTTTTGTTTTGTTTTGTTTTGTTTTGTTTTGTTTTGTTTTTGTACATGTAGAAGAGGTACTTAGTCAAAATCTAACCGTTTGGATTTCCAAGAATTTTTATTGTCAAAGACCAGGCTTTGTGTTTGCATTTCAACATACCTCCATGTGAATAATCCAACATTTCTATAGGTGGCGTAGGTCTAATAAGAGTAGAAATTATACAAACGTAATTGTAACTTGCTTAGGAACAAGGATTTGAAGAGCCTCAATTCCAAGTTATTCTTGAAAGAGGTTTTTTTGGCTCAAAAAACACTTCAAACCTCTTTACAACGAGGAAACAAAACTTTTTTTTCAACTTTGAACAATTACATTTTCACGATTGGTAAGGAATTCGAAATCAATATTTGGTGTGCACATACATGTACAAGTTAGGTACGAGATCCTACAATTACATACTCAAAAAAATTCTCATAACTTTACAATTTGCACCTTGCCATATTGAGGCTTTTTGGCAGTTTTGAGGCCTTACAAATCCATTTCCAGATTACTTGGGTAAAGAGTTTTCCAACTAAAAAGTTGTTGGACTTCATCTTAAATTCATACTTGTATAGTGTTATTTCATAAATAACTAGTTTTGATTCAAATCATTGGATTATATGGTAATACATGCATTTTGTTTCAGAACCCTAAAACAAAAAATGATTGCACGAATTCCATTCCATAATTTTATAATATCTCAAATGACTCTCTAAATTTAATCACTTAAATTTAGACTTGATTTGGAATCCAACCAAACAATAAAAACGAATATCAAATTAAGAAGTGATGGCAAAAGTTTAAGCTAGTCATTCGAAATGTTGACTTTCAACATTTGGCATATATAGGGGTTAACTACCATCTTCATAAAAGACGATTTCTTACAAAGGTCAAAGGTGGGCCATAAAAAGAAAGTAAGTCTCACAATGATCAATTTATTGAATGCATTTCTTCAGAATTAATATTCTCACATACACTCACCTTTGTATTGTAGCTAGTTGAGGCCCTTACCACACGACCCATCGACAATTGGACCCGGATAGCTAGGATGAGGCGTAGGCCACTGGGTCAGCTGAGGATAAAGCCATCCCAATCAACCACATGGGTGGCAGAAAGGGCCACATTAATATCCCATGATAACAGTGACATGGCATAGAATTTTGAACTACCAGAGGGTTGCCCCTGGTAGTGTCACCTCACACTACCCGCCACCTACCTACCACTCGTGCGTTGTGGGGCAGGCTGGGCCAATCACCGGCAGCAAGGCGAGCCCCCTGCCGGTCCTTTGGTAAGACCCTGAGTTACTAGTGTAAGATACCACCAACTTTGGACCTATAAGAGAGAAGTATTGTTCATCTTCTCTCTCCTTGTACCTCCATCTTCTCTCTTCTTGGTGCTTACTTTGTATTCTCCTTGCTTTCATTTGCATTTTCGAACAGCATTTACCATAAAAGACTAAAACACGGTACTCTATCCACATCCGACCACAGTTCTTCTTTGTCTCCATGTCCCACCACCCTCTCTGACCTGAAAGATATCATCCATAGTCAAATGGATGAATTATCACGTCACGAATGACAGACAAGTTCTCCCATCAACGAATGAAGTCGACAATTCGCTTCACGAACTAATGAAAGAAACCGCGGTATCGAAGAAACCGGCAGTCAATTCAGCGTCTGGAGCTTTGACTGATAATCCGATCATGTGGTAGATCATGACATCTCGTTCACCTGACAAGAGCTTTACAGAGTAAAAGCATCTCCACATAAGGTAGAGTGTCCTGAAAGCGCCACCTTAAGAGATCTGACCTATTTTTAGCACTAGTAAATTCAAAATAAAATTATGACCACATTCGAAATAGGTTTTCGGGAGGATTGCAAAAATTTGCAACATGTAATTCGCATTTGTAAATTTTATACAAAATTCCAAAGTGCTAAGTAAGATTTGACCCAAATGCGTTATATACAAATGAGGTACATCTCTATCTTCACAATCTACAAATGAGGACAGATCGCTTTTGGGTCCTGTGGCGCTTTTAGGACACTCTACCTTATGTTACCTTGAAATCACACTCCCCCACCCCAGGGTTCGGAAAGTTTTTTGAGTAATAACCGGCACTTCCCACACACGATCGGTTTTTCACATATTTTTTTCGGCAATTACCTTATTTTATCCCCTAAAGGTCCTTGATACAAAATTGTTTAAATTATCAAAAGAACCTTCTTCTACTTCAGGTGCAAAGAAACTCAATCTAAGCATTGATTAGAAGATCCAACCGTAGGATCTTGAAGTTAACTTGACCCTTTTCTCGAATGTCAAATTTGAACCGTTAATTTTTCTCCAATTTTGAGATTATAATGGTCAAAGTTGGCTGAATTTTCTCCCTGTGGAAATTCCAAAAAGCGATTTCCGCTTTCTTGGACCTTTAGGGGTTATATTGAGAATAGAAATTTATATGTAATTTTCATCGGTTTTTAGTTGGTGGTTTCATAAATGGGCCGACTAGTGTGCAAAATCCATCGGCTGATAATGAACTAGCTGTCGGTTTTTCTCAATCATTGCCCCACCCTTCTTAAAGGCCCCTCACGCACCAAAATTGAAGATGAATTAGTCCATGCACCAATTGCAAGTAGAATATCAGATTTAGTCGACTAAACTGGAGGGCCATTTTCTTGATGCGCCAAAGTAGAGAGTGGATGAGAAGGGCCTTTGACATTTCTCATCCGTTTAATGCGTGTGTCGGGCCCTTGGCAAGCATGAGTGCCGATGCTCTTTTGATTTGGTTCTTCCAATGGTAGATGACATGAGCTTTCCCATGAGCCTTGAGGTGCCGGGAGTGGTTCAGAAGAAATCTCGCCAACGCTGCCCGCGAAAGGCTCTCTACTAGTGATGGCTTCTTGGCTTCGGCCAATGAGAGACATGTCCGAGAAAGCGATGATTCTCACACACAACTGGATAAACAAGAATGTTGTCTTGTTGCTACGAGGAGAGTCAGAACTCATCGCAAATGAGGTGAATTTGACGAGACCAAGAGCTCGTAAGGGTGAGACGGGAAAATGACGTGAGTTTTGGTGGTCGTGAGTTGGGGCGAGAAAATTGAGGTGCTCCCTCCAAGCCCTAGTCGTGGGCCGCTTCCCAAGTCATGCAGGAGATGCTTTAACCCTTTCATGACCAATCAACCAAATATGGTCGCTGAAGTGTGGTTATTCCATGATTGAGTAGAATCTGTGTAGAAACAACAAAATATTAGAGAACAACGCCAGAAGAGGAGTGTGTGGTGGATCTACTACACAAAATAACGATGCATTTGGACTCGTATTCCGCGTGGTAGAGCTGTCTATACATGGTGATGAGTATGAGATACGGTAGCTGGTTTAGAAAGAAGTGAGAAAGATTCAGGAAATACGGCTGTCGAGGACACATGACACCAATTCTAAGGGTCCCTTGGGAATATAGGAACATGGGGGTACTACTCAATTGGCTCCGTCGTCAAAAGAAGTGTTGATTTCTTTTGGCAACCCTACACCGTCTATAAAAGCGTATACGTTTGTACAACCTGAAATCCTCTCCAAAAAGAATCAACACATGTTGTTTGCACACTGATTCTACGTCAAGGCTCGGCGTCTGATGAATGTGACCATGTTTGATTTTTCAATTTGACCATATTTGCTACGATATCCCATGTATTTCTCGTACGCTACCGTATACAAGGAATTGGGTTCTTGGTCTCTTTTCACAATTTCGGTTTCATAAATGCTCGAAATGCAACGCTCATGGTGTGGTTGGATAGATCTTCAAACTCTCTACAATATTGACCACATGTGTTTTGCCCAAATCTGGATATTCTGGTCTCTAATTCTAGTAAAAAGCTTCGAGGTCATGTATACGCTATGTACTACACTTGACTTGGAACATCATAATACTCTAGTTCATACGGTAAATCTGACCCATGTTTGGCGACTAGCATATTTGAAGTTCACTACACATTTATACGTTCGGATCTTAATTTTGACCCTTCATTTGTTCGATGCACTCCAAAATACATCCAGACACCTCAAAAAAACGTCGACTTCCAAAACAGGAGTGGTTATGAAAGGGTTAAACAACCCAACAAGTGCTAAATATAAATTATACAAGGATTGGCCCAAATGAAATCCAGATTAGATTTTTTTTGAAAACTTAAAATCAATGTTGGTTGAATGACTTAGGCTCCATATGATGCTATTTTTTGACGGTTTTCAATCTCAGAGAGTGCAAAAAACCCTTAAAAACTCCATAAATTAAGTCAAAAGTATAATTGATGAAAATGGACCACACAATGATCAATCCATTGCGTAAGTCTTTGTTTGCTTTTACCACAAAAGACTATGGGATTTTTTTACATTGAAGTGAGGCCTTATGTAATGCCAAAGGAGGCAAAAATCCGTTTCATGTGATTGATTTATTCTCGAAGTACTGAAAATGAACCAATCACATGGATGGGAATTTTTTCTTCCTTAAGCCTCATGTACAGCTTGACTCTCTATGTATAGCATCCCTAAATATGCACATACAACCGAAGTTCTTCATGTGTTTGAAATGTCTGACGTAAGTTGGACTGAAAGTTATCACCTGACATGAAAATGGATGAAATATCACATCACGAATGAAACAGACTTCCGTCAAATGAATGACGTCAACCATTCGCGTCACGAACTAACGAAAGGAACCGCGGTATCGAGAAACCAGTCCTTTCCAGCGTCTAGGGCATTGACTGAGAATCTGATCTTTTTATAGGCATGTGGTAGATCAGAACTTCCCTTCCACCTGACAAGAACTTCAGAAAACAGAACCCAGCAAAAACCTCCAGGAAAAAGAACCCAGCAAGTGCTATATATAACCCATATAAGGATGGGCTCACACGGAATCCAGGTTAGAGAAAGACTAGTTCGCCATAGCTCAGTCTTCGAACCCACCAAGTTGCAACTTGTGCACTGGCCGAGTGAGAGTTGACCGCGTGCAGACAGAATTGCATTTAAGTTGCGCACCAACACTTTCAACTAGCTGCTGAATCGATCACCTATCCGAGGTTTCTAGTTGTCTGCCGATCCCTGATAGCTCAGTCTTTTGTTAGTTCCCGGACACGTCGATCGATCCCACCAAGTTGCAGACAATTCGTACACTGGCCGCCGACAGAATCGTGTTTGCAGCAAGTTGCAGAACAGTTGCTGCTGAACAGAGTACTTATCCTGGCTCAGTGTTTGAGCTTCGCTGTCGTTAGACTGGAGCATGCACCCGAGCTATGGCCGTTCGGCACTTCTTCGTAGCGGTCTTGCTAGTACTACTCTTCTGGATCTCGTCTGCTCCTTGTAACGCGCAAGGGGTATCGCAGTCCCAAGTATACTTCGAGGAACACTGTAAGTTCGTTTCGCTTTTTCAGACTCTGCAATTGTTGCTTCAGCACTTGGATACTTTCGTAACTAAGGCGCTTATGATAATCGAAGTCCTCATGAGGAATCCGTGACACCATTCAGGCTGTCTGAATTAAAATTCTAGCTGAATATCAAGTTGTCTGTGTTTCTAGGTTCCCATTTCAGTAGCTAGTCCAGATATGAAGCTTCATAAAAACTCTGCCATGGTTGCGCCGGCACTTGCGGTACTTTCTGTGGTGCTTTGTGGATCGTAAATCGACCTGTTTTTGTGTCTAGTGGCTGCTCTGCAAGCTTTGTGGAACAATTGGAACAAGAGCACTCCCGACACTGCAAGCAACTTGGCAGGCTGGAGCTCCACGCAACAGTACCCTTGCAATCAGTTTATTATCGGTGATGTACCGAATTGGCGTGGAGTGGAGTGCCTCACTACCATCAATTGTAAACCGGTCCCCAACGATACTACGCATGAAGACTGCAGTGCTTTCATCATCGGCTTGTGAGCACTCTGACCAGTCTACGATTTGTTGCTATTTACGTCTTTTCAGGATCATGATGAAATAACAGAGAATGATTGTATACCGGCACTGACAGGACCTTGAACAATGCATCCATTGACGGCCACTTACCACCTGATATTGGCAATATCAGCACACTGACCACATTGTGAGTTGCCGACGAACCATTTCTTCCCTCCCATACTTATCACATATATTCTACTTCCTCTGTCTCATCATAATTGTAGAGTAGAACTTATCGTATATATTCTACTTCCTCTGTCCCGTAATAGTTGTAGAGTAGGTTCTCTCAGAAGGAGTAGCCGTTAGCCGGGTGATCTAACGAATAGTTGTAAGTCAGCTTAATGAAATGGTTGAATTAGCGATTGATTCTGAAAGTTTAGGATTGTGTTCAATTAAGAGTCAAAATGTTACCTACAAAATCACATACTTAGAATGATGTCTAAGCATCCCGTAGCTATCATGCACAAATTATGGAATGGTCTTATATATGAAGGGGCGAAGAACAATTGGATGATTCTTGACTCTTTCCAAACAATGATTTGTACATTAGATTTACAAATTTAGTTTTTAAACAAGATTCAAAATTGAATTGTAGAGAATATTCTTGAGCTTGGTGTATCGGTGTTTTTGAACGACAAGGTGGTTGCATTTACATGTTTTGTAATAAAGTTTGTGATATATTTAAGCATCAAAATATCTTGTACATCTTGTCGGTCAATGTTCAAGAGTCTTGAGAAATGGCAAGTAGTGTATCTAACCTTTCGGTAGTTTTGATTTTAGGCTTATCGTTAGAAAGAGGCTGCCCTCTTGATTGTTGACGATGACATTTCTCCTTGTGCGTTGTTGCAGAGAGTTGACCGGAAATGAAAAACTAACAGGGCCTTTTCCTAGTACTTTGAGAAGTACTCAACTTGTTACATTGTAAGTCTTACCAATGATTTTTTAACATATAGATTTTTCATGTTAATCCTAGGTGATATAATTGTGAGATTGTGGATGCTCATTGTAAAATGCAATGCAAAACCTTCATCAAGTTTGTCATGTTTTTTCTCATTTTGTTGCAGAGACATTCGTGACAATGATTTCTATGGTGCATTTCCGGACTTTGGAAATTTCGAATGGCCTCAAACATTGTAAGATAATTTTAGTTTTGAGTGCCTTTGAGTTTATTTTGTGTTTAGGTAGATATTGTTGAAATGTTAGTGCATGGATTTTCTATGTTGTTTTTGTGTAGACTCCATAGTTGTTTTTTTTGGTTCGGTTCAAGATAATTATTGCCAAATTCTTCAAAGCTTCAAACTCATCGAGTGTTTGACTTGATGGGTACCACTTGAATGGAATGCCTTGTAAGGAGAATGTCAACCGTTGGTTGACATGTAATAATGCATACATGTTCCATGATTGTACTAATGTAAACGCAATTGTTCTGACATGAGTGGGTGTGATTGCACAATAGGATCATAAGTGGCAATCGCTTTAGTGGCAAATTTCCATCCGACCAATTGCGAACTATGCAATACCTCCAGACATTGAGTTTGGAAAGGAATGAGTTTGAAGGAGAAGTACCTTACCGTGCATTTGAAAATAAAACACAACTTGTCAATCTGTAAGTACTTAAAGTATTGCATACTTTGGTTTATATTTTAGAGTGTCTAGCATCTCTTACATGCATCAATAAGCTGCCTCTTAGGTAATGTGAAGAAATTTTCATTTTTTCAAATAGTTCTATGGTACCTTGTCTATCTTTACTTGAGTCACGAAGTCTTTATTTCAAAATTAGATGTGAGTATTACAAAAGATTTAGCCTAAATTTTACAAAAGTTTGTTGTTGAATGTAGGGATTTATCTGACAATAAGTTCAATGGAACTTTGCCAAATTTTTCAGTGATCAACTTCCTTCAACATTTGTGAGTTGTTTCTATCGCTTTTATTCATTCTTTGACATTCTCAATTGAGGACTTGATAAACTTATATATTCTTTATTCACTTCACTTTGTCTCGAAGAGGATTCATGTACATTTATTTAATCATTTTATCAAAGTTCCATTAGTTAGAGCTATATATGATTTGGAAATTTATATAATGTGAAATGTTTGTGAGCCTCTTGGTATATTCTCAAAATTGTACATGTGATGAGTGTATCATGCCTATGGCTTGCTTGACATTGAGTTGATATAATACTAATATAAAGTCTAACATCTGGACTCACTGATCATGTTGTTGATATCTGCACTTTGTAGGGATGTATCAAACAACACATTTGTGGGATCGTTGCCTGATTTGACAAAGATGATATCTCTATTGACTGCGTAAGTCTTGCATTTTGTTAAATATTGTCATCTCTTTCTCAAAATTGATTTGTAGTATGGAAAATCATTGTCTCGCTTTGAATCCTAAAATTGATTCAAAATGGAAGAAATGCCTCTGATTGCCAAGCTTTTATTTACATTTTGGTTCATTTAAATGAATCATATTGAAAATTATTCAGTTGTTAAGATAGTTCCTCAAATCATGATGTTTCCTTGTAGGAGGTACTTAAGCATTTAAGGTTCTCAAACTTGTAAACAACTTAATATGAGTCTCAATTGATGGTTAATCCTTTTACAGTTATTCTTTTTGGTTTTATCACTTGATGAAAGATCAATTTGCAGTACTAAAGAAAATCTCAAAAAATTTTGGGCGCTTGTTCACCTTGTTGTACATTGCCACCTTCAACGAAGTATTGTAGACACAAACAAGAGATATATATTGCTGACAATGTCTAGTACTTGTTGCTTGTTACAGGGATTTTTCCAACAACAAACTTGATGGATCTGTACCAAATCTTACTTTGATCACAAGCATCCAACATTTGTAAGTGGGCATTTTCCTAAGATCTTTTACAATTACAATTACCAATACAGAGTATCTTTGTTTGCCTTTGTTTGTACAAATATATTCTTAGAAGTATTATTAACATTTTAAATGTTGAAACAATCAAGATAATGTCCTTGATGGAAGTACCCTTGGATGTATTTCCACATTAAAAACTTCAAATTATATGGTATTCTTTAGCACGTTTATATTGTATATGGTATCCTTTAGCAAGTTTTAAGGGAATTACACTATCAATTGGGATCATTACAAAATTAACTCCTTACTTTTTTATAAATAAATTAAACTTCTCACTCTTCAAGATTTATTTACTTATTTATTTATTTATTTATTTATTTTTAAATTTTATATTGTACGTTTATTTTCAATCATATGAACATATCTCAAACCTCAAAATACAAGAATTTTATCATATTCCAATCATCATGATATAGAAAAAGCCAAGTTTTACACAATCAAATAAGGAGTTACATAATTTAGTTTAAAACAACCATATTTTATTTTATTTTGATTTATTTATTTACTTGTTTTGTTTTGGCCTACCCAAAATTTAGTAAACCCAACTTCCATAAAAAATTACTCATTTTTATTTTTATTTTTATTTTTTTACAGGAATTTGAGTCGGAATGCATTTACAGGACCAGTAGTGTTATCTCCTCTTGCAACAAATTCAAGCCTTTCAGTGGTGGACTTATCTTACAATCAATTGAAGGGTTCCATAGACTCTTGGAATGAATTCGGACTTCTCTCTCTTCAAGAATTGTAAGTTTCTTTTTTGCTACCCTAGTTTCAATAAAAAGGGTACTATTTGATCTTTTACTTCAAATATATAAAATAATGACTATAAACATGTTTGGTGTAGTTATCCATTACTTACAATATTTGCTTATTTTTGGATGTTGCAGGTACTTGGATGCCAACAATTTCACCGGGACTTTGAACATTAATAAACTCGCGGAGTTGGGTTTACTTAGAACAAGAGTAGCAAACTCATCAGGATTCTCATCAGGGATGTTGAGAGTTGTATCATTGATTAACAACAGCATCGGCGATATTGTTTATGATCAAGTCGATATTGAAGAGGTTGCTACAATCTTTAGGTGAGAATATGTGATAAGGCATTAGGGAGAAGTTGCAACATGTTGTTATACTTAAATCACCTATATTTTTTAACAATCTAATAATATTTTAATGAAATATTTAAGTAAGAAAAGTCATAATAGTTCTAGTCAATGAAATTTTGTTAGTTTGTAATCATACTATAATACTAACTTGTAGTACTGTACTTGGGCTTGTGTAGATTACAAGGAAACCCATATTGTGCTTCACCAGATGCTAATGATGGAACAAGATGTTTTTGCAAACAAATCTGCTTCAACTCAGGTATCAAAGTGTAGACCATTCAAATAGAGTCCGTACACTTTCACTCAAAGTGCATATAGGTTGATAATATAAATCTAAGAATCATAATATCACTCATTATGATATAGATTATCTTTTCCAGCTGAATTTAGATTGAATGGATATATACTTCAAAATTATCTCATGTTCATCATATAGTTGTACTAGAAGTATTTATGTTGGTAATAGCCTAATAAACGATCTTGTTTTGAACATGTATGAGAAGTAATATGGTATGTAGTAATTTGTAGCAATGATTGTTGTGAATGTCGCATAATTCTAGATAATAATTTCTAATTATGGTTTGTTAAAGAGTTGTTATTTTCTAAGGTTTCTTTCTTATAAAACTTCCTCTACACATCCATGACCTTTGAAACAATGGGTTTTTGTTTAGTCAAGATCACAGAACCAAGACCATCGCAAAATTATAGCAATAGTCGTGGGGACGGTGGTATCATGTTTGGTGTTCCTTTTGATCATCCTCGTGGCGTTATATCGTTACAATAGGAGATATCAACGGTATCTTGAGCTCCAAGTCAAAGAAAGTAAGCGTAATCCAAGCTTGTTGTATAATTTCTTTTACATGGATACCACATCTACGACTTCCTACACTCTAACAAATATAGTATCTTCATATTCAATGTCCATGTCTAAGTTTAAGTTTGTAGTTGAGATGTATTTATCTCCATACACATATTTGATAGTTAGTCTTCCTTGGATATATCTCAAGCATTATAGTAATTTATTATTATACTATTTATGAAGTATGATTAAGCATGTATATTTGTGATGTAGGATTTGATGAGGCTGAAGTGAAGCCAACCATATTCCCCTTCCAGCAGCTTAAGACTGCCACCCGGGACTTCCATCCGGATACAAAGTTGGGCGAGGGAGCTTATGGAGCAGTTTACAAGGTGAATAATCTTTGTTATTGTAGAAAATGTGGCTCAATGTTGAATAGCAATTACTTATGATGAATTATGTATTAACATTTGATTATTTGGTTTCTTGTAGGGTGTATTACCAAATGGAAGTGAAGTGGCTGTGAAGCAATTATTTGCCAAGACAACTCAAGATATTGATGACTTTTTGAATGAGGTGGTTATGTTGACTGGGATGAAGCATCGAAACTTGATGAATCTGAAAGGATGTTGCGTACGAGAACAACAAAGGTTGTTGGTGTACGAGTATGTGGATAACCATGACATTGATTACGTTCTTCTGAGTGAGTTCAATTGCCAACACATGCATTTTTTCACTCTGTTTCCTATGTTTTGGAGTCACAATGATCTATGTGCACAGCTATGTGCACACATAATTCAAGCGTAAAATAGCATAATTCCTACTCTTGAATCAACCATCTTTTATAAATCTCATTTCTTTGAACAAGATTGCCTATTTTCTTACAAATTCGAGATTATTTTCTTTTCTATATCGATGTTTTCATAACTATGCTTTCATGCTCATCTAACTCTCACCATGCATGCCTATGTTGCAGATGGAAAGCAGAAGGCCCTCTTGAGCTGGCCAGTGCGAAAGAAGATATTGTTGGAAGTTGCTCGTGGCTTGCATTACTTGCATGCTCTTGCTCACCCTAAAATCATCCATCGAGACATCAAAGCGAGTAACATCTTGTTAACTCAAAATTATGAAGCAAAAATAGCAGATTTTGGGTTGGCGTTGTTGTTCCCGGGTGAAGAAAGTTACATCATGACCAAGCACGTTGCTGGAACACAGTGCGTTCCCTACCGTATCTTCACCATTTCTTGCTCGATTGGCATTTGGATTGTTTTCATGTAACCTTGGGCTAATCAAGAAAACTTGCATTACTAGGAATTACAGAAATCTCAAATTACGGGTGTGTATGTACAGGGGGTATATGGCACCAGAATATGCATCATACGGTCAGCTGAGTGACAAAGTGGATGTTTTTAGTTTTGGGATTTTGTGCCTTGAGGTTGTTAGTGGTCGAAGAAATATCGATCATGAGGCACTCCCCAACCAAACGTACCTCTCCAAATTGGTGAGTATTTTAGAATATGTATTCTGCTTCCCTTTGTGTGCCATTTTCCATAGTAGTTCAGAGGCCTGACGTTCTATTCTGCCTGTAGGCATGGGAGGTTCATCGTGAGGGGAGGCTGATGGAAGTGGTAGATACAACACTCTCCTTGCAAGATGACGAGATCCTCGAAGTGGAGCGAGTGATCAACATTGCTCTTCTGTGCATCCAAAACGCAGCAGAGCAGCGTCCAAGCATGGAGCGAGTGGTTGCCATGTTGCAAGGCGGTACCGCTGCAGAAGTGGCCATGCCCCAAGCATCTCACGAGGAGGCCTACTTGGAGAATATCCGCTTGTTTGCCATGGGGAAAGGCTCCACTCTCGCCACTGTCAAGGAGGAGGTTCTCGGGGAGTCGTCTTCTTCTTTGAGTATTAGGAGGTCGTTTAAGAAGAGTGGGTTTGATGTTTTGTCCACTGGGGCGTTGCTTGAGCTTAGTGAAATCAAAGTTAGATAGCCTCACTTGCTGCTACTACAAGAGAGTGTAGCTAGTGTTTGATGGTTTTGAATGGTTTGTGTATATTGTTTCATCATTCTACAAGAAGATATTAGAGTTTGAAGTGGACTGAGAGTTTGAAGGAGAAGCCCGAGGGGGATGCGGAGCTTGCTGCTGCAGCAGAGGTACTAGAAGGGGAGTCTTCATATCAAATGGTGAAGGCGAATTAGGCTTGCTTGCTAGGCTCCTCCTGAAGCTGCTCTGGAAGCAGGTATATTAGTCACCAAAACCCGAAAAGCCTCCGGATGAAGCAAAGGATGGTGTGGAGGGTGGGAACTAGGCGTGTTATTTTCCGAGCGAGGCTCCAAACAATGAGCCTGAGCTTGCGCTGGGAGTAGTAGCAGCCAAGGATTGAGCGAAAGAGAACAAACTTGGAGAAGGAGAGGCGCCAAAGGGGGACGGGGAAGAAGAAGCGGTTACTGGTGGTGGTTCCAGAGCATGATGCACCGAAGAACCGACCCCCTCCAGAACCAAATCCTTGTGGACTAGTACTTCTTGTTTGGGTAGAAGAACACAATGCCGAGCCTGACGATGCACCGACAGAGAACGATGTGGGCGTGCTCCGCGACGAAGCCCGAAACCCTGTGAAATCAAGTGTGGATAAAGAATGACAAAATTGATTTGCAAACCTTCAACACACCAGTCAAAACACCCTCCACCACCAATAGATGCATCGAGGAACTCCTGAGGAGTCTTCGTCTTCCTTGAGTAGGAAGTTGTTTAAAAAGTCGTTCGGAAAGACTGGAATTGATGATTTGTCGATGATTTGTTGACCACGGCGTTGCTTGAGCTTAGTGAAAATCAAAGTTGGGTAGCCTAGTAGGTGCTGCTGCGACTCGAAGAGTGTGTAGCTGGCAATTTTGAATCGTTTTAAGGTGTTGTGTATATTGTTTGATCATTTTTCAAGGAAATGTTAGATTCTGAAGTGGATTGTACTGTACATATAACTGTCAAATTACTCAACTGATTCGGTACTCCCCTGAATCTTGCTAAAAGCATACAAGAAAGTGTTTGGATTGTGATTGCTAGTACCTGTTTTACTGAAAATGTAGAGTGATTTCTGTGCACAGAATCACTTAAGAAGATTGATCTTTCCACTTGCAATTCGGACAAGATATTGGACAACCAGATAAGAAAGGATGTAGTTTTGCCATCACAAATATTGTGACCTACACCATGAAACAAGATAGCGTAGTTACTAGATTTTTGCTAACAGAACCACATGATCGTAGTATGATCATGGCAAGTCTGGACGTGTTTGTGGAGTTTACTATAAAGTGCCGTCATGATAAATAGCTACTGTTACACTACCATTGCAAACCGAACACAGATTGCTACCTGCAATCATGCACCGAGATGCACATGATAGGGAAGAAATCACGCTTTACAAGTTTTGTGTCTACAATCGTTCTGATGAACATGTGTGTTCCGTTCGAGATCAGCAACACTTTCAGAACCAAATTGTCGACGTATTTGGCTTCGGATTTACTACTGAGAAGAAACAAGTTGCCTAATAGTCATTATGCTGCTGCAAAGTCAATTCGGAGGTTGGGGTTGGACTACAACAACATCCATGCTTGTCCACATGGGTGTGTGTTTTACAAGAATGATTATAGAGAGTTGGAGATATGCCCAGAGTGTCTGAAGTCCAGATGGTCGGATAACACAAATTCCATCCCAACAAAGGTGATAAGACACTTTCCTCTCATTCCGCACCTCCAACGACTATGGAGATCTCCGGAGATTGCGAGCATGTTGACCGGTTACAAGAACCATGTTAGAGACGATGCATGGAATTATGCAATCTGCAATTGACAGTCTTGCGTGGAAGCACATCAACATGGACTTTGCGTTCAAGGTTGTCATATCGGGCGTGTTGAGGTAATCGGGCAGACAAAACGGGCGTACGAGTTGTCGTGGACGGACGGGCGTGCTTGCGCACCTTAATTGTAGGGGCGGAGGAGGGGGGGGGGGTTAAGGGCGGGGGAGGGGCAGGGGGCGGGGGAGGGGGGATTAAGGGCGGGGGTACGGGGGGTAGGAGAGGAGATAAGGGGGGTTGCTGCGTTTTTTTTTTTTTTTTTTTTTTTAATTTTTTAATTTTTTTTTTTTAAATTTTAAAATTTTTGAATTTTTTTGAATTTTTAAAATTTTTTTTGGGTGGTATTTACAAACCGATTCATGCATAGGTTGAGTGGTATTTGGCAAGGTATGTATATGAGCGGTTGGACAAGTGAGGAGGGGTGGGAACTAATAAATATGTGCACCCAAATCAAAACAATGCAATTAAATATGTCATATGAAGATGTACAAATGCATCGAATAAGAGAAGTTGCTGCGTATATTATATGTATGTGCACAATTGAAAATACATATAGTATTGTAATCATCCATGCAATCCTTCTACATACAATAGGCACACGCTAACTTTGGAGACCGCTAAACTAAATAGCTGAATTACGGAAACAACTCATTGGCATGGTCCAACTAAATGGATACTTTTCTAAGGCCTCAATAACATCGGACACAATCAACCTTTTGGACACATCCGGGTCCTGGAGGCCTTTTAATTTGAAGCTGAGATACTCGTGATTGTGGGCGCGGTCTAGGCGGTGTGGCATTAAGTATTTCATATCGCACTCTTATTGCCAAATGTGTTGTGCTAACGACCCGGCGGAGAATGCATCGGCTGCCTTGGAATATATGTGTTTGCATTCCATAACCTCAAGGGGATTGTCAGATTCGCGTGGACCATACAAAAACCATAATTCCGGTGCCACAAATCTTTGCCAAGTGCGTTGTTCATCCAACTCCTCTTCCTTCGCATATCTATACTTGGATGGCGCTTGTTCTACCACTCGACTTGAAATCCCCCAGTTGCAAAGCTCGATGTACACCGTCTCTGGTTCCCAATCATCGAAATGCAATAGAACATTGGCTGGAGTAATGTCATTGTGTAGATAATTTTGTTCACGACACTTTTCCACAATGACAAGCAACGACAATGCCAAATCAAGTCCGTCGTTTACGAAATGTTACAACCCAACGTAGTTGTATATCGGATAGCCCTGACTTGAGCTCTTTTGGAATGTCGTCATATTACAAGTGCTTTGGGATTTTCCGATTGATATGAATGTCAAAATCTTTGTAGCAACCTTCGTTCCACCATAGCGAAAATCCATCCATTGTTCTAGGATGCAAGTACGATAGTCTGATGATTCTAGGGTACTTCATTGGACATCCACCCGCCTCATTTACGATTGCCATGCGCTTCTCCCTCTCGTTGTTCACATTTGTCAATTGTTTACGCGCAAATGGAATCCAACTAGGAATATGTTGAAGTTTTGTAAGCACCACCTTAGTCACCTTCCCATATCCACCTTGGATACGTTGTCCTGGCATAGATACCACGATAACGGTTGATTCTAGCCACTTGAAAGTTCCACTGTTGCAATGAGACGTAACAAAATCCTCGGCTTTTAATTTCCATGTCTCATTCCTCTTCCCAGGACCTTTCGAAAAGAGTTGACCAAAAGTTTTCATTGTATCTAGCTTTGTAACTAGTTCTTCATCTTCAATTGTCCAGTTGCTCTTATGTGTCAATTTCTTCCCCGAAACATACGTCCATGCGTCCACGGTGTTGGTAGTCAACTCTACCACTCTGAGGTTCAACCATGCACCGTGGTCGTAGAAGTTGGTCCAATCACAAAGTTCGTAATTGTTTTCAAAACAACGCTCCAGGTATTGGTGAAGCTCCTGACACAAATTGTGGTATCCTTCATCATTCGCCCCAATGTAAGACCTATGCAATTCTTGCATAGTTCGTATCTCATAGAAATGTATACCGCTCCGTCGAGCAAAATTGAGATAGTCCTCGGTTGGTATAAGTGGTGTCTCTTCCTCCTCTAGCAAGATCGAATTGTTCTTTTTTGACCCCTTACTTTTTTTCTTTTTTTCCTTTCTATTCCGTGATCCCGATGAAGAAGGGTTTGTAGATTTTGTCTCCTTTGCAATTTCCTCTCTTTCCTCAAGACGGTCAAGGAAGGTTTCCAAATCTTCATTTCCATGTCGCATACTCGAACCTTGGCTCCCTTCACCCTCCATTTCGAATCTGAGAAAATAACGGCAAAAACTCCTTCCTCGTGCTGAAAACACACCGCCAAGTGCCCACACTAACTCAATGAAGAAGTAGTGTTTGGCATCTAGCGGAGTGAGGTGAATAATGAAATAACTTGGCTTTTATAGGGGAGGGGAGTGTGGGAAAAGGAAAAGGAGGGTGGGCCTTCCCCCGCCCCCCCTTCCCCCTTCCCCGCCCCCCCCCCTTTCTTGAACGTGAGGGCTCATCTTCCTTTACACCTCGTCGAACACTCTTCATATGCGGACCGGTCCATTGTAGATAGATGTATTCCATCGAGATATACTTGAAAACGCTGAAATGGTACGGATGTACGCACATCTCAAACATAGCATAGCGGAAGGGTACCGGCTGGACGAAACTCTTGGATTTTGTACAGAGTATATGAAACACCATAGAGCAACAACTTACTGGGTAAGGGATGCTAACGAATAAAATAAAACACTTCCTGCACAACTGTAAATTACACCAAACAATTTAGAAATACAACACAATCAAGTAGGAAATGTGCATCATGGATTTTTACATGTCATACTTTGGTTCCGTACGAGTCATTCTTTAGTCATATTTTGGTTATTGCAAGTCATTTCTAAGTCATTTCTAAGTCGTACTGTAGTATTAAGATCAAAACCCTAAAATTTCAGCCCTGGTATGGCGGCGTCGACAACATTAGGGTTTTCAAGACTACCCAGGTACTATTTTTGAAAATTGAGTGCTGCAAATTTTTGGTAGGCTTCATTATTGGCATGTGTGTATTCTTTCATCTTTGTTTAAGTGTTAGGTTGCTAAAAACATTACTTCAGGGTTTGTAATCACCATTTGCTTGAACTTCCTACCGCACTTAGAAACAAAGAAAGAAAAAAGGAAAGGAAGGAAATAGACATACCTTCACAACCATGCTTCTCCACACTCTTTACTCAGAGATGGCATCATAACACCTAATCTCACAAAAAAAATAAAAAATAAATGCATATCTAATTAGTAATATTTTGTGCTTTTCTCTAACTACTATGAATCAACTACTCTAAATTAAAGGCAATAAGTGCAAGCCTGCAAGGTAATCAAGTGAAGAGAGGAACTTTAATAAAAAAACTCAAGAAAAAAGAGCTTCAGATTAAGAGGAGAAAGAGTAATCTAAACTTCAGAAAATGGTGCAAGAAAAAGAGAGTACAAGAGATGGTGCAGACTATAATATGTGGTGCAGTTAGGGTTAGGGTTTGATAAGGTCAACGACACTAGTTTATGACCATTCTGTCTACACTAATTGTTGTAAAATTTAATTTCACATTAATTAATGGGTCTTATGTCAACCTTACGGTCATGTTGAAAGATTGATGAAGTTTGCCACAAGGCCTAAATTTGTCATCTTTGTTTGCCCTATTGGATAAGAATAATGATATTTTTAAGAATTGTATTGTCATGTCAACAATTCTATTGCCTCAAATGAAGATATAGCTATTTAGTTATTTTATAGTAATAAAGAATGACTCCTTTGATTTCAAGCTGGAAAAATATAATATTTAGAGTTTCGCGGAAATTGTACTGCTAAATGTGGAGAAAAACACAAAAAAAATCTTGCCAACACAATGACTACAAAATGATACGAAGTCATCCACGTGTGACTAATTTCCAAATATATGAAATACGGAACAAAATAAAAGAGCCACATAGGGAAAAAAATATAAAGGTAACTGCGGTTTTTGCCAAGAAATGACTCCAACTTATCCACGTCATAAAATAATTTTTAAATAGATAAAATATGGAGAAAATAGAGGAATGATATAGAAAAAAAAAGTAAAAATACTATCTTCAGTTGTCGACAATAATGACTGCAGCATGACTCCAACTTTTCCACATATGAAAATATAAAACATGAATAATAAATGACAAAATTTGAAGATCTATGTCGGATTTTAGAAAACATGTAACTGCAATGGACGACATCGAATGACTGTTCAATGACTCATTGTTATCCTCGTCAGATATAATATTCAACATAAGAAAATTATGAAGAAAATAGAAGATCCACGTGAGATTCTAGAAAACATGTAACTGCAATGCACGATATTGGATGATTTATTAATGACTCCTTGTTATCCACATCAAATATAATATCAAGCATATAAAAAATAGGATGAAAACAGAAGATCCACGTTGGATTCTAAGAATGAAGAAACTGAAGTTATGCACCTCATATGACTAAACTATAACTCTGTACTATCCACGTCACTAAGGATTTTAGAAATGAAATAAATAATGAACAGAACATAGGAGCCACGTCGGATCCCCTAGGTGAGCTAACTACATTTGTCGACCTCGAATGACAGTAAAATGACTACTCCAGTTCCACGTTAGCAGAAAGCCAAAATCCACGTCGGATTTGGGAACAAAAAAGCCAACGGTGTCTACAGCATATGACTACCGCATGACTTGATCGTTGCCACGGAAGCAAAATGGACGATAACTTGTAAATGCAATTGGTCTTTGAGGCTTTGGCCATCATCCATTTAACGCCTACTCACATGCAATGACTGGCGAATGACATCGTTGTTTTTGTGACGTCCGACATGTTGTCATTCTGTACTCAACTAGTACTCATAAAGTAGTCGTAAATACATCAATGTCATTGTATTGTCGGCCCAAGGCGGTCACATTTACCTGAAAAGCTACTAGTGTTGAACTCCAATTCGACCAGTAAGAGAGATGTTTGAGAAAGCAACGATTTTCACACGCAAGAGGATAAACAAGGGTTTGGTGTCCTTTTGCTACGAGGAGAGCTAGAACTCATGGCAAATGAACGGATCACAATATTTTAGTGCTACGAGCATTTTTCGGGGGCAAGAGAGGGGATGGGTAAAAGAGCCCCCTAATTTTTTGATGTATAGGCTTCAAATGCCAAGAAGTAAGCTTCTAGGGGTAATTTGGGGTCGCAGGTCTCAAATTTGAATTCAAAATTATCAAAATCGGATGTCGTGGGTCCAAATCAAAAATTTCAGGAATTTTGAAGAAAAAATCCCATCGACTGATCGGGCTCCATCAAATGCTCGTAGCACTTAAATAGAGGCGCCCCAAATGAGGTGACTTTGACGAGATTAGGAGCTTGTTGGCGTGAGACGAGAAAATAATGTGAGTCTTGATGGTCACTAGTTGGGGCGAGAAAATGAGGTGCTCCCTGCAAGCTCTATTTGCGGGCCACTTGCCAAGTCACAAAGGCGATCCTCTGAACAACCTTACAAGTGCTAAACATAAATTACATAAGAGTTGGCCCAAACGGTATCTAGATTAGAAAAAGACTGCTTTGCCAGAGCTTAGATAAGTTGATGTACGTATATAAGCTAGATTCTATGAAATACTCTCCTAAAGATGTGACCATTTCCAAAACTTCAACTTATATTAGTGCATGCTATAAGTGGTCTTTGTTTGGTACTTTCGTCACAATTTAAAAACAGAAGCAATTTACACAATATCCATTCCATAAATGAATATATCTAAAACAGAAGCAATTTACACAATATCCATTCCATAAATGAATATATCTAAGACAAGGTACCACCAGGGATAGACGTGATTTGGGACCACACCAAACATATTTTGTCAAAGACATACTTTTAAAGAAGAAGTTACGACTGAATTTTGAGCTTGTCATCCAAAAATTCCAAATTTGATGCCTAGCATGTATAGGTTGAATGACTTTGGCTCCATATGATGCTATTCTGCTGTGGTTTTTGATCTCAAAGAGTGCACAAATCCTTGGGACTCGATAAATTACGTCAAAAGCATAGAGGAGTTGAAAATAGACCATACAATGGTGAATCCATTGCATGAGTCTTCGTTTGCTTTTACCACAAAGACTATAGGATGCTTTTACGTCCGAGTCAAGTCTTACATAATGCCAAAGGAGGCAAAAATCCCTTTCATGCACATGATTGATTTATTCTCGAAGTACTGAAAATGAACCAATTACATGGATGGGAATTTTTTTTCTCTCATAGCCTCATGTACAGCTTGACTCTCTATGTATAAATGTATAGCGTCCCTAATTATGAACATACAACCGAAGCTCTTCATGTGTTTGAAATGTCTGACATATGTTGGACTGAAAGTCATCACCTGACATGAAAATGGATGAAATATCACATCACGAATAAAACATACTTCCATCAACGAATGGAGTCGACCATTCGCGTCGCGACTGACTGACGAAAGAAACCGCGGTATCGAGAAACCAGTCCTCGTCTAGGGCATTGACTGATAAGATCTTTTTATAGACATGTGGGAGATCATAACTTCCCTTCCACCTGACAAGACCTTTACTGCGACCTCCAGAATAAAGAACCCAGCAAGTGCTAAATATAAACCACACAAGGATGGGTTTACACGGAATCCAGGTTAGAGGAAGACTGGTTCGCCATAGCTCAGGGCCGGTTTACACTACGGTGGAGAAGGCCTCCGGACGGTCAAGAATGCTTGGCCAAGACATGGTTATATGAGGCATATGGTGAATGTGCTGGAAAAGAATTAAATGCAATAATTTTTTTTTTAAGGAGTCTTGACCGGTTGTAGTCTAAACGCCTAAAGGAGAAGATTAGCAGTGATGTCCGCCGGAGAAGTCCACCGGTGAATAGAAGCTCACCTAATGGTAAAGATTTTTTGTGATAAAAAATCATAATTCTCTATATTCACAATGTATGAAAATACATCAAAAAAAAATTCTTTTCATAAAATTCAATATGCATATGTATGGCAATTTGAGTAAAGTTCGAATTAAATTTTATGATCAACTTGTGCCGTAGGGCTGTAGACTAATGATTTCTATGGTTCATGTTTACTTTAAATAGTATAGAAACATGTCATGGTCATATTATGTTCAATGTTATTAAAAAATAGTAATGCAGAGCTTGGTTTTGAAACTTCTTCTTCTTTGAGGCACTTGATGATGCGGATTGAATGGTAGTAACTCGGTTGAATTTAAGCTTCATTAGCATTTGTTAAATTTTATTGTCCTCACACACTAGTGTTGTCCACTCACGTGTTTCATACCGAAACCAGCTTGATGCCACCAATGATCAATCAAATCATAAAGCTTACATTCATGGTGGTCATTTCATGTAATCAAGTTAGCAAGTTTGTCCTCCTTGTAATGTTGAAAACTAAATCAAATTTCTTTCAACATACCTTGGCCGTACATGAAAATCCAAGAACTGTCTCTATCATTTGTGCTTAAAGTCGAACCCATATATCATTACCTGATAAATATCAATTTTAAAATCCCACTTGCTCATGTGCACGAAAAGATGATAAAATGCCGTAAAAAATGAGCTCTAAGCCTTCAGAATGGCTTTGAAAATTTTACTACAGCATGTGGAGCTAGAGTAACAGATGTATATATACAAGACCAATAAGATTGGGACATAAGGAGAAGGTGGGGATAGATGGCTACCCAACGGAGATTGATTAGTGGTCATGAGGTACAAGGTTCAAGTCTTTTTGATTTAGGGCATCCCCATTAGCCACGTGAAAGGCCCTCGCCAGCGGAAATTGGCAGGCCCGCACTAAAACGCGGAAATTGGCAGGCCCGCACTAAATCAGTACCCCAATGGCCGCGCCACCCCTCCCTCCACCTTTCCGCGGCACTCTATTGCAGCCCCGCTCACGCCAAGTTTTCTCTCGTTGCAGGGAGACATTTTCCACACTTTATTGTGTAGTCAACCCCAGGATGGCAGCTCTGTCACTGCGACTCTGATGAGAAAGAAAGCACGATCACAAATGCAAGGCCCCACCCTCCCTAGCCACACCGTCCCCAACCACGAGGATATGATGAACGGCCTGGCCCCGCCACGTCACCACACCAAGGCTGTTTGAGGGGCTCTGTAGCGAGCTTCCATTAGGGCCAAAACCCTCCATTTTGTCGCACGCTCAGGTACGTCCCTCGCCATTATCTGTTAGCGCGTCCCAAATTCTCAGTGGCGCGGAACCATTGGGGATGCTCTTATACCCTAGGTTTTTGAAAGTCAATCTGAAATCTACAGCCGTGATTCTTTTAATTTTTTTTTTTTTTTTATTGACGAGAGCTTCTCCGGAACAATGATTTCTTGTCCGGCCTCAAGAGGATAGACAAGAACTCAATGTTTTGGAGAAGCTCTAGAGCAAAAAGTACCGTCACCTAAGTAGCCATGTCTTTTTTTTTCATTCATGACAAAAGTTCACCACATTTAATATCTTCACCAAATGTAAACATCCACCGGTCAAAAATGACATCTTAGACCAATCACATTGAAGAATCCCTTTTTTGCCTTGACAGGTGGACTTCTCCACTGTAGTCTAAACCGGCCCTCAGTCTTCGATACCACCAAGTTGCAATTTGTGCACTGGCCGAGTGAGAGTTCACCGCTTGCAGACAGAATTGCATTTAAGTTGTGCACCAACACTTTCAACCAGCTGCTGAATCGATCACCTATCCGAGGTTTCTAGTTGTCTGCCGATCCCGAATAGCTCAGTCTTTTGTTATTCCCCGGACACATCGATCGATCCAACCAAGTTGCAGACAAAACCGTGTCGGCAGCAAGTTGCAGAGCAGTTTCAACTAGCTGCTCAACAGAATACTTATTTCCGGCCGAGGTTTTGAGCTTCGTTGTCGTTAGACTGGAGCAGGCACCCGAGCTATGGCCGTTCGGCACTTCCTCGTAGCGGTCTTGCTAGTACTACTCTTCTCGATCTCGTCTGCTCCTTGTAACGCGCAGAGGGTATCGAGGACACAAACATACTCCACGAAACACTGTAAGCTCGTTTTACTTTTTTAGACTCTGCAATTGTTGCTCCAGCACTTGGGTACTTTCGTAACTAAGGCGCTTATGATAATCGAAGTCCTCATGAGGAATCCGTGACAACAGTCGGGCAGTCTGAATCAAAATTCTAGCTGAATATCAAGTTGTCTGTGTTTCTAGGTTCCCACTGTAAGTTTCATTTCAGTAGCTAGTCCAGGTGTGAAGCTTCATTAAGACTCTGCCATGGTTGCGCCAGCACTCGGGTTAGCTCGAGGTTCTCGTGCTTTCTGGATCGTAATCCGTCCTGTTTTTGTGTCTAGTGGCTGCTCTGCAAGCTTTGTGGAACGATTGGAACAGGAGCACTCCCGACACTGCAAGCAACTTGGCAGGCTGGAACTCCACGCAAAAGTACCCTTGCAATCAGTTCATTAAAGGTGATGTACCAAATTGGCGTGGAGTGGAGTGCCTCACAAACATCAATTGTGAACAGGACTCCAACGATACTACGCATGAAATATGCAGAGCCTATATCATCGGCTTGTGAGCACTCTGACCAATCTAAGATTTGTTGCTATCTAAGTCTTTTCAGGATGATGAACTAACAGAGAATGATTGTATACCGACACTGACAGGACATTAAACAATGCATCCATTGACGGCCACTTACCACCTGATATTGGCAATATCAGCACACTGACCACATTGTGAGTTGCCGACAAACCATTTCTTCCCTCCCAAACTTATCATACTATACTTCCTTCGTTCCGTTTGAATTGCAGAGTAGGTTCTCTCAGCGACCTACTCGACAACCATAATGGGTCCAATAGAGTAGCAATTATCCGGGAATTTAACAATCAGTTGTAAGTCAGCTCAATGAAATGGTCAAATTAGCGATTGATTATGGAAGTTTAGGATTGTGTTCAATTTAGAATCAAAATGTTACTTACGAAATCACATACTTAGATATCTAAGTATCCCGTAGCTATCATGCACAAATTATTGAATGGTCTTCAGTATGAAGAAGCCAAGAACAGTTGGATGATTTTTGAATCTATCCAAACATTGATTTGTACATTAGATTTACAAATCTACGGGTGTCACAGATTATTAGTATTTGAATAAGATTCAAAATTGAATTGTAGAGAATATTTATGAGTAAGCTTGGTGTATGGGTGCTTTTGAACGACAAGGTGGTTGCATTTACATGTTTTGTAATAAAGTTTGTGATATATTTAAGCATCAAAATATCTTGTACATCTTGTAGGTGAATGTTCAAGAGTCTTCAGAAATCAAGGAGTGTATCTAGTCTTTGGGTAGTTTTGATTTTAGGCTTATCGTTAGAAAGAGGTTGCCCTCTTGTTTGCTGATGATGACATTTCTCCTTGTGCGTTGTTGCAGAGAGTTGACCGGAAATGAAAAACTAACGGGGCTTCTTCCTAGTAAATTGGGAAGTACTCAACTCGTTACATTGTAAGTCTTACCAATGATTCTTTTAAACATAGATTCTTCATGTTAATCCTAGGTCATATGATTGTGAGATTGTGGATGCTCATTGTAAAATGCGATGCAAAACCTCCATCAAGTTTGTCTGATTTTCCTCATTTTGTTGCAGAGACATTCGTGACAATGATTTCTATGGTGCATTTCCAGACTTTGGAGAGTTTGAATGGCCTCAAACATTGTAAGATAATTTTAGTTTTAAGTGCCTTTGAGTTTATTTTGTGTTTGTGTAGATATTGTTGAAATGTTAGTGCATAGATTTTCTATGTTGTTTTTGTGTAGACTCCATAGTTGTTTTTTGGTTTGGTTCAAGATAGTTATTGAAAGATTCTTCAAAGCTTCAAACTCATTGAGTGTTTAACTTGATGGGTACCACTTGAATGGAATGCCTTGTAAGGAGAATGTCAACCGTTGGTTGACATGTAATAATGCATACATGTTCCATGATTGTACTAATGTAAACGCAATTGTTCTGACATGAGTGGGTGTGATTGCACAATAGGATCATAAGTGGCAATCGCTTTAGTGGCAAATTTCCATCCGACCAATTGCGAACTATGCAATACCTCCAGACATTGAGTTTGGAAAGGAATGAGTTTGAAGGAGAAGTACCTTACCGTGCATTTGAAAATAAAACACAACTTGTCAATCTGTAAGTACTTAAAGTATTGCATACTTTGGTTTATATTTTAGAGTGTCTAGCATCTCTTACATGCATCAATAAGCTGCCTCTTAGGTAGTGTGAAGTAATTTTTATTTTTTCAAATAGTTCTATGGTACCTTGTCTATCTTTACTTGAGTCACGAAGTCTTTACTTCAAAATTAGATGTGAGTATTACAATAGATTTAGCCTAAATTTTACAAAAGTTTGTTGTTGAATGTAGGGATTTATCTGACAATAAGTTCAATGGAACTTTGCCAAATTTTTCAGTGATCAACTTCCTACAACATTTGTGAGTAGTTTCTATCACTTTTATTCCTTCTTTGACATTCTTAATTGTGGACTTGATAAACTTATTTATTGTATATAGTATAAGATATACTTCATCAACTTCACTTTGTCTCGGAGAGGATTCATGTACATTTATTTGATCATTTTATCACAATTTCATTAGTTGTATATGATTTTGAACTTTATATAATGTGAAATGTTTGTAAGCCTCTCAGTTGTATTCCGACAATTGTACATGTGATGAGTGTATCATGCATATGGCTTGCTTAACATTGAGTTGGTATAATACTAATATAAAGTCTAACACTTGAAATCACTGATCATGTTGTTGATATTTGCACTTTGTAGGGATGTATCAAACAACACATTTGTGGGATTGTTGCCTGATTTGACAAAGATGATATCTCTATCAACTGCGTAAGTCTTGCATTTTGTTAAATATTGTCATCTCTTTCTCAAAATTGATTTGTAGTATGGAAAATCATTGTCTCGCTTTAAATCCTAAAATTGATTCAAAATGGAAGAAATGCCTCTGATTGCCAAGCTTTTATTTACATTTTGGTTTATTTAAATGAATCATATTCAAAATTCAGTCGTTAAGATAGTTCCTCAAATCATGACGTTTTCTTGTAGGAGGTACTTAAGCATTTAAGGTTCTCAAACTTGTAAACAACTTAATATGAGTCTCAATTGATGGTTAATCCTTTTACAGTTATTCTTTTTGGTTTTATCACTTGATGAAAGATCAATTTGCAGTACTAAAGAAAATCTCAAAAAATTTTGGGCGCTTGTTCACCTTGTTGTACATTGCCACCTTCAACGAAGTATTGTAGACACAAACAAGAGATATATATTGCTGACAATGTCTAGTACTTGTTGCTTGTTACAGGGATTTTTCCAACAACAAACTTGATGGATCTGTACCAAATCTTACTTTGATCACAAGCATCCAACATTTGTAAGTGGGCATTTTCCTAAGATCTTTTACAATTACAATTACCAATACAGAGTATCTTTGTTTGCCTTTGTTTGTACAAATATATTCTTAGAAGTATTATTAACATTTTAAATGTTGAAACAATCAAGATAATGTCCTTGATGGAAGTACCCTTGGATGTATTTCCACATTAAACACTTCAAATAATATGGTATTCTTTAGCACGTTTATATTGTATATGGTATCCTTTAGCAAGTTTTAAGGGAATTACACTATCAATTGGGATCATTACAAAATTAACTCCTTACTTTTTTATAAATAAATTAAACTTCTCACTCTTCAAGATTTATTTATTTATTTATTTATTTATTTATTTATTTTTAAATTTTATATTTTACGTTTATTTTCAATCATATGTACATATCTCAAACCTCAAAATACAAGAATTTTATCATATTCCAACTATCATGATATAGAAAAAGCCAAGTTTTACACAATCAAATAAGGAGTTACATAATTTAGTTTAAAACAACCATATTTTATTTTATTTTGATTTATTTATTTACTTGTTTTGTTTTGGCCTACCCAAAATTTAGTAAACCCAACTTCCATAAAAAATTACTCATTTTTATTTTTATTTTTATTTTTTTACAGGAATTTGAGTCGGAATGCATTTACAGGACCAGTAGTGTTATCTCCTCTTGCAACAAATTCAAGCCTTTCAGTGGTGGACTTATCTTACAATCAATTGAAGGGTTCCATAGACTCTTGGAATGAATTCGGACTTCTCTCTCTTCAAGAATTGTAAGTTTCTTTTTTGCTACCCTTGTTTCAATAAAAAGGGTACTATTTGATCTTTTACTTCAAATATGTAAAATAATGACTATAAACATGTTTGGTGTAGTTATCCATTACTTACAATATTTGCTTATTTTTGGATGTTGCAGGTACTTGGATGCCAACAATTTCACCGGGACTTTGAACATTAATAAACTCGCGGAGTTGGGTTTACTTAGAACAAGAGTAGCAAACTCATCAGGATTCTCATCAGGGATGTTGAGAGTTGTATCATTGATTAACAACAGCATCGGCGATATTGTTTATGATCAAGTCGATATTGAAGAGGTTGCTACAATCTTTAGGTGAGAATATGTGATAAGGCATTAGGGAGAAGTTGCAACATGTTGTTATACTTAAATCACCTATATTTTTAACAATCTAATAATATTTTAATGAAATATTTAAGTAAGAAAAGTCATAATAGTTCTAGTCAATGAAATTTTGTTAGTTTGTAATCATACTATAATACTAACTTGTAGTAATCGTACTTGGGCTTGTGTAGATTACAAGGAAACCCATATTGTGCTTCACCAGGATGCTAATGATGGAACAAGATGTTTTTGCAAACAAATGCGCTTCAACTCGTATCAAAGTGTAGACCATTCAAATAGAGTCCGTACACTTTCACTCAAAGTGCATATAGGTTGATAATATAAATCTAAGAATCATAATATCACTCATTATGATATAGATTATCTTTTCCAGCTGAATTTAGATTGAATGGATATATACTTCAAAATTATCTCATGTTCATCATATAGTTGTACTAGAAGTATTTATGTTGGTAATAGCCTAATAAACGATCTTGTTTTGAACATGTATGAGAAGTAATATGGTATGTAGTAATTTGTAGCAATGATTGTTGTGAATGTCGCATAATTCTAGATAATAATTTCTAATTATGGTTTGTTAAAGAGTTGTTATTTTCTAAGGTTTCTTTCTTATAAAACTTCCTCTACACATCCATGACCTTTGAAACAATGGGTTTTTGTTTAGCTGCACTGCAGAACCAAGACCATCGCAAAATTATAGCAATAGTCGTGGGGACGGTGGTATCATGTTTGGTGTTCCTTTTGATCATCCTCGTGGCGTTATATCGTTACAATAGGAGATATCAACGGTATCTTGAGCTCCAAGTCAAAGAAAGTAAGCGTAATCCAAGCTTGTTGTATAATTTCTTTTACATGGATACCACATCTACGACTTCCTACACTCTAACAAATATAGTATCTTCATATTCAATGTCCATGTCTAAGTTTAAGTTTGTAGTTGAGATGTATTTATCTCCATACACATATTTGATAGTTAGTCTTCCTTGGATATATCTCAAGCATTATAGTAATTTATTATTATACTATTTATGAAGTATGATTAAGCATGTATATTTGTGATGTAGGATTTGATGAGGCTGAAGTGAAGCCAACCATATTCCCCTTCCAGCAGCTTAAGACTGCCACCCGGGACTTCCATCCGGATACAAAGTTGGGCGAGGGAGCTTATGGAGCAGTTTACAAGGTGAATAATCTTTGTTATTGTAGAAAATGTGGCTCAATGTTGAATAGCAATTACTTATGATGAATTATGTATTAACATTTGATTATTTGGTTTCTTGTAGGGTGTATTACCAAATGGAAGTGAAGTGGCTGTGAAGCAATTATTTGCCAAGACAACTCAAGATATTGATGACTTTTTGAATGAGGTGGTTATGTTGACTGGGATGAAGCATCGAAACTTGATGAATCTGAAAGGATGTTGCGTACGAGAACAACAAAGGTTGTTGGTGTACGAGTATGTGGATAACCATGACATTGATTACGTTCTTCTGAGTGAGTTCAATTGCCAACACATGCATTTTTTCACTCTGTTTCCTATGTTTTGGAGTCACAATGATCTATGTGCACAACTATGTGCACACATAATTCAAGCGTAAAATAGCATAATTCCTACTCTTGAATCAACCATCTTTTATAAATCTCATTTCTTTGAACAAGATTGCCTATTTTCTTACAAATTCGAGATTATTTTCTTTTCTATATATAAGTCAATAGTTTCCAAACTCGATGTTTTCATAATTATGCTTTCATGCTCATCTAACTCTCACCATGCATGCCTATATTGCAGATGGAAAGCAGAAGGCCCTCTTGAGCTGGCCAGTGCGAAAGAAGATATTGTTGGAAGTTGCTCGTGGCTTGCATTACTTGCATGCTCTTGCTCACCCTAAAATCATCCATCGAGACATCAAAGCGAGTAACATCTTGTTGACTCAAAAGTATGAAGCAAAAATAGCGGATTTTGGATTGGCGTTGTTGTTCCCGGGTGAAGAAAGTTACATCATGACCAAGCACGTTGCTGGAACACAGTGCGTTCCCTACCGTATCTTCACCATTTCTTGCTCGATTGGCATTTGGATTGTTTTCATGTAACCTTGGGCTAATCAAGAAAACTTGCATTACTAGGAATTACAGAAATCTCAAATTACGGGTGTGTATGTACAGGGGGTATATGGCACCAGAATATGCATCATACGGTCAGCTGAGTGACAAAGTGGATGTTTTTAGTTTTGGGATTTTGTGCCTTGAGGTTGTTAGTGGTCGAAGAAATATCGATCATGAGGCACTCCCCAACCAAACGTACCTCTCCAAATTGGTGAGTATTTTAGATTATGTATTCTGCTTCCCTTTGTGTGCCATTTTCCATAGTAGTTCAAAGGCCTGACGTTCTATTCTGCCTGTAGGCATGGGAGGTTCATCGTGAGGGGAGGCTGATGGAAGTGGTAGACACAACACTCTCCTTGCAAGATGACGAGATCCTCGAAGTGGAGCGAGTGATCAACATTGCTCTTCTGTGCATCCAAAACGCAGCAAAGCAGCGTCCAAGCATGGAGCGAGTGGTTGCCATGTTGCAAGGCGGTACCGCTGCAGAAGTGGCCATGCCCCAAGCATCTCACGAGGAGGCCTACTTGGAGAATATCCGCTTGTTTGCCATGGGGAAAGGCTCCACTCTCGCCACTGTCAAGGAGGAGGTTCTCGGGGAGTCGTCTTCTTCTTTGAGTATTAGGAAGTCGTTTAAGAAGAGTGGGTTTGATGTTTTGTCAACTGGAGCGGTGCTTGAGCTCAGTGAAATCAAAGTTAGATAGCCTCACTTGCTGCTACTACAAGAGTTGTAGCTAGTGTAGATAGTTAGGAATGGTTTGTGCATATTGCTTCATCATTATACAAGGAAGTATTAGAGTTTGAAGTGGACTTAGAGTTTGAAGGAGAAGCCAGAGGGGGATGGGGAGCTTGCTGCTGCAGCAGGAGTTGAGGATGCAGCAGGGGCACTAGAAGGGGGAGTCGTCATACCAAATGGTGAAGGCGAACTAGTCTTGCTTGCTAGGCTCCTCCTGAAGCTGCATCGGAAGCAGGTCTAGTGGCTCCGAAACGCGAAAAAGCCTCCGGATGAAATAGATGATGGTGTGGACGCTGGGAACTGGGGCATGTTTTGTTCCGAGCGAGGCTCCAAACAATGAGCCTGAGCTTGCGCTGGGAGTAGCAGCAGCCGAGGATTGAGCGAAAGAGAACAAATTCGGACAAAGAGAGGCGCCAAAGGGAGGCGCGGAAGAGCCAAAGGGAGACGGGGAAGAGGAAGCGGTATCGAAAGGGTTACTGGTGGTGGTTCCAGAGCTTGATGCGCCGAAGAGCCCACCCCCTCCAAAACCAAATCCTGGTGCAGTAATATTTCCTGTTGGAGTAGAAGAACCAAATGCTGATCCTGACGATGCATCGACAGAGATCGATGTGGGCGTGCTCTGCGACGAAGCCCCAAACCTTCAACACACCAGTCAAATTACCCTCCACCAACAATAGATGCATCGAGGAAGTCCTGGGGGAGTCTTCGTCTTCCTCGAGTAGGAAGTCGTTTAAAAAGTCGTTCAAGAAGACTGGGTTTGATGATATGTCGACTACGGCGTTGCTTGAACTTAGTGAAAGTCAAAGTTAGGTAGCTTAGTGAGTGCTGCTGCGGACTCCAAGAGTCTGTAGCTGGCAATTTTGAATCGTTTTAAGGTGTTCGTGTATGTTGTTTAATCATTTTACAAGAAAATGATAGATTCTGAAGTGGATTGTCCTGTACAGTACACTTAACAATCAAGTTACTCAACTGATTCGGTACTGCCGTGAATCTTGCTGAAAGCATGCAAGAAAATGATTACATCATTGTAAATTGAACTTTCCAGTTGCAATTCGGACAAGAGATTGGACAACCCGATAAGAAAGGATCTAATCTGGCCATCACAAATACTGTCACCCACACCATGAAACAACATAGCGTAGTTACTAGATTTTTGCTAACAGAATCACATCATCATAGAATGATCATGGCAAGTCTGGACGTGTTCGTGGAGGTTACTGTAAAGTGCCGTCATGATAAATAGTTACTGTTACACTACCATTCAAACCGAACACAGATTGCTACCTGCAATCATGCACCGAGATGCACATGATAGGGAAAAAAGCAGGCGTAACGGAGGCAATGCTCATATAATTGCACTCTCTCGTATTCTCAACAGGGAGTCTGTGTTAGCTCACAGCTTTCCTGTTCCTTGACCTACTCAGTAGTCGGGTAACTATATAAAGAATCTCCTCACCTTGTCAAAGAATCTCACCTTGTCAACGAATCTTAATTTTTGATCTAACTCTACACAAAGTGGCTCCATAATCTACAAGCAGCTTCGGTCGGACCCACTGTTTAACAAATCCTATGGTGAGCTCCTCCTAGACAGCCACAACTGGTCGGAACGAACCTGAGTCGATCACTTGGGTGGCATACTCGCGAGCCCAGCCATCGTAGTAAAGAATGTCCTCCAACGTCGGCTTCGAAACTAACTCCTGCCTGTGCTTAGCGCACGTCATCTCTATCACCTTCACAATGTCCAAGTACCCGATCCTGCATCCCATTGCAAATGATTATTGTCAGGACAAGTAGCTATGGTGGAGAGAGCTTTACTTTTGAGAGCCGGGATAACACACATACCTCTCTTCGAGGAAGAGTTCAACAGCTTTCTCGTTTGCGGCACTCAACACACCCGTCATCGTCCCACCAGCTCGGCCAGCACTGTACGAGAGGTCCATTGAAGGGTACTTTGCATGATCTGGCTTCATGAACGTCAGGTTGCCCATTCTGAACAGAACATGGGATTGAGTTAGAATAATCTGAAACTGTTGACTTTGATTGAGAGCACATTAAAAAATAAGACATTCCAGATAGTGATAAGCTTTGAAAGTTGAATGATCGTCTTCAAAAATTACTCTGAAGATTGAGCTTACTTAAAGAAGTCCAGACGAGGCCATGTCTTCTCGGAGCAGTAGATGCGCTCTGGCCACGACATGGTGTACAGGATGGGGAGGCGCATGTCTGGCCACCCTAGTTGAGCAATCACGGACGAGTCCTGAAAAGAAAAAAAATCTTACAGTTAGAAATTACATTGCCGAAATAGTAAATCTTGGCAACGTTCCTAATAAAAGGAAAAGGAAAAGGGTTTAATATAGACTTTCAACAGCTCGTGAGGACATTCTTTACTAGTGTTTCTTAAGGCTCTTGGAACGATGTATGCTTTGAGCAGGGTTTAAGATATACCTGGGTCTCCACCATAGAATGGATGATAGATTGTGGGTGAACAACAATGTCAATGTCATCATAGTCCGCCCCGAACAAATAGTGAGCCTCAATCACTTCCAAACCCTGATAAACGCAACAAGATGAACATCATTGTCTGGTGGCTTAGAGAACAAATTACCAAAATTTCGCCCACCTATATAGAGCATAGGGGAAGGAACGTCGCTGCTGAAAATACATGCATGGTGGTAATAAGAAGAAACTAACCTTGTTCATCAATGTAGCAGAGTCGACTGTAATTTTACGACCCATGCTCCAGTTGGGATGCTTCAGGGCATCTGCTACTTTCACATCTTTCAGCTTCTCCACAGGCCAATCCCTAAAAACGACAATGCACAACACCTTCTTAAGCCACCAGACGAGGTCGTAGAACTTTGCCTCCTAGGAATTTAACGATGAAAACTTACTACCAACGCTCTCGTAACTGAAAATGGAAATATTATAACGAAAAAAGTCCTGTACCTGAATGCACCTCCAGAAGCTGTGAGGATGATACGCCTCAACCCACCTTTAGGAAGTCCTTGGATACACTGTTCAGAAAATAGCATGCAAGATTCAGAAACAAGAGGTTTCCAAAGCTGACATTGACCACTTAACCATGGCAAATTGATTCCTGTAATTCAATGCGTTGAACAACGATGGAACTAAGACTCGGTTCATATACCTGCTGCTTTGAATGTTTTCACTCTGCTTTCTTTGATAGGCATCTGGTCAATAATTACATATTGGCTCTCCTACTCACTGCAAAAAGAGAGTAAAAACCTGGAAGATGGCAGAGTGCTCAGAATCAGCAGGCAAGATGTTGATGCCGTGCTTCTTAGCCAAAGGTAGCACATATGGACCTCCAGCGATCAAGGTCTCCTTGTTGGCCAAAGCGATATCCTTTCCAGCTTCAATGGCAGCAACTGTGGGCTGCAACAAACATACCATCAAGTCAACACCTCATCTCTCTCTTGCCATCTTGCACTTCTCGTCACATTTTCAATCTTAATATCCCATTCCACTTATACACTCTTCAATATCTCATCCATTGTGCCCTCACAAGTTAACCCATGCTGTTCTACACTAAGTAGGAATAGAAAGTGAACGACGGATATAAGCTCTCAAATGATATCTTGAGGTAACCACGAAAAACCAACATAAATGGTTTGATCAGATTTCAGTATTGAACTCTAGATTCCGTAACTACGGAAGGAGGTTGAAGATGCAGGCATTTCTGTACATTTCAAGGCATAGCAGAAATGATGATTGAGATCCATTATAGAAGGAAAGAGAATGTTGGGATTTGACTACAGGCTGCACAGACAGTGAGCGATGATGCATACCTTCAGTCCCGCACATCCCACGATTCCTGTGACAACAGTGACAGCCTCCGGATGCCTGGCCACCTCCACCATGCCTTGTTCGCCGACCATGATCTCTGGCAGCTTCTCCATGCCAGCCAGAGTTTCTTTCAACTCACCCACTTTTGACGCGTCTTTTATTGACACGAGGCTTGGATTGAAAGCTCGAATCTGAAAAGCAAGTATGTCAACACAATCGATGTATTTACAGAACCTTTTCATTACATGATCTTCTGGAGGTCATGTTGTAATCCCCTCTCTAATAGCAACCAACTAAATTCACCTCTGAACCTCGATAATCAGAACATGGCATTTCTGTAATTATTGCAATGAAGTCCAAACATGTTGTGAGGACAAGTTGGGTGTCGTAAGTCGGGAGTTCACCTGCTCAGCCAACAGAGAAATGTTGGAGCCAGCAGCCAGTGCTACAATCTTGAACTTCTCTGGGTTCTCAGCAACAATGTCCAGCGTCTACAGCGTACAACACGACACAATGATCAGCGGCTTCAATCTCACATATTCAAGTAATCACTGATACCGGATAACTTCATACTGACAGTAGTATCCCAATATGGGCTACGAGGTCAAAACGTGAAGAGGGATTCGAAAATGATGCCCCCGAACATCTTGACTGCTATTACAGTAGTAGCAGTTAGGGCATATGCTGAACACGCGCAGAAAGTTACTCACGTATTTATCCTCAGCACGTTTGTCTTGTATAAAATGCACCACTCTCATGCTCATATCACATGTACAAATTGAAACTTCAAAACTTCAATTGAGTGAATCTTAGACAAGATAGCGGATCTAATAAACTCGTCTTAACCCCTAGCTGTACATTTCCAAAAACTCACATCTCCGTTCAAAGTGTAGGATCTCAGGAAATGAATGTGGGAAAATTGTGTAAGGGACGTTTGAAAGAAGGACAGCTAGAGAGGTCAAAGTGAATTGTAAGACTTAGATCAGGTCATTTGCGTAAAAAGGCATCCCACCTGTGTGCCGATGGAGCCAGTGGATCCGATTAGAGAGATAGGCTTGGGACGGGTCCTCATCTTCACTTCCTCCGCAACTGCCCTGCCGGGCCATGCAGAAGGCACATCTACCAACACACTCCTCGTTCCTTGCACTCCCTTCGTCACCAGAGGACCTGCCTTCTGGCTGCCCTTCACTGCAATCACACACAGCAACCAAGTAAATATACAAGTTCCACTATTCCAAATCCCAGCTTAATCCCTCATCACTGCCACATTTTAACAGTTGGTCTGATGATGTAATAGAAAATAGTCGTCCTTGTTCGAAAATTTCACGCTCAAGCCTCTGTAATAATTCCGCATCGCCTTAAAATTCTTAGACTAGAATCCGGGTCTACATACGCATAACCTGACAGAAGCTCTCTTTCATGCAGAAGGAGATTGAGGAGATTCTGAAATTCTTGAAAAGCGAGAATTGTTCGTGAAACAATAGAAAGCTGAATTGGAGGACCACGCGAAGAATGTCATGATCTCTGGTGACGAAAGACCTAGAACCTGCATTGTGCAGGTATCCGATACTGTTGTTTCTACGGTATTTTATACTACGGTAGAGATTGCGGACCTTGAAGTCTGCAGCCGGAGAACGAAGGCATATCCATGGCTCCCATTCCTGCATCTTTCTGCACCGACATGCACAAGGCTACAGTTGATTAGACTATCAGCAAGAGACAAATTCCATCTCTATTGATTCATTAGTAGCTTCGAAGTTGCAAGTGAAAAGCACGACTCTCGTACACATTATTCCAGTACTGACCACAGTTAGATCTATAGCCTTGATTGTCATTGACTAGAATTTCAGTAGAAATCCACAAAAAATGTAAAAGAGAATTACAAAGACTCGGGAACCGAGCTCGACTCCAGAAAGCCCCGCCATCGAAACTGTCTTCAAAGCCATGTCTAAGACACTGCGTCACAACCAAAAAAACTCGGAGAAGCTACGAAGGTTACTCCGTAAGGAAGCGCACAGCTCTTCACCGCTCAATGCAACGAATTCGAAGACAGGACGAAGCGCGCAAGGAATGCTCCAAAAGCCAGAACAGAATAGCTCGAACGGGCAACGAACTGCAACCTTTATAGCAAAATCCAATTCACACCAGGAAACTGCGCATGAAATTAAGAAATGGCCAACCAGAAGTCGTTCCGCGACGGAGACTGGAAAAGAAGACTGGCTTGCAATCTCGCAAAGGATAGAAGCCCGGGATGAAGGTGGCGTCGCCTTCGTAGATTTTATGTGTGGGGTGTACATGCTGGGGACAAAATCTTCTCCCGAGGCTGATATTTGAGAGTATTCGAAGGGCGTAGATTTTAGGGGTGGTGAAGGGACTCGGTCACGTGTAAGTCAGGGTGGACTGGCTGGTTCCTGGATCCGGCAGCCGTATCAGAATGCAGGAGTCGGTTTTGGGCGCTCTTTGAATTCTGGCACCCATTACCGCGGTGAATATTCCAAGGTCGCTCGGTTGTGGGGTATTAGTCTTCGATTTCGGTCAAACTTTCTCAACCCCTGAAGTTGTGGTGACAAGTAACAAATTCTAAAATCAACATGAGATTTTTATTTTTTATTTTTTATTTTTTTAAAAATATATTTAAAGGTTTGATTGAATTTGACCATATGAATCTTCAGATATGTTCAATCAAAGTATTGTTATTCATCTAAGAAATCCTAATTTATTGTTTCTGGTCAAGATGATCTAAATTGATCTCTTTTCAACTTGAGGCGTTAACAAGGGCATATATATTTCTTATACAAGGTTTTGATTCAATATTTGAACTTTCTATGTATCTTTATTAGCAATTGTACAAGGAACAAGGACAATTACAAAATTTGCATGTTTTTTGATTGTGTAGAGTAAAGATGGAAATTCTTAGAAATCACCGGCAAGATTGTCTATATCAATAAGAAGATTTCTCATATTCTTTGAAAAGGCTCTGGCATAACAATTAACAATATTTGCACTTAAAGGATGAGTGCTTCTTAAGCTTAATCTCTGTCTGTAGTTAATTGATTGACTTATTATAAGTTAAGATTTCTAAGCAAGTTCCATGCAATACAAATTTTTGTCGATCCTGTCACTATATGTAGCAGAGAAAAGGTTGGATTATAGGTTGGCAAACAACATCATGATTCTATTCACTTCTTATAAGATCTTAATGAGAAAGCTTATGTAGGGGCACTGATGGCGATAAAGATATTGAGTAAACATGAAGATAGATTCGTTTAGTTATTGATTTTGTAAAGAGAGCACTCCTTAGCTTAGAAGTCTTGAAATCTATATTTAAGTTTAGAATCTGTATCTCATAGCAATCATGTCGATTATGTCATGAGGTAATTCTAATGGTAATCTTAGACTACTGTGCATATTCTTATTGATAATTATTTCAACCTTCTACTAATTTGTATAACAAGTTTAAGATATGGAGCATAAGGATTCTACTTAATGTTGCATAGTGACTCTAATGTGATGAGGCTGGGCTTAACTAGGAGGTGAAGAAATCTTCAACTTAGTGCAATCAAACTTAGTTGGAAACATATAATTTAGTAGTCTTATATCTAACCAAAACAACAAGTGTTATCTCAAATACAGAAGAATAAATAGTCTTGCTATCTAATGTAGCTTGCTCCATAATGACTAAACACTAAAAGACGCCAAATAAAGTGAGCTTTGTAGAAAGTATACATAAGCTTCCGTATACAGTAGTAGCTGACAATGTATACAGTAGTAGCTGAAAAAAAATGCTAATTGTCAATTGTCTCCATTGCGTTAGAACAATAAATGTCAACCCTAACACTATATGTATAAATTAGTAACTCCGCGTATATACATACATTATACAATAACAATGTATACAATGACAATGTATACAATGACAATTATACAGTAGTAGCTGACTTATGTCTATCAACTTTTGAGTATCAAATTCTGTGTATTGAGTTCTCACTGTCGACTTTGGTCTATTGATTTTTGCGTTAATTATGCTCCATCGACTTTTGTGTATCGACTTATGTGTATTTGTGTCGACTTATGGATTATCAATTTCTACTTTAGAAGCAAGTTAGCCAATCAACTTCTCTCTATCGACTTCTAAAGCAAGTAAGGGACTTCTATGTACCGTACCCGGCCGTCAGGGTCGGCAAAAATTAAATAAAAAAACAGAAGTTGAAAAAGATCGGGAATTATTGGAGAAGAGAGTCAAAAAGAAAAATTATTCATTGAAGAACATGCCGAATATTACAAAATTGAGCCAAGTTCATGCAGTAAAATCCCAAAATATTGCATACTCCACTTAACTAGTTGTTCACCTGTTGTGAAAGTTCATAGGGCATTCAATTAGGTTAAGCACACCAAGTCCACCACAAACGGATGAAAAATTAGAAAATTCTTCATTGCCGTAAACTAGCCTTGTATTAAAGCGCCGAATCTTTTATAATAATTTTTTTGAAACTTTGAAATTTTGATTAATTTCTTGCTGCCATGCCGTACCCACTTTCTCCACTTTAATTAATTATTCGGCATGAGATGCCGACCCTGACGGCCGGGTACGGTATCGACTTTTGTGTCTATGTGTCGACTTTGGTTTGTTATGGATTATTAGTTTTGATCTCAGAAGCAAGTAAGCCAATCAACTTCTCTCTATCCACTTTAGAAGCAAGCAAACCAAGTGAGTTCTATCTTTCAAATTATGTATCGGTTTTCGTTTATCAATAATAAAAGAGAAGCTTCACATCCAACTTCTAGGCTTCAAGGAAGCAAGTGCGTCACCTTGCTTCGATTTTTGGAATTCGTTCACACAAATTTTTGATCAATTGAAAGAGACCAAGCTTTGAAGGCGGCCCTAACACTTATGCAAATCTCTATCCAACACCATTTGTAGTTCCAATTAATAACCAGTATTTTGGGTAACAAGTGCATATAACAATAATCTTCATCTAACACTAATCTCCATTTAACACTAATCTACCTATTTAGTGTAATGTACCAAGTGCCAATAAATTACACCTTGCTCGAGGGAGGGAGTAAATTATTCTTTGACTTGTATACTTCATCAAACTTACATACAAACAGTATGAAAGTGTAGCTAATCGTGAGAATCTTAAATAACGTTGAAACCACAGTTGATACCTGCGGACTGAAACAAGTCAACAATTTGCCGCTGAAAACATGAAGAAATGCCGACTACACTACAAGACACAGATCTACAAAATCATAGAGTCTATTCAACCTAAGTATGGTAGGTTGATCACATTTCCCGACAATGGTAAAGCTCCCGCAATAAGCGCACTGATCGACATTGCCGTAACTAAGTAGACAAGCTCGAGTAGATATGGAACCTGCCATTCTACAAACAATTGAGACCGAGCCATACTCCTTGTCTCTCAACAGAGAGGCCCAGAGAGGTTGAATATTGATCGATAGCGATGGCGGAGGTTCCGAGTACACAGTGATAATGAACAACACGAAGATGATTCGAACTTGAAAGTGGGCAACCATCGCTACTGCGCCGATTTCACGAACGTCCACATCGCTCCACATCGACTAACAGGAATTTGATTGTGCTAGAGTAAGGTGGCCAATAATGGCACAATTTTCAGCATCGAGAATTTTCTTTAGGATTTTACAAGAAATTTTCGTGGCACAAGGAGGTTGGTAGTAAGCTAGAGCAAGTGGAATCATCATTCTTGAACTGTTCTGCAATGAATTTTGAATTCTTGAAGTTGGAAATATGGTTGTTCCAAAAAGAAACACTCTGAAATTAAAAAGATATTATGAAGGGTAAGGAGTGATGTTAACCCTTAAACGCCGAAGGTGACCCGAGGGGTCATGTTCCAAGAGAATCTCCTCTGTAGCTCTCAATGTACTCAACTTTTCACTTATATTTTGATGTCAAACTGGTCACCTTCTTCTAATGCATTCAAAAAGTGAAATTTTAGAATTCAAATCACAATTTGTATGAGTGATTTTGTGCTTTGAAAGGATTGTGGTAGGTAGGTTGGGGTTGTACAATACTTGTAGGAGGTTGCAAGCTCATCATTGATTGGATCATTCATGATGCCCAAGTTCAAAAAGTGCACTATTCATCATGCCCACGTGCAAAAGATGCTCTGATCCAATACTGGGCTGCCCAAAACCGTATAGCTAGGCGTTTAAGGGTTAAAATAACTGTCATGTTAGAGCCATGACTAGATGCACCCCTACAATGCCACAAGGATCGAAATGGTACATACAGTTTGTCAAAATGGCACATGGCACAACGCTATTATCTACAAAATTGAAGTTATCACCAAAAATTGTCCACGAGGATGAACTTCGCACGACGTACGTCACTACTTTGAGGCACATTTTTTATATACTCTCTAACTTACAGTACACATTATACATTACTCTTGGATTATAAATTACTCTTTCCAAGGCACATGTGAAAGACCAACTTCAATCTTCCATAAGAGATTTTAGAAGAGGCCAAAGATGATGAGTCCAGTCTCCTACTTACTTCACCTATGTACACAAATTGCTCACACTGTGCACTTCATTACAGATTTGCCATTCTAAAATTAGCACTATTATTGAGCAGGATACCAAACTGAGAATTCGATAGATTGCAGATTGAGCTTGCAAGAACATAACTTCACGAAACCAGAAAGTGATACGACTAATCATTGATGCTTCACATTCCTCTGTAACCAGTTACAAAACTGCCACCCAGCAGGTAATTACACAAGCACTTGTCGACATATCAGCCATCAAACAAAACCTGAGAAGCTCCATACACTACCAACAAAAGTGTGTCAAACATGTCCTCCTCTTTCATAGTTGCTACGTCATGAGAAAACTTAAGAAACTGTATCGCCGAGTTCTACTAGTACGAGTGCACATATGCACAATCAGCTCGGATAAGTCAAGTGCAAGTGACAGATTGCTACTCTGGTCGTCCTAGTTGCAATCAAAGTCTTCTCAGAACCATCTGAACCAAGCAAATGCAGCGGCAACCGCAGCAGCAGCTTTGGCGAGCAATTTAAGCGACCACCATCCACTCATGGCAGCTGATTGAAAGAAGGAGTAGACCGACCCTGCTGCCACTCCTCCGCCGCTACTGGTAGCGGTACTGCTCATCCACGTTGCTGCGAAGGTGCCAGCGGCTGGACCGGTGCTGGTGAACCCCATGAGTGGCAATACAATCACCGGGACGACAACACATACTGCCGCCACTCCCACTCCCACTACCGCGCACAGAGCAATTGTACCCACCATCGCACTCCAACACGGGTTGATCGTACTTCAACAAGATAGATGCTGAAGCATTCACCACAGTTGTGAGCTTACTGCTGTCAACTTCTCATATATGTGTTTGATCAGAGAGTTTAAAATTCATTATCCTGACAAAAACCTGAAGAATTGCTTTCTGAAGTTTTGGAATTTGTGCAAACATACACCATTCATCACACCTAGCTGCCACCTTGGCGCTTGCGCATTAAGTTTCAATTGATTCCTTGTTTGTGGGCGCAATGGTCAGTTCATGTAACCAAACAAAACCTTAAGAATGCTTTCTGAAGTTTTGGAATTTGTGTAAACTTAAACCAATCTAAGCCTTGGCGCTTGCTCGTTAAGTTTCAATTAATTCCTTGTTTGTGGGCGCAATGGTCAGTTCATGTAACTAAAAAATTGGAGGCTCACATGTGAAGTTAAAGAGTGCCTCGTGCTTTGTAATTGTTCAAGAACCTGGTTTCAAAGAGAGTGAAATGGAGGCTCTGAGCTCATTATAGATACCAGGAATTTTAATAGATCATCATTATGCCTCCGATTTAGAGAAATCGATTGGCCAAAGAACATGGATTGATTGGAAGGTGCCAGTGTGAGATCTGACCATACACTTGTCTAATGTGATGAGTTCCTCGGTTGTTTCTTTTTTCAAGGGTCGCAGAGGGACAATGCGAATTCACTATTCTCAATCAGCCTCAATGATGTTTTTTTTCACTTTAAGGTCTGAATACATTGAAGTTCATTGTTCACACTCAACACCACTACTAGAATCTCTATATTCAAACAGATTTCAATACACGTTTGCATTCATTACTAATATATCTACATGCGAACGAGCCCCACGTATATCTGTATGTGCAAACGCACCCTCCGGAAGTAAGAATCCTCAAATTATATTATTGAGCTGTACCTGAGCACAAGCTTAAACAAGTGCAACACAAGAAAGCTCTGCACTATTTAAATTCTGAACTGAAAAGACCGAGTCTGTAAACCCTAGAAATCCAGATCGAGTTATGACCTAAAATGCAAAAAAGAAACCTACATACAAACTTATCTAAAAGGACGCCCGTCAAGGTGAAGAGCAGGTTCGTCGATCACTGTTCTTTGGAAACCTCAAATCGAGCAGGTGCTTTGACTCCCTTCATGCAACAAAGGCCCGATACCAAGACGACGATAAAGAAAATCACCACAAAGAGTCCTTCAAGTATCACGGCTCTGCCCCTGCAAAGTAGGTCACAATCTGGAGTTGCTTGGAGCAGGCGACTCCCGGTATGATTCTCCGCAGGTGTTGAGAGCAACTCCTGGGCAGCAATCGAAGCGAAACTGAGCATGAGTACCAGGGCCGATGCGAGAATCTCCATAGCTCTGTTGCAGCGCGCCATCGTGAATCAAAGAACCCTCAATCTGATCACAACAGAACTGAATTACAGTATCGATCGAAGAATTTCTGGAACGTGGCCGATAAGCTGAAGACCTTCGCCGCACAAGAGCGTCTTGCGATACGTGTCTGCCTCTTCTCCGCAAAGCTATGGTAGAGCAGCCAAAAATGGCGCAGTGCCGAAAATGGAGCCCTAGTAATCTTCACTGTCACGTACATAATAGCTTTTCCTTACAATAGTACCATGTACACTCTGCAAAGATTATAGGGCGTCACTTTAGGGCACCATTTTAGGAACACCTATATTTCCATCTTTAAAAATTCATTACTCACTGTAGAAGAGTCGAAAAATGATGATTCCACTTGCTCTAGTTTTCTACTAATTTTCCCCATGCACAAAAATTGCGTGCACTGGCAACATTCCAGTAGATTTTCTGTGCCGAAAATTGCGCCATTATAGGACACCTTACCATATAGTAGAGTGGTCTAAAATGGAGCGGTCCCAGATCTACCATAATGAAGATATGGGTAGATATGAGGATCTTCGTTCCTAGGTACATCATAGCTGCTCTATACAACAATACTGTGTACTGGCTGCAAACATTATAGGGTATCATCTTAGGGTACCATTTTAGGAACAACTTCAAAAATTCATAACTCACTTTTAGAAGAGTCCTACAATGATGATTCCACTCGCTCTAGCTTTCTACTAATTTTCCTTATGCACGAAGAATTGCTTGCACTCGTGACATTCCTATCCATTTCTCGTGTTGAAAATTGAGCCATTATTGGCCACCTTACTATAAATAGTGGAAAATGCAAGAGTCCTTCGATTTGTAAATTGCTTTTCGAAGTTGTTATAGTAAGGTGTAATGACTCAATTTTTGGCATGGTGAATCTATAGGAATGGTAGTAAAGTAAGCAATTTTTGTGCGTGGGAAAATTAGTAGAAAGATAGAGCAAGTGGAATTATCATTTTTGGAGTCTTCTACGGTGAGTTTTAAGTTGTTGAAGTTGGAAGTATGAGTGTTTCTAGAATTATGCCCTAATTTGACACCGTATAGTGTTAGGATGAGTACATGGTACTCTGAAGTGTGAAGCTATTATCTACCTTTCGGTGAAGAAGTTTAGCACTTTATTGTTGGTACCGCTACAATTTTTTAATACTCCCCTTTAAAGGATGCCTTTGAATAAGAGTGGGGGTCATGAGACACTTCACCTATTAGAGCCCAAATAAGCTTGAAAGATGGCATAGAGCACACATCATTATGAATCAAAATTACGGTCATTTCTTGTAGGAGTTGACATTGGGAAGCCAAACTTAGATATTTAGGTTGTTTTTCAGATCTATGATTTTGGTTTGTTCCACAATTAGACTCCTTGCACTAAATAAGTGTCACATCTTCAATTGAGCTAAGATTTCTATAAGTAAACCAAATTCAGATTTGAAGTCAACCTAACAAATGAAGTTGAGAATCAAAAGATGGATGCAAGTTAAATGAATTACCATTGCATCCATCTTAACTTGCATCCATCTTTTGATCTTACCTTAAGTATCATGCATCTTTTCAGTTTTTTGACTATAGAAAAGTATTACAAATTCAATACCGGAATCATCCAATCATAAATCTATCAACTTGAAAGTTGTTGAACTTCATATCAAGTTCATACTTATTCAACTACATCATGCGATACTAATTGTGATTAGAAAATTCATTGGCATGCAATGGTAAATCATGCTCCATGTATCAAAAGTGGAGTTCACAAAAATGCATGCCATAAACTCATGACGACCCCATGCTGATAATTACCTGCATGCTTGCTTTCCTGATCCACAACCTTGCCCGGCCAAATAAAAATTCAAATAAAAAATTGGGGGTAAATTTGCCCCCTATTTTGGAATGGTAATGTCACCCATCATGCCACGAAAGGGTGCCACAAGGCTAAAATGGGGTCTTAGATCCCATTTCCAAACTTAAAATTTCAAAAAAAGTGGTTGGAGGCCTCAAAGAATGAAAAAAAAAAAAATGGCCGTTTCTTGGCCGGGCAGGGAGTACGGGCAGAGTGCCACATCACCAGCATGGGGATATCCTCTCCACGCCATAAACTCATACCATCTCAAATAGATTTGTAAACTTTATCACGGAAAGTGGACTTTAAATTTTGAGATTCAACTCAGTGAAATTGTTGTTAAAAAAAAACAATTCATCAAAAAAAAATCTAGGCTCAAATAATAGCCTTGCAATGGTGAAAATTATTTGGCAAAAATTTAACAAAGGAAAATTGTCCAAAAATATACCCTTTGCACCCAAATTCATACCTTATTTTCATAAGATCTTTGATCTTGTCAAGGTTTCTTTCACTAAAAATACACTCTAATTGGGAGCCATTCCAAAAATTAAAGTTGAAATCCAACGATGAATAAAGGAGATATAGCTCCTCAAATATCATTCAAGAAGTTATGACTCTTCAAAGTTGCTGCTTTCCATCCAAAATATAGTTTTTCTACATTTGGCACATTTAGGAGTTTTTCATTAGTTTTTGAACATTACTCACAAACAAAAGACATCGTAAGCTCTCTCAAAGAAAGGAATTATGACAACATTTTTGTATTCTCCATTTTGGGGTACAATAATCATAATCACTGTGACTTTAAAAGGCAATTGTACAAAAGGATCCTATCTATCTAATAGGTGCTATCAAACCAACATGCATTACAATCTGAAACCAATACCTTCTTCACTTGATTATAAAACAGATGAGATGTGGTTACCAGCCATGGGACACAATTCCTTTAGCTCCATTTCTTCACATTTACATTAAGTAAACAGTCGCTTCCTTTGGCACGTACCTGATCGTTTAAGGGAGAGGTTGGTGTTTGAAATTTCTAGGCTGGTATGAGTAACTTAATACCAACTGTGACACTGAATGTAATAATACAAATAAAGCATGCAAATACTACGAAATATACCATTGATCACCGAAGCTATTCCCCCACTAGGAAGTCACAAAACCACAACATACAGGTCAAACGTAATCCACTGACAAACGGGCAGCTTTCACTGTGCTTTACCATGCCTGAATGGCTTTCAATATTTTACTGTGGGATTTCATCTATAAGACACATGTATCGCATCCTAGCACTCTTCTAGAACCTATAGCCAGTCACCAGCTCTAGCACGAAGGCACATGTTAGTGCTTTCTTATTTGATGTTAATCTAGAAGGACAAGATCAACGCCAACCCTTCGTGTCGCTTAGAGAGAGCAGGCCACTGAATGATTAAATATTGGATAACCTCACGGGGTAAGAACCACTTGTTGGAGTGTGAGTAAATAATACCTGGGGTTGAGGGAGGGACCACGAGGGCCGCCTACCGAAGATCAACTATATCATATTTTACATTATTAACCCAGTATACATGTGAAGAATCCTCATAGATTGGACCTCCTTCAAGGGGCTTCTCGTGCTGGTGGAATCCCCGTTTCGTACAATTTTGTAGAACCTGAACTCCTCCTGGATCGGAGAGCCGAAATATGCCATGTTTTCTGCAAGCCACAAATATAATCACCACAAGAATGAGGAAAACGTCCAGAAATATTAAGCAGAGGCAAGACTAGCTGAAAAGCAAGGAGAACTTAACCCACCGCTGTGTATCTGTGGGAGCCATCACAATAGCTATAGCCTCCGGAAGCATTACCTGGCACAACGAGGCTCACAGTGACTATAACTTACTTTAACTCATTACTTTTATTAATTCTTTGTCATCAACGCTTTTAGCGTGAATGAAGTACATTATAGGAACTAAGCCTGAACTTTCAAAAATTGAAGTTGCTGGTCGTGGGAATCTCTATCAAATGCTAAAGCAGTAAGCACTTGCAGATCCGTAGTCTGCTAGGAAGATGGGTAAGATTTAACGCTCACCTGATAAGAGTAATGAGTGTGCAGATCAACAGACGACATGAAACATGATTGCTTTGGATGTGTCTGAAAAACACAGACAACGTAGATCAGTTGTTGTATACAAAAACAAAAAAAACACTCTCCGTAAGAACAAGAAAAGAATTTGTAACAAAAGAAAAGGTGAGTGATGTACATGTATCCATCCAAGCTGAAAAAGGCCACGCTGTTCTTGTATGTCAAACAACTCTTCTTCATTCAAAGTTTCACACTGTTTCAAAGTTCAATGGAAACAAGTCGTGAGCTCCAACAGCTAGAGGCACACCAACGCATTACAGAGGAAAGCCGTAGTGAATCAACAACGATGCCTGCAGCATATTCTGAACAAATCCTTACAGTATCTGGAGTCGATTTTTGCTTGGGAATGATGAGCGTTGTAATATTGAATGCACCTTTTTGCTGGAAACACAAAACAACGTGAGTAAACCTTGCGATATAGAGAGCGGCTTACAAGTAATCAATCGAGCAGGACCTCTGAAAGAAATATGCGCAGGCTGCATGCGAAACGGATCATCGATGGAAGTGCCAAGAAAGCTCACCAAATACCCAGTGAGGACCCCACAGGTTTCAAGGTTGTTTTGCGTGTTGATACTGGCAAGCTTCAAAAATTCTTCCAGCATCCTCGAGGACTGTACAGATTACGAGGAAAAAACGTGAGTGCGCAGTAGAGCATGACAGAGCCATTAAACTTTCATTAAGCTAAGAACGTATCTACAAGCAGTGTGCTTGCTGCAAAATCACTCTGCATCATGCATCATAAAGCTGAAGAATGAAATCATACTATATACAGATTTTTGCGCCTTTTTGCATCATAGAAAGGCAACTTGGAGCCTCGTGGTCGCCCAGGTCTCGGATCCGCCACTTGAGAAGGTCGTAACTGAGAATTTGGATGCTCGACCGAAGGGAGCATGTGAACAGACGCTTTGGCTGAAGGCACTGAAGGCTGTCTAAGTATACTCCGCAAGGTTGGATCTTTATGTGACTTCGGCCATATAGAAGAGCTGGACTCCAAAGATGGATCTGAAGCTGGAACTCCTGTTGCATGATTAACAGCTTGTAGGGCCTGCTGCAAGCTTCACCACGAATACATATGAAGATGATTATTAGCATCTTGATTATCGAGAAAAGAAAATGATACAAAGGCAACCAATCTCTACAGTCACAATCCAAGCTAAAAATAATGAATCTACATTCGAATGAGCCGAAGAATACACTGCAGCTAAAATATCTTAATCAAAGAACAAAATTCATGCTAAGTAGCATATAGATGAGCGCTACGCCTGAGATCAAACTGTGTTACCAGATTCAACTGGATTAAGCTGTGATACATCACCCCTAATTATGCACATTGCCAAGGACATGAAAGTGCGGAAGTAATAGGTCGTCAAAACAATGGCAGACCTTGGAGGTTTAACTGGTGCTCCTTCACTTTGATGGAGATACTGGAGCTGCAAAAAGCATTAAGTACAAATGTGTGAGTAACTATCAGTAGAGCTGCAATACAAAACAACGGTTCTGGCGCTACATGGCCCCTGTTAAAATTCTGATCAAGGCATGATGATATACCTTAAAAGGCCTGACAGGTCTGACTGTTTGCCCGACGAGTGCAGGCATATAATGTCTTGTCTCATCCTTCACTCGTGGCGAGGATACAGGACTGTGTAATCAGAAATAACCGCAGTCAGAACTTTATTGCATCCTAATTGAAGTTTATTTCAGCTCAGAAAATGCTTCTATTCGATGCTTTTTCAAATCAAAGATGCTTGCAGAAAGTCCTCGATAAACGAAAATACTGTTCATACTCACACAGAGCTAGTGGAGTCATCCAGATAACTTGGATTAAACACTGGGCTCTCAGAATTCGAAGTTCTGTTCAGATGATCTCTCCTACCTGAATGACTACTGAGTCCGTGATCCTGCCAAAGATATCAGATTCTGTGAATAAACAGGTACCCTACAATAAGTAAGTTCGACTTGGTTGGCCTACGTAAGAATGCCCATTTCTAGATGAAGACCTTCCTGAAATCCCTGCTACTAAATTAGAGACGGAAGGTATGATGCAACAGCACACGACAGCAGAGTGTGAAGTCCAAAAATGATCGCACAAGGTTCGACTCAAGCAACAGGCTGACAAAGTGAAAAAGATTCTGGTGGAGTTGCAGCACCTTCGGTGAGTTTATGTTAGAATTGAGCTGGTTTTTCAAGCAAGCAGGTCGAACAGGCATAGGGTAGTCTGAATTTTGTGAAGGAAGTGCAGCATCCTGACAAGCAGCATTATTATTTTCAATCTTCTTCAGGACTAGGGGCTTCAATTCTTCCAGCTCATTTACAATCTGATTCAGCCTCTGCAGTGCACATTTGATGATAAACTGTCAGTCGACCATCACTCTCATAGTTCTTGAAATCGTGTTAGAATATCTCAAAGAGCTATAAAATTACACGTATTCTATGCAACTTGAGAATTGCACCATTCATCTGTCATCCAAATTGAAAAACTAATCAAGCATGGTGTACCTTTTTGTACTCCACTTTCAATTCGAAATGGAGATGGTACTCAGGATGCTGTGGTATAGTATCTGTGACCAAACTGCAAAACAAGAATCGATATAGCATTCGTCAGATTACAGACTCTTCCTTACACGCACAAACTAAGCCAACTTTCCTCCCTACCTTGCATAGCTGAACCTCAACAACCAGTCTTCGGAGAAACTCACAAAACAAGAAGATATCTTGAACATATATTTCACATCGCTTTGAGAAATTAGAAGCAAACGAACCTCGTGAAGCGGAGGAGAAGTATGTACAGATCCAAAACATTGTTCTCATCGCGATATATACTAGCCTGCGTCAAAGAAATCTTAAAGTCAGCCAAATCGCATCACCTCAAAACAAGATTATCTCCGACCTCTCAAGAAATTACGAACAGCACTACAGTCAACAGCACATAAGAGCGTCAAATCTTCAGTGCAACAGAAATTGCAAAATCCGCGCCAAAGAATCGAAATCCGTGAATATATTTTTCAGAACGAACCAAAATCGTGGCGCGCTTTTTAAGTTTCACAGTTGTGATATCCTACTTGGCCAAGCGGTGGTAGACCTTGCTAAAACCGCGACAAAGGATCAAGAAAAATGTAAACAAATACTGCTCTTTACTGAATTATGATCATAGCTTAGAATCCAAGAATTCAGGTTACCTGCCTGAGGAAATTGTTGAACTGTTAACCAAGCGGAATCGGCGACAAAGAATCACAATCTGTAACTATTATTTCTAAACTATATATATATCGTGGCACGGTTCTACGATTCCACAATTAAGTTATCCTGCTCGAGAAGATTGCTGGCTGAGCGGTAGTAGACCTCGCTAAAACCGCGACAAAGAATAAAAAAAGTGTCGACATTTACTCGTACCAGATCAAGATTGTGCCACGGTGTTAAGAATTACCTGTTTGAGGAGATTGTTAACTAAGCGATAGTAGACCTTACTAAAACCGCAACAAAGGATCACAAATGCGTGTATCATAACTTTTCTCACCGGTCGAAATTGTGGCACGGTTCTACGAATCCAAGATTAAGACTACCAGCTTGAAAAGATTGATGGCCAAGCGGTAGTAGACCGCAACAAAGCATACAAAATGAGTGAATTACCGAAACTTGCAAAATTGTGGACGATTCAGGTTACCTGTTTGAGGAGATTGTTGGCCAAGCGGTAGTAGACCTTGATAGACAAACTCGGGTCGACTTCCAAGCTCCGCACCTTGTAGGCGATGTACGCCTCGTATTTCTTTCCGGCCTTGCTCTCAGTCATTGTAAGGAACGATCAAAGGCGCACGACAATTGACATCGATCGGGCCGCGATCGAGGGTACCGACATCGCTGCTCTGCCAACACCGAGTCTGAAGTGCTCGCCGAAAACCCCCAAGTTACTAAATGGTCGACAGGTGGTGGTGAAAGGTACTAAGCTGGACACTAATTAAGCCCGTTGGGTGGATGAATAATTCTCGATGGATGAGGATTTTCTTTTCATTCGTTCGTGTGCCGACTACGTTAACAATCCACATCCTTACCAGCTTTTCCAATAATGGTGATTAGAACCTTCCGTGGCTGGCTCCTCCATACTTCCACAGTAAGTAGGTAGGTGGACCTTTGACTGGTCATTTTTCTTTTTATCTATCTCTTAGACGAAGATAATCTCTGATGTAAAAAAAATGCCAGTATAGAATAATGTATATTTTATATATATGTTATAAATATCTCTCACTTATGTGGTACGGTGGAAGGCTGGAAAGTGTCCCAGTACACAAAAAATGGCCTACTAAGGTGAATTTTGCAAGTAGTAAGTAGGAGTACTTGAAAGTACAAAAATATTCCTACTCAAGTGAATTTTGCAAGAGGTACATGATATGAAGATTGAGTCTCTAAATATTCACTCAACAAATTAGAGTGAGCCGCTTTGGGAACACATACAAATTAAGAGTGAGCCGTGAGCCACTTTGCGAAGATCATATTGCATAAGTACATATGTGGTTTGAGTATATAGATCCACTTGATGTACACTATATGAGTTTACAACAAGCTCATGTGTAAATTGCTAGTATTAATACATATCAAGGTAGATTTGAGAGAACCTACCAGATGGGACGGAGGGAGATCAAGGTAGATTTGAGAGAACCTACCAGATGGGACGGAGGGAGAGGGAGTACTTACTTTGCATTGCCCATGGCTGAAAATTTGAGACCCTTATTCACGTGTATGTTCTCACATGAGAACATGCAATGAAGATCTTGAGGTGAATTGTAAGATGAGGAGCTTGACCAACAGTCGAATACAGAGATCTCTAACAATCTTGGTACACGAACCAGTCCATTAAAGAAATCTGAAACAATCTGTGTACCTGTCAATGCTCCCTCATTTTTTCTCTTTTTCGTTAAAATATCAGAGATTCGGCTCTTAGAAGAATGAGAACAAGCTTAGGTCATATACTCTACGAATGAATCTGTAAGAAAAAATTGGTGTCTTAGTGCGTGGAGAATCAGGTGATGCCCATGGTGATCCTTGCGGAAAGATCAAGCATCCAACAGCACGGAACGGAACCACGAAATTTCGTAGTATGTGATTAGCCTAGACGAAGTGTAATATTCAGGGAGAATGTGCGTGCCTAGTTGCCTTAACGAGATGATCGGCTCCGACGCGTACAAAATGAAGAACTTACATATCAATTAACCTCCATGTCGTCATCACAATCAGTTACAGAATGAAAAGAGAAGAAGTCAGACTTGCTTTCGCACCCTTACCTCATCCTCCATTAGTGCCAAAGTGGAAATCTATTGAACTCTCCCTAGCTGTCAGAAATAAATTCAGAGGTTAGAAGCGCCCGGCTTAAGTTGATCTCAATGAATTCATCTCTGGACAGTAAAACAATAGAGTGGAAACCTTCATCTATGGACAGTAGAGCAATACAGTGGAAACCTCCACTTTGCACTCCTCAATCACTTCGTCCCCAATACTCCAAGCTTATCACTCACGTACGCAAACTTATGGAGACTGTAATATACCAAAAACAAGGTCAGACATTTTCTGGAGCAACATAGATGTGATTTTCCACTTAGGACTTCCGATCAACCACCTGAAACTGGTAAGTGCCAAATAAAAACAGAGGAAGGAAGGACACCTATGGAATCCCTCAAATGCTTTTATCTGAAAATATGTCTTGTATCTCAGGTGAGCAACTGTTCGTTTTTGTACATTTTCAGCCTCTTTCAATGCTATGATCAGAATAGCAACAGCTTCAAAGAGGCCTGTAACAAAGTCTGCTAAAATACTACATTTCAAAACACAGTATATATTATTCTGGTGTCAAAACGTTATCATCCTGGTCATCAGAAAGCATTGTGACTCGCTCAAGACTTCAAAATGAGGAAAACTATGACAGAGTTCATATAAAGTTTGTACCTCATGCACCTGCTATGAACCAGGGGATTCTTCTACACAAGTATAGTACTATGTGAAAACAAAATCAGAAGACCAAAAGCTTAAAAGAGGCTCTTCGTGTCCATCAAAGTTTGTCAAAAACACAAAATCTCAAACGTCAACATCTTGGTTATCAGAATGTATTATGACTGGAGACTTCGAAATGAAGAGAACCACGATTCAGATCGAATGATATGAAAACAGGATCACTCCATGGGGACTCTGCACATCGGACATGTCGAATGGCCTTTCCTCTGCCATGCCATGAGACACTCGCGGTGAAAGACATGCTCGCATTTGAGGGAACACTGCGAGGAATATGCACTGAAGGAATCCCAGCAAATGGGGCAACCTCCATCGCCAGTATAAGCTTTCATATTCTTTTGATTTGGCAGCTGCTTTGCAGTGATGATCAAACTGCTCCATGTTGCAGTAGATCGTTCAGCACTTTCATCAAATCTTTCATAACAATTTCCAGCTTCCATCCACTTACTATGAGAATACAGGCTGCATTTTCCGATCTTCCGCCCTTCGAACATCCACAAGCATCTCCGAAAACCGCATGTAACAGGTTTGAAAGGTTCCATGCAAACCGGGCAAACAAACTCTTCCATCAGAAAGTTCATCACTTGAAATCCCAAATTACATATCACCATCTGATTGTGTGCAATACAGTAGTTGTTCTCGCACTTCCCTTCCACGCTCAGCCCTTCCTCTGAGACTCGCCACACGGGAGCACGCTTTGGCTCCAAGCGAAACTTTTGAAGGAACGAAGTTTCGTCCATATCCACGAACTCCCGAGGTTGTCCAAGTGCTGGTAAAGGACCTCCTGGACCTCCACCACGAAGTCTTCCCACAAGATTCACCGTGCATCCTGGCTCCAAGCTGCATGCTCGTAAGGTGGAATGATCCTCATGAGTAATTTGCTTTCCCTGGTATGTCGAGGCTATTTGATCCACGGAAATGCCTTCATAGCTCTTGATGATCTCTTTAAGCTCCAACAAACTGGTGTCCAAGCTATGAAGTGACACTTGAAAGGTCTTCCGGGTTAAGGTTAAAACGTTTATGCTCACTCCTCCTCGGATTGCACGAGGTCGGATTCGGGTGTGAACGGCGAAACGGGGAGGGCCAACTTCGAGGTCGGGAAGTAATTTCTCCAGATGATAGGTGTCATCCAAGGGAACACCACGAAACAGCAATGCGACAACGGAGAGGTTCTTCTGGACTTCAATGGCGTTCTTTAAGTCCCTCGCTGTGATGCAGTTATCGATTTTCACCTCCATGGTACTGTCGTACCTTCTGCGCTGAATGCTGTTGACTTGGAGAGGCAGCAACGGCATCTTCCATTCAAATTTATTCCTCTTGCTGCATAACACATAGATTTCACTGTAAGGAAAATATCAATAACGGTGCACCGAGATGAGGTATCAGCAAGTACATTATACACGTACCGTGATTTTCGTGCAGCTCGAGCAACACAGCTTCTAGCCTTCGAAAGCTTCATCTTTGTCGAAAAGAAGACTCCCTCCACACTATTGTGCCCTTCCAACACAATCACTGCGCAGTCAAGATAACCCTCTCCCGTGAGCGCAATCCAGCCGACTAATCAACCTTCTTTCGTCAGTCGTAGAAAGCAGCTAAGTCATCTCAAAATCCATCTGCACAAAGCTACTCCTCAGCCTTTCTCGCTCTTATCCTCCGCATCATTAACACCAATTAAGCTCGTTATCGCTATGTCAATCGGTTCTAGTTTCATACGCGATCTGAAATCAAGACAGCTCCCTGCATCATCGCATTTTAATTTACAGTTCTGAAACTCAACCAACAACGCACATTACTCCTCTCCTGGACGAGATCAAAACTCTAAAACCACGCCAGGGTCGAGGAACATTGTATCAAGCCTTAAAGATAAAATTGCAACAAGCGCCTCTTCGTACTCAACAACATTTCATTAAACGAGAAAAGATAAAGAGGATCGTCTTTACCAATCCGTCTTCCCGGAAGCCGAGTCTCAAAGATGTTAGACCGGGCGATTCACAAAGGCAGGAGTATGAAAGATCAACGATAGGTGAGGCACCATGCGATGAGTACAGAGCATAAGTATGCAATCAATAAGCACCATCATGCTTGATCGGATTACGTACGGAGGCGGCGCGATCTCAAGTGGTGAAGGCCAAGATATCCCATCGCCATGATCGCTCCATGAGCCTTGCCATTGCATGAGCTCTGAAAGTGACAAGCAGGAAACGAGATATTTATGATGAAGCCACTTCATGGTGAAAACCAGGTTCTATCTTTGATAATTCTGAATTTCTATTCAACAACACCTCGATCTGAATGAAGAAATCACCAACTTGGCTTGAAATTTTTATTTATTTTTTGAGTTGAGAATTAGCAACTATCTTGTTGACATGCTACATTGTTCTTACAACATGTATTTATGAACTTTCAAAAGGTGCCCAATATGTTGAATTTAACCCCTAAACGCCCAAAGGGGTAAAGCTCCAAAAAACTTGTAAAAAAGCTAATTTTTTCAAAACTGCGTAAAAAAAAAAAAAATGAAATGGATAATCCAACCGTAGGATCTTCTTTGGAGCATGGCGATTAGTATGCCTACCAATTTACATGCCATTTGGAGCTATGGATTCCAAGATCCATGCAAAAAAATGGGTGAAAAACGCCTCCAAAAAAGGAGGGGCAGCAAGCATCACCCCACTTTAGGGGTGTAATACTTTTTCTGAGAGCCTCAGATAGAAATGATTCCTTCTTAAGAAAAGAAGATCAGAGAGTATAGAAGAAGAATCCGAAAACAGAATGTGAAAAAAAATAATTCAAATAGCGGCCATCCACCTTGCAAGGCAAGGTGGTGAAATTGTGCCCCACAATTCTCTTCCCGTTCCTCTTCCCTGCCTACCCAATTTCCATGACATCCCAATGCAAAAACTTTCATGCAAAAAGTCTACTGCTCCCTCTCACAACTTGAAAAATGCGATTTTTACTATCTACCCAACTCCCCAGCAAAGTAAACCCGACGAGGAGGCGGGTAAAAAAAAACCTCGGATGAAAAAATGATCGGATGAAAGCACGACAGCAGTGCAAAGATGACGGTGTACATCCAGAATGTCGAAAAACGACACTCTGGGCGCTTAAGGGTTAATCACAAGGTTCTCTTATTACTCTCTAATAATCATAAATACTTAAGGTATGTTAGCACTCAATGTTACCATAGATAAGACTATCGTGGTTACGTCATTATCTTGTATGGCGTTTACACATGCAGCACTTAGGGAATGTCGAGCCTAGGTGGCGCACGATGTGGCATCAAGATAAGAGCGCATTTATGTGAGCCAAAAAACCACCATGGAGTGGCTTTTGGTCACAAGGGCATTGACAAGAACAACACATGAAGAGAGAAACAAGGGAGAAGAGAAGACGAGAAGAAATGAAGAAGAAACAAGGGGAAGTGAAGAAGGAAACCCCCGCCGGCCTCTTTTTAACCCTCTTCCGGTTTTTGGCTTGCCATCGCTTCATGTTAGCTCCGATTTCGGCGTGCTATAGCTTTTTGGAAAGCTAAGTCAATTTTGCACTCACCCCTAAATCTCAAAAGCATAGGATCAAAACCCGAGGACTGATGGCCAAAATACTGGGGCCTACTTCTTTTAACCGCCGGCGGAAAAACCCTTCAACACTCCCAACTTTGGAGGAGTGTTTCTCCCTCTTTAAAGATCGGATCTTGACATACCATATACCCTTGGAAAGCTCTTTTAGAGCTCTATCTACCCTATAAATCTCAATAGCATAGGAAAAAAACTCCGTGACTGCTTGTTGTTTGAACACAGTCGATTTGTTCACTGCCGGGGGGAAACCGTTTTCGACACCCCGACTTTGGGAGCAAATTTCTCCCTCTCTACAACTTGGATTTGAGCATGCTTACTACCGTTGGCAAGCTCTTCTTGCAAGCTACCTACCACAAAAATCTCAATCAATTTGAAGAAGAATTCAGCGACTGATGAGGGAAAGACCGAGAGGCATTTGATGGGATTGAGAGAATTGAGTGAAAGGGGCCCACGGCTTCCTTCTTCTACCAACAACTCAGAAATTCAAGAAGAAATCAAAAGAAACAAAATTGAGAGGGAGGTCCACCTGCCTCCCTACTCCTACTCTAACTAAACATTACAAAGAAGAAGAGGTAGACAAACAAAATTGAGAGGGAGGTCCACCTGCCTCCCTACTCCTACTCTAACTAAACATTACAAAGAACAAAAGGTAGACAAACAGCATATGAGACAAACAAGATGGAGGAGAAGGAGGCCCATGGCCTTCTTTCTCCTACTCTAACTAGATTGAGTGGGACATGATAGCTTGGAAACAAGCTATTAAGTACAAAATGAGAGCCGCCAAAGAGGCGGCTCACCCTAAAGCCTAACTAAGGCCTAAGTCCTAACTAAAGCCTCCACGGATGAATAATCGCCACTCCACGCGCTCCGTCCTTGAAGCCTCCATTCCATCAACCACTTCATCAATGAATGTAGCCTTACATGCTACCACAAGGTTAGATGGATGAGACTTACAACAATCAAATTTCAAACACAACATGTACATCAAAGACTAGTTGTACAAAGCCCATGGTATAACGCTCAATTCTAATTTAAGCAACTAACTTTATTTCTAATTTAGGGTTCACTAGGGGGAATTTTTCCTTCTCTAGTTCTTCTCCATCATTAATTGAATCCACTAGGGGGAATTTTTCCTCCTCTAGTCCTTCCACACCCTAAAGCTTAAATTAGTCTTAAACGTCCCATCAAAGGCCTTGCAACAACTAACCCCTAATATACAAATTGCATTCAAACTAAATCATTGTATATTCATCAATTTACCTCAAGATGTCATCTTTTGCAAACACTTCATTAATAAAAGTCATTATTAACAACATTTAAACAAGAGAGCGCTCTCACGCTCTCACAATTTAGCTCAAAGCATCACTTGATTTTGAGTTCTTTGCAGCAATAGTGACCGCTCTCATGTAATGGTGCATCTTCCTGGAAGATGCACCATTACAAGTGCTTTCCATATTGCTAACAAAATGGTCTTAATCACTTTGTTTTATTTTCTTCATATCATGACATGCATTCTACATAATGTTTTGATCTAAGTAGACCTCCCAATTTAATGGAAATTTTATTTTCATAATTCATATGCTTACGGTGTGGCCAATAACTGAGTGAATTTTAGCTCGATTGTACTCCATGTATTAATTTGGGAGATTGTTCTTCTCCCATTATAACGAATACTGGGTTTCCAAATTCATAGATTCCACACACATAGTTGCGGTACTACATACTGAAGCTCTTCGCGGTACAATATGAAAGAGCGCCTGTAGATAAGACCCCAGATATTCTCCCATTTCCAAGCAATTTCAGAGCTCCAATGGAAGAGTAGAATGCAAATGGTCAGTGAGATACTTGAACGAATGAGTCTTGTTGCTTCTGCTCAACGACTGCTCTTAACTTTGGTATGTATGTGTATGTGTGCTCAAGAAGTCCATGATTTGTACTTCCCTCTTCCTGTATTTCCAATCCATTGACTCTTGAATATTGGATCCATCTCTCCACATTTATTAACCCTTAAACGCCCAAGGTGACCCGAGGGGTCACCTTCCAACATAATCTTCTCTATAGCTCTCATTGTACTCAACTTTTCACTTATATTTTGATGTCAAACTGGTCACCTTCTTGTGATGCATTCAAAAAGTGAAATTTTACAATTCAAATCACAAACTGTATGAGTGATTTTGTGCTTTGAAAGGATTGTGGTAGGTAGGTTGGGGTTGTACATAACCTTGTAGGAGGTTGCAAACTAATCATTGATTAGTGCATTCATGATGCCCTTGTTCAAAAAGTGCACTATTCATGATGCCCAAGTCCAAAAGATGTTGTGATCCAATTTTGGGCTGCCCGTTTCACACCCCATGGGCGTTTAAGGGTTAATGTCTTCTCTGTACCTGCATTGCTATGCATTGCAATGCGGCTCCTAACTGACTTTCATTCACAGGCCATGATAGTCGATAGTGTATAAAAAAGCTTTCTTTTTGACGTTTTGTTTAAGTGCATTTCCTTATTTCTCTGCCAAAATATGACATACACGATACAATGTTTTTTTATGGGCGAAGCAAAAAACCCTCCACCACCTTCACAAAGAAGAAAAGAGCAAAATCCAGATAGGTGCATTCACTACGTAGGTGCAATTTAGAAAGAGGACGCATGATTTTAAATCCAAAAACCCTAAACCATTCCACATTTCACATGTGGATCCCATGATGTGTCTTTAAGAATTTGCACTCACCCATAAATTTGAAGTACTGAACCATGAAACAGAGACCCTATATAAGTTATGAATCGTGAAACAGAGACTCTATATAGAATGCAATTGTACAAGACTGAACCACATGCATCTAATTTCCTAAACAAAAGAAAAACAATGGCTAACCCCATTCTCCCATTTCACTCGCGATTGAGAAGAAGCAGCAATTTAGTGTGAAGTGAGAACGACACTAAGCGGGAAAAATATGGAATCCACATAATAAAATTGAGCAAAAGCAAAGGAGCTCTAAAGCAATTACTTTAACATGAAGTTGTTGGCATAGAAATGGTCAGCAGACATGGAGTGAGATCAAAAGCTCTTATCGAAGAGAAAACTCCGGAAAGGCACTACAAATCCGATGCCTCACTACGTAACAGCAATACTCCATATATGATTGCACAACCAAACCGTCCCCTCATTTGCCACCGTGGTAGATAAAATACAACCAAAATACTTTAAGTGCAAACGCTATGTACGTATAGTTTGCCTACACATGTTCTCCAATTTATGTGGTGTGAATACAAATTTGCTTTTATGTAGGAGTATTCTTATCGGTTCACACTCACAATTATATAAGGCCAAGTGCGAACCTCCGTTTATGTGACAAGTTGTTTACTTTTTGAATTTTGTTATTTATGAAAACTTTTAAACATTTGAATAAAAGCAAGTATTGTTAAGGAGTTACCAAACTAGTAAGATTTAGTCTATAGTTGGTTTAACTTAGTCTTAAATGTTTGAATCCATTAATTAGAGTCATTTGTATTACAAAACCTCATTATGCTAAATCAGTTCGATCAAAAACTACTCAATAGTTTTGGTAGTCCAACCATAAGATCTTGATATTACGATACTCCATAGTGAATTTGCTATTGTAGTTGTTTACAAAATTCTGTTCAATGAATGAATACTTTCATGTTTCTAAATGTAGGATTTTCCAATACTGGTTTCGATAGTGTAACATTTTAAAAGCATGTTGGCATACACGGAGTTAATTATGATTATGATATAAAAACAAAAATAAAAATGAAATAGAAATAAAAAACAAAACATGTAGTGACCAAGGTATCTTAGTGATCAGTGTTTTGCCATAAATGACCATGCATGGGTCATAAGATTTGTATGAATAAAGCCAATTTTTTCAAAAACGAAAGAGCTAGGAGGATAACAATATGGCCACATGGTCCAATATTGCTACCCGTTATACAACATAGACCCGCAATACCTCTCTAATATCACACAAAGAAAAATCTTCCTAATCCTTAGCTAAGTTTTCGTACCCAATATTCCAAGATGGTTTCGAAACTTTGACCAACCCTACAAGCTTCAAAAATAGAACTTCAGCTTTACCACACAAACTTCATGTCAGGGGTCACATGCTCCTTGTGCTGCAAAGACGAGAAATGAGTTTCGTGTTTTCGGAGCGTCCTTGACCCAAATTAGGGTTCCAATAGGTCGATCGATCCCGAGGTTTTGCTCTCATTTCTCCAGGGATCGGATGCGTCCATGGCGCGGTTGCCCATGGGGCAGCGTCTTGCTGTCCTGGCCGCATTTCAAGCCACAGTCGCCATCGCCTACTACTCCATTATCGAGGTCTGCCTTCCATAGCTTCTCCCGTTTAAATCTCAGCTGAGCACACTTCATTCTTGTCCGGTACAGAGGTATGAAACGATTGGGAGCCATTTGACCCTCTGTTGTGGCGCTTCGCAGAGATCTAGAGTGCGAGAAGGGAGTTTCGAACGAGATGGATACAATTTCTGGGACATGTACGGCGATCCCAAGCACAAACGGGAACAGAAAGCGAACTCCGAAAAGAGCGAGTCCGTGACAGAAACCTGATGTTTTGCACGCTCTTGTCTGATCAGGTACTTCATATTTGCTCATTTCATTTTCGTATGAACGACTCGAAGCGCGTGTTGTTGTTAGACGAAGTGTTGCAATTCAATAGCGAAGGATTTGCGGCAAGCGTGAAGTGTAAGAAGAAAGAAAGTGGACAATCATGTGTCAGAGATGTAGCCATGATAGGGGTAGACTTGCCATTGTTCAAAGCGTCTGAGCGGATTGAGGCATTAGTTTCACAGGAAGGGAAGGCATTAGTTTCACAGGAAGGGATACATGTTCCACTTCTGAGAATCAATTATGCCGAGAGTAGGGTACAAAGAATTAGAGTCGGACAGGAGCAGGGCCACTATTATCAAGGCAATCATCTACGCAAACTAGCTTGGGCATCACGCACTTGGATCTAGCTTAGCTCCTGCTCTTCTTCCTACTCACGATCAATACTTCTGTAAAGAATTGTGTTGTCATGAATGACTCAAACTGGTGCCACGGACAGCGGACGACGACCTACGACGCCTGCACTGCACTTCTTACTTGGACGTTGCTCATCTAGACCCGACCCGTCTCCTGTCGTTCACTGCATCACATTCAAATCAAATACATGACTTCAATGTACAACCAAACCCTGCATTCATACAACACTTAGATACACTTACCAGTTCGCAAGACAGGTCAAGAGTTACCTGCATCCCACTCAGTATGTTCTACAGCACCTACTGGAGACCTGGTACTTCCAGGAGGCATGCAAGTACTATCTACATTCGGAACGTATGTCATAGTTTCCTACTCTCGAGGGCTTGATTGCTGCACCTAATTACGTTCCGCATCAAAAGAACAGGAATATTCCTAACGGCCACATTCAACTGAACAAGAATCTAATGCAAAATTAATGCAATTCAACACATTCTGTAATATACTGTTCTCCCGTCAGTTGCGATATACATCGCTTCCAATCTGTCCAAAGTGGAGCTAGTGACTGGCTTAAATTAGCTAACCTGTTCGACCCTCACGTACGGCGTTGGAAGCTACATGGTTCCCTCCGTCTTCAAATAACTATTTAACAAAAGAATGGGATTACCTAAGGAGTAAGAATTGAAAATTCAGGAGTTAGGTCATTTGTGAATCTCTGTGAAGAGTGACGTTTGTACCCGGGGAGAAAGATATACCAAGTTCCTACTCGCTGGCGAACTGCTGCCATGACCTAGAGATGGGTAATGTAGTCCCCGCAGGGATAGAAGGGGGCACTCTGTGATTAAGCACCTTAAGCAACGGATCGCTTAAAGACAATGAAGCTTCTCGACTTGAATGGATGATAGGTAAACGGTGGTGTGATGAACTTGTGATTTTTTCACTCTCTTGACGGCCCCAAATGACGATGTACAGGCCTGCAACGATCAATGCTCCACCAACGACACTGCAATAGCACTCAAAGACATCGTCAGAACCACAAGAAACTGATGAATCAGGTGTCATACTCTAGGGAAATTATCTTGCACTAGGAGAACGAAGATTTAGGTATGTGAATCAGCTCCTTACCTTCCTAGATACAGTGAGCTGCCCAAAAAAAGTCGAGAAAGTATAGATGAAGCCACTGGTTGAAGAGGAATGTACAGAGCAACAAGCGATGGTCCCACTATCTTGTTCGAGTATGTTAAGAGTCCATAATTCACAGCTGAAGCAACAACCCCCTGGAGAGACAGATTACAAAGTACAGAAAGCAGATTAGACGATGACAAGAGACATTGCGTCATTTTAGTAACAGAGATAAACGATAGTCCCGAACGCACGAGATACAAAAAAGGCCTCTGCGGAGTAATAAAATCATCTGAAATAGCAACTTGGCACCTGAACCACTGATCTGCGTTCACAATCCATGCTACTATCATAGACCAACAGTCATGTTTCACGCGCTTAATTCATAGTTCCAAGAAAGATCCTGGAAGCACTTCGACAAAGGCTTAAAAGTGGGGTAACAGAGGTGGTTAGTGAGAGTCAACTCACAGCGTATAAGACGGCGAAGATCTCTCCCCCAGTCAAACTCCAGTCCACCGGATCATTAGCAAAAAAGTATCCAGTCATTGTCATGAGCATTGCCCCGAACGCATAAGAATACGCTGTCAAGGAGAGACCAGCAGGATAGATAGCCAGCAACGGAGCCTGCAAAAGGTGGGTTCCTAAATCATCAACAGATTTACATCTTCAAACCTAAAACTTATTGCAATGCTTCATGAAATTTTACATCCTTCTCGACCGCGTGAAAGTGTTTTCCACAAGCTTACTGGATATGAAATGTTTCTTAACGGTTTAAAGTGGTATATGAACGAAGACAGAAACAGAGACACATGATAAACAATCAAAGTGGTTACCTGATAGACAATATATAGAGCCATGCATAAGCTATTACCAATGAGGCAGAAGACACCAATGCGCCAGAGATCAATGCCGTTATCAATAAGAAGGCCTGCAAGATATCCGAAAGGCTCAGGAGCAGGCTTGCCTGCCACTGCCACCCCTTGAAGATGCAAATCAGAGAATCCATCGCCAAGAAGAGCAGGACCCTTGTAAAGGGCCATGAATGTTGCACCAGCGACACAGACTATAACTCCCGCAATTTTTGCTTTACCATCCGTTCGTCCCCAATGCACGGTCTCCGTCCTATAAGTGGCCATACCACATTCTCATAAGAGGTTGAAACGCTATTGCAGAAGAAGTACTGGCATCACACCAGCCATTATTGTTACTATTCTCTTCGAAGGTGGCAGTAAGTAAGAAAATCAGATATATGATCACACCTGAGCAGGACCGCTAATACGAAAGTGAATACAGGGATGGCAGGTTGTACTGCAGCAGCAAAAAAAGGCGATGTGAGGTTCAACCCCAGCGTAAAAAGTAGCTGATTCGCAAATATCCTGCACATATACAACTATATCATAATCCTTACAGGAGCTCCTACATTGATAAAGAGAGCAGTACTTCGAAGTGAATACAGTTCCATGATGAGACTCGGAAGAGAAGATTTACCCCGTTAGCCCGAGGAAAAAGAACGAAAAGAAGAAATACCAAGTCATCGGCGGGCGTATCCTCCTTCATTGGCAACACAACAGATATTAGATTCTATTTGAAAGAAAGGCTACCTCACTACACACCATTCATCAATAACGGCCCTCCACTGAGAATCTATGCGGAAACAAATCCAGTAAAATTGTGAGTCCGGGCCCAGTCAACCACATTACTGGCTCCTAAAGATACGACTTGAATCACTTACAGGATATAGGAGGTGTGCAAAGAACGTACTTTTCATAATAGTAAGCTAGAGGTCCCAGTATTGCCAAAGCAATGACGTCCCGCAGGACACAGAACACCAGCTGATTGATCCCCACGCTCAATGCTAATTTTGTGATTACATGATAGCCACCATAGTTAAGCTGGACTAGAACCAATGCAGCATGAGGCTTCCATGCATCTCCAGCCATTGTTAAGTCCCAATATCTCACACTTTGGCTCCTCAATCCTGCGAATAAACCATGAGCAAGGTTCAAAATTGCTCCTTGGAGCTGACTTCTATTGCGGCAAGAAAGTGACAAACTTTTGCAGCACACAAAACGTGACACACGATGAGGTTGTGACGGATTATCAATAAATGTCAACATTAGCTCCAGACTGCCATTTGTTACTCGGTCTCTGATACATTAGCCCAGGATCAACTCAGAGCGAGTGATCCGTCTTGAGGAGTACACGATCGTGCGAGTAACAAGGACGTCCACTTTGGAGGACCATCAGTCAACCTAGCTAACAAATCTTTGGAACACAAAATTCCAAGACTGAAACCAATAGCCACCAGGGGTTTGCACCTGTGAAAGTCCTCGCTGATGTCGCATGCTCCCAGATCTAACAGTGAATTGCAGATCCTTTCGAGAACGATGCCAGTTCCAGCATGCCGACCGTCCAATCAATCTAGATACTGCTCCATTGTGCAGAGCTCCCTTGAAGCTACCGAATGAATCGCAGGACTCATAACTTCGCAGTTCTTGAACGAACCTTCCAACCTCTCTAGGCCACTGTCGGCATGCCAATCTGAAGCTCTCTACGTCCAGAAAATTTCACAACATCGCCAACGCGATCAATACAACAAACTGTAGATCACAATTGCTTTTCGTTTCCCTACCCACTCACAGTTCCTCTTGGGATTCGGAAGAGGTACAACTCTTAATCTCTCCTTTGTACTGTAAACTTATTGTTGACGGCAAACGCTACTTCAAGGACACTGCGGAAACGTCCGGATTACGTCACTCTTAATCCGCCAGTGATAAATTAAAAATGGACAGTAAAACAATACAACTCCACCGTGCACAACTCGATCACACCATCACCTCCACCTCAAAAACTCCAAGCTAATGTCAACGGCAACTGTCGATTACAACGAAACGCAACTTCTCCGTTTCGAGATTTCCTATGTACTCTCGTCTGTCAACATCCAGATCACATTAACAAACAAAAATGGAGAGTAGAGCGATACACTTCCACCGTACAAATCTCGATCACATCATCCCCTCCACCTCCAACACTCCAACCTAATCATTCTTAAAAGAAACTGGACAGACACCTACTCTCCGAAAATCTGTAACAACTCTCGACGTCGAGAACGTGACCACATTGAAGACGTGAATTTCACCAACTCCAGACAAAACTTGAAGAAATGACAATCTAATGTGACTCCGAATAAGCTCGAAAGATACAAATTCACCGACTCCTGCTAAATAACGAAATCTTAAAAACTTTCAAAGTAAACAACAGTCGACTACTGGTATTATTGGTGACCTGGTCGAGAGCTTAATAGTAATCAATGATTGTAGACAGGTACCTGAGGGAATAACTTCAATGTAATGCTCCGACAGGCGACAGGGGCAGAGGAGGAATGTAACAACAGTGAGATTGCTGGAAACCTAAAAAGAGCAAGGGAGGAGCAAAATGAGTGCCGTTTTTTGGAGAATGAATCGCGAATCGGGATCTGCGAGTGACGAATATGTGTAGTAATAGGGGTTGTTTGCCACGGGCCGGATCATTGGAAGGAACCAAAAAGACAGGGGAAAGCATCTGCTGTCTGCTGTTGCCGCGGACGGAAAGCGTGGGAGTCCGTCGTGGGAACTCTCGCCAATATCGCCGTGTGAACAGGACCCAATCGAATTCGCCCCTGCCACGTCGACTTTCTGGCACATTCTTATCGGGTCCTTGCTCAGTCCCTTGATATGGTATCTTTCATGAAGGGGCCATTTCCTGACTCAGGGACGCTTTACATGGGGAGTCAAGCAGTACATGGGGTTGATGAAGAGCAAAAATCCTGTCAAGAGGATTGATACACTTTTTGAATTACAAGTACTAGACCAATCACATTGAGAGAATTTTGCACTCCTCTGACCCCATACTCGGCTTGACTCCTCAATGTACAGCATCCCTCAATAATGATCAAATCTATGTGTCGTAGACATTTTTGGGCAAAAATCCTATGAACAAACTTGACGCTTATTGACAAATGTGTTTTGAGATGGAGTGAGTATAAAGTATGTAGTCATTCACCTTGCTTTTGGATCCATAAAAGAAAAACATCCAGCACTTTCATAACTTATTTGTGAAGTATGGATCACTCAAAATCAATTGGGACTTAAGATGCTCATTAAAATAGATACAAGATAGTTTTGCAATATGATTTTCTATGTACTCACAATGACATTATAGGGTGCCATTTTAAGGTACCATCTCATAAACATTTATAAGCCTAGCGTGAAAATTTATTAACACATGAAGAAGTATCGAGAATTGATGGTTTTAATTGGTCTCATCTTCCACTTACTTTGCTTGAGCACGAATATTCTTCCACTATTAAATTAATTACACACTTTTCGTCATCAAAATTTGTGCTAGTATTGAGCAATCCACCTTGTTAACCCTTTATTGACACAGCAGACCAAATTGGTCCTTGAATATGAACAAGAACTTCCATACTCTCAACGGTGGCATATTTCGAGATTTTACCCGATGTGGTCGTTTTTTTTTAAAAAATATTTATAGAATCAAGTTAGCTTGACACTCACCATTTCGGATTTTCGAATTTATTTAATTATCTATGCTAAAATATGGTCAAAGGACAGTGAGGTCACATTTTTCTCAAACCTATGATGTCAATTAAGGATTAACGTACAAGAGTTCTACTATGAGCCTAAAGTGTTTGTTACTCTCGTTTAATACGTGGGCGCTCACAACACCGAATAGGTAGATGAGTGTTAGATTTTTATAAGATTTGAAAATGCTGTAAGTTTTTACTTTTCATAAAAAAAAATTACCACAAGTATTGATTCCAATACTCTGGAAGGATCCCCATCTTGACGGATGTAGAGGGTAAAAATATTGACCAAGAGTAAAAACTCATAACATGTTCATATAAATTAGTGTATCTAACACTAATCTACCTATTTGGTGTAGTGATCTTGACACTATTAAATTGATCACACGTTTTGATTTCATACCAAATTTTGTGCTAGAGTTGAGCACTCCATACAAGAGTTGTACTATGAGCTTATGACTGTTGTTTTGCACGTGAGCACTCAATAGTGAGCTTGACACTCTTTGTCCTGTGGCAATCGAGGTAAAGACATTATGAACAGACACTGTATTCACGCCAATCCTTGATTATGAAGATTGAAGTTCTTATCTATCTATCTATCTATCTATCTCTCTCTGATCTTGACACTCTATTCACTCCATGAACCTCCATTCATTTTCCTTTCCTCCATATTCCTCAGTAAACAATGAGAAGATGAGAAACATGCTTCCCAACAACCAAGGCTACTAAACTCAAGTACTAGAGCTGTCGGCTACGCTACGAGAGCAAGCAAGCATCTCGATACGGTATTGATTGAATTCGAAAATTGTTGGATAAGAAAGTCTGGCATCATCGAGTAGCAGGCTAGTATTTATCTGACACTCACAGCCTAAAAGGTACATGAAAAAGCTTCCCCCAACTGTACGAGAATCCAGTCAATGCTTGAACTTACACTTACACCTCCACTTACACTCCAACACGCAACTCTCATGGCCTTGAGTGCAATTGGATTAAGCAAAATTGTCACAAGATAAGAGGAGGAGGAATAGAATCATGACTTAAAAAGCTTACCTTGGCTCTTGAGCTACTGTACTGTGCATTCTTGTTCTGTGTAAGATTTGAAAGAATCAACTCTGGAAACAAAGTTTGAACGTTTTAGTACAGGTTGTAGGATGCCACATTCATTATTTGCGATTGTTTCTCACATGGAAAGTACCGGAATCTTAAACTTGTATGTACAGTACCCTCCAACAAGTCTTGCAACCATTTTGTGAACTCTTGAAATTCTCTAATTCATTTTCAAAATGGGAGGATTTTATCAAATTTATCCTATTAAATCTTTTGTGTTATGGACCCTTTACGTGTTCATAAAATGTCAATGTTAAAAAACAAAATCTCTATTTTTGATGAATTATTTTATCTTTTTCACTTAATTTCAAAAAAAATTAACTGAGAAATATATATGATGATTTTTTAAAATTTGATTGCACCAATCTATAGGATATATCATTGTTCACATTCTTGGTATTACAAAGATGCATACTATGTAGGTAAAATTCTCCTCTATGTGGGCTCTAAAGTATTTTCATAGTTTCCATTCATTCATATTCTAGGCTAAGGAAATCAAACTCATATATTAAATCAAAATTTGATCAAATAAAGTCAAATAAGGTATCATTACAAAGCTATAGTAGTATAGAAGCCTAATATGCTATGAAGTTTACAATATGTCTTACTCACTAACAAATATTCTACAGTAAAATGGAACACCTACTACCATCGAGTGCTACCACCTTGAGCTACTATTACAGCTTTCATCCGGGTTGGCATTGTTGAAATCAACTTCTTGATGCTTTCTTGAGGTATATCCTCCCAAGCCAGATTGACTCATGTCCACATTTCGTCTTTGTTTCGTGGTCTATTTCTCTGTTGCACTTGATCTTTAACTTGCTTCCAGACATTCTCTATAGGATTAAGGTCAGGAGAATTTGGTGCCCATTCAAGCTTTTTCAATCCAAGTTGCTGTCTCCAATCTTTTTGTATATTACTACCATGTCTTTGGAGCACCATCCTCCATTAAAATGAGGTGCTCATAGTGGTCATGGTGCCAATAATAATGCTCTAATGCTCCTTGAGATACTATCTCTACAAAGTCTTTGGCGGTCGTCTATTAGGAGGAATTAACACCAAATAAGACTTAGAAGAGCCAGTGATAGCACCCCATACCATAATTGAAGTCCTTCCGGGATTTGAATGTAGGTGCTAAGCAATTGTAGTTGTAGCGTTCATATGCTTTTCGCGGACCGAATTTGGCGTGATGGTTTTCCAACTTCAAAGGATGACTCATCGGTCCAAATCACATTACTCCAATCGTCAATCGTCCAATGCAAGTGCCCCTTTGCAAAAGCCAACCTCTTTGCCTTGTGTATGTCACTCAAGAATGGTTTCTTTCTTTGCAATGCAATCTGTTAATACCAAGCTCATGAAGCTCTTTACGTAAAGTTGACATGCCCACGAAGATGTCACATTCTTTGCACACCGCAAGAGGAGCACGACGATTACTACTAAGATCTCTATGGAGCCTTCTCCTATCTCGATCACTCATGTTTTTCGGCCTACCGGATCTACTTGTTGGCAATACATAGCCACTAATTCTAAATCGCTTGAGAATCCTTGAAATAGTCGATTTTGGCCTTCCTACAATGTTTCCAATTTCACTCACCGACATGTCAGCTTTCTGCATACCAACTATCATGTGTCGTATATCATTTGATACATAACTCCTTGTCATGGTGCACAATCCTCAAACAACACTTACATCCACAAAAAGTTTGATAAAAAAGGTCCTAACAACAACACAGAAACGATATGTTTGACAAACAGGACTTGTTGCACACAACTTTTCTAAGAAATGTGTACCATCAAGATGACTTACAAACAAGTATGTGTATCTCTGGACCCTCCGAAGCTCAAACATACTCAAAATCTAATATCCCAGAGAAGAAGTGATCACATTAAGAAGGGTACCCTTTTCCAAGATTTTTAAGCATGATGGCAATTTTGGTAGACACATGGCAATGGATGCCTCTTTATATTTAGAAAGTGCTTGGTGTATGAAGGTAACTGGAACACCTTCCATGATGCAAAAAATCTCATGGAGATGTGATGATTATCATGCCAACACCACCATTCTAAAACAGGCCATGGGATATGTTTTAAGTGAAAAAACAGAGTGTGTTGCAACACTTGTTGGAGGGTACTGTACAGTTCACTTTAACTGGTGTACAATGAGAAAGCAATGGTCTACGGTAGAGCATTTGTTACATGCATTATTCGGCATGCATCGCTTGCATGAACAGTTTTGCGTTTGAGAACACGTGTGAAGAAGCATATTTTCTGTTCTTCATGGGTGTACAAGGACATTGTTTTGTTAACCCCTAAGAGCCCAATCGACCATTTTCTGGTCGATGCTGAACTTTGAGGAGCTGTAACAGTCAAGAATAGTAATTTTTTGGAAAGTAATTTTTTTTTACCACGAGTTTGGTGAGTTAGAAATCATGTGCAATTTACAGAACGTGATTTGAATTCATAGTTTATTTTTTATACAGCTTCAAACACAAACAGGGCAAGGATTTTGAATTGGGCAGTTGTTGGGCAGATTTGAGAACCAATGAAATAACAGGATTACCATGAAATGGGCAGCAACATGAAATTTGGAGTTTCAAATTTTTGAAACGGGCACAAAGGGTTTGAGGGTGACCCATTATTCTTCCATTCACTTTCCACTATTCACAGGTTCACAAAAGTCAACAAAACATATAAAAACTTCGAAAAGTCCGATAGCAGCCACGGTTACTACTACCGTTGCAGGACTCCTGCAGTAGGAGCTGCCGAAGCTGCTGGAAAGCTTATCCCCACAAAACTTTCAATTGCCGCTGTACCAAATTCCAATGGTGTTGTTGTAGGGAATCAGTCGCCGCTAGGATCGTTGCTAGCTGCTGTTGCACGAGACAAAGCTCTCCCCACGCAATATATAATTGCTCCTCTCAAAGCTGAGATTGCTGTAACATATGCAATTTGCAACTTTCTAGGTAGTTTTGAGAAAAGGTAGTTCAACCTATGGATGATATTGATGCTCAGGATTTTTTACTCCTTGTAAGGGTCCAAAGTTGCTTCTTGCATCTGATTACCAAGACAGAGACGAGAAAATCGAGTTTCAGAAAAAACATGAGTGCAACATGCTTTTACATGGACCATCAGCATAAAAGTTGAGTATTCATTGTACTTCTAGAATCTCCTGAATCTATTGAATACTATCTTGGATCAGGCTCAAAAATTTCTATAGTTCTCATATAATGAGTACATATTAATCCGAAAGAAATCAACAAAAATCTAGAGAAACAAAGATGCAAAAGAAGACCTTACCTTTTAATGTGATTCCTGCATTTTGTGTAGAGGCTCGGCGGGCGCCATTCTTCAAGGAGTCGGCAGGAAATATCACCATTGCATTCCCGCCATCACCAGCGCTTCAACATCAGTCGCTACAACTGCTTCGACAACACTGCATGAACACGAGGGTTGCCTGCTTACACTTCACAGTCGCTATTAATGCCGTCATGACCATCAAAGAAGGCGCAAATTGAAGCTTTGTAACACCCCATGAGGTCATGCATGACCCCCACGTCCGATCATCAGGATGCACATGACTGCAGCAGTGCTTGTGCAACAAAATTCAACATTGCTCTCGCAATGCAAAGTGAGTGTAGCGGCGGCATGCGAAAGAGACCAATGACCTAACGAGGCGACGAGAGGAGCGATGCGCCAGGTTGGGATCTGAGGCGCCAGGCTGTGGAGCTTGCCATGGGCTCCGGCTTGAGAGGAGAAGACTGCAGGTAGGGGAAGAGAATGCCGTTGGACATGCCATTCAAAGCTGACACGGCATGGGTAGGGCCATGCACCAGCAATATGTTACTGTACACTTACATCAACAGTGTTTCCCACCTATTGCCACCCACTCACCTTCTGCAACATGATGCTCATGTCACTTTTCGGTTGGGGCATTTCTTTTATTCCTTCTTGATTTAGAATCCATATGAAGGGCCGAGCTTGAACCCATTTTTTGCCAACGTGCCCAATTTGTTTTCAATTTTGTCCAGATGATTTACAGGGCAGTGATTTTTGTGGACCTTCTCCTATTGCAAGCTCCATAAAAAATAATTGTGAGTACCCTAAAATTGCAAGATTTTTACAAATGGTAAATAACCCTACATTGTAACGTAATCTCAAGAGAGGCTGCGTTTTCAGTATTGTGTGAAGGCGTAGTGCTTGCTCAAAGTCAGCTGCCCGAAAAACTTACATGTGCACATTTTTCATCAAATGTAGAAATCTTCCAATCCACACGGCGAAAAAAACTAATTTTTTTTTGCAAACCTACTCTTAAGGGTACCCTACAAGATCTTACGGTTACAAATTCTTATATCTTATTCTAAAAAACCTTAAAATTCTCTGAGTACCTTGCACCTTTCTACCAAAAGTTCAAGCTTCCTACCCCCTTGGGCTTTTAGGGGTTAAGAAAATGAGAGGTAAACCAACAAACAAACCGTAACTTATGTAACAAAATATTTAGCTACTACTTTAATGGCTACTGTATACTACTTGTGGTTACAGTGTCCACCTTGAGAGGGGTTAATAGTCCTATGTCATTGTTGTTATGTCCCGTGGGCATATCATCAAGGGTAGGTCGAAGGGGCATTTTATTTACGCTAGGCATACAACAGTTTGGTGTTCTTATTTATTTATTTGCTAAGAAAATGAAACTAAGGCATTTCTTAACCCTGTAGCTTCCAACGTTGTCTTGGTCCTGAAACACACAAGTGGCTTAGAAGTGTCGTAGATGAAAATGACGTCATTTTTTTTAGATCTCAATCGTATAAACTTGTAAACAACTTGTTTTTGACAAAATTTGTTGGGTTTGCATTTCTGTGGAACTTTTTTTATTTTTTATTTTAGGGTTCTGAAACAAGGGGGCATGTTTTTATCATTGCAAGTCAAATATTTGAATCAAGATTAGTTTTTCATGATTTTTTCATGATTTTCTCACATCCATGTGATATTGGACAAGAGCTTAATAACTTTCTAGTTGGAAGATTTTGAATTGTAGTGATTTTGAAATGGTTTGCACTATAACTTTCTAGTTCAAGAAAACTAACGAGAACACATGGTTCTTGAGGAGTTGAGTGTCCCCTTCATCCAATGATAAGTTAAAACTTTGTTTTCTTGAAACATTCTAGTGTAAATTTTGTCTTTGTAGTTAAAGTGTTAAATCAATTCCACGTCTATATAGATAGAGCATTCAATCTAATACTCATCAAAATATTTCTTGGCACTATTTGTAGCTTATAATGGTGAAAATTGCATGAGGATGTGTTTTTAAAGTAAAGGTACACAACTTCGCAATTAATTTTTGATTGCCGTAGGTTTATTAATGGCATGTGCACTCAAAAGTAAAAATGATGAAATTTTGTGGAATTTTTTTTGGTACTAATACATTATGAGCTTGCAATATATGAGGCCCTATGATTTGAAAATTGATTCAAATGAACTACAATAAGTCTACTAATTTTATACATAATGGCAATAGATGCTCAACACAAAAACTTACAATCACTAGATAAATCCGCTAAGTACTCCACGGTTTGGACCCCAGCTGGTCCTCAGTCCGTTGTTTCGTGCCATGTTTTCATATGCTAAGTTGAATGGAATGGGGACCAAATGCACCAAATTGGGGACGAGATGTAAACTAGGGACCAAATCACACGGTCTTCCGCACGTCACATTTCAGAGTGGGCACCGAGTTGAACTGGGGACCAAACTTAGAAAACCATCAAAATCATGCATTTTTGAGATAAGTCCCCAACTCGATATTAGAGTAAAAATTTGGTGCCTAGTTCGACATTTGGTCCCCACTCCAACCAAAACTCGGTGTTTTCAATTGGTTCCTAGTCCGTCATACTTAGCAGATTTCTCTAGTGCCTACTCAAAATCCTATGTTGTGTCTATATCGTTCATTGAATACCTAAACTTCTAGCTGGATTTGCCCATTTTAGCCTGCTTCTAGCTTGTGTCCGCCATCACTTGAAGGATTTCAATGCGAGGATGGATGGAGAGTAGGAACTAAAATATTAAAACACAAATAAAAAAACAATTGCTCTCGAGCCATGAGTCCAGTACATGGGTGGTTGTGCTCTAAGCAAAGAAAAAACTTGAACACATCACGTCTACAACAAGTAGGGCAAACGGTTCACTTAACATTGCCACAAATCCCCACAGAAGCTTCCTGATCACGTGTAGTAAAGTGGGACTGCAATTGCTGTAACAATCAGGCACTCCACAGCTGCCGTAACACACCACCCATCGCTTCGAGAGCAACTATTCAACGTGCATCGCACATCAGCAACTCCACAAGTCAATATGAAAATGCTAAGATTGCTCACTTCCCACCGCAACTCCACACTCCATCACGCTATCTTACAATAGACACTTCAATAGACACTAAAAGCAACCGGAACTCGAACACAACAACCGGAACTCGAACACAACAAGTACCACCCTCGAACACCTCCTATCTCGGAAGACTTTACGGAAATGCCCTTCTCCAAAATAAAATTAAAAACCACCCTGCCACATCTTGAGAAACAGCCCCCTTTATCATTCGTACAATCCCACAAAGTCAAAGAGAACATGTAACACCAGAAAGCAAATTGGTCGTTCACGTTCACCTCTTCTCATGCAAGCGGAAACATCACATGACTCCGGTTCATGAAAGAATTTTCAGTGGACGTCGCCCACTGCAGATATACTCCACCAATTTACACTTCAAGGCTCCCATCACTTCGCTCCAGATGCTCGACCCATAGCTTCATCGAGCTCTGATTTTGCTCCAAAAATAATAGATCTATAGCCTCCAACAAATGCATTGCCAATTCCTAATATTCTCTACATCCTACCTATGAAGTTAGCGTCTTTGATATCACGCTCTTCTGCTCTGCTGTCAGCGACGACGGGAATTCCACCTCGAATGTCACAAACAGGTTCCCCTTCTTATTGCTCTCGTACACTGGCATCCCCTCTCCCACGAACTTCCGCACTTCCTTTGGCTTCGTCACCAGCTCGCTTCCCACGCTCACCTTGTGCCCGTCCAGATGATCGATCTCTTTCTTGAACCCCACCAGTGCATCCAACAGTGAGATCGTCACCGTCGTGTGCAGGTCGTTGCCCTCCCTCCGGAACCGGCTGTGAGGCTTGGCCCGAATCACGATCTTCAAGTCTCCCGGCTCTCCGTCGATGATGGGCTCCCCGTCTTCGTAGAACACGATCTCCTGCCCGTCGCGCATTCCCTTCTCGATGTCCACCGTGATCGACTGCCCCACGCGCTCGAACTTCAAGTTCGGGCACTCCTGGCACACCTGCTCCGTGTACTGCTGGTACATTCCTGGCCCAATCTGGCGATGCACCATCTTGTTCTTGCAGTTGCACTTGCGCTTCCCTGACGCCGGCTTCACTACGTTCTTATCCCTCCATATCTGCAACAACACCGTCATCCCTGCCCGTCAGAACATCCGACTATCGCACCATCACCAGCCAAACATCCCATACCCCAACCTAACTTGGTCCAGGAAACCCTCTCTCACCTTTTCACTACTATATATCCACTGTAAACCCTCACCCTAAAAGAACATTATGCTCAAGAGTTTCAATTGAGATGAGTGAATACAATGTTGTGCACTATATTGCAGATGAATGTCTTTATTGGGCCCTCAAGAATTAAATTATTGTCGGGCCGAGGATGAGCACTGTTCAAGCTTCCTCCTCGCCCCAATAAAACGTCCTCCATTCTCGCCTTGATAAAACAGCTCTTTCTTGGACCGAGAATATGCCTAACTCTTGACTCGAGAATAAACTCTTAGTCTGGTTGAAATAGGTTCCGAAAAGAAACTCCTGGACAAACCTACTCGAATCCAGTTGCCTCACAACTCTTTCGTAATTTCTCGTGGATAATTTCCAGAAAATAAATCCATTACCACTACCAGTGAACTAAGCGCCCCTGCAATCCAAACCTATCCGTGTTCCATCTATGATACCACGAACCAGCTCCTTCCACAACGCTCTTCTTCCACCCACTAGTTTCCAACAACACCAACAGTCTTTATCTCATAACTCTACCTCAATGCGGGTACTCAGCAAACAGAACATGCACCCAAATTCGTGTTGTGCCCTACACACTTAGAAATGCAGCCTAATTCCACCTTAACCAGGTCCCTCAAGCGATTACTTTCCACCCATAAGCAACAAAAGTCTACACGATCTAAATAATCATCTTTATTAACTTCTGACTGCGCAACTAGCTGGCAGGATGTTCAGAGCAAGTCTCTTGCTTCCAACATTTTCAGCGCCAGGATTACACCATCCTTCTTTGCAATGCTGACATACCTCATAAGAATTTCCCACGTACAGATCCTTCAGCGTCACGTGAATCTCCACGCTCACGTCGTCTCCCTTCGGCGTCCGCCCCTCCTCCTCTTCCTGCTCGTTGCCGAACCGGAACCCGCCCCCAAAGAACTGCGAGAATATGTCCTGCCCAAACCCTCCACCGCCTCGACCGCCACCCTGCTGCTGCTGCTTCAACCCCTCCTCACCATACTGATCGTACACCCCGCGCTTCTCCCTGTCCGCCAGAATCTCGTATGCGTTGTTGATCTCCGCGAACTTCTTCGTGGCTTCCTCATTGCCGGGGTTCTTGTCCGGGTGAAACTTCAGCGCCAACTTCCGGTACGCACGCTTGATCTGATCATCCGTCGCTTGCTTGGAAACTTGAAGAATGTCATAATAACTCTTTCCCGCACAAACCTCAATTGACGCCGCTGAAAACACCAACAATAACACCAGAACCTGGCGGATCCGCATTGCCCCCCTCCCTACTCTACAACTCAATGTTCCCTCCACCGCTTGCTTATATCATCCGGGTGTTTGTTTGACCAACTTCGGGTCAAAGCTTGAAAAGAGATGATTACTGGACTGTTTGAAAATCTGGGGTTTTAGAGTGAGAGGGATCTTGCTTACTGCGGACAGGAGCATGCGGTCTTTGGAGATCGTCCGTGGAAAACAGAATTAGGGCTTCGGGGCTTCAGTTGGTTTGGAATGGACTTGAGGAGAGAGACGATGTTCCCGAGACTTGTTCCCGAAGTAATCTTCGGTCGTGGTTGACTGCTGTTCTTGTTCGACGTAATACGAGATGTGGGCACCAATGGGAACGTGACATGTCGGATTGATGTCCGATGTGAATGGTCAGTGTCTCCTGTTTTGTTTCCTTTTTCAAACAATGGCGTGCCTATTCCCGCCCATTTAAGCGGTTCTCGTAGTACACGAAAGTGGAATACAAATTTTCTTTCCCCCCAATTAAGGAATTTATGGAATTTAAGGTATTCCCAGTTGAATTTCGGGAAACTTACGGAATTGGCCCTCAAAGATCGCGTATTTATTACAATGGCCCTCACTTTTTATGATATTACCCAATTGGCCCTCTTTAGCAAAGCTCGTTAGTGTCTCTTTGCATTACATTTTCAGCATTTGCAAGCACGATAACAAGATAACAAATTCACATTCGCAAGTACTACACCCAGATAAGAATCTTCTCATTCAATATCTTGTCGCTTCCCAATTCTTCAACGTTAACGTCAAACAAACAATGGATTCTTCCAAGCACTCCGCCGATTCCAAATGTGTTATCTTGGTGTCGTGCTTGCGAATGCCAATGTGCATTTACTGTTGGTTGTGGTTGTGCATTCATGTCCTGCTTGCAAATGTGAGTGTGCATTTACTGTCGTATTTGCATTCATGTCGTGCTTGCGAATGCAAATGTAAATTCTAAAGATGCAGTGTGAGACAGACTCAAAACAAGCTTCATGAAAAATGAGGCCATTTTAAGAATATCATACAAGTGAGGGCCGTTTTCATAAATATGCGATCTGAGGAAGTTTCGAAGTTTCCCTGGGATTATTTTTTTGGAGTTAGGAGTTCATGAAACATTCATTAGAGGTTTCCAAAGTGGGGATTAGGAGATGCCTATACTCGGACATAGGTTGAGCATGAAACATGTGAAATCCCTCCTAATCTCCATTATCATACATTCTGCGTCTCCATCAGAAACCATCCAAGACACCAAACAGAGACAGGATTTCTGGGATAAAAGACCCTACAAACCAAATCAAGATGCCGTGTATCACTAAATCCAACTCAACCAGAATACAAAATATCTATCAATGCATTTAATTATGTCTGTTTCAGCACCTTCAATGTTGAATACACAATAAAAGCTGACCCAAATGGAATGTAGTGGGGGCTTCCCACCAAGATAACTTGAGTAGTACTGTAAGTATGAATGATGATGCAACCACTTCAACAACCCCAGCATTATGCCTAATTTCAGATTGTTTGCAAAGAAGAGGACTGCCAGCCCTATAAATTCAGTACACAATTCGTCTACCTCATCTGTTGATGACAAATTTCACAAGCCTCTGTGTCAATTCTGAAAGAAACTAACTCCCGGAAGGAACAAAATTGTACTGTACTGCTCTACACTTGCAGAAAGACGTACATGGCAAGTCCCATAAAATGGTTCATGCCATCCTTAAGATAAAATATGTGACAAGTTTTAACATGGAAAATCATCCTTGAGGGTTTCCTCACTCATCATCCTCCTCATCATCGTCCTCTTCTGCATCCTTCAGCCACTGTAATAGAACAAGAAGCAAGAGGAATGGTTAGAGCAAGAGACAAATGTATGATGTTACTGAGCAAATGAATCTGCATTGACATCACAAATGAGATCATGTATTATAAAATAGTTAGGTGCCCTATCCATAATGCCCATGTTCGAGTACATATGCACTCCCTCCTTCCTATATAATAGAACACCTATGTAAATAATCTATTTTTTTGTGCAAATGAATATCTACAAGCCCTTAAGCCCTCATCGGTTGGGATAGGGCAAGACAAACACCTATGTAATCTTGATGATAGACAACATGGAATAAGCTTTAATTCTGGAATATTATACTTATCCTTCTCCCATTCTCTAGTTTCCTGTCTCTCATATCCCGTTCTCCAATTCTCATATTCCCTTGTTCCATGTCCCCATTTCATGTTCCTCAATGAGACATTCTTCCTTTCTCTCATTTGTTTGTCAACATGTTTCTTCCTTTCTCCCATTTGTTTGTCAACATGTTTCGTTGTTCCGTCCTTACCATCTTAATTAGATCAAATCAACTTTTAAGAACAATCAGATATCACTCACCCAAACTCTTCAAACTCTTAACAACTGAATAGCATTTACCAAAACACTCTATGCCATGTATCAGTACCCAAGGACCTATCACCCGGGATCGCCGAACGGACAGACGGACGGACAATAATCTTTTATTATTTAGAAATCGACTGACCTATCTATTTACAAGGGAAAAGGTCAGTTCACCTGAATAAACGGTTCTGATTGTTTCAAGAACACCTTATCATGGTCATCAGCACCTTGTTTTTCGTCAGCCCATGCCATGATAGCATCTTCAGAAATGATGTCTTTATCGTACAGTACTTGCAAGATCTGCGACAACCAGACTCAGGTTTCAGGTTGTTTGAATGGTTATACTCCCACAATTCAAACAATATAACGTTTGAATATTCAATGCTATACAGGGCATGAGAAAGTGACAGATTACCTGAGAGAAAAGTGGAGCGAATTCCTTGTGGCTCTCTAAGCAGACTTCCTCGAAGGTGAGAAGAATCTCATGCTGCGAAAGAGTTACAAAAATCAGTCCCAAGGTTGACAGTTGGTTACTTAACAGATTCAAACAATAACAAAGGTGTAGCAAAAGCAGATAAGCATTGCTATGAGGGTTCGATGAAGCTGTGCAAGGGATACTGAACATCATCTTCAGTGAACTTAGATGAAAACGGGTATACCTCATCGTCAGAGCCTTTCAAAAACTTCTGTAGCAACACCCCCCATTTTGTGATCACGTCCTTTGTACTTATCAGCAACTCCTCTGCAGACTCAATGCATGTTATTGATCGAGAAAAAGGAATCTTCTAATGAGAAACGACCTATATCCAAGATCTATCAGCAACCTACTGCAAGAAAAGGAGCTTCAATATTGGCGACTAATTAACCTCCAGACCAGCGATTGTTAGAAGCTGTGCGTCAACTTACTTGAGGAAGCGTGCGGCGCTCCTAGAGCTAGATTAATCAAGGATTTGAACATCGCCGCTGCACAGTCAGAAAATGTTTTGTTGTACGCCAACCTGACATCCAAGTTCCACAAAGGAGAATCATTCAATAAACATCACAGCCATAAAAACCAGTTCAATATAAAGCGCGCAACCACAATAATTAACAAAACCCATACAAATGCTTGTTATGGTTAAGGACAAAAAATGGCTAACCTTTAGCGACATCTAGTCCATATTCAGACATTTCATGTTTGTGAAAAAGATTGTCAGACATTCTACTGATGATTGTAATTGCCAATCGAAGGTCTTTGACTATTTATGTTTTGATTCTTTGAAAAGGTAGATAAATAAAAGAGAGTATAGAGAAGTGAAGGCGATCAACTCACTTCAAACTGTTGACCTCAATTATAACATGCTCTTGCTGAACTCCAGACACACCTTCCGCCAACCTCAAAAATGTACCTTCAACCTGGAAAAGAAGATGAAGAATGCTTTAAGGCTTCCCAGATACGTAAATACAAAGCTCATGAAGCTGCTAGGTTGAATAAGCATGCAGTTTTGAACAGATAGGAACTGAACTCTCACCTCCTTTTCAAAATCGTCTTCTTCGTCTCCAGACTCTTCCCAGTCCTCAACCCCTGGAATCGAAAAGAAGAAAAAATGAGGGCATGAATCCACAAACTTCACTTCACCCATGCATAATGTAACAATGCCCAGCATACGATTCTTGAATTGATTCTGATATGCTTACCTGCGCCAGCAGTGCTTTCTCTGGTTGCCGCCCCAACATCATTATCGGCCTCCTCAATCTCCCCTTCCTCTTCAGCTGCAATAAGCTCTCTTATCTTTTCTGCAGGCACGGGAGCTACTGAATGCCTCCAATCCTCGTCGTGAACCCCATCCCTGGACCACCTGTAGCCTGCTCCTGTGTCGCCTACCTGAAAATTCAGCGGGTATAAATTACAACCATAACAGAGCTTTATTAAAGAAACACGAGAATCATGCTAGCTACCGGCTCGCACCTCATTAGGATTCCAGTTACCAGACTCATCAGCTTCCTCCTCTTCGCCAGTAGCACTTCCATCCCGGCTATCTCCATCTTCTGTTGACAAGAGAACATTTGGGGCACTTAGGAACCCAGAGAGACTAGATCGTACATGAGTACAATGACGGCAAAAAGTCCGCTACATTGTATGAGCTTCTCAAAAATGAAGGGATCTGGTCTTTCCTTGATAGTTCTTCCTCAAAACCAAAGAGGACCTGATGGTGAGTAAGCAGTAATGAACATACCCTGGAGGGGACTACGAGGACTTTCTGCTCGACCACTAGCAGCATCCGCGTATTCCAACTCTTCGTCACTGCTATCTTCTTCCGTGGGTTGGGGCATCATTGAGATCTTTGAATAGGCTGGAACAGTGAACTTCGGACCGATCACCACCTGATATACCAGTCATGTGTTCGCTTGTGAGGACCAAGATCAAGCAGCGAGGTTAAAACACAGATACAACGAAGATTAGCGAACTTACTGCAGGTAATCACTTACCAGACAAAAGAGAGAAAAAAAAAGAGTGTTAATATGCAAGAAAATGAAAGTTTAAAACACTCGGTAGTAGGAAAATGTAAAAACATAAGCCAACCTCAAATGATGCGAGATATGCCTGTTGGAAGTGGGGAAAGGGCTGGACGAACCTTAAAAGATAATACAACTCCAGGCTTTAAGACTGCCCCAGTCCTCACAACTGCGCCATCACAAACAACCGAGTATTCCAAACGAGCATCGTCTTCAATAGTAACATTGTCCCATATGTGGCAGCCCTCAATACGTACATTCTTTCCGATCCGACAACCACGTCCAATGACTGAACGCTTGATAGTGGTTCCTTCACCAACTTCTGTTCCTTGACCTAACACAGAGTTCTCCCCAACTGTTGATGTTCGCGACAAAGTTACCCCTGTACAGATGCACCAATGCCAGACTTTGAAGTCAGCGATTATTCAGCGTTCTGCACCTCAATAAAAAGCACGCAACTCAAAAATCAGAACATTCTGATGCATGTATTGCATCTTGAGCCTAAAAGACGCGTTGTATCTTGGCATAGCCTCCAAGCCTACAAGACTTTGGCGTGATAGCATAAACAGATGAGGTTAGCAACAAACCAGCTGCCTTGTAAACGTTGCACCGCTCAAATCGCAGGCCTGAAGTGTTGCCTCCAAACGAAATATCAGGAACCATTGGATAGGTCCAACGGTGAATAACATCTTGACTAACAACATCATAAGCTCTCAAATTCTCGACTCGTGCAGCGTACTCCCTTCCAATTTCATAGGTGAAGATTTTGTTCCCCATAATCTGCACCCCGATGACCAATGCTTGATCAATCTCATACAGCTCCTATATTGTCTGTCTATCAGAACAACATTTATACTCCATAACATCAGACATTATACACAAAGAAAAAGGTTAGAAAAAAGTACCTCGTCGCTAAGCAATCCTCTTACAAAATCACGACGAATTTGCTGATAGTCGAAGTTGTCCGTGAATAATGTAAGCACATCTGGTGAGCAGATATCAATGTGACAATCCTGGTCAAAACCACAAAAAGAGATTAATGTTGATGGATTCTCCATAAGCTATACAATAGGTCCGGAGGCCAGAAAAGTGAGGGAAGGGATGAAGGGTCCCATGAGCACCTGCAAGTTTGTGCAAAGCTGCACCGAGGGCCGATCATTCAGTGCAGAATGCTCCAGAATAACATTTCGTGAGCTCGACTGATGCTGAAAATTATCGCGACCTCCTGCCTCCCGGCCGGGGTCATAGTGCAACAATTGCTTGCTCTGAGGATCTATGGCAACTAAGAGCTCATCGTTGCCCAGGCGAGTCATGTTCGTCAAAGGAGAAGGCTTTACTCTCTTAACAACCATGGTCATCACCGCCAACTTATCCTTCTTCCTTCTCTCTTGGTGTTCTTTAACCACTTCCTTCAATGACATGTTGCTCACAGTATCACCACTTACTAAGACAAAATCCCCACGAACCTGCGAACAAAGCATATGCTTTAGAAAAGACTCGACTGCAGCAAATCAGCTCAATGCCAGTCAGGTATAAACCAGCGATTCATGTACATGACAACCCGGAAATTATGTAAGCTCCTAATCAACTGAAAAAAGGTCGTCTGAACTTTGGTTGCAAGTTAACAAAATAACGGCTGTACGAACTCTAGTTGCCAGAATTAGGACCACAATCAGTACAGTCTAATGCCGTAACCCTAGGAAAGATCAGCAGACAAAATGAAAATGTGCAGAATTCACTTACCACGCCACTTTGTTCAATAAAGCGCAATGCATCGCCAGCACTGACACAATCGTGAGACTCGATTACAGTGACAGCGAAATTAGGCTGCGACTTCCATTTCGCTTTCGTCAAATGATTCCGCACTTGATTGGCGTGAGCGCAGCAAAATACGAAACACTCTTCCACTCCCGCAGATGCTAACCATTCCAGAGTGTAATCTATCAATGGAACGTTCACAAGCGGCAGAAGCACCTGCGATCACCATAATTCATCTCGTTTTAATCTCCATACTTCGACAATTCTCTTGAACACAGGCAGATTCTCAATCTCACCTTGGGCTTCTCAAGCGTAATAGGTCGAAACTTCTGCGTGAAGCTGTCTGCAAGCAACACGGCTTGCAGAGGCACATGAACTTCGTCATCTGCAATCTCTGTCACCGGTTTGCCACCTTTCTTGGACATGGCTGCCCTCCAACCCCTGCAAATCACACCCCTCCTCAAAATTCAGATACAAAATGCTCGGGCTCAAATCATCCGCTTCACGGACTTGCGCCTGAGGATTTTGCGAGGAAGAGTGAATGCAGTAACAAATGGCTGACAGGGTGAATGCTTGCGATCGGATACCAAAAGCGCGAGTGCAATCCAAGCTCCGGGGACACAGGATTTGGGGCTTCGGAAGACTGGAGGTTCCCTGCGTTCCCCGCCTTGCAATTGAGGGGATGAATTAGGGTTTTGGGGTTTGCTCGTGGAGGAAGATGATGGTAGGCACTTACAAGAACATTACCGTCTGAAGGAGAATAACAAAAATCTGTTTAGAGGTCAAAGTGATTAGGATGTTTGTTAGAATTTTTTTTAATTGTATTCTACATATCCCTAAGATTCCACAAAAGTAGATTAAATTTAGAATTGTCTAAAAAATTTGGAAATTGTCGAAAAATTTGAACAATTGTAAAACATTTTTGTGAATATTAAGAAATACTTTGAAGCATTCATCTATGTGCCACTCATAGGTACTATTGATATCGTACTATTGTTATTTGAGCATTATTTAACTTCAAGGTTAAAATTCTAATTATCAAAAGTGTATCTCAAAAAATTTAAGATGTAAGTTTTTTGTTTGAATTTGTTTCAAAATGTTCAGATATATGTAATTCGATTGAAAGTAGCAATAGCCCCTGGTGAGCGTGGTTGTAAATTGCATATAACTCTTTAAGCTATTGAATGTTTTCCACTTTTAAAAAATGTGCTATTTATAATCGGGGCATCTTTTCAAACTATTAGAATGGTTGATTGGGCAAAGGCAACATAGTCCGAAGATAAAGAAGACAGTTCCAAAGACCAAACAAGGGAGAATCCAAACTGTTGAAAGGAAATGACAATTTGTCACTTCATACACGAGGATTGAAAGGAAACAGTAATGACAATGTGTATGACACTTTACATACTAGGACTGAAAGGCAAAGGTAATGACAGTGTGCCCACTAAACCTGACACATTAGTTACGAGGATTTTGAAAATGATAACGAGGAGTAAAATTGCATGATATCAAACATTGGAAGAGTAATTTGGTTGGTGGCGGTATGCCTTGGAGTTTTGTTAATTTTAAGAAGTCAAAGGCCCTTTCAGGTTAGAATTTATGAAGATGTACAACAAGTGCACAAAGTGTGAATTTGACCATTTTCTAAATTTAGAATATTTCACCGATTTTGGAAAAAAATTGTACCCAGAATCAAGTTAAGATTAATTAAAATTAAGTTGGACTCATTTGTAAAAAACATCTCCAAAACACCTTTACAAGAAAAAGTGAAGATTTCTCTCTTGTTCTTTATTTAAAACTTTATCTATAGCTTTGTGATACATGTTCCTTTTTATCTCTTGCCACACAATTCCATGTTATTGGGAAGCCTAGCGAGCAAGTTCCAACTCCCACACGCCGAAGCCTGAACACTCCTTAATACCTTATTAGTTTCTCCTCGCACCTTAGCCACATTTATAAAAAAAAATTATGTGGTCGTAAATAATTTGAAACTCAATATCTTGGGATTGAGAAGCTTGATTTGCAATCCAATTGTTGCGCACACCTCCACAAAAAAACCCGCTTCCAACAACATCCCATGCGACCCATCGGATCGACAGTCCCAAAGATTATAATATCACTCACCAACACACGAAACAAACTATGTGCCTTACATATTTACATTTAAAACTTTCGATTGTAATATCTTGAATAGTTCACTTATTAATATTATACAATTGAAACAATTTGGGGTCCCGGTGTCCAATAGATTCCCAAGAACAACTTCAAAATTATATTGCACCTCTCCATAAACTTTATGGAAAGAAATAAGTATGTTATTGTATGCATTTTAACGAGGGGATGCTAGAAAGCAATTATTTTCTCAAAACTTTTCAAAGAGTAATGAAGATATGGCAATTATCAAAACAAAATATTCTATAAAAACGTAGGATGTTGCCAACATGTTCCATAGCCTGATTAAACTTCAACAAGATCATAAGTTTTCATAAGAGGGTTTTGGATGTAGACTAGAACAAGCAATGAAGATTTTTAAGCTCACAGATTGAAATAAATGCATATCTTGAGGTTGTTCACAAGATTTGAGATGATCAATCAATAAATGTTGATTGCAATTCCATGTAAATCAAGGGACACTTTGTATAAGGGAGTCAAGTTGCTCACGTGGCAAAAGGAGGGTAAAATCCTCTCATGTGATTGGTTGAACTCTATTGAAATCCAAAAAATGAACCAATCACGCGAGAGAATTTTGCCCTTCTTGAGTCCCGCATACAGTTTAACTTCCCATGCAAAGTGTTCATAAATGTCATTATGTAATCCTTGATGAACCTATAAACCAAAGGTGTCTCAAACTTACAGTGCTTGGTTGATGGTTGGACAAACAATAATCTATTATTTAACGCATATAGTTTGTTTTGATTTATTTTGTTTTGTTTTGCAAGTGACATCATGATCTTGGGCAAAGTTGGCAAAATCGAGGCACACGAAGTTTGGTTGATAGCTGATTTTTACGTATGGGTGTGGGCAAGAATAGAATCACAAATTGGGTTGACGGATCCCAAGAAATTAAATTTTGAGGTATATATGGGCCCAAAAATACTGGAAATTACACAAAATATGGGAAATCATTTGTATGAGTGTGGCAACGCTACTTGGGACTATAATTCAAGGTAAGTAGTTTGTTTTGTTTTGATTAGATTTGCGAGCGACATTTCCTTAGAAATCGTCATAGATGAAAATCAAGAGAAGCTATTAAGATCTTAACTGTACAAACTTGTAATAGACTTATCGAAGATCATGTGGACCAAAATTTGAGTCATGAGGCCTTATAGATCGGGAGATCGTAACATATTAATATCAAAAACAAACTGCAAAATTTCATCATTTTCACTTTGAGGTGGAAATGCTACCAATATACCTATTGCAATGAAAAAATCACCAACTAGAAAGATGTTCACCTTCATCTTAATAAGTCCTTTACCCAACAAAATTTCATCAAAAAAATTTCTTGGCTCAAATAAAAGCCATGCAATGGTAAAAACTACCGAACATTTTACAAAGGGAAAATTGTCCAAAACTAGACCCTTTGCATTCAATTTCATGCCTTATCTTCAAAACATCTTCTATCTTGTTAAGGTTTCTACCACTTAGACTAGACTCTAATTGGAGGCCATCCCAAAAAATTAAGTTGAAATCCAACGGTGGATGAGGGAGATATAGCTCCTCAAATATTATCCATTTTCTCACTTTTTCTGTTGACAAAACATCATTGCAAATTCAATAGCAAAAAAAATTTTGGATCAAAAAGCTTCTCACTACAAAGTTGTTAAAAGTCACCTTAAGATCATGACCATGAAAAAAAAATCATGAAAAACTATTTTTAATTTCACATAATTGGCTTGCAATGGTAATACATGCCCCATGCTTGGAAACCCAAAAACAAGAGTTGTCTTCACTAAAGTGCATTCCATTAATTCATACTTTATTGTATGGGCTTGAAAATTTTACAACACAAACTAGACTTGATTTGGAACCTAATTCAAGTGATTTCATCCAAAACAGACCTCGGATGAAGAAGATATGGCTCTTCAAAGTTTCTGGATGTACATCCACAATGTTGTTTTTCGACATCGTGGGCGTTTAAGGGTTAAAAAGGCAACAATCATAGCATTGTCAATAGTTGCTCCTATTGATGTAGACCCCACTAAGTCTAAGAAATAATGTAATAATCCAAAAAATCTATGTTTTAATTCCATGAAAAAATTATAAAGAAAAAAGATAAAAAATAAAAAATTTCAACACACGCCATCCTGAACTTTCAACCTCAACCTTTAACAATTAGTTCCTCTAAATTCCAACATTCTAATTTTTTAAATTAGACAACTGCAAATTAGAAAAGTAATTCCCTTCTTACAAGCTAATATCCTCAAGTTCCCATGTCTAGCCGGTTTTTCAAGAAACTATTATGGCAATTGCCTCATAGTATCATATCAAGAATATAAATTTTCTTATAATTTTCATCGATTTACACCAAAACTTTTTATTCATTTGGAAATTCTCAACATCAACCGGCCAACTTGTCACTTAATGCCGGTACCCCCCGTTCAATGGGACCCACTAATTGTTTAAAATGAACTCACCAACATTGTCCACCCAACTATAGTGGGGGGTTCCTAGACCTCGTTGTATGGGTACCTTTAAGCCTTTTGGGGGAATACCATGTCGGGTATCTCCAAGGCACTAGTGGCTAGGTAGGAACTAGCATAGTGTTCACCCCGAGTGGGATTAGTAGTCCTGCCATTGGTGTGGTGACCTCGGGGCATACATCCAAGGATAGGTCGAACGAACACTCTATTCAGGATGACCTCTAGATAGGTTGGAGTTTCTCTTCTTCTTCTAAAATGAACCACTTCATCATTACATTTCTTCAGCAGGTGGTCAGAGCCAATTCTACAGGCTGCGTATTGCTGACTGTGCAGTGCCACCTCGACTATAAAAGCGTTTTATTATCCACGTGGCAAGACATCATTCGTCAAATAAGCCTCCAATACGTCGAACCAAAAAGTGCGATCTCCGGCATTGACTAAAAGCTCGGGAACAAGGTATGGGAACGCAGAACCTATCGTTCTCTCTCGAGCAATGCAATTGCAGGTCCAACTGAAACCCCGGAACCCTAAATCCGTGCTTGATTGGGTGCACACTTGCGATCAGCGGAGCTCCAATCGAGAAATGCATTCGACCATTTGTGCATTTCCATACAATTGCATACTCTACTGGCAAACTCACTTGTTGGAATTTGATCAATTTGTAGTTCTGTCGCTCTGTTGGCGGTGGTGTGGAGCAAAAGATCAGATTTCTTGCCATTGTACCTGGGATCGCACTGATGGTCTGGAACGTGCTAGGGTGAATTGAAGTTGGAGACGAGAGTGTGGTGAAGCTCTGTTGTGAATTACAGGGCTGATCAGTTGGGATTGTAGAGTAGGGGGAGTGGTTGGAGTTCGGGGCAATGCGGATCGGCAGGTGTTTGGTGTTCTTGCTGGTGTTTTCAGCGGCAGCAATCGAGATAGTTTGTGCCGGAAAGAGCTACTATGACATCCTGCAAGTTTCCAAGCAAGCTACAGATGATCAGATCAAGCGCGCGTACCGGAAGATGGCGCTGAAGTTTCACCCGGACAAGAACCCCGGCAATGAGGAAGCCACGAAAAAGTTTGCGGAGATCAACAACGCATACGAGGTGCTGGCGGACAGGGAGAAGCGTGGGGTGTACGATCAGTATGGTGAGGAGGGGTTGAAGCAGCAGCAGCAGGGTGGCGGCCGAGGCGGTGGAGGGTTTGGGCAGGACATATTCTCGCAGTTCTTCGGGGGCGGGTTCCGGTTCGGCAACGAGGAGGAAGAGGAGGAGCGGACGCCGAAGGGGGACGACGTGAGTGTGGAGATTCACGTGACGCTGAAGGATCTGTACGTGGGCAATTCGTATGAGGTGAGTGGGCATTGTTGTTAATCGGGCATTTCATGCACTGAAGAGCGGTGTGTGTTGAGAGAAGAGTGAAATTTTGGTGTTGTAAAATGCGGGAATGCGGAGAGGTCAACATCCCGCCAGCTAGTTGCGCAGTTGAAAGTTAATGGAGATGATTATTTAGTTCGCGTAGACTTTTGGTGCTTATGCTTGGAATGTCATGGCTTGAGGGACCTCGCCAAGGTGGAATTTGGCCTCATTCCGAAGTGTGTAGAGCACAACACGAATTGGAGCGCATGTTCTGTTTGCTGAGTAACCCGCATTGAGGTAGACTTATGAGGCAAAGACTGTGGTGTTGGGAACTAGTGGTTGAAAAAGAGGCGTTAGTTGGGCATGAGGAAGGAGATGTGTCGTGGTATCATGCTTGGAACACCGATAGGTTTGGATTGAAATGTTAGCAGGGACGTTCACTGAATAAGCATTTGATAGAATTCGTGGTCAGAGAGCTTTGACGAGAAATTACCAGAGGGTTTTGAGGTGACTGGAGTCACCAGGTTGTCATGGGGAGCAATCCGGTTAGGGATTTTCATGGTGAGAGACGTGAGAGGCCGAGAGTTGGTGTGTGCTCTGGACAAGGGGGTTGAGTCCCAGATGAGATGTTGTGTTGGTGATGGTGCGATGCTTAGGAGGTCTGACGGGTAGGGGTGACGGTGTTGTTGTAGATATGGAGGGATAAGAACGTAGTGAAGCCGGCGTCAGGGAAGCGCAAGTGTAACTGCAAGAACAAGATGGTGCATCGCCAGATCGGGCCAGGGATGTACCAGCAGTACACGGAGCAGGTGTGCCAGGAGTGCCCGAACTTGAAGTTCGAGCGCGTGGGGCAGTCGATCACGGTGGACATCGAGAAGGGAATGCGCGACGGGCAGGAGATCGTGTTCTACGAAGACGGGGAGCCCATCATCGACGGAGAGCCGGGAGACTTGAAGATCGTGATTCGTGCCAAGCCTCACAGCCGGTTCCGGAGGGAGGGCAACGACCTGCACACGACGGTGACGATCTCACTGTTGGATGCACTGGTGGGGTTCAAGAAAGAGATCGATCATGTGGACGGGCACAAGGTGAGAGTGGGAAGCGAGCTGGTGACGAAGCCAAAGGAAGTGCGGAAGTTCGTGGGGGAGGGGATGCCAGTGTACGAGAGCAATAAGAAGGGGAACCTGTTTGTGACGTTCGAGGTGGAATTTCCGTCGTCACTGACAGCAGAGCAGAAGAGCGTGATTTCAAAGACGCTGTCGTCGTAGGTAGGATGTAGAAAAGATTTACTCAGTGGGTAGAGAGGAGCAATTGGCACGTCAAGAATACTGTGGGATTGCAGTTGTAGAATGCGGTGATCCGGAGCATTATTTCACGATTGAGAGCCTTAAGGTGCTGTGAGGTCGAGGAGGGAGATGATGGTGCTGATATCTTTAGCGGAAGGGTTGTGGAAGAAGGGGTCGGGGCCTTTTGGGTCCATATTGAAGTGTAAATTGGTGGAGTATATCTGCAGTAGGCGATGTCTACTGAATTTTTTTTTGTCATTCCAGTTGTATGATGTCCTCGCTTGCATGATAAAATGTGAACGTCAATGACGGTCTGTCGGGTAGATTCCCTTGCTTGGAATTGCTGTGACTTGTTTCTCCGTGTGATACTATATCATCAGTTCATCACCCTTTGTTTGAGTAGAGGATGGTCACCTGTGGTACATTTCTGTATCTCGAGTTCGTGTAGTGGCATTCAACAATCTCTACTTCCTCCATCAACAAACATTGGAATGTCATCTTTGGTAGCCGTTGTGAGCTTCTACTCGATTTGCAATACTAACTCGTTTTCCCGTCTATGTCTGCCTTTCTTCCTTTCATTTGTTTTCTTCAGTTTTTGCTTTCAAATGAAGCACTAGACTTCACAGGATTTGTCCCCTTTTAGCGTGTTGGAAAGGGAAAGCAGTGCTCAATGTTCATCTTGGACTTCACAAGAAACCAGAATGTTATCTTCCTTGCAAAACATGAGCTCAAGCAGTGTGCTTTACGACAGAATTGATATCTGTTTTTTGCTGATAGTCTATTAAAGAGACGAGTGAGAATCCCACCTTCAATTGTGTTCAACTTTCATGCAAATGCCAACATTAGTGTGTCCTAAAATTTATTTCTCGTATACATCGAGCAGAATTTACAACTTGTGGCTATCCTGGCTTTATATGTTCGTATACAATACTGTCAAATCTGCATTTAAGGTTGCTGCAGAAACTCAGTACTGAGACAAACAAATGTAGGTTTAGTACAGGAAATTGGAGAGTGAGGCTCATCATGTACAGTGCAGTATATCATCCAGGGGATGAAACCCTAAGTCCTCCAAAGCTCACGTATGAGATGTTTCTGCTGTATGCGTTTGACAATCGCAATGCCACCAACACACAAATTACTGCAATCTCACTGATTCCGCGATCGGCAGAGAACAGGATCTGATTACCAGGCTTAGTACCCGTCAACATGGAGGAGCTCGCCACACCCGATGTTGTTCGGGACAAACCAAAGAAAAAGAAAGAACCGAAAATGTAAGCTTCTTTCTTATGCTCATTTCATTTATTTCTGTGTCACTGTTTTTGTACTCACTGTAGCGCTGATGAAAGAAATGACGAAATTATCTCGCTCTCAGAAAATTTCAGTATCGTGTTAAGCTCGAATTACTTAATCAAAGAACTTGAAATCGGATGACGAGAAACGTTTCGGTAGGCTTGCGTAATAGGAAACAATATCGGTGAAGGATTAGACCATTGCTGAACGAGGGATCAATTTTGAGTTGAGATGTCGCAAATGAGGACAGTTTCATAACTCTTGACGCTGGTTAGAATCTAACACATGATGTGCAGGAAGAAGAGGGACATAGTTCCTGGAGCCTTGCTCAAGGCAGTGATAAGGTCCGGCGATGGCGGTAGACGACCATCGGAGGGTGATCAGGTATTATTTCTTGAGCAGCAGATCGCGATATCTATTTGTTCTGAGAAGCTACACCTTAACGAGGCTCAATTTTCTTGAAACTTCTAGGTCCTATATCGGTATTGTCGAAGTGTATTTGCAGTAGCAAGAATTTAGCATTTGTAATGCAATTCACACATTGAGAAGGTAACTCGACTCCACAAACATTCTATCACAATTTGATGGCCGAGGAGGTATTAGAAAGTAAGGAATATGCTCTGTATTGCTCATGTATCATTTGATGATAGTGGTTGGAACTTTTTGATGGTCAAAGTGGTGAAATTCGAGAACAGACTGAGGGAGTTACAATGGCTCATTTGTCCTACAATGTTTTGAGTTGAGAAAGTCCAATCATTCATGTAATTCGAAACATCAACAACATAGCAATGCTGGAAAGTAATGAAATCGTTTACACTGATTTTGTTTACAGATCATCTTTCACTATGTGACTCGATCGAAGGAGGGAGTGGTGATCGAGTCATCACGATCTGATTTTGGAGGTCAGTCTATCTGATTCTGGTACTTGCCAGCAACTCATTGCGGACTGCACTATGCCTTTCCGGAAATCGCTCTTTCCTATAGTGTCAACAAGCATGCCCCACACACTGTCCCCTCCCCATGTATCTCTACTCCTGTGTTGTCCCATTTCCCTGCTTATCCTGTCTTCATGCTTGTCATGGTTTTTTTCCCTGTCTTTGTGCCTGTCCCTGGCTTGTCCCTGTCTTCGTGCTTGTCATAGTCCCCGTCTTGGTAATCGTCACGATCCCCGTCTTGGTGCTAGTCACGGTCCCCGTCTTGGTGCTCGTCACGGTCCCCGTCTTGGTGCTCGTCACGGTCCCCGTCTTGGTGCTCGTCACGGTCCCCGTCTTGGTGCTCGTCACGGTCCCCGTCTTGGTGCTCGTCACGGTCCCCGTCTTGGTGCTCGTCACGGTCCCCGTCTTGGTGCTCGTCACGGTCCCTGTGTTGGTGCTCGTCACGATCCCGGTCTTGGTGCTCGGCACGACCCCTGTCTTGGTGCTCGTCCCTGTCCTTGTCCCCGTGGTCGTCTTCATCCCCGTGCCCGTCCCAGTCCCCCTGTTATTCCCCATATCTGTCCACGATCTTGCTCTCGTCCCCGTCTCCCTCTTATCCCATCCTCCTCCCTCTCCCCATCCCATTTAAGGCCATTCTCCTCTTATTACTTTTTATCTCAAGAGTGGATCTTAATCATAGATCTGTAAGTCATTTGGTATCTGATTGGAGTTGTCCAACCCCTTTCTTATCTACTTTTGGAGTTGTCTAATACTTTAATCTTTTCATCTGGAGTTTGTTGAAAAAATATATCTCCTTGCCCTCCTCTTTTCAAACTTAAAGACATTTTTGTAACTTCCACTCTTTTTCGAGACCGTAAATTCCATAACTATTGATCCAAACGTCGGATCTGAAAACCGATTAGTGCCTGCACAATCTCAACTATACATGCTTCTAACGACACTTCGTGTGCCTTACTTAACCCAGTGGTCCCCAAGATCCCATCACCAAGATACACAAAACAAATACACAAAACAAACAAACTATCTGCTTTTAGATAGATGAGTGCAGGGTTGAGTCTTCAAATGAAGAAAAATAACTTAATATTGTGAATGGCTTTCGTGTTTGGGATGACAAACTTAAGCCATCGCTTGTACAGGAAAGGGGACTCCTCTTAGACTTACTCTGGGAAAGAGTAAAATGTTTGCTGGATGGGAAGAAGGCATCACCACCATGACGAAAGGCGAAATAGCCATGGTACCTACTCTCCTCAGTGCAATGACCACATACTGCATGGTTTCTGTTAATGTGGTTTTGAGCTTCAGTAACAGGTGAAGATGACCTCTCATTTGCACTTCCACCCAGTACAGGTGCTCTCATGCTGTTACATGGAGTTTACATACTTGAGATCATCCACACTACTCGAATGCTGTATAACACCCCTCTTCATCATACATGCAGCTGAAGGTTCAAACCGAGCTGCACTTTGGTGATCCGGAATGTCCCATACCTGCGCCCGAGAACTTTCCAGTATCTGATGAGCTTCTTTTTGAAGTGGAGTTGTTCAGCTTTGGCAAAGCGAAGGTACTTGTAGCTCCGTGAATAAATAAGGGCTTAGCTATCATTTATTTAGTCAATCGTGGAACACTATTTTGGTTCAACCTGTTTTCTGATGTTTCTTTCATCTTCATTTGCTTGTTTCTTGTGTAGAGTATCACAGAGGACCTCGGCGTCACAAAAGTGGTATGCATCATCTATCGTTATCCACCCATACTGATCTTTATGGTTTAGTATCCTTCAGTATATGGCATGCTGATGACAGTGGGTAACTTAGGGTGGTCTTGATATACTTGGCATGGACTCATTTGGGTCTTTGTCCCTGTCAGTTCAACGACATTACAATTTGAAAATTTTAAGTTTCATTCTAGGCTGCTATCGGTATCTGTGCAGGTCTTGGAAGAGGGTGAAGGCTGGGAAACTGCACGACCTCCATATGAGGTGAAGCTTTGGTGAGCGATTCAAACTGGTAGATCACTTCATTCAGGTCACTCATGTTCTAGATGATGTCTGAGCCCATTACAGTGGTGTTTCTGGTAGAAGGTCATCAATCAAGTCATGCATACCACGATAAGTTATGAAGTCTAGTCTAAAGCAATAAGCATGTCTACAAGCCAAAGGGTAGGAACGCGACCTATGACTAAATTTCTTTTCTTGATTGCTTCTTGGATAGGTTGACAGGGAGAGCATTGTGTGGAAGCGTATTCTTTACGAATAAAGATGGTGATCCTTTACATATTGAGTTTGGCAAGGAACAGGTGAGCTTCGTTTTCATCAGTGTGGGAGGCTATAAGGAGTAACTATGACATATACAAGGCCTGTCGTCGCTGTATGAATGTGCCTCAAAATCGATTCATCGATGCTACTTTTCTGTAACTTTGATTTTAGATACATAGTGATTATCAAATTAGAGCGAAGTATAAAGTTGTCCTTTTCATTTTCTTGTTGCAGTTGCCAGAAGAACTTGAGAATGCGATAGGCACTATGACCAAGAAAGAAAAGTCTGTCATCTACATGTCAAGCTCTCATTGTAAAAGTAATTCAAATGCACTCAAATTGAATATTCCGCTTCAAGTGCCTGAATTGGAATTTGAAGTGGAGTTGGTGCAGCTTATCCAGGTAAGTCAAGCATATTTCCGCAATTCTTACTTATTCCGAAGTAATTAATTGCTGCATCCTGATTCTTAACTGCCCCACAGCTCTTTTATGTGAGCATGGACGAGTTTGACAGGGGTTCGACGTTGTCATACGTCTTAACATTGGGGGAGGCAGATATTTATTGCCCGTCCCTTATGCATTCTGGTGTTAATAACAGGTTAGAGACATGTTTGGAGATGGACTCTTAGTGAAGAGACGTCTGCGAGATGGAGTAGGCTAGTTTTCTGAACCTTTCCATGCGATGATGTATTCTAATCTCGCTGTATTTTGCCTATTCTTTGATCTTGATGTTTTCACGTGTCGTGAATGTTACTGAATAAGGGAGGCCTGTATATGTGAGAACGGCATCTGTTTGCGATATTAACAGTATTCTTATGCTGAAGTGCTCAATTATTTTGGCAGGCGAGTTTCCTGTGAATTGTCCTTTGCAAGATAGTGTGTTGAGGATCCACTACAAGACCTTGTTACCTGATGATGGAGGCAGATTGGTGTTTGACTCCAGAAGCAACGACGGGGAGCCCATTGTGTTTGCTTCTGGTGAGGGTGTGGTACGTGGTCCTTCTTTTGCAACTGTAGTCTTCAATCTAGCTTTTGCTTAGTGTGTACTGAAACACATCATATATAATCTGCAATTGCCTGGTCAATAAACCACAGACTATACATTAATAGAATTGACTCTGGTCACTGACCACTCATAGCATGGACTAAGTGTATTATTGCAGCAGGGGTCCATCAATCGTTGGGAGTAGTTTCTAAGTAACATGGCTTTTAAGGATATGATTTTAGCAGAGTCCACAATATTGTTTCATTGATAGATTAACTTTTGTCATATCTTTAAGCGAGAAGCCCGTTTCTTGACTTTTCTGATAGGTTCACTGCACTCCAGCAAATTTCGTGATGGTCATTTAAATCGATGTTTGACTGAATCATTGTGCATCAGGTACCGGAGGGACTTGAAGCAAGTGTAAGATTGATGCTTCCAGGAGAGCTTGCATTGATCAATAGCGCCTCCAAGTATGCATATGACAAGTTTCCAAGGTAAGGAAAATGCTATTTCTTCTTTCATGTTTGACGATAATTTCTGTGTGCGTGTGAAGTATCTTCAACGTTTGAAAGCTTTCATAACTGTTTATGCGCAGGCCACCATATATACCAGAAGGAGCTTCAGTTGTATGGGAAGTGGAACTATTGGACTTCGAGAGTGCAAAGGTTAGTTCTGGGCCATAGAGAACCCTCTTACCGCTTCTTTAAGTTAATCCCACCCGTCATCTGCTTCACTTAGATATTTAGTACGCTGTTAATATGATAGTATCCTCTGGTTCGTATATGAGTAGTGACTATTTTCGCCTGACGTATTCTGAGCTCCTATACATTTCAGGATTGGACCGGCCTTAACTTCCAAGAGATCATGGCTGAAGCCGATTCTATAAAGACTACAGTGAGCCCTCTCATCTCCTGTTTGGACTCCTGGCCAATGTTGCAGTTGCTTTTATCATGTGGCATCATCACTCTCAAGTGCAGTCTTAGTTATACATTGAGCTTGTCAGGGAAACCGTTTGTTCAAGGAGGGCAAGTACGAATTGGCCATAGCAAAGTATGAGAAGGTATGATGTTGCTATAAACTTTCTGCAACAAATTGTCAGGTTTACATCATTCAATTATTGGGTCATAGTGTTTGTTTCGAATTTGCACCAATGTGCAATGTGTTCATTTGCTTCAGTTGTCCTTGCATAAAAAGGTACTGCCAACAGCCTCTTTTAGATGCAACTTCTTGTTACAAGGTTACTTGCTCTAATTCGTGTGGGAACTCTGCAGGTTTTGAGAGATTTTAAGCATGTCAATCCTGATGGTGATGAAGAGGCAAAAGAACTTCAAGACACGAACGTAAGCACTCGGAAGTTTTCGATGTTTTAGAGGTCTTTGATCATAACTGATGATCTTCTAGGCGTACTCGTCTGAATGCAATGTGCTACTGCTAAACTCGAAATGGGCTTTGTTTCAGAACTCTCTACTTCTCAACGTCGCCGCCTGCTATCAAAGACTTCATGAGTATATCAAATCCATCGAAACGTGCAACAAGGCAATCTCCTTGGTTTCAACTGCTTTGCTTCTCTTTCTTTAGTGCCTGTATATTCAGTTTAGTATCACCAGTTGCAAAACCTGGTAAATAAGAAGCAGCTTAGGCCTTACTCTAACCTTTTCTCATATGCGAGATACAGGTTGCAATTCTGCTGATTGGTTCAAAGTTTTGTAATTGCAGGTACTGGAAGGTAATCCTCACCATGTTAAAGGATTATTTCGAAGAGGAAATGCTTACATGGAAACGGGAGACTTCGATGAAGCTAGAGCTGACTTTAAGCAGGTATGTCTATCACCATTTACTCAGATCCTTCTTCGAGAAGCATCTTTCAGAGAGGTTCTGACACAAGGAAGGTTTTCGCTTGTCGCAGATGATCGCAATCGACAGCACTACCGCGGCTGATGCCAATGCGGCTCTACAGAAGCTCAAGAAAAAAGAACAGGTAGCTACTTAGACTTTGTTGAACGTATCGAACTCGTGAGTTTTTGGAATCAGATGTAGCTTATCTACATAAGAAACAAGAACTCTCCTTCGATGCATTCTGATACTCGCACATTTTCAACTGTCCCTTGATCAGCAATTGACCTATTTTGTCATCTGTAGGAAGCGGAGCTAAAAGCAAAGAAGCAGTTCAAGGGGTTATTTGACAAAAAGCCCGGAGAACTTTCTGAGGAGACAGAAGTGGTAAAGCCCACGGAAGAGACACAAGAGAAGACTATTGACGATGAAGAACATCCATCGGCTTCCACTGAGGAAAACCAAGAAGAAAGCCATGTTCCAGAAAGGGCAACAAGTAGATTATCAAGACTACTCAAAGGCGGCGAACATTTGCTAAGGAGATTCACTTTTGGAAAGTGTACGATCCTCTAATCCTGATTGCTATTCTCATTGTATCTACCTTCCCTTGACCAATAACCAACCTCAGCCTCTTGTCTGATTGGTATGTATACATCATATTAAAGAGCTTAACTTTCTCTCGCCCCTGTTTTACACCAGATATGTTCAGTCGTAAGAAGTGTGGCCACGAATGTATGCATTCAAACATGAAATCAGTTGATAAGTTTCAAAAATGCTGAAAGGGTAGCAGCTGGGGTGCTATCAATCCGTAAAGACTTTGATTGAGTTTATGCGACCTCGACAATCTTCAAAAAGATTTATGTTATGCAGGAGTGTTTATAACTCTTATTGAATGTTGTTATTATTGAATCTTGTTGAATGTCTTGAAGTACTCTTCAGCTTTCACTGTTAAGTACTGATTGCTTTTTATCTTAATTTGGGCACCAATTTGAGGTGTGTACTGATTGCTCTTGTGCTCATTACTTTGGCACCAATTTGAGATGTGTAGAATCTGATTATGATTCAGAAGGAATTTGTTTCAATTGTAGGAGTAATGTTTGTCATTTGTAATTTTGTCAACATCTCTTGTAATTAAATTGAAGTTAATATCATAACATCAACGTAAAGAATATAACTCAGCACAAATACTTTATACACTATTCACAAACAAGTGTTACCATTCTTTGCCGTTAATATGAATTACTTTGCCGTTAATATGAATTACTGTAGCTTCTACTAGATTTCAGTAGTAAATAATTGGTTATTTAAAAAAACAAAAATCTTCAAATTTTAGACTCATAAAAATCAGATTCTTTCAAAATTACATAGATTTAAATTCCAGACACGAAGCGCTTAAAAATAATGAAATTTAATCCTATGTAATTTTGTAAGCTTTATGTTTAAGTCATTTGAGTTCTAAAGCTTTAGGATTTACACATCTGAGTTGTGAAGCATAAATTTTAACGCTTTAAATTTGAAGGAATTCGATTTTTATGAGTCCAAAATTTGAGATTTTTGTTTTTTGAAATATCTAATGATTGAATATTAAAATTTGGCATAGGCTAATGTAATTCATTACATGAACAATTTTGGAAGCTTTATGTTTAACTTATGAAACTCATCCTTTTGGAATTTTTAGGTACTTAAAGCAAAAAATAACAAACTATGTGATGAAATCCTTCTGTGAATCATTCGAGCACAAAAACAAAATCCGGTAAAGGCTACGGTAAGTGAGAGAAGGAACAATTCAGTTACATTCACATGAAGATGAATTGTATGGAAGACTTTTCATTGTCACTCTACGTACTGCATGTACATGTGTAAGAAAATTTGAGCACGGTATGCATAACATAACATCAAGTTTGCACATTTTTTGAGCAGTTTCAAGTGAATATCATGTAACGTGTATACACGAAGTACCCATGAATTGATTTAATGAGAGTAATGTCATTACCATTATAGGCACCCGCATGTGAATCTGCACGGCATTCATCGTCCACAAAGTCTTGATCGCATGAAATGTATATGAGAAATCTCATTGCCATTCTAGCTCGGCACCATCAATCTGGGTGGGATTGCACGCACGACATATATGGCATGTAGGAAGTCACTGCGGTGTGCAAGTCCACCTCTTATGTAACTTGACGCTTGCGACACTTCAAAACTTGATGCAATTAGTGAAAACTCCTAGTTACCCATGATAGGAGGGCATTGACAGAGTTGATACATCAACAAACATCAACTAAATAATAAATAAAAACAGCGTTAAGAACTTGATTGATAGGGTCCACACAGGTGCAAGGAGTCAAGTCAGCTCTTAAATGTGTTGCAATACTGCCTCTCTCTTGAGGAGTTATAATAACTCTTCGCATTGTTTGCAAAGCATTGTATCGACAACTTGTACTCGTTGATAGCTCCCTCAGATTGTCCGAAGCTTATCTACAACTTCACTCTTTGCAAAAACTCTCGACACCAGAAGCTTGTTCAGCTGAAGTTGGTGAGAGGTTAGCTTGTGCCATTTGTGTGTTCCGCTCTTGTTGATTTGTGTCTCTTGTACTCCTTTCTTGGTTGATCGATTGGTGTTTAACTAAATTTGAATGCCGTTATTCATTCTAGTGTGGAGCTTTAGGGTCCTCGATCAAAGTTTGATTGCTTGTGTACTGAGCCTTTTTGTGTTGGAGCAGGAAACGATGGTGCGCACCAAGGAAGTTGCTCGTAAGTCCATGTGGTATGGATGTGGTGAGGCGCCCAGGAAAGAGGCACCCAGGCAATTGGCTGCGAAGAAGCACCTCGCACCCAAGCAGTTGGCTCCGAAGAAGAAGCTGGAACCCTTCAAGCCTCTGCTGATGCAGCCAGCGGTGAAGCGAAGGGTGAGTTTCGGCGAGCAAGAAGCAGCGCCGGAACGAACAGTGGTCACGCGAGCTTCTTCTTCCCAGCTGCTGCTGCAGGTGGTGGTAGCCGACGAGAATCCCACTCCCGAGCAGCAGTCCGCATCTCCAGACATGGCAATCTCTGATATCGTGCCACCAATGTAAAGAGGACCTGCATGCAGGTGTTGGACACGAAGAAGCTCGATCTGAATGGAAGACGATCACTCTGATCGAATCTTGCATCGATGCATGTGTCCCCGGCAACATTCCATTGATGGAATTTCTTCTAACCTGCTGATTCCATGATTCCTTTTTTGAACTTTGTGAGAATTTGTTGATGCTCATTCTTCGATTGAACATCCTTTGCAAGACTCCGACATCGATCAGTCACCAGGCAGTGTCCGGTGTCCGTGCATTGACAATCGGCTGTTGAGATTCTCGTCAACTTGACCTTTTCGAGCTTTGATTCATCGGATGACGCTCATTCTTCATTTGAAGAGATTTGGAGAACGTTTATTCCAATACAGGGTGTAATTTTGACTTGAGTTTGATCTGAATGTTCATTCTAGCTTGCAAATTTGAAATGCTCAGCTTACAAGTTTGTTCTTGAGATACAATAGCTCATTCTTGATGCATAATATGTATCTCTTCTTCTTGTGTTGTGATGTGGGGCTGTTCTTGAGGAGATATTGCAAAACATTTACTATGGAGTGAGAACTCATTCCTTGAAATCATTAAGAATAGTAAGCTTAGTAACTAGTCCATAAGAGATATCACTCAAGTTCTCATGCACCACTTTTTGGTTTCTAGTGCAGCGGCATTGTTAGTAATGGTGTGGGAAGGGCTTTTACAAGCTTTGAAAGAAGTTCTTTAACCCCTAAAGATCCACGATGTTTTGGGAGCTTGAAATCCCAACACAGACCACTATGTACTAATGGGGGTACGTCCAATATTTTTGGAAATTTTTGATAATTTCAACCGTAGGATCTTGAAGTAGACTACCATTGGTAGTAGTGTGAAAATTTTCAACCGTTGGATCATCACTAGATGTGAGATCATAACGTTTGAAGTTGACTGTAAATTTTTTTTATGCCTTGACCGTAAACGCCGAATCGGTGGCCGTGGTCGTTTAGGGGTTAAAGATCAGAATTCATTCCAAGCCGCTTCACATTGTAGCATGAAGTGGAAGTGATACAAAGCATGAAACAAGAATGAGCTATGGTATATGAAGAAAGAACTTTTAAGCTCTTTTCAGGTTTGCAATCTAGAATGAACAAAGAATGAGAACACTTGTTTGTAGATAGTGTATAAAGTATTTGTAATTGTGTATGTTACTTTTATTGATGAATTTGTAAATTTGTGTTGAAGATACAATAATCTTCATTGTAGTTTTGAAATCGTATCATTTTTGAGTACACATGCAATGTTCAAAGTTGATAAGAGATTTGTCCCTTAGTGTTGAATTCGTAAATGAGGTGTTCCATATTGTACATGTTGCTCACATGGTGAATTATCATTGAAGTGAATAAAAAGCTTAGTTTCTAGTTTTTTTTGGTGCACAAATGAGCACTTCAGAACTTGTGCAACTATTTTGACTTTTTACCCTTATTCTCTAAATTTGTAAGCAAAAGAGACTTTACTAATGTATACTCCATTACATTAAGACAAGGCAAATAATGAATGATGATTATCACCTGTACCTTGCTATAAATTTTATCCTAAACGTATGATTTGAGGGCAAATTTATTCAATTTTAAATAGCTTTATACACACATGAATAGTACTACGTGGTTTTGTCAACCATTATTATTTACTTACTTCATCTTGCTTAGAGTTTCATAAACCATAGTAGTTACCCTTTACTTATTCAAGTTTTCACTTTATATTACAACAATTTTTCATTATTTCATAGTATTGCCATTTTGAGTTCTTAGGTTCTCAGCTACGTAATTACGTAATTTTTTAGCATTTAAAATCTAAAGTCAACAATATCTTGATTTTTCTGTTCCCATTTTCTCTACTTTTATTCTTTCAAAGAGTTAAAACTATTTAGAGATTTAAAGGTGTTTCTCCTTATTTCTCCAACAAGAACATTCACGTTTTAAAAGACCTCATACTCTAGTGGATATCCACTTTAAAGGCTCAAAGTGCACTTTGCGCATGGTGAAATTAGTCCAAATCTCTATATTACCATAATTATTTTATCACAATACTAACAAGTTCTATGGTGTACACCAAATCTCCAATTTACACAATCAACAAAATTTACACAATTATTAAAATTCATAATGAACACATACCAAATGTCTCATGATAGAAAGGATTCTTATCCATTCAAACATGTATTTCAACTTAGTTGAAAAGCATACAATTAAGCATTTTTTATTTTTTTATTTTTTGGTACATGTACTATATTAAACATATGGAAAACATGACAAGATAAAGGAATTTCCGTACTTTTATCTAGATTGGGATACTTGGAATATAGTCTCGCAAGTACAACATATTATTCATATGTGCACATATTTTGAAATATAAATATGTAAGGTGAAATTTGAAGAACAAAGAAGATTCTTGCACTCTCACAACTTTAACAAAAAAGTTATCAAATGCCCTCCAAATAGAAACCCTCCTCCCTGAAAATTTTACCCATAAATTATTTAATTTACCAATATGGTATTTTAGACCATAAATACTACAATAGACCGAATCATAAGGTCTACCTCGGTAATGGGGAAATACCCAGATCAAAAGTGGGCCCAAGACCGCCCAACATTCGGATACCGCTCCCGGTATCTCGCCCATTCACATCAACGCACCAAAACCGGGTCCGGTCCATGACCCAGCCCCATCACCCCCCTCCCAAGTCTAGGCTGGACATAGATTCTCGAATCAGCCTCAAGAGTAGATTTCTTCTCCATCATGTACACCTCACATACACATTCTACGACGGGACCCAGTCCCATCACCACAGTTAAAATCTACGAATTCAAGAGATTTGTAAAATCAGCCTCGGGAGTAGACTTCGGGCCCAGCATGTACAATCCACGTATATAATCTAGGGCTGGCATGCATCGCCACCTTCACCTCGTGGCCTCTATCCGCTACGAGATTGCAAGCCAATCCTGTTTTCCAGTCCCCGTCGTACAACGAATTTGCTGCTCCATTTTTTTCCTCTTTCTGCGCCAGGTAGTACTCATTACAATTTCCAGCTTCCTCGTGTGAATAAGCTTCGGAATTGGTTTTTGTGAAGGTGGCAATTCGTCGTCCGATATTTTTTGTGGTCGCTTGTGAGCTTTCGTTGCTGGCTTCCTCCCGCTTTTTCAATTTGTTGTAAAGCAAATTGTGTTAGTTTCGACGTCATCAGTTTGCGGTGAACACGTTTCGGGTGTGAAGAGCGGCAGGTCTTTATCTAGTGTATATTGGAGCTTGCTTGGCATTGTGTGCTGAAGTTGACCTGCATTGACGAGGTGTCTAAGTTTTGTAAGTGAAATTCGTTGTAGTGACGGTTTGCTGCGCTTTCTTATAGACTAGCTTCCTTAACTGTTTTCGGTTGTGACGCAGGTCTGAGAGCGGTGTAGCCATGGCTTTGACGACAGCTTCCATGGCGGGGCTTTGTGGAGTCGAACTCGGTGCCCGAGGCTTTGTAATGCTCCTTCTTGTTCCTGGTGGATTTCTATTGACAGACTAGATAATGGCAATTAAGGCTAGAGAATTGTGGCCTGTACCGGAAATAATGCCTTTGAGAGTCGTGCTTTTCACTTGCAACTTCTATTCGGGCATGGCTACTAATGAACCAAGTAAGAAGGAATGATTCTCCTAGTGACGGGCTAATCAATTGTAACCTTGTGTAGGTGCAGAGAGAAGCAGGGATGACAGCTATGGATATGCCTTCGTTTTCCGGCTGTAGACTTCAAGGTCCGCAATCTCTACCCTAAATTTAGCAAAGCCTAGTATCAGCGGGATTGGAGTCCTGGTAAATGCAGGTTTTAGGTCTTTCATCACCAGAGATTGTCACGTGTCTGTGACTTTCCTCCAATTGAGGTTTCTAATCAATATCAATCGCTCTCATCCCGTTTTCTGTTTAAGAAATTCAGGATCTCCTTAATTTCTCTCTTTGTGAAAGTGAGCTTCTGTCAGGTTATGCGTATGTAGACCCGTGTCGTTTTCTATGGATTCTAAGAAGATGCGGGATTATAACGTTTCCCATCTCATCACATCTATTGTGGAAATGTGGCTCTGTAGAGGAGATTCTTATATGCAGTTGGTTTTTGTGTGTTTGCAGTGAAGGGCAACCAGAAGGCAAGTCCTCTGGTGACGAAGGTAGTGCAAGGAACGAGGAGTGTGTTGGTAGATGTGCCGTCTGCATGGCCCGGCAGGGCAGTTGCTGAAGAAGTGAAAACCAGGACCGGTCCTAAGCCTATCTCCCTCATCGGATCCACTGGCTCCATCGGCACACAGGTGAGATACCTTCATAAGCAAACGACCTCGTTTAGGTTTTGCACCTTTCTAGATCTCTTCTTTTGCAACGATATTGTGGAATTCCCCACGTTATGTCATTGTAAGTTACCTGATCCATGGCGTTCATGATCTTACACTTGTAACAATGATCAGGGTTAGGAAGTTCATTGAGGGGTTCGAACTGGTTTTTTGGATTTAGTATCTTGTCTAAGCTCCAATTTACGGTGGTTTTTAATTTTCTCTCTGAATCTCAATTTGTACATGTGAGAATATGAGATGATGCACTTCACACGAGACAGATGTTCTCGAAGTAAAAGTATGTCTTTAAGTACAGTACTTTTTGCGCATCTGTACTGTTCCTAAAGATGCCAGTACTGTCGTCAATAGTAGTCAAGAATGCCGGGCGCATCATTTCAGGATTCTGGCCTTATTCATAGTGGAAGGATCGTATCATGTGATGGCAAGGAGAATCCCTTATACATTTTACAGTTGAGCAGCTTTTGTAATAAAGTACAGTAGAATTCGTCAAATTTTATTCCTTAACAGTTCATTCGATTTAAACAATTTTTCTCCCTTACACCTTTCAAACCTTTTATAGCTTCCGCAAAACGCTTACCTATTGATATAAGGTATGAGGGGTCTACTGGATGAAGTTATGAATATATCGATTTACTTAAATGTGTTAGAAAGAGGTTGCTTATTATTGTGTCGTGCTGTGCGTTGTAGACTTTGGACATTGTTGCTGAGAACCCGGAAAAGTTCAAGATTGTAGCAATGGCTGCTGGCTCCAACATCTCCCTCTTGGCTGAACAGGTAAAGCTGCAAATTCCTTAACCCGACTTATGTTACCACGACAGTTTTAGGCATTTCTGCTGTATGATCCTCCTCGGTTTCGAGAAGAGATCATAACATTACCTCCAGAAGGTATTTTGATGAGAAGTTTTGGTAATCATATGGATTGTTGACATACTTGCTTTTCAGATTAGAGCTTTCAATCCAAGCCTCGTGTCAATAAAAGACGCGTCAAAAGTGGGCGAGTTGAAAGAAGCTCTGGCTGGCATGGAGAAGCTGCCAGAGATCATGGTCGGCGAACAAGGCATGGTGGAGGTGGCCAGGCATCCGGAGGCTGTCACTGTTGTCACAGGAATCGTGGGATGTGCGGGACTGAAGGTATGCATCATCGCTCACTGTCTGTGCAGCTTGTAGTCAAATCCAACATTCTCTTTCCTTCTACAGTGAATCTCAATCATCATTTCTGCTATGCTCTAAGTTATCAGAAGAAGGCATATTGATAACCCGAAGTGTACAGCAATTCTTGCATCTTAACCTCCTTCCGTTGTCAAGAAGTTTAGAAGCCAATATTTCAATCTTATCGAGTTTATTCAATTTTTTCTTTTTCGTGGTTATATTGATATGTAATACTTCATAAGCTTTTAACCGTCGTGCACTTTCTATCTGTAGTAAGTACATAACAGCATGAGTTACCTTGTGAATAGCACAATGGATGTGAAAATTGAAGAGTGTATAGGTGGAATGAGATGTCAAGGTTGAGAAAATTGAAGAGAAGAGCAAGAGGGCAGCCTACAAGACACGAGAGAGGTGAGGTGATAATCTAGTGGTTTGTTTCTCGCAGCCCACAGTTGCTGCCATTGAAGCTGGAAAGGATATCGCTTTGGCCAACAAGGAGACCTTGATCGCTGGAGGTCCGTATGTGCTACCTTTGGCTAAGAAGCACGGCATCAACATCTTGCCTGCTGATTCTGAGCACTCGGCCATCTTCCAGGTTATTACTCTCCTTTCGCAGTAAGAGAGTCAGTATATAATTATTGCCCAGATGCCTATCAAGAGAAAGCAGAGTGAAAACATTTAGCGCAGCAGATATATGAACCAAGTCTTAGTTCCATCGTTGTTCAACGCATTGAATCATAGGAATCAATTTGCCATGGTTAAGTGCTCAATGTCAGCTTCGAAAATCTCTTGTTTCTGAATCTCTTGCATGCTATTTTTTTAACAGTGTATTCAAGGACTTCCTAAAGGTGGGTTGAGGCGCATCATCCTCACAGCTTCTGGAGGTGCATTCAGGTATAGGACTTGGCTTGTTATAATTCTTTCCCTTTTCAGTCACGAGAGTTTTGGTAGCAAGTATTATCGTTAAATTCCTAGAAGGCAAAGTTCCACGACCTCGTCTGGTGGCTTAAGAAGGTGTTGTGCATTGTTCGTTTTCAGGGATTGGCCTGTGGAGAAGCTGAAAGATGTGAAAGTAGCAGATGCCCTGAAGCATCCCAACTGGAGCATGGGTCGTAAAATTACAGTCGACTCTGCTACATTGATGAACAAGGTTAGTGTCCTTCAATCATTCCTCCATACCACTATGCATGTACTTTCAGCAGCTAAGTCTCTTCCTAATGTGACGAGTGCTTACGCGGGCAGATTTTTTTATTTCTGTTGACTGAAACAAATTCTGAACTTGTTGCGTTTATCAGGGTTTGGAAGTGATTGAGGCTCACTACTTGTTCGGGGCGGACTATGATGACATTGACATTGTTGTTCATCCACAATCTATCATCCATTCTATGGTGGAAACCCAGGTATATCTTAAACCCTGCACAAAGCAAACATTGCTATAAGAGCTTTGAGAAACACTTATAAAGAATGTCTCTACGAGCTGTTAAAAATGTATCGAACCTGTACATTTTCATTAGAAACGTTGCCAAGTTTTACTATTTCGGCTATGTAATTTCTAACTGTACGTTTTTTCTTTTCAGGACTCGTCCGTGATTGCTCAACTAGGGTGGCCAGACATGCGCCTCCCCATCCTGTACACCATGTCGTGGCCAGAGCGTGTCTACTGCTCCGAGAAGACATGGCCTCGTCTGGACTTCTTTAAGTAAGCTCAATCTCTGGAGTGTCTTAGCAACAACAGTTTAGACGCCTCATCGCTTTTCCACGCTCGTCACTTTCTGAAATATTCATTGTTTCATCATTTCACGAGTTTTCTTTTTTATTTTATTTCGATTGCTTTAGATGAGTGTACTGTTCTAACTAGATCCAATTCGTTTACAGAATGGGCAACTTGACGTTCATGAAGCCAGATCATGCAAAATATCCTTCAATGGGTCTCTCGTTCAGTGCTGGTCGAGCTGGTGGGACGATGACGGGTGTGTTGAGTGCCGCAAATGAGAAGGCTGTCGAACTCTTCCTTGAAGAGAGGTATTGTTGCTATGCCGACTTTCAGTAGTTGATTCAATCACATCAAAGTTCTCTCTTATTGTAGAAGCAACTCGCCATGCATCGAGCTGACAGCAATCGTTTGACATGGAATGCAGGATCGGGTACTTGGACATAGTGAAGGTGATAGAGATGACGTGCGCAAAGCACAGGGAAGAGTTGGTAGAGAAGCCGACGTTGGAGGACATTCTTCACTACGATGGCTGGGCACGCGATTATGCCGCCCAATTGATCGACTCAGGCACGTTCCGACCAGTTGTGGCTGTTTGAGGAGGAACTCACTCATACTAAAGGACTCAATACACCAGTGGGTCCGAAGCTGCCTGTAGATTATGGAGCCACTTCAAATGGTGGCGCTGTGTAGATTTAGATTCAAACGTGACATTCGTTGACAAGATGAGAATTTCTTTGAGTCACCCATCACACGTAATGGTTGGTGGAAGTTTTGTTTTTGGCCAACCTGTCAAGGAAAGGTATATGTACCATCGCAAGTATGTACGTTGTGGATGTTTTCGCTACTTCATAGAAATAGTGAATATTGGATTGAAGGTAGAAAGTGAGACTTGTAGTGGGTGGTGCTTAAAATCACAACTTTCTAGGGATATATCTTTCTTGGAATCTGGGCTGGATTTCTGGATCCCAATCAGCCGCGAGCTAAGTGCCTACTACAACTTCACATGCACCCTGATAGTACTGAAGGGAAGATACCACAATCTGAAGCATGCATGAGAAGCCCACATGCTGTGAGTATGCCGAAGCGGCGAATGTAGAGAAACGACATTCCGATTAAAAAAAGTTATGGTTCTTCAAAGTTGCTGAATATCTTTTGTAGTGAAAAAGTTATGGCTCTTCACTAAGAATGACTCATCAACTACGGAAAGAGTAGATGTCAAGAAATACCTCATATGCCCAATTTGGACAGAATTTGAGTAAGTTATGGTCATCTGAAAATACCGACGACTGGTAAGGTAGAGTGTCTTAAAAGCGCCACAGGACCCAAGAGCGATCTGTCCTCGTTTGTAGATTGTGAAGATACAGATGTACCTCATTTGTATATAACGCATTTGGGTCAAATCTTACTTAGCACTTTGGAATTTTGTATAAAATTCACAAATGCGAATTACATGTTGCAAATTTTTGCAATCCTCCCGAAAACCTATTTCGAATGTGGTCATAATTTTATTTTGAATTTACTAGTGCTAAAAATAGGTCAGATCTCTTAAGGTGGCGCTTTTAGGACACTCTACCTTAGTCTTGTTTAGTGACCTATCCAATCTATAGGTACAATCTAGATTGGTAGTTTTGTCTAGTGAAGTATCTAATCTATGGGTACAATCTAGCTCGACTCGGGCTAAAATGTATCTTATAAAAATCATGCAATTGTTTATTATAGAGAAAATGGTGTTCTACGGCTGTCATTCCACTTACTTTTCCCATGCATGATAATTACTTCCATTATCAATTTCATTAGAGATTGGGAAATCTGGTGTTTAAGCCATTTTTTAGCACTCTTCCTATCTCTTAAGCCAATTTTTTGTTTATTTATTTTATTTATTTTATTGAGGTTAGTGAGAATTTTTAACTTCATGGTCGAGAAAGGACAAGCTTGCAACTGGGTGAATAAGGTTGGAGGTAGCCTCGATCAATGTAATCCTTAATTGATTGAGTCAGTCATAGAAGGACAAAGCTACTATTAGCTTACGTAGAAGAATTATAAACAATCTTGATTACAGGTATTTTAAATCCTAAAGTCGGAAAAAGCCCAAAAGGTCCTAAAGTTGGAAAGAGCCTAAAAGGGGTAGTGTGGGATCTGGATAGCCTGTGATTACCAAGAAGTTGAAACCTTTGGCACGTTGTAGAGTTCTCTATACACTTTGGAAAAGTCATTTCATATTCCAAAATTCCTCACACTTTAGGAGAATGATGCTAACGGTCAAAGTTGAAATCATTATTTGATATGTGCCCAAAAACTATCCAAACCGCGGTATATGCTCATCTACCTTAAAAATCTGCTCAATCAAGTAGATTGCAGAGACTTCAAAACTTCACCAAAAACAGTAGTTTTTTTTTTTTTTTTTTTTTTTTGTATATGTAGATGGGGTTTTTAGACATGATCTCATAGTTTGGATTTCCAATTCAACTGTTCTTCACATGTCTTTCATATAAATTGTATGAGAGTAAAAATTGCATAGACATGTTTTTAACTCACATGAGACCACGAATTTGAAGAGTCTTATTTCAAACTGTTTACAATTGAGATTGGTTTTTTTGGCCCTCAAAAAACTACATAATTACCCATTCTCCAACAAGAAAAATACTTCTTTCCAAGTTTGAACATTATGATTTCATAATTGGCAAGGAATTTGAATTTAAGATTTGACATGCACATGCACATGCACATACAAGTTTAGTAAAAGATCTTACAATCACATATTAACTAAAAAATAAATCAAAATTTCCACCTTGCAGTGAAAGGGGGCACTATAGAGGGTTTTTTGCAATTTTGAGGCCTTCCTACTTTAGGAGTTAAATGTAAAGACGTAGGCCCCATTTATCAACTCCAAATTGCTCCGTCGTGTTAGATTCCCAACCCCAAGCCCCCAACCCGCCCAAGCGCCGGGTCACCTCCCTAACAAAGCTCTTGAGCAGCTGCTATTCGGCTTGTTAGAAAGTGCGACCCAGTTTTGATAACGAGTTGTCTCCGCGTAGCATCCATCCTCCTGAGGCTCGATCGATATCGATGTCGACTCTTTATCAGGGTCTCCAATTGTTTGGAAGTTTTGCCGTTGCTCGCTCTAAATATGATGGCAAGAGCAGCAGCATCGCGCCTGTTGTCGACAAGTCGTTCTCAGTGAACGCAAAGTGCACCACCGTGATTTTTGTCGATTCCACTGGTTACGCAGTCCCAATTTATGTCGGTTCCACTGGCACTGTGGTCTTACCAGCGATACCGAAGGGCTACAGGGCTGTTGTGGACAGTGCTGCGGATGCGGAACCTGCGGAACTCGACGGCAAGGGCATCGACACTGATGCAAATGCGTTGCCAGGAACACTAATCGGCACTGCTGTTGTTGTGGACAATGATGCTAGTGAGGAACGGGCGATACCCAAGGGCACTACCGATACTGATGCAGAAGTAGGGATACCGAACGGCACGGCTGTTGTTGCTCAGGACAGTGCTGCTACTCCGGAACGACCTATACCTGACCTCTGTTGTTGTGCTGCTAACGCGGAAACAGCGACACTCGTCGACGGCACCACTGTGGTTATGGTCAGTGCTGCTGATGCGGAACAAGCAATTCGCGACGGCACCGCTGTAGTTGTGGATTGTGATTCTAATGAAGTGCACCGCACCACAGCAAGTTATGGAGGCAAAGCAGTTGTAGTCATTTTGGTTGCTGGGGGCGCGGTAGTCGGGTGTGTGGCACTACCTGCTGCCGGCCTGGCTGCATTGAGCGCTGCCGGCTTCACCAGCATCGGCCCCTCCGCTGGCAGTATCGCAGCAGCATGGATGAGCTCTATTGCGGCTAGTAACGGCGTAGGAGTGACAGCAGGGTCACTGTACGCTCTGCTTCAATCGACTGCCATGAAGGGCGGAGGGTTGCTGCTTAAAGCTGCTTCGACGTCCGTCGGTGCAGCCATAGGTGGTGGAGTTGCTTGGCTGAGCTCCAAGCTCCGTCGAACAACAACGTCCAGTAGCGAAGAACGTGATGACGTCGAAGAACAGAGTCAGGAACGGTGTATGATTTGCGGGTTACCTGTAGCAGCGGCGACTTCCCGTGCTTGATGCTGCTGCAACCTTCCTTGCGATGGCTGGAGGTCGCCACTTCTACACGCTACGAGCCAGAGTGATCTCTTACTTGACAGCAAACAACAGATTGTGCAGACGGTCACTCTCACAAGTAAAGCTGAGCGGCGGTGTAATCGGTTATGAAGCATCGATCTGTACGGAGTGGGATATATACATACCGAGTATATTGAATCGATTTTCTACGTCTGAGTTCGATGATGAGTATTTATGATTGTAAATTCATCTTTTTGTTGTACATATACAAACTTATTTTTGAATTATCGAACGATAAAACATATTCGTGTGGTTCTTACGATGAGATTGTTTGCGGTTCCAATCGTATATACTCGTTTCTGGAATAATTTGAGGGAAGACATTTTCATTTGAGAGGACTTTTTGACCAGTCCTGTTCAACAGTCAGGTTCTGCAATGCTTCTTATCACTCGTGAACAACAATCAGGCATTATAGGCAAGCATGTGTTGCAGAACGCAAGTTAGTGGGTTATGTAGGTTTTGTTGAACTGTGGCTGTTTGAGGAGAGGCTCACTCAGATCAAAGGACTTCAAACAACAGTGGGTCCGAGGCTGCCTGTAGAATATAAAGCTTCTTTTGTGGTGCTGAGTGGATTAGATGCAACTGGGACAATCGTTGAGAAGATGAGATTTATGTTGTTACTCATCACACTTAAATGTTGATGGCAATGAACATCAGGATCTGTGTTGTCGAATAATATATACAAATTGTTGAGATGAAATAACAGAATATTAAAAAAGGGCGAGCTTACAAACTTTTTTGAATTTCATATACTTCTTCATTCGTGATTGTCTCAGGCCGATTTATTCCCTCAGTACGGAGGCCTGGTGGTAAACATTTTTATCCACTTTTCTATCATCTTAGTAATGAAAGCAAGGCCTTCGACAGATTCAAAGTACGAGACTGCTAAGTTTGATCAGTTCCAGTGAAATTACAGACACTGCTAAATTCTATATTATTCGACAACACAGATTCCGATACTTGACGCTTCAGAAATACCGTAACACCATAGCTGGTTCGTTCTCTGCCAAACGAATAATTATTTTTTTTGAAAAAATAAGGTTCGTTTCTAGCAAATCGAATTTTTAAAAATTCGTCTCTATATTTTTAGAGAAAAAATTTCGGGGCAGAGATGGGGGTTTATTTGTGGATGGAGCTTCATAATGACAAGACTAAGCAAGACTTGAAATCAGTAGATTTGGCAGCTACATCCGTGGGGCCAGCGCATAGTTTCGTCATTTACCCATTTTTGGAGGGCGGCAGAATAAGTCCACAATTCCTCCAGAATCATTATACTCTATTTTCTCAATTTTCGGTTTATATTGAGATTATTTTTCCTGAAATTCATTCTTGAAGGCATGAAATTTCCGTTTATTTTTGTTTGTTATTTTTGGAATTATTTAAGAAAGAACCAGCTATGGTGTTACGGAAATCCTTTAGATGTGTCCGAGGAGGAAAAAATTATTGAACTGATTGAAGAAAGGACGACGCAGGGATAATCTTCCATAGTGGGTAGAAAAGGACAAAAATGAAGAGGAAGAGTTCCTTGCACGACTTGCAAGTGCTATGCGAAGTTGGAGGTAGCCAGCTGGGGTAAGACTCAATATCACTTAGTCACCCGCTCGCTAAGGAATTGCCCTAGTTCTTCATGTATTTCTTAGACTATTGATATATTGTTACATTTAAAAATTTAAAATAGTGTACTACTTCTAAAATCGTAAAAGGACAAAGTTAACAATATTGTAAATGGTTTACAAACAACCATGATGATGAGTTATGTACCACTTGGTAATACCAAATGGTGTAACGGCTTTCATACATAGTGGTTCTCAGGTTGAACCTCTTCATTCTTACCATGTTGTAGTTTTTGAACTTCTTCATTCTTACCATGTTGTAGTTTGAGTACCTTCTTAGACCTTTATTACTGTAATTTGTGGGTGGGGCATTAAAGTATGTCTCTACCATTGTGCACTTTCTACACAACTGTATCTTGTAATTGCATCCAACTTTGAACATTACTATTTTGTAATTGGCAAGGAGTTTGAGTATACGATTTGACATACACATGCACATAAAATTTTAGTACAAGATCTTACAGGACTTCACATTCTAAAAAATACACCTTACAGTGAAAGAGGACACTTTAGAGGGTATATTGCAATCTTGAGGCCTTTCTACTTTAGGGGTTAAATGTAAGGTGGGGTCTGGAAGTGTAGAACTATGTATTTCTTTAAGTATAATGTAGAGACGTAGGCCCCATTTATCAACTCGAAATTGCTCGTGTTAATTAGATTCGCAACCCCAAGTCCCCGACCCGCCCAAGCGCCGGGTCACCTCCCCAACAGTGCTCTTGAGCAGCTGCTATTCGGCTTGTTAGAAAGTGCGACCCAGTTTTGATCACGAGTTGCCTCCGCGTAGCATCCATCTTCCTGAAGCTCGATCGATAACGATGGCGACTCCTGACCGCTGTCGTTGTGCTGCTAACGCGACACTTAACGGCACCCCTGTGGTTATGGTCAATGCTGCTGATGCGGAACAAGCAATTCGCGACGGCACCGCTGTAGTTGTAGATGGTGATGCTAATGAAGTGCACCGCACCACAGCAAGTTATGGAGGCAAAGCAGCAGTAGCCATTTTGGTTGCTGGGGGCGCGGTAGTCGGGTGTGTGGCACTACCTGCTGCCGGCCTGGCTGCATTGAGCGCTGCCGGCTTCACCAGCATCGGCCCCTCCGCTGGCAGTATCGCAGCAGCATGGATGAGCTCTATTGCGGCTAGTAACGGCGTAGGAGTGACAGCAGGGTCGCTGTACGCTCTGCTTCAATCGACTGCCATGACTGGCGGAGGGTGGCTGCTTGGAACTGCTTCGACGACGTCCGTCGGTGCAGCCACAGGTGGTGGACTTGCTTGGCTGAGCTCCAAGCTCCGTCGAACAACAACGTCTAGTAGCGAAGGCCGTGATGCCGTCGAAGAACAGAGTCAGGAACGGTGCATGATTTGCGGGTTACCTGTAACAGCGGCGACTTCCCGTGCTTGATGCTGCTGCGACCGTCCTTGCGATGGCTGGAGGTCGCCACTTCTACACGTTACAAGCAAGAGTGATCTCTTACTTACAGCAAACAACAGATTGTGCAGACGATCACTCTCACAAGTAGAGGTCGGCGGTGAAATCGGTTATGAAGCATCGATCTGTATGGAGTGAGATATATACATACCTAGCATGTTGAATCTTTTCTACGTCTGAGTTCGATGATGAGTATTTATGATTGTAAATTCAACTTTTTGTTGTACATATACAGAGTTACTTTTGAACTATCGAACGATAAGACATATTCGTGTGGTTCTTACGATGAGATAGTTTGCGGTTCCGATTGTGTACTCGTTTTTGAGTAAGGACATTTTCATTTGAGAGGACTTCTTGGCCAATCCTGTTAAACAGTTTCTGTAGTGCTTCTTATTCGTCTTAAACAACAATCAGTCAGTATAGGCAAGCATGTGTTGCAGAACGCAAGTTATTGGGTTATGTAGGTTTTGTTGAACTGTGGCTGTTTGAGGAGAAGCTCACTCGATCATATCAAAGGACTTGAAACAACAGTGGGTCCGAGGCTGCCTGTAGAATATGAAGCTTCTTTTGTGGTGCTGAGGCAAATGGGACAATCGTTGAGAAGATGAGATTTATGTTGTTACTCATCACACTTAAATGTTGATGACAAAGAATATCATATACTTAGAACTTCATCCGTGATTGTCTCAGGCCAATTTATTCCCTCAGTACGGAGGCCTGGTGGTAAACTTTAAATAGAAAATTCTATCATCTTAGTAATGAAAGCAAGGTCCTCAACAGATTCAAAGTACGAGGCTGTTGAGTTTGATGAGTTCGAGTGAAATTACAGACACTGCCGAATTCTATATAATTCGACAACACAGATTCCGATACTTGACGCTTCAGAAATGATTCTTTAGATGTGTCCGGGAGAAAAAAAAACTTAAACTGATTGAAGAAAAGACGACCTAGAAATAATCTTCCATAGGCGGTAGAAGAGGACAAAAATCAACAGGACGAGTTCCTAGCAGGACTTGAATTTAGAAGTAATATCCTATTTAATTTACAAACAAGGATGATCATGAGTAATGTACCACTTAGTAATATTGAATGGTGTAACGGCTTCCATGCATAGTGGTTCTTAACTTAAACTTCTTCATTCTTAGGTACCATGTTGTACTTTGTGAATCTTACTAGACTTTTATTACTGTAATTTTGTTGGCAGGCCACTACAGTACGTCTTTACCATCGTGCAGTTTCTCCACAACTCTATCTTGTGTAACGTATGCATTTTGTAAGGTGAATCGCTGCTTTGTTGCTGCAGCCTGCTACCATCGTAGTTCATAACAGTATTTCCATGTGTAGACAATTAATTATGAGTATTGAGCTTGCTTGAAAGTGCAAACAGGTTTCGGCATCACTTGGCATCCATCTTCCTGAAGTTCGATAACGATGGCGAATCGTGCCGCAGCAAATAGTGGATCGGAAGCAGTCTTGGTGGGGGTTGCTGCAGGAGCGGCAGTCGGGGTTTTGGTACTAAATACTGTCGGCCTGGCTGTATTGAGCGTTGCCGGCTTCACCAGCATCGGCCCTGCCGCTGGCAACGCGGCAGCAGCATAGATGAGTAACATCGCGTCAACTTGCGGCGTGTGGCTGTACGCTCTGTTCAATCGACTGCCATAACTGGTGGAGGGTGGCTGCTTGGAACTCCTTCGACGTTGTCCGTTGGTGCAGGCGCAGGTGGTGGATCAACTGGATTTGCCAAGTGGTTGATGAGTTCCAAGCTCCGTCGAAAAACAACGTCTAGGAGCAAATGCTGTGACCGCGGCTGTGACGTCGAAGAAACGAGTCAGGATCGGTGTATGTTTTGCGGGTCACTTGTAGCAGCTGCGACCTTCCGTAGTTGTTCATGGGTAGCTATGCCAAGCTTGGATGTAAGTCAAAGATATCAATGAGTGAACTCAAAAATGACATAAATTGGACAAAGCTAAATGAATCATTTTGCCAACGTTCTTGCTACTTTATATATCTATACACTAGTAGGAAATTGGAAAAAATGACTCGTAACATAAATGACACTAATTTGTCAAGGGCTTTGCAACAAGTGTCTCTAATGACAGACAATATTCATTGTCATTTGCGTCAAGTCATTATGGCCATTGTGTCATTTTGGACATGAGGTGGGACCATAATTAGACACTAGGTAAGCAAGGGTAAATGCATCATCATTTGGTCATATATATACGACATGAAGAGTTTTAAAGATTTTGAAGAGTTTCTTAAATAGTTTGATTGTTATTAAGAGTTTGTTAGATCCCAATAATAAGAATACAAGGAGTTAAAGGGACAAGGAATATGGAACATAAAAATGGGAGCAAAGAAAGAATGAAGGGGGGATCAAGGGAACATCGGAGGGGAATTAGGAATCGGGATTAAAGCATAAGAACTACGAAAGGGGAATGGGAACTACTAACAAATGATGGGAACTACAAACAAATGATGGGAACTACAAACAAATGATGGGAACTACAAACAAATGATGGGAACTACAAACAAATGATGGGAACTACAAACAAATAATGAGAGTTGGAAACAATTGACGGGAACCAAGAAGGAAAATTGTGGGAACTCAGAAAAAATGATAGGAATGGGGAATGGGCCAAAGCATGGGTAACCGAGAAAAAGGGAACGAAGGACATGCTATAAATCCTAAAAAGTAGGAGGACCATCTATGAGGGAATCGAGGATAGGGGGTAGTTTTTGAAGAGCATCAAGTAAAGAGCTTATTCATGGGGACAAGGAGGACCTTACTCACAAATTAATTAAATAATATTCTTATTTTATTTTTGTTTGGGGACATTGGCATGTAGAAGTCCTAAGTCCTGACCTGTATTCTTCAGACTCGAACATCAAAAAGGTCGGATTGAAATTTTAAAAAAACATATAAAAAATCCAAACGTAGGTATAAAAAATAAATATGTAGTTGGAGGATTCTCAATAGGGTATGATTATTTTTTATACCTAGGTCTGGATTTTTTTCATGTTTTTATAAATTTCTATCTTTCCTTTTTGATGTCCGTGTCCGGAGGACAAGGGTTAGGACTTGTATATATATAACAGAATTGGGCAATCCTTCCTACCTACCCACCAATGTACCTGCCTACCAACATACAAACGTGCCAACCTAAGAACTTACCAACGTACCTACCTTCTTTTATGTTCTTTGAATTCTGTATTAAAAAAACATAAAAGAAATTAAGATTTGATATACACATGCACATAAAGTTTAGTACAAGATCTTACAATCACATCCTCAAAAATACATCAAAACTTGCACCTTGCAGTGAAAGTAGGCACTTTAGAAGGTTTTATGCAACTTTGAGGCCTTGCAACTTCAGGAGTTAAATGTAAGGGTCTGGAACTCTGGAAGTGCAAAACTACTTATAGTTGAACAACCTATTTCCGAGCGCCTTCCTAAAACCGAACCCTACAAGCCCATATTAAAGCGAGCATCCCACCACCCGAGGTGGAGCTCATTAATGACTTGCCTCTTACACAGATGCCAGGGGCTTTCCTCCTTTCGGGTGGTTCTTGTCCACATGTGGGTTGGTGTGTGATGGACATTAAGGAATGAAACGCATGGTTGAATGCCCCACCTATGCTCCATTATAGGGGTCTACTTGTCTCCCACTTTGGAAATTTATGATAAATGGGGAATTAACAAGAAAATTATAATTCAACTTGGACTAATTTTTTACTGTATTTGCTAATTTGAGGGGAAAAGTTCATGTTCTAAATTTCTAATTTTATGAAGAACTACAAAAACCCCTTAAATGCTGGGGAATAGGCAGGTTGACCTTATTTCTCAAGTATAATATAAAGACGTCTAAGGCCCCATTTTCTAACTCCACCTTGGCACCTGGCTCGTGTTAGATCCCCAACCCCAAGTTCCCAACCCGCCCAAGCTCCGGGTCACCTCCCCAACAGAGCTCTTGAGCAGCTACTATTCGGCTTGTTAGAAAGCGCGACCCAGTTTTGATCACGAGTTGTCTCCGCGTAGCATCCATCTTCCTGAAGCTCGACCGATCGCGATGGCGAAGTCTGTGCCAGGATCTGTTGCCAGCGCCGTTCTTTGCGCAAATTGTGCTGCCAAGAGCAGCAGCACCGCGCTTGTTGTCGGCAAGGCGTTACCAGTGATAGCAAACGGCCGCACCTTGCTTGTTGTCGATTCCAGTGGTAAGGCGGTACCAACGAGCATGAAAGGATCTGCTGCTGCTGTGGACAGTGCTGCTGAGACAGCCAAACCAGCGTTACTCGAGGGCACCGCTTACGTTGTGGACAGTGACGGTTACGCAGTACCAGTGATCCTAAACGGCACTACTGATGTGGACAGTGATGGTAATGAGATACCAGTGATTTTTGACGGCACCGCCCCTGCAGTGGACAGTGATGCTAATGCACGGCACGCGAAAGACGCGAAAGTAGCGAAAGTAGTCTTGATGGGGCTTACTGGGGTTGCGGTTGTCGGGTGTCTGTTACTTAATCCTGTCGGCGGTAGTGCACTGAGTTGTGCCGGCTTAACGAGCCTTGGCCCAGCCGCTGGCAGCCCCGCAGCATTGTTGATGAGCAGCATCGCGACTTCTTGCGGCGGAGGTGTGAAGGCAGGGTCGCTATACTCTCTGGCTCAATCGACTGCTATGACTGGTGGAGGGGGGCTACTTCCGACAGTTTTTAGTAGCTTCGTAGCTGGTTTATGTTCCAAGTGGTTGACTTCCAAGCTCATTCCACCGAGAAAGTCTTCTAGCAAAGGCTATGATCCCGTTTGTACCGACGAAGAAAAGAGTCAGGTACGGTGTTTCGCTTGCGGGACTCCTTTGGCACAGGCGACCACCCATCCCTGTTAGCAGCTGCGACCTTCCGTGCGGCAGGTGCATATGCACAATATGCTCGTTCTTGACAACAGATTGTGCAGAATGATGATCACTCTGTCAAGTAGAGCTCGGCGATGGAATTGCTTTATGCAGCATCGATCTATAAGGAGTGGGATACACAATCGATTACCATGTTGATATAGATTCTCTGGGTTTTGAGTTCGGTAATAGCTATTTATGTATTCTCATGTTTCAGTTGTACATAGACATATCTACTTGAGTTCTTTCTGGACTTTTGAAATGATGAGAAGTATATTCATGTGGTACTTATTATGAGGTTGTTTGTATTTTTTTTTTGTATTTGGTTTCAGGATCGATTGAGTCGCGACAACTTAGATTGCATTGCTTCTTACCTTTGAGCAATAATCAGTTATTATAGGCACGCAAATATGCAACACAAGTTATCATATTATGTAAGTTTTGATAAAAGGTGGAACCCCAATTCCGTTAAAATGGCACTCTGCCATGTGCCATTTTGTCACACTAGATCTTTTATTTGTGCTCATACAAAATGGTGTATTCTGTAATATCACAATTTTTTTAGTAATATCACTTCTTTGTATACATTGTCACTCATTTCCCCTAATATCACCTTAAAAATCCGTTATATCACATGGTTTTTGAACTGCAGTTCAGAAAGTTGGAGTGTGCCATTTTGCCGGAATAATGCCATTATAACGGAATTGAGGATGTGGGTGTTTGAGGAGCTCACTCATACCATGGGCCCAAGGCTTCTGTAGATTAATATAGAGCCACTTTTGTTGTGTTGCGTAGATTTAGATTCAATGTTACATCGATGGTTCTCAAGAGAAGATTTTTTTGTTACCAAAGTGATTTCCAGAACTTTCTACTGAGAAGAACTTTGAACATTGGAAGTTTTATGTTTGGTAAGCTTAGAAGAAAAGGAATGTGGATCATTGTAGGTCCATCAAGTTTTGGAATGACACGGAGGTTACTTATGGGGAGGTCACATACTGGATTATGGTATAGTTTCTGCGTGTATAATTGTAGTGTTTGGTGTCGTTAGTTGTTCATAGGTAGTCAAATGCCAAGATTGGAAGTAAATCAAGGATTTAGCCTTATAAGGTACATGTTATGGACTTGAAAACAACATGCATTGGAGTATTGGACAAAGCAAAGTGGAATTCTTTGCCAATGTTTTTGCTACTTATTCCCATAAGGCCCTTGATGCAAATTTTTATATAATAAATAATGACCTTTTTCTACTTATGGCCTTGAAAGACTCAATCTAAATACAGACTCTATAGAAGATCCAACCTTAGGATCTTTAGATTTAACTTCAACCTTTCTAATCGCATGGCAAATTGGCGATTGATTTTTCTTCATTTGTGAGGTCATCGTGATAAAGGTTGGATATTTTATTTTTCCTCTGAAAAAGTCCAAAAGTCAATTTTTTGGCTTTTAGGGGTTGATACAAAATGAAAATAGTGGATCTACATGTATATGATTTTGGATAAGGGTTTGGGAAATAATTTCATCCTTGGTGGAAAACCCCTGAACGTCCTAGACTCCTAGCCTATTTTTAACCAAAAGTCACATTTTCAAAGAAAGTGCCATAAATGAAAATGAGGATAAGTAATTTAGATCTCAACGATACAAACTTATGAAAGACTCGTTATAGGTCTCATGGACTAAAATTTGAGTCACGAGGCATTGAGGCCTCATAGATTGCAAGATGATAACGTATTAGTAATTTAGTACCCAAAATAGGCTACCAAATTTTATCATTTTACTGTAGAGTAAAAATTCTATCAATAGATGCTACTCAAATGAAAAAACCTCCAATTAGAAAGTTGTCCATCTTCATATTAATATTACCCTTGTACCAAAAACAAAGTATCAAAAAAATTCTTGGCTCAAATAATAGCCTTGCAATGCTGAAAGTTGCCAAAATTCTACAAGAGAAAAATGGTCCAAAACTAGACCCATTGCAATCAAATGTATGCCTTATCTAGAAAGCATCTTCGATTAAGATTCCTATTACTTGGACTAGAGTCTAAATGGAATCTCTCAAAAAATAAAGTCATGATCTGACAGTGGATGAAGGAAATATAGCTCCTCAAAAATCATCAATTTTTTCATTTTTTTCATTGTGGAAACATTGTTGCAAAGCTAACACGAAAAGTATTTGAATCAAAAACCTTCCAACAAAAAATTTGTTAGATTTCATCTTAAAATCATGATCATTATGTAAAAAGATTTCATCATAAAATATTTTTGGTTCCACATGATTGGCTTGCAATGGAAAAACATGCCTAATGTTTGAAAGCCCAAATTGCATGTCAGTAATTCATATTTTATTGTATGGGGATGCAAATTTCACCACACAAACTAAACTTGCTTTGGAACACAATCCAAGTGATTTTGTCAACAAACAAAGTTTGGATGAAGAAACCATAACACATATTTCGTTATAATGGGAATATTCAATGATTTGAGAAAATACACCTTAGCTCGAGTTGAAATAAATGTACCCACAAATTGGGTACTTTAGTGAAATTGGACAAGATAACCACTCATTGGTATTTTTAAATGGCCATATCTTACTCAAATTATGTTCATAATAGGCATATGAGGTGTTTATGAACATCTACAAAACTAGTAGATGTCAAAAAACACCTCATATGTCCAATAGGACAAAATTTGAGTAAGTTATGAGCATTGAAAATACTAACGATTGGTTGTTTTGTTTAAACTCAGTGAAGTACCCAATCTCTGGGTACATTCAGCTCAACTCAAACTCAACTTGTCATTGAATTGACACCTTGAATATTCCCATTATAAAAAACCACCTATTTTATGACTCTTCAGAATTTATGCTCTACATCCAAAATGTAGATAAATGACATTCGGGACATATAAGGGCTAATATCCACTTATTCCCATATCCAACCCATTTTACTTGAAACTATTTCCGCACTTCCCTTACTTTATACTAGGTATAGAGAATTTATTATAATTTTCATTGGCTTTCAAACCCGTGGTTTAACCCTTAACCCCTAAACGTCCTTGGGGTATTTTTAGCCAAAAACTCATTTTTTAAAAAAGTGATATAGATGAAAATAAAGATAAGCTATTCAGATCTCAACCGTACAAACTTGTAATAGACTTGTAATAGATCATGTGGACCAAAACTTGACTCATGGGACCTCATAGATTGCGAGATCATAACATATTAGTGCGCAAAACAGGATACAAAATATCATCATTTCCACTTTGAAGTGAAAATACTACCAACATGAAATTTGCAATCAAAAAATCAGCAACTAAAAAGTTGTTCATCTTCATCTCAAAGACACTCTTGTACCAAAAAAATTCATCAAAAAAAAATCTTGGCTCAAATAGTAGCCTTGTAGTCGTGAAAACTGCCAAAAATTTTACAAAGGAAAAATAGTCCAAAACTAGACCCCTCGCACTCAAATTCATGCCTTTTCTTCAATATATCCTCGATTGGGTCAAGATTTCTACCACTAAAAATAGACTATAATTGGAATCCATCCCAAAAAATAAAATCAAAATCTAACGGTGGATGAAGGAGATCTAGCTCTTCAAAATCATCCATTTTTTCACTTTTTTCATCGTAGAAACATCATTGCAAAGCCAACACCAAAGTTATTTAGATCAAAAAACTTCCAACTACAAAGTTGTTGGGATGCATCTAAATATCAAACCTATGAAAAAAAAATCATGAAAAACTATTTTAGATTTCACATAATTGGCATGCAATGGTAAAACATGCCAAATGTTTGAAAACCCAAAAACGAAAGCTGCCTTCACTAAAATCCATGCCATTTATTCATACTTTATTTTACGAGTCTGAAATTTTTACCACATAAACTAGACTTGATTTGTGACCTAACCCAAGTGATTTCGTCAAAAACGGAGTTTGGATGAAGAAGTTATGGCTCTTCAAAGTTTCTGCCCTTCATCCAAAATGTCGTTTTTCGACACTAGGGACGTTTAGGGGTTAAGCGGGCCGAATGTCGAAAATCGACATTTTGGATGACAGAAACTTTGGAGAGCCATAACTTCTTCATCCGGACTCCGTTTTGGACGAAATCACTTGGGTTGGGTCCCAAATCAAGTCTAGTTCATGTCATAAAAATCTCAGACCCATACAATGAAGTATGAATTAATGGCATGCATTTCAGTGACAGCAGCCTAGTTTTAGACATTTTTTCCTTTGTAAAATTTAGGGCAGTTTTCACCATTGCAAGGCCATAATTTGCACAAAGAAATTTTTCTCATGGTTTTTTTTTGTTCAAGGATGCTACTGAGATGAAGGTGAACAACATTCTAATTGGTGACTTTTTCATTGCAATAAGTCTAATGGTAGCATTTTCACTTTAAAGTGAAAATGATGAAATTATGTGATCATTTTTGAGTATTAATACATTATGATCTCGCAATCTATGAAGCCTCATGACTCAAAATTTGACCCACATGATGTTCAATATGTCTACGACAAGATTGTACGGTTGAGATCTGGATAACACACTTTTACCTCCACCTATGACAATGCTTTTGAGGATGTGTTCATTTTACTACAAATGAGTCAAACCATTTAGGGGTTAATGAATCAACCAACTAATGGGCTATTTCCATCCACCGATAATGAACTAGCCGTCGGTTTTTCTCCATCACTATTTTGGATTACTTTGCCAATGTATTTGCAACACTCCAGAGAATACAAATATTGGGTTATGGTAGGCAGTCCTAAAAGCGCTCTGTACCCAAAAGCAATCTGTACCTCATTTGTAGATTGTGAAAATACAGATGTACCTCATTTGTATATAACGCATTTGGGTCAAATCTTACTTAGCACTTTGGAATCTTGTATAAAATTCACAAATACGAATTACATGTTGCAAATTTTTGCAATCTTCCCAAAAACCTATTTCAAATGTGGTCATAATTTTATTTTGAATTTACTAGTGCTAAAAATAGGTCAGATCTCTTAAGGTGGCGCTTTTAGGACACTCTACCTTAGATGCAGGTGGTTTTCAGAGGTTTTCATATTCTCGGTTACATCATGGCTTTTCAGTGGTTTGCACACGTGTTTCTAACAATTTGTTATTTATATCAACATAGAACCAAAGAAGGCAAACTTTTTCAAATATTATAAGTATACTTCTCCACCCTCTCATTGGATTTCATCCGTGATTGTCGGCCAAATTGATTAGTCCAGTACGGAGGCCTTAGTGAGTTTTTCGAGACGGAGAACTGGTGGTAAACTTTTGAGTATTTTAATCTCAATATTGAAATCCAAGTAAGAGGTGCAGTTAAGTTTGATGAGATGTCACGAAGGCATCGATCGGCACTAAGTTAGTGAATTTACACCGAAGTCCATACCTTAATTTATGTTATGTGAGACAACAAAAATCTCGACAGTGAACTCTTAAGAAGATTCTTCTTTTGGTATTTGAGGTGAGAAAGAATTTTGGACTCTGTATGGTATCATAGACAAACCTAAAACCACCAGCACCCTGGCCGTATCAACCTATAGGTCTCCCCATAACCGCACCTAGCCTGAACTAGCATTGTCAGAACACTCAATTCAAACTGACCAATCAAAACAATAAAAAAGCTGGTGGTTTTGGGTCGAATCATGAATGGAAATTTGTACGAGCTAGGTGTGACAATGGGAAAGTCTAAAGATTACTTTTGGGTCACCAAGTACTTTTGCCTTTGAAAATTTATATTTATTTATGTAATGGGAGTTAAATTTTGAAAAAATTTGCATCCTACGAGAAAGATTCTTTCGTACATGGAAAAATATACCCCAAAAATAACCATTCTATAAAAACCTCAAAAAGCTTAAGTTGGTGGTTTTAGGGCATTCGACCTTAGTCGAAATTGGACGAGCTTCCAAGTGGGCGAAGTTGGAGGTAGCCTCGATTGGTGTGAAGACTGTATTGATGGATTGAGTCAGCCGCGAAAGGACAAAGCTACTGTTCGCTTTTGTACAAGGATTGTAAACAATATTGATCACGAGTAACTCACGCCTTAAACGTCCATGGGGTGTGAAACGGGCAGATTAAATTTAGACTTTTTTTTTGAAAACATGTCCATACTACTACTCAAGTTCAAAAGTGACTCGAGTCAAAAAGTTTACAAGTTTTATAAGGGCATTCTCTAAAAACTTCAAAAAAATCCAAACAATTTCTTGTAATTTTAATAAAAAAACAAAAAAATTGAAATCTTTCAAATTAATTTGAGATTTGAGAATTTTTTAATTTTTTTTTTCTCAAAATTCTCAAACTCATAAAGGCATTGCAATGCTCAAAATTAAAACCTTTCAAACAAACATTGGGTCTTAAGATCTTGCAAATAAAAAACATTCAACCAACAACCTTTGGTATAGTAATTAAATTAAAATAGTATGATATCTCACGGATGAAAATTCAAAAGAAGTAATAAAAATTGGTTCACACCCATAGGAGCACCGCAGCTAGAAGCCAGTCCATGTCTGAAATCTGGGAATTTCAATGTTTGACGTAACTTAATAGCTACCACAACATGCTTTATCGATTGCTGTTACGGTACGCATGCTGATATCATTCATTTCATCATTCAAGTGGCTTTTTTATTATACAAGTAGAAAGCCTGCCTCCACCGACGCAAAGCTACCTCCAGGTGGAAACACCCTATCAGAGACCCTACGCCTGCAGGCCCAAGATCCGGACCGTCAGTTAATGATAGTGCTCTTGAGCCGCTTCAAATTTTTCATTCGACTCGCTAGGGAGTGCGAACCAGGTTTAATCACAGCATCTATCTTCCCGAAGCTCAACCGATCGGCGATGGCGGATCTTATGCTTGGACTCGTTGCGGGTGCCGTTGCTTCCACAGCATCTGCGGTCAAGAGCGGCTCAGCAATTGTTATCGACAAAGCGGTGCCAGTAGTTGTACACGGCGCCGGGGCTGTTGCCCACGCGGTACCAGTAGTAGTGAGTGGCACCGGGGCTGTTATAAACTATACTGTCCATGCCGTTCCAGCGATGGTTAGCGGTCCCACGGCTAAAGCAGTGATTGGCGTTGCTGGGGGCGCTGTGGTTGGATATGTGGCGGTACCAGGTGCCGCTCTCATGGGCTTGAACCTGATGGGCTTCACCAGCATCGGCCCTGCTGCGGGCAGCTTGGCAGCGACGTGGATGAGCAGTATCGCGGCCAGCAGCGGCGGTGGAGTGGTTGCAGGGTCGCTCTACTCTGGCCTTCAATCGGCTGCCATGGGTGGCGGATACCTCCTTGGAACGACCAAGTTGTTGGCCGCCGGTGCCGGTGCCGCAGGTCCAGTTGCTTGGCTCGGTTCCAAGGCCTACAATATGACTTCGTTATCGAAATTGTAAAATAAAGCGTTGTCACTTTTGTACGAGGTTTCAATGATGTTTCTTTTCATGTCACTTGTCTGTCAATGTTATTACTGATAGAAATTTTAAAGCGCTCACGGACCGGAGAATGGACCGAATGGCGTGTGAGTTTCTCTAGTCAGACCGATTTTGCAAGCAGAAACAACCCGTTTGCTTTCTACCCCCCGATTTGCCCACCTTGTTAACATATCTCCTATTATAGAATCTCTCTTAGGACTGAATCTGCCTGGCTGAACTACAAACACTTTCCGACCTATTCCTGTGCTTTCTACTTAAGTAAGTGTTATCACAGTCACTGACGACGGAGTGTTCATCGGATTTGGCCAGTGATAAGGAATGGCTCCAGTGGTTGTTAATTTCGCAACTTTCCTTCGCTGGAACACTACTCCAAGCTAGGGCAATTCAATTGTGCCTGTGTCGAATGTCTTCCTGAAATGTTTAAGGAAATCTGAGTTTGTGCTTCAACAATTTAGATCCTAAACCTGCACCAAGGAATGCTTCTTCTATCACTCTTCTTGTCCTAACTCGATCTCTAGCTTCCAACAGAGCACCACCTTGTTCACATCTTCGAAACAAACCTCCAATCCCTCTTTCAACAGAAATCCACTCTACCCACCCTTTCGAAGTGGTTCATGAGCTTTAAGATTTAATTTTCCCACCCTTCCCAGGCTTCCACTTCACTCCCCCTAATTGCATTACATATTTACATTGAACAGTATCACATGCCTTCATGTCAATCGTTCATAATAGATTAATAGCTTATAGCTTGCTTAGCGATCATACCTTACACTCTTGCACAATCCTTTGAATGTGTGCACACTAATAGTAAAGTGGTTAATATGAAACTGCTTCACCATCAGTGAAGCGGTTAAAACTGAAAAATAGATTCTGAATACAACAGCAATCAGAAGCGTATTGGTAATTTGGTATGTCTTGTGAGCAGGCAGTAAACTGTACATGACTACAATAACTTCATGACTACCGTATAGTGTAGTTCAGAATACGGTATACTTTCAGTGTCTGCATAGAAATCAACAAGTGGTGGTAAAGTGGGTGGATGCTCCATCATGGGTCCCCCAACTATTCGCTGCATGCGAATTCGTGAAAACTATATGGTAGCCTCAACAGTGCCGACAGAGACTGATCATGTGCAGCAGATATGAAAGTGCTCTCATCTCTTGTCTTTTGGTTTGTCCGATCAGGAGTCCTGGTCAGTGGTAAGGTAGAGTGTCCTAAAAGCGCCACCTTAAGAGATCTGACCTATTTTTAGCACTAGTAAATTCAAAATAAAATTATGACCACATTCGAAATAGGTTTTTGGGAGGATTGCAAAAATTTGCAACATGTAATTCGCATTTGTGAATTTTATACAAAATTCCAAAGTGCTAAGTAAGATTTGACCCAAATGCGTTATATACAAATGAGGTACATATGTATCTTCACAATCTACAAATGAGGCCAGATCGCTTTTGGGTCCTGTGGCGCTTTTAGGACACTCTACCTTAGACTTTTAGAGTTTTAAATCTCAGCAATGAATTCGAGGTCCTCAACTTCGAGTACTTAATACAATAATTCGATTTAAAATTAGAAATAAAATAAATTGGCAAGGTCCCAAACAAATTTAAAGTACAAGTTTAATAGTTAAACGGTCCCCAATGCATCGTCGATTAGGGTGAATTTACAGACACTGACGGCAAAGTACAATCCTCAAGATTACACAAATTCCCACAATGTACGGTTCAGAAGTTAATCTTAGGTTTGTGTTGAGAATTGAGGAAGAATGGATTTTAAATTCTGATTGAAAAAAGGACGAGTCCCTAACACTGCTTGCAAATGAGCGAAGTTGGAGGTAGCTTGGTGTGAGACTCAATACATTTAGTCAATTTTCTCATATGAGCAATTCCTCAAGTGGAAGTCGACCACACCGATTTGTTTGACCCCTAAAGGACAGTGACATTCAGATTTTCAGACGGCCATATCTGAAAGCCCGTGAATAAAAGTTTTTTTGAATTTTGATTCTTGGAAAATCCAACAGTAGGATCAAAACTCACTAATTAGTCTACCCACCAATTTTTATCAAATTTCAGCATGGGCATCTTGAGATACATTGAGTCAAAGTTTCAGTTTCTCTAATTTTTTAATAAGCAAATTGGCCCGATTTGGGCCTCTCTCCTTAACTCCTTAAGGGGTTAAAGAAGACTTTGTTGTTTTTGCGGATACCAAAACTTTGACTCAATATATCTCAAGATCTTTCTGGTGAGATTTGATAAAAATTGGTGGGTAGACTAATTAGAACCTCAATTCCATTAAAATGGCACTATGCCATGTGCCATTTTGTCACACAAAATCTTACATATGTGCTCACATGGAACTGATGGAAGGGTGTATTCTATAATATCACAATTTTTAAAATAATATCACTCCTTTATATGAATTGTCACTCATTTTCCATTATATCACCTTCAGATTCTATTATATCTCATGGTTTTTGAACTACAGTTCAGAAAGTTGAAGTGTGCCATTTTAGCAGCATGACGCCATTTTAACCCCTAAACTACCATGGTGTTTTGTGAGCTCCAAACTCTAAAATTGCAATTTCATACCACCTTGTAAACTTTGAAGTGTGAGAATATTTTTTACACTTTTTTGAAACTTTCAACCGTATGATCTTGAAGATAACTATTATTAGAGGTAGTGGCTGAAATTTCAACCGCTGGATCGTAGCCATTTGTAAGATCTTAATATTCAAAGTTGATGCAATTTTTTTTTCAGCAAACATAATCGACTTTGTGCAAAGGAAAACGTGATGCTTATTACCTCAAACATCTAGCTCATATTTTTTTCCATGTATATAACTAAGTTGGGCATGCCCATGCAAAATTTTAGACACTCATTTTGCTTTTTGAACCTTCATGCAATTTAAATACTAGAAGAAGGTAGAAATCAAGGATTTGGTAAAACATGCACCACGTTTATTGTATATGGTTTAGGAGGAAAATGAACGGTGAGTATATACCTTCATGAGTTTTTGAATTTCAAGAAAAAAGAGATTCAAAAAATTCCAAAATCTCAAATTTTGGCAAATTTTGAAAGAAAAAATTGAAATATCAAAGAAAACTTGTAATTTTTGAAGGGTGCCCTTGTAGGATTGGTAAAAGTTTCAACTTAGGTCACTTGGAAACCTAAGTACAAAATCAATCAACAAAAGATTTCAAAAAAAAAAAAAAATTAAAAAAAGGTAAAAAAAAAAAAGTTTTTTGTGCCCGCCCCAAGGCTGAAAACTAAAATTTGCGTTTAAGAACTCCATAGGTGGAGTTTGACTTTGCAAATTCTCCCACATACACCTTGTAGTGTAAGGAACATCCAATAAAAATCTTAGGCAAAATTATACTTTTAACATCTTAACTTAGGCTGCCCGAAATTGTAAATCTCCTAATCGGAGGCCTTGGTAGTTTAGGGGTTAACGGAATTGGGGATTTAGGTGATTATATCCTATGGTTGGATTTACCAGTATCATTATTTTATTTATTTTATTTATTTTTTTATTTTTTATTTATTTTTGTAATTTTTTATTACCATCTCTAGAGAGGTTTGGACGTTTAGTGTACTACTTCTCCTTTAGGGGTGAAAGTGGTACATTCCTACATGCTCTTTAGACATACTAATGTTACCATTCTATCATAGTTTGTCATTTTGATGGCATGTTTGGTCATTCAGTAATATCACTCTCTGATTCTCCTTATTTCTAATTCTAGAAGTATGGCCATATTTGTTACATTGAGACAATATGCACACTTAGGGACTTTAAGCATACTTTAGGTCTGTTGAATTTATCCCCGGGCCGGGGATAAAACTTGAATGCAACCTTTGGGCACTAAAGGTATTCATGTATATTGATTTGTAAAAGCCTCAAATTATCAAAAAGAATCAATATTGAACATGTAGAACGGTTTTTATTTATCCCCAGATAAAATATGAGATAGTTCCATATCGTCTCAATGTAACAAATATCGCCTTAAGTGATTTTTTGGGTAGAACATCACCTATTCTAATGCCATTGAGGAGACATGGCCAAAAGTACTCTAAGAAATCTACAACCAATCTTGATTATGAGTAATGTAACCACTAAGTACTCACTAGTAAAAAAGTATCCTAAGTACACCACACGAGCATACCCCTTGGGTGTAAAGCACCACATGGGGTGTACTAGCTCGTACAGTGCTTGGTGTATTCGATCGAAAGTGTAACTACTTACACGCTCGGTATTTCTCAAGTACAGAGCCTTTCATTCTTGCCAATGTAGTGCGCTCTTCTCCTACCGTTGTGCAATTTCTATGTGAAATTGTATATTGTACGAAGTACATGCAGTATACATCTCGTAACGTGAGCCGCCGCTTGGTTGATGTGACGTGCTATTACCATGGTTTATATTACTATAGACTCACTTACTGTACATGTAACTCACAGTGATGGTTTACATCTGTTGAGCAGCTTGAGCTTTGTGATGTTTCGAGCTCGCTGTTATTTGGCTCTCCAGAAAGTGCAAACCAGTTCTGTTCGCGAATCGGCTTCGCATGGCTAGATTCCATCTTCCTAGAGCTCGATCGATCGGGCCGATGGAGGATCGTGTGTGGGATTTCTTTGCGAACGCCACTGCCCAAGCGGCAAATGCATTCAAGAACGCCACCGCAGCAGTAGTCGATTATACTGAGAATACAGCGGTACCAGCGATCCGGAACGCCACCGCAGCAGTAGTCAATTATATTGAGAATACAGCGGTACCATCGATCCGAAACGCCACTGCAAGTAGTGGAGCCAGAGAAGTCATTATGGTAGCTGGGTGCGCGATGGTCGGAGTTGTGGCACTGTCTTGTCTTGGCATGTTTGTATTACAGTGCTGCATGGGCTTCAGGAGCATTGGCCCTCGCCCTGGCAGCTATGCATCATCGTGGATGAGCGGTATTGCGATTAGTAGCGGCAGAGTGGTTGCAGGGTCGCTGTTCTCTTTGATTCAAGCGGCTACCATGAGTGGAGGGTTCTTGCTTCGATCGCCCAAGTTGTTGGCTCTCGGTGCAATTGGCGGTGGACTCATTTGGGTTAGTCTCAAATATTGAGACGATAATGTCTGTAAATATGTAGTGCATCACTTGTACTTACTCGACTACAGAGGGTGCATGTGAGCATTCTGATTCGTAGGAATCGGCGGTAGAATTGCTATTTAGCATCTATAGAGGGGTGGAGTACATACCCAGTGAAACTGATTTGGACACAAGTTTGTGGATATTGATTTTCCAAGCTTTTCTCTGAGATACGTAATGGTTAAGAATGTTGACTGTTGATACATGATCATACATAAGTTATTTGTGGAACTTCAAATGGTTGTATGGTTGTGTCAAAGTGATGACATGCGGCACTTTGAAACAGACTTCTCATTATGATGAGAGGACCGAAAGATGTTTGAATTTCTCTAATAAGATGTTACCAAAATAGCAAGTCACTCCGACTCTCCACTAAGAATAAAATACCTACTTGTTTGCCACCTTCTTAAAAAAAAATCTCGTAGGAAATCTCTCCTAGGACTGAATCTGCCTGGCTACATAGAGCGAGGATGCTTAAAGATGAACATAACTTGCGAATGTTGCATGGGGAAGTATTGTGTACCTCTAAGTGAATGTTACTAGAGCTCCATCATGGGATCAGCTCCAGTGAAGACCACTCGACTATATCGTTGCATGTGAAAACCATCTGGTAGCCTCAAGAGTGCCGAGAGGACAGTGACTCATCGAAGCAGAGCTCATCAGCATCCGTACTTGATTTGTCCGATTCGGGAGCTTGGTGGTAAACATTTGAAGTTTCTGTACTTAATCTCGACAATGAATTCAAGATCCAATGAAAGTACGAACGGTCGCCAAAGCATCACCAGCAACAGTGAAACTACAGGACAGGTCAACACTGACAAAGTCCGTTCCGCAAGATTACACAAATCCCCACACTGTACGCCTCATAAATATTTTTTATTTTTTGGAAATGAATATTGAACTCTGAATGAAGAACGGACTGCTTGCAAATGGGAGAAGTTGGAGGTAACTCAGTAACAGACTCAATTAGTAGTACATAAGGATTGTTCAATATTTTAGTACCTAAGGATTGTTCAAAGTCTGTTGCAGGTTCCATAATGGTCCACAAGACTCGATTAGCCAGGAGGTACTTAAGAGCTCTGGGTGCACCATTTGTGGAACACCTACACATTGAAATTCAGAAAATCATAATGAATTTTAGAAGAGTCCAAAACTGAGCACTCAAATTGGTCCAATCTTCTCTTACTTTGCCCATACATACAAATTGCTCACACAAATAACTTCTTCACAGATTTGTCATATTGAATTTTGAGCCATGACGGAGCAATCCACCTTAGCAACTATGACCTCTTCTTTTACCATTGTGTATACTTTTTGCGTGGGTTGTACATAGTATGCATGTTGTAAGGTAAGGCACAGCATGTTTGCTGAAATGTGCTTCCTTTGTGGTTAATAATATCTAGGATTGACTTCCTGTGTTCATAGTGTTGATTCTTATTGTTGGATGAGCTTCAAGCTTGAATTTTTCCATACAACTCGCGAGAAAGTGCAAACCAGATTTGATGGGCGACCGATCGATCGCATTGTAGGTGTTCTTAGGAAGTCTCCTCTAGGACTGAATCAGCCTGGCTACATAGCTGAACTACTACATAAACTTTTTGAGTGTCTTTTTCCTGTGTCTTCTGCTTCAAAACGTCGAGCTGTTCTCACTTTAAGAACTGGAGTGTCCGTCGAAGGAAAAGGAGTACCTTTGATGGTTGTTGACGAGTGAAACGCAAATTGTGCTTGTGCCGAATGTTGTTCTGAAATGCTCCAGAGAAGTTGAGTTTGTGCTTCAATTGGTTTCAACAACGCTCCAACATGGGTTCCCTAACTTTTCGCTGCAAGTGAATTCGTGAACTACATGGTAGCCTCAACAGTGCCGGAAGGACAGAGACTGATCACAGCAGATATGAATGTGCTCCCATCACCCCTATTTCGATTTGTCCGATCAGGAGACCTGGTGGTAAACTTTTTAAGTTTTAAATCTCAGCAACGAATTCGAGGTCCTTCACTTCAATTACTTAACACAATAATTTATTTTAATTTAATAAGTTAAAAATTTTCAAGGTCCTAAACAGATTTTAAGTACAGGTTTAATAAACGGTCCCCAAGGCATCGTCGATAAGAGTGATTATACAGACAGTCACTGACAACTTAGTCCGTTCCTTAAGAAATGATACACAAATCTCCACACCGTACGCTTCAGCAATCAATCTTAGTTTAATTTGTGTGAGGATTGAGGAAGAACGGATTTCAAACTCTGATTGAAAAAAGGACGAGTTCCTAGCACTGCTTGCAAGTGAGCGAAGTTGGAGGCAGCCTGGTGTACGACTAAATACACATACTCACTCAATCATAGTAAGGGCTCTTCAATCCCTTAAAATGGCAATATTTGAAGTGCCATAATGACATACAAAAAGTGGGCAGTTTGTTGCAAAGTGACAATTTGATGACATGTTTGCCATCACGGAGCACCCATTGCTTCTGTGTAATATCATTTTCTCCATTTACTATATTGCTAAATCCCTAAAAGTGCCATCTTTGTTGAAGAATTGAGACCTGTTACTGGGAAAGGACGAAGCTACCAGTACTCTAAGAGGTCTACAACCAATCTTGAATATGAGTTATGTTACCACTCAGGAAAGCTCAGAAGTGTAACTACTGCAAGCAGTGTGGTTTTTAAATACAAGTCCTTTCTGAATGCTTGCCAATATAGTGCCCTCTTCTCCTACTGTTATGAAGTTTCTGTGTGGAGTTGTATATTGTATGCAGTACGCATTTTGTAAGGTGAGCCGCCGCTTGGTAAATTTGACGGTTTATATTACCATTTATTGACCTACTGTATTTGTTTACAGTGTTGGTTGTATCTGTTGAGCTTTGTGATGTTTTGAGCTCGCTGTAATCGGCTTTCTAGATGTGCAAACCAGTTCTGATCGCGAATCTGCTTTGCATAGCTTCCATCTTCCTGGAGCTTGATCGGTGCAATGGCGGATCGGGTGCTGGATTTTATCGCAAGCGCCATTGCTCACACAACAAATGCTGTCAAGAGCGGCACCGCAATTGTTGTCGACAGGGCGGTACCAGCGCTACTAATCGGCACCGCAGCAGTTGTCAATTATACTGCTAACACAGCGGTACCAGCGATCCGAAACGGCATTGCAAGTCATGCTCTAGGTTCAGGAGCGAGAGAACTCATTACGGCAGCTGGATACGCGGTAGTCGGAGTTGTGGCAGTATCTTTTGTCGGCGTCGTTGCATTGCAATGCATGGGCTTCACGAGCGCCGGCCCTGCCGCTGGCAGCTTTGCGGCATAGTGGATGAGCAGTATTGCGATTAATAGGGGCAGAGTGGTTGCAGGGTCGCTGTTCTCTCTTATTCAGGCTGCTGCCATATATGGGTGGAGGGTTCTTGATTCGATCGCCGAAGTTGTTGGCTGTCGGTGCAATTGCTGGTGGACTCGTTTGGGTCAGCTTCAATGTGTGTAGATATGAAGAAATTGTAACAATCGGTGCATCTCTTGCACCTTTTCGACTGAAGAGAGTGCATATGAGCACTCTTAGTTGTAGAAATCGGTGGTAGAATTGCTTAACTTGCTATGTAGCATTACAAAGGGGTCGTACGTGCACATACCCAGAATGACTAATTTGAACTGATTAGCAATCATATTTCCTGAATAATGTGTTTCAATCGTCCATCATTAACCTTGATTGTATCTTCACCTCGAAAAAAATTCTCAACCTTGGCCCTTCTCATGTTTCTATACTTGAATTTTATTTTTCAGCCACAGCGCTCGCGAAAATTTGATCACGAAATGAAGGATGGACTAAATGATGTGTGAATCACGATGTTTCCATAATAGCAGGTCACATCAATTTTGCACTCAGAAAAGATCTCTACTTAGTTGCCACCTTGTTAAAAATGTTTTCTCTTAGGGAGTTTCCTCTAGGACTGAATCCGCCTAAACTACTACAAAAACTTGCTGAATGTTTGAGAAGCTGATTTCCTGCTTCAATTGGTGTCGACAACGCCAAACGGCCCCATAAGACGCGCATACGAGAGCGGTCCTTTTGATGTGTTAATGGACAGATCAGGCTTCCGGGGAGGAAGTGGTGGCGGAGTCGGAGGTTTCTCCGGCCATGGTGGTAATGCAGGACCAGGAGGATTTTCTGTCCAATTGAGTATATTGAAATTGCGTGCCCCGCTATTCTTTGCTCGCAACAGAAGTTTCCTCTGAATTGTTTTGTATCTGCAGAGTCCAACGTCCAGCGATCATAAATCACAAATACTCGCAAGACAGTGGACATTCTCTACAGGGCCAACTTGCCCGTGTTTCATTAATGTGGAATTTTACTACGAACTTTGTTGAAAGAAGAGTAGAGTGATCGATCGGTTTGCTTACTTGGAAACGTCCTGCAGGTATGCCATAATCGGACCTTCATCGATAGGCTCATTGTCTGCACCAAGAGCCTGCCGGGTGATGATGTTGATGTGAGGGGCACCGCTGAGGTTGTTGCGGCAACCGACCTTCTGCATTCGTTCACTTAAGTCGGTAAAGGCGTTGTACTTCATCTCTCGTATCTTCGTCGCGCGGTGTCGCCTCCAGGCTTCCTCGTTTTTCCAAATTGCAAACAACTCCTGAATCACTCGCAATGTCAGAAGACGCTGAAAGATACTCAAGAACTCCTCTTCAAATGTGAAATGGAGATATCAAATGACTGAGATCAGTCCAAAATTTTGTCCACGACGGAATTCAGTACTAGGTGATCTCGGAGGATCGTATGATTTTACCTTCTGCCGAGCTCTCCGTTGGTCTTCCTCTCGCTTTAGAACGTTTTCGACGTCCGTCCGCCAAAACTCCTTTCTATGATGGTCAGCATATGAGAGTGACTCCTGACCCTCTGGCTTTGTCAAGTCTTTGTAGTAAGGATCGTGCCGCATGTGAGCGAAGTCTCGTTTCGATAGCCTGTCTTTCACAAATTTCTCCTGCGTGCCAAAAACGCTCAGCACTTATTCCCACAGCCAAGTTCTAGGCTGAGATCCGAAGCTCAAGTTCGCTATATTTCAGTATCACTTTCTTAAGTAATCTTTGAAAAATCTAGATGCTTAATTCATTTGAGCATATTCGGCTTGTGCACAATGATGAAACATATTGGAAACCTTCCCGTTCCTATTTGTAAGCGCGAGTGGCAGGAGTGCTGAACAAAAGTTTTTGTTCAGCACTAACACGAGAACATCTAACACAACGTAATGAGGTAGCAAAGTTCAAAATTGTACTGCGAATTGCTTCTTCTTGGCGAGATAAGGCGGCATAATTGCGCCTCTTGAAGGCGCTTGCACTTGAGGCTTCGAAGTTTTAATCTGAGGCAGGCTGCTGGCCGGGGTGTTGACGGAGCTGACCGGCACAGAGGCTTGCTTCGACGAAGCTTGCTTCGACGAAGCTTGCTTCGGACTTCTCGGCATTGGAGTTGCCATGGCACTCGTACTCTTCGCTGCAGCAGCGGCCGCAGCTCGTGCTGCCGCTGAGTCCCACTCCTCCTTGCCAACCATGGTGACAGATCTCAACAACTCGTTTCAAGACATGCTGTCTTCAGCGAGCTAAATTTCAGCTGGATCCTTCATAAACTTCTCCAAATGCAAGCAAGGCGACAGATCTCAAGCATCTCCCGGCAGGCTCAAGTGTTGACTCATGGCTTCTCGAACCGTCAACATAAGAACAAAATGCATTTGACTGTTCCGCGTCACAAGCTCCTCTTCGGAGCTTTACAAATTTCATTCCTATTGAATTTGGAGACAGAGACCGTCAGAAAGAGAGGATGCCAAGATTTCAGGGATCCGAAACCTCTGGAATCCAAGCTGCTAGTTCCAAACAGGCCATAAGTGATTACAAGCGTTACAATGTCAACAGGCACATGTCCGCGTTACAAATTAAAAGCACAGAGTCTGTAATCTAGTTTAATCCGCATCAGCTGAAAATTGGCTGTGGAATGGAGATCGTGGGGCTTAAAATGGGAGACGATCTGCGATCCGCAGGGGGAGATTCTGAGGGCGTGAAGGAGTGAAACGCCCGCGAAGAGGTGATGAGGTGTGATTGCTTTCAGATCAATGATCCATGGAAACATATTCTCACCTCGATAACCTCACTCTCTCACCACTTTCTCTCTGGTTATCTTTTTCACAAGAACACTTTCTCACTATCTCTCTCACAAGAACTATAGGCATCCAGGAACAAAGGACTTCTTGAACCAATATTTTGATGAAGGAAGATTGTGGATAATCTCTCCTTTTAGATTCGAGACCAAGATGAGGAGGAAGGAGAAGTAACTAAGGTTACAAACCACGCAATAGCAGGTAGAAGCTTGGCTACAAGGAGATTAAAAGTTGTTTGTTAAAAAAATTACACTCTTCCCCTTTGTTACTTTTTCTCAATAGGTAAACCATCAAGATGGTTGTAATTAGCTTTAAGGTTTGGGTAATCATTGCTTTCTTTATATTCCAATATGACATTTATAGGATTACAATTCCATGGTGGGAAGTGAAAATTGAGGTCTAACCTCTACACATTTTAGCCATTTTTTATCAATAAACACATTTTCAAATTAAGTGACGTAGATGAAAATGATTGTAATTTTTTAAAATCTCAAGCATACACTCTTATAGCAGGGTTGTCTTATTAGACAAAATTCCTATTCATCTGTCAGACACAATTTAGATGAGGTGTACATCTAAAACATTTTCAATGGATCAAATGTACATCTCATCTAAATTTTGTCTGACAAATGAGTAGGAATTTTGTCTGAAAAGACACAGTGTCTTATAGTAGATATATTGTAGGTCATGTGGACAAGATTTTGAGCCATGGAGCCTCATGGATTCAGAGGTCATAACGTATTATTACTAAAAACAAACTCCAAAAATTCATCGTTTCACTTTAGTGTGGGCATTCTCCGAACGAACCATTTGCAATCAGAAATGATGAACTAGAAAGTTGTTCACCTTTAAATCAAGAAAACCTTTGCACCAAAATAACTATAAAAAAAATTATCGACTCATATAGTAGCCTTGCAATGGTAAAATATGCCAAAACGACCACAAAGGATAAGATTCCAAAAATGACCCTATGCACTCAAATCTATGCCTTGTCCTCAAAATATCTTTAACATCATATTGAATATGTAAGGAGATTTCCAATTTCCCAATTTAATGGCAGCTTAGCTTGAGTCGAGCTAAAGTGTACCGACAGAAACTAATTTCAGTGAAACTAACCTCAATTCCGTTAAAATGGCATTATTCCGCTAAAATGGCGCTTTTTGGGGTGCTTAAAATGAAAAAAATGATGTTGGTTTTTGTCGAGTTTTGACATGATAGGGTAAATATTTCTCAACAGCCGTTCAAAAACAACAATGTTTCTGAACGGGCGTTCAGAAATATTTGCCCTTATACTGTGTCCAAAGGTCAAAAACCATAAAAATGTGTGATATTATGGAAATTTTGGTGATATTACAGAAATTTGATGATATTACGGAGTACATGTGTGATATTAATAAACATGCCATTTTGTAGGCATAAATACTTTTGAACTTCACTTCAAAAATATGCTTGTAAAATGGCACGTTTGCACAATATGGCACTTTAGCTTTGCTAAAATGGCACATGGAATAGTGCCATTAAGGTTAAGGTTAACACGGAATTAAGGTTAATTGAACAAAACCACCAATCGTCAGCATTTTCAAATGACCATAACTTACTCACATTTTGTTTAAGTTGGGCATGTGAGGTGTTTTTTGACATTTACATAGAGGGTAGATTTCATAAAACACCTCGTACGCTCAATTTGGACCAAGTTTGAGTAAGTTATGACCATTTAAAAATTCCATGAATGATTTGTAGTTTTGTCCGGTTTCAGTGAAGTACCCAATTTGTGGATACAATTTAGCTCGACTCGAGCTAAAGAATGTATTTTCTCAAAATCATGCAATTTCCTCGTAATAATGAATATGAACACGCAATTAAGCAATTATGCACTTTGCCAAGTGCACTCAATGGCATGTCAAAACAACAACATTTTCCTCCAAAATGAAAAAAAACAACAAAAATTCCACACAAAAAAAATAAATTAAATGTGGAGGCACTAAACTTAAACTAATGAGAAATAGTATTTTTTTAATAACAAATTTGTTGCTAAATCATGTTTTATTGCTTTGTAAATACTACCAAATTATTATATTCAAATATTGCCAACATCTATTTTATTATTTTGTGTACCATATAAATTTTTGGAATACAAATCCCAATGGATCAATATGAAGGACAACGTCACGTCTTGGAGTGCAAAAATTGAAATTTAAAGAATTTCAAAGATTCAATTTTGTCCTTGAACTTCCTATAGTGTTTCTTTTTAGATTCAATGCAATTTTGATTATGAACTTCTACGTTGTACATTGCTATATGACATTTATATACTATTTTTGGCATTTATACAACAAACATACTTTATAAGAGATAAAAGGCCAACATGTGCTATTCAACGAGAAAATATGTAGCATCTCGCTCTATATTATATGAAAATCCATACATAAAATTCATAAACGTCTTTTAGAAACTCGATAGTAAATACTATAATATAACATGCATAATACTATAACCAAACATCTCATACTTTACTCAAACATATCAATCAAACCTAACATGCCACCTAAACATCATATTGACTTGCTACTTATAAATCTCTCGATCTCTAATCATCCTCCTCCATTGTCCTACCCAGATCGCTTCTTCATAGGCCTCATGTACCATACGATCCATCCATGCCGCCCGACACTGGGGATCAATAGAATCTTGAAGACGATGGACGCACTCTCGTCGTGCGTGAATCGCCCGGCTCACGCGCGAGAGTGTACCTTATGCCATCGGTATTATAGTAAAAGCCGTCTCCAAATGTCATCATTGGTGCGAAGGCCTCGTTGAAAGCTATGGTGTCCGCTGATTCTGTAGATTGTGGAATGGATGGCACTATTGGTCTCGTTTGAATTGGAGTATCTAGAACCACCTCCGGTATCTCTGATCCTTCCTCAAAGCCATTAGGTTCCACAGACGAATGAAGCCCGTCGTCACATGAGTTATGATCAGGCGAGGGTACATCTGTGTCATACTCACGCGGCTGTCGTACATTTGCCAATGTGTATGGTGCTGGAATAGAAGTATCCGCTTCATCTCCAAGCTCGTCCTCGTCACTACCGCCTTCCTCTGAACCTATGTTCATCGGATCTTCGCCCTCGGAAATGCCAACGCTAGTCTTTCTCCTTTGTTGCACTGTCATCTCAGGGATCTGAAATTGTCCTTGGAAGTTGACAAACAACTTTGTATACAAGAAGTTTAGCCTTTCTAGGCTATCGTCAATGACAATGATCTCCGATCCATGGAAACCTCTATGAAGGATTGTCGGAATGGCCGTTGTAATGTTATACGCAACAAACCCCAACCAATTGGCAAAATACGCATCCACCAATCTTAGAGAGCTCGGATGGCGATCTCTCGAGTCTATCACCCTCCGACGGTTGATGTGTCTCACTCCATTGATCGTGAAATACAAGTGGTAGTGGGCGGTCCCCGTAAACATAATTCTGTTTGGGAAGTATCAACAGGTGTTGTTGCATATAAACAACAACACCTCCAAATGGTTCCACCGCTTCTCAGAATCGACACACCCCGTGTAAAGTTGAGGGCATACGATCAACCGAGTTTGCGCCAAAACGCCCAACATCCATGTCGTTGAGTGCCACCACCCTCGGGAAGTTTGAGCTTCGCGAACAACTCGGCATCGCAAACACGGCCGCGGTAATGATGAATATTGTTCCATCGTTCAACGCATGTATTCCACGCGACAATTGTGCAATAACTTTGGTGAATCGCTTCTTCTTCCTGGCGACCGTCTCCATGTCTTCCCCACCATGTCGACAATCAACAACCCATAAGTACGATTGTGTCAATCATGGGACATCGGATGAAATAATCCTTCCTGCTCGAACCATAAGATGATCTCGGTGACGGATGCGAGTTGGCCTTCGAACTTGAACACCCACTTCCACGTAACGGTAGTGGCACCACCCTCATCTCGCGATGCTTCCACTTCTCCATGTTAGCTTGTTGCAATGTCCCGATAGTGAACCTCACGGGAGGTGGGAATAAGTTCACTTATGTCTGCCAACTTGGGCACCTTCTCTCGTGTAGGTTTAGCCCATGCGGCTTTTGTGTCTTTTGTGTCCTTGCCAAATGCATCAATTTGCTCCTTGCTCCCGGGAAAATACTTCCGTACAGATATGTGGAAGAATTCTTCCGTGGAATTAGGTGAGCACTCTTTGTTGGACACCATTAACCAACGAGTGATATTAGCGACCGCTTCTTGTCTCATGATCCGGTCAACTGCACCTGCAATAGTACGGGGATCCCTAGACGCATCCTTGATGGCGTGAAAGTAATATGATTGTCGAGGTCTGCGGCGGTCCTCCCCCACTGGCTTAGCTGCACAAGACTTGACTAGCCGTAGATAAGCAGACGGTGGAACCACATTCAGCGGCCTCAACCAATGCATGGTCATTCGCTTCCGATGCTCCCGTACATCCACAGTAGGATCTAGGTTGTTCTTGTCTGCAAACGCCTTCCACTTCTTCTCCTCTTCCTTGCTATAAAAGAGATGGCCATCTTCGTAGTCCTTGCACACTTGAAGGATAGCTTCGTAACACTTGCGCCGGGATTCCACGCATGAATGGTCAAGTCACGATCCGCTTTACCAACCTCTTGATTGTTATACCTTTGTTGCCCTCAACAAAGTTCTTCTGCACTGCATTAGCCGCACACACCAGAGCTTTAGCCCTGCGTTCATCGTCTGCACGAACCAAGCTATCAGGCTTCCCATACAACTCCCAAATCTCGCGTAGCTTTCTCAAGTCCTCATCCATGGTGGAATATTTTGTCCTATTCCATTCCTTTTTGTTGACCCGCGCGGACTTCGCTAGGTACAATGCAGGATCATCGTATACGACAAATGGTGCCTCCCGCATTTCAAAGATGTTAATAAACTCAAGATGAGAGTTTGTGTTGAGCAACTTCTTCCTTCGCAAAATTGCAGTACCGCAACTATGTGTTGTCCATCCACCTGCTCCCAAATGATCCTCTCCTCGCCCAACACAACGGAATGTGTTGTACCGTGAATAGACGCTAATCCGTCTCAGATCAAATATGCGTTGGAACTCGTTGAGCTCTTTTCGGCGGGAATGCCACCTCTTCTCGCCGAACCACACCATCGTCAATAGTGACATCCACAATGTATTGATCGGACAAAAAAACCAACTTGCTTCACACAAGTCTTGTT